>LR990535.1:11375500-12751000 GCA_905147745.2 Phlogophora meticulosa
TATTATAAATGCGAAAGTAAGTTTCTTTGTTACCGTTTCACGCGTAAACCACTCAACGGATTTCGATAAAAATTGGCAGAGATATAGATTGCACCCCGGGAAAGGACATAGGCTACTTTTTTTTATCAATAAACTACACGGGTGAAGCCGCAGGTGGAAGCTAGTATTTTTATAAAAATACTTTTCCGAGTGCGTTCCACGAAACGAGCAATCAGTATGCAATGTAGGCCAAGTGCAATACTTCAGTCTCTAACAGCGAAAAGAACAAGATATTTTAATTCACTTTTTTTTTACATACGGTGTTGTTACGCAGTGTAGCCTCTACTTATTCTGGATCTTGTCGGTAGTTCAGACATGTTTATTGATATCTTTAGTGATAAAAAAAGAATAATTGTTGTGTAAATCGCTATGAAGTTATCAATGGTGGTGATTTGCAATAAATTGTCAAGTTATATGAATGTGTGTAATTTATATGTTGATGAAAGGTGTAAAAGTACCGTGTGTTACGATGCTGTAGTCAAATGGAATATTTTCAAAAAGGAATAATGATTTTTGATCTTCATTTTTTTTTAATTATTCCAATTCCGTTTTTAAGGAGTTAAAACTGAGAATGTGTCCTATGTAGCTCTTAATAGCGTGTTAAAATCTATTTTAATCTGTGATCATAATAAAATGTAAGTAAGCATAAAATCACCCCCCCAAGTCCAAAGATAAAATTAGAAATACCAAAATCCTGTAGAATTAATAATTCTAACAATTAATTTTAAGTCCTCTCTGACTTGGTTACTTACCGAAAGTCACGTCAATTACGAAGCATTAAAATTTTCCGTACCGCCGACTCCGCGATGTCGTCCGCATCATAAATCATCTAAAGTCAACAAAGTTTCCGCACTTCAACCAAAATAGCAATTAAAGTACTTTCAATTAATATTCAGTTACGAGATCAAAGATTTAAATTAATTTGAATGCCTACAATTTTCATGTAGGCCGTTCTCTTTTGTAAAAAGTTTTTTTTTAAACTTCACTCACTCAACAACACGCACGCACATCACTATTTTAATTTTTAAATTATATTAAAAAAAATTGTTAATAAAACTTTTTTTTATCTTTAGAATAAGACACGGGAATATTTCGAAAATGATTTCAAATATTTATTCTATTTTCAAAAAAGTCGCGAAGACACGCTGCGTTCAAAGTTGCGAACATTCTGACGCTACAGTGTGGAGGCGGCCACGCGGCCGAGTCTCACAGAATAGACTGGAGTTAGCAACTCGTGCTCGGCACAAAATGGGACTAATGCGCATGGTTCGGGACTAAGATGATCCGGCGTAAAAAGTGAAAAAGAACCGGGAAGGCTTTCACCGTGAATGCATCTTTTCTATTGTGCCAGTGCGGTTGTAATACAAGATGGATGATTAGCCGAGCGCCATTGAAGGCGGATTGGGAAAAAAAGTTTTGTTGCAAAATTCCTTTGCCAGTAATAAATCTAGAAGTCATCAGAAGGTCACGTAAACATTTGAATGGGCAGACGTTGACTGAGATGACTGTAACGAGCTCTGAAAACTATCTTGAAACATTTAACACGATTCAAAAAGATGGATCACATCATTAGTGAACGAATGTAATCGAACTGTCAAAATAAAATGTAGCCTGCTAAAAAATCAACGCGAAGTAAAGTTATGAGAACAGTAAACCTAGAAAATACTGGCCAAGTGCGAGTCGGCCTCTGAAGCAATCACGTTTCTTGAGTGATTTTATGTAGTAAATTATGGCACATTTTGTGCACGGAACCCTAAAAATGTATGGGTAATCTGAAGGTTACACTCGTTGTAAGTTTTCTCCGCGTTTATTGATAAGACGGCTACACTTTTAAAAGTTTAAATACGAATCTAAAAAAAAATGTGGTGGCCATTTGTTCAGTTTTCATCAAATGTTTTTAGAAAAGTATGAATGAGCAGCTGTTTCTTAAAGAATAGGTATTTATTGAACGGGAGTGAGTGAACTCAGCATGGTGCAATATTTATGAGTTGTAACTTGATAGTTTTTTTATAGTTTGTTACTTGGTAACATTGATTTTGTTTGCTCGTTGAATACAATCATAAAATCGAAGACTTTAATTGTCAAAACACTACATAACATAACTGTGATTAGATTCTGGTGATAGAGAGGGAGAGAAAACATGTGTATGTTTTCTTACCTAGCACTTAGAAAAGGTAGACTAAAATTTTATTGACGTGATAAAATCAAAAGCGAGTCAATGTGTTGCCTTGCGGTTGGCTGTTGATAATTCATTTACCAAACGCAACAGTATACGCGCCTTTAATGATTTGTCGCATTCGTTTAATGACAGTATTTTTTTTGTTCCAGAAACTGGGTGTTGGTGTCCTATTGTCGGTCTTTTTCCGAAAACTGAGCGCAGAGCGCGTAACTTGTCGAATAAAAATGTTAAGTTTTAAATCTATGGAAGTGGTGTTGGGTGTGATAAAAGTAGAATAAATGCTATAGAAATGCGTTCCTCACGAATTATGTATGTGTGGTGTAACCATGAATGATAGAGGCATGACGTTTTAACACAACGTTGTGGTTTAAAAGATGTAGTGACAAAAATTTAAAAGAGTATGCTAAGATGGTTTGGTTACATTGTGAGGATGAATGACACGACTAACAGAAGGTATTTATAAGGCTGATGTAAGTGAAAAAGGACGCTTTAGAAGAACACACACTGACCTTATTGGTGATGTTCTTCAGAAAGGTCAGATGTATAGTACTCGTAACCGGCTTGCGTTTATGACCAGATGTACGAACCCAAAGGATTCAAAAGGAGTATGCAGGTGGCGTAGTTTCTGTCTATTCCCATTGGAAAAGGTAGTTTGACGACACGGTTGGCGCAGTGGTTGAGCCATCGGCTGCTGCGCCGCGTGTTGTGGGTTCGATCCCCGCACGGAACAAGTATTTGTATGACCTACAGGTAGTTGTTCCGGGTCTGGCTGTTTGTGTATGTGAGTTTAAATGTTTGAAACGCACCCACAATACAGGAGAAATTCCTAGTGTGGGGCAACGTTTCAAAAAAAAAAGAAAAAAGAAGAAGTTTATTAGTTTATGTATATACACAAACTCCCTTTAAGTAGTAGTTAAAACAATTCAATAACCTCTTCTCACAAGTAAATGAATTCTAGGAAAGAAATCTATTGAAAAATGTAAATTATGATTTCAATATAAGATTGGTTTCTGAACTAGGATGATATTTCTTGTGATCCGGATACTTTTAATTAAAGATGAAATCTGCAAATACGAGTATATTTTATTTTGAATTGCTCTATGAGTGTAAATAAGTTTCTAGAAGTAATTGGTTCAACCATATACACGTACGTACTTACATTAAAGTATTAACTTTCATATATGCTTTTATTAAATAGCATGATTACCTTGTGGCTAAATAAAAATAGCTGCACCAATTGATCGAAGGTTAAGCTACGCTTGCCGAGGTCAGTCTGTCGATGGGTGACCATTCGTAACATATAGAGACTCCTCCGTGCCTCGGACAGCACGTTACGCCGTTGGTCCCGGTTGTCATTTATACTCGTAGATATTCTCAGTCGTTACGGGTAGTCAGAAACCCGAAAATCTGACAACCAGTCTTACCAAGGGGTATCGTGTTGCCCAGAAACTGGGTTGTGGAGGTCAGATAGGCAGTCACTCCATGTCAAACACTGGTATTCAGCTGCATCCGGTTATACTGGTAGCCGACCCCAACATAGTTGGGAAAAGGCTAGGCAGATGATGATATGCATTTAGTAAAAAGCTGTTCTTGTAACATTACAATAAGACACTTCATTTTATTTATTTACTAGAATTTTTAGGCGTTATCAGTTTATTAACCTTTGAGAGTACTTTCAGGGGTTGCCTGTGCAGTAAGGGTCATAAATGTAATATCGTCGATAAGCTACACAATGTCACCGACGACAAAATACTAGTCGTTCGAAGTCTAGACGTCTATTAAAGCTTGTTAAAAAATGTTTAGTATTATATCGATATTTTTTATTCGAGATAATATTGGCGATGCAGGTATAGATAGTATTTCGTTTGTACTATATGCTACAATATTATAAAGAGGTAAAATTTGTTTGTTAGTTTGTACGATTAATCCAATTCTATGACTTTTTTGACTGTAAGAAAGCTACATTATTCCTAAGTGCCATAAATTATATTTATGTGATGCATATTAGCCGAGCTTCGAATCTCACCTTGGGACAGATGTTTGTACTATCTACAAAGATTTGTTCCGGGTGTTCCGGGTATTTGCTATGTATTATAAAAAATAACTATACTATACTACTATACTATACCAGCTTGTTACTGTCCCACTGCAGGGCAAAGGCCTCTTCTCATACAGAGAAGGCACGAGCATTAATCACCACGCTTGCTCAAGACGGGTTGGCGATTTCAGACTTATATTAATTATAAGTCCAGGTTTCCTCACGATGTTTTCCTTCACCGATATCAGTGATGTCCAAGATAAACTTAGAAAGTACATATGAATTGGAAAACTCACATTGGTACTTGCCCTGGTTTGAACCCACAACCTCGTGCACAAGAGGCGAGGCCTAAACCACTGGGCCGTCATGATATTATTCATTGAAAAATAACTATATATGCGATGTATTGTATTAAGTATAACAGTTATCTAGTACCCATAACACAAGCTCTGCTTAGCTTGGGGCTAGATGATGCTGTGTGGATTGTCCAGCATTGTTTATTCATTTATTGCAATTATTATATTAGGGTATGCGGTTTTTTAGCTATTTACCCATGGGTAGCGTTGTGCAATTACGGTCTTTACTGAATTGCCTTTTTAAGAATTTCGAGGATTGATGACCTTCTCGATTTATTATATCAATATTGTCAATTGGAGATGAAAATTGAAGATGTTGAAATGTAAATAGGAGATGAAGTTGCAGAAGATTTTCGGAGGTCGTTCGGATCGGATAAATTCTTATGGCTGTTATAAGTAAAGATGGACGATTAACTCGAGAACTAAATTCCTTAATCAAAAAAAGAAACACGTATAGAAACCTACCTACCTATATCAACGAATAACGTAAGCTATATTGTATTTTCAAAACTAAGCTTTGATATCCCCATCAAAGCTTAGTTTTGATAATACAGGGGATGTAATGTAAGGGATGTTAAGGTTCGAAGGCAAAAGTAACAAATCCACGCGGGCGAAGTCGCGGGCAAAGTGCTAGTTTATAATATAGAGAATTGGAAACGTCTCAAAACCAATAGTTACTTTTAAATCAAAACGATATCCATTTTATATCTATGAAAAGCTCATGTACCTGTTAAGTATCAGTAAGTAATCGAATATCGATTTCAATTATAGACGCAAAAGCGAATCTTTTTTCTTAACTGGTCACCCCAACGCCAACCCCAGTGCGGAAGACATCATAATAAGTTTGAGTAAAAAAAACCACAATGAACGAGAAAAAAGATTAAAGTACAAGCAGCTATGAAACGCTAAGTTAATACGTATTATTTTTTCATTTTTCTATTATCCTTGAGGCTAAAAATCGAATCGGGAAGGGACAAAATAATGTAGCTTCCAAATTTATCTTAAAGTTCAACGATACTTGATCAATATGTAAAGAGAGAAAGGGAGAGAGAAGAGAGAGAGAGAGAATATTGACAGGATTTTGTATTTATGGCTACTAGCTTTTGTCCGCGGTTTCGCTAGCGTTAATTTAGAATTTAACAATCAATTCGGGTTGTTTTTTTGTACTTCGGTTGTTGTACCAATTACAACTCGAAAGACACGTGGCGCCATCTATTATCGTAAGTAAAAAGTACGGTTCCCGAGGAAAACAACAATAACTAGATTGGTGTTTTGTGTATCGATTATTCAACACTCAACCTCCTCGTTGGTGTAGTGGTTGTAAGCGGTTATGCTGAGCATAAGGTCCCGGGTTCAATTACCGGGTCGGCCAAAGTGTTTTTGAGTTTTTCCATCTGGAATTTAGGTAGCAGCCCTGAGTCTGGATTGGTTCCCGATTGATGGCAATAGGCTCGCCCCCTATTACATGGGATTTAAACATAACTGGTAAACGTTGGCCGTCGTTACGGGTAGTCAGAAACCCGAAAGTCTCAACCAGTCATACCAAGGGGTATCGTCTTGCCCAGTAACTGGATTGTGGAGATCATATAGGCAGTCGCCCCATGCGAAATACTGGTATTTAGCTGCATTCGGTTAGACTGGAAGCCGACCCCAACATGGTTGGGAAAAGGCTAGTAGGCAGCTTATGATTTATCGACTGTTAACAGGCTACATAATAATCTATAAGAAGCTTACAGATCTTATTGATGTATTTATGTATTTTTCGAACTGCTCCGCTGTTCTTTTCTGATAAATTTCTTTGCGGGTTCCAAGACAGTTGAATCGTTTCTGCGGAACTCGTCGGGCTTCATTGTTTGGACGCTTTTCTGGTGGTCGCTACTGTTGATTCTGGTTTCCAGAGCAGTGGTTTGGGAATAGTGTGGCGGGCTTGTACCAATAAAAGATCTTATTGATCGTCCAACACAGGCGTATTGAGAGACAATAGCGATCAGCAACAATAGACCTTAATTGACGCAGTGCTGGACAAAGGCCCTTCCTTGATCAAACAGAGAGCACGGATGTGTAATCCGTTGCGCGTCCCCAGTACCTCACACTCTGACCACACTCAATAATCTCTTGGATTCTAATCCAAGCAACGATCTGTTTGCGGATGAATGGACGAAGATTAAATGTATTTTGGCATGTCCGAAGTACTGTAGCTGGTATTCATGAAGGTATTTTTATTTATTTTATGTTTTTTATAGGTAACTCGTGGCTAAATAAAAACAGCCGCACGGGTTTATCGAAGGTTAAGCTACGCTTGCCAAGGTCAGTCTGTGGATGGGTGACCTTTCGTAACATATCGGGACTCCTCCGTGCCTCAGAAAGCACGTTAAGCCGTTGGTCCCGGTTGTCATTTGTAGATCTTTGACTGTCGTTACGGGTAGTCAGAAAACCGAAAGTCTGATAACCAGTGTTACCAAGGGGTATCGTGTTGCCCAGTAACTGGGTTGTGGCGGTCAGATAGGCAGTCGCTCCATGTAGAACACTGGTATTCAGCTGCATCCCGTTGGACTGGAAGCCGACCCCAACATATGTAGTTGGGAAAAGGCTAGGCAGATGATGTTTTCTGTAGGTAACTCATCAGGTCATTTTCATCTCTATGTTAATACTAGCTTTTAGCCGCGGCTGTGTTCGCTTTAATTCATAATTTGACTAACAATTCGGGTTGTACGCTGCTTTTAGTAATATAATTCTATCATGATTAGAAAGACACGTAGCGCCATCTATGATCATAAAATCGATATTTTTGTTTTACTCGGGAATAGTACTTTTATTCGGGGTGAAAGCCTAGCCTATGTCCGTTTCTGTACACCTGACAACGTATATTACGCAAAATTTCAGGAAGATCGATTCAGTAGTTTGGAGGAGTGAAAATACAACAAACAAACTTACTTTTGCTTTTATAATATTCCGGTGGAAAACCATTTAAAATAACAAACATATTATTTTAAATAGTTTAAGTTTTAAATTATAATTAAAAGTGAAAACACTAAAAGAGTTCTTAATATGAATAAATAAATAATGTTTTTGTTTGTGCCTTATTAATTTGAGATGAAAAATCTAGACAGTATCGCCGCGCTGCGCTCGGAAACAAAACAAAAGCATGACAATGACAAAAAATTGTGCCGCATCGCGCTATGTGTATGTCGTTCTTTACCAAACAATAAAACATTATTGTTGTACCCGCAAGTAAAGAATAGCCGATTTGAGATACATACACACACATACATATGTATAGTGGAAGAATATTTTCCAAAATCCTTCCTATCCAAACCACAGAGTACGGAATCGCGCGCCGGCAGCGCTTAGAGACTGCATCACCATCATTCTGCTGCCCTTATCCCAATTTATTCGGGGTCAGAGCAGCATGTTTTCTTTATTTTTTGCATACATCTCTATTTTCCGTCATCTCAATAGTCACCTCCTTTTTAGCCACATCATACTTCACACAATCCATCTACCGTTTCTTCGCTCTTCCCCTACTCCTATAACATTCCACATTGAAAACATAAAAAGAAAAAAAAACCGTTTTGAATTGAGAACCTTTTTTTTCGTCTGCAAAAAAATCCGTCCCCTATTTGTGTGTTGAGCTCACAAATCTTTCTATAGGTACGTCATTTGTGTCATAACGAGAGCACACGCGGTGACACGCCTGGTTTGTATGCAATGTGATGACAATGCAGCCTCTAGCAGTAGTCAGCTGGCTTGGCGTCTCTGTGCCCTGTAATACCAACTCTCAAAATCATGAGAAAGAAAATGTACTATTAAAAAAACTCGTTGCTCATATCAACTAACTTCATTTGTCAATACAATCGTGTATTAAAATTTGATCCTTAAACATGAGACACTCGCTCCGACACCAGTCATTTTTCCATTCACCGATAAATCACTGCGGAAAAGTGTGAAAAAAGCCAACTTATTTACAAGCTGTAGTATGTACTTAATCATAGTTGAGTACTTATAATAGTTACAAGAAAAACAATGAATCATTATCATCACCCTTATCACTGTCAACTATGATAAGGGGCCAAGTGTGATTCACACTCACACATAAAAGGTTCCGGACCATGTCAAGCCAAAAACACCGAAATATTATTCTTTTCTTTTTTGTGTGAAATTTTTCATTTTATATGATTATTTTAGAAATACACAGAGTGAGCATTTCAACTGTCTGCCTATTACAGTTCATGAGATACAGCCCGCTGTCACACAGACGTACGGACGGACGAACAAAAGGATGGACAGCGGAGGCTTAGTAATAGGACTTTTTTTTAAGGATGGGAAGTCATCCAATGACTTCATCCGTTCTGGGTGGAACGGGAGGGGCGTGTCAGACTTTTACTGACTAAAACCCATCCGTGTTCCGTCCTTGCTCTTTACGTTCCGGGGTCATGGTAAGTCTTTCGAACGTCTCCCAACCCCTGAGTAATAGAGTCCCATTCACTCAATAAATAGTTAAATTACAGAATAAATAGTTATTGACTTTATAATAGAAAGCCACTCATGGACATCACACCGAGGATTATCTACTTTATGCATTATGCATGCAGATAATACGCTACTGTAGATTATAGAATCTGACACTGACATGAATAGCGCGTGTATGTAGATAGATAATGGGGGGTATTACGTGTCGATAAGAACATTCAATTTCCTTTCACGTTTTTGTGTTGCCCATGCAATTCATTCATGTGTTCATTAGCATTCACGGGTTCCGCAGAAACAATAGCATTCATTCACACAGATATATATAAACGACACGGTTGGCGCAGTGGCTGAGCGATCGACTTCCGCGCCGCGTATCGTGAGTTGGATTCCCGCACGGAACAAATATTGGTATGGTCTATATGTAGGTTTTGGTATCTCGATTCACTAGAGCAAAGTGAAGGACAAATAGATCGGGTTGTCAAGCACCGAATTAACATACGGTGAATGAAATACGAATCGATGGACAGACGGACAGACAAACAGATCTATAAAGTTCCCACTGCTGGAAACTAGGCCTGCAGCTCTTTGAGAGGGGGAGGGGGCGGTAATCAATCCCAATGCATGTTGGTAGATGTCACATGTCATTGAATTTGATGCGACCCGCGAAAGTTGCGACGCTATTTTCGTCAAACGACACGCCGCGCTATTTCACACTATGCTACGACCCGAAATAGGGGTAATAGGGTTGTGTCCTAGGTAAAAATATAAAAACTCTATTTGGTCCGTCAGTTATATTACCAAAAAATATTGGTCATGTATTTTTGGCTTACTCAAATCAATAAAGTGTAACTTGGCTTTTTTTTTTTTTTTTTTATAAAACTTTGCCCCACACTAGGAATTTCTAGTGTATCGTGGGTGCGTTTACAAACATTTAAACTCACATACACAAACAGCCAGACCCGGAACAACTACCTGTAGGCCATACAATTATTTGTTCCGTGCGGGGATCGAACCCGCGACACGCAGTGCAGCAGCCAATCGCTCAGCCTCTGCGCCAACCGTGTCGTCGCCGCTTTGACGATGATTTGACAGACGCCCTTGCCGGTCGCACCCGAAGATATGGCTATATATCTCTGAAGATATGGCTGCCGCGCTGTTAGCGATATAGCGCGCAATTGAACCAAAAAAAAAACTTGCCTCAAAAATCAAGGTGAAGTGTGCTATCCTTCCATACGCTCTCGTCATCCAACTTTTCACCGTCTCTACAGAATAGTCCGATTTCCTCCACCCATGTTATATGCACCAATTTTCGGTCCGAAAATCGCGTCACAGTGACTCAGGTAAGGCATGCTTTTATCAACTTACTTCATTTGTTTTCCGCGCAGTCGCAAAACGCGTTTCGCATGAGCGTGGAGATTGTGGCCAAGGGGTAAGTAAGGCTTCGCAAAGCTTTCCATTGTACAAACATAATAATTCCGTGAAATCCTTCAATCAAATCATTCGTTGTGACTGCCACGAACGGATTGACACGTACATATCCTATTTACTTCACCATAGCAAGGACATCATTACGTATTGCAATAGAAATAGCAAGACAAAACTTTTTGAGCAAAATTGAACATAGAACATCTGTAAAATCTACGGACGGACCGATTTGAATGATTTTTTTAGTATGCGTTTGGGTGGTGGCCTGAATGGTTTAGATTCATATTTGGACCAGGTAGGTGGCGCTGTACGGGCAGGAAAACGTCTGTTCGGTCGGCTAGAATTAAAATAAAATAAGTGAACATGTTTTTTATAGAATACTTAACTCTAATAAAGTGTCGGTTCCATTCTTGTCATTTGGTATTCTCTAAACCTCGTGATTGAAAGAATATTGGATATTAAAGCTAGAAAACTCTTACCGTCTCTTTATAAACCTGGAGTAGATTTACAGCTAGTAAAATGAGATCATCATCATCTGCCTAGACTTTTCCCAACTATGTTATAATGATAAATCTTCAAGTCATACTGGTACTAACGGAGTTAGTGCAAATCATTGGCTTATAATTCTAGATCCGACCTATATCGTAATTATGGACTTTTTAAACTTAAACAGTTATAATGTCAGAATACTGCCTCGTTAGTCTAGTGGTCTCAAATGCGACTGCAGAGGGTGAGGTCCTGCGTTCGATTCCCAGGTCGGGCATAGTTTTATTGAGTTATTCCAGAAATAATTTTCTCATAGCGGGCTGGAGTCTGGACTTGTGCCCAGTTGATGGCAATAGGCTCGCCCCCTATTACATGGGATTTAAACATAAATGGCGAAATGTGGGTATTACTACAGGTGCACCTCTGCCCAACGCTTCGGAAAATACAGTCGTGATGTTATGTAATATTAGAATAACGTATAAGAAAAGTTACACCCTTATAATTTAATTCCAGATTTATCAAACTCAGTACTTAATGGATAAAACTTTTACACAAGCCTTGGCTGAGCCTTCAGCTTTATAACAAGCTCGTATATAATTATTATTTCGACAATAATTAATTTAAACATAAAATAAATAATAAATCAGGTCAGATCAGCCTACGCAAATATTATTGCATATACAGTAAATATCGGTCAGCGTACATTTTATATGGACACGTCCACATAATGCTAAGCTATAATGTAATGAATAATAAAGATCTGACGCATAGCTATACTATAGTATAGCTATGCGTCAGTTCTTTGATATTCATTACATTATAGCTTGAAGTACAGACTAAGACACTTCGCTTTTTAGCATTCGACAAAACACCCGTAGAATAAGGTAGTGGCCTAAAACATTCTGATTAGTCCGAAAGTTGGATTACTCAAAAATACTGGACACGTATTTTTTCTTTTGTTACGTAAACCAAAAATGACGACGATGTAGTGAGTTGAAATTGCGCGTGACGTCACGCCGTGCTACACTTTTAACGTAACAGTGACGTCACAAGCCCCTTCTCCTGAACTTTGATGTGCTATATAATTGGCACTTTTTATTGATTTGAGTAAGCAAAAAATACGTGTCCAATATTTTTTTTTAATCTTACTGACGGACTAAATAGACTTAATATATTTTTACCTAAGACACATCCCTATTGTAAAGCCGTATCTCCTGCGCATGTTCATTCAACCGCTAGAACAGGGAGGCAGATAAAAAATAAATAACTATCTCGCAAAAGTTTTTCTGCTCATTTAATAAATGTGAAAGTTTGTGAGGATGTTTTTGACGACCTGTGTGGCGCAGAAGGTTGAGGGTTCGGTTCCCGCCTTGGGACAAATTTGTACGATCTACAAACATTTTTGTGGGTGTTTTGGGTATTTGCTATGTTTGAAAAAAAGAACTATCTATGTAATGTATTGTATTAAGTATATCAGTCATCTAGTACACATAACACAAGCTCTGCTTAGCTTGGGGCTAGATAATGCTGTGTGGATCGTCCAGTATTATTTAATATTATTATTTATTTATGTCCACACATCCTCACAAGCTTTTTTGAGTTACGAAAACTGTTTTGTGTGACTGTGTGTATCACTCAAATACAGCTGAACAGATTTCGAGGAAACTTTACAGTACTAAAGCTTCAGAACAATACAATGGTATTATAAAGATACAACCGCAGACGAAGTCGCTGGTGGATATCTTCCACCAGCGACTTCGTCCTCGTCGTAATAAATAAATAAATACTAAATAATCTTGGGACTAACTTTCAATCTGGCGGAACACGTCAAATTAGCATGTCTAAAGAAGTTTTTACATCATAAAACATATTTTTCACAATCTTTTTGGCTCCCTTATCCCTTTGTGCCTAAGCAGAAGAGCTAGGCAGCTCTCCTTATTGATATGGAGGGAAGTGGAAATTATGTATTTTTCTAACTCCTCCGCTGTTCTTTTCTAATTAATTTCGTTGCGGGATCCAAGACAATTGAATCGTTCGCTTCATTGTCTCGACGCTTTTCCGTTGGTCACCACTGTTGATTCTGATTTTTGGGAATTACAGTGGTGGGATTATCCAAAAATTTCTATGGCCATCACAAACCAATCTCTATCACCATACGTAATCGATCGTTACCTAATGATTATAGCACATATTGAATCGGCGCTACTGATGCGCTTATCAAACGACAGCGTAATGAATGAACGAGTGTTTACTTTACGTGTGGGTGAAAATGGATAAATATGGAGCCGGTGTCGAACCAGCTAATATTTGTATGCGATTTTCTTTTAACAACGTTGTGTTTTAAAAGAATATGTAGTGATAAACATTGAAAAGAGTATGCTTAGATGGTTTGGTAACGTTGATTGGATGAATAAAAGGCAAAGAGCAGATGTCGATGATGGCACGGTTGGCGCTGTGGCTGAGCGATCGACTGCTGCGCCTCGTGTCGTGGGGTCGATTCCCGCACGGAACAAATATTTGTATGGCCTACAAATAGTTATTCCGGGTATGTCTGTTCGTGTATGTGACTTTAAATGTTTGTAAACGCACCCACGATACAGGAGAAATTTCTAGAGTGGGGCAACGTTTTATAAAACGAAAAAAAAGTGTAAGAGGAAACGCTGGGACGCCTTACAAGTAGGTACATACACTGACCTTAATGCTGATGTTCTTCAGAAAAGTCAGGTGCGTAGTATTCGCCTTAAAACCAAAATCAAAATTAATTTATTCAAATAAGGCTGAGAATCAGCACTTTTTGAACGTCAAAACGCTTACAAAAGACAGTCCTCCAAAACGCCCACCATCCGCCCACTTCCTAGTGTTTTTGCTGGGAAGAAGAAGTTGCGGAACAAACACCCCAGCAACAAAGTGTGCTTGTAAGTTCATACATGAACGAAAACGAAGTAAAAGGTGTACTAAAGGATCGTGGAAGGCGGCGTTCTATAGTTTCTGCCTTCCCTCATGGGAAAGAGGCGTCAGTTTATGTATGCATGTTTTTACTTGGTTGAGAACTATAAAGAATCAGCCATTGGGGTTGGTTTTTCGGCTTCCAGTCTAACCGGATGCAGCTGAATACCAGTGTTTAACATGGATCGACTGCCTATCTGACCTCCACAACCCAGTTACTGGGCAACACGATACCCCTTGGTAAGACTGGTTGTCAGACTTTCGGGTTTCTGACTACCCGTAACGATTGTCAAAGATCTACAAATGACAACCGGGACGAACGGTTTAACGTGCTTTCCGAGGCACGGAGGAGTCTCGATATATTACGAACAGTCACCCAGCTACAGACTGACCTCGGCAAGCGTAGCTTAATCTTCTAATCTTCGATCAAGCCGTGTGGCTTTTTTTATTTAGCCACGAGCTCCTCCACATCTATGGATGATAATATTAATTGTGCTTGCGTCACAAGTTAAACCTAATAGGAATCGAATAGATTTTCTATTAACTAAAAAAACAATCGAATTTCCGTTATGAATGAATTTGAATTTAGAATTAAGGTAACATTCAAAATTCAAAATTTATTATTTGTCCGAATATGGTACATTACAAGGTCTTAAATTTTAATAAATGGTCTCATCACATTCTGCCACGTCAAGGCGTCTTTTGATGGATTTTATAGTTATATAGTTTATCGTACGTGACTTCGTGTCACAGTGCTTTGAATAGAATCCTGCGGTGCATTTGAAGGCAGGCACACCCTCAACACCTGTAGGCTTATTCGGTTTGATTTACGTTTCGTTATAATAGAGCTGAACCTGACACTACATTTTCTTTTCTTTTGGTATATTGCAGTGTGCTAGCTTACACGTGGTAAATATTTCGTATTACATTTTATTTATTTATTTTTATATCGGCACGGCTGGCGCAGTTGCTGAGCAATTTCCTGCTGCGCTGCGGTTCGATTCCGGAACAATTTTTCGACAATCAATTTGACGACACGGTTGGCGCAGTGGTTGAGCCATCGGCTGCTACGCCGCGTGTTGTGGGTTCGATCCCCGCACGGAACAAATATTTGTATGACCTACAGGTAGTTGTTCCGGGTCTGGCTGTTTGTGTATGTGAGTTTAAATGTTTGTAAACGCACCCACGATACAGGAGAAATTCCTAGTGTGGGGCAACGTTTAAAAAAAAAAAAAAAAAAGAATTATTTGTATGGCCTACAGATAGTTGTTCCGGGTCTGCCTGTTTGTCTATGTGAGTTTAAATGTTTGTAAACGCACCTAAGATACAGGAGAAATTCCTAGTGTGGGGAAACATTTTTTAATAAAAACAAACAAATTTTATCTTGTTCATGTTATCAAGTTTATATTTAACTTGCCAAGTAAGATAGTGAGGGGTGGGTTCAATCTTGCACCTGAATTTTAAAACAGTTGCTAGAACTGTAATTTTACCTACGCATATAGTTCGATCAAACTATATGCGTGGGTAGGTATGCAAAGTTTTAAAATACAAGTATATAAGTATAAGTTCTAAATGAATTAGTTTCAAGGTACTGACCTTAGTGGTGATATTGTTAGAAATTTCTTCAGAAAGGTCAGGTGCGTACAATCGTATGAACGCGATCGAAGCAAAGGGAGTATATAAGTATCGTAGCAGGATGCGTACTGAAGTTTCTGCTTACCCCTATAAAATAATAATAAAGTAAATAATAAAATACAATCTTTTTATTTCAGTCATATTTGACCCATAATATTGTTTGTAGTTAGACTTAAAAACTATGTTAGGTACATTTAAAATATTATTTTAAGTATTTGCCGCTCTCTGAGGCCCCGGGCACTCGCACTTGTGCTTGAACCCAGTGCCCCAGAAGGGGGCTGTCCAGCTTGTGTCTGAGCATGTTCAGGATGGTGTTGAGAATCAGCGAAGCGATGCGGTGCCGCAGCACAGTTATCCTATGGGATAACGCGTGAGTTTATATTTATGTGTATATGTGAATTAAAACCTGTGTATACTGGCATCAAAATACAGGTAATATTGTAGAATATTCGTACGGTTCTCCAAAACTAAATTTCATTCAAAAACTGCTGATGGCAATAGGCTCGTCCCCTATTACATGGGACTTTAACATAACTGGCGAAATGTGGGTGTTACTACTGGCAAAATGTGGTTGTTACGGGTGTCCTGAAATATAGACTTTACGTTTACTTTAGGCACCAGTCTCCCACAGTATAATTATAATACCTTATGTATTTTGTATTACCTACTCTGTGATGTACCTATAATTATTATTTCCTTTATTACTATATGATAGGTGACCCTCTGCCCAACCCTTCGAGTAATACAAGTTTGATGTAATGTTGTGTTTTGCATAAGAACAATTTCGGTACAAACATCTGCATATAAAAACATGATATATTATATAGGTAGGGAGATTATAAAGTTTCCTAAGTTAGTTCAAATCCGTTCAACCCTAAGATACAAGGATCGCTTTGTGGTTGACCGCAAACCTGAACAAGCGGGGTTAGGGAAACACTCAAACAGTTGTAATTAAGCGATTCGGTAATTAATGGTATAGAACTTTCCATTTAACTGTTAATGGGTATATATTTCCAAACATTTGACGTATGTTTCTTGGCTTAGAAAAGGTTCGAAACCTTTCTAAAATGATCATAAAAAGTTCCTTTATTAACTTTACTTTCTTTTTATAATCTTTAAAACTGTCGTAGTTTGAAAGCTCGAGGCACAATAAAAACAGCCGCAAGGGTTGATCGAAGGTTAAGCTACGCTTGCCGAGGTCAGTCTGTGTATGGGTGACCATTCGTTACATATTGATACCCCTCTGTGCCTCGGAAAGCACGTTAAGCCGTCGGTGCCGGCTGTCATTTGTAGATCTTTGACAGTCGTTATGGGTAGTCAGAAGCCAGAAAGTCTGACAACCAGTCTTACCAAGGGGTATTGTGTTGCCCAGTAACTAGGTTGTGGAGATCAAATAGGCAGTCGCTCCATGTAATACACTGGTATTCAGCTGCACCCGGTTAGACTGGAAGCCGACCCAAACATAGTTGGGAAAAAGGCTACATTTAAATAGTGTTTTAAACTGTATTTTTTTTTCACAAATAAGGTTTGCTTCTGAGAAAGTTGTATGTATGTATGAGTGCAATATAATCTTAAAATATTGTTATGTGAATAGATACAACTCAAATATGCACTGAAAATATCAGGACTCGTATATTTCTCGTTGTCAAAGAAAACATATAAATATCAAAAATCAAAGATACCCCTTATTTGTAGCATCTAACAACCCTTATCCCTAATCAGAGTTCCTCGAGACGGACTTGAGCTAGTACATCAAACAATACAGAGCATAAACCCACTTAACATGAGGGCCCGTATAATTTGCCGCTCGTTCAATTACAAGTCTGTTGGTGATAACGGCTAATTGGCGTGACGTCATTGTTATAAAGTAGCTCTGTAGAGGATGTATAGACACCTAAAGTACATAACCAATATCGTTGTGTCGTTTTGGATGTTGAAAACGTAATATTAAACACCTCGACTGTTTTCCCGACGGTTATGGTAGAAGTGTGCCTGTGCTAGCCTCGTTGGTCTAGTGGTCTCATGCAATTATGCTGAGCAAGAGTTCCTGGGTTCGGTTCCCGGGTACTACAAAGTGTTATTTTGGATTTTTCCAGCTAGAATTTCTAAGAAGCAGGTTGGAGTCTGAATTTGTGCTGAATTTACGGCAATGAACTTAGTACGAATAATTTTATTCAATGCCATTTGTCTTTATTGTGGATCCTAAGAAGGTAAGTGTACAGACGCCAGCACATCAAGCTACCCCAAACTGTCAATTTTTCCCAATTGAACATGAAACTTATTCTTATATAATACTCGTAACTAACTGACCCAGCAAGCGTTGTTTTGCCATACAGAGATTGGTGATAGAAGGGTGAAAACTTCAAGTTGTTTGTATTCTTGTATATCATAATAAAATAAAAACAAAAAATGTTGTCTAAAAGATTAAAAAAAAACACCCTTAACATTTAGGGGGATGAAAATAAATGTTGTCCGATTCGCAAACCTAACTGATATGCTCACAAAATTTAACGAAAATCGGTCGAGCCATTTCGGAGGAGTTTAAATACAAACACCGTAACACGAGAATTTTATATACGAGTTTAAGAAAGAAGTTGAAAACTATCAAAGAAATATGACAGATTGGGGTAGCTTGATGTGCTGCCTCCGTACAGTTTAAGAAAGAGAAGGTTGAGCACATTAATTTCTATATTTGCTTGCACTTATAACAGGCCACGCTCTGCCAACATAACGGATAGAACTACGTTTTGAAGTTATTTTAAATAAGAAAAGCCACCTTTCTTATACTATGAATTGTTTTAGATCATATAATATTTTTTCACCCTGTCATTTCGTTCCCATGGGTTAATTACTGACCTTTATGCGGGTAAAGCCGCGGCCAAAAGCTTGTGTTTAATAAACCAGAAAATGTGTAAGAGGAACTTACAAAATTGTCGGGTTGTCAGATTATCGCCTGTCACCTGTCGGTTTATTAAAAGCCTCATGTCCACCTAGTAGACTAACGGTCCATATATGAAAAAAATAAATAAATAATGCTTGACAATCCACACAGCATCATCTAGCCCCAAGCTAAGCAGAGCTTGTGTTATGGGTACTAGATGACTGATATACTTAATAAAATACATTACATTACAGGCTGGCTCATTCTTTGCCCAAAGAATTAGTATTGCCATCCAACGTGGCAATGCTGCCAGTTTTTTGGGCACGTTTCCAGATGACAGCGTTGCGGAGGAATACTTTGACGCCTGAGTGTCCTTGTCGGCTTTTTTTTGTTTTTGTAAATATGTATATACCTAGTTAGTTTTATAGTATAATTGTATATATGTGAATATCTAATTTATGAAATAATAAAAATTTCACGTTAAAAAAAAAAATAGAAAAATACATTACATAGATATATATTTTGTAATATTATATTAAATATGTGTAATCCCCATTTTCTCTAACGTCTAGTAACGCAATGTTTAGTATGGAATTAATAATGTTAGCAGATTCCAAAGCAAACACTTCTGCTTCAGCATTATTTTTTTATCAGACAACTTTATCGTGGTTTTAGGGTTCCGTCCAAAATGGTAAAAAGGCTTATGTTGCGACTCAGTCTGTCTGTCAATCACACAGCTGGATATCTCAAGCACTACTAATGCTATCAACTTGAAATATGGCATAGTTTTAGATGACGTGTGACCAACTATTTTGCAAATAAGAAAGTATAAAATAAGTCCCATGTACTGGGGGCAAAGCCTATTGCTATTAATGTTTGAAATAATAAAAACGGACTTTCGTTAAAACGCCGTTAAGGGACTCCCTAAAAGGACGAACGAGTATGACCAGTTGTATCCTAAATGTCCTGGCTGTCCCTTGAGAAGATGTTGGCAAGATACTTGGGGAGCTAATCACCATTCACCGTTTGCTGGCCATGTTCCGAGCAATCTATGGTTTGGCCATCAAACCGTGCCCTTACAATACTGAAGAACTACCGTCAAGAAATGCTTATTGTGATATTAAACATTGCTGTGCAGTCATTTAAGCATGAAAATGGGATCAACCTCGGAATAAGAGATACCTAATAAGCTGAATTTTCGTATATATAATAGGTCTTTACCTATGAAATTGCCGTTTTGTATGAAAAAATTTAAATGAATTTTTTTCATGTATTTTTTATTTGTATTAATCGAAGTAATCACCCATGCAATCAATGCATCTTTGCCAACGCAGTGGCAGTTTATTGATGCCCTTCTTAAAGAAATCAGCTGGACGGGAGGCAACAAATTCTTCAAAGGCATTTTGTACTGCCACTCGGGTATTGAATTTTTTTCCCGCCAAGAAGTTATCCAAATTCTGGAAAAAGTAGTAGTCTGTAGGTGCAAGGTCTGGTGAGTAGGGCGGATGACGGAGAGCTTCCAACCCCAGTTCTTGCAACTTGGAGACCGTCTGCTGTGCAGTATGAGGTCACGCGTTGTCGTGCAGGAGCAGCGGAGACGAGCGATTGCCAATGCTGGTTGGAGATGTGCCAGCTTCTCCATCATTGTGTTCAATTCTTCACAGTACACATCTGCAGTAATGCTCACCCCGTTTGGTAAGAAGCTGTGTTGAATCACACCGGCGCTAGACCACCAAACAGTGACCATCACTTTTCTTGGGGTAAGTTTTCGTTTAGGGCATTGTTTAGGTGCTGAACCAGGATCCAACCAACTTGCTGAGCGCTTGCGGTTATCAAACAGAATCCATTTTTCATCGCAGGTAACAATGCGGTTCAAAATTCCTTCATTTGTGTGTCTGTTGAGCAGTGCAAGGCACGTCTCGACGCGTACTTCGCGCTGGCGATCATTGAGTTCGTGGGGCACCCATTTGTCAAGCTTTTTTACCTTGCCAATTTGACGCAAATGGACCAATATTATTTTGACGCTAACGTCGAAAGCTGCTGCTAATTCAGCCGTAGATTGTGTATCATCAGCTTCCACAATCGCCTTTAATTCGTCATTGTCGACCAAAGTCTTCGGACGACCGCGAGGTTCATTTTTCAGGTCGAAATTTCCAGAACGGAAGCGAGCAAACCAATAACAGGTAGTGCGTTGGTTTGTAGTGTTAGCTCCGTAAACGTCGTTGATGTTGCGTGCCGCTTGTGCCGCGTTGCTGCCACGACGGTACTCATATTCCATAATTACTCGAATTTTTAACGTATCCATGATGACGAAAAAGATTTAAATGCGATGAAAATGTAACACTAATCAATAAACAAATGACTACTTTTGGAAAAAAAAACCATGTTTTTAAAATAAAATTAATTTGAAATTAGAATTCTTAGCCAAACAAAAAATATTTTGATTTGAAATGGCCAGTACTGCAGAACGGCAATTTCATAGGTAAAGACCTAATATTTTGGCGTTTCAAGTCTCATAAAATCGCGTTTCGTGATTTTCTTATTCTGAGGTTGATCGCTAATTTTGACTGGACTAAAGGAACATCGAAGACGTGACTGAGTAAGTTCGGAAAATGGAGTATATTATGCGATGATAAGGATAAAGACCAATAATCTTGGTGACACTGTGGTTGTTCAAAGAAATTTAATTTAAATAAGTGTTTTGGCGGGTTTTATAGTAAGTAACTGTTTTTATTTAGGTATTTATACACCACACATCCGAAAGACATCTTCATCATCTCACTCAGGAAGTACACAAAATATCTATTACACTCCCGAGAGTGTATCGGGAACCAAAGTTTTTATGTTTCCATTTATTAAGCCGACTGAAGGCGCCAAATCGATATTCTAAATTCCCGCCTATTGGTGTTACCAGTTTATATAGATCGGTGGGAACCATATATAAATAGTGGCTCCCCACAAGTGTAAGAGGTGTGTCACAGCAGGTGGCATTCTGTAGTTTCTAACTACTATTGAATCATCAGTGTGCATGTCGTGTTAAGTTGTTACCTTCTAACAGGGTTCCCTTCCTTCCTTCAGGTTTCCTTCTTCAGGGTGCTACATACGAATAAATCAACATGTTATTATAATACCAGACTTTTACTGTCCCACTGCAGGGCAAAGGCCTCTTCTCATATAGGGAACGCACGAGCATGAATCACCACGCTTGCTCAAGACAGGTTGGCGATTTCAGACTTAAATTAATTATAAGTCCAGGTTTCCTCACGATGTTTCCCTTCACTGATGTCAGTGATGTTCAAGATAAACTTAGAAAATACATATGAATTAAAAATGTCACATGGGAACTTGCCCAGGTTTGTACCCATATCCTCATGCACAAGAGGCGAGGCCTAAACCACTGGGCCATCATGACATTACATTATACATCATACAACATGTTATTGCAATAGCTTATCTATGTGTTTGGCAAGCATTGTAATTAGGACAACAGCTGAGAGGTTGTTAAGAACCCATGTTTGATAAATTATGTGTATGGTCTTAATATTATGTCACATTATACATTACTGACTCAATAGTCTTGTAATTGCAAGCGCTACTACTGAACTTGTGGTCATGGGTTAATTTCCCAGGTCAGTCAAAGCTATTCAATCTGGAATTTCTTAGTAGTAACCCGGAATCTAGAAAAGTGCCCAGTTAATTAAAAAGCTCGCTCTATATTACATGGGTATTAAATATAACTGGCAGGATGTGGGTGGCAATAGGCATACCTCATTTTCTTTTCTTTTTTTTTAAAAAACGTTGCCCCACACTAGGAATTTCTCCTGTGTCGTGGGTGCGTTCACAAACATTCAAAGTCACAAACACAAACAGCCAGACCCGGAACAACTACCTGTCGGCCAAACAAATATTTGTTCCATGCGGGAATCGAACCCACGACAGGCAGCGCAGCAGTCAATCGCTCAGCCACTGCGCCAACCGTGCCGTCAACCTCTGCCTAACCCTTTAGGGAATACCTAGTGGCGTCATGATTGTCTGCCTGGCAGTAACGCTCCAGATAATGTTTTCCCATTGGCTTCTTAAGTGGATCAAATCATTGGCTTCTAAAGTGGTTGCCCGTACGCCAGCGCAACGAGCAAAAGGGCGCTAACAATCTTATTTTCGTTTCTTGACTGTCCCTTAGTTGTCTATCTAGATGTATATCTATAATCTATTTTCCGCCCCACTCAGTGTACTGGCTTCATTCGCTGTTCTTCCTCCATCCAGTCTATTTCTCAGTGGAATGCGCTCCTCCAGGATATCAAGATGATAATCTGTAAAGTGAAAGTTCGCATATTCGTAAGGTGTTAGAGAATGATATGTAAGTGTGTGATGTGAAACTTAATGGTAAGAGTGTGGAACACGTGAACGAATTTTATATGTTTGGGGGGAGACTCCCCAAATATACGACCGAGTTTAGCGTTTTAGGGCTCTTTCATATGATACCCCATACGCCCCACTGTTCCTACTCCGCATTTTTAAGATACCCTTTCAATCCTTGTTACAAAAAAAAACTGTCTTATTTGCAAAATAGTTGGTCAAACGTCATCTCATTCCAAATTTCGAGTTGATAGCATTGGTAGTTCTTGAGATATCCAGTTGTGACAGACAGACAGTCAGACTGAGACGCACCATTAGGGTTCCTTTTTAACCAGTTTGGTGCGGAACCCTAAAAAAGGAATAAGGTGAAAAGCTAGACACTACTCACTTGAAGCTTAAAAATGGAAAGCATCTGAAAACCTAACTTTTCAAGAATATCTTGAAAAAACAAAATAGTGCGTGGAGTCCCTCCGCGGGAAGAAGTGAAATTTTGTAATGTGTTGTGTACTACGCGCATGCGTTCGAGTGCCACGCATTCACTCTCGCTCTGTCTCTTTCTATTCCCCCTCCCAAGGAGCGTTGAACGTTTAACGCAACCTTGTTGGAAGTCGCATTAGAAGTTTCACTTCAATTAAAAAAGTTTCATTGGTACTTACCCGGATTTGAAGGTATAACGGTGGTGATTCAGGTGGCACGACAGCCCACGCTGATCATTAACAGGTGAGTCATCAGGTATAAGGATATTGTTATTAATTTATATAAGTTTCATGGGGTTAGAAGCATTACGCCATACAAAATGGCGTACGGGAGCCTGATCATAATATCTTGTATGCTAACCGTCTGAACGACCAAAATGGCGCGGTGTTATACTCACTCCCAGCAGTTATTAAAATTCACACATTTAATAATAATGACCTGAACTTTAAAGTTTTTTTACTAATATTTATACCACATTATTATTATAACTACAAAAAACAAGCCAAACCAAGTCTTTTTGCAAACATAAAAACATAAAAAATTAAAATAATTGTCTTTCCATTACCATTTACTCGACTATATGCCTTAACGTTTAGCAATCTTAGTTGATTTTTGAGTGACCATCGTAATGAAATGGTTCTATTTAAATTTTCGTGGTCATTCATTTTGAACTTTGTCATGTTAGCCATTAAGTTTATGGTTCTAAAACTATGCTAAATTCAGAATTCAAGTTTGATATTGTAAGATGATAACCTTTACAGACACCTATAATAACTATACGTTTCATTCGTGTTGCAGCGTTTAGTTCTATCGTACGAATCATTTTATCAGCTTTGGAATAAACACCTATTTTCGGAGCAGATTTTTTCCACCTTTCTTACACGTTGTGTCAACAAAAGTGATTTAATCAAAACTGTGCTAGTGAAATTTGCCATGACTGATAATGATACTAGTGTACAGGACTCTGCAGAGATTGATGGCGTTTCGGAATCAACACTCACTGAACAGTTAGTTATAATGAGTATGGATACAGTGCACGTGCTGACTCTCATCACGTTCATGTACGGAGTGTCATCATGGTGCATCTTGAAGAAGTTTCGCAATTACAGAAACTTTGTGCAAGTCAACCTGATATTATCAAACTTCTTTTTTTGTTCTCTTACATCGATCAGAATCCACAATTGTTATCCAATAGAAATTCAAAAACAGTTTTATGATGAATATATGATCTATCCAGCACTATACTTTACAACAGCAAGACTTCACTGGTTGCTAATTCTAAGTCATATGTTTTATGTACACTTTGTAGAAGTTTTCAATAGGAATATCAAAAGGAAATATCTAAAAAGTAGCATGTTTGGTTGGGGTGGTGCTTTATTGACCACCTCAATTTTTAATTTGTCGTATTTCTTTGGTATTTTTTTATCCTATTATTTCGAGGGAAGTTTTTTATTTCCGCTTTTATTACCTTTGCTAGTAAATTGTATTATCTACATCAAAATTGTATCCTCACTTTTCCGTAGTTTGAACGCGAACGAAAACACAACTTCTAAAACATGGCGTTGTTTCTTCGTAGCCACTTTGATATTCATATTGAGCACTATATTATTATTTTCTAGTAAATCATTTGAGTTTTCAAAGCCCTCTCATAAAACAGAAATAGTAACACAAGTCGTTACAGCATTATTTTATTTCACAACAGTTTTATTGGACGTTTTTTTGTTTGTTTCTAAGAAAAATCGAGTAGCATGGTGTGAATTTTATGTAAATAAAAGAAATGTAAATTAAAGAGTCTTTATCAGAAGAGCATAGAGACCACAATATCCTCATGCATGGAGGTATCAAATAAACCTGATGATTACTTAATCAAACCTTTGACTCTAAAACAGTACCACTATTCACTATGAAAAGTCCAAAACAACTGTTGATCGACCAAATGATATTACTGATGTTTATAAATAAATAAATAAAAAGTGTGTGTGTGTATTAATGTACACACGTAAGTGAAACTTGTTCAGTATATATTACTTATAATCTCTCAATTTCACTATTTATTTAAATGAATTTCAATAAGTTCATGTATTATATCACTTGTTATCATTAAAATATTTATTTATATGTCACTCTTCAATTTAAGTAAACACGCATCACAAAGTGACAGAAAATGTGACGCTTTTTTTTAACAAAAAATAAGATTTCTCCCTTACACGATAACGAAGTTTCATTTTAAATATTAAAACTATTTAATTTATCAAAGTTTTCAGTTTTTTGTTACATAATAGTGCTTAACCTAGTATTCGATAACATTTTGTGCGCTTTAAGCTTATTTTTATGCGGCAAGTTGAAGACAGGGCGCTATGGCGCTCATTAAGAGAGGGCTATGTCCAGCAGTGGACTAATATAGCCTGATGATGATGAAGCTTAATTTAGAGTTAACTCACTTATATGTTTATAGGCTGAGAACTTACAAACCTCCTCGATTCCTGCTTTCTCTCAATATACAGTTTACCTAGTTTGAGAGGCAGGGTTTTCCAATCGTGTGCAGATTTTAGTTTATAAATTGTATTGCATTGTGTTACTACCAAAGCTCTTCAAATTGTGTGTATGTAAAACATATAATAATATGTTCTCGTATGTTTGTGAAATAAAGTTATTTATTATTATTATTATTCCAAACTTCCCCACGGTAAAGAAGGCCTTTAAGAGGTTTCTAATTTGTCGGGGCTTTTCGGTTTTTGCCATACCTACAAATATAACAGCTCATCATTTAGAACCCATTAATATCAGTGTTAATTTTAAACCGTGGTGGCATCTGCAGTAGGCATCTGGTCCTAACCCAGTTGTAAACGTCCCTTTGTGCCTACTGGCCTAGCTCTGTTCTGTCTCCTGCTTGATATGAATGGGAAGTGGAAATGATGTATTTTTATAACTCCTCCGCCTGATTAATTTCGTTTCTCCGGGACTCGTCGGGCTTTATTGTCTCGACGCTTTTCTGGTGATCGCCACTGTTGATTCTGGTTTGCTTGATCACAGTGCAACATTGCTACCATCCTATGCACCATCATCCACCGTCACGTAGGGACACCACCAAAAACCCCTAACCTAAGACACCCCCAGCGCCCCCCCCCCCCATGACATTCATTATATTGGTTCATATCATTGACAGTTCGGGTATAACTCCTTTTTTGTTAACTTAATAAAAATATCCGTCCGTTAAATCGTGATTTATTTTACTATGCTTCCCGTAATAAAATAAATAATAATAAATAAATAAATATTGCTGGACAATCCACACAGCATCATCTAGCCCCAAGCTAAGCAGAGCTTGTGTTATGGGTACTAGATTACTGATATACTTAATACAGTACATTACATAGATAGATATTTTTATTATATATATAGAAAATACCCAGAACACCCGGAACAAATATTTGTAGATCGTACAAACATTTGTCCCAAGGCGGGAATCGAACCCGCAACCTCTTGCGTCGCAGGCGGACCTTCGCCCGCCGCGCCACATCGGTCGTTAAGAAATATACCAACCGTGTGTACCTCTCAGCTCTGAATAGTTAACTAAAGCGATAACAGATTTAAGATAGTAGAAACTTTATAGATATACACAACTAGCATTTTGCCCGCGAAATCATCCGCTTGATTTTCGTACTTTCCCTTCGAACTTTAACATAACCTCCACCCCCTTAAAGAAGTTTTTAAAATAAAATTTTGCCTATGTTACTCGCTGATGATTTAGCATAGAAAATGTAGCTTCATCATCAGGCTATACTAGTCCACTGCTGGACATAGCCCTCTCCTAATGAGCGTCATAGCGCCCTGTCTTCGGCTTGCCGCATCCAGCATCTGCCTGCAGTCATGCGCAGATCGTCATGCCACCTGGTCAGAGGGCGTCCTACACTACGTTTGCCGAGTCGCGGTCTCCTCTCAAGAACACGTTTATCCCAGCGGTTGTCGGTTCTTCGCGAGATATGGCCAGCCCACTGCCACTTCAACTTGCTAATTCTTTGAAAATGCAAAAGCATAGAAAATGTAACTTGTAGGATCTTAAAGTAGTTCTTCAGTTTATCCGGCTAGATGATGCTGTGTGGATTGTCCAGCATTATTTTTTTATTTTTTATTATTTATGTCTAACACCCTGTCCAATTTCTCCATTGAAGAGACATAAAGTGTCTTCCTACCATCATTATTTATTGTCATCTCATCTACGTGGTGGTGTTCCAAATTCAAACAGTACAAAATAAGAATTGGCCAACAATAAAAATAAATATTCTGGCTGCTTATCCAATGTAGGCTTTATAGCGTAGATCTGAATGTCTAAGCAGATTGATAGATTGAGGTTGCCTTCAGAAACGACTGCGATGAAATATTAAGAATTTCATCAAAATGAATTTGAGTCGTATTCGATAGCGCGACAATTTATCATGGAGTATTTTTGTCTGTAGTGTTTTGTGAACGACAGATGTCGAGGACTTTCGACTATTTTTCTATGCTATTTTATTCTTCTATATTTTTTTTGCGCCACACTAAGAATTTCTTCTGTATCTTGGGTAAACTCACATACACAAACAGCCAGACCCGGAACAGCACCTACAGGCCATACAAATATTAGTTCCGTGCGGGAATCGAACCCGCGACACGCAACGCAGCAGCCAATTGCTCAGCCACTGCGCCAACCGTGCCATCCATATTTGTTCACCAGTGTCCACGTCGTGAGACAATTTACTTCAATTCATAATATCACACATTATCATACATTCTCTAAATGGTTAAGCAGGGGTGTACACCAATAGGACACCCACATTTCGTCAGTTATGTTTAAGTATTTATGTTATTTTATAGGGTGCGAGTCTATTTCTATCAACAGGGCAATAACCGGCTTGCTAGACCCTTGAAATCGCCGATTATATTTATAGCCCTATCATTAACCTCTTGAAATCCTTAACACCCCTTTTCCTTCCCCTATCGACGGAAATGGTCAGATTCCTGTCCAAAAACAATACGAAACAGTCGATTTTTTAAACAAGGGATGTTCTCTAGTAAATTGATTTGCTTTATCGAAATTCTGCTGTCCTGAGATGATGAACATCAAAGCTAGGTGACTGGCAAGTCGATAAACCTTCCCAGCTTAGACCGTGTCATAATATTATATAGCCATGTCATAGTGGTACTTAAAATATTTTTTTTTTTTATAATTGAATTCATGTACCAAATTACTCAAAATTCAATTTTTTATTGCATTCCATATGTTACAAAGATGGTAAAAAAAAGTTTAAGATACAATATGGATACCCTGTCGGGCACGCAAAAATTTAGCAGAGAGGAAAAGGGCTAAATAGTATTATTATTATAAACTATTAGGTGTATTTCATTTCATTAAATATAAGTACATTAATACATAAATAAATAAAAATATTTATTTGACACTTAAAAATACATGTGTACAGGCCAGTAATAATAAAATAGCACATTAATGTATTGCCACAAAATAGATCCTAAGTACATTATATTAAATTAATTATATATTTTTCATTTTGCAATTATTGTTTTATCATCTAGAAACTCCTTTACTGGTGAATATGTCTTGGATTCTAGAAATCGCTTCAATTTATTTAAAAATATGTTTGTTTTGTCTGTTTCTGTTCTATTGACCATTGAAGAGTCCCTTCGTCATGTGTCAACCCTGTGTTGGCCATGCCATGTTGAAATTCATAACGGATTTTCATGATTGAATACATAGACATATATTTCCGTGTCGGGAGTCAGCCCATGGTGACGCAGCTATTCATGGTGATATTTAAATTAGGTTTCTGAAATGGAATTCATAATATACAAATATTTTTGACCGTACTACTTTAAGTCCCTTTGCCTTTGCTAAGAGCCAATAGAGATTTATCCAAGGTCATCATCTGTCTAGCCTTTTCTCAACTATGTTGGGGTCGGCTACCAGTATAACCGGATGCAGCTGAATACTAGTATTTTTACATGGAGCGACTGCCTATCTGATCTCCACAACCCAATTACCGGGCAACACGATACCACTTGGTTAGACTGGTTGTCAGACTTTCGGGCTTCTGACTACCCGTAAAAACTGTCAAAGATCTACAAATGACAACCAGGAACAACGGCTTAACGTGCTTTGAGATATGTTACGAACGGTCTCAGATGTGTCCTAGGTAAAAATATAATAAGTCTATTTGGTCCGTCAGTTAGATAACCAAAAAATATTGGACACGTATTTTTTGCTTACTCAAATCAATAAAAGGTGACAAAGATATAGCATATCAAAGTTCAGGAGAAGGGGCTTGTGACGTCACTTTTACATAAAAAGTGTAGCACGGCGTGACGTCACGCGGAATTTCGACGCACTATATCGTCGTCATTTTTGGTTTACGTGATAAAAGAAAAAATACATGTCCAGTATTTTTGAGTAGTCCAACTTTCGGACCAACAGAATTTAAAAGGGCACTACCCTATCATGGCTGTAGCAGCCATTTCATGGTAAAACATAAAACGGGCATCATAATTAAAAGCGCGTACACAATTCTGTGCAAGGGACTCCTCAACGGTTGACCAACCGTTGAGGAGTCCCTTGTCGGGCGCCAAACTTGAGTCCACTACCAGCTAGTTGTTCCGTGTGTAGATTTAAAACTAAAGGAAACTTGCATCTCGTGTACTTCACAACACCGTCATATTTAAGGACAAGGTCACTAAAACAGTTAAAACATTCATAAAAGAAATAAACATTAAAAATTAAAAAACGTCTGGCACAAAAACCTTTAAAAAGCAAAAACTAAGCCTCGCAATTGCATCGGGAGGTCGCCAACTTTTACAGCAATTCATTTAATTTACCTGGGGATTAATAAAGGGAAGGGATAGGGTTCTTTAAATTGTAATTTTTATTACATGCTTTTAAAAGTACGTATAATATTAGTACGAGTAGGCTCGCTTCAATCGACAATCTATCGAAACACGTTATCTTGCAAAAAAAACCAAGATGGGCTCCAGAAATCTGATGGAAATGATTTAACCAAGGAGTGTCACGTAGAACTTATTTATTTATAGGTAGTTAATCAAAACGGTACAAACACCAATTACAATAATTAACATAGAAACATAATATAGAACAAAACAAAAGAAAAACATATAGTCGACAGCGTTCAATGGTTAATTGAACTAACAGCTAACGCGGAACAGTGGACACTCTTGCATACTTTCTCTCACAGAACACCAGACATATACACATTAATTTAATCCATTCATCCGCAAACACATCACATTCAGGGTTGGCAATCAGAAGGGCGTTTTTTTATAAATAAAAAAGGAAAGTTAGAAAAAAACCATTAATCTTGGAATTATTTATTAATAAAGGATTAAAATCAAAAGAAATCTGGTATAAAACTATACAGTGTCAGCCAGAGGGCTGACACTGTATAGTTCCGTGTGTCAAGTGAGTCTATAGAGTCTATGAAGTCTATGAGAGCATAGACCATGGTTTTCCGGGACGACACTTAGTCGTTTTCAAATTGTTTTTCAAGTTATTTTAGACTTTGTAAAACTGAATAGTTGTCCACTACAGCTTTGGAGTAATCGTAACTGCTCTGAAATAAGATGATGATGTTGTATGAAAGTAATCAGCTGATTTACGAATGATTCCTCCACGCATGATGTCCCCTACGATTTTCCGATAAAGAACACCGTTTAAATTTAATTAACATAAAATTCATACCATGATGCTCGATTACTCTTAACAACAATAAAAAAACCGTCCAATATTACCATTGTGAAGTAGGTTAATAATTTCATGACTGGTTCTACTATTTCTCTGCTAGAAGGCACCCATTCATCAAGAACCAAATTTGAAAACAATAACACATCGCACAATATAAATATCAAAGTGGCTATGTACAAGCGTCGACAGGTGCTAGCTGCTGTATGTGCGCTCGTGTTGAAACTTCGACACAGTGAAATCACAATAATAATGTAAAAGATACAGTTCATAATCAAAGGTAACAACAAACATGCACCAAGGGTCAAGTAGATTACCACTACAAAATTATACTTATGAGCAATTATGTACAAAAGAAACTCTACTGACGCAACTCCCCAAGCAAAAATGCTACTCTTTAGATATCTCCTTCGTACATAAAATTTGAAAACTTTTACAAAGTCTACGTAAAACATATGGCTTATAACTAGCAACCAGTGGTGCCTTACTGTTGTAAAGTATATTAATATAAAAATAGAATTTTCGGATAGCCATCTTTTCATTTCGATTGGCAAATAATATAAGCTTAAATTTCTTCGCAACGCACAGTATAAACAATTTGATAATATTGTGTTGAGGTACACAAAATTTCTGTAACTGCGAAACTTCTTCAAGATGCACCATGACGTCACTCCGTATACGAACGTGATGAGAGTCAGCAAATGCACTAGGCCTCCAATCGCATTATGTAACTCTTCACTGGCCAGAACACTGCGATAAATATCTGCATTTTCTACGAGTATAAGCACACTAGTATCATTAAGAGATATGTTGTATTTCACTTGCACATTTTGTAATTCACCTTCCATCGACATATTGTAGAAGTAACTTTAGTGAACAGCTCGGCAAAAGACACTGGCCCAAAAATAGATGTTAATTCTAAATCTGATAGAATTATAGTAGGATAGAACCAAACGCTGCGACACGAATGCTATTTGATTACTTTTAGGATTGTAAAGGTTAACATCATATTATATAAAAACTTGGTTCGGAATTAAGCATAGTTATAGAACCAACTTTAAGTCACACAAGACAAGGCTCAAATTTATTAGAATGCTCACTCCAAGATAAACTACAAAACGCTAAAACCAGTTTTTTTTCTTTTTTAGGCGCCAGCACATCAAGTTTACCAAAACTGACAAATATTATTTTCTTTCTTATTTGACGACCTATGTGGCGCAGCGGGCAAAGGTCCGCCAGTGACGCAGGAGGTAACGGCTTCGATTCCCGTCTTAGAACAAATGTTTGTACGATCTACATACACTTGTTCCGGGTGTTCTGGGTATTTGTTATGTATAATAAAAAATATATTTCTGTGTAATTTATCGTATTAAGTATATCAGTTATCTAGTACCCATTACACAAGCTTAGCTTGGGGCTAGATGATGCTGTGTGGATTGTCCAGCGTTATTTATTTATTTTATTTATTAGCTAATGTGTTAAAGAGTAACTTAGACTACTTTTATACCCGAAAAATATTAGGGTTCCGCCTAAAAAAAAAACATGAATCTTATTCCACGTGGACGAAGCTTGCGGGCACAGCTTGTAATAAATAAGAGAAGAGGCTGTGACCCCTAGTCCTTCAAGACCCAGACTTGAGTTTGTATTGATTTGTGTTTGTATATAAAGAAAAAAATATAGCTGACTGACAATTTTAAATAAGAAATAAGTCGTTAAATCAATAGAAACCTGTAAGTAACAATACAGCTTTTATTTTAAGTATAACGAAACTATTACTTCAGGAAGATACATGTTAATATATATGTATATCTCGCATAAGTATGTACCACCAGGAGATAAAATTCGGTATCGTACCTACCTGGATACAATAACAAATAAAAATGTGGTGCTGTGAGATATCGGCTCGATATCTAATATAGGAGAATATTTTTATTGGATTTACGAAATTTTCAAATGATTTAGTGATAAAATATAGATGACAAATGTGTCTGCTATGAGTTGAAATTAAAAACCTGTTTATCATTAATAATAAACTCACCAAAAAGCTTAAGTACCTACCGAAAAACCACTAAAATTGATTTTCCAATAACCATACCAATATAACGTAGACCTTACGTCTCGCTTTAAGCAAGACAGTCACATTTTAAGGCTATGCATCCCTCTGATCTGTTAAACTGTTTTCGACGACACGGTTGGCGCAGTGGCTGAGCGATTGGCGGTTACGATGCGTGTCGCGGGTTCGATCCCCGCACGGAACAAATATTTGTATGGCCTACAGGTAGTTGTTCCGGGTCTGGCTGTTTGTGTATGTGAGTTTTTAAATGTTTGTACACGCACCCACAATACAGGAGAAATTCCTAGTGTGGGGCAACAACAACTAACAAACAGAACGACTAGCATAACATTCCTAATCTAGTAACATTAATTTTACAATTATTTAATTTTTCAATTATTTAATTTTACAATTATTTAATATTACAATTAATTAATTTTACAATTATTTAATTTTACAATTATTTAATTTTACAATTATTTAATTTTACAATTATTTAATTGCATTGATTGATTGATTTTTCAATGTCTTTTTAATACATGTTGGAATGGTGGTCTTGGTATGAACACACATAATATTTATTTGTGTGTGTACAAAATAAACGTTTCATTTTAATTGATAAATGATAACTAATGCTAGGTTTGCGGGTAGATCCGCACACAAATCAAAAATTCATATAATTACATTAGTCAACTTTGAAATTCCAATGCCACTTTCGATACCTAAATACTTACCTAAATGATTGCATGACACAATATTGAAGATGAAGATATAATATCGAACCATATCTTAACTGAGTGGATTCGTTATCTTAAACGAAAACAGTAGGTAAAGATTATGTGTCTTTAACTAATTATTAATCTAATAACAATAAACTAATTTTTGATTCATTATTAACTTATTATTGACATAGTATTACTGACTTAATATTAACTTATTATTGACATTGTAATATTGACTAATTATTTTTTTCCATATTCTTTTAATGTACAATTTTTTTTACATATTTAACAAAAATAAAATAAAAAATAACAATTTTTGATAAAATATGTTATTAATTACATAAATTATTAAGATTGTATACCACTGAATGAACTTACAAATTGTACGATTTATAGTTTTATTGACTATTTAATAATTTGATACTTCTTAAATATTAGATTTTTTAACATTGTTTCATAGTTAATTCTTCTATAAAAAAATGCATGCCTCACAGTAGAATGTACTGGATCCTTCTCTTACTTGACACCATACTTTTGTCCCTACATTCATAGCAAATAAATTATTTCATTTCATTTTATTAAGCTATTGCATAGCTTATATCGCTATGAGCGCGGCGACCGAATCAAAAAAAATCGTAACGGAAATAAACCTAACACCCCCCATATACCTAACATATTCGGTTGGTACATAATATTATGAGAAGCAAAAGAAACAAATAACAATTGTGTTGTTTTACATTTTTATTAATTTAACAAAATAACGAGTTATGCCTGGACTGCCAATGTGTTGAACCAAAACGATCAATATGGTTACATCACGGAAAGTGCTAAAACATAATAAATACATGATTACTAACATCATTCAATTATTTGGTCGTTCAAAACGTACTTTAGACTTTTCGAAATGAATACTTGTACCTACTGTTTTAAATCTAAGGGTTATTGAAGTAATCAGCAAGTTACCTAATGATTTCTCCATGCATGATGATCTCATAGTCCCTACGCCTTGCTGGTAACGAATACCGGTTTAATTTTATGTACATAAAATTCATACCATGCTTTTCGATTATTTATAAGAAAAACCCAAAAAACGTCCAAAACTATTGTGGTGAAATAAAATATTATTGTTGAAACAATAGAAACTATTTGTCCGGTAGAGGGCGCTACCACATGAATAAGAACAATAGACAATGATAATACATCGCTCAATATGAATACCAAACTGGCTATATAGAAGCGACGCCAGGTGTCAGCAGCAGTATGTACGGTCTTGTTTAAACTATGAAAAAGTGAGTAAACAATTTTGATGTACAAGATACAATTTGCTAGCAGAGGTAATGATAAGGGTACTAATAAACTTCCTTCAAGGAAATAGTATGACCCAAAGGAATACAAACTTGCAATACTGAAAATTAAGGTAGTTATTAAAGCAGCAAGCCAACCAAACAAGATGCTTTTTAGATATCTCCTTTGGATACTCCAATTAAAGACTTTTACTAAGTCAACATAGAACATATGACTTAGAATTAGCAACCAGTTGTGCCTTACTGTTGAACTGTATACTGACAGATACATCATATTCAAAATTATCCAATTTTGAATATCCATTGGAAAATAGTCGTGGACATTGATTGTTATAAGAGTACAGTAAAAGAAATTTGATAATGTTGTGTTGAGGTAAACAAAATTTCTGTAATTGCGAAACTTCTTCAAGATGCACCATGATGTCACTCCGTACATGATCGTGATGAGAGCCAGCACGTGCACTGTATCCATACTCATTATAACTAACTGTTCAGCGAGTGTGAATTCCGAATCGTCATCAATTTCCGCAGAGTCCTGTTCACTGGTATCATTATCAGACATAGCGAATTTCACTTGCACTGTTTTTATTAATTCACTTTTGCTGACACAACGTGGATGAAATTTCTGTGAACAAATCGGCGAAAAAATCTGCTCCGAGAATAGGTGTTTATTCCAAAACTGATAGAATAATAGTACGACAGAATAAGACGCTGCAACACGAATGAAACTATATTTAAATGTCTGTAAAGGTTATCATCTTACAATATCAAACTTGAATTCTGAATTTAGCATGGTTTTTGTACCATAAACTTAATGTCTAACAAAACAAAGCTCAAAATGAGTCTCAACCAAAATTTAAATATGATCGTCTTAATAGCAATAGATTATCAGTTGTTTATATTTTATTATTTAGCGGGTGTTTTATGCGAACAACATCATCGTTGCAAAAAGACTTGTTTTTTTTGTCATTAATAATATTGGTCTTATCTGCGATTGTTTACCACAGCAAGGTGTGAGCAGGATTCGTATAGCACCGCGCCGATCGTTCAGACGTTCACGTATGATGTAATGCTTCAAGCCCCATGAAACCCAATCCTGACGTCAACACTTTATATGAGCTAGCCTTATCATTCTGTATTGAGGAAACAAGTCGTTGTCATTAACACCTGTTAATGACAACGACTACCAACAGCAGGTCAGAGCTTGGGCTGTGGTGCCACCTGAATGACGAATTTATAAACTTTCTCAGGAGACAACCACTCAACAAGTCGTCAGGTGAAAATATAATATCTAATAGGATGATCATGGAAGCGTGTAAAATGGTAGGTGACGCGATTTTAACTGTTTAAAACCGATGCATTGCGGAAAATATTTTTCCGCGTATTCGGCGACGTGGCTTTATACGCATAATTTCGAAGAATGGCGACAAGCCCCCGGACGACCCTTACTTCCATCTTTGGGGAAAATTCTGGAGCACCTTATCGTTCCATGTTTGCTACCGATAGAGCTACCATAGGGGCGGTACGACGTTAATAGCTTCAGAGCCAGCGCTTAGCTTTGATATTTTTTATGCAAAGCGTATGGGACGTTAGTATTGAAGCTTTACCGGTTCTTGCAGGTGTACTCCCGGTCAAGGTCGAGGTCGCACGCGCCTCGTAGTAGGTACCTACGAGCTAGCGAATCTGACAGCTAGCAAAACTCCGCACCGTTACTCATTCTGTGGTAAAACATCTTATGAAAAAAAATACCTTCAACATGATCACTACTTAATTAATTATGTTATATGTAATGCACCATGGAAAATTATATAAATGGCCTAGCTTACGGGTTAGCAGCTGTCAGCATCACTAAACGATTGAAACGCCATAATATACAGAAACTTGGTGACAGATCTGCTTATAGTTTGGGATTAATCGCAGATAAGCACTAAAACAAAACTGAATGCATGCAAGAATGCCGTAAATGCATTAATTTATTATAATAAGTATGACGAGATCGTGGCTTAATTAAAACAGCCGCACGGGCCGATCGACGGTTAAGGTACGATGGCCGAGGTCAGTCTGTGGATGGGTGACTGTTCGTAACATATCGAGAATCCTCCGAGCCTCGGAAAGGACGTTAAGCCGTTGGTCCCGGCTGTCATTTGTAGATCTTTGACAGTCGTTACGGGTAGTCAGAAGCCCGAAAGTCTGACAACCAGTCTTCCTAAGGACTTTCGTGTTGCCCAGTAACTGGGTTGTGGAGGTCAGACAGGCAGTAACTCCATGTAAAATACTGGTACTCAGCTGCATCCGCTTAGACTGGAAGCCGACCCCGACAAAGTTGGGAAAAGGCTAGGCAGATGATGATGAAGTACGCATAACAGTGAAAGCAGTTAAGTAACTGTACAGCTACGTTCACAAAAATAATTACTATTACTCAGTAACAATTATATAAACTTACTAAAAAAGAATAAGAAGGATTGTAGTACAAACTTAACTTTGCAGTTGAAAAGATATAGTGTGTTTTTTTTATGATAGAGCTACAGAAAGATTTTAGAACTTTTCCTTACCTATCTTGCCACATATCATGATTTGTGGTCAGAGGGAACTACCCTATAGGTTTTGATTCACTTGACTTTGACGGGTAGACGTGATCCCATAAGGGTTCCGTTTTTTTGCTTTTTGAGGTACGGACCTCTAAAGTGAATAAAATAATTGACATTTCGATTACCTGTTTTAGCGTTTTTAGTCTTAGTTGATTGTAAAGTCCTATTTAAATCTTGATTAAAATTAAATTTGAGCTTTATGGTGTACTACTTAAAGTGTATGTTTCTAAAACTATGGTAAATTAAGAATTCAGTTGGCATTCTGAGAATAGGATGATAACCTTTACAAACTTAAGAACAAACAACTAATTTCATTCGTGCTCCAGCTTTTGGATATATCGTACTGTTGTTCTATCCGATTCGGAATTCACATCGCATTTCGAGCCAGTGCCATTACCATTTATACCATTTGGACATTAGTTCAACGTTTTGTCCTCAAAAAGTGAATTAACACGTTGAACGCCAAATGACCGACAAACAAGACATTTTCTATTGTGTCTCGTTGTTTGGCAGTTAAGGTGTTAATAGATACTGTGCAAGTGAAATTCGCCATGCCTGATAATGATACCAGTGTACAAGGCAATGCTGAAAGTGTGGTTCCGAAATTTCTACTCGCCGAACAGATACTTTTAATGATTGGAGAACTTGTGTATTTGCTGACTCCAGTCACGTTAGTATATGGAGTGACGTCATGGTGCATCTTGAAAAAGTATCGCAGTTACAAAAACTTCGTGTACCTCAACACAACATTATCAAATTTCCTTTTCTGTGCAATGTTAACAAATCAAATCTACAATTTTTTGCCAATCAAACTTCAAACATGGATAGGACTGAATTATCCTTATATATTAGTATACTTTGCAACAATAAGGCACCACTGGTTGCTAGTAATAAGCCACATGTTTTACGTAGACTTAGTAAAAGTTTTCAAATGGAATATTACAAGGAGATATTTAAAGAGAGTTCTCTTTAATCTTTGCTTGGGGAGTTTCGTGAGTTAATACTCTAGTTTATACTTTTGCTAATATCTACGCCTATGATTTAGTATTAAATGACGTGCTTCTTGCGGGATGTTTATTATTACCTTTGCTAATGAACTGTATCTTCTACATTATAATAGTGATTTCACTATGTCGAAGTTTCAACACGAGCGCACATACAGCAGCTAACACCTGGCGAAGCTTGTACATAGCCACTTTGATATTTATATTGAGCGATGTGTTATTGTTTTGTAATTTTGCTGTTGGTGTTATGTTGCCTTCTATCGGGAAAATAGTAGTAATAGTTATAAAAGCAATATTTTATTTCACCACATTTATATTGAACGTTTTTTTATTGTTGTTAAGAGTAATCGAGTAGTATGGTATGAATTTTATGTTAAAAAAATTAAACCGATGTTCGTTATCAGAAGGGCGTAAAGACTACGACATCCTCATGTCAAAGGAATCATTCATAAGCGTGCTGATTACTGTAGGACGCCTTCCTTTGAACAGTACTGTGAATAATACGACTCTAGTTCGATCCTGAACATACGTATTACTTTTTGTGACGCTATGATATTTTTCTTTAATAAGTCCATGTTTTATTTACATTTAATTTGTTTTTCTGTTGTAAGGATTATTTAGATTAATTTATTGGATTAAATGGTGTGATTATAGCTTGTTCTTCTCTTACAACAAGTCCACTTGGAACCCTGGTCATCTCATTACCCTTGCCTTCGACTCTAAGCAGTAAAACTATTGTAGCGGACACCGTGATTTGTAGAAGAAATCATTAAAATTTGTTATGTATAAGCGCTAGCCGCAATTTATAAGAGATCATTTATCATGTATAAGCGAACACCGCAATTTGTATGAAAGTATGTAGATAGAAGTACTAACACCTAACACTGTAAATAAAATATAATTTTACTAAGTATGACGTCAATCCCAGGCAAGAAAGTCCGGCACCGACAGATCGAGACATGTCTGAACCTCGTCGGGAGCCAACCTGGAAATTCGGGCTTTCTATTGGTGGACCGCCCTAGGATCGTTTGGGCGTGTCAACTTGTAAACACGTAGCCATGCATCATCATCATCATCATCATCAGGCTATACTAGTCTCAGAGAGGCGCGCTCACCGGCACCCTCTTTTTCGACATTGCGAAAGCCTTCGACAAGGTCTGGCACAACGGTTTGTTATACAAGCTGTACCAACTCGATGTGCCAGACCGTCTCGTGCTCATCTTGCGAGACTTTCTGTCGAATCGCACGTTTAGATATCGCGTAGACGGTACGCTATACGTCACCTCACCCTATTCGCGCGGGCGTCCCTCAAGGATCCGTGTTGTCTCCTCTCCTGTGCTCGCTTTTCACTAGCGACGTTCCTAGGGGTAGAAGGGCCCAGTTGGCGCTTTTCGCTGACGACACGGCCATCTACGTTACCGGTAACAACCCTACCACCATAGCTCGCACTCTTCAAACTTCCGCAAACGTCTTAGGCGCTTGGTTCCGGAAATGGAGAGTCGAGGTCAATCCCGATATGAGTCAAGCGGTTCTCTTTAGGAAACCCGGACGCCGCAATGTCCCCACGCCTAGTCCGTTAGCCATGTACGGCAAGCCTATCCCTTGGGATAAGCGAGCCAAATACTTAGGTGTGATACTCGATCACAAACTTTCGTTCGCCGAACACATAAAGGCGGCGCGTTTGCGCGCCGTCTTCGAGTCCGGTAGGCTTTATTGTATGACCAACGAGAAAAGCAAGTTGTCAATCAGGTGCAAATTGCGGCTCTTCGTCTCGGTCATCCGCCCAATCATGACGTACGCTTGCGCAGTGTTCACTCACGCCAAGCCATATCACATTCATAGGCTTCAGACCGTCCAGAACCGATTCCTGCGCAGAGTCACGGGAGCCCCCTTCTACGTCCGAAATGAGACTCTTCATGTAGATCTCAAAATACCCACGGTGTAACCGTTCATGAAGCGACTTACCCAGCGCTTCATGGACTGTTCTACCGCTCATCCTAACCCCTTAGTGTCATCGGCCGCCCGATACACTCCCTCGCGAATTAGCACAGTTCGAAGACCCAGACACACACTCACAGAGCCAGATGATCCTATCACTCTCCTCCAGGAGAGCAATAAGGCCACCAGCACTGTTCGCATACAAAAACGGACATTCCGTCCTCGCCGCCGAGGCCCGTCGTGACGACCACGTCGATGCCCCCCTTCCAACTCTTTGCTAGAGCCAGCCCGCGAAGCTGAGCCGATTAATGTTTAAAATGTCCCTAAATAATGGAACAATCAGATCCAGCCTGTCCCTTGCTGTCCTCTTCAGCGACGTCCTAAGCCGAGGTTCGTACCCCGCAGGGGGTGCCCTTAGCAATAGTCGCTTAGTTTATAAGTTTTTTTATGCCTGGCTGGAGGCCTTAATTTTAATTAAGCCCCCCACAGGAAAGTTCGGTTGAGCAGTAAATATCCCTGAAGGAAAAACTGCGAGATGCCCATTCCAAAAAAAAAAAAAAAACTATGCTAGTCCACTGTTGGACATAGCCCTCTCCTAATGAGCGCCATAGCGCCCTGTCTTCAGCTTGCCGCATCCAGCATCTGCCTGCAGTCTTTCGCAGATCGTCATCCAGCCTGCGTAGCCTTTGTTTTTGTTAAGTATTCAACCACGTCCTAAGCCTAGGTTCGAGCCCCACAGGGGGCGCCCTTAGCGAGCACTCGTTTAAATGTAACTTGTAGTTAGCCCTGGCTGGGGGCCTTCTTGTGAGGTCACCACAGGATCGACCGGTTAAGCAGTAAACAGCCTTATAGTGCTGAACTGCGGGTGGCCCTGCCTAAAATTAAAAAAAAAAAAAAAAAGACTACAAGAGTTTTTATTTCAACACGACCCAATATACAGTCCACGCCATAATAACTATTTACTTTGAAAAGTCCACAACAACTATTGGACAGTGATTAACTTTCCCTATTCATATTTGTATTAATACCTTTTGATATGTACTTTTTCTTTTCGCAGTATAAGTCATATTTACAGTTTTGGTTCAGTACATTAACTGTTTCATCTACCATGTGCTGTCTCTGCATCACCCTAAGGCAGAATGGTAGAAAATGCCTAAGGCATTAAGTCCGCCTTTGTACGGTTTTTTTCCTTGTGCTCAAAGTTTTAATAAATAATAAATTATCACTAACACTGAAGGCATAACTCGTTATTTTGTTAAATAAATAAAAACATCAGTCCATAAAATCGTTGTTTGTTTTTATTTGTGTCTCTTAAGATGAATACGTAATATATCTCCTTCTCAGTCCAGATTCATTCATGAATTGTAGACTTTACGGAGAGGTCAGAAGCCAGAAAATCTGCCTAACAGTCTTACTGATGTGTATCATGTTGCCCATTAACTGGATTATGGAGGCAGTCGCTCCATGTAAAATATTGATATTCAGCTGCATTCTGTTATACTAGAAGCCATTTGGTAGGGAAAAAAGCTAGGCAGATCACTTACACCGTAAAAATGTGCGAAATGCAATTCGCTTCAACTTAATAAAAATGAATACTGTCTTAATCCCAGATCAGCATAATATAACAGAAATGTTTACTAAACATGCAAATAATTGACGACCGATGTGGCGCGGCGGGCGATGGTCCGCCTGCGACGCAAGAGGTTGCGGGTTCGATTCCCGCCTTGGGACAAATGTTTGTACGATCTACAAATATTTGTTCCGGGTGTTCTGGGTATTTGCTATGTATAATAAAAATATCTATCTACGTAATGTATTATTGTCTACGTATTAAGTATATCAGTCATCTAGTACCCATAACACAAGCTCTGCTTAGCTTGGGGCTAGATGATGCTGTGTGGATTGTCCAGCAATATTTATTTATTTATTTTTATTTAATTTATAACGTTTGTGGCGATTCATGCTTTGCCGCAATCTGAATCAAAGTATTCTTTCGACATGCTTACAAGGAAACAAGAATAGGTAACATGTCTTCACCGATTTCTCCGTCGATTGCGAACCGATTCTGAAAATGATTTTATTTATGGGTAAACTATTGAGGTGGATCCATAGTCACTAAGGCACGGTTGGCGCAGTGGCTGAGCGATCGACTCCTACGCCGCGTGTCGAGGGTTCGATTCCCGCACGGATCAAATATTTGTATGACCTACAGGTAGTTGTTTCGGATCTGGCCGTTCGTGTATATGACTTTAAATGTTTGTAAACGCACTCACGACACAGGAGAAATTCTTAGTGCAGGGCAACGTTTGATTAAAAAATAAATAAAAAAAGGATGATGATCCTGGAGAAATAGAGGGAAGTTTTCAAATATTATAGTAATACTTATAGCGATTTGATATCAGATTGTACGTCGATGTCTCTTCCACTCTGTACACAATTTTTGATTCAGTTTACGAATGAATCAGAACTGAGAAGCAGATACGATTGGTATATATTACGTATTCATGTTAAGAGTAGCAAATAAATACAAACAACGATTTTATGGACTGATGTTTTTATTAATGCCTAGACTGTTAGTGTTAATTTATTAAAACTTTGAGCACAAGTAAAAAAACCGTACAAAGGTGGACTTAATGCTTTAGGCATTTTCTGCCATTCTGCCTTAGGGTGACGCGGAGACAGCACATGGCAGATGCAACGGTTAATGTACTGAACCAAAATGTAAATAATAAATAATGCTGGACAATCCACACAGCATCATCTAGCCCCAAGCTAAGCAGAGCTTGTGTTATGGGTACTAGATGACTGATATACCTAATACAATACATAACATGGATAGATATGTTTTATTATATATAGCAAATTCCCAGAACACAAGGAACAAATCTTTGTAGATCGTACAAACATTTGTCCCAATGCGGGAATCGAACCCGCAACCTCTTGCGTTGCAGGCGGACCTTTGCCCGCTGCGCCACATAGGTCGTCAAATGTGACACTGCGAAAAGAAAAAAGTACATATCACAAGTTATTAATACAAACATGAGTAGGGAAAGTTATTCAGTTGTCCAATAGTTGTTGTGGACTTTTCAAAGTAAATCGTAATACTTACAGTCGCAGATAAAGGTAATGAGATGACCAGGGTTCCAAAAAGTATCATTGTAAAATAAGAATAAACTATAAACACACCATTTAATCCAATAAATAGATCCAACTAATCCTTACAATAGAAAACATGAAATTAAAAGTAAATAAAACATGGCCTAATTAAAGAATAGATCAGAGCATCACAAAAAGTAAATCGTTTGTTCGGTATCGAACTACAGGCGTATTATCCACACTGTTAAAAGGAAGGTTGGTCAAGTTATCAGAACGCTTATGATTGATTCCTTTGACATGAGGATGTCGTGGTCTACGCCCTTCTGATAACGAACAATGATTTCACTTTTTTTACGTAAAATTCATACCATACTTCTCGATTACTCTTAACAATAATAATAAAAACGTTCAATATATCTGTGGTGAAATAAAATAATGCATTTATAACCATTACTACTATTTGACCGATAGAAGGCAAAATAAAACCAACAGCATAATTACAAAACAATAACACATCGCTCAGTATAAATATCAAAGTGGCTATGTACAAGCGTCGCCAGGTGTTACCAGCTGTACGTGCGCTCGAGTTGAAACTTCGACACAGTGAAATCAAAATTTATCATGTAGAAGATACAGTTCATTAGCAAAGGTAACAATATACATCCTCCAAGAAGCACATCATTTAAAACTATATCCTCATCGGCATATACGTTAGCAAGAGCACAAACAAGAGCATTTACTAACGAAACTCCCCAAGCAAAGATAGTCTCTTTAAATATCTTCTTGTTATATTCCATTTGAAAACTTTTACGAGGTCTACGTAAAACATCTGGCTTATAACAAGCAACTAGTGATGTCTTACTGTTGCAAAGTATAATAATATATCAGAAATATTTTATATTCTATCCATGGTTGAATTGCGGTTGGCAAAAAATCGTAGACTATTGACATTGTAATATTGACTAATTATTAAATTAGTATTGAGATTGTTTACCACCGAATGAACTTACAAATTGAATGATTTATAGTTTTACTGACTATTTAATCATTTGACACTCTTTTCTACTATAAAATTGCATGCCTAACGGTAAAATGTACTGGATCCTTCTCTTACTTAACACTATACTTTTGTACATATTCGGTTGGCATATTATAATACGGAAAGTAAAAGAATAACAATTGTGTGGATGAATATTTTTATTAATTTAACAAAATAACGAGTTATGCCTGGACTGCCAATGTATTGAACCAAAACTATCAATATGGTTTCATCACGGAAAGTACTAAAACATAATATATAATTACCAACATCAGTAAATTATTTGGTCGTTCAAAAGTTGTTTTGGACTTTTTGAAGTGAATACTTGTACTATTATAAATTTAAGAGTTATTGAAGTAATCAGCAAGTTACCTAATGATTTCTCCATGCATGATGATCTCATAGTCCCTACGCCTTGCTGGTAACGAATACCCGTTTAATTTTATGTACATAAAATTCATACCATGCTTTTCGATTATTTATAAGAAAAACCCAAAAAACGTCCAAAACTACTGCAGTGATATAAAATATTATTGTTGAAACAATAGCTACTGGTTGTCTGAAAGAGGGCGCTATCACATGAATAAGAACAGTAGACAATAATAATACATCGCTCAATATGAATACCAAACTGGCTATATAGAAGCGACGCCAGGTGTCAGCAGCAGTATGTACGGTCTTGTTTAAGCTATGAAAAAGTGAGTAAACAATTTTGATGTACAAGATACAATTTGCTAGCAGAGGTAATAATAATGGTACTACTAAACTTCCTTCAAGAAAATAGTATGACCTAAAGGAATACAAACTTGCAATAGTGAAAATTAAGGTAGTTATTAAAGCAGCAAGCCAACCAAACAAGATGCTTTTTAGATATCTCCTTTGGATACTCCAATTAAAGACTTTTACTAAGTCAACATAGAACATATGACTTAGAATTAGCAACCAGTTGTGCCTTACTGTTGAACAGTATAATGTCAGATACATCATATTCAAACTTATAAAATTTTGAATATCCATTGGAAAATTGTAGTTGTGGAAATTGATCGTAATAAAAGTAAAGTAAATGAAATTTGATAATGTTGTGTTGAGGTACACAAAATTTCTGTAATTGCGAAACTTCTTCAAGATGCACCATGATGTCACTCCGTACATGAACGTGATGAGAGTCAGCACGTGCACTGTATCCATACTCATTGTAACTAACTGTTCAGCGAGTGTGAATTCCGAATCGTCATCAATTTCCGCAGAGTCCTGTTCACTGGTATCATTATCAGACATAGCGAATTTCACTTGCACTGTTTTTATTAATTCACTTTTGTTGACACAACGTGGATGAAATTTCTGTGAACAGATCAGCGAAAAAATCTGCTCCGAAAATAGGTGTTTATTCCAAAACTGACAGAATAATAGTACGACAGAATTAAACGCTGCAACACGAATGAAACTATATTTATATGTCTGTAAAGGTTATCATCTAACAATATCAAACTTGAATTCTGAATTTAGCATGGTTTTTGAACCATAAACCTAATGTCTAACAAAACAAAGCTCAAAATGAGTCTCAACCAAAATTTAAATATGATCGTCTTAATAGCAATAGATTATCAGTTGTTTATATTTTATTATTTAGCGGGTGTTTTATGCGAACAACATCATCGTTGCAAAAAGACTTGTTTTTTTTGTCATTAATAATATTGGTCTTATCTGCGATTGTTTACCACAGCAAGGTGTGAGCAGGATTCGTATAGCACCGCGCCGATCGTTCAGACGTTCACGTATGATGTAATGCTTCAAGCCCCATGAAACCCAATCCTGACGTCAACACTTTATATGAGCTAGCCTTATCATTCTGTATTGAGGAAACAACTGAAATTCTATTGAATACCCTTATCCCTGATGACTCACCTGTTAATGACAACGACTACCAACAGCAGGTCAGAGCTTGGGCTGTGGTGCCACCTGAATGAAGAATTTATAAACTTTCTCAGGAGACAACCACTCAACAAGTCGTCAGGTGAAAATATAATATCTAATAGGATGATCATGGAAGCGTGTAAAATGGTAGGTGACGCGATTTTAACTGTTTATAACCGATGCATTTGCGGAAGATATTTTCCCGCGTATTTGGCTTTATACGCATAATTTCGAAGAATGGCGACAAGCCCCCGGACGACCCTTACTTCCATCTTTGGGGAAAATTCTGGAGCGCCTTATCGTTCCACGTTTGCTACCGATAGAGCTTCCATAGGGGCGGTACGACGTTAATAGCTTCAGAGCCAGCGCTTAGCTTTGATATTTTTTTGTGCAAAGCGTATGTATTGAAGCTTTACCGGTTCTTGCAGGTGTACTCCCGGTCGAGGTCGAGGTCGCACGCGCCTCGTAGTAGGTACCTACGAGCTAGCGAATCTGACAGGTAGCAAAGCTCCGCACCGTTACTCATTCTGTGGTAAAACATCTTATGAAAAAAAATACCTACAACATGATCACTACTTAATTAATTATGTTATATGTAATGCACCATGGAAAATTATCCAAATGGCCTAGCTTACGGGTTGGAAACTGTCAGCATCACTAAACGACTGAAACGCCATAATATACAGAAACTTGGTGACAGATCTGCTTATAGTTTGGGATTAATCGCAGATAAGCACTAAAACGTGAATCAAAAAATGTGTACAGTGTGGAAGGGATATCGACCTACAATCTGATATCAAATCGCTATAAGTATTACTATAATATTTGAAAAGTTCCCTCTATTTCTCCAGGATCATCATAAGATCCTTTTTTTATTTATTTTTTAAACAAACGTTGCTCTACACTAGGAATTTCTCTTGTGTCGTGAGTGCGTTTACTAACATTTAAAGTCACATACACGAACAGCCAGACCCCGAACAACTACCTGTAGGCCATACAAATATTTGTTCCATGCGGGAATCAAACTCACGACACGCGGCGCAGTCGCTTAGCTAGTGCGCTAACCGGTTTAGTTTACCCATGAATAAAATAATTATCAAAATCGGTTCGCGGAGAAACGCGGAATTCACGGAGAAATCGGTGAAGACATGTGACCTATTCTTGTTTCTTTGTAAGTATGTCGAAAGTATACTTTGATTTAGAGGGCGGCACAGCATGAACCGCCACAAACTATTGAGCAAACATTTCCACCATATTATGCTGATATTGGGATGAAGAGTTGATCTAAAATTATGTTATTTTTGCGGCGAAAATTATATGTTTTCTTGTTATTTTTCTTTCTATATTGTCAACAGCATCATCATCTGCCTAGCCTTTATCCCAACCAAGTTGGGCTTCCAGTCTAAGCGGATGCAGCTGAATATGAGTATTTTACATGGAGCTACTGCCTAGCTGACCTCCATAATACTGGGCAACAATCTCAGTAAGACTGGTTGTCAGATTTTCCGGCTCCTGACTTCCCGTAAAAACTGTTAAAGATCTACAAATGACAACCAGGACCAAGGGCTTAGCGTGCTTTCCGAGGCACGGGGGAGTCTCGATATGTTACGAACGGTCACCCATCCACAGACTGACATCGGCAAGCGTAGTTTAACCTTCAATCAACCCGTGCGGCTGTTTTTATTTAGCCACGAGTTCAAGTGTTTGTACAATCTTATGTTATTCTTTAGTTTTCGATTGTTAGCCTCTTTTTCACCTTGTACACATTTTTTGATTCAGTTCTCGAATGTATCTGAACTGAGAAGCAGATACGTTTGGTACATTACGTATTCATGTTCAGAGAAACAAATAAATACAAACAACGATTTTATGGACTGATATTTTTATTAACTAAAACAAAATAACGAGCTATGCCTACACTGTTAGTGATAATTTATTAAAACTTTGAGCACAAGTAAAAACACCGTACAAAGGTGGACTGAATGGCATAGGCATTGTCTATCATTCTGTCTTAGGGTGATGCAGAGACAACATATGGTAGATGCAACAGTTAATGTACTGAAACAAAACTGTAAATCTGATTACACAGCGAAAAGAAAAAAGTACACATCAAAAGTTATTAATACAAACATGAGTAGGTAGTATTATACCTGTAACGTTTTTCAAATAGCATACATACAAAGCATGTTATATAACTATGTTATGTAGCATTTTTTTATGTTATATAGCATGTTATGTTATCTCTGGACGCACCTTTAGAGTCGAAGGTAAGGTTATTGATCTCATTAACCTTATCTTCGACCAGGGTTCGAAAAACACTGATTGTAAAAGAAGAACAAGCTATAAACACACCATTTAATCCAATAAATTAATCTTAATAATCCTTACAATAGAAAGCAACAAATTAAATGTAAATATAACAAGGACAAAGTAAAGAAAAACATCATAGCATCAAAAAAAGTAAACCGTACGTTCAGGATCGAAATAGAGTCGTATTATCCAAAGTACTGTTCAAAGGAAGGCGTGCTGAAGTAATCAGCACGCTTATGAATGATTCCTTTGACATGAGGATGTCGTGGTCACTACGCCCTTCTGATAACGAACATCGGTTTAACTTTTTTAACATAAAATTCATACCATACTTCTCGATTACTCTTAACAACAATAAAAAAAACGTTCAATATAACTGTAGTGAAATAAAATATTGCTTTTATAACCATTACTACTATTATCCCGATAGAAGGCAACATAACACCAACAGCAAAATTACAAAACAATAACACATCGGTCAATATAAATATCAAAGTGGCTATGTACAAGCTTCGCCAGGTGTTAGCTGCTGTATGTGCGCTCGAGTTGAAACTTCGACACAGTGAAATCACTATTATAATGTAGAAGATACAGTTCATTAGCAAAGGTAATAATAAACATCCTGCAAGAAGCACGTCATTTAATACTAAATCATAGGCGTAGATATTAGCAAAAGTATAAACCAGAGTATTTACTAACGAAACTCCCCAAGCAAAGATGGAACTCTTTAAATATCTCCTTGTAATATTCCATTTGAAAACTTTTACTAAGTCTACGTAAAACATGTGGCTTATTACTAGCAACCAGTGGTGCCTTATTGTTGCAAAGTATACTAATATATAAGGATAATTCAGTCCTATCCATGTTTGAATTTTGATTGGCAAAAAATTGTAGATTTGGTTCGTTAACATTGCACAGAAAAGGAAATTTGATAATGTTGTGTTGAGGTACACGAAGTTTTTGTAACTGCGAAACTTTTTCAAGATGCACCATGACGTCACTCCATATACTAACGTGACTGGAGTCAGCAAATACACAAGTTCTCCAATCATTAAAAGTATCTGTTCGGCGAGTAGAAATTTCGGAACCACACTGTCAGCATTGCCTTGTACACTGGTATCATTATCAGCCATGGCGAATTTCACTTCCACAGTATCGATTAATTCACTTTTTGAGGACAAAACGTTGAAGTAATTTCCAAAAACAGCTTGGTAATGGCACTGGCTCGAAATGCGATGTGAATTCCGAATCGGATAGAACAACACTACGATAGATCCAAAAGCACGAATGAAATTAGTTGTTTGTTCTTAAGTTTGTGAAGGTTATCATCCTATTCTCAGAATGCCAACTGAATTCTTAATTTACCATAGTTTTAGAATCATACACTTTAAGTTTTACATGATAAAGCTCAAATTTAATTAAATTCAAAATTTAAATAGGACTTTACAATCAACTAAGACTAAGAACGCTAAAACAGGTAATCGAAATGTCAATTATTTTATTCATTTTAGAGGTCCGTACCTCAAAAAGCAAAAAACGGAACCATTATGGGATCACGTCTGCCCGTCAAAGTCAAGCTCTCAATCATGATATATACTTATTATAATAAATTCATGCATTTACGGCATTCTTGCATGCATTCAGTTATGTTTTAGTGCTTATCTGCGATTAATCCCAAACTATAAGCAGATCTGTCACAAAGTTTCTGTATATTATGGCGTTTCAGTCGTTTAGTGATGCTGGCAGCTGCTAACGCCAAAGCTGGGTCATTTGTATAATTCTCCATGGTGCTTTACATATAATATAATTAATTAAGTAGTTATCATGTTGTAGGTATTTTTTTTATAAGATGTTTTACCACAGAATGAGTAGCGGTGCGGAGTTTTGCTATTTGTCAGATTCGCTAGCTCGTAGGTACCTACTACGAGGCGCGTGCGGCCTCGACCTCGACCGGGAGTACACCTGCAAGAACCGGTAAAGCTTCAATACTAAATAAATAAATAAATAAATATTGCTGGACAATCCACACAGCATCATCTAGCCCCAAGCTAAGCAGAGCTTGTGTTATGGGTACTAGATGACTGATATACTTAATACAATACATTACATATATAGATATTTTTTATTATACATAGAAATACCCAGAACACCCGGAACAAATATTTGTAGATCGTACAAACATTTGTCCCAAGGCGGGAATCGAACCCGCAACCTCTTGCGTCGCAGGCGGACATTCGCCCGCCGCGCCACATCGGTCGTCAATACTAACCATCCCATACGCTTTGCACAAAAAATATCAAAGCTAAGCGCTGGCTCTGAAGCAATTTACGTCGTACCGCCCCTATGGTAGCTCTATCGGTAGCAAACGTGGAACGATAAGGCGCTCCAGAATTTTCCCCAAAGATGGAAGTAAGGGTCGTCAGGGGGCTTGTCGCCATTCTTCGAAATTATGCGTATAAAGCCAAATACGCGGGAAAATATCTTCCGCAAATGCATCGGTTATAAACAGTTAAAATCGCGTCACCTACCATCTTACACGCTTCCATGATCATCCTATTAGATATTATATTTTCACCTGACGACTTGTTGAGTGGTTGTCTCCTGAGAAAGTTTATAAATTCTTCATTCAGGTGGCACGACAGCCCAAGCTCTGACCTGCTGGTGGTAGTCGTTATCATTAACAGGTGAGTCATCAGGGATAAGGGTATTCAGTAGAATTTCAGTTGTTTCCTCAATACAGAATGATAAGGCTAGCTCATATAAAGTGTTGACGTCAGGATTGGGTTTCATGGGGCCTTGAAGCATTACATCATACGAGATGCCATGCGGCATAAGGGAGCCTGATCATAACATCTTGTATGTTAACCGTCTGGACGATCGGCGCGGTGCTATACGAATCCTGCTCACACCTTGCTGTGGTAAACAATCGCAGATAAGACCAATATTATTGACAATAATGACAAAAAAAAACTAGTCTTTTTCCAACGATGATGTCGTTCGCATAAACACCCGCTAAATTTTAAAATATAAACAACTGACAATCTATTGCTATTAACTCGACTATAAGCTTTAACGTTTCGTAGTCTTAGTTGACTTTTGAGTGACTATTATAATGAAATGTCATATTTAAATTTTGGTTGAGACTCATTTTGATCTTTGTTTTGTGAGACATTAAGTTTATGGTTCAAAAACCATGCTAAATTCATAATTCAAGTTTGATTTTGTTAGATGATAACCTTTACAGACATTTAAATATAGTTTCATTCGTGTTGCAGCGTTTAATTCTGTCACACTATTATTTTATCAGTTTTGGAATAAACACCTATTTTCGGAGCAGATTTTTTCGCCGATCTGTTCACAGAAATTTCTTCCACGTTGTGTCAGCAAAAGTGAATTATTCAAAACAGTGCAAGTGAAATTCGCCATGTCTGATAATGATACCAGTGTACAGGACTCTGCAGAGAGTGATGGCGATTCGGAATTCACACTCACTGACCAGTTAGTTACAATGAGTATGGATACAGTGCACGTGCTGACTCTCATCACGTTCATGTACGGAGTGACATCATGGTGCATCTTGAAGAAGTTTCGCAATTACAGAAATTTTGTGTACCTCAACACAACATTATCAAATTTCTTAAACTGTACTCTTATAACGATCAATTTCCACAAATATTTTCCACTAGACAATTCAAATATGGATAAGTTTGAATATGATGTATCTGTCATTATACTGTACAACAGTAAGGCACCACTGGTTGCTACTTCTAAGTCATATGTTCTATGTTGACTTAGTTAAAGTCTGTAGTTGGAGTATCCAAAGGAGATATCTAAAAAGCATATTGTTTGGTTGGCTTGCTGCTTTAATAACTACCTTAATTTTCACTATTGCAAGTTTGTATTCCTTTGGGTCAAACTATTTTCTTGAAGGAAGTTTTTTAGTACCCTTATCATTACCTCTGCTAGCAAATTGTATCTTGTACATCAAAATTGTTTACTCACTTTTTCATAGTTTAAACAAGACCGTACATACTGTTGCTGACACCTGGCGTCGCTTCTATATAGCCAGCTTGGTATTCATATTGAGCGATGTATTATTATTTTCTAATTTTCTTATTCATGTGATAGCGCCCTCTCTCAGACAAATAGTTTCTATTGTTACAACAATAATATTTTATTTCACTACAGTAGTGTTGGATGTGTTTTGGGTTTTTGTTATAAATAATCGAAAATCATGGTATGAATTTTATGTAAATAAAATTAAACCGGTGTTCGTAATCAGAAGGGTGTAGAGACCACGACATCCTCATGTCAAAGGAATCATTCATAAGCGTGCTGATTACTTTAGCACGCCTTCCTTAGAACAGTACTGTGGATAATACGACTCTAGTTCGATCCCGAACATATGATTTACTTTTTGTGATGCTAAGATATATTCTTTACTTTGTCCTTGTTATATTTAGTTTTAATATGTTGTTTTCTATTTTAAGGATTATTTAGATTAATTTATTGGATTAAAGGGTGTGTTTATAGCTTGTTCTTCTTTTACAACAAGTCCACTTGGAACCCTGGTCATCTCATTAACCTTACCTTCGACTCTAAGCAGTACAACTATTTAGTTTGAAAAGTCCACAACAACTATTGGACAGTTGATTAACTTTCCCTATTCATGTTTGTATTAATAACTTTTGATGTGTACTTTTTTCTTTTAGTAGGATAGTCACATTTACAGTTTTGGTTCAGTACATTAAATGTTGCATCTAACATGTGCTGTCTCCGCATCACCCTAAGGCAGAATGGTAGAAAATGCCTATGGCATTAAGTCCGACTTTGTACGGTTTTTTTACTTATGCTAAAAGTTTTAATAAATAATACATTTTCACTAACAGTCTAGGCATAACTCTTTATTTTATTAAATAAATAAAAACATCAGTCCACAAAATCGTTGTTTGTTTTTATTTGTTTCTCTATACATGAATACGTAATATACCAAACGTGTCTGCTGTTCAGTTCAGATACATTCGTGACCTGAATCAAAAAATGTGTTCAGGGTGAAAGAGAGGCTACAATCGAAATATAAAAAAATAACAAAAGATTGAACATACAATAAATAATAAATAAGGCTGGACAATCCACACAGCATCATCTAGCCCCAAGCTAAGCTGAGCTTGTGTTATGGGTACTAGATGACTGATATACTTAATACAATACATTACATAAATAGATATTTTTATTATACATAGCAAATACCCAGAACACCCGGAACAAGTATTTGTAGATCTCCTGCGTCGCAGGCGGACACTCGCCCGCCGCGCCACATCGGTCGTCTATATAATAAGAACTATGTTTCGCTCAGACAATGGAACAGATATTGTTGTTGACAAATTGTTGTTAAATAAAAACAAAAAGTATAATCGATGTTTAAGCTACGCTTGCCGTGTTCAGTCTGTGGATGGCTGACCGTTCATTACATAGCAAGAGTCCTCCGTGCCTCAGAAAGCACGTTAAGCCGTTGATGCTGGCTGTCATTTGTAGATCTTTGACAGACTTTACGGGAAGTCAGAGCACAACCAGTCTTACTGAGGGGTATCGTGTTGCCCAGTATTATGTAGGTCAGGTAGGCAGTAGCTCCATGTAAAATACTGGTATTCAGCTGCATTCGCTTCGACTGAAAGCCAACCCCAAGTTGGTTGGGAAGCAAGCTGGGCAGATGATGATGTTGTTGACAATATAGAAATTAATAACAAGAAAACATACCATTTACGCCGCAAAAATGTGCGAAATGCAATTCGCTTCACCTTAATTTAAATAAATACTGTCCTAATCCCAATATCAGAATAAAGTAAAGTACCAGCCTATTACTGTCCCACTGCAGGGCAAAGGCCTCTTTCTCATACAGAGTAAGAACGAGCATTAAGGTTAAACTAGTCGCGGGCTCGAACTCAAACAGAGGCGCGGCCAAAAAGCGCGCTGTCTCATCCGACATCGTGTGCGAAGGAGATAGTACCAGTGATGAGCAGTTAGACGCTATTCTATTTGCACGATGCGTTGTTCGCACGCACACAAACACCGTTCCGGACTATCTAACGACACTGAACGTATGATTAGGGCTTTAGAAAAAAGCGATTTTTGAAAAAACCACTGCTTAGATCAATTTCAAATAAATTTTAAAGAACTCTATGGGAATTGTGCTGTGTCGGAACGGACTTCGTTTTGGAGATTTTACACGATTTGTACTTTTTAACACCCAAAGTTGCGTTAAAATTGTCAAGAAAAACGAAACTTTGTTGGCTCAAAACTTTTTAATGGATTTTTTTTATTTTTTTTTGTTTCCGTACCGACAAATTTAATAACAAGATTAAACGTTATCATGTTTAGTTTTGGATGTACAAAGTCACACCGTGGAGTAATGCCGCCCCGAACTTTCTATGGGAAAAATATCGACTAGTGTAACCTTAATCACCACGCTTTCTCAAGACGGATTGGCGATTTCAGACTTATATTAATTATATAAGTCCAGGTTTCCTCACGATGTTTTCCTTCACCGATGTCAGTGATGTCCAAGATAACTTAGAAAGAACATATGAATTGACAAACTCACATTGGTACTTTTCCAGGTTTGAACCCACAACCTCGCGCACAAGAGGCGAGGCCTAAAACACTGGGCCATCATGACAGTATAATATCAGAATAATATGGTGGAAATGTTTGCTCAATATGCAAATTATTTAGGTATAACGTTTGTGGCTATTCATGCTTTGCCGCCCTCTAAATCAAAGTATACTTTCGACATACTTACAAGGAAACAAGAATAGGTAACATGTCTTCACCGATTTCTCCGTCGATTTCGAACCGATTCTTAAAATTATTTTATTCATAGGTAAACTATTGAGGTGGATCCATAGTTACTAAGGCACGGTTGGCGCAGTGGCTAAGCGATTGGCTGCTGCGCTTCGTGTCGCGGGTTCGATCCCCGCACGGAACAAATATTTGTATGGCCTACAGGTAGTTGTTCTGGGTCTGGCTGTTTGTGTATGTGAGTTTAAATGTTTGAAAACGCACCCACGATACAGGAGAAATTCCTAGTGTGGGGCAACGTTTTCTTTTTAAAAAAAAAAAAAGAAAAAGAGATAAAAAAAAAAAAGAATATTACGTATTCATGTTAAGAGTAGCAAATAAATACAAACAACGATTTTATGGACTGATGTTTTTATTAATGCCTAGACTGTTCGTGTTAATTTATTAAAACTTTGAGCACAAGTAAAAAACCGTACAAAGGCGGACTTAATGCTTTAGGCATTTTCTGCCATTCTGTTTTGTTTGTCCCAAGGCGGGAATCGAACCCGTAACCTCTTGCGTTGCAGGCAGACCTTCGTAGGTCGTCAATTAATGTGACACTGCGAAAATATAAAGTACATATCACAAGTTATTAATACAATGAGTAGGGAAATTTATTCAGTTGTTCAATAGTTGATGTGGACTTTTCAAAGTAAATAGTTGTACTGCTTAGAGTCGAAGGTAAGGTATAAACCTTACCTTCGACTCTAAGCAGTACAACGAGATGACCAGGGTTCCAAAAAGTATAATTGTAAAAGAAGAACAAACTATAAACACACAATTTAATCCAATACATTAATCTAACTATTCCTTACAATATAAAACAAGAAATTAAAAGTAAATAAAACATCGCCTAATCAAAGAATATATCATAGCATCACAAAAAGTAAATCGCATGTTCGGTATCGAACTATAGGCGTATTATCCACAGTACTATCAAGGTAATATTATGATACAGTATTGTAACTCGGCCGCATTTCAGAAATAAATGCCTACAGCCGCGCGGTACGTAAACATGCGTTAGGGCTTTCCGTCTCCAGCAAAAAAATGTAAATATCCTTTTTATATAAATAAATGAAATACTTTGTATATTGAATAGGAAGTGTTCAATAAAAATGCGTGTTGTTTTTTGATTAGTAGATTTAATTAAAGTAAGTAGGTACGTACCTACCGTATCATGATTCATTCAGAACCGCATATGACTACCTATTTCACTCGTCTCAATAACTTTCCGTTACTCTATTTTCTTTATTTGTTAATCCAAACACCTTTTTTTTTGTGAGATAAAAGGAAATACTTATCCATTAAAAAGACACACATTATGTACCTACCTACTAGTAAGTAAAATTATTTTATGGTCTTACCTTTCAGAGTTTCCAGGTAATTTAAAAAAACTTATGTCTGGATGCGTTATTAACGAATTCATACAACCAAAAACAGCACAATTTTTAATACTCGTCAAATTAATGATTTTTAGAGAAAAAATCGCGCAGTTATTGTTATAAAAACAACACACCGTCCGTTCGACACTGCGGTACAGCCGTGACTGTCTTCACCCCGAACGCAACCCAGGATCGAGGCGGGTAGGTATAGCTCGCGTTTCGTCCGTTTGTATGAAGTTGCAATACTGTATGATAATATTACCGTGGTACTGTTCAAAGGAAGGTTGGTAAAGTTATCAGCACGCTTATGATTGATTCCTTTGACATGAGGTTGTCGTGGTCTACGCCCTTCTGATAACGAACAATGGTTTCACTTTTTTACGTAAAATTCATACCATACTTCTCGATTACTTTTAACAACAATAATAAAAACGTTCAATATAACTGTGGTGAAATAAAATAATGCCTTTATAACCATTACTACGATTTGTCCGATAGAAGGCAAAATAACACCAACGGCATAATTACAAAACAATAACACATCGCTCAATATAAATATCAAAGTGGCTATGTATAAGCGTCGCCAGGTGTTACCAGCTGTACGTGCGCTCGTGTTGAAACTTCGACACAGTGAAATCAAAATTATGATGTAGAAGATACAGTTCATTAGCAAAGGTAACAAAATACATCCTCCAAGAAGCACGTCATTTAAAACTAGATCCTCATAGGCATATACGTTAGCAAGAGCACAAACAAGAGCACTTACTAACGAAACTCCCCAAGCAAAGATAGTACTCTTTAAATATCTTCTTGTTATATTCCATTTGAAAACTTTCACTAGGTCTACGTAAAACATGTGGCTTATAACAAGCAACCAGTGGTGTCTTACTGTTGCAAAGTATAATAATATATCTGAAAAATTATATTCTATCCATGGTTGAATTGCGATTGGCAAAAAATCGTAGATTTGTTCTGTTAACATAGCACAGAAAAGGAAATTTGATAATGTTGTGTTGAGGTACACGAAGTTTTTGTAATTGCGAAACTTCTTCAAGATGCACCATGATATCACTCCGTATATTAACGTAACTGCAGTCAGGTAAAACACAAGTTCTCCGATGTCTATGAGTATCTGTTCAGCAAGTATAAATGTTGGTAACTCAATTGTATCACTTTCAGCATAGACTTGTACGCTGGTATCATTATCAGACATGGTGAACTTCACCTACACAGGTTTGATTAATTCACTTTTTGCTGACAACACGCAGACGTAGTTTACATAAGCAGCTTGGTAATGGCACTATCCCGAAATGCGATAACAATACTGATTGATTACGAATCACCATCAATCTCTGCAGAGTGCTATACACTTGTATCATTATCAGAAATGGTGAATTTCACTTGCACTGTTTAATTTAATTCACTTTTGTTAACTGAATGTAGAGGCAATATCTGTGAACAGCTCGGTATAAAGCTCCGTAAATATTTCAAATCTGACAGAATAATAATAGTACGATAGAACAAAACGCTACTTACTACACGAATGAAACTAACTGTTTATTTTAAGGTCTAAACAGGTTACCATCTTACCATGTCAAACTTGAATTCTGAATTTAGCATAGTTCAAGAACCATCAACTTAATGTCTAACATGACAAAGCTCAAAATGAGTTGCCTTCAAAATTTAAATAGGACCATTTCATTACAATGGTCACTCAAAAATCAACTAAGACTCGTTAACGATAAAGCATATAGTCGAGTAAATAGCAATGTAGTGAAAATTGAGTTTAAAAAATATTTTAGTGGGTTTTTATGCTGATTGTCGTCATCATTGCAGAAATACTTGTTTTTTTTGTTGTTATTAATCATATTGATCTTATCTGCGATTTTTACCTCATCTAGGTGTGAGTTGGAACTGGGTAAAGCCGCGCAACTTTGTTCAACTTTTGAACAACTTACGGACGGATAGCATACAATTTGTTATGATCATTGACGACTGATGTGGCGCAGCGGGCGAAGGTCCGCCTGCGACGCAGGAGGTTACGCCTTGAGACAAATGTTTGTACGATCTACAAAGATTTGTTACGGGTGTTCTGGGTATTCCCTATGTGTAATAAAAAAATATATATCCATGTAATGTATTGTATTAAGTATATCAGTCATCTAGTACCCATAACACAAGCTCTGCTTAGCTTGGGGCTAGATGATGCTGTGTGGATTGTCCAGCATTATATATTTATTTATCAGGCTCCCTTACGGGGATGGAACATGTTGTATGGCGTAATGCTTCTAAACCCATAAGACCCAATCCTGACGATGACACTTTAAATGAGCTTATTGAGCTACCCTTATCATTGTTGTGACCACCCAGTGATTAAGGCGTCACCTCTCCTGCACCAGGTCACGGTAATATTATCATACAGTATTGTAACTCGGCGGCATTTCAGAAATAAATGCCTACAGCCGCGCGGTACGTAAACATGCGTTAGGGCTGCCCGTCTCCAGCATTTTAATTACATTTGCCTACTTTCTGTTTCTATTTAGTTTTGTGATTGTAAATATCCTTTTTATATAAATAAATGAAATACTTTGTATATTGAATAAGAAGTGCTCAATAAAAATGCGTGTTGTTTTTTGATTGATTTTTTTTTTCTGGTATTATTCATACACACAGATAATAAACAAATATTATTAATAATAAAATACCACGTCTTTACTTTGAATTATGCAAACTAACAAAACACACATGCACCTAAGTTTTAACACAAGCGTAAGTAAGTAGGCACCTACCGTATCATGATTCATTCAGAACCGCATATAACTACCTATTTCACTCGTCTCAATAACTTTCCGTTACTCTATTCGCTTTATTTGTTAATCCAAACACCTTTTTTTTTCGTGAGATAAAAGGAAATACTTATCCATTAAAAAGACACACATTATGTACCTACCTACTAGTAAGTAAAATTTTTTTATAGTCTTACCTTTCAGTTTCCAGGTAATTTAAAAAAACTAATGTCTGGATGCGTTATTAACGAATTCATACAACCAAAAACAGCACAATATTTCCTACTCGTCATATTAACTGATTTTTAGAGAAAAAATCGCGCGGTTATTGTTAAAAAAACAGCACATCGTCCGTTCGACACTGCGGTACAGCCGTGAATGTCTTCACCCCGAGCGCAACCCAGGATCGAGGCGCGTAGGTATAGCTCGCGTTTCGTCCGTTTGTATGAAGTTGCAAGACTGTATGATAGTATTACCGTGACCAGGTTGTGTGTTCAAATTCGTGCAAGTAACAATGAGATATTTTTAATTCTTTGAAATAGTGCAGAAAAGTTCAAATCCTAGTAAATCAACTAATACGGCATAGGGCTCCTTTTCCCGGAGCAGAAAAGTTTACTAATGTTTTCCTAAACTTGTTTACTTGTAAAAGACAAGAATACAAATCTATAGGTATTGATACTAACACTCAAATACAGGACTGCACTTAACCAATAAAGTATAAAAAAAAACATTTACAGTTAAAGTTTAACAGTGAAAATAAAATAAAGAAAATCTAGAAGGTATGCAGGTACATACATATAAGCCGATTAATGTGTTATACTTATAGTCTCTGCGCAATACACAGGTTTGCATCAGTGATGTTACGAATGTTCGCGTTCGCCTTCGCATTTTTTTTGCGTGTTTGTTACTTTGAATTTGTTTCTAGTTGTCACATGTCGATCAATCAGGTATTGTGATTAAGTGAATTAACACAGTTTCGAGTTGTGGGTTATTTTAAGCTAGGACAAGTTATTATAAATAGTTATTTAGAATGTTATTTTTGTATTATGGCGCCGGGGAAGAAAAGTGAAATATGGCGATATTTCACACGATCGAGATCACGCGAAGTGTAATATTTGTGAAAAAATATATTCACGCGTTGCCCTATTGAAATTCGAATATTAAATATGTTTGTTGTTTATTTGATTGTGTATATTAGATATATACACTGTATAACCTTAAATAAATAAAAATCGATGGTTTAATTCAATTCAATTCAAATGATTTATTGCAATCCATAATGTACATATACAGGTGGTAAACAATTAGAGAGAAACAATTATGGACCCTGTCGGGCACTGCAAAGTTTGGATATGGTTGGAGAGAGGAAGAGCGTTTTTATCGATATTTCCGTAACACTAAAACAACAAAATTAGATAGATGTCATTAATTTATATAGAAATTTAATATTTTATCATGTTTGATTGTAATTATAATTTATAATGATTATTTATTGTTTTCCATTTATATTTTATTTATTTATTTATATTTTATTTATTTCTGTATTAATATATTAATTATCTCTCATTTATTTATTTAAGTATAAGTTATTTAAGTTTAAGTATTTAAATCATACCTTGATATTTCTTTTTTTGCTCCTTCTCAACATTCGCATTCGCATTCGCACATTCGTCTTCCAAACACTAAGCTAAATACCAGTATTTTACATGGAGCGGCTACCTATGTTGACTCTGCCTTTAAATTAAACTGAATGAATGAACTGTACAATATCAACAGCGCTGAGTGAGTATTTTCGGTCATGCTTACAAATTGACGGAAAGAGGAAACAGGGCTTCATCGAAATTGATTGCTCGTTATCAATTTCAACTCACATCGAATGTCTGAAGTACTTACTACAATCTATCTATACATTTTTTTTTTTTTTTTTAATAAACGTAGCAACACACTAGGAATTTCTCCTGTATCGTGGGTGCGTTTACAAACATTTAAACTCACATACACAAACATCCAGACCCGGAACAACTAATTGTAGGCCATACAAATATTTGTTCCGTGCGGGGATCGAACCCACAGCACGCAGCGCAGCAGCCGATGGCTCAACCACTGCGCCAACCGTGTCGTCAAAATAAACCTTATCGTAGTCGTATAAACCTTCTCAGTCCAGTTAATGGGCAAAAAAATACCTCTCGGTTACTGGTTGTCAGACTTTCGGGCTTCTGACTACCTACTGTTAAAGATCTGCAAATGACAGCCAGGACCAACAGCTTAACGTGCTTTCCGAGGCACGAAAGACTCTCGATATGTGATGAACGGACACCCATCTACAGGCTGACCTCGGCAAGCGTAGCTTAACTTTCAATCAACCCGTGCGCCTGTTTTTATATAGCCACGAGCTCCTTCAATAGATTCATTTATTCAAAATTTGAATTAAACGCTAATTTTTATGAAATCGAAAGTATGAACATTAGGATTATCAAATTTCGGGAAAAGCATCAACCTAATGCATCTTATCTAACTGCAGTGTCGGAAATTTTAAGTCAAAAATATAATGCGTCTATAATCCGGCCCTGAACTTTAATTTAAGATGCCCATCGTAGATTGTATACCGAAGCTGTAGCGAGTACCAATCCTTGAACCCGAATCAATTTAAGTTTACTTAGGGTCTGCAACGGTCATAGTTAACTTTGAGATTTCGAGGCATGTCAGAAAGGGTACGTATTGAATCAAAATAAGGCTATTTCAGTGAATCGAATTTAATTTGCATCACAAACGATTCTCCCGTGCAAGAGGTCGTTTGACTTTCACTCAGAGTTACTTTGATTTATTTATGTGTGTTAAGGTGATCCCTCACCGACACTATTTGCCTGTGATGTAACGTTACAGAGTCGAGCAATTCATAATAGTTACTGTGGAGAATTGAGCATTACAGTGGGTAACCTGTAAAGGTGGGAAATGACAGGTGTTACGGGCCTTAACGTACCGACCATTCGCAGCGATCATATTACGTTTTGCCATGTTCTAAACTTTCTTTCTTTTCTTTTTCTCTCTTTTAAAAAAAAACGTTGCCCCACACTAGGAATTTTTTCTGTGTTGTGGGTGCGTTTACAAACATTTAAACTCACATACACAAACAGCCAGACCCGGAACAACTACCTGTAGGCCATACAAATATTTGTTCCATGCGGGAATTGGACCCACGACACGCGGCGCAGCAGTCAATCGCTTAGCCACTGCGACAACCGTGCCGTCAAACAACTACGTGTAACATGCTCGTTTCGAAATCTTTTTGCACCCGTGCTCCAGATTCGTTGCCACTCTAACAATCAAAGGATTCACCAAAAAACTTTGGCGAATCCTTTGAGTCCGACATTGACAGAGACACCGGGGTGGAGCACTCGCAGTGAGCAAGGATGATGCTCGATGCTCGCTGCAAGCCGGTCAGTACCCACCTTTATGTTTTATTCTGTTTTTTATAACCCCATACTAGGAATTTCTCCTGTAATTTAGGTGCGTTTACATATATTTAAACTCACATACATAAACAGCCAGACTCGGAACAACTACCTGTACAAATATATGTATCGTGCGGGAATCGAACCCGCGACACGCAGCGCAGTAGGAAATTGCTCAACCACTGCGCCAACCGTGCCGTCGCGTGTAACAATACCATCTGTAACTTTTTGATATTACGCGTAACATCAATGCACTAAACAACTTATTTAACTACAGGCAAATTCTTGAATTGTTATGCTTGTAATTAGCAAAAAATGCTCATCAGTCGGGCAGGCAGTATTGTAATGTAATGCTTAAAATTAATCTGAAACGTTACAATACAGTTCAAGGCTCCCGGTGAGCGAACACCTTAAGAGGTTAGGAGTTAGAGTTGTTGTAGAAAATAAAGTTAGTGAAACTCTAGAGTTACTGTCCTGAGTAGTGCCTCCTAGATCGATAGCAGTTAAGAGTCTTGGCTCTTTGTCTCATAACCTCGTAATGGAGTTACTAGAAGGTACTTTTGAAACACTTCCTGGCTTGGTTTAACTACTTACTTAAAATAGAATTATATATACTATCTTTTATAGTATAAGAATGGAATATTATTTCATTTAAAATCACATGAAAATATATCTTGCTATTAATAAACCAACTGAAAAATCGACGAAATTAATGAGACAATTGGATCAAAGAAACAATATTATAACGCATATTGATGTAGAACTTCCTGAAGACTAAAACAGAAACAAAGAAAAGAAGAAGAGAAAACAGAACAGAAGAATTTTTAATTGAATCAACATCATCTGCCTAGCCTTTCTTTTTTTCTCATTATGAAAGTCGGCTGGTCGGCTTCCAGTCTAACCGGATTGAGCTGAATACCAGTATTATAAATATTGCTGGACTATCCACACAGCATCATCTAGCCCCAAGCTAAGCAGAGCTTGTGTTATGGGTACTAGATGACTGATATACTTAATACAATACATTACATATATAGATATTTTTTTTATTATACATAGGAAATACCCAGAACACCCGGAACAAATATTTGTAGATCGTACAAACATTTGTTCCAAGGCGGGAATCGAACCCGCAACTTCTTGCGTCGCAGGCGGACCTTCGCCCACCGCGCCACGCGCCACATCGGTCGTCACTTTATACATGGAGCGACTGCCTATCTGACCTCCACAACCCAGTTACTGGGCAACACGATACCCTTTGTTAAGACTGGTTGTCAGACTTCCGGAAAAAGGAAAAATTAAGAATTTTAAAATACTTAAAACCAATAAATAAATATAGGGTAAAATTACCTATTAATATAGTTCCCTAATGTCTATGGCATAAAGTCCATCTCTGACGACACGGTTGGCGCGGTGGTTGAGCCATCGGCTGCTGCGCCGCGTGTTGTGGGTACGATCCCCACACGGAACAAATATTTGTATGGCCTTCAGGTAGTTGTTTCGGGTCTGGCTGATTGTGTATGTGAGTTTAAATGTTTGTAAACGCACCCACGATACAGGAGAAATTCCTAGTGTGGGGCAACGTTCTACTTTTAAAATAAAATAAATAAAATCTCTGTACATATTTTGTGTGGTTAAAGTATTTTATAAATAAATAAATTAGAAGATGTTGTTAGTAGTGCCTAGTAGTCAGACGATCGTTTGGTCGACGAAATTTAGTGAGTTTTCGATATGGGTGGCATTTTCATGGTTTCCGAGGTTTCTATTATCAATTATGGGGTCTAAATTGAAATCCAAGATGGCGTCGTGCCTATTTCCATCTTTTGATAGATAGATAGATGTCACTACCACTACCTTAGTTCCGATCTGCCACCGTCTTTTTCCAGAGCTGTCAGTAAGCAATGATGGGCTCGTGGCAAAGTAATTACAGCCACACGGGTCGATAAAGTTGAATAACGCTACGCGAGTTACGATTGGCAGTAATTCCATATAAACATATACAATACTATATTAACAAAAATTAAAAATACTATAAATATATATTACATAATAACTACAACTAGTGCACACGAAGTGTCGGCGTCGTGTTTCGCTGACTAGTGTCATATAGGCGGCCACGAAACCGGCGATACACAACACCTTTCGGCCAGAACTCTTCCTTGAGGAACTTCTCGAGATGGTGTGTCGGAACTCGCACCACGAGCGACTTGAAGTTCGTGTTATGACGCGGCTCCAACCTCTCGACCCTCACAGTCCAGTTGGTCTTGACACGCACGTACTCCACGATCTCCTCAACCTTCGTAGAGTGGAGCAATCTGGACACGTAGAGCAGCGTTGTCGGTACTGCTGGTTTTAGCAGCACGTTGGGTCCCAGCGCAGTACCACACTGGTTCCGACAAGGAGGCTTCTTCTTCTTCCTCTTCTCAAACTTGATGAAACGATCCTTGTCGCTCATAATGCCAGCGACCACGAGACTAACAAGGCACTATACACTAACGGAACCTTGAGCTATAAAAGTGCTGAAAAAATCGTGACTTGCAAATACATAGACGCCATGATATCTAAAGCGATTCTCATTTACGAGACCCAGTTTCAAGCCAGTATTTTGACACATAAAATAAAAATAAAATCACAAGTAATCTCAGAAGTGCGTGACAACCTGTTGTTCAATGGGCTCAGTCGCCTTGGGTCGTTAAGATCTCCGCCAAGCTATAAAAAACCCTCATCTCCAACGAAACACAATGAAGGAAAGGTCTGGTTAGCCTGGTCCAGGTAAATTGGTCATCAAATTTATGGTACGCCTGTTAAGGAGTTAAACTGAATAGATAACGGTAAAATGTGTTGGGTTTGTTAAATTCTGGATTTCGTGAATGTTTTCTTTTTCAACGAATAATTTGTAAGATATTTAACCAAGATATTTATGTGGTATACTGATTCCTGTATATACATCTTGGTTTAAAGACACAGTAATAAGGACAAGCCAGTCCCTGATCCTGCACGGATCTTGGGCGCTGGACGGTTAAAAGGTTCTTGCAGTTTTACCCAAATGACTTTATACATACTTTGTATCCCAATGTTTCCACAGAAACGGAAAATTCCAAGCGTTTGCCAAGTTAAGATAAAAACAAAAGACAGCCACAGTGAAGCTTGGCCTGGTTAGCAAGAAATAAGAACAGAAAGATATTGTAAATGGCGAAAAGAAATACAAATGTATTAAGATAAAGAATGCTTACAATAATCGTATTGAAGCGACATCTATCTCGCAACATGCGAACTAAATCTGACATATCCTACATCGCGATATTAAAGTTATCCGCGCGATTGAACATTATATACAAGATTCCGACAGCAATCGTCGGCGCTACGCTGCACTGCACCACTCCGACCCACTGGAGCATCACCATTTTTTTTAATAAAACTCCACCTTTAGTTTGTAGGCGGTATCGAAACTACACAAAATTCTAGAAAAGCATTACAATATTAAAGAAAGAAAATTAACAAAAATAATGCAATGGAGTATCCACACATTTCTAGCCCAAACGACTTCATAAAATATAAGCGCCTGAAGTGCAGCTCCACAGATTTTTTGTCATTACTCGAGTCGACAGTCGTAGATTTAGCCATGGCATTTTTATTTGCGGCGTCGTTTTATCTGTTCACAATTGTTTTAAATTCAATATCAAATTGCTATTCTATAGGAAGAACTGAAGGTTGGTTTTTGTTTGATTAGCTCTAGTTTTCTTACTCCTTTATTCTATGTGGTTTATGGATATTTCCATTTCTTATATTTTAATTGTGTTTTGCTTTCATCTGAATGTAAAGTGATTTCTCTTTTGTTAGCTGAGTTTCCAGTATCTATGGATTATCGATAGTTTTTCTTTGCCCATTTATTGTTAGATACTTTTTCTTATACATAACATCGTTGGTCTAGTAGTCGTAACTGAGACAGCTAAACATGAGGTCCTGGGTTCGATTCCCGGGTCGAGCAATGTGTTATTGGGATTTTTCATTAGGAATTTCTCAGTATCAGTTCGGAGTCTGGTTATGTGCCCAGTTGATGGCAATAGGCTCACCCCCTATTACATGGGACTTAAAAACATAACTGGTGAAATGTGGGTGTACTGTAGGTACAAATCTACCCAACCATTGAGGTAATACACACATGGCGTTATGGTATGTTGCTAATAAAGGCCCCCCCGTATTAGTTTTTCTCCAATATCTATAATGTGCAGACATCGGCCTGGTACAATTTTATTATTTTTATATTATTTTATGTTATAGATTAGAAGATGTATTTTACAAAAAAAAATTGGCTAAAGTATGCATGTACATCCATTTTTCACTAGTTCGTAACATTCAAATATGAATTAATTAATTATTACGTGTTTACCATTCTTCAAGAACTTTCGTGAATTAATCAAATAAATAAAAGTTTTTTACTTGTTTTCCCATGTTCTTTTCTTCATACATATTATCAATATTATCAAGACCTACTATTTATGTCACTTTCCACAAATTTCTTTATAACAAGGTTTAGTGTCTATGTCTTTCATAAAACGAAACGTCATAATCTTATGGCGTTCGCAATTGACATAAAAAATATGGGAAAACAAGTAAAACCCTTTTAACTATCTGATTAATTTACGTAAGTTCTAGGAGAATAATTAACTCGTAATAATTAGTGAATGAATATTTGTATGTTACGAGATCGTGAGAAATGTATGTACATGCATAGGGCAGTCACCCATACTTTATTTTGCTATGTCATTTATTTTTATCATTTTTTTGGCCAAAGAATCAGCATTGCCATTAAACGTGGCAATACTGCCAGCATTCTCGGCAATTTTCCCGTTGACAGTGATGCGGATGAATTTTTCAATGTTCTGCGATTATTTATTTTATTTCATTTCTTCATTATTGTTTGTGTGTAAATTTGATATTTACCCAGACCAATTGTGTTGACTAAACTCAAATGGCCTAAATCTCTAAAATAAATCTACAAATTGAAAATCCCCTGACAGAATTTTGTTTTATTTAGACCTTTTGATAATGTGCCTAATTCAAATCTGTTTGGGGCCCTACCGGTTATTGGCTTGTTATTTCTGGTTTAAATCCAAGGGCCAGGAGTAAGACAATAATAACATCCATTTAGATTGTTATGACTTCAGTAATTGTTGGGTAAACCGGATGATCATCTAATGGAAGTTTATTTTTGTGTTTGTTTATTATCCTAAAAACTAAAGCGGATAGATAAAGTGGTGAGGTGTCAGTAGAGATGATGCCTGGGTAAAAAATAATAAAATCAGTCAGATAATACAAAAAATGTTAGACACTTAATTTTTGCTTTATCCTAATAATATAAAATGACTGAGATATATGACTTACATTATAATTTGGGAGTGTAGGTCGCTACGTCACAAGTATGTATAAAATCTACACACATATAAGTGACGTCATGCAAAATTTTAACTTAATCTTAAACATGATCTTTTGTTGTTTTTTTTTTTCTCTATTTTTCTGTGAGGGAAGCCCAAGAAAAAAATACTTATTAGCCTTATTAGTTTTTATTATTTTAATGTTTTGGATATGGATGTATCCAAAACACTTACCCACCTACCTACCAATGTTGTGATACGTATTATATTATTGTGCAATAGTAGATACCATTGACTACGCCATTTTTCAATGGAGGTAGAGTGGCTCTTCCGAACCTCCGAAGGGAAGCCGGTAGAAATGAAGTTATAAAGACACTATCTTCACAACTGATAAAGGTGTGGGGACTGCGTGGTGACTGGTGAGTCTGGGACGTCTGCCGCCCCCTACATAACTGGACACGAGGTGGCGGCGTGTAGTGTTCCACGTGTACTCCTTTCTGACGTCGCGGGGGAGTCTTACATCTCACTCCCCCCGCAGACCTGAGGTGGTCCGCAGAGGCAGGGGATCGTGGAAGGCGCGCTAGTTCCCATGATCCCCGGTACAAGTGTAGGATGGGAACGAAATAGAGCCCCTTTAAATTGGATACGCCTACATGCTACTCAGCGCAATGTTTTCTAAACAAATAAAATGCTTCTTTGGTACTTATAAGTATCTACTAACACTAGTTGCGTGTAAACTAACCTTAGTGAACTGGCAGTCTGAAACAAATAATTTAAATTTTATTTATTTATAGGATCGTCAGTTGGTTGGAGTTTTGGGTCTCATGCTGGATTTGGAGGTAATCATTTTTTCTGTAGTATCTCGTGACTTTAGGGTTCCGTACCCAAAAAGGTCCCAACGGGACCCTGTTGAAATTTTCACAGGGTGTGTATTTCTATTGGCGCTATAATAAAATAAAATTTTCCCTAAAAGAAATGCTAGTTTTCAGCGGTTTTTGGAATCAAACTTGGGCGGGTTTTTTGTTTATTCCGTATTGTCAAATTGCTTCAACTCAACTATTTAATTTATCTTATATCCTTGAGGATTATTTTTTTCATAAAAAAAAATGATATTTATTTTTTTAAGATATAAGAGATAAAAGAAATTGAAATGTTTTTTTTTTTTAAACAATCGTTCCGCCCACATCCCATTTCATTAAATCTTAGAATGCCAAGTCTTGAGTTTTATTTCCAAATATTTCGTATCTGAAAAACTTCGTTACTGTTGGTCTTTTAAGCTTATAATATTTCATTATCATTGTTCTTTATAGAATATAAGGCAGCAGCTCCAAACGTTGGTGAAATTTGTAACAGATTCAACTTCATTCGCACTCAAAAGGTAAGTACTTGCATTTTCTTCCTTAAAACGACCAATTTATATACAGGATCTACCTTCTTCACTAACTCGAGGAAACTCTTACTTGTATTCGCGTTCTGTCTTAATTTAGGTATTCTTACTGCCTCGTTGGTCTAACGGTCGCAAGCTCTACTGCTGAGCGAAAGGTACTGGGTTTGGTTCCAATAAAGTATTGTTGGGTTCTTCCATCTGAAATGACTCAATAACAGCTCTGAATCTGGTTTTGTGCCCGGTTGCAATAGGCTCCCTCTATGAAGGGTCGTAAGCATAACTGGCAAAATGTTGTTGATATCGAAATAAAGATGAATAATTAAAACTACGAAATCAAATGCAAGGCAAATGTTTGTATGATGAGCATGAGCAGTTGTTCCCGAGCCATGGATATTTATATCTATATATTATATAAGTATATATATCCGTTAACTAGTCGCCATAGTACAAGCTATGCTTAGTTTGGGGCTAGTTGATTGGTGTGTCTTTTTTTAACTCTTTATTTATTTTAAGGGGTTTTATCACTTAGTGATATTGTCAGCCCCATAACAGGTACATTTAACTAAACAATGGGTATGACTTATTCTATCTAAATAAGTCTATTCGTTTTGATATATATAACGAACAACATTCGACACAACATCTTAGCCTCCTCCGATAAAGGGGATGCTAGAATGCTGTTATATGCCGCCACTTTAAATTCCTCGCCAGGCGAATATTATCTTTAGTATATGTTCCAGTCACATTCCATCAGCTCGTGATAAATTTCCTCAATCACCCCACAAACTTCGCAGTTTGGTGAGGAACTTAACTTTTGGTTTAATATACTAAAAAAAAATATTTGAAATGACCTTTATTCCCACTATCTAAATAGGTATCTACGTCAATTCCATCATATGAACTACAAACTTCTAACCACTTCATTACTTCACAGCTAATATGTCTACTCTGCAAAGGACTCGACCCATCGTGTTTCATGCCATCAACGACTTCGCAGCCGTCAACTACGCCTACATCGACTTCGACTGCTATGACTACGACTGCATCGACTTCAACGACTCCTACGACTACAACCACTACTACGACTCAAGCGGCTCCTGAAAAATAATTGCTTATATCACAAGTTTAATTTTAAATCCGAGTTGTTGGGTTCCGTCCCAAATTGTTTAAATTGCAGAATTCCTGTGGTGCAACTTCGTCTGTCTGTATGTCATAGCTGATTATTTCAGGCTTAACTTATGTTATGGATGAGTTGGAAATAATGCACACATTATTTCAAACTTATGCAAAACATTAGTTATGGTAGTTAGTACTTTTAAAACGAGTATCGGACGTGTTTCGGATTAGTTTGATTCACTATGGTTTTAGACATTACTTTAGATTATTACTTGAAATTTGTTGTCATGTTTTATATTTTATTTTATTTAACTATTCAATTCCTGTACTGACATGTCTACATTTTTTTATATGTTATTTTACATAATTAGTTAGTTTAGTAGTAGTACTTAGTTGTTTGATTTTACCTTGTATTTTTTATTTGTTTAACAACGATACAACTATGCACAGGGCATCGAAAAATTCAACTCTAAACTGTCGACGGACAGTGATGCGGATGAATTTTATATATTATAATATTTTATTTTATGTATATATTTTCCCGTTGGAAAAGTGCCAAGAAGGCTGACAGCATTGCCACGTTGAATGGCAATGCTGATTCTTTGGCCAAAACAGGGCCAGCCCTCTGGACACGTGAAGAGTCGACCATCCGCTTCGCGATTTCTCGAAAAATGATGACCTTCTATTTAGTTCCTTTTTGCAACATTCAGACACTGTCTAAAACTATTAATGAATGAGTGAAATGAAAAATGGATGTTTAAATTATCTTATATATAAAATTCTCGTGTCACAATGTTCGTTCCCATACTCCTCCGAAACGGCTGGACCGATTTGTATGAAATTTTGTGTGAAAATCGGGTAGTTCTGAGAATCGGCCAACATATATTTTTCATCCCCCTAAATTTTAAGGGTGGTGCTCCCCCAAACATTTTATATGGCAAAACAACGTTTGCTGGGTCAGCTAGTAATATTGTATAAATATGAATATATTCATTGATATAAAAATGTAATGGTAAAATGTAAAACTGTGGTTCTTATGTCAAGTGAGGTCATCATATAAAAGTGTTTTATTTGCACATTGTACTTTTAATTTTATTTCAGCTTATTTTTTTGTTATTTAGTCCTTTGTCCTACCAAGGTACGAAACCGTCGGTGGGAGATTCTGACTCGCTCTTTACCGGTATTTTTTAAATTTACATTTTAAAGCTTATTTTTATATCTTACCCTTACCAATTCAATAACCATTATGAATAAATTATTATCATTATTTTCTTATTAATATTGTATTTTTTTTCAACAATTTTTATCGTAAACAAACCTTTTAAAAAACTCCTTTGTGAAAAAGATAAATACAATTTGGTAAAATAAATATTATCACTGTATTGCACGCATTTAAGAATGCAAACAAGTTCAAAATAAGAAACACACAGATAAAAATACTGTCACGAACTTCATAACATCGGCTCTTACTTATCTCTCAGCGCCTGGTACTTGAAGCGAACTCTATCAGAATATATTCCACCAAACATCCCTTTGTCCATTTACCCAGAAAGTAAGGGGTATAACAAGTTAATTATCTTGTTACATCAGCCGTAAGGACCTGTCAGTCGGCTTGATACCCATCGGTAAGCACTGACAGGCAAGCATGATCACGGCCATTTTATTGACAGCACCATCGTTACGCTATTCGCCCGCAAAATTCCTTTGACAACTCGCTAATATGTAGTACGTACATTCAAACGTGTGGGAGGATAGTGGCTTTAGTAAATTTCAAAAGATTTATCTGTTGAAATAATATTTTAGAAAGAAATGAAAACTTTTTGTTAAAAATATCAACCAACACAAAAAATAAACTAAAGTGTAAAACGATGCTAATTTTATTTTTTATTGTGATGGTGATCTTCATTTGGTTATGTTGATTTTAATTTCATCTTTTTTTTTAAATTCACTTTAATTGTAGATATGATCCAAAGTTGATTGAAATAAATAAAATAAAATGACTATAATAATTTCGGAAGTCCGTGGATTGTGTATACTCAGATTTTTATTTATTTATTTATTTATTTAAGGACTTTGGAAGACTTACAGCTAAATACAATGGTAATAAATAACAGCATGATTATCTGACAGCCAATTACAAGTCTTCACGTCTAGATCTTGTGTAGTATAAAGTACTGTGGAACAAAGTATACACACCACCAAATAGGGCTAAAAAATAAAATAAAAGTAAAATATGAAAGTAGATCATCACCTAAAAATTTGAAATTACGACAGGTTGTTAACAATAAGAAACAGAATGTTAAGATAATCTAAGTTTTAAAAAAGTTCAATGTTAAACACTTTTTTACCGAGCTCACGCTAGTTTCAAAAATATCCAATTGTAACTGCCTGCACACCTTATTAAAATACCTACTCACACGCACAACATACGAATTTTGCCTATAGTTAGTAGTTGCAAATGGTACTTGTAATGGTGGATTATACCGTTTGGACTTACTTGGAACGTTGAAGTAGAAAGTTGACAATATATCAGAACAGTTTATGTCACCCTGAACCGTTTTCAATAGAAATATACAGTCAGAGATCTCACGACGTTTAACCAGTGGTAAAAGATGGTATTTTTTACAGAGGTTGAGGTAGTTGTTAGACTGATACGGCACCCTTTGATGAAAGCATAAAAATTTTATAAATCTTTTTTGTATGCGCTCAATACGGTCAATATATTTGTGATAGCATGGATTCCATATTTCACTTGCATATTCCAGGTGGCTTCTAACAAAAGTACAGTATAGAATCTTTAACGTCTTGGCTTGAGTGAAGCACTTGGATAATCGCATTATGAAGCCCAGGGATTTAGATGCTTTAGCGACAATGGCATCAACATGCTTATCAAATATAAGTTTGGAATCGTGATGAACCCCCAAATCACGGATAGTACTACATCTAGGTAATATATGTCCGCCAAGAGTATATGTTGTGGCTAAAACTGAACGTCCACGGGAATACGTTACAACTGAGCATTTAGTGGGATTGAGATCAAGCTTACTTTTTTGGCAGTATACTTCAAGACAGTGCAAGTCGGTTTCAAATGCTGACATGTCCGCGGTCGATGATATGGTAGTATAAATCTTCATATCGTCAGCGAAGCACAATAGTTTCGCTGTGGTGAAACATGAATCGATGTCGTTTACGTAGATGATGAATAACAATGGACCGAGCAACGAACCTTGGGGGACGCCGCTAGGGACTGTAACCCAGCTAGATATGTAATTGTTTAGTACAACAGCTTGCGACCTGTTTTCTATGTAAGACGAAAACCATCTAAGTAAGTCCCCGCGTATACCGATGCCCACTAACTTCCGAAACTTTATACCCAATTGTATGCCGCATGCATAAAAGTATATGCGGTAGTTATACCAAAACTAACTAACTAACTAATCAAAAAAAATGTCTGTCTGTTTCTTTCTCTGTTTGATTGAGGTATGGAATCCCCGAAACGGCTGGACCAATTTATGTCGGGCATTTCACGTACAGATAGCTGATGAGATAGTAACTTTTATTCAAGCAAAATAATTAGGGTTCCACGCCCGAAAGTCTGACAAACATTCTGACCAGAGGTTATCGTGTTGCCCAGTAACTGGGTTGTGGAGGTCAGATAGGCAGTCGCTCCATGTAAAATACTGCATCCAGTAAGACTGGAAGCCGACCCTAACATAGTTGGGAAAAGGCTAGGCAGATGTTGATGAATTAACAAAAACGCGTGCAAAGTCGTGGAAAATAAACATATCTATATCGTAGAATATAAACACAAATAAATATTTATTTATTTATTTATTTATATAATCACTTACAACTATTATTACAGGTATAACCCAATGCAATAGTGAAGCATACTTAATAATAACAACTTATTTTCTAAAACTTATTACATATAATGTTATCCTTGTGAATTCACTCCGTGTACAAGCAAAAATATCAATTTCCTCTGCTACAAGGTTAAAAGTGCGAAGCGCACGCGTCAGGGGAGCCTCATTTAACAGATTAGTGCGGCCACGAGGTACAGCCAGCAGCTGAGGCCGCCGCCGCCGCCACACATATCTGTCGGGCACGCTCAAACCCACCAACTGTAATATGTCGGCGTTATGTATCTTGCCTCTAATTAATTTAAATACATATGAGACAAGTGCGAACTCACGCCTAACTCTCAGCTCATTGTATCCAACCATGCCTAATATAAACAAGGTTGGATACATAAGCGGGTAAAAAGGATACACTCCATAGAGCCTCAAATATAAAAATCTTACAAATTTATTTTGTATTCGCTCCAACATGAGACTATATTTAGTCTCATGTGGGGCCCAGATGACTGCGTTGCATTCTAATTGGCTTCTCACCAAAGTGTTGTATAAAGCGATAATCGCCGTGATATTTGCGAAACCACGAACAGTACGCAGCATAAACCCTAAATTTCTGTAAGCCTTCTTACAGCACTTTACTATATGATCACGAAACGCTAGCCCTGCGTTAAGACTAACTCCCAAGTCCCTAACCTCCGTAACCCTGATCATCGGCGTCCCATCAATGTTGTAATCATATACGATAGGACTACGTGCGTGCGAGAAAGTGATGGTGACACATTTTTGGGTGTTGAATTTCAGAAGGTTTTCCTTGCTCCAAGTAACTACGCTATCTATGGCCTTCTGCAACCGTTCACAATCCTCTTCACCCTTCACTGCCATGGATAATTTAAGATCGTCTGCAAATAATAAACAATTTGCATCCTTAACGACTTTGGGCAAATCGTTTACCATGATTATAAAATGATTATGAATATAAATACATGGCATACATGCACGACACTCGACGTTTACTGTGCGAATCCGACAAAGTTCCATAATAGTCTAGTCGACAAGTTAAAAATGGTTTTACTAAATTTCCTCCTCTTTAAGGATCTTTTTTTCAAATTTCGAAAATATTTATAGTTTACGGACAATAAGCAATAAGCGAAATGCTATTTTTTGAAGGTGTTTAATTGTTAATAACTTTTGGAATTTTTTATGTGCTAATTCAATTTTTTAGCACAATGGTCTAGACATTATTCCGAATCGAATGAGCTAAACCACATAATTTTAGCAGTAGTATGTCGAATTAACACCATTTTTAACTTGTCGACTAGACTATAACGTGATTCATGTGTATTTCTACAACTATGAACCACCCTGTTTTAAAACCATTACTTTAAAGCCTTGGAAAAGGGCAATAGTAACTTTATATCTGTTTGTTCTGGCGTGGATAATCCTAATGGACATCTGTTATTTGGGACAAGCCCGACACACTATTCCCAAATCACTACAACTCTTGAAAACCAGAATCAACAGTGGCGACCACCAGAAAAGCTCCGAGTAGTGAAGCCTGACGGGTCCCGGAAAAACAATTAACTGTTTTGGATCCCGCAACGATATTAAATAGAAAAAAACAGTGGAGAAGTTGGAAAAATACATAATTTCTACTTTCCTCTAAATATATCTTGCAGAAGACAGATCAGAGCTAAGCCAATAGGCACAAAGGGACGTTTACAACTACGTTAAGCCTAGTTGCCTAGCACCAAGGATTAAAATGATGAATGATTGATTGATTCCAATTATTATGGATGTCTGTTAGACTTTTGCTGACTAAAAACCACCCCGGAGTTCCATCTCACACTTACCCCGGGGGTTGTGAGACAGTACGATCTTTCCGCAACCCCCGGCTGGATTCCGGGAATCTAAGCCATGTTCTCGTAGTATTGAATATGATGAGAGCAAGATTAAAAAAAAAAACCGTCCATTGTCCTCTGACAGGATGACTCGCGTATTGTGCTGGTACGACGAAGTGGTTTCTAATCTAGCAGCAATATGCTCCAAGTGAACTAGTTTCGCTTGGCTGCTTTGCTCTCGATTTATTGAATTGAGCTATTTTACTTGGAGACTCCTACGGAGAGTCTTATCTATTTTTATAGTTATAAAGCGATATTGTACAAATATCTTGGAACGGTAGTATGAAGCATACGGTTCCATCTCAGAACATTTGAACTGTGGGTCAAAAGACTATATTTGTGTGTAGGCAAATCTTTGTGTATAAAAATCAGCTGCCGCATGTTTGAGTACGCAACACTCGAACCCGGATTGAAGGAGAAACTGATTAATCTTGCAGGCCAATATATAAAGAACTTAGTTTATTACCGCTACCCTCTCTCTATATCTATGAAGTATGCATGTTTGTTAATAAGTACAAAAACTTATTTACAAAGGCAGATGATGTATATATCCTCAAAACCGGCGAGACCCTCACAAACTTATACTAAATAATTTACCAAGACTGGCTAAATATAATAAAAACTGTTTAGCCATTTGTGTTCGGGTATTTAATAAAAACAGCATAAAATATTTTTGTGACGCGACACATTTTGTTTAACCTACAATATTTGCATGCTATATAAGCAAATATGTAATCTGCATGCTATGTAAGCTCTAAGCAAATAAAAATTGATTGATTGATAGATGAAATATGTTATGAAGATAGCTCATACCCTTGATTACCACATACCTAAGCTATCTCGAAAAATTGAAGGATTTCTGTGGGAATTTGGAATCATTAATGTTTCCATTTATTTTCAAGCTATCAAAATTTGTGTCTGTTTCCTTATTTTTTTTTATTCTCATCTCCTGTTCGTTGGGACTTCTCTAGTAATAAAATTGCCGCCGAAACTTTGTCCATTCAGTCGAAACTTTCGACAGGACACGACGTACCAAGTTCAGAATTTTAAAGTGTGCCTTACTTCGTATTGTTTTTATCTGTTTGAGAGATAAAATTAAGACGATAGTGCCGACCCACGAAATCTAGAATTTCGTCGGTTTCTTGTAGTTTATAGTTCGGTTTTAAGTAGTATGGTAACAAAAAACGTATTCGCGACTGAAACAAACTATGTACACACATCACAGACTGTAAAAAGTGGTGCTTGTTTCTATGGTGACCTAACACTCCTTTTCTGTTTTGATAGGATATCGTTTATGGTAGAAGTTAAAGTCTCGAATAGGGTAGTGTCCCTAAAAATTCTGATTGGTCCGAAAGTTGGATTACTCTACTAAAATACTGGTCACGTATTTTTTCTTTTGTCACGTAAACCAAAAATGACGACGATATAGTAGGTTGAAATTGCGCGCGACGTCAAGCCGTGCTACAGTTTTAACGTAACAGTGACGTCACAAACCCCTTCCGGACTTTGATATTATTGTCACTTTTTATTCATTTGAGTAAGCAAAAAATTTGTGTCCAATACTGTTTGGTAATCTTACTGACGGACTAAATAGACTTAATGAATTACCTAGGACACATCCCTGTTGTAAGGGAAATAGCTATATATAAAATCGCTAGAACACTTAGTTACATGACAATTATGGTAATGGTAATGGTAATGAGTACGCGCTGTCTCTAATGAGATCAGAATATAAACTGGCCCACATTTTAGTGAACGACCAAGTTCTTTTATCAGATGTCTGTAAGCTTTAATGATGTACTATTCCATGTTTAGAAAACAGATAATATAAATAAATAATTATAAATATAAATAACTAAAAATCACTAACGGTCACATTTTATAATAGATGCGCCCCGGTGTTACCCGCGTTCACCTCTGTACCCTTACGGGAAAACGGGCGTGTTCTAATGTGTATTTTGATGACTTATTTGGCGCGGCGGGCGAAGGTCCACCTGCGACGCAGTAGGTTGCGGGTTCGATTCCCGCCTTACGACAAATGTTTGTACGATCTACAAAGATTTGTTCCGGGTGTTCTGGGTATTTGCTATGTATAGTGAAAAAATATCTATGTAATGTATTAAGTATATCAGTCATCTAGTATTAATCACACAAGCTCGGTTTACCTTGGGGCTACATGATTCTGTGTGGATTGTCCAGCATTCATATTTATATTTATTTATTTAATATTTAGTAATGAAAATGTATTATTTCGCTTAGTGTTCGGTTTAAACTTGAACAAAGACAATTCAAAATGTCATGGTGGCCAGTGGTTTAGGCCTCGCCTCTTATGCACGAGGTTGTGGGTTCAAACCTGGGCAAGTACCAATGTGAGTTTTTCAATTCATATGTACTTCCTAAGTTTATCTTGGACATCACTGACATCGGTGAAGGAAAACATCGTGGGGAAACCTGGACTTATGTAATTAATATAAGTCTGGAATCGCCAACCGGTCTTGAGCAAGCGTGGTGATTAATGCTCATGCCTTCTATGTATGAGAAGAAGCCTTTGCCCTGCAGTGGGACAGTGATAGGCTGGTACTTAACTTTACTTTTTTTACAGACATTTCCCAAAATACAATAATTAAAGTCACAACTCAATACTCATTAAACTTCCATTAAAATTTCAGCATGTTTAAGTAGGGATAAAAGAAAACTGGGAATATAAATGATTGAATATTATATTATGCACTGTTTACCTTCTGCTACAATTACATTAAACGATAAGGACTTTTTGACGAGTAGTTCCATCTGGCGTTCAGTGTGAATGAGATCCGTGACTGGATCTTCCATGTTGCTTAGCTGGCACCGACTGAAAAAAAAACTTCTTAGTTATTCAATAAGGAGGAGCTCGTGGCTAAATAAAAATAGCCGCACGGGTTGATCGAAGGTTAAGCTACGCCTGCCGAGGTCAGTCTGTGGATGGGTGAACGTTCGTAACATATCGAGACTCCTCCATGCCTTAGAAAGCACGTTAAGACGTTAGTACCGGCTGTCATTTGTAGATCTCTGACAGTCATTACGGGTAGTCAGAAGCCCGAAAGTCTGACAACCGGTCTTACCAAGGGGTATCGTGTTGCCCAGTAACTGGGTTGTGAAGGACAGACAGGCAGTCGCTCCATGTAAAATACTGGTATTCAGCTGCATCTGGTTAGACTGGAAGCCTACCCCAACATAGTTGGGAAAAAGGCAAGGCAGATGATGAGTGTTATTCGATATAAAATTAAATACATATGTACATATCACATACACTCACGCTTACTTCCCAAGGGGGTAGGCGGAAACTAAATATCGCCACCTACGACGATCCTTACATGCTACAATTAAATATTTATTTCTACTTAAACTACGGTGTGCCTGGGTGTTACTGTGGCCCTACTGCTTGTACCTTGACCTATACAAAAGCAGCAGGGGCACAGTAACATCTCTACCCCTCTGCCCATCCCTTCGAGGAATACAGGCGTGATGTTATGTTTACTAAACCTAACTACATACAGAGATATAACGATCACACTGTTACTTTTGTACAGAGACTGTACCGAGGAGGACAAAACAGCCAATTTGCTTCTCAACTGCCCAGAGGTAAATAAATAAATAAATAATGCTGGATAATCCACACAGCATCATCTAGCCCCAAGCTAAGCAGAGCTTGTGTTATGGGTACTAGATGACTGATATACTTAATACAATACATTACATAGGTAGATAGATATTTTTTATTATACATAGCAAATACCCAGAACACCTGGAACAAATATTTGTAGATCGTACAAACATTTGTCCCAAGGCGGGAATCGAACCCGCAACCTCCTGCGTCGCAGACGGACCTTCGCCAGCCGCGCCAAATCGGTCGTCAAAGGTCACTGCATAAAGGGTAAAATACTTCGGTAACTCAGGTACTCCCCTAGAGATTGCCATTATCATCTAATTGCTGCTGCCCTTTCTTCAGGAGCTGGGGTGGATCGAATAAGGTATTGTCCCACTCGAACGCAAAATACGCGCTGTATCGTGGAGTGGCGGATATCGACCCGTCATACAATACACAATACATTACCTGAGTACTGTTGTTGATCGATTCTCCAAGTCCAAAGGCCGGTAAGTAAAAATTACGGATCTGATCGGCTTCTGGCCATTCGAAGTCTCCTTCAACATCATCAACGCCGCTGGGGTCGAATGTCGTAGAGGATTCCTCGTACTTAACATTGTTACCCCTGTACTTCTTGTGGTGATAGGCTGGAACAAAATGAGCTTCTTCAAAAATGTTGCAATTACGTTTAAAGCAACTATTTTTAATCTCTATTCAAGGGGCAATAGAAACAACCACACAGGTTCATCAAATGTTAAACAGAATTGTCCATTACATACCGAAACTCCTACGTGCCTCGAAAAGCACGTCAAGCCATTTTTCCTAGACTCATGGCATGGCATCGTTACTAGAACTCAGAAGCCTGGGGTCCTGACAAGCAGTCTTACCCAGGGGTAACGAATCTGGGCAATATCCAGATTGTGAAGATCAGATCGGCAGTCGCTATATTTAAAATACTGGTACTAAGCAGCATCCAGTTGGACTGCAAGTTCCAGTTCAAGATCCAGGTGGAAGCCGACCCCAACATAGTTGGGCAAAGGCTAGGAAGATTATGTTTTTTTATTATTTCAATCTGACATCCAATCCAATGATACAACGTCTACCTAATGCGAATCAGAACTTTTTGAACGTTAAAAATTACATAAGACAGCCCCTTCACCAAAATGGTTTTATCTCAAGTAAGCCTGGTTACCCATTTCACCTCTACTAAAGTAAACTTTGCCCTTGTAAATTTTGTTTTCGTACGTTACCGCAATATAAATATTCAAACTCACACAAATAACTAGTCCCGGAACAACTATCAGTAGGTCATACAATTATTTGATCCGTTCGGGAATTGAACCATCTATCGCTTAGCCACTTCGCAAACCGTGCCTTCAGAACTATCAAACTGATATTTTCAGTAGATCACGTATTCAAAATAAAGCACAATAGAAAAGCCACATGAGCCCCTTCAAACTATTAATAGCAATGTTGCCTGGTGACAAAAATATGCATGGAGGAGTAGAACAGACGAAGTCTTTCACAAAAACATGTGATTTTTCAAAATACTCGTTGTCATTTTACGTAGATCAATACAAAATAATTATTAATGATAGATTGAAGAACCAACCAGTCAGTTTTACCAGGAGGTGGTCAGATAGGCCGCTGCCATTTGTAGATCTTTGACAGAAGTTACGTGTAGTCAGAAGCCCGAAAGTCCGGTAACCAGTCTTACGAAGGAGTATCGTGTTGACCAGTAACTGGATTGCGGAGTTCAGATAGGAAGTCGTTCCATGTAAGATACTGGTATTCAGCGGCATTCGGTTAGACAGGCAGCCGACTCCAACATAGTTAGGAAAAAGGCTAGGCAGAAGAGAAGATAATAATTATGACAAAATTACATTAATGGCTTAAAAGAAACAGTGACGAAAATTGAAAAGGGAATGTTTTTTTTTTTTTTTTTAACGTTGCCCCGCACTAGGAATTTCTTCCTGTATCTGTTCCTGTTTACAAACAATTGAACTCACACATACACAAACAGCCAGACCCGGAACAACTACCTGTAGGTACCTGTGTAATGTTCATATATATAAAAGGTAACATAAATAAACAAGTATGTTATAAATATAAATAACGCATGGAAGAGCGGAGTCTCCTAATACAAGGCATTATAAGCTTAAAAGGAGGTTCCAATCTACTAATGTACGATGAAAACTTGTAGATTCCAATAAACCTTTTTCATTTTTTTTTTTCATTTGGTAAGGTCATTTTGTAAGTATGAATAAAAGGCAACTAACAAAAGATCTAAATCAAATCAAAAGATCGAGGTCATGATGGCCTTTGGTTTAGGCCTCGCCTCTTGTGCACGAGGTTGTGGGTTCAAACCTCGGCAGGTACCAATGTGAGTTTTTCAATTCATATGTACTTTCTAAGTTTATCTTGGACATCACTGACATCGGTGAAGGAAAACATCTTGAGGAAACCTGGACTTATGTAATTAATATAAGTCTGAAATCGCCAACCCGTCTTGAGCAATCGTGGTGATTAATGCTCGTGCCTTCTCTGTATGAGAAGAGGCCTTTGCCCTGCAGTGGGACAGTAATAGGCTGGTACTGGTAACAAAAGATGGGGACACGCCCAAGAGAAAAGGTCAGGTGCTTAATACTCCTGAGGATTTTCCCTTTCTGATCAACAATACCAATAAGGTCATTGTATGTTTGGAACGACGGAAATCGAGTACGTGAGCATCGCAACAGGTTACGTTCTGTAATTTCTGAATACCCCATAGGATAAAATCGTGAGTTTATGTACAAAATAAGATCCTGAGTATCAAAGCAAATCCACAAGACTAGATGCAGTAAATACAATTTCAAGTTACGAGTCGTGTCGTCATAATCTGGCCAAGAACAAACGAGACACAAAGACAGAAATATCTAGCGAATTAATCACGTAAGTATACTTAGTATTATAGTTAGTGCTTCCTCAGGGAGTGTACTGGGTAATGAAAAACAGCCAGGAGTGTATACAATAGGATTTAATTTGAACATTAACTAAGGGAATAGGACGTGTAATAATGCGGAACGAGATTCAGCTTCACACACTGTTGATGACAATGTGTCTGTTCTTTTGTTTGTTTGATTATCATCCACACGCATGTGTGTTACATATTGTGTGTTACAAAAAACGGCATAGACAAACGCAGGGTTCAGCCGGTAGCTAACATATTTTTTTTATATTTAAATATTGAAAGATAGTTTTTATTTAGTAATACTTAAAGAACAAACATTTTGTTAAAGCAAGTATTACCTACATGTAAAAAAAGGAAGAAACGAATCATAGGGCACCAACAAATTCATCCTCATCGCTGTCAACAGGAAAAGTGCACAAAAGGCTGGCCAGTGACACGTTCATTGTGAATTTATTGATTTATCCAAATAACCAATCGCATGGCGATCTCCCAAAAACAATATCGGCACACGGCCCTATTTCAACCCCAAAGGACTCAAATATATAACTACCTACCTACTACTAAATATAATTATATACACATAAGATCACCCCGTATTCCCTGAAGGGTACAGAGGTGAACACGGGTAACACCGGAGCACATTTATTAGAAAATGTGACTGTTTGTGATTTTTAGGTACTCAATCACGCAATTCTTGTCCGTGTTCTTAACATGGATACAAACATCAATAAAGCTTACAGACACCTGATGAAAGACTCAAGCTGTGGCGAGATATTGCTTCCCTACTCATCCCATTCTTTCCTCCTCCCTCCCCCTGGTCATAAATTACTTTGGATAACCTAGAAGTCTACAATCAGAGTCAAGAGTCAAGAGTCTTACAAGCCTGTCCCTTGCTGTCCTCTTCAGCGACGTCCTAAGCCGAGGTTCGTACCCCGCAGGGGGAGCCCTTAGCGATAGTCGCTTAGCTTATAAGTTTATATGCCTGGCTGGAGGCCTTCATTTTAATTAAGCCCCCCACAGGAAAGTTCGGTTGAGCAGTAAATATCCCTGAAGGATAAACTGCGAGATGCCCATTCCAAAAAAAAAAAAAACCTAGAAGTCTCTGAACAGACTCTGAGCCGGTGAAATCTGTTCAGATGGAGATTATCAGATGACTCCAGCCTGGAGTGCAAGTGTGGTGCTGTTCCACAAACGATGAGACACCTGATATCGTGTTTTGCCCAACTGGATAACTGAGTGCCACTGGATTTAACACCTAAACTGGCAGCCAACGAGATACATAAGAAAATAATAAATAAATAAATAATGACAATCCATACAGCATCACTTAGCCCCATGCTAAGCAGAGCTTGTGTTATGGGTACTAGATGACTGATATACTTACAATACATTACATAGATAGATATTTTTTATTATACATAGCAAATACCCAGAACACCCATAACAAATCTTTGTAGATAGTAATTTGTCCCAGGGCGGGAATCGAATCCGCAACCTCCTGCGTCGCAGGCGGACCTTCGGCCGCATCGCCATATCGGTCGTAAAAATGCATTGTTTGTCGGTTACGTGGCGTTTAAGGTGTTAATGAACGCTAAGGATGGGGCTAAACTCGTAGCGAAGTTATGTGCTATCTTTATACCTATAGATTGTCATTGACACGCTGAGAAGAAGAAGACAACTGTCCTAGATTTCACTTCGATACTTCTTCAAGGATGCGAGAAAACCTTCGAGCGACAACAGTTTGTAAAATAACTTAAGTATCTTTGAACAAATCGAATTTAAACAAGACCACTTTTACGTATTTTTTTAACTCCTCCGATGTTCTTTTCTGATTAATTGCATTGCGGGATCCAAGACAGTTAAATTGTTTCTCCGGGACTCGTCGGGCGTCATTATCTCGACGCTTCTCTGGTGGTCGCCACTGACTATCAATTCTGGCTTTCAGGAGTTGCTGTGTTTAGTGGCTTGGGAATAGTGTGGCGTCCAATAAAAAATATCGTTTTTAAGAAAAAACGGATGCAAAGGACCTTTTCAAACAAACCATAAAGTGAATTTCAGCAACAGTAAACGGCTAAGATAAAGCGGAGTCATTTTACGTGTGAGTAAAGATCATGTTAAACTCATTAAGTTGGATGAATTGCCATAGCAAAAGATATCGCAGAAGGTCGAATTCATACAAATAGCGTATAAGATATGCAAGCGCACATACATAGATAAGTTCGGTGATCTAAGACTTACATTCAAGAACGAAATTTAGCTTAAGCGACCTGCTAAAATCAGTGTTCACACTCATAGTATATTTGTATTATGATGATGCGTCTTCAACCAAATCAAGCCTAAGTAATGGATACTTGTGTCTGTTATTGATTCCTTAGGTTTAACAGGAACGAAAAAAAAAAACGCCGGGAAAGGTACACTGACGTCATTGGTGATGTTCTTCAAAAAGGTCAGTAATCACAACCGGCGGCGTTCTGTGGTTTCATCCTACCCCCATGAGAAAAAGGCGTGAGTTTATTAGTATGTATGTATATTGACAGGTAGCGGACTTTAAACTCGTACCAGATATTTGAAGACATGTCCAAAAGCTAGTTTTGCATCGGAAGCTATACAAATTCAAATTCGTTGTTAGAATATAGCCGTACAAAACGTTCTTAAGATGAAACATATGATCAGGAAACTTTAGCTAAGACTGCCGTTCCTGAATACTTGTTCATAATCTATCTTAGCTAGATTAAAACAAGCTTGCTGAATCCGACCCTCATCTATCTTATCGACAGAATGCCAGTCGCCCACGTGGATTTCAACTTAAGGTATGTCGTCAACCTTCTGTACTATTCTAGGGTTCTAATCATCAAATGTCGTGGCTGTTGAATATTCAGAAGGCGCGTCCTTGTTATCAAGGTGGGAGAAATCATCCGTCACATATAATTATATTATTACACACGACGGTAGAGTTACAAAGTAAAACCTGGATTTATCGTCAAGCATTACTCATTTTGTGCCTTGTTGGCTCATATTTCCATAAGGTGTTGAATTTACACAAAATACGTGCAGAGAGGAGTTGCGGATATCGGACAGTCAAACAATACAATACAAGAAAAGTGTTGAAGCTGTTTCAATTCAGATAGCAATTTTCTCTGAATAACACGGAACCCCTACGGTCAGTCATAAATAAATAAATTGTAACATCTCAAAGATTAACGTCTAACCCTGCAGAAATCAGTTTACGGAGGTTCGTTGAATTGTTCCCAGAATTAATTTAACATCGTATTTCAAAATGTTCATTTAACCGTTTACTTCCAGTTGAGAAACGTGTCATAATTTCAGGTAGAAACTTGGAATATCTTGTACCTAAAGTTGTGATGTAATTTACACGTTGCAGACTATAAGCTTATAACGTAGGGCCGGCAAGAGGACGGACATATTTTAAATAATTTTCGGGTCTTATAGGTCAGGCTTAAAATATGGTAACAGAGGCTGGTACTTACGAAATCCATGTATCTTAATAATGGCAACAGTGGAAGGATCATTCAGATTTGGTCACCTGAAGAGTAGGGTTAACGTGATACTATTGTATACAGCTAAGAGGGAGATGTGGTGTTTACGCCAATTGATTGAAAAAGAAATGATATGTTGAGGGAGTCTGAAAGTAGTGACGGTGACTAAGAAGTTGCGTGGAAAGCGGTTGTCATGGTATGGGCATATATTATGTATGTGTTTTCTTTTAGTTTAAATAAGTACGTCTACTGTGGCAAATAAACATTTCATTCTCTTTTTTCTTTCATGTGTTTTTGTTTCTTTTTCACTATTTCAAATTTCCCATGCACAAACAACACCAAGGTCGCGAAAATATATTATTTGCGTTTTGAAGGAGTCTATCGCTACTCGTAGCACTGAAAGCTCTATTATTAACTGCGTTGGGGTCGGCTTCCAGTCTAAATGGATGCAGCTGAACCAATATTTTAAATGGATCGTTTGCCTATCTGACCTGCACACTGAGTAACCCTTTTTCCGAGTTTGCCCGTAACAACAGTCAATGATCTAGGAATGTCATCCGGAAGCAACGGCCTAACATGCTATTCAGGGCGTGAAGGGAATCGTATAGCATCGATGGATGAACATCCATCCATTGAGCGACCTTAAGGAGCTTAGTTTAACCTTCGATAGACCCATGCTACTGTTACTAAGTATCCTCAAGCCCGTGTTATACGTTTCGTTGGACGCAAATTCATAGATATTCCCTACATGTGACCTGAATAGCAATCAAACGACACTAGTGTTGAAGGACCCTTCCCCGAAAAATAGGTCCTGTGTATAGAAATCCAGTGAACCTTTATATTGCGTCGTCATTATGACCGGAGCTTTTGATGTGGAGGGTCAGAATTATTATCCTTTAAATATTGTGTTATCTGACACGCCAGACACGATGGGTAGGCCAATAGGCTTATGAGTCACACTCCACGACTGGTTATTGTTAGGTTGTTTAATAATTTTTATTAGAGTCGGGTTTTACGTAGCGTTAAGTACGATATTCACCAAGAAACACGAGCACGCGCCTGTAGCCGACCGTATCCGCCCGATGGTTACAATCTGCTGAATGAGCGCGCGTGCTCGCGTCCTCCCGACCCTTTGCTCGAGCCAGTCCACGTAGCTTAACCAGTAGATGTTTAAATTAGTCCCTAAATAATATATCTATTAGATCCAGCTCGTCCCTTGCTGTCCTCTCCCAGCGACGTCCTAAGACAAGGCTTGTACCCCGCAAGGGGTGCCATTAGCGATTGGTCGCTTAGCTTTTAAATTTTTTGTGCCCTGGCTGAAGGCCTTAATATCTAATTAAGTTCCCACAGGAAAGTTCGGTTAAGCAGTAGATACCCCTGAAGGATAAACTGTGAGAAAATAAAAACGCGTGCTCATATGCGCTAGCATGCTTTCAGCGAGACGATGATTCAACTGTCGGCCGGCGACAACCCTCGAGAGCGGGTGGCAGCGGCCGAGCAGAGCCGAATGGACCCGACGACAGCCGAGCACCGGCATCCACGTCATGTTGAGCATTAAAGAGTTTAAGAAAGATAAAAAGCTAAAATAAAGCACAAATGCTATGTATCTATGTATCAATTGGTTTCATTAATTAATGTAACTATATACATATTATATTTCACATGGCTTAATTATTTTAAATTAATGTTAGAATGAGTTAATGTGTTAGTAGTGGTAATGAATGTATCTAATAAGTATTTGATATAATCTTTACTTATTATTTAACCTTGATAATACATAATAAGTCTAATTAGTATCTATTAGTATGACGACCGATGTGGCGCGGCGGGCGAAGGTCCGCCTGCGACGCAAGAGGTTGCGGGTTCGATTCCCGCCTTGGGACAAATGTTTGTACGATCTACAAATATTTGTTCCGGGTGTTCTGGGTATTTGCTATATATAATAAAAATATATCTATCTATGTAATGTATTGTATTAAGTATATCAGTCATCTAGTACCCATAACACAAGCTCTGCTTAGCTTGGGGCTAGATGATGCTGTGTGGATTGTCCAGCAATATTTATTTATTTATTATTTATTATTATTAGTGTAATAATAATTTCTGTGTTTTTAGCCCAGCCTGTAACGGGGTGTACATTATGCAAATCTATACAAATAAATACAATTGAACTGGCTGTTTGCAGTATCGAAAGAACAGATTTTTACTAAATGGAAATAAAAGTTTATACAGTAGTTATACAAAATAATTTAAAAAAAATGTGTATTTGTCTGTTTGTTTGAGAAACGGCTGGACCGATTTTGACGCGACTTTCACTGGCAGATAGCTATATAAATAATGCCAGATAGATAATGTGTTAAGAATTAACTTAGGCTACTTTTATTTAAAAACAGGGTTCCGCGTAAAAATATTAAAACCCTTGAAATTTAGTTAAATTCCACGTGGACGAAATCGCGGTCACAGCCAGTAAATAAATAAATTTCAAACACCAGTGAAGTCAAATTAAAACTCAATAACACGGATTTATTACTGTTTAATTACTTTTCTGGTCTGTTATTAACTAATTACACTTATAATTGGTTCCATAAATAGATGAAAGAGAACAGCTGTCATTTGTTTTCAGTTTCCAAATTGTTGGTTTTCCGTAGAATTTGTTCACCTACAAATGTTCGTTCATTATTTGTTTGGATAATTATGTTGTGGTACCATTAATTTGTAGATAATGAATGGGTCTTTCATCATCAAATTGGTATTTAAAGGCTTTTGGTATTTTTGTTTCTTTAAGGGTTCCGCAGGCAGGCGCGACTTTACTTCGTGACCTTTTTTATTGTAATTGATTGTAAGCGCTGCTGCTGAGCAGTAGGACCTGGGTTCGATTCCTAGGTCGGGCATAGTAATAGTGGGTTAGATAGGTATAGTTTAATCTGGAATTTCTCAGTCTTGGCCCGTAGCTAGAAAATCTTTTTCTTTTAAACTTTCCCTCACAATTGGAATTTACATAAATTCAAATTCACATACACAAACAGCCAGAACAAGAACAACTACTATAAAATATTTTTTTCCGTGCGGAAATCGAACCCGCGACACGCGGTGCAGCAGTCACTCAGCCACTGCGCCACCCGTGTCGTCAAAAATTCCTCTGATGGAATTATCGTGTTCCAAAAAAAAAAAAAACAAAATTCATTTATTCAAATTAGGCTGAGAATCAGCACTTTTTGAACGTCAAAGACGTTTACATAAGACAGTCCCCCAAAACGCCCACCTTTCACCACTTCCTAGTGTTTTTGCTGGGAAGAAGAAGTGGAGGAACAAACTCCCCAGCAACACGTCTGTCTGATAGGTTTGAAGAACCTGAAGCTATACAACACATTATGTCAAAAATAATAATTATGTCAATCATCTTTATACGTCATTCAATTAAATAATTTGCTACATGTTAGCTAGCACACACCAATATGCCAAAATAAATAAATAAAAAGTTATATATACCAAAATCGACAATTAACTCAAGCAAAGCCTGCTAAACTGAATACATAAAAAGCCTCCAAGGCAGTCCAAGGGCGTGCCCGCTGACATGTGCAATGCTGAATTATATCAATACAACTCATTCATACAATGTAATGAGAGGATCATGTCAATAACATAAAAATAAGGATAGTCGAAGAAACATACACAAAAATAAAGAACTATTAAACAGTAAAAGAACATAGTAACAGTCCTGCGTTCAACAAAGCGACCAACTATTCTTGTCTTCTAAATAGTCGTTGATCGAATAATATGCTTTAGAACAAAGGTTTGATTTAACTTTAGCTTTAAACGAGTTAAAAGGTAAATCCAGCAAAGAATGAGGTAGCATGTTATAAAAGCGGATACCGAGCCCCACAAATGAGCTCTGGACCTTACGAAGCCGGTGGAAAGGAGCGTACAGTTTGTGCTTATTTCTGGTATTAAAATTGTGGATGTCACTGTTTTTAGTGTACATATGTATATTTTGCCTAATGTATATTATGTTGGCAAAAATAAATTGAGAAGCCACTGTGAGAATACCAATCTCTTTAAATAGATCTCTTAAGGAGACTCTGGGCCCTAATTGGTATATTGCACGAACAGCTCGTTTTTGTAGCACAAATATATTTTGAATATCTGCAGCTTTGCCCCATAGCAGCATACCGTAAGACATTACGCTGTGAAAATAACTAAAATAGACTAACCGAGCTGTGTCCACGTCAGTGTATTGTCTCACTTTCCTGACAGCGTAGGCGGCAGAGCTGAGTCTCCCTGCTAGGGTTGATATATGAGGGCCCCACTGCAGTTTGGCATCCACTGTTATGCCCAAAAAGACTGCAGAGTCCACCGTATCAAGCACCTCACCACCAATGCTTATATTCGGTCCAAGATTTCTAACATTAGGTAAGGCGAACTTTATACATTTCGTTTTCTTGGCATTAAGAACTAGGTTATTTGTCGTAAACCAATCCGTGACCATTGAAAGTGCAAAGTTAACAGTTTTATTCCCTTAAAGCCTATATTTTGCTCTTCCTGTCCTTAGGTGTGAAAAATCAAACAGGATTTCGGTGTATAGTGAAAATATTAATTGTTATAATGTTGAAATAATTTTTGTGGAGCTCGTGGCTAACTAAAAACTGCCGCACGTGTTGATAGAAGTTTAAGCTACGCTTGCCGAGGTCAGTCTGTGGGTGAGCAACCGTTCGTAATATATCGAGACTCCTCCATGCCTCAAAATACGCGTGAAGCTCCGCCTGTGATTTGTTGATCTTTGACAATCGTTACGGGTAGTCAGAGGCCCGAAAGTCTGGCAACCAGTCTTACCAAGGGGTCGTTCTGCCCAGTAGCTGGGTTGTGGAGGTCAGGTTAGACATATATTGTTTAGACAATATACATATGCCAAAAAAAAATATTATCATCATTACACGTCTATCTTATCAGATCAGTCAATTCAAGTTCTTCAAACCTATCAGACAGACGTGTTGCTGGGGAGTTTGTTCCGCCACTTCTTCTGCCCAGCAAAAACACAAGGAAGTGGTGAAGGGTGGGCGTTTTGGTTGACTATCTTATGTACATTTTGACGTCCAAAAAGTGCTGAATCTGAGCCTAATTTGAATAAATGAATCTGGACCTTTTTAGCTTCTTTTAATAGTTGGGTAACTAGGCATATGATGTTGAAATCATTTTCGTTTTTGGCTGACAATATGACTAAAACCGAACCTTTTTCTTCGTTTTCTGACGGAAATCCAGTTTCAGTATGACACTATTACGAACCCAGTATAATTTTACGAAAAAATATTTATAAAAGTCACTTACCTGAGACCATAGCTAGACAAAATAATACCACGAACAACACTGAAATAGTAGGCTTCATTGTCGTGCTGAGATTTACACACAATACTAACCTGAAGAAATATTCAGGCTTTATATATTTACTTGGAAAGGCGGACGAGCCCATCATTTTCTAGTCCTGTTAAAATGACTGATAAGAGGCTCGCTCAAAATGCCTTGTTATTCATCTTTATCGTAATTGGTCTGTAAAATATACCTACTAGACATTACTAGTGACAGTAAAAATCGAAAGATAAGATATGGTCGAAAGTGTCGAACTCACCTTAGATATACAAGGTGCAGTTTTGAATCCTTGTCAAAATTCAGGTAGGTCACTGTGGGAGTTCGAGGAACAGGGTGTAAAGTTCCTCATCCGCCCTAGAAAAGGGAGGATCCTCCTACCAGACGGGTGTTGTGTCTGGTGGGCTACTGCTGGACGTTTGTTGTCGGGTTCTTGTATGAAACTTCTAAGTGTTAAAACAAAGGACTCTCTCAGCTTTTAGATCATCTAGATGTGGTAAGCCGCACCATTAATATAACGCGAGTATGCACTCGACCTTTACTAGTGCGCCTTTTTCGAAAGAACCAGTATTCAATTAAAACTCCATACAAGCTAAGTTAGCTCAAGTTCAATGTCGCCATGGTGTCAAATAGTTTTCATTAACGGCCGATTACAATGAAGTATCATCATCATCATCTGCCTAGCCTTTTCCCAACTAAACTAACTGTTGGGGTCGGCTTCAAGTCTAACCAGATGCAGCTGAATACCATATTATATGTTACATGGTGGGACTGCCTATCTGACCTCCACAACCCAGTTACCGGGCAACACGATACCCCTTGGTAAGACTGGTTGTCAGACTTTTGACTACCCGTAAAGACTTTCAAAGATCTGCAAATGACAGCCGGGACCAACGACTTAACGCAAGAATTACAATCAAGTATACTAATCCAAATCTAGAGATCGATCTTTGTATGTAACCAATTAATGGTCGAGTTTGTAATCTATAACCTTGAGAGGGCGATTCAGAAGCAGCAGTTGAAGATTGCGGATTGAGATTAAAAATGGGATACGTAATTGAAATCGACTGTAAATCATAATAGGAATCCGCGCATAATAAGCGCACGATGGTCGCATAATCGCTTTCTGTAAAGATACCGTCTGATACTTTCAACTTCACAGAATTTTCATGGCACCATCGAAAACAAGAAAGCTACAATTTAGAACTAAGACGAATCAGTAAACGTAAAGATAAACCAAGAAATATATGAAACCTTTCATGTGTTTCGCGTTATTAAGGCCTCCAAGATTTATGATACGTTGCGGTCTAAGGGACGTACATCTTGGGACGTAAGGGAAATGCATGTGTGTGTAGATGCTGCTCAAACAATGGGCCTTTAAGCCTATGATAAATGAGGTCCTTTAACTTGTCAAGATGACAGTAAATCTCTGTACACCAGCATCATTTCTACTAAGAAGATGTTGTTATTTATTTAAGGAGAAGAATAATTGTATTTTACTGAAAAGGTAAAAAATTGACATCTTCGAGAGTTCTATCCCTTTACATATAGATAGCCCTATCGGATCAGTAGTTTTTGAGGTACTATTTAACATCAAAGGAAATACGGTTTTAGGCATTTATTTTTTCAAAAGATTTACATAATCACTAAAAGAGAAAATATAATATTATAATTTATAAATACATGAGGTCGATTTGCGTAGTGGATTGGTACAATAAGTCCATAACATCAGTTCGTAACAGTATTAGTAGACTCGTAAAAAAAAAAGAAGGTAGGGTAATTGTAGAAATAAGTGCAAGACATCTCATGAGCATCGCTAATGCGGGTAGAAGTGCATGACAGTAGCTTTTTCACCGCGTTTAAAAATCGGTACAATGTTGTTATTGTTGTGCTCGTAAAATTAAACTTTTGTCTTATTAGTAAATTTATATGGTTGCAGTAACTATTATAACAAGGTAAGTTGCATTTATATATTTTGAACACCTATGTTTCTTTATGTATTTATGTGTATGATTTTGTGTGTTAGGAGTGTGGTTTTTATATGCTGTAGGTACTGTAATAAATTTAAATTTTTGTTTTCTTCGTGTATGTATTAGTAAATAGGAAGTGTCAAATACGTAGGGTAAAATATATTATATTAACATATAGTGAATGTATATATTTTGTTTTATTTATGTATACAATTTTGTATGTTAGGGTGTGGTTTCTACTATAATATTCCATAATAAATATCATGTAGTGTATTATAATCGTATATGGAGAATTGCCGTGTGAGTAAGATATATTTTGAATTGTGTGTGTTAGAGTGTAAATTAAGTTAATGATTGATACTACTTAACCTAAATTTAACTTTTATTAATGAAATAAAGGTAAACAGTTTATATCTAATAATCTAATACCTTTAAACGAGCAATTCTTGTATATACATATGTATGTATATATATATATAATCTGAATCTCGCAAACGGCTCTAACGATTTTCATGAAATTTAGTATGCAGGGGATTTCGGGGGCGATAAAAAAGAAAAATCGTTAGAAACATAAATACATATAAACGAATGTGTTGTTTACTCGTGTGACAACTCATTCCTCGAGCTTCATGCGTATTCGAGTATCGCCAGTATTTTTCTTTTAAACTTTGCTCCGCCCTAGGATTTTCTCCTGTATCGTGGGTGCGTTCATGACCCTGTACAACTACCTGTATAGTTGTACAGGGTCATGAACGCACCCACGATACCATACAAATATTTGTCAGGAATCGAACCCGTGACACATAGCGCAGCAGCCAATCACTCAGCCACTGCGCCAATCATGAAATCATTAACGAAGATTTTATTTATAATTTAATATGTGTTGTGTAAATATTTATTAATTATGATAATTATATATTAAATATAATGATTAAGTAATTGATGTAAATAGTTATTTTTATTCATGTAATTGTGTTTGTTTTCTTTGATGAATGGAACGTGTGTTGTAAAATTGGAATGTCATTACGGGAAAATAAATAATATGTTGTTTGAGCAATGGTGGAGGGTTAACATAAAGTTTTAATTACGTGTCGAAAACCTGACAGTAGTCACCACTACAGTATTTATTAGAGATGAAACGGACAGTAGTTTAGCCGGATACCGGATATTTGGCCAGCCTTGTAGCCGGATATTCGGATAGTATTTAGGCTGCTGTATTGGCTTGATGCTGGATAGTTAGCGGATATCCGTTTCATCTTTAGTATTTACATAATCTTTTGGTATCTTTTTATGGAATAGTCCCACTGATAGTTAAGTTCAGTAAATTGATATTTAAGACAACAACCCATTATTTTGTTCAATTAATAAAAATATCTGTTAAGGAATTAACTAACAGTATCTTTATCTCGGTTAGTTCGATAACAGAATCGAAATAGAAAGTTCAAGACTGATGTTAGATAGAGTAATTATTTTGAGAGCTAAAAAGCGTCCGCAAAGCATTTCCGCCAACGGGAACGATTGACTGATTGCCCGATACCTGGAAAATCGCCGTCTGGCCAAGCTAACAGGTAGGCATGCGATCATACATCATACTAACACTCCTCAATATTGTACACATTTCGTTCGTCAGAAAATAAGTGACGTCTGACGGCCCTGGGATCTTTCTCTATAAGCCATAGAAAATGTTTCTTGTACTGTAAGGGTAATCGAATGTATGACTTTACTCTTAAGTGGTATTGTAGGTTAACTGATGCAAAATTTCAAATAGACTATCACAAGAAGCACTTTGCAACTTATATAAAATTACCTGCAACAACAGTATTTCCAACCAAAAACTAATTATTATTCAAAACGCTTGTCGTCATACCCTTCACCTACAGAAGTGTATTCTTTGACCAAATAATTATTAACGCGAAACATATATTTGTTTGCCAATCCCCCGAAGACGAATAAACAAGATTTTAGTTACTTGTCGCTACACAAGTACACCATGTTACTCATAATATGTTTGTCAACGACCGCACTGTTTGATCATCGTTAGTTTTGGTGTAATGTGACTGACATAAATCTTGGTTTAAGTAAATTGCAAACACCGGACTGTAAACAGTGTGTCGCAAGTTGGGTGGCTGTAGTTTTCCTATGAAAGTTAGAATACCTCTTGAACAAAAAGTTATTGGTACGTAATACGGGTGAAGCGACACCTATCTCGCCACATACAAACTAAATCTGACGTATCCTACATCGCGATATTAAAATTATCCACGCGATTAAACACATGTACGAGTACAAGGACCCGACAGCAATAGTCGAGCAATAGCCCACCAACACCCGTCTGGTCGGAGGATCCTCGCTCTTCAGAATAAAATTTAGGTTTTATTCATAGAAGAACTGAAGATTACGGCAGAAAAAAGTGCCGGCGTGTGCGCGGTCAAATGAATGTGCATCTTTATGCAGTGGGTAAAGGCACCCACTTGCGTCACGGCACGTCAAGCTTTTTGTGACACAGATGATTTCGAATCTTATTTAACACTGTTAACGCTCACATTTCATTGATACGTCACAGCCTGCTTTGTCATTCTTCAGCACGTTCTGGCATACCATGCCATATCGAAATGTGTACGCTAAGCATCAGAAAATAAGATCTCAAATAATTTGCGCTTACTTAAATCCCTTGACGTGCCGTACCGCAGTTGCTGCTGGCCTTTAACTACGAAGCGTATCACAACGGAACGTGTAAGCACCGCTTAAATAGCATGGAGCAATAAAAGGATTTCAAACTACCGTCACTGAACTCAGCAGTTGTCTTTCTTCTGATCTGAATGTCCATTAGTGTGTTGTGTGGAATACTGAAACGGTATTGTTGTGTTCTTAACTTTATATTGATGTACATAATATGACACACGCCTTTATCACCCGCGTTTCGCAAATTATTTTAAAGTCTTATGTTATAGGGGAAGCAAGGAGTTTGTGGCTCAAAAGAAACAACCGCAAGGGTTGATAGAAGGTTAAGCTATGCCGAGGTCAGTAAGTGGATGGGTGACTTTTCATTACATATCGTGACGCTTCCGTGCCTTGGAACGCTAAGCCGGTGCTCTTGGCTGACATTTGTAAGTAGAGCTTCGACAGTCGTTACCGGTAGTCAGAAGCCCGAAAATCTGATAAGCGGTCTTACCTTAGGAAAATTGGTGGTCAGATTTTCGGCATTTTTCGGTTATACCCCTGGGGTTTTGCTCAGAAACTGGGTTGTGAAGGTTAGATAGGCAGTCGCTGGAAACCAACCCCAACATGGTCGGGGAAAGGCAAGGCCATTCACTGGGCACAAATCCTGCCTCCGGATGGCTACTGCTAAAATTCCTGAAGGTAAAACTCAATAACGCTTTGCCCGACCTGGATACCAACGAGGCAGTCATATTGACATTAAAGTTTTTAGATCTTTAGTTTCACACGCAATTTTGGGCAAAATCAAAATCAAAATTCATTTATTCAAATAAGGCTGAGAGTCAGCATTTTTTGAACATCAAAACTTACATGAGACAGTCCCCAACACGTCCACCCATTACCACTTCCTAATGTTTTTGCTGGGAAGAAGAAGTAAATTCAATGGAGAGTTAGAAAATCCCAAGTTTCTATTCTTTATCCAAGTATTTGTGTAATGCTAATGTTAATAACCAAACCCTCCATATTGGTACCCAACATACAGGATTGCCTAGTATGGGCCCAATGTTAAAAACTGTATGTAACTTTTTACTGCAATATTTTTTACCATTTTTTATTATATCATTATTATTTTAGGGGCCCACAATTTTTTTTGAAAAAACAACCGTTTCAGAAGAAAAATCTCTTCATTTCAGATTTAACTCCAAATAGAACAGGGAAGTCAAACATAAGGGGAAACAAGATGAAGATCTAGCGACAGAGTGTCTGCATCCTGTACGTCTTTATTTTGTTTTTAAATCTCTACTTTGTGCTGTCCACGTAAACAACAAAACACTGTTTCATCAAAACAAATATTTTATCAACAATACAATAGGGTATTTGATGCCTATCAAAAATATACATTATCTGAACAAGTAATTTATTTAAAAAATGATTTCTAGCAAATTAGATTACTCGTAGTCTAAAAATTAAAAAAATCGGTGGTGTAATGGAAAATTTATACGCTTTTAAGTTATAAGTTTTTCTTCCATCCTTATCACCTAGAACGGCATTTGTACTAAAAGGTGCGAAGACGCTAAAGCGTTTTTTTTTCAGCATATATTTTAAAACACTTACAACTTTGCCATTTTGTAAGATATATCAAAATTTATTTTTTACCGTGGCTTTTTCTTTATTAAGTTTCAGGAAATCATAAAAAATCCTATTGCAAAACATATTGAAGTACTCAAATAGAAAGCACAACAAACGTTACGTAATTCCGGCGTTCACATAAAAATCATAATAATTCACAGCCCCAGAATACGCGACAGTAAAAACCTTTACCCTCATTAACTCTGTCGTTGTGATACGGACTGAAAATTAAAGCTCATTTACAGTAACCGATCGGTAATATTATATTATTACTAGCCTGACATGTCCCACTGTTGGGCAAAGGCTATCCTCCATTCCTTCCATAGTTTAACGGGCCCAAATCTCGTTTGACGTACGGCAGACATGTCCTGCCCAGTTCATTTAAGTGGGCAACCTTTTGTTATTGTTAGGTACTAATACAGTAGGCCACACGTTAGTGGTAACAAAAAGGGTGTAATTAAGCTATACTGGTGTAAATAAGCTATCCTTGAACATACATACATATACATAATCGTAGACTCGTTCGAATCAAAAATTGTAAACCAAATAGTTTTAATAGTTATTTTTTACATTTTATTTTACTTTGTGTGCTCACTTTAGAATACCCATTCTATATCTACACGTGAGGACTTGAGGCTTTCTGTCGACTATGTTTACCTTTCTATTTTGTTTTTCAGCTGTAAGTCTTCCAAGTTCTATTAAATAAATAACATCACGCCTATAATACCCGAAGGGTTGGACAGAGGCCTACCTGTAGTACACCCACATTTCGCCAGTTATGTTTCAGTCCTATGTAATATTGGCGAGCCATCAATTGGGCACTAATCCAGACTCCAGATTGCTACCCACTAATTCAAAACGGAAAACCCAATAACACTTCGTCCGGCCTAGGAACACATACTCGTACATTAAACATGTATATAAATATGTACGTATAACCAAGGTTGTATACAACACGGTCTTGTAATAGTGTGGGTGTCCCTTATGAAATGTCGTTGCATAGCAACGGGCTGTAAAACCCGTAAAACCCCGTAAATTACAACGTAAATACGATTCGGGGATTACTCCCACGTTAGAAGGATTGTAGTAAATCCGAGAAAAATGGCCGTTTAGACATTGTGCGAAGAGGTACACGGTTTTTAGAAGAGCTTTAAATAAATGTGATAAACATTGTACTGTTTGTGGCAATGGAGGCGGTTAGCCCTGGCTGGGGGCCTTCTTGTAAGGTCACCACAGGATCGACTGGTTAAGCAGTAAACAGCCTTATAGTGCTGAACTGCGAGTAGCCCTACCTAAAAAAAAAAAAAAAGGCAATGGAGGCGGTTTTTAGGCACTAAAGGTGCTAATTCATTCGACGACCGATGTGGCGCGGCGGGCGATGGTCCGCCTGCGACGCAAGAGGTTGCGGGTTCGATTCCCGCCTTGGGACAAATGTTTGTATTATCTACAAATATTTGTTCCGGGTGTTCTGGGTATTTCCTATGTATAATAAAAAAATATCTATATATGTAATGTATTGTATTAAGTATATCAGTCATCTAGTACCCATAACACAAGCTCTGCTTAGCTTGGGGCTAGATGATGCTGTGTGGATTGTCCAGCAATATTTATTTATTATTTATTAATTCAATCATTATCTACCTAGGCTCCCTTTTCCCAAGTATTTTGAGGTCACCTTACAGTGAATCCGAATGCAGCTGGATTCCAGTATTGTACATGGAGCAACTGCCTATCTGACCTTCACAACCCCGTTACTGGGCAACCCGATACCCCTTAGTAAAACTGGTTGTCAGACTTTCGGTCTTCTGACTACCCGTAACGACTGTCAAAGATACACAAATGACAGTCGGGACCAACGGCATAGCATGCTTTCTGAGGCGAGGATTCTCGATATGTCATGAACGGTCACCCATCCACAGACTGGTCTCGGTAAGCATAAGGGAGCTAATTCAATTTCAAAACATATTATATTAAATATATTTTTATGTATGCATTATTTACGCGAGCATTTCATTAAAATAACCATATCGTGTGGCGCTTCATTACGTGTCATGTCTGGAGTCATAGTGTGATGAAACATATCGCGGTACTAAATCTCATATCATGTTTCACCAATTTATAACGCACTGTTCTGCGTATGTCTACACGCGATCATAGTACATACTAACACTACTCAATCGTACACATTTCGTTTGTCAGATAATAAGTGACGTCTAGCGGCCCTTGGATCTTGCTCTAATAGTGTTTTCTTCCAGATATTTTCTGAGGTAATCTCCAAAACGGCTGGACCGATTTCGACAGTACTTTCACTGGCAGCTGATGCGTTAAGAAGTAAATTAGGCTACTTTTATTTTGAAAAAAAAAAAAACTCCATGGGTTTTGATTTTGTAGAATTCCACGTGGGTGAAGTCCCGGGCACATCTAGTACCAAATAAATCTAATTGGAGCAAGTTTACAGTTAATTTTCATAATTGACTTAACCTAAATGTATTTTAAACAGATGTGTGGCAATACATAATTAACTGAGATTAACGAATTTTAATGCGATATCAAGGCTCAGGGGGGAACACGATCCCTGAACCCGCTAAACTGCCACACGTGTCCCGTTTTCTCAGTTCGAAATAACATTTATCATCTACGACTACGACGACACGGTTGGCGCAGTGGTTGAGCCATCGGCTGCTGCGCCGCGTGTTTTGGGTTCGATCCCCGCACGGAACAAATATTTGTATGACCTACATACAGGTAATTGTTCCGGGTCTGGCTGTTTGTGTATGTGAGTTTAAATGTTTGTAAACGCACCCACGATACAGGAGAAATTCCTAATGTGGGGCAAAGTTTAAAAAAAAAAACATCTAACCCTCCAATTCGTTTGGACCTGTAAGAGCCAATGGTTGTAGGTACGTACACTATCAATTTTTGATGTTGGTATCGTTATGGAGTACAGAGAAAGAACCACAAGTAAATTAATTTATTTATTTCAGACATTGTCCATAATTAAAATGGAACCAAATAAAATATTACAAATAGCCTTCTCTTATTGCTACCAGTTATGTTGGATCAGCTTCCAGTATAACGACTGCCTATCTGACCTTCATAACCTAGTTATAGTCTAAAACGTTTATTATTTTTCATAACTATGTTTTTATCATTTCTATGGATTTTTTTTGATCTGAAATAAACTGATTAATACGACGATATCCCTAGTAAAACTGGTTTGTAACTTTCGAAGATCTAGCAGCCTGTAAAAATAAAAGAAAACGATAGCTGGGACCACCGGCTTTGCTAGTTATCTGAAGACCGGAGAAGACTCGTCTCGTCTCGAAGTTGCTTCACCGTACGCCCCTTGGACTGTCTCTCTCTCTCTCTCTTTAAGCACAAGAGAAAATAGAACCCGAGCTTGTTAATTAAGTACTTGATTGAACGGAGTGCAAATAGAAAGTACTATCAGTTAGTTTGCCAACAAACTACTGCAGCTAATTCAGTAAACAGCAAAGAATACAAATGTATAGAAGCGACACTATGACTGCCTTTTTTGTCCCAAGCGTAACTGCTGAGCGTGGGATCGTGGGTTCACTTTTGACGACCTATGTGGCGCGGCGGGCGAAGGTCCACCTGCGACGCAGGAGGTTGCGGGTTCGTTTCCCGCATTGGGACAAATCTTTGTACGATCTAAAAAGATTTGTTCCGGGTGTTCTGGGTATTTATAATGAAAAATATATATCTATGGAATGTATTGTGTTAAGTATATCAGTCGTCTAGTACCCATAACACAAGCTGTGCTTAGCTTGGGGCTAGATGATGCTGTGTGGATTGTCCAGCAGTATTTATATTTATTTATTTAAAGTAGGCACATAATAATATATGAGTGTCACTTCTGGGCTGTTTTTATTATTCTATGTAAACAGTTCGAGTAAAAACGATTTCTGTTTGAGTAAGTGTGAATTGTGATGTGTTGTGTGAAGTTAATTCTCCTCATAATTGTGTCTTCACGTTTAATTTTAGACTTTAGTTTGTTAATTGACATTCTAAAATAGTTGAAACATTTTTCTTCATCACTTCTAAGTTCCATAAACAAATGATAGAATTGTCCATGTTGTTCTCCTAATTCCAAAATTGGATGAAACCAAAATTTTCTCTTTTGACGTCGCCGCCGTCGTCTCCGCTTGAGCAGAAGCAGCAAAAGCAGTGCTTCCTCGTCAGAATCCATGACTCGACTGTGGTAGAAAATCAACTGCTCGAGCGGTTGGTAGCGACAGCTCGAGCAGTCAACAACCGACCGCTCGAGCAGTCGACGCCGACCGCTCGAGCGATCCGTGTACATCGCTCAGCCGCTAACTGCTCGAGCAGTCCGTGTACGGCCGCCCTTACACTTCTGATCTGTTAAATATGTTTTTATTAGCCTATACTGTCCAGTGGGATAGTGCCGGGCAATGGCGGTGGTCTATGCCCAGCAGTGGGATAGTATACTTGGGAGGGAAGTCTTCCAAGTATTCTTTTTCCGCTCCACGTGTCAGTCAGGAAGCTCTCAATAATACTACTTTTATAGAACATACAAATTCCGAATATCGGTACCCCAAGGACTCTCACAGCAAACAATAACAAAATAATGTCATATAGCACAGAATACATAATCAAAAACATAAATTCAAAGTTGAGATGAAAATGGGAGAGATACTAATAAAAGTCACAAATCTATTACTAATATTTTGTTTTTGGTACAAACTGCCATTTTCTAACAAGCTTTTTCCGAAACTCGGTCGACGTGTGCTTTATAGATAATAAATTATATTTTGTCGTTTTTGTTTTAGAATTCGTGAACGTACGACTTCTACTCTTCACAAATCATCATCCACCAGGTTTTCTTGACTTATTTATTTATTTAATACTTTAAGCACACAAATGTACAGAGGCGGACTTATACCATAGGCATTTTGTACCTCCTTTTCCAATGTTATCAGGAGTAATAGATACTGACAGTCTGAATCTGATAATATTCTAAAGATGGAGCATCAAAATCAGCTGACAGCTGTTATACTTTATAATTCAACCGAGACTAAAACAGAATATATTTTTTTTGTTTTTTGTTTTTTTTAAAAAAAACGTTGCCCCACACTAGGAATTTCTCCTGTATCGTGGGTGCGTTTACAAACATTTAAACTCACATACACAAACAGCCAGACCCGGAACAACTACCTGTAGGTCATACAAATATTTGTTCCGTGTGGGGATCGAACCCACAACACGCGGCGCGATTGATAAGTAATAAACAATAAATTATACATGAACAATGTATATTTATACGTTGAACGCCAAATGACCGACAAGCAATACGTTTTCTATTGTGTCTCGTTGTTTGACAGTTAAGGTGTTAAAATAATAATTTACAACTATTCTTAGAATAAAAACAATAAGACAAACCCACACAGTCACAGTATATTTTAAAGTCCAAACATTATCCTGGTCAGGTTGATCATATGAGAACGAGGAGTATGATTTCACCTGTTTTTCAAGGCATACTACTCTAGAATTTTAAAAATAATGACGCTGGTCATCATCTCCACTTGTAAAGTCTACGCCATTATCAGTACCTTCAGAGCTGCTTCTCAACCCAGTTTTTCTCCTTTTTGGCCGTCTAGGGGGATTTTTTTATACATTTAAACTTCTTTTTGTTGAACAACGAGGTTGTGGGCTCAAAACTGGGCAAGTACCAATGTGACTTTTTGAAATCATATGTACTTTCTAAGTTTATCTCGGACATCACTGACATCGGTGATGGAAAACATCGTGAGGAAACCAGGACTTATATAATTAATATAAGTCTGAAATCGCCAACCCGTCTTGAGCAAGCGTGGTGATTAATGCTCGTGCCTTCTCAGAATAAGAAGAGGCCTTTGCCCTGCAGTAGGACAGTAATTATAGGCTAGTACTTTGTTAAACAAAAATTATTATATACATATGTGCGTCACTTTCACATGAATAAACCGTTTTTCTTTCTTTCTTTCTTTCTTTAGGTGAAGTTTGTTATCAGCAAAACTAGTAGTTATATGTCGGAAGCACATGGAAACACCTCGTCGTCAGGATGATCAGACATGGTGAATAACCGAAATGATAGTCACAACGCTTGGTACAGACGTCTATTAATCCGCTAAGGATAATACAATTTAGCAATATCACTCGATTAGAAAGGTGGAATTGGATAACAATATGGTAAACGTGGTGAGTTCGATACAGGATGGCAGAATAACTTCTCGCACCCCTGTCTCCATCCAAAAGCCCAATTTAACGTTCCAACATTTTCCTTCCACCACTTCAAAAGTCAAACAGCCATGTCTTCAAAGGCAACCGTCAATTCAGTGTTGCCACCCACTCAGTGTTGCCACCTCCTGTACCGACTTCGCCCAAATAGGTTCACTACTTGACGATTCCGATAGGTACCAAGCAGCCCCTCCGATATATAGATAATTGTACATCATTTATGTGTTTTTGCTCTCAAAGAACACGGTAAACTATATCAAAACCCGTATCACGAATTCCATGTCAAACACGCAACGACACGTAAGGTAGGCTGGGATCAACTAAGATTTGAGGTCTGATCTCCGAAGCGTGACCTGATTGAGAGCCACCGAACACGTTTCGTTTATCAAGTTAGATGAAAATAGATTTGAAGATATAATCGAGAATTCAGATGAAAGTGTGTACGTGGTGGCAATGTAGGTACTTTGTATACTGTTAAGAACTTTGGAAATGTAGGATGCGAGTTTAACAGCTGGCTACAAAGTCTACTTAGGAAAATAACAGAATATTTTACGAGTGCATATGAAAACATGGACTGGATGATCTACAAGTGCCTTAACGTGATTTCCGAGGCACGGAGAAGTCTCGATATGATATGAATGATCACTCATCCATAGACTGACCTCGGCAAGCGTAGCTTAACCTTTGATCAAGCCGTGCTGCTGTTTTTATTTAGCCTCAGAAACACGCCGGGACAGAGGACGCTTAATAAACGCTTATAAAAAATAAAAGACTGCAAATAACACTGATGGAAATCAAATTATTTAGCGTTTAATAAGGTAACCTTTTACATACATAGGTAATAATTAAACGTATAGCGGGCATGATAGGATACCAAATAACTATCGAGAAAAAAACACGAGTAGATCCAAAATAATAACTACTTTAAGAAAACCCTTTTTAATTTCGAAGAACCTTGGAGATCGTATGTCTTACCTGAAACCCAATTTTTAGGGTCAACATGACCCTCTTAACTACTAAACTATCGGATCGGAATTCGTTGAATGATTTACCTTTGAACCCTAAGGCCAACGCTTCATAGTTATAGGAGCTTGGTGCCACGATTTGTGGGTAGAGTAGCTGGGCAGTGTAATTTACATAAATATAAAGGTGCTACTCGTATGTGTCAGACTAGTACCACCTTACATCCAGCATCATACACCTAGTATGATGCTGGATGTAAGGTGGTAGTAGTCACATGCTAGGTGTAAGATGCGCGGTAACAGATTCTGGATGTAAGTTGATAGTTGTCAGACGCTAGGTGTAAGATGCGAGGTGTAAGATGCTGGATGGAAGGTGGTAGGTAGTCATATGCTAAGTTTAATTTTGTAGGTGTTAGATGTCAGGTGCTACTGTACTACCTGCACCTGGGAGGATCTGAAGGATGCTGTATTATGGATGCGCCTTCCGTGTGACTTAATTAACCAACTACGCCTTTTGCAGTCCTGCTGATCATAAGGGACGTAAGCGTCTCTTAAACTGGACCAAACACCCGGTCTTCCGAGCTAGTATCAATAGTATACAGCTAGTATCTTATAAGTTGGGATCCTTCCACGGATCCCAACTTATAAGATACTAGCTCTTGTCCGCGACTCCGCGTGGACGTCTGTTATCAGGGATGCAGATGCAGTCACGGATTAAAAACTATCCTAGGTCCTTCCCCAGAATATAATCTATCTCTTTGCTGAATTTCATTACCACCCAATCAGCCGTTTAGTCTTAAAAAGGTAACAAACACACTAAGTTACTTTCGCATTTATAATAATATCATTATACTAGCTGACACGTTACATAGAATTATACATCAAGCTTACTGTAGTGGCTTTGCCTAAGTAATATATTTTTGGTGGTTGAATTTAAAAGTTACTAGCTACCCGGCAAACGTTGTTTTGCCATGATTTTTATTTTCAATAAAAAGTATCCTATGTTACTTCTAATACTTTCAAAAATATGTGTACAAAGTTTCATGATGATCGGTTTAGTAGTTTTCACGTGATAGCGTAACAAACAAACTTACATTCACATTGACAATATTACTAGCTGACCAAGCAAACGTTGTTTTGCCATATAGAGGTTGGTGATAGAAGGGTGAAAATTTGAAGTTTTATGTTTTTTTGTATGTTGTATCATAAAAAATATGTCCAAAAATAAAATTTAGGGGTGGACCACCCTTAACATTTAGGGTGATGAAAAATAGATGTTGTCCGATTCGCAGACCAAACCGATATACATACAAAAATTCACTAAAATCGGTCGCGTCATTTCGGAGGAGTTTAATAACAAACACCGTGACACGAGAATTTTATATGTTAGATTATTTGTGCCATTTTGATAGAATAGAAAATTCATTTATTATATGCCTATACAAAAATCCTTATATCACTGCCTATTAAAATCTACATAGATATGTAAATATAGACTAACTCGCTAAACCAGTGGCACAGGTTACAAGTCACGGACTGGTGTTTATGCAGGTATTATTAGACATAACTTCAAGATTATCTAAATGTTAGTGAAACTTCCTTAAAGCAAGCTTTTATATAACTGTTGAAGTTGTGTAAGCTTATCATTAAGTATACGTAATTTATGTGGTTTAAAACGCACATAGAGACTGACGACAAATTAAAAATACAGTACAGTAATGCACGCTATGCATATAATGCTGAAAAAAAAAAAAAATGGCCTGTACGAGGCCAAAAAAGCTCCTATGCTTTTTTGGCCTCGTACAGGCCATTTTTTTTTTTTTTTTATTGTTTAGATTTTAGTTTTTAGATTTTAGTTTTAGAGTTATCTGTGCATGTCCCAAATAAATGTTTTTTCTTACTATGGAGCACAGTATTTTAGGTGTTAAATTAATAGATCATTTTTGATACACCACTCTACGCTCCAAAACACAAATACCTAGTCAAATGTGCTCAAAAGGCTGCATCACTTAAATGAGACTGGGGAGGACATGTCTATCGCATGCCGAACGAGCTGTGGGCCCGTAAATCACAGGATAGGTGCCCTAAAACATTGACAAGAGTCTGCAGCAGACCATGAAGAAGATGGCTCGAGACCTTTGCCCATTAGTGAGAAAGTTTGGGCTAGCTTGCCGAGGTCGATCCGTGGATGAGCGACGTGCATCACACACGAAATTTTGTTTAGCCGTTGGTCCCGGCTATCATTTGTACATCTTTGAGAGTTATTACGGTTAATCAGAAAAAGCCAAAAGTATGAGAAATAGTTTTACCAAGCGGTATCGTATTACCCAGTAACCAACCAAAGGGTATGGTTTTAAACAGTTACTGACCAAGGGGAATACCGTGTAACACAATAGTGTTGCACATTAACTGCGTTGCGGAAGAAGAAAATACAAAAATGTGACTTTGAAAGCGACATTATGCAAATGTATCATTGTAGTGTTTCGAAATGTGGTTATAGGGATCGCGTCTTCGAGGGCGAGGGTGTCTACTTAACCCCTTAATTAATACAGGTGTCATGTCTTGTTTCTATGTCAGAATGCGAAGACTGCTTCGCATTCTGGTCTAGGAAACTTAACGTAAATAAACACTTCCTAAAGATACACATCATCATATTAATAATTTACGAGCAAGAAAGCTAAGTATCATTCAATAATTTTTCGAAAGTTTTTAAAAACAAACAAAGGGCAGTTAATCACGTGTGTAGAAACTAAAACAACAATGCGTAACTTATAATTGAGTTTTACTATTACAATACAATGGTACAACTGACACTCAGGGTTGAGTGATTGATTTTGTGGCATCTAACTACCATGGAAAGTTTCCAACTTTCTACGTCTCGTAATAACTCATCATCATCATCTGCCTAGCCTTTTCCCAACTATGTTGGGTTAGGTTGGGTCGGCTTCCAGTGTAACCGGGTGCAGCTGAATACCAGAATTTTACATGGAGCGACTGCCTATCTGACCTCCACAACCCAGCTACTGGGCACCCCGATACCCCTTGGTAAGACTGACTGCCAGACTTTCGGGCATCTGACTACCAGATGCGTAAAACTATCGGATCGGAAGTCTTTGAAAGATTTATCTTTGAACCCTAAGGCCAACTCTGCATAGCTTTAGGAGCGCCACATTTTGTGGGTAGCGTAGCAGTGCAGTGTAACTTACATAACTATAAAGATGCTAGGTGTTAGATGCTAGATGTAAGATGCGAGTTGTAAGAAGCTGGGTCTAAGATGGTAGTTCTAAGATAGAATAGAATAGAAAATAGTTCTAAGTGTAAGATGCGAGGTAGTAGATATGCTGGATGTATGGTGATAATAATCAAATGCTAGGTGTAAGATGCTGGGTGTGACATGGTGGCAGTAGTATAATATAGGTGATTATTGATATGTTAGACATTTCTTCTATCTGGTCTTAGGAATAGTTATTTAGTACATCTGTCACGATCAATTGTATTCTTATAGTATTACTCTCCTCCAGGAGAGTAACAAGTAAACTTCGCATACACAGTCAAAACATTCGTCAGCAATATCGTCATCGAAACATTCCACTTATTATTAAGCATTGCCATTCAACGTGGCAATCCTACCAGCCTTCTGGGCAGTTTTCCTGTTGACAGCGATAAATTTTTCGATGCCCTGTGATTATTTATTTTATTTTATTTCTTCATATTATGTTAATAATTGTATCATTTTAAAGAAATAAAAACTTATTACTTCGGTCATTACATTAAGGGAACTATTTTTTTCGGATATGTGGGATAGTAAAGCGAAGTATTTAACTTTCTGTAAGTATTAAATATTCACTTAAGTACCTTTGCAATTTCTGTAATTTGTAATAATTTAACTTAGTTTAATTTATTGACTTTTTTTATAATTTGGAATAAACTGATTAATAACAATCATTTTTTTTTTTTTTTTAGTTGTCAGACTTTATTTCAAATACTTGCATACATTTTATAAACTTAAACATAAATTTGCAGGATTGTAACATCAAATTACGACCAGTTAGTCAAAGTATTATGAAACAAATGATAAAATTACGTGGATTGGTACATCATGGTAGAACCAAGATAAATTATGCTACAACATCGACAAATCAAGATTACGATTACGAGGAACAGGTGTTTTATTGAAATCATAAATTTACAGTTATCAGCAAAAGTTAAAATAATTTAACCTAAAATTGTGTGCACAAAGACTTTTTATCAAGAAATCACTGATCAATCAAAGCTTTTCATTCAAAATTAAAAATTTTTTTGAAGCACGGCAATCATGACTTAAACATAATTTTATTAATATTGAAATACTTTCCGATCAAATTTATTAAAATAATTTTATAAAATACTGTTACGTGGCAAACACTTGTTTACGCACAAAAACAAATCTGCCGAAAATTCCGCTGCGTAATTTCGGCTTGACGTCACAGCCTGCTGGCCGGGTAGAAATTTGGAAAGAAGTGGTGGCGTAAAATTCTTGAACGGTCCGTCGCGTAATTTCGGCAGATTGTCTCACTGTTCTAAAAGCTATTTCATCTCTCTCTCTCTCTCTCTCTCTCTCTCTGTCTCTACTACATTCAACTGTTTCAGACTAGCTCTTTGGATAGTTGCATTTCTTTTTGCAAACCTCGCAAATAAAGCTCGGTTCTTTAGTGGTATGAGACATAGTGGTAGTTGTAGGCGCTGGTGTTGTGGTTGTAGGCTTAGGCTTGCAGAATATATAGTGACCGTAGTGGTAGGGAGGGTCCACGGGACTATCCTCGATCCAAACATCTGGTCCGAAGGAGTATGGGCTGTCTTCGAAGTAGATCAAGGATGCAGCATCTATAATGGAAAAATAATGTATTGAGTATCTGGTTTTAGGTACAAATCTATAAGTAGATCTGAAATAGGAAATGAATGGAATAAAGTGTCAATTTATCAATAGTTTTCAACTTAACATCACACCTAATTTTCCCGAAGTCTCAGGCAGAGCTGTGCCTATAGTACACCCATATTTCCCCAGTTATGTTTGTGGTTGTTTGTGGTCAGCTCAAATTCAAACTGCGGGCTGTTACTGAGAGTTTCTAGACGGGAACCCGCAACAGCACTGCCCTGCCCGGTATTCGAACCCAGGACCAGATGCTCAGCAGTTACGCCTAGGACCACTAAACCAATGGGGCTGGCATAACCGATCTCACATTACGACATCAAAATTTATTCATAATGATGAGCTGGTGGTCAATGATCTCTTAAGAAGTTCATGGTTAAAAAAAAACTAAGGATGTATATTATAGCGTAGTCTAGACCCTTACATAACAGTTTCTTATTAGGTACAAATGAAAAGGAGCATGTTGAACATTGCGTGATAACTAAGGAGGTCTTACCCTCGTCACTCCGGCGCTGAGAACAGTAGAGAGGGCACACTTTGAAACAAAAGAATATCGGCTTTTCTGAAATGAAAATAGAAATAGAATCTTTAATAATTTATCATAATTTTGGCTGACATGACCACCTCTTACTAAAGAGATATATGTTCGACTAGAAACGAGACGCCAGCATATCAAGCTATTTGTTCTGAAATATTAACTGTTAATATTTCCCAATTGAACATAAATTGTATTCTTTTCTTATAAAGTGGAAAAGTATCGAAGATTTTTAACACATTGGGGTAGCTTGATGTGTTGGCCTCTGTAAAACAAATACTGAAGCATTTACGGGTTAATTAGTCACGGTCGCAGGGCTAGGTCAAGCGAAGGTCTATCGAAGTATAAAAAATCTATTCACTTCAATTCAAGACATTTATTTCAGACTTTTCGGTCCATAGAGTGTTAGTAGAAGAAAAGGTCTACGCCAACAGCCCAGCGTCGATTCAAGACCTCAAAGATGGAATTCGTGAGGCTATCGAGGACATAGGGCAGCCACTTTACGATTTGGTTATGGAAAATTTCATAAAAAGCGTATGGTCCTGTAAGCGTGGTCGTGGTGGTCATTTGCCTGATGTTATTTTCCACTATTAACGGCATACCTTCCTCTTTACAATGAAATAAACATCCGATCATTTATATAAAAAAATGGCATTTTTCTTTGAATATCAAAATAAGCTCTCTTAAAGGAAAACCCTATACATCAAGATAACTTAATGTTAGAAACTTACACACACATACAAGAGACAAAAACATATATGAAAAACAAGAGAAGAAGTAGGCTACAATATGTGGAGCCCTATACAATTCCTCCAAATCGGACTATCGATGCGTTCTGCAATTCCACTCAGGTAGCTGATGGGACTGCTCCTCACCCAGACAATCAGCGATGCTGGTTTCTTATATATAATGGCGTGAGGTCTGTCCATTACATATGACTGCTGTTTTGACTGTCATTGGTAGAACTTTGACAGTCGTTACGGGAAAAGCTGCGGGTAAGCCCAACAATCTGACAGCCAGTCTTAACAGGGCGGAACGTATCTCCCACTAATCATAAACTGGTTACAAATCTAGACTCCGGAATGCTAGTAATTTTTTTTTTTTTTTAATATAACTAAATTATATTTTAATTTAATTTATGGAAACATAGACACAGACGTCGCATTTTACACTATTTATTAATTTAGTTATTATCAGCGCTAGATAACGCTCAGTAACGGGCCTATACATTTCACTACAAACGAAGTTAAAATTAAACATCACGACTGTATGTCTGATGGGCAGAGGTGTATCTACAGTACACTCACAATTCACCAGTTATGTTATTAAGTCATGTTAAAGGGGTGAGCCTATTGCCATCAACCGGGATCTCATCGAGACTCCGAGCTGCTACTGAGAAATTCCTTATGAAAAAATATCAATAACACATTGCTCGACCTGGGAATCGAACCCAGGACGTCATGCTCAATTATTAAATTTAACGAAGTTAAAATAAATAATCTCTTATTCGTAGGGTGACGTCCTAACTGTTGGGGTAAAGTTTTTTCAAAACAAATAATATTCAAATTACTCAGAATTCAACATTAGTTCAAGGTCAGGTCAGAAGTCTGATGGTGAAGAGGTCAGACGAAGGGTACACATTGTAGTAGAAACATCTACTTTGAAGGTTATTCAAATACATTGTTAAACAAAAGTAAATTATTTATGGCTCTTTATAATAATGAAAAAACAACAAAGAATAAGTTATAAATAGTAAAGTCTTGGAAGAAACTTTGATGTATCTAGTGTAAATTTTAGATGGCCACATTTTCAAGTGATTATTTTTAATGAAGACTTCAACAAAAGTTTCTAAGAATTGTTAGACACACAAATGGATAATGTTAATTATTCTAATTACTGAGAGATTTGCTTTGATTTTAATAATATAAAAATAATTATTTTCTTAAAGAAACTTTAAAAAGTTGAGCTGATCCTCATGTGCCTCGCCTTTTTCCAACTCGGTCACTTATCAACTGCCTGACCCCGGCTAGCGTAGCTTAACCTGTAATCAACCTGTGTGGCTGTTAATATTTGGCGACGAGCCTCTACACAAAACTAGAATTAAATAAGACTACCGATGTGGCGCGGCGGGCGAAGGTCCGCCTGCGACGCAGGAGGTTGCGGGTACGATTCCCGCCTTGGGACAAATGTTTGTACGATCTACAAAGATTTGTTCCGGGTGTTCTGGGTATACTATGTATTATAAAAAAATTTAAAATGTTCAAACCTGGGCAAGTACCAATGTGTTTTTCAATTCATATGTACTTTCTAAGTTTATCTTGGAGATCACTGACATCGGTGAAGGAAAACATCGTGAGGAAACCTGGACTTATATATATATATATAACTAATATAAGTCTGAAATCGCCAACTCGATCTTGAGCAAGCGTGGTGATTAATGATCATGCCTTCTCTGTATGAGAAGAGGCCTTTGCCCTGCAGTGGGACAGTAATAGGCTGGTACTATACTACTATATAAAAAAATATCTATCTATATGATGTATTGTATTAAGTATATCAGTCATCTAGTACCCATAACACAAGCTCTGCTTAGCCTGGGGCTAGATGATGCTGTGAGAATTGTCTAGCATTATTTATTATTATTGTTATAAATAATCATATTTAATTCTAGTTTTGCGTAGAGGCTCTGATTCACATAATCATTATTATGTGACGTAATCTAATCAGAGACATTGAATTTAAATAACAATTTATTAATAACGTGAAATTTGTGATAACTATCTACATTCTATAAGCAAGAAATTCGGCAAGCACTGAGTTGGAAGATTTACTTCCGATCTTTCGCTACGGAAAATATAAATGGGGAGGAAGGTAATTTTAAGCTGTTATGAAAAAGTATTTAATATAAAAAATACAAGAAAATACAAAATAGTTTATTGTGCTAAATAGTAAGTACATTACATGTTAACGTGTTTGGAGCCCCCATTTAAGCAAACAATGCCTGTATTAGGAGGCTCCGCTCTTTCAACATCATTGTCGTACACATAAATACTAACTCGGTTAATATTATAGTGTACTGAGACCTTAAGGGTAAATATCCAATGTAAGTACATTTTTTTATGGATGATACCTTACTTAGACCTAGTTACTCCAGTTTTTATTTAAACAAACCTATATCTATTAGAACTTCGACTAAAACACCGTGTTCATAATTATATGGCATAATTAATGTGTTTGCAGTATCATATTAATTTATTTTATTTTTTTTTATTTTTTTTTTAAAAAAAAACGTTGCCCCACACTAGGAATTTCTCCTGTATCGTGGGTGCGTTTACAAACATTAAACTCACATACACAAACAGCCAGACCCGGAACAACTACCTGTAGGTCATACAAATATTTGTTCCGTGCGGGGATCGAACCCACAACACGCGGCGCAGCAGCCGATGGCTCAACCACTGCGCCAACCGTGTCGTCAAAAGAGATTGAATTAAAGAGGAAGACAAAACCTGCTTTTGAATTTTGCATAAATAAAGGTATTTATGCTCGTGAAAGTACCTAATCAATTAATATAATTTACAAATTACCTGCTAAATGGAAAAACGGTTCACTCCACACGTTCGTTAAAAGCACAGAGTAAATTAAAAAGTACCGGTACATTTCTAAAGCTGAACACAAATAGAAGGCACGGCCTTTCACTACGGTATGGACACAAGTTTTCTTCAAAACTCTTTGCGTTCTTTATATTAACTACTAGAGGAAACTGGTCGCTTACGTGTCGCGATGGAAATTACGGGCAATTGAATGTTTTAGAAGACAAGTCTTGTTTTACATATGGAAAGTTTTGTGTATGAATGATACATGGCATTTGACATAACACCACGCCTGTATACCTCGAAGGGTTAGACAATAGAGTACATATATTACGTGCACACTTTGCTAGTTAAGTTTTTTTTTTTTTTTAAACGTTGCCCCACACTAGGAATTTCTCCTGTGTCGTGGGTGCGTTTACAAACATTCAAACTCACATGCACAAACAGCCAGATCCGGAACAACTACCTGTAGGCCATACAAATATTTGTTTCGTGCGCTAATCGAACCCACGACACGTGGCGCAGCAGTCAATCGCTCGACCACTGTGCCAACTGTGCCGTCAAAGTTTAAGTCCCATATAATAGGGAAGGCTAGCTTATTGCCACTGACCGGGCATAAATCCAGACTCCCAGCTGCTACTGTGAAATTCCAGATGGATAAACCCAACACTTTACCCGATCCTATACAAATATTTTGAGGTTAAGTGTACTTACAGCTAGCGGTAGGTTAATATAAGTTAAGACATTTCCTCCCGGTCCGGTCGGCTTCCAGTCTAACCGATATAGTTGAATACCAGTATTTTATATAGAGCGACTGCCTATCTGACCTCCACAACCAGGTAACTGGGTAATACAGTGCCCCTTGGTAAGACTGGTAGTCAGACTGCTGAACTTTCTAATTACCTGTAAGTACTTTCAAAGATTTGTTTTCTATGCAAAATAAATAAAATAGAAGTGTCTTTTGGTAATGTCAAAATATCAACTTTTTGATAAATGCATCATCATCTGCCTAGACTTTTCTAACTATGTTGGGTTCGGCTTTCAGTCTAACCGGATGCAGCTGAGTACCAGTATTTTACATGGAGCGACTGGCTATCTGACCTGCATAACACAGTTACTAGGCAACACGATACCCCTTGGTAAGACCCGTAACGTCTTTCGAAAATCTACTAATTACAGCACAGGCACGAATCTGTGCAGCAGCAGGCTCAGATAAGTTACGAACGGTAACCCATCAACAGACTGACCTTGGCAAGCGTAGTCTAACCTTCAATCAATCCAAGCAGCTATTATTATTTAGCCACACATATTTATCATACAAATATTTTCTATTATACTTTAAAAAAAAAACGCGATCTTATACTCAGCTGATTCAAATTGCATAAAGAAACGAAATTTGTTGCATCCAAGTTTGGCTTGCCATATTTTACCGCACATTTTTTGCTCAATCTGCATATTGTATAGACGAAAAACCAAGAGCTTGCCCGTAACCAGACAAGTCCCAAACAACTCTATTACAACCTTCGCAAAGAAACCGATAGCCAGCAAAGAGGTTGAACGTTATCTCGTAAACGTCAGTTATTCCGCCAGTATTCTGACCTCCAATACACTCAATAACGAGCAGCCACGTGAAATGGCAAAGAAAATGGCTGTTTTTATTAAGGTCTTGCGCACATCATTTATTAAACGATTGAAACGCCATAATATACAGAAACTTGGTGACAGATCTGCTTATAGTTTGGGATTAATCGCAGATAAGCACTAAAACAACACTGATTGCATGCAAGAATGCCGTAAATGCATTAATTTATTATAATAAGGATGAGGAGCTCGTGGCTAAATAGAAACAGCCGCACGGGTTGATCGAAGGTTAAGCTACGCTTGCCGAGGTCAGTTTGTGGATGGGTCATATCGAGACTCCTCCGTGCCTCGGAAAGCACGTAAAACCGTTGGTTGTCAGACTCGGGCTTCTGATCACCCGTAACGACTGTCATATATCGACAAATGACAGTCGGGATCAACTGCTTAACGTACTTTCCGACGGAGGAGTATAAGTATGTAATCAATGATCATTCATCATCGGATCGACCTCGCCAAGCGTAGCTTAACCTTCGGTAATTACTGGCTGTTATTATTTTGATTAGCAATAAAAACTACAGATGATATGAACTAAAGTTTGCAGCAGTTGCGCGTCGTCATTGCGCTCAGGTGATTTGTAGTATTAGTGAAGTTTTGACTCAAGTCTGCGCACTGCCTTACGTGTCAAATCTTCCAACATCGGTCTCCTTTGAGCGAAGACCTAATCTCTGAAACTTCCGGAGAATAAAGGTTTATTTTGAATCGGTCTGAGTTTCCAGACTCCTTTTGTATCGGGGTTTTTGACTTTGACCTTTTCGTCGATGTTGGCGTATTGTATGATGTGTCAAGTTTTATAACGACTTTGACTATTTTGATATTATTATTATGTTGTAAAACTAAACTGATATGTTATAAAATATCTATGCGAAAATGTTATTAAGATTCTTAAACAATCAGACTGTCTATCACACAAATAATATTAAACAAATGAATAAAATTGAAGTGTCTGTTTGAAATATCAAAACAAAAGCTGTTTCCTAAATGCTACAAATTTGAAAGTTTAATGGTAGTAATGATTAAAAAACGACTGCCTATCTGACCTCCACAAACTATTTACTGGGCACCTCGATGCCCCTTGGTAAGACTGGTTGTCAGACATTCGGATTTCTGACTACCCGTAACGACTGTCAAAGATATACAAATGACAACCGGGATCAACGGGTTAACTTACTTTCCGATGCATGGAGAAGTCTCGATATGTTGCAAACGGTCTCTCATCTATAAACTGACCTCAGTAAGCGTAAGCTTAACTTTCAATCGCACGGCTGTTTTTATCCAGCCACGAGTTCCCCATTCACGAGATCATTTTTGATAAACACAATGTTATTATTTCACATCAACTTTACCCTATTTACAACCTTACTGCCAAAAAGCTTTCTTAAAACACCATAAATAAAATAAAATGAAGTTATATTGACTGAAATCTGTATAAACTGCCTGCACGAGGCCCTCCCATTCCCATAAATCCGTGACTGGGGTTGTCTCCGCTTCGGAGGATATAGGCGGAGGGCGGAGGGAGGATATGTTCCAACGTGTGTTAGATAACCTGTCAGCTTACAGCCTACTTATTCTTAACATGTTTTTATTATGTGGCTTATTTTACAACGAGCTTACTGTAGTGGCTTTGCCTAAGGAATATATTTTTGGTGGTTGAATTTATAAGTTACTAGCTGACCCGGCTAACGTTGTTTTGCCATGATTTTTTTTCAATAAAAAGTATCTTATTTTACTTCTATTACCTACAAGAATATGTGTACAAAGCTTCATGATGATCGGTTGAGTAATTTTCGCTTGAAAGCGTAACAAACAAACTTACATTCTCATTTAATATATTATATTAGTAGGAAGTAGGATGTTTAATGGAATCTCTGGATGATACGATACAATTACAACAGTATTTTGCAAATAATTGGTTCCAGTAATAACTGTCCCATACATTGTAAACAACATAATATTTTCTTAGGCTGCATTTACTAACATAGGTCCAATGAAATTTGTTCCTAACACTTATCTGGATTATATCCGAAATAAATGTTTATGATTTTTATTAGTACTCTCCACTGCTAAGTATGTGTTTTGGACTGCTTCTACAAGAAGAGCGAGTGTCCCACACGAACAAACCAAAATCCAAAATTATTTTTTGGTATACTGAATGCCAACAAAAAATACTTGAAATGCTGTCATTTTGATATTACAAACAGACACTTCAATTTTATTCATTTTTATAGATATTGAAGAGGTTATTAGGGCACTTCTGGAACCTGCTTTACCTACTTCGTACATAATATGAAATACCATGTTTAAAATCATTCCATTTTAAGATCAGGTCGTTGGGATCAAGCCGTGTGTAGATAAGTAGGTGGAAGGTGGCGGGTAATCGCGCAGATACCGACACTCATCCTTCCTGTCTTGACGAGCCCTTATTTCTGCCATCTTTAAACGGTCTCATTTTGTTTAACCAACATACATAGGAGCCTGCTTATCTAGGAGGGCCATAGATAATAACTAATCGTTGACGTAAACGTAATGTCAATTGGAACGATTTTAAAATTGAAAATGGAACAGCACAACTACCGTACTAGTTATCTGGCATTATTGTTGAACTGGACCCATTTAGTGCAGCCATAAGGCACATATTTAATAATACATTTATTACTACTTCTGTCATCATATAATTATATTTTGTTTTTTTTTTATGTTTAGTATTGTGTCGTTTTGTGCCTGAGCCTGTGCTGAATCAATGTTTTTTCTTTCTTTCTTTCTTTCTTTCTAGCATTGAGATTAAAATTTATAAGGCAAGCTTAATAAGTATCACCCATAGATATTATAGACCGGGTTGTATTACTGTTGTAAACAATAGGGATCCGCTAATTTTATGGCGTATATTATGTATCGAACCTTACATCACTCTTTTAAAGTCAAGAATCTTTCTCGTAGACAAGCGATATCTCTAATCTTCCAAACTATTGTCATCTTTCGTAAGTAGTTGAAACCACAGAGAACCGATGTTCTACCAGCATGTATACAATAAGGTATCTTATTGTGTAGAACTTCTACAGTAAAGTCTTATAAACAAACTAATTTTACATTCAGGACACAATTTTTTTCCAATTGTAAAATATCTCGAATTGTTACGTTACATTTACGGGAAGTACACTGGCTGTTAGGGTTAAAGGAGGTCATCAAAGAAAAGACCGTATTAAGGATTTCAAATCAGTGTGTACTCGTATTATACTTTTGTAATGTATTGGAAGGTTTTTTCAGGTCTAAAGACGCCAATCGGGTTGTCTTGTACATGCACATAAGTATGTTGAGTTGTTTGTGAGAAATTGGTTCAATGCCTCCGTGGTATGCACAAATGATATTGCCGAAGAGGTGTCATCATCATCTACCTAGCTTTCTCCCAACTACGTTAGGGTCGGCTTGCAGTCTAACCGGATGCTGCTGAATACCAATATTTTACATGGAGCGAATACCTATCTGACCTCCACAAACGATACCCGGACGGGGGTAATCAATTTAAAAGAATAACTTTAGAAAACTTAATCGTCAAGTGCACGGAGCACTCCTTTCTTTCCTTTTCTTCAAAAAAAAATGTTGCCCCACACCTGGAATTTCTCCTGTATCCGAACTATGTTTACGAACATTTAAACTAAAATACACAATCAGCCAGACCTGAAACAACTACCTGTAGACCATAAAAATATTTGTTCCTTACGTGAATCGAGCTCACGACACGCAGCGCAGCAGCCGATCGCTCAGCGACTGCTCCAACCGTGCTGTCACTTGGCCAATTAAGTTTTGTAAAGTTGTCACTTGTCAAGTGTAGCAAAAGAAAATCATCTCCCTATACTCAAAAATTAACAGGGATTCACAGGATGAGACGATAGATACCGATGCGGTTCATACGACATTTTAGAGATAAATAATAAATAAATAAATAAAATAAATATTGCTGGACAATCCACACAACATCACCTAGCCCCAAGCTAAGCAGAGCTTGTGTTATGGGTACTAGATGACTGATATACTTAATACAATACATTACATAGATAGATATTTTTTATTATATATAGCAAATACCCAGAACACCCGGAACAAATATTTGTAGATCGTACAAACATTTGTCCCAAGGCGGGAATCGAACCCGCAACCTCTTGCGTCGCAGGCGGACCTTCGCCCGCCGCGCCACATCGGTCGTCAAATTCAGATTGATCATTCCCAAGTGGCCAAGTGCTCTCTACAATAGATCGAAAAAGGAAAATGACTAAAGATTAATTAAAATTCTAACAGTTACCGACAAGCTTTGCCGCTGTTAAAAGCTTCTCGCCACGATAAATCAAAGGTGAAGTTGAGGAAAGATTTTTAATTTGCATTTTCGGTCTAAATTATTTACCAAAAAAAAACATACAGGTTGAGTTTTAATTAATTGGCTATCGTGTAAGCACTCATGAATGTAAACAGCTTTTTTATATAGGATAAACGGTAAATCTAAAATAAGTCTGCTTTTTAGAACATGTGTTCACACACAATGTTCGCATAACTTGACAAAATGTAGGGAATAGAAGGATTATTTTTAGGGTTCGGTTACCTGAAATGGAAAACGGAGCCCTTATAGAATCACTTCGTTGTCTGCCTCTCTGTCTGTCTGTCTGTAAGACTCTTTTTCTCAGGAAAACGTGAAAGTATTAAGTTGATTTAATATATACCAAAATTATCTGCAGTCTCTTGGAGCTCTAACAACGCAACCTATGAGCTACTTACCGGTGACCTAAACTCATGAAATTTGGCATGAAGTAAAGGAAAAGTCTGTTTATTATATTACTTTTATTTGTGGTTTAAAACTGACATTTGCAGTGAATTTACTGTGATGTGTTTTTGTTCAATACAGAACGGGACTCTTTGTCTGCGAGTCCAACTCACACTTGGCCGGATCTTTTTTCGTCTGTCAGTGTTGGTCTCATATTTTACATACATATATACATAGGTAAACTCTCGCCTTTTCCCATGGGGGTAGGCAGAGAATACAGAACGCCACCTGCTACGACACATACATACACCTTTTGCTCCGTTTACGTTCATAAATAGGGTCGTAAACGTACGCCAGTTGCGAGTATTAAGCGCCTGGCCTTTTTTAAAGAACATAGTTGATCCCATAGTTTATTTGGTTTTATTTCTGAGTTCTTTCATGCCCTGGCAGGTGGTCTATGAATTAAAAGCCACGCCTGCGTTTCTTACTTAGAATGTTATTAAGGTACATACTATCTCAGGATTCTTACCTTATATGTGGTTCCGTTTCAACTTTATTTCAAAAGCTTCCTAGGTTTCATCTGGAGGTAATAAAAATGGAAATTTCCAGCACATCGGATACAAACTTTAACTACTTTTTTATCATTTTATAATACCGGCCGGGTACCGGTAGATTTTAAAACAAGAACTTCTACTATAGAACTTAATATATATTCATCGTTTATAAAAATACAGCATCCATATTTATATATAAAGCAATACAGCAAGCACTAGTATGTTGGTCGCAAAACTCGAAAAGTAGTCGATGGACTGACTTGAAATTTTGACAATACATACAATATTCATAAGTAAATGTGTAGTCATCATCCCTGTTGCAAAGAATTGGGTTGTTTTAGATAGTCCGTTTGGTTGTAGAACTCAAAACGATGAGCCTTCCGGACTCTCAGTTGGCTCTTCGACAAAATTTCATATATAAAACATATGACGACACGGTTGGCGCAGTGGTTGAGCCATCGGCTGCTGCGCCGCGTGTTGTGGGTTCGATCCCCGCACGGAACAAATATTTGTATGACCTACAGGTAGTTGTTCCGGGTCTGACTGTTTGTGTATGTGAGTTTAAATGTTTGTAACCGCATCCACGATACAGGAGAAATTTCTGGAGTGGGGCAACGTTTAAAAAAAAAAATATATATATGCTATTCCAAAAAAAAAAACATCGAAATCGCACCACACTTTTAAAAGTTATGAGTATGCTGCAAGAAAAGAACATAATATACTCGTGTCGATTTGAGACGTCCTTTTTTCTTGTCGGTTAACACGTTGAACGCTAGGTGACCAACAAACAATACATTCTCTATTGTGTCCCGTTGTCTGGCAGTTAAGATGTTAAAAAGTACTTTTGTTTTATAACTTTCAACCACCATAGACTTAATAAGTTAATGGCATGTTAAAAGATAAACACTTAATAATTCATATGAATTGCCATTATAATTGCCATTCAACGTGGCAATGCTGCCAGCCTTCTGGGGAGTTTTCCCGTTGACAGTGACGCGGATGAATTTTTCGATGCTCTGTGATTATTTATTTTATTATATTTTTTCATTAATTAATAGATTTATCATTGTTAAAGAAATAAAAAATAATTCATATTAAGAATAAGAAAAAGAGCATACAAACAGCCGTTGGTTGGAAAGCGGTTTGATTTTAGAATAAGTGATTCAAAAAAGGAATAAATCCTACTATTAATATACAAATACGCCTCTCATTGCATGCCCGGTACCCCAGGAACGTCAGGACTCTGTAGTACCTAGGTTGAACTATGTGATAAAGCTCGCTAAAGCCGGTCTCAGACTCCCAGTTATGTATAATAATGGGTCGTCTTGTACCCGAAAGTCTGGCAACTGGATTTAGCCAGTAGCCTACAATTTCTGTATAACCTAGTAATTGGGTTCTAGAGGCAGGAGTAAGATGGTAGTGACTCCAAGTAAGATTTTGATAATATTCAGCCGCACCTAGTTAGACTAAAACCCCACCCATCCCAACCTACCACAGATTAGCATAATTTAAATGGCCCGAAAAATCAGACTGACGTCACATCCAAGGGTCCATTATACCTCTGAAAAAGCTTAGTCATTAAACTGTCTTCTTAATAACGTTCGGGTTTTCTACAGTTTCCTTATTATATGCTGACAGCTAATACTCTATAGAAAAGCCCCTTTGTTTCCCAAGAGAAAAAGGACCCTTAAGTGTACAACTACGAACACGGAACATTAAACGAACATTTCATGGTATTCACAACTTTACTGCTAGTGTGATAAGAACGAGAATAGGGTGCAGTATGTTTCGTCATTACCAAACTGTGTGGAAGACTGTTCCTGGCTTCAAAAGATACGCGTTAAAGAGGCTAATATAAAATATATGCGGTGTTTTAAGTACGATAGAAAAGTGAAGATTTTTACTTAGTAGGAGATATTAAGGGTGCATTTTGAAAGTTCTGTTGTGCTGTTTGTCGCCGTTTGCCGTACGATGTTTTTCATCATTCATTTGTTTTTCAGTCCATAATGTATAAATGATGCTACAAAGGGCTTAAAGCTTGTTGTAATTTGGTATGTTAATGTGTATTATTTAATTTATATTTAATTCAATTATATCTATGACATTAAGTATTTAATTTTAATTATATCTATGACATTGTGTATTAAATTTAATTGTATGTCACATTGTGTATGTAAATGTTTGAAATAAATGAATTAATTAATTAAAGCTAGTTACATAAATATGGACCCTGTAAGGGCACAGCAAAGTAGGAGACTGGGAGAGGGCTTTAATTTTACTAATTATATGGTATACAAAAGTAGCAATATTAACAAAAAATACTATTTTTATTGAAAATCCGTCATTTCATTGAATATTCATTAATAATAGAATTAGAATTTACATATATAATAACAATTGTTGTAATTTATTTATGAATGAATTAAATATTTGTTCAGTTTTGAATATTTATTATAAACTTCATTCACATTCACTGCATTGACATGTTGGTGAAGGTGTTAAGAAAACAGATTTCAAGGTATCGTAGTACTGCTAATATCCAACTTCTGATCGATCTTGCTGTGATTAGCAGTAAATGTATACAAAAAACTCCATATGAATAATCTGGTATCATCATATCTTCAGAGTGGACGGGACATCACCGCACATACTCAGCCATGACTTCAGTACATAATTCTTGATTCTTCTCCCAAGCGTTGAAAATTTTCAGCGGCTTTTTCTTAAATTTTGTTTTTTTCCAAATGTGTTTTTTACTTACAACATCATGTGTATTTAACCCAATGTTTTTTTTTTTCAATCATCGGGTTAAACAGAAATAATGTATTTAACAGTTTACTTTTAAAATTAGATATTCACATATATACAATTATACTATAAAACTAACTAGGTATATACATATTCACAAAAACAAAAAAAAGCCGACAAGGACACTCAGGCGTCAAAGTATTCCTCCGCATCGCTGTCATCTGGAAACGTGCCCAAAAGACTGGCAGCATTGCCACGTTGGATGGCAATACTAATTCTTTGGGCAAAGAATGAGCCAGCCCTATGGCCCTTTTAAAATTATATTACAAAAAACCGATGAAAATTTTGAGCGCTGGGGGTTCCAGAATCATATTCTGAATCCAAGGTATGAGTTTGTGAATCAATGTCCTTCCACCGATATTTTGTGACTTTTTTCATTAACTCACATCAAATGACATCACACCACACAACGCAAGGACAACTTTGAGCTGTAAAGAAAACTATTTAGAAACTAGCTGTTGCCTTTGACTTCGTCTGCGTGCTAGATGTCATCATCTGTCTAGCCTTTTCCCAACTATGTCGGGGTTTTTATTTAGCCACGGGCTCCTCAAAAAAATATCTACCTATGTAATGTATTGTAATAAGTATATCAGTCATCTAGTACCCATAACACAAGCTCTGTTTAGCTAGGGGCTAGATGATGCTGTGTGGATTGTCCAGCATATTATTATATTATTTATTTAAAACAGACAAACAGAAAACAAATAAAGTCAAATTTGTTTTCAATACTTTCATGTGAAAATTTTATATAGAGCTGTTATTTGGAAATAACAAACAGACACTTTAACTTTATTTATTTACATAGTTAAGCTTGCATTTTATATTCCCTAAGCGTGAAGCATACATTATATTGTAAGCTTCTTCGTACATTCGGGAGATATACAGAATATTCAGCCGAGCTTAGAAATATTTTCCCTTCCAACACTTTGTGAGGGAATCAAAAATACATTCAGTACTCGTGTTGACAAGTTATAAGAAATTCTGGCCGACAAAACATGTCCTTAATCCTTAGTGGTTTGAGGGTATGAGGAACAGGGTTTAAAGTTCCTCATCCACCATAGGAAAGACATTATGTTCAAATTATTACACTATGAATCAGCAAGTCTAAATTCACATTATTGAATAGATAATTTTATAATAAAAATATTATAAAAAAATTTAAATTATATAATAAAAATTTGACGACACGGTTGGCGCAGTGGTTGAGCCATAGGCTGTTGCGCCGCGTGTTGTGGGTTCGATCCCCGCACGGAACAATTATTTGTATGACCTACAGGTAATTGTTCCGGGTCTGGCTGTTTGTGTATGTGAGTTTAAATGTTTGTAAATGCACCCATGATACAGGAGAAATTCCTAGTGTGGGGCAACGTTTTAAAAAAAAAAAAAAAAAAAATAGGATTTATGTAAAACAACCTTTGCCTTTGTATCAAAAGAAAGGTAATGTAAGTTACGTTTTTTTGTCTCTATAGGCGCTGTTCTCTCTCTCTCTGTAAAAAATTGTCCACGTGAACTTTTGAGATCCAATAAATTAAAAAGAAATCTTACTCATTTTTAATTGTTTTTAAACTTGGAACATAAGGTTGCGCCCGAAACGCCCACCCTTCGCCACTTCCTAGTGGGGAAAAAAGTGGTATCCCGGGTAGTGTTAAGTGAAACAAAGTGTAAATATAATGGAAAAGAATGCCCAAGGGAATTCAATTCATCGTAAAGACAGGTATCATCAATCAATGTTCAAGAGATTTGTATAAGAAGTCATGTGAAAAATCCCATTGGAACTTGGGTAAGTAATGTGCTTAGTCACTGGGCATTCCCCGGAGTATTTTCAAATTAAGAACAACGGATTTGTAGAAGAATGAAAATAGAAGTGACTCCATTTGTAACGACATAACATACATAACATAACATAATGTTATCCCCAAAGGGGTAGGCAGAGACGTACGAATACGTACACCCACATTTTGCAAATTTTGTATAATGTAATAGGGGTCGAGCTTATTGCCATCAACCGAGCACAACAACTGATAAATTCCAGATAGAAAAGCCCAATAAACACTTTTGCCCGACCCGGAAATCAAATTCAGGACCTCGTGCTCAGCATTAGCGCATCTGAACAACGAGGCATTTGTAAAGAATAGCCGTAAAACGTCTTCCATATTTGAATTTGACATGTACGATACACCGTATGTCAGTAGTGGCACTGTCAAAGTAATTTACACTAGGCGGTGCTTAAATTACGATAATCCAACAGTGCAACAGTATTTAGACATTCATTTAGTTTTCGCCTGTTTTTGTGGAAATCGCTTGTCATGGTATGGGCATGTGATGCGAAGGGATGGGGACCATGTTGTGAGGAAAGTTTTGAGTATGAATGTGCAGGGTTACATGAGTAGAGGAAGACCAAAGAAAAGATGGATGGATTGTGTGAAAGAGGATATGGCAAGAAAAGAGGTGACCCATGAGATGACGGCAAATAGAGTTGTATGGAAGAAAAAAACATGCTGCGCCGACCCCAAATAAATTGGGATAAGGGCAGGAGGATGATATTTAGTTTTCGCCTAGTGCTAGTGAAAATGGGCACTTTACTCTCAGAAACTTTTCAGAGGACCATTAGAATTCCAAGAATTCATTATGTTTCTAAATATAATTCATCTGCATATAATAATATGCAGATGCACATTTTTCAGATTGGAAAAAACTACTGTGTCCAAAAAAATATCGACAATATTTCTCAGCTTTTACTTTTTACTGACTCATCTAATATGACTTTCCTCCTAAGTGGTCCACGGTTTGATTAATACTGCTGAACCCGTGTACCCCAATTTTCTCACATAACGATATTGACCAAGATCAGTTGTCCCTTCGCACCCTAACAGAACCCTTATTTATCTCTGTCCAAATGGCTGGATTGACGCATTCAATATGAACAATCTGTGTTTTTATTAATGTTCTAAAAGAGTCCGTTCAGTGAAGAGCATTTTTTGTTTTCATTTCTTTGGGGATGAATTTTAATATTGTTTTTATGTTCTATAATTAATTCAACAAAATATTAAACTATTATGTTCATGAAAAGAAAAAATAAATAAATCACTGGGTAACAAAAAAATCATCAGCATGACTGTTAACGGGAAAAGTGCAAAAAAGGCTGGCAGCATTGCCACGTTGAATAGCAATGCTGATTATTTGACCAAAAGAAAGGCCGCAGCCCTCTGGTCACGTGAAGAGTCGACCAAAAGCTTCGCGATGTCCCGAAAAACTAAATTGGCACAAAGACCCTTGCGTTAAAAAAACGACATTTTTAAGTATAAACAACCCCTTACACAGACTAAGTAGGTACTGTAAGGCGTGCATGCTGAATGGTACCTTACAGCGTACTGGCTGGCACAATATTTAGTGCTAGCTGGATTCGAACACTCATTTAATTTTAGATTTTATTCAAATATAGAATGTGTCGTTTGTTTAGAGTTCCCTGGCTAGAGGCCCTTATATATTTAGGCACTATAAGCTAATCCGGTAAAGCCACCGACAACCTCATAGGTTGGCATGACGTGTTAAGCCTTTTACAAAACAAAAACAAATTTAGTGTGTAGCAGTCTTGTTTTGGACACGCTTATAAAAATACGTATCTACGCTTGATAGAAATATATTTTAAGAACGTTAGCTCTCAACCTAGTGCTGTAAGATTTACTGCCCTACAGTTCCTTAGTAGAGTAGGTACCTATACGTATTGAAGCATCTCATCAATAAAAATGCTTTCAAAACCCATCTCATAAAATTAGTACCTACATCTCCCCCAAACAACTTCTAATAAACTAGTTAAACACAGTTAAGTATCAAATAAATACCTATCTTTACAACGATACTAAATTATATTTGTGTCACCCTAAGAAAGGTAAGTATTGTAATAAACGAATCGTGAGTAATAATGCTAGTGTGGTTTATAGGTGGCGCCATCTGTGTCAATAGAGAATAACTACTGTCGTGATATGTTTGGGTTAGTTCAATAACTTGACACTAGATGATACGTCGATAGTTAATTATTTCTGTTATAAAATCTTTTGATCGGTCTGTGTGTTCCATGAAATTTGTAAAACAGATTCAATACAATAAGAAATAAGGTTTCTTTTTGTTATTTGATCACTTAGAAACAAGTGACAAAAGCAAAAAAAGTGTGAGTAACAAAAGTTCTTATGGTTCAAATTCAAGCAATTAACTTGAAGTTGCGAGTGCACATTGTTGTATACGGGCCTCTCCCAATGAATCATGATAATATCATTCAATTAATAAGTACAAACAATAAAATACCAATAATATACGGTAACTATGTATAATAATAGGAATACAATATGCTATAATATCCAACTCCACGACTCTAAACGTATTTTTTACGCAAAATACGCGCAGATTCGTGGAGTTGCGGACATCGGCCCGTCAAACAATACAATACAATACAATGCCATGAAAATAGCTTAACTAAGCCACGCTTCACTGTGACTCTGTCTTTAGTTTTTATGATTATTTTTATGTAAACGTCGTAAAACGCTTGGAGTTTCCCGATTTCGTGAGAACTTGGAAATAAAAAATATTAAAAACACTCTTCTAAATACGATGTCGTGTGAGAAAATCAAGTCAATCTTTTTCGAGTTTTGCGGACACAAACATACGGGAGCTGAATTTCTATATACATATATGCATATTAAAGATTCAGCAAGCTGGAAACATCGCGTCACTCGCTTGTACGTAAGCATGTCATGTAATTCCAGACTCCTTTCCATTTAAATGACAAGTCGCCCAAGAGTTCGATATTTTTAAATTATGCTTACGTACCAATGAAAGTTGACATCCTAAATTTCAAATTAAGAACAAGAGAAAAGTACCTATAATAAAACATTCGTGAAATTATAGACACGAAATGAAATAAAACAAAACTGGTTTATATTTTCGTAAGTCTTGCGATTGTATATGTGTCTATTGGTGTGTAATTAAGTGTGTTTGACTGTGTGAAGGTGTATATGTGTGTGTGCGTGTGTGGTGGCTATACCAAAATATACGGGATACAATACCCACTTCTCCGTGTTCCACGTGGAGTTCGATTGGTTCAACTCATGGGATGAAACCAATGTGTTTGAAGAACGATGCCCTCTCAAGGATGAGGGTTCTCTGTAAAAGAAATATGTGCGGCAATTGCTTATGGCACCCAAGTGGTTTTAGAGATGCTTAATGTTAGATAAAGAATGATTTATGGAATACCAGTATTCTATAAATAGCGTCTTATTTAAAAAAAATGCCATTTCTTTAAGCTTAATTGTAACTTCTCGCCCAATTTTTGAACCTGGTATCGGACCTTTTCTAACCTTTTCTGGACGTTATGATAATAAAATTTTAAAAAATAGTAGGTACGTCAAATCTGAAGCTTTAGTCCGAAAAAGCTAAATGAATTGAAATTGTACCTATGCAAGTTCATCCAGTTCTGCCTATACCATAAAAGCAAACGGGACACGTGCTCCAGGCTCTGGGCTTTACGGAGGCCCCGAAATGGCGTGATGATATTTTTTAGTCAATTTTTACTAAGACAACATAACATTACGCCTGTATTCCCCGCAGGGTAGGGCAGATGTGTACCAACAGTACACCCACATTTCGCCAGTTATGTTTTTGAGTTCCATGTAATAGAGGGTGAGCCTATTGCCAACAACTGGGCACACATCCAGACTCCGGGCTGTTACTGAGAATTTCAATAAATACTTTACCCGTCCTGGAAATCAAACCCAGGACCTCGTGCTCGTGCAGACCAACAAAGAAATTCCCAATAAAAAATCCAAATAGTACATTGCTCGACCCGGAAATCAAACCCTGGACCTCATGGCTAGAAGTCGTTTTTGCGACCATTAAACCAACGACGCAGTCAGATTTTACTTAGAATTGTCTCTGAAATTTCATATTATATTTTATATTATACAAGAATAAAAAAAAACAAAAGGAAAAAAATTGAATGTTTGACGTTAACGTAAAGTCTAATCGCAAGATTTTAATTATGGAATTATGTATGTCGTTTCGCAAATAATATTAATTTATTTTTAAGACCACTCATATCCATGGGCGATAGATACTATTGTGCTTGCCTCATAAACTCAAACCAAATTGTTGTAGGTTAGTTGTATTTTCAACTGAAATATACGCCAAGAATACGTACTAAGCACACTGTTTTCTATAGATTTTCGAAACAATGAACAAACATTTTTCCGACAAAAAATACTTGTAGCAAAACCCAGTCAAAATCAAAATTCATTTATTCAAATGAGGCTGAGAATCAGCACTTCATGAACGTCAAAATTAACATAAGACAGTCCCCCAAAACGTCTACCTTTCACTAATTCTTAGTGTTTTTGCTGGGAAGAAGAAGTGACGAGACAAACCCTCCAAGAACACGTCTGTCTGATATGTTTGAAGAACTTGAATCTTTACAATATAAATAAAAAAATAATACAAATCCATTTTATAAATAAAACTAGCTGACCCGACAAACGTTGTTTTGCCATTTAGAGCCAAAATATAAAAAAAAAGAATATTTGGGGTGGACCACCCTTATCACTTAAGGGTATAAAAATAGATGTTGGCTGATTCTCAGACCTGCCCGATATGCAGACAAAATTTCATACAAATCGGTACAGCCGTTTCGAAGGAGTTTGGTAACAAACTGCGACACGGGAATTTTATATATTAGAAGGGATTATTTGCTACATGTTACATTCCAATAATGCCAATAAAAATTGGGTCCGTTCGGCCGATTAAAATAAGTAAGTGAAAAGCGTATTATAGTTTGACTCATTCTTTAATGGAGAAAGGAATTTAGTGATTTATTTAATTTAATTTTAATTGAATTCAAATACTTCATAAGTCAATTATAATTATAGTTAATCAATACTTATATTGACTTTGTTAATCTTTATTATTATCTACAGACGCCAGCACATCAAGCTACTCCAATCAGTCAAATTTCTTTGATAGTTTTTCAACTTTATAACAAAAGAATAAGGTTCATGTTCAATTGGGAAAAATTGACAGGTTAGGCAGTTGGCTTGATGTGCTGGCATCTGTACTTAGCACCTATAGTGTAGTTTTGTACATTTGCATGACTTCTGATTAAATATAGCTGTTGCTAATTATACTTTTTATGTCACCATGTCTTGTACCCATTTTAGCAAAATAAAATATCTTATCTTAATAAAACATAAACATTCATTATTAACAACAAAAATAAACATTCATTATTAATGTTTATTTTTGTTGTTTTAATAAAATAATAATTAGACCACCGTTACCGTGTTAATCGCCCACTGCTGGGCAAGAGCATTAATCACCATGCTTGCTCAAGACGGGTAGGCGATTTCAGACTTATATTAATTATAAGTCCAGGTTTCCTCACGATGTTTTCTTTCACCGATGTCAGTGATGTCCAAGATAAACTTAGAAAGTACACATGAATTGAAAAAGTTTGGTGCTTGCCCAGGTTTAAACCCATAATCTCGTGCACAAGAGACGAGGTCTAAGCCACGGCCATCATGATATTATTTAAACATTTCATTTCTAATACGGTCAAAATTGTTGTGTGTCCCAGGGCCACTACATGGCTTAAGATGGCCCAGGTTTTTTACTAAGAAACTTTTCTCCCATAGTCATCGTTTAAATTTTTCATATCCTCAGCTGACAACTAAGTAAAGATTACTCTGTAATGGCATTGTCATGGGCGAACGAAGGCCCCTAACGAGATTCTTTTCCCAACTTTTCATTTTCGTCTCACTGATTGAAATGTGATTTCATAAAGCGACTTATTATTTGAAAATTATTAAGCTCGAGGATTTTGGAACATGGTTTTCTTGGGTATTCTCTTCTTTAATCTTGGCATTAACATGACGTGAACATTTTTTTTTTTACTTAAAAATGTTCTAAATGCTTGACATCGCTTCCCAAGTAGTCATCATCTGCCTAGCCTTTTCCCAACTATGTTGGGGTCGGCTACCAGCCTAACCGGATGCAGCTGAATACCAGTGTTATACATGGAGCGACTTCCTTCCTTACCTCCACAACCCAGTTAGCTTTTTTGGCTTTGGGCTACACGATATCCCTAGGTAAGGCTGGTTTCCAGTCTTTCGGGTTCCTGACTACCCGTAACGATTGTCAAAGATCTACATATGACAGCCGGTACCAACGGCTTAACGTTTCTCAAGTTAAGTATAAGAAATACTTGAAAGTTTTATCGAATTAACATTATAACAAGAAACAACATTAATAGGAAAATATAAAACCTCATTGTTTCATTCACCTTTTCTTTGCCGATATAGATAAATCCTTTCATGCTTTTCAATTGTTTCATATAGGTACAGAACGTGATTATTTATTATTACATCAATTTTGTTCCAATTACACATATTTTAGTTAGACTACGATTAATGCGTTCCAATTAATACACAGATAATACTAAAAAAGAACACTAATACAGTTTAAATGAGAGAGAGACATACATATATAGCCGTACATGGGTAGTGGGTAAGTACCTATAAATTCAATGTACGTACTTAAAATGGAGTATCTGCACACCCGAATACTTACATAATCGATTTCATCAACCGTAAAAGTCAGCAAAAATTTTAAAGGTTCAAAAGATAAGAGGGACTCTATAAAAGTCCCATCTACAACTTTTCAAATCATCAGCCTTAAACAAAGGACTTTTCAGGACTTACTTACGCATACAATTATTGACTTCAAAGAAGTTTCTGGTTCAATAATTACAAACTAAAGTCTAGATTCTTTTTCTCATTATAAGTTCTACTTATTCAGCAGTCTTTTTGCGATAATGACTTGATTGTGAAGAGGTCTTGAAAGTACGACGTAAATGGTTACAATTCCGTTGCTCATGCCAGCCTGATGGGCAAGATGAACTGAGCCCATCATTGGGTATTTACTATGTTTCCTTATTTTTTGGAGGAGCTCGTGGCTAAATAAAAAAAACGGCTGCACGTGTTGATTGAAGTTTGAGCTACTCTTGCCGAGGTCAGTCTGAGGTTGGGTAGCCGTTCGTAACATATCAAGACTCCTCCGTGCCTGGGAAAGTACCTAAAGCCATACAAATATTGGTTCCGTAGGCCATTAAAATATTGGCTCCGTACGGGAATCGAACCTACGTGTCACAAAACTGTATCCACGAGAACACTGTCGACAAACTGTACAGCAGTTTGGCAGAAGATATGTGTAGGTATATGCTAAGATAGGAGCCGTTTTGGACACGATTTTTTTTTTTTTTGGTGTTATTGTTACTTGTGCCCCAAATAAGTGTTATTCTTTCTTACTTTATTTTATTTTTCTGTATGACTTTTTTTGGATAAAAAAACAAAATGGTTTCAAGCTTAGCGAAACTAAATTGGGTACGAAATTATTCCGGTCATTTGCAAACCAAAGTTATAATCTTTCCTAAATTGCTCTAGATTGCTATCTTAGAAGATGCGGAAGTTTTGAACCTTAGGTAAAGGTAAAGATGAGCAGGTATGATAGACTTTTGGGTGTAAAAAAGGATGAAGTGGGGGTAAGCACAGTTGGTAGCCGCAAGTCAGAGGTAACAAAACCAGTAAAACTTGCATCTGTTTCATTGATATTTCGTAGGTAGGTTTCGCACAAGCTGCTCAAGGTCATAGTGGTACAACCGATGTTCGGTTGACTGTACCTTTAAACGTATTTGAATATAGGAGTACCTTGTAAATATGCTATTTTCACTCCCATCTGTTTTAAGTACCTGCCTAAGTCTGAAGATATTTTTTTTAAACCTGTCCCACACTAGTAATTTACCCTGTGTCGTGGATGCACTCACAAAAATTATGCGTGCGGGAATCAAGCCCACGTCAGATGCCAAAAAAGAAATTAAATCTTTTCATTATAATGCAAAGTTATTAACATTACAAAACCGGAATACTGAATACTAGTATTTTACATGGAGCGATTGCCTATCTGAAGTCCACAACCCAGTTACTGTGTGAAACGATACCCCTTGGTAGGACTGGTTGTCAGATTTTCGGGCTTCTGACTACCCCTAACGACTGTCAAAGATGTACAAATGTTAGCCAGTAACCGGTGCGTGGAACCCTAATTCTTTTTCTAAAATAAAAGTAGGTACTATGCCTTAGTTACGCCTTATCACATTAGCAATCTGACACTGGAAGTCCCGTCCAAATCGGTCTAGCTGTCTCGGAGATTACATCAGACAAAGAGATATACAGGCAGACAGACAAACATTTCTTTTAAATAAATAACTACCGTATAAATTTTCATATGCATTTAGTCATGAATGGAAAGCTATTATTTTGAAAGCAGACACTTCAAATTTATTTATTTATGAAGGTAGATAAAGTTAAATTAATTATTTACCACGTGTGTAGTCAGCACAAGCGAATACACATGACACGGTGACGACACAGTTGGCGCAGTGGTTGAGCCATCGGCTGCTGCGCCGCGTGTTGTGGGTTCGATCCCCGCACGGAACAAAATTTGTTCCGTGCGGGGATCGAACCCACAATATTTATAATATTAATATTTGTATGACCTACAGGTAGTTGTTCCGGGTCTGGCTGTTTGTATATTTAAATGTTTGTAAACGCACCCACGATAAAGGAGAAATGCCTAGTGTGGGGCGAAGTTTAAAAAAAAAAAAACCGGTATAATATTATTCAGCTGTTCGACTATTAGTAATAACAAGAACAACACTAAAATGAGAAAATAGGATAAGTAACAAATAAAATTAAAAAAAAAAAACAAATTAAGCAAAAGGAGTATGTAAGGATCATAGTAGGTGGCGTTCTGTAGTTTCTGCCTAGCCCCATGGGAAAAATGGCGTGAGTTTATGTGTGTATGTGAAATATGATAATATTATTACCTTTAAGTACCATAAATCCCTCCTTCCTCCTCATGATTCTGCGTCTGTCATGTTTGATGCCTTTGATTACCAGATTTGGAAACCAAAATCTCAAATATTATGTATGTACGCCAATCAACTGCCAATGGCATTGTACGTGGTCTGGCCTTAGGCCTAATTAATCAGAATGTAGGGTAACCCTTGCGTGTTTCACTGTCATTAATTGTCAGCCGCATATTCATGAGTCGTTTCATGATCTTGATTTGTAATTATCTGGCTAACTGACTGATAATTGGCTTCGTTGAGGGCGTCTGTTTTGACGGGCTCAGGGTACGATTTTATGGTTAAGTGATGTTTCCATGGCCTGGCATTGCGTGGTTGGTTTAATATTTGTATGGCCTACAGGTCTGGCTGTTTGTGTATGTGAGTATGAATGTGTAAGACAAGAGAAAATTGTAATGTGGGGCAACGTTTCTAAAAAAATTCAAAACAAACCAACTTGCTCCAGTGGCAAGGAGTTAAATGTATGTATGTGTAAAAGGACAGTCCATCTAAGTCTTCCAAGATAACAAGGATGCGACTACAAAGGGACAGAGACGTTCTCTAGACGTTTTCTATGAAGTGGATATAAAATTATGAAGTGCCAGGTTATTACAAATGTTTATAATATTATTTTGATTATAATATTATACTGCCTTACTGCCTGTTTGATCAAATGGTAGCCAGTTCTACTGTCTTGGGTGCGATTTACGGGTCGGGAAAAGTGATTTCCCAGTACCATTCAGCATAAGTACTAGATTTGTGCCCGGTTGATGACAATATGCTTGCCCTCTATTACATGGGGCTTAAACATAACTGGCGAAATGTGGTGTGGGTATTATAAGTACACCTCTGCCAAACCCTTTGGGAAATACAAGCGTGTTGTTATGTTACGTTATTAATATTACTTCCTAGCCCGAATTTTCCTCCACAGGTGTGGAGTCCGACGATCTCGTGAAGATTGCAGGAAGCCGATTGATGATTACAGCGCAGGAGCAATCGTTGTGGATATCTTTGTGGGAGGCCTATGTCAAGCGGTGGACGTCTTTACGCTAAAATTATGATCCTATTAACCAAGCACACGAAACAAACAACAATAATAATAATAAAAATGCTGGACAATCCACACAGCGTCATCTAGCTCCAAGCTAAGCAGAGCTTGTGTTATGGGTACTAGAAGACTGATATACTTAGTTACAATACATTACATAGATAGATATTTTTTATTATACATAGCAAATACCCAGAACACCCGGTACAAATCTTTGTAGATCGTACAAACTTTTGTCCCAAGGCAGGAATCGAACCCGCAACCTTCTGCGTCACAGGCGGACCTTCGCCCGCCACATCGGTCGTCAAAGTTTAAGTCTAGATAAGAATAAGTCTAAATAAGAATACGTCAGTTTTGATTCGTTTGTGACCAGATAGATGTCGCTACAACGTTACAAGTTTGGGGGTCGATTCCACCCTTTGTATTTGGTTGGGGAACGTAATTACGCCAGTACTAACAGACCATTTGTCCGCAACCAATTCGTTAATTTGCGCGTAACAAAAATACTCTACGGCTCTTTAGGAAAACGTTTCAACAAAATTCAACTTTGTTTTACTTTAACCATAATGTGCCTTAACTAACTTAATTTCTAAGATTTTAGGAGAAGCTAGAAAGAGAAATTAAAACACGTATTTAATTTGATTATTTTTTTATTAATTTCATTACCTACTAAATCAAATGGTTCATTAATCAAAATTTTATAAGATTAATGAGAGAAAGAAATTCTTTTTAATGACCTCCAATTGTAAGACTTGGAGACATTAAACAGAATTTCATCGCTTTAGATGTCTTCAAATACGTCCATGAATAATATAAGTAATATATTCAATCCAATAACTTCAATTTATTGCCATATGATGATGAAGAGAATCGGAACCGGTAACTCGTAAAAGAACCTTGAGTCACAAAATAAATAAATAAATAAATAATGCTGGACAATCCACACAGCATCATCTAGCCCCAAGCTAAGCAGAGCTTGTGTTATGGGTACTAGATGACTGATATACATAATACATTACATAGATATATTTTTTTATTATACATAGCCAATACCCAGAACAACCGGAACAAATCTTTGTAGATCGTACAAACATTTGGCCCAAGGCGGGAATCGAACCCGCAACCTCTTGCGTTGCAGACGGACCTTCGCCCGTTGCGCCACATAGGTCGACTCTAATTGAACTTGCAGGGTGAGCAAGTTGAAGTGGCAGTGGGCCGGCCATGTTTGCCTGAGGAACGAAAGCGTATGGAACAGACGATTTCTACTGTCGAGACCGCGTATGGACATACGTAGTGTGTGCCCCCTTCAGCTGGATGGAATGATGTAACATCGTCACGCCTCTATTCATAGGTTAGAAAGAGGTACAGTTATAGTCCTCCCATATCTTGCTAGTTATCTTTATGTCCCATGTAATGAAGGCAAGCCTATTGCCATCAGCCGGGCACGATTTCAAACTCCGAGCTGTTACTGAGAAATTTCCAATGAAAAATATCAATAACTCATTGCTTGGCAGTCGGACCTAGGACCTCAGATGGTTGGCAGTCGCGTTTACAAGATATAATCACATAATACAAGACAGTTGAATCGTTTCTCCGGGACTCGTCGGGCTTCATTACCTCGACGCTTTTCTGGAGTTGCCGTGGTAGTGTGAAGGGCTTGTCCCAAAATAAAAGTATTGTTTGCAATTACTTGACGAACCAGTCACTTACATTTTCTTAAAATGGGGTAAACCTACCCTGTCGGTAACCAAAAGTAGTACCTGTTCTAAAACTGTTCATAAAATAAAATCTTTATCGATAGATGTCTGACTTCAGTACACCCAATGTTGCTGAGTATTCGAACGTGTTGATTCGAAACGAAGCAAAATGAAAATCGAATTTACATTATTCGCTCGGAAGAAACTCGATAAGTACTTTATTCGGAAAATCTTTTGCTCGTAACAAGTGACGTACTCCCGTCAGTTCGTTACCCAAGCTTAATTTAAAGGTGACTAAATTTACATTGATTTCAACTCGTTAAGTATGTTTAAGACTGTGTTACAATACTTTTTACTGTAAGTATACCAAAAATCTAACAAAACATTCAAAGTAATATAGTGTTAGAATGGGCAGTAAACTCACGCCTTTTTCCCATTGGGGATAGGCAGAACCTACAGAACGCCGCCGCCTGGGATCCTTACATACTCCTTTTGCTTCGTTTGCGTTCATACATCTAGTCATACATGCAAGCCAGTTGCGAGTACTACGCACCTAACCTTTTTTGAAGAACATCACCAATAAGGTCAGTGCATGTCCTTCTAGGGCGTCCTCCCGGCGTTTACACTTACATCTGCCTTATAAATACCTTTTGTTAGTCTCGTGTATCGTGGGTGCGTTGACAAACTTTCAAAGTCACGAACACAAACAGCCAAACCCGGAACAACTTTACGAACAACGAACAACGAACAACCTTTAGGCCATACAAATATTTGTTCCTTGTGGGAATCGAACCCAGGACACGCAGTGCAGCAATCAACCGCTCAGCCACTGCGCCAACCGTGACGTCATTCCTACTCTCAACGTGACTATAACATCTATGCATACTTTTTTCAATTTTTGTCACTAGGTACATCTTTTAAACCACAGCGTTCTTTTATAACATCATTTCTCAATGTTTCATTCGTGTTTGAGTAGGTTACCTCGAAGCGTGTGCCGCCGTCGATCACATCATTATCCAGGCAACAAACACTTGTCATTTAAGCACACACCATTACCGGGCAACTACTTCAGTTATACTCGTAGCAGCATAGCAATATGCCTGCCTAACATCTTATGCCTAGCTAAAACTAACATGTATGTTTTTGGATCCGCTTGTTATATAACTGAATGTAGTTACGCATGTTAATAACAGAGAGCGGTAGGTTAAACTCGTCAATCTATGTATATACACTTAACATTGCATGATGCATTGACCTGAGCAGCTGTTGTTATGTATCCATGAGCCCCTTAACACCTTCTGCCCACCCCCATGGAAGAAAGTGTGACTTTATGTATGTAGGTGTGTATATTAAAAAAAAGCCTGCCTTCCCCAATGGGGTATGCAAAAGAGTATATTACACCCTCATTAACATAATTAAGACTATCTCGTCGGTCTAGTGGTGGCGCGGTCAACTGCTAAGCATGAGGTTTTACTTTTTGAATTTCTCAGTAGCAGCCCGGAGTCTGGATGTGTGCCCAGTTGGCATGGCAATAGGCTCACCTCCACGTGGGTTTTTAAATCATAACTGGTAAAATGTGGGTGTACTGTAGATACACCCACATTTGGTCACATGGGGGTGACCCTACAGCCATCAGGCTATAGGGTCACCTATTGCACAAGACTAAAAAACATAACTGGTAAAATATGCCTATATCGTCAATGGGGCGAAGACCGTCAGTCGGTTAAGAAATAAGATCGTACAGTAAGAATAAACGACGAATACTTATTAGCTACAAAGAAAGCATGGCCTAAGATACAAAAATGTATTGTTTCTTCGTATTTCTTTCTTAACGATCATAGCCTATGACACACAGACACAGACGATCTTAGGCTACTGACGGTCTTAGCCTACTAACGGTCTTCGCCCCATCGACCTTAATACAGTAGTGACGTTCTCTATACAAATTATTATTATGATTAAAATTTTGTTTTTAAGTTTGTTTGTTTGTAATTCTTAAATATTGTTCACTGCTAGAAAGCTACATTTTTCCTGAGTGATACAGGCTATTATTATTTTCAAAACTACGCATTAATGGGGGTGGAGGGGATGCTAAAGTTCAAAGTATGAAATCCACGCGGACGAAGTCGCGGGCGAAGTGTTGTGTTACATGATTGTGTTTCATGTGCCACATAATATTGGTGCGACCTTATCATCATTATATACAATTCCAGGAACTAGAGCCCAGTGCTAGATAAGTACTAATAAGTGTTTCCATATTGTACAAAAGTATAAAAAACGCTGGGCACAGACGCCAGCACATCAAGATACCCCAAAGTGTCAAATTTTCCCAATTGAACATGAACCTTATTTCTTCTGCTATAAAGTTGGAAACCTGTCTGAAAAATTTGACACATTGGGGTAGCTTGATGTGCTGGCCTATGTACAAGGAAAACATAGCAGCAATAGTCAGAATGTCTACCTATGATGAATCGATGACTAGTATTATCAAACGATAAAAACTCCTAGAAATCATAATTCATTCCCCAATGGGGCATAGCTCCTTCTTGTAAACTTGATTGAACACCTCTTTAAAATCTAAGATGTTACGCTCATAATAATGATGCAATTCCTATGTTGTTGTGCTTACCGAATTATACTGAGATAGACTAAGTGGAAGAAGGTCTGACTAAACCTACAATCAGTTTTAAGAAATAAAAAATAAAAAATAAGATCATCATATCAGAGATATCAGAGATATTGAATAATATTCGTCACTGAAAATAATCGCTAGTTTGATGTTCTGGCGTCTGTACTTGCATGATAAATTTCTTATATTTTGTCAAGTTGAGCAGAAATTTCCAGAATTTGGCAAATAACACACACTACGAAAACATTAAAGTAATTCTGCGTATAACAGAAACTTTCTACTTGGCAAACTTAGTAAAAACTCTTAATGTTCTGTAAACGAAGATGCTATAAATCACAGTTGATTTGGGCGAACATCACGTACTTATTTGTAACAAAAAGTTTTCTAATAAGTTCTTGTGATGTAAGAAAATGTTGGAAAACTTTTTTTTTTGACAAAATTGTAGAAATGTGACCAAGTAGGCTGTTACACATCAGCTCCAACTAAGTGGCAGAATTTTAGGTTATAGCATAATAACCATCAACGCTCTCCGAATAGGGTGAAGGTTGGACGTTTTGGGGGACTGTCTTTTGTAAACGTTTTTGACGTTCAAAAAGTGCTGATTCTCAGCCTAAATTGAATAAATGAATTTTGATTTTGATTTTTGATTTTAATAAAATATAACAAGGCGTTCAGGGTGCTGTTGGCTTGACTGCGATGTTTGCCCACGCGCACACAGATGGCTTTCACACTGTGCTGCGGCGCCGCATCGCTTCGCTGATGCTCCGCCCTCGTGGGAGCCCCAACACCATCCAGAACGTGCTCAGCCACAAGGTGGACAGCCCCCTTCTGGGGCACTGGGTTCAAGCACAAGTGCGTGTGCCCGGGGCCCCAGAGGGCGGCAAATACTGAAGTTAATATTTTAATTGTACCTAAAAAGAAATGAAATAAAAAGTATGGGCTAAATATGCCTGAAATATAAAGTTTTTTTTTTATAATAGGTACCTAGAACAATAATAAATAAAATTGGCAACCGACGCTAGGCCCAAATAATTTAAGATATTTAATTTTATATCAATAATATCCGAACTTTGTTTGTTATTTTACTTGCATAGGTATACAAACACAGCAAATACGGTGGGTAAGGAGATCCGTCTTATATGAGGGACAAGTCGAAAACGTTTCCAGCTGTAACCAACAAACTACATCTCAAAAATCCACCAAAATAGCGCTAGTGTAGCAAGAGAGAATGATATGAATTTACACTGTCATTTAGAGAGCTTTGACCATCGTTAAGAGTTAGAAGCCCGAAAGTCTGACAACCTGTCTTACCAAGGGGCTCGTGTTGCCCAGTAACTAGGTTATGGAGGTCAGATAGGCAGTTACTCCATGTAAAATACTGGTATTTCCGAAGTCGACCCCATCACAGTTGGGAAATGGCTAGGCAGATGATGATGATGATAATGTAGTTGATGTAACTGCAGTATATTAAACCTAAACTTTTTACGTAGTAGGTACCTACAAAATAATTTATCTTATAATAATTTTGGCACTATCTTTAAAATTAGCCCTCTCGCTACCGAAGCGCCACCATAATTTGACGATTTTGACGGACACTTTTTCATGTACAGAAATGGTTTTCCTTACCTCTACTCTCCATAACAGAAACACAGCGCCAATGTTAACGCGAAGTTATAGTATTACTATTGAACACAGCGCCATCTCTGCTTTGTGCTTAGAACTAACATGACTCGTTAGTCGCGCTGCGTTGCGTTGCGTTAATTTATGCTAGATGGCGTTACAGGGAGGTTCGATGCTTCGAGCTTTTGAACATCATTTGGGTGGTAATAAACGGTTAAAATACCAGCCTATTATTATCTCACTGCAGGGGATAAAGCTCTTCTTATACAGAGAAGGTACGACTATTAATCACCACGCTTGCTCAATGCACGTTGGCAATTTCAGACTTATATTTATTTTAAGTCCTGATTTTCGCACGATGTGTTCGTAAAGCAAAGCCAGTTCAAACGAAGATAAATTTAGAAAAGACATGAAATGCAAAATTTCACACTGATACTTGCCCAGGTACGAACCCTAACTTTCTGCATGGAAGGCGACGCCCTAACCATTGGGCTACCACGACTAAGGGAGCCCCACCCTTCCTTTACACGACCGAAAAAAAAAATATAGTTTTGAACTATGTCACTATCCCGAACAAAAAAAAATACAGACTTAGTCAATATTAGAATATTATAATTTACTAGCTGACCCAGCAAACGTTGTTTTGCCATATAAAATGTTTGGGGTGGACCACCCTTATCATTTAGGGGTATGAAAAATAGATTTTGTCCGATTATCAGACGTAACCGATATGCATACAAAATTTCACGAAAATCGAACCATTTCAGAGGAGTTTAATTACAAACACCGCGAAATGAGAATTTTATATATTAGAATAACATCAATGCGGTGATTAGTCAATTGTCTACGTCATCACTAATCAGCTTGGCTTGTTATTTTCATATTAACTTTATCTACTACCTATGTAAGTACTATCGTCGCCTTAGAGTGACCAACTCGTATGTGTTATAAGCATATGCAGAAGAGGTAACATTACAGGAGGAAGACAAATCAACGACCTGTAAACTTTTATTAACACAGTTTATTCACAATCGCGAGTTGCTCATTTACCATCATATATTGCATTAGTTTAACTTTTATGGTGTAAAACTAGGGCGTGCGTCCAGTGATTTTTTTTCCAAAATTTTAATAAACGAAATTGAACAAAATTGCGTTCCCGTGCTGTTTACTCTAAGGCTACGATATGTATATATATATATGTACTTGCTTTATTGATTATGGTAGCTACCAGCCAATCAAGTTCGAAAATTTCGATTAATTTCCCACGTGTTTCGGAGCTTTAGGCTTAAGTGCGAACACGAAGTACTCCGGCACGGATTATTTCATACATTGCAACGTTAATCTGGCTTAATTTGTATTTCAGTTTGAAAATCGCTGGTATTTTTAATTAATCCCAAATGCGATGAGTTTTCAGCTAATGGATGATTCACTTTAGTGGTTACCTGGTTCGGGCATGTATTTTTATTCAATAACCATATTAATAAATGATTTTAATAGAAAGTTGCAAAAAAGCCTTCAACTTTTCTGTACTTATACTTTCTTAAATAAGCACAGAATTAGGGATTTTCCGAAACATTTTAGAACACAATGTTCTTCAATTATTTAGCTGTTTATCTAAAAAGTACAGATTGCACTTTAACTAACTGTTTCGCTTGCCAAAAAGCTGAGTAAACAACCAAGTTGCCAAGCAACACTAGTTTTTATCTTTAACAGTAAATTGTAATCTAAAAACCTAGATATTAATACCTAACTTCAGACTCGGAAACAAAAAAAAAATTGACGGTCCAAAATCTGTTTGCCAACCAAACTATATAAAAAAAACCTTAACTGTATCCTTCAGCGTGTAGATACCGATTACAAAAAAAAAACATTATTTCACTACACAACGCCACTTCATTTAAAAGGATTTCCTGATACCCCCGACAGATGGCATGACGTATCGTGTCTGGCAAAGCTTTCATGGCGTCGAAACTGCGCAGTTACGTTGCAAAAAACAATCTCTATTCTGGCTCATTGTTAACCTGTCTGGGTCCATCTGATTGGATTTTAAATAACATCATAGGTAGGGCTATTTGTGGACTACAGTTGACACAAAAGCTTTTGCATGTTATTTCTATTTTTTTTTTTGTTCGGCGCCATTTTTGATTCCGTGTAGGTGTGGACAAAGGATAATTCTGATGGTGAAATCGTACTGATATCATACATTCCAATGTGAAAGTTTGAAAGGATGTTCCAATACATCCTTTCAAACTTTTACATTGAAATGTATGTATCCGTGAATTTTGATGATTTTTACAGTATATAGTTTATAGGTAGGTGCTTCAGAATAACACATAGACTATAGTTGATAAAGATGTACACGTAGACGACATCGCGGGTGGCTGCCAGTACTATATTTGCTAAAGGGGTAGGCAGACACCATTAATTATAATGTAGTGCCAATCAGGGCTACAGTAATACGTTATAAAACTTATATTTCTTTGGTTAATAAACTAGAAACTGAATAAGGTTTTAATATAACTTAAATATTTGTCATGTAAATCTCATGTATTATCAAAGCTACCCTCTAAATGTAAATGTATATATATGTTTGTATCAAATTGCTTAATTTTTTATTACCATCACTGTTCATTTCCTAGGAGCTCGTGTCTGAATAATAACAGCCGCCCGAATCGATCGAAGATTAAGAAAGCCTTGACGAAGTCGGTTTGTGCCTCGGAGAGGACGTTATGCCGGTAATCCTGTCATGAGTAGATTTTTGACAGTCGTTACGGGTTGTCAGAACCTCGAAAGTCCGACAACTTGTCTAACCAAAGAGTATCGTGCTCCCCAGTAACGGTGTAGTAGAGGTCAGAGAGGCAGTCGCTACATGGAAAATTAGGGTATTTAGCTGCAAGTTGCAATAATTGCCGGTTAGACTGCAAACTGACTGCAATATAGTTGGAAAAAGGGAGACAGATGCTGGGATTGTTTGTAGATGGACCTTGTGCGGGGCCGCATTCTTGGTATATCTCATGTCTGCTGGGCTTTAACTATCCTATGTAGCGTTTAGGTATGCTTTGAGACTGGAAGCGTACCTCAACATAGTGAATACTTAGTAATAATCGACAGAGGTGGTTCTAGATCAGTAGATAATGATCATTGACCCCGTGCTAGGTAAATCATACAAATTACAGCAACCGATTGCCCATAATGTACCACCTACCTAAGTGAAATTTTGAATAGTAGAGTAGGTGTGGTCAGTGGCGGACTAAGCCCGTCAGAGGCCCGGGGCGGCAAAGCTGAATGAGGCCCCCCAGGTTTTGAATAAATGTAGTTTTGCAAGCTTTTTATTTAGCTCACATTTGTATGTAGTTGTTATGTTTATTTCCTTAATAGGTATCTGGCAAGTGAAATTAATCTCAAAGTACCCGATACAAAGACGGGAACTCCCCCAGTCTATTAGAAGGGTTCAGCGAAGTTAAAAGAATATTAGTACCGCGTAAAAAATCTAAATGGCTGTAGTGTTTTGATCTTGATGAAATTATGTAGATTAGGTACTTAGCACATTTTTAAAGTCTTGTTTAGGATTTGTTCCGGGGAATGCGGAGGTATTTGGAGGCCCCCTAAGACTGGAGGCCCGGGGCGGGCCGCCTTGTTAGTCCGCCACTGGGTGTGGTACACTTATCATTGCCATAATTAATTACAATCATAACGGCATTTATAATAAAGTGAATGAAAAAATCCAAACTAATGTTAGAAATGCGAAAATAACTCTGATTGCTTGCTTGTTTGTTACCTTTTCAAGACTTATCGGCTGATCAGATCTTAATGAAATTTGGCATGGAGATCGATTATATTCTGGGGATATGATATATAGTTATAAATACGAGAGTCTGACGAGAGATTTCTTCATGTAATTTCCACGTATTAGGGTATAATTTAAGACTAAGAATAAGAAATCTATTTATGTGGTTATCGGAGTGGGTAGTAGGGAGAGTGTTTTGATTGTGAGATGGAAAAATGCTAGATAAATGATGTACTTACATATCCAAAGCAAACTCCAATAACGATACAGACATGGCAACTATGATCCTGTAACTGGCAGAATGAAGGATCACCAGTCACGTGCGCAATCTTAGTGAGATTGATGCGTCGGGTCGTATGCACTGCGATTATGTGAGGAATGCCTTGTGATCTGTGTGTCCTTACTCTGGTGCATATGTTGAGGGGAATTTGAGGACTTTTCGTTTTAAATGGCAGAAGTTTACAGTGGCTTTAAGGTAACAATTACTTACATAAACATCACGCCGGCACGCGTAGCTTAAAATCAAAAATCAAAATACATTTTTTCAAATTTTTTGAACGTCAAAACGTTTACAAAAGACAGTCCCCCAAAACGTCCACCCTTCACCACTTCCTAGTGTTTTTGCTGGGAAGAAGAAGTGGCGGAACTCCCCAACACTTTGACCAATTCTATCTCTTTTGTACCAAGGATCGATAAAGTTCCTTTTATCCAAATGCAGTTACATTTGGATAAAAAGAACTTGAGACTCAGAAAAATCTCTATGCCAGAGCACGGGTCTTCAAAGACTTCTCTTTTTTATCCATAGCAACGGGGTAGCTAGTCAAGTAGCTATTTATGTAGATAAACTAAGAATAGGTCCTTAAAAAATCTGTTTGGTCCGAAAGTTGGATTACGTAAAAATACTGGACACGTATTTTTTTCTTTTGTCACGTAAACCAAAAATGACTACGATAAAGTGCGTTGAAATTTCGCGTGACGTCACGCCGTGCTACACTTGTGACGTCACACGCCCCTTCTCCTGAACTTAGATGTGCTATATCTTTCTCACCTTTTATTGATTTGAGTAAGCAAAAAATACGTGTCCAATAATTTTTGGTTATCTAACTGACGGGCCAAATAGGCTTAATATATTTTTACCTAGGACACATCCCTATTCTACAATAATATTACGTTTCGTTACAGAATAAAATCTGTCAAACGCCTAGTTTAACCTTTTTAACGTAATTCAAAGCAACAACGAAACGCTATATTCTGTGTCGGCTGTCAGAGCGAGTTATATTTGGATTTGTGTAATAACGACAAACAAAGCAAATAAATAATGCAACCATTGGAAAATGTAGTTTGTTTTGTTAATTTTCGCATTGTGTTACACAATGTGGAAATAAACAAAATTTTAATTTATATTTTGCTATTTCAAATTTCCACGTTGTTTTTGTAGTTTTTGGTCCTTCATTAGTTGAAAACCGCATTTGCGGACAATTCATCATTCAAGATCAATACAGATCCTTATCTAGGTCCAATATGACTATTTGGCAGTTCTTGAGAAGGAATTGTTCTACCCCGAGTGCCAAAAGTAGAGAAATATCGGCCGTCATGCATGCGGCCGAAGTTCAGCACAATTACGCTTGCAATGCTATTTGAATTACTGACACACTACGCCGAAATTACGTCGTGTCATAGCGTACAGCCTAACTTCGGTCGGGAGTAAGTTCAGCGGCAACTTATTCTGTGAGCACACATAATATGCGACCGAAGTTCGGTTCGATTGTCTACGAAGATCCGGGGGCGGGGAGCAGCGGGGAGCCGCCCGCGCTTCATGTGTGCGCCCGTAGAGTTCATTTCGCTTATGCCAGCGCTCGAGTCACTGAATACACACACAAAGTTGCAGAACTCTCATCGTGTCTATTTTTCCGTAGACAAAGCGCTTCTTTGGTGGTCATGTAACGCCTAAGGCCGAGGTGTAACAATACACCTTCATTTTTCCAGTTATGTTTAAGTTCCATGGGCAGAGGTCTGCTAACAATATATATATATATATTAAAATGTGCGCTCATCTACATATTGGCCTCAAACTTCAATCACATGGAATGTTATTATTTGGTACTTCCAGCTACCCACACCAGCTTAGCCATCACACTTACATATACACATATACGAATGTATGAGTAATCAACACCATGTCAGTTGACTGACAGCCATTTTGTAGCGATGGATGCTTGCATCCAATGAATCTGAAATGTGTCGTAACTATCGGAAAACCAGATATATGATAATGAGAAATAGCTGTGTGGGCGAAAACGTATACTGCCTACAATTGGATTCCCTTGTTGGTCTCGTGATGCGATGAGGGTGGGATCCTGGGTTCAATTCCCAGGCTGGGTGAAGAATCATCATGATTTTCCAATAGGAATTTCTGAGTACGAGCACTGAGGATTTTGGTAGGTGGCTGTGTTACTTCCATGCCTCGGAAAGCATGTTATTTGGTAATTTGGTCAGTGCCATTATCCCTTTTATGTCGTGTCAGATTTTTGTCAAGAAACAGAGATTACATCTGTGTTTGCGCACATACTGTTATATCCTGAAGAAGAAGAAGAAGAACCTATGAAGATGCCTATGGCATTAAGTCCGCCTCTGTACATTTGTGTGCTTAAAGTATTAAATAAATAATAAATAAAGAAGAACATTTATCTGAGACAATAAATCAAAACGAAAAAGTAACTAAAACTTAACAAGAATACAAATACAAAATAAAAAAAACGTGAAACCGTGAGAGGCCTAAAGGGCTCCTATCTCAGCATAATGCTGCGATATTTCAAAACTAAATAAGTACCGCATTGCTGATATTCTGATAGCCCACAGCGATACTACGAACACCTACAAACATACAACTATCCTGCGTAATAATTGTCAGTGTCCATCGAGACCATGCCGACCGAGATTCGGATTGGACGACATTCTTTTTTATTATTCTGCCTACCTTGAACAACAACTAAAACTTACGTCATCGTATAAAACCTTAACATCCAAAGATACGTAAGATTTACGTAAGATCTTTCACACGCACAACTATGTAACTAGCAAGGTTCAAGGGTCAGCAAAGCAGTGTCAAGTTACAAGCATATTATTAGACGTCTCAGCTTTGTGTAAAAATAATTATAGCAGGAAGAAATTCCATAGTCATTAGGTCCGTGGCTGATTGGCCAAAGAGGCAATACAAACATACTCTCTCCGAGAAACTTGAAAAGATAATGTTTTGATGGTTCGGTCACCTTCAGAGGACGAGTGAAAGGCGCCTAACCAAAGGTATTTATTAGGGATGTAAGTGGAAATGTCTTGAGGCGACGCCCTAGAAGGACATATACTGACCTTATTGGTGATGTTCTTCAGAAACGTCAGGTGCGTAGTCCTCGCTAAACGACGCCAAAGGCGTATGTTAGTATCGTAGCAGGTGGCATTTTGTAGTTACTGCCTACCCTTATAGAAAAAAGTCGTGTGTTTAAGTATGTAGTTATGTATAATCGACTCCTCATCCCTCATTCTTTAAAGAAGTTTTATGATACGGGATTGTTCTGACTACCATAACTGATGGCAGATATTCCGGAAATATTGAACCAACTATCAACTACAAAGGTTTTAATGCGCTGTCCAAAGCACGCACGGTTTTTAATGATCACGTTTGTTATGAATTTTAAACCCGTCGATAATGAGTTGTTATGTACTACTCACGCCGAGGTACCTATACAACTATAGATTTCAATTATAACCTGACCTAGCATTAAATGTGCTTGTAAAATGAAGACAGGTCTTTTTAAACTGGGCATGTACATCCCGATGTGTCTCTGTGTGTGTATTATATCTACCCTTTGATGAACTCCTCTTTGTTCCGTCACAAATTGAAGCCAGAATTAATTTTAAATATCCCGGGCTTTCTGTCAAAGGCTCTCGCTGATAAAAACGGTACATGGCTGACAACAGTACATGCCCCGTTTCAGCCACGATCAATACTCCACCCGCGGTTATTTTCACTACAACTAATATGAATATTAATCTCACGTTTTCAGGGAAAAATTTAATTTACATGTTCATGAAAGCCGTCACTGTGGATTTTACTCGGAAGCGTATCGTAATTATTTCCTAAAATCTCTCATTTCTGTTGGAAATATCATGCTTTCTACGTTTATTTATTTCGTGTTACATGAGTGAAAATGGTTCGTTTTAAACTCTCAACATGGACTACCTACGCATCAGATTCATCTCCTATTACAACTGTTCGCATTCAATTTTGAAGCATATCTCTGGACGATAAGGTTTATTTTTCTTTGTTCTATAGCTAGATTGATGGAACATAACTATGTGAACATTTTGTAATGAAATTTAAGTTCATTTCACGGTGCTTGTGACTTTATTAAATTCTGTGAACAGAAAAACAATTAGCGTATTTACTCATCTGCCTAGCCTTTTCCCATCTATGTTGGGGTCGGCTTCCAGTCTAACCATATACCATTACTTTATATGGAGCGATTATCTATCTGACTTCCACAACCCAGTTATTGGGCAACAAGATACCCCTTGATAAGACGTGGTTGCTGGTTGTCAGATTATCAGAATTCTGAGTACCCGTAACGACTATCAAAGATATACAAATGACAGCCGGGACCAACGCACAGTGGTTCGAAATCGACGCTCCGTAGACATTGAAATCAAAATTTGATTAGGCGAGAAATAAAAATTGGAATGGCTTTATTTCAGTATTATTTATAATATTTGGTAATATGACAGCTATAGACAGCACCATCTCCGAAAAAAAAAATATTTAATATTTTTTTGTATGAAGAAAAACACAAAAGTCGTTTTTTCTCATAACTTAATAAAACTTAAAGCCTGCGGCTTACATGGGTTGTTGTCCTACATGAGGCGATTCCGAAATGCTATAACACGCACACCCATGCGCGCCGCTTCACTCACAGCAGAGTGTTGAATTTCGAGAAATTCAGTTAGAGATTTTTACGTTGATTTATGTGTGATCTTGAAAATATACAAAGTAATTGACTTTAGTTTGCTAATTTGATTAGTTATAATGAGAAATAATGGAATATACAATATAAAAATACTAAAAAAAACACTCAAATTGAGACTCATTTACAATATAAATAGATTTTGCAATCTTTCTTATAATAATTTAATTCGGTGTTAGTAGATACACAGTTTGACTTCTTATTTAACATTAAAAAAAAGGACAAAAACTTATAACTAATACAGAAAAATACTAAGAATAAGCAATTGTATAATTGAGAAATATATAAAATTTACACAAAAACATCAAACATTAAAATTTTGTCTACTGAGTTTCGTCATCGCAGAGCGACAAACCATGACATCTTTAATGGTTTCATCGTATCCTCAGACCCATATTTGTCAAGCATTCGACCTAAACTGACAAATAAGAGTAGAAATGATTTAACTGAAGAAATGAAGTCTCTTCTTTTAATTGACCCGGATACCATGGATAAGGAAAACATTGAATTTGTTGAGGTGCCAAGTATGATGGATTCTGATTTTGAATTCTTTGATAGCGATGACGAAACTCAGTAGACAAAATTTTAATGTTTGATGTTTTTGTGTAAATTTTATATATTTCTCAATTATACAATTGCTTATTCTTAGTATTTTTCTGTATTAGTTATAAGTTTTTGTCCTTTTTTTTAATGTTAAATAAGAAGTCAAACTGTGTATCTACTAACACCGAATTAAATTATTATAAGAAAGATTGCAAAATCTATTTATATTGTAAATGAGTCTCAATTTGAGTGTTTTTTTTAGTATTTTTATATTGTATATTCCATTATTTCTCATTATAACTAATCAAATTAGCAAACTAAAGTCAATTACTTTGTATATTTTCAAGATCACACATAAATCAACGTAAAAATCTCTAACTGAATTTCTCGAAATTCAACACTCTGCTGTGAGTGAAGCGGCGCGCATGGGTGTGCGTGTTATAGCATTTCGGAATCGCCTCATGTAGGACAACACCCCATGTAAGCCGCAGGCTTTAAGTTTTATTAAGTTATGAGAAAAAACGACTTTTGTGTTTTTCTTCATACAAAAAAATATTAAATATTTTTTTTTTCGGAGATGGTGCTGTCTATAGCTGTCATATTACCAAATATTATAAATAATACTGAAATAAAGCCATTCCAATTTTTATTTCTCGCCTAATCAAATTTTGATTTCAATGTCTACGGAGCGTCGATTTCGAACCACTGTGCAACGGCTTAACATGCTTCATAATGCCCGGAGGAGTCTCGATATGTAACGAACGATCACACATCCACAGACTGACCTCGGCAAGCGTAGCTTAACCTTCGACCAACCCGTGCGGCTGTTTTTATTAAGCCACGAGCTCCTCCATACATACATACCTACTTGTCGCTCACAAAGGATATACGCGACGAGGTTTTATTTCTCTGCAATTTAATTAGCCTTCCATTTTTTTTATTTCTGTCCGGTCTTAACCGTTGGCAAGATAAAAGGGAAGCTTTGTTTGTTAGGAAGCAAAAATCTACGTATTCATATTTGACTACCTTTGTGTGGCTCAAAAAGGAAAATGCAACTACTTTCCTCCATTATAAGTTCTTTGTTTAGGATTCTCGTTGGCAGCAATGCGGACAATATTTTTGATCATAAATGATATTCGGTCATAAATAGCTTTAAAGTTTTTAGCCTTTCTTCCTTTTATAATATAAATGTATGTGTTAATAATATTATTTTAGTTATTATTAAATTAGAAAAGTTTATATTAATAGGGACGAAACCACTAACTTACCTTTTTGGACTTTAGTAATATTTCCATTACAAAATAAAATGTTTACTGAATTACGTCATTTTAGTGTCAACGGCGTAACTCAGAGAACATCGTTGTCTCTCTCTTTCTGTAGCAGAACGCGTAGCATTACTCCCATAGAAACGAGTTTTGACGACGGAAAAATATACAGCATGACAGATTGTTGATAGATTTCTACCGTTCTATGAAGAGAAGAAAGGTTTTAATTCTCTATAGTCATCCTGCTTGGAGTACAAGAGATGTCAGGTTGAAAAGAAAGAACGTTGTCTATTCTTGGTAGAATAGATATATTATGTAGAATTGGTCGTGCTACGCGTGCTTGTCTAACTTATAATCGTGCATTCGGCGTAGCGGCTACGCCGTCGTAGCATAATAGATAATCTGCTACGAGAATTCGTAGAGAGTTTGGCAAGTGGCAAGCAATGTATTTTTTATTGAATCAATTATAATAAGTAAGATGTAGGCTTCGTTGATTGATAACATAATGTTTGTATTATTGTACATGTTTTTTTTTTATAGAGCAGTAACATTTCGTCAGGTATTTGATGATTTTGAAATTTGACCGCAAACTGGTTATAATACGCTAATATTTAGTATTTTAAATACCTACTTTGGTAAAGGGCTGGCTTCTACTTTAGCCAGGGGCGGCTGATTCTATAACAAAGAAACCGGACATGTGCTTACATAAGGCTTAGGTAATTTTTCAGCTACTGTCACTAAAAATAAATTAATAGTAACTACCATTACAATAAAATAATTCTTAATATGATAAAGCGATTACATACTTATACGAAACGTCTATTTATACATATATTGATTCATTCCTATACGGAAGTAAGGTTTTTGATTTATTTGCGAGTATTACTTATAAACGATGTACAGTTAGAGATATATAGCTTTAAAGGATTGTAGAACTACCCTAAAAATTAATAAAGGTTACGATTTCATTTCAAACACCCTGTTTTTAAGCATAGACATATGAATTATGAATATAACAAAAAGCCGACTTCAATGCCGGAATTACCACCCAGGCGGTACATCTCTAACCAGTGTATACCAAAATACTAGAGTTGACACTCATGCATCCCCTATTTCTCTTCGTATCGTATCAAACCGAGGCTCACCCCAAGAGCTTAACTCACTGCACATCCAAACATTGTCTCGAAGTCCCATTTCAACGAACGATACCGATGCTGATTCGAATATAAGGCAGACATTTGGAACTGGACGGATACCGTTCAGATTGCACCTTCGCCAACGTTTGCAGATTATCTTTCCAGAGTTATAAAGAGAGAGAGAGAGAGAGGAGAGTATTCTGATGTCTCTGTTCTAACAAAGTTCTTGATCGGATTGAATTTACGCAGACCATGTTAAGAAGGGATATTATGCTTGTTGAAGACCTCGCGAATAGGCTTGTAAAAATAAACCGGAATGTGCAGTGAAAAATGAGGTAATCCTCAAAATGTTGCGAAATAAAACTTTTTTCAGAATATCAGAGTACATTTTTTTTACAAAGATCGGAAATGGAATACAGTTTTCATTAAAATTGTGAAACCATTTTTCATAGTAAAACTACACAAAAAATATTAGTGTAGGTATTATTGATTTTACGCGCAGTCATTTTGGCACGATATTCAATGAAAGTAATTTGTTTGATTCCTCCCAAAACAATGAAAATAACACAGCCTCGCAAGAATTAGACTTACGAGGCTGTGCGCCATTGGGTTTTAGCATCTGGAATTTCTCAGTAGTAACTTGGAGTTTGGATTAGTGCCCGTTTGATAATTACTATCAAGCTCGCTTCAAAGCGCTAAAGGTACACCTCTAATTAATTTCATTGCGTGATCCAAGACAGTTGAATCGGTCCTCCGGGACTCGTCGGGCTTCATTATCTCGACGCTTTTCTTGTGGTCGCCACTGTTGATTTTGGTTTAAGGAGTTGCATTGGTTTGGGAATAGTGTGGCGGGTTTGTCCCAAAAAAAAAGGTACACCTCTGACTACCTCAGTAATACAGGCGTAATGATGTAATGCTAGAAAATAACAATATAAGTACTAAAACACTTTTCTTCAAAATGCTCGTGCTTTACAATTTCATACTGTACAGTCAAATATCAAAATAAAATAATTTATATTAAGTGGACCATTACAAATGCCACTTTTAAACGTCAAACTTTCAAAGAAGAAGAGATGTTTTATTTCTGCCACGTGTTACAGTAACAATTATTAAAAACGAGTAACCTTCTAAGCAAGGAGTTGCTTGTGTGAGGAGAAGCCGCTCTTCGACTTTTACATCTTATAACTTTAAACGATCAATTTTTGCATACCAATATGGAGGGTCTTTACAAAACTAACAATGCTGCAGATAAGTAACTTACTGTGTTAATATAACTCTATAAGATACTCTTAGTACATAGCATCTAACTCTGAAACAAACAGTTCTATTGAAATACGAGAATATGGCATCTTATGCCCATTGGTCCAATTGGACGCAAGACGTGTAACAACGTTGTTAGTTTCAGGTTGCGATGGACATAAGCAATGGCTTTGCTTAATCAAAGCGTAGAGACGTTACGTGTAAGATAACATGCCTTGTCTGCACGTACCTAGCCCCCTATTATAGTTGGCTATGTGCACGTGAAGGTCTAAAATTGGAGATGTAATTTGAATACCCCAACCTTAGGCTGTGTACATCTATGTCTTTTATACAAGTAAATAACATTGAAGTGTCTGTTTGTAATGTCAAAATTGACAACAGGTTTTTATTAAACGGTAGTTATACAAAAGATATTTTTTAAGGTTTTGTTCAAATCAAATCATTTATTTGCGTATGTATGTTCTAGCTATATCCTACCTTGACAGGTGTGCAAATATCTATTACAATTAAAATCAATCATTCTTACATTAATCGTTACATATTAAACCATAGCAAATATTATTGTAACATTCATTAATTATATAAATTGTTTACTTAACTTAAAAATGTATTAAATGTATTTATCATTTAAATAATCATTAACATTATCATAGGCTTTATTGATCAAGTAAGTCTTTAATTTATTCTTAAATGATATAAAATTATTTTCTTCCTTTATTTTACTAGGTAATTTATTATATATTTTAGGGCCCATACTTTATTACTGTTTACTGTTTGTCTGTCTATCTGTTTGTTTGAGGTAATCTCCGAAACGGTTTAACCGATTTTGACAAATTTTCACCTGTAGATAGCTAATGTTATAAGGAGTAATTAAGGCTACCAATTTGGTTTCTAAAAAAAAAATGTGTTCTGCGCAATAAACGAATACCCGTTTTCTGTTAAATTCCACGTAAGCAAAGTCAAAGGGAATCCACACCACACCCTGGTTTTATAAAAAGCTTTGAATAAATCTGATGGTTCTTAATTAAAATGTTGATAAATAAATAAATAAATAAATAAATATTGCTGGACAATCCACACAGCACCATCTAGCCCCAAGCTAAGCAGAGCTTGTGTTATGGGTACTAGATGACTGATGGTTCTTAGTTAATTTTAACCATCCAATTGTTGACAAAAAGAACTAATCAAACTATTAATTAGAATGGGTCATAGTAAACATCTTTATTCAACCTACGCTAAAATTGTTATGCAATGCAAAAACGTACCTACCCTATTTGCTCTCCGAAAATAAACTCGCGTAGGCGAGCACTCGTTTGTCGGTGTTGGGAATTAATGGATCAATAATTTGTTGATGATACCCTGAAACTGCCGCCTTGATTGATGTAGGTTTTACTTTTAAATTAAATTAATTATTCTCCCTTAAAGACACGTACGTATTCAAAATTCAATTTATAGCTATATTCCCTTATTACATGGGACTTAAATACATATCCAGCTAATGTTCAGTACCGTCATTTCATTGTAAAATCATATTTTATGTGTAAACTTTCTGTTTTTCCGTGCCTCGGAAAGGACGTTAAGCCGTTGGACCCGGCTGTCATTTGTAGATCTTTGACAGTCGTTACGGGTAGTCAGAAGCCCGAAATTCTGACAACCAGTCTTACCAAGGGGTATCGTGTTGCCCAGTAACTGGGTTGTGGAGGTCAGATAGGCAGTCGCTCCATGTAAAATACTGGTATCCAGCTGCGTCCGGTTAGACTGGTAGCCGACCCCAACATGGTTGGGAAAAGGATAGGCAGATGATGACTCTATACACCTCTACCCAACCCTTTTGAGAAATACAGGCGTGATTTTATGTTTATGGTTGTGTATTTGTAAAACATATATATCTTAATTTTTATGTCTGCCATTAGTCTCGTTTGGTATCGATGAAAACGTATAAAAGCCTGCTTTAAACATACATTTTTGAAAATGTTCGTCCAATCCTTTAGTGAGTGCTTCGGGTTTCATTATTTCAGCGGTCCTTTATGGGCGACAGGTAAAGTTTGAATTTCGTATTGGACTTTTCACTTTAGCGATTTTAGACGTTGACTCTAAAACTGGGTATTTAAGGGCTTTTGTTGCAGGATTAGCTTCTAAAAGACAGTCGAGCTTACATTTGGTGCTAAGAGTAATGATTTTTTTATTATACTCTCATGTGTGCCTATAAACAAAGTACATATATACATAAATAAACTCCATTTTTTCATGCCTTTTTTCCATGGACGTACGCAGAAACTGGAGGTCTGCCTGCTTGTGTATGTGAGTTTGAATGTTTGTAACCCCACTCACGACACAGTAGTAGTTTCTAGTGTGGGGCAACGTTTTAATAAAAAAAAAACATTTATTTCGAACAACATTAACTTAAACTTAATTTTTTCTTGTGAAGAGGGTAATTGGTAAACACTAGATAATAAGTTATTTAATATTATGTTAGTAATACTCTATGGATCTGTTTGTGTCCGAAATAAAATAAATTATTATTATATTATTAACTCATATGTGTATTCACACATATGAGTTAATAATATTAGAGTAGAGGGAGACCCAGGAAACGATGGATGGATTGTGTGAAAGTTGATATGGCTAAGAAGGAGGTGACTTCTGAGATGACGGGAAATAGAGATGTATGGAAGAAGAAGACATGCTGCGCCGACCCCAAATGAAATTGGGATAAGGGCAAGAGGATGATGATGATGATTTGTATTCACACAAATATAGACAACACACAAAAGATAATATAAAAAAATAAAAAAATCAATATAAAATAAAATAAAAGAAGAAAATAAATAATTTACAGAACGCCACCTGCTATGATCATTACCTACGCACTCCTTTTGCTTCGCTTACGTTCATACATCTTGTCATACACGCACGCCGGTTGCGAGACTTACTCTCCAAGGTCAGTGTATGTCCTTCTAGGGTACTGGCGTATCCACTTACATCTGCCTTATAAATACATTTTGTTAGTTATCATTCATGCATTCTCATAACATGAGCAATACACCTAAGCGCTCATTTCGATTTTTGTATATAAAGATGGTAGCAGGTAACGTTCTGTAGTGTCTGCCTACCCCAAACGTTTCAGTTTATAAAATACGCGCTTGAACGTGGCGTAGCGGACACCAGTTTTATCCACAAATATTTGATGTAACATGAGTCAAACTGGTATCCCTCTAACTGTCCAGTTACTAAATAGCTACATTTTCGAAATTCTAATTTGAATATGAGAACAAAACAGTGTACGAATGTACACAGCACAATGTGTGTGTATGTGTGTGAATTCGTACGATTCTAAAATCAAAAATATTATTTTTAAATTTATTTTCAAATATTTATTCATATGTATGAGTGATACTAGCTGTTGTACCTTGTCTCATAAACAAATAGCTCTGGGAAAGTTGTATTTTCAAACGGCTCTAAAATCATTCGAAATTCAAAATTCGAAGACGTTTCCTTTACGTCAAGCATTCGTGCCAGGCATACAGCCCGAAATACAATACACATCCAGAATAGAATCAAACAACCTACTTACGTAATATTTGAATACAGCATTACGCAAGAAACTTTTCCCCAAGTTTCATGCGATTGCAATTCACAAATAACTTGGAAATATGCTTGGTAAGTCAGAGTGCGCAAGTTCTGAAACCTCACTAATACAAATTTCCCAACAACTATGAAGTTGTGAGCTATGAAGACGTTGGTTCTCGGAATACCGTCTAACTTATAATAGATATTTCAAGCGAACGTAATATGGTGAGCTCTTTAAGAGCCTTGCCATTTACTTAGAAGCAAGATCATTGAACTTACCTATTAATTATTGTTGAAATAGCTTTTAACTTTTAGCCTGTACTTTTATGATTTTTGTTTAAAGTAATCGTGTTTAGTAAATGAAGGCAGGGTGGCGCAGTATTTTAATTACTTGTAAATAAAATACAAATACGTATTTGGTATTTGTATTTCAATTACTTGCTTAAAATGTAATTTGTCGCCTAGGTATTTTGTACTTAGTGTTCCAAAATACATTTTAACACAAATACATTTAACCTTCATTCAGCGATTTTATTAATACTAGCTGACCCAGCAAACGTTGTTTTGCCATATAAAATAACCACAATTAAAATTTAGGGGGATGAAAAATAGATGTTGGCCGATTCTCAGACCTACCCGATGTTCACACAAAATTTCATACAAATCGGTCCAGCCGTTTCGGAGGAGTATGGGAACGAACATTGTGACACGAGAATTTTATATTAGGTCTTTACCTATGAAATTGCCGTTCTGCAGTACTGGCCATTTCAAATCAAAATATTTTTTGTTTGGCTAAGAATTCTAATTTCAAATTTATTTTATTTTAAAAACATGGATTTTTTTTTCCAAAAGTAGTCATTTGTTTATTGATTAGTGTTACATTTTCATCGCATTTAAATCTTTTTCGTCATCATGGATACGTTAAAAATTCGAGTAATTATGGAATATGAGTACCGTCGTGGCAGCAACGCGGCACAAGCGGCACGCAACATCAACGACGTTTACGGAGCTAACACTACAAACCAACGCACTACCTGTTATTGGTTTGCTCGCTTCCGTTCTGGAAATTTCGACCTGAAAAATGAACCTCGCGGTCGTCCGAAGACTTTGGTCGACAATGACGAATTAAAGGCGATTGTGGAAGCTGATGATACACAATCTACGGCTGAATTAGCAGCAGCTTTCGACGTTAGCGTCAAAACAATATTGGTCCATTTGCGTCAAATTGGCAAGGTAAAAAAGCTTGACAAATGGGTGCCCCACGAACTCAATGATCGCCAGCGCGAAGTACGCGTCGAGACGTGCCTTGCACTGCTCAACAGACACACAAATGAAGGAATTTTGAACCGCATTGTTACCTGCGATGAAAAATGGATTCTGTTTGATAACCGCAAGCGCTCAGCAAGTTGGTTGGATCCAGGTTCAGCACCTAAACAATGCCCTAAACGAAAACTTACCCCAAGAAAAGTGATGGTCACTGTTTGGTGGTCTAGCGCCGGTGTGATTCAACACAGCTTCTTACCAAACGGGGTGAGCATTACTGCAGATGTGTACTGTGAAGAATTGAACACAATGATGGAGAAGCTGGCACATCTCCAACCAGCATTGGTCAATCGCTCGTCTCCGCTGCTCCTGCACGACAACGCGCGACCTCATACTGCACAGCAGACGGTCTCCAAGTTGCAAGAACTGGGGTTGGAAGCTCTCCGTCATCCGCCCTACTCACCAGACCTTGCGCCTACAGACTACTACTTTTTCCAGAATTTGGATAACTTCTTGGCGGGAAAAAAATTCAATACCCGAGAGGCAGTACAAAATGCCTTTGAAGAATTTGTTGCCTCCCGTCCAGCTGATTTCTTTAAGAAGGGCATCAATAAACTGCCACTGCGTTGGCAAAGATGCATTGATTGCATGGGTGATTACTTCGATTAATACAAATAAAAAATACATGAAAAAAATTCATTTAATTTTTTTCATACAAAACGGCAATTTCATAGGTAAAGACCTATTATATAAGATAATTTAGCAGGTTTTATTCATTCTCTAACAATACGGTTTTTTTATTCTGCTTTTTAGCCCATGCTGGGTTGGATTACTTTTTATTTTTACTAGTGTTTCGTAATTTGTATTTTGTACTTCAAATAAAAATAGCTAAAATAAAAATACTGTACTTTGTATTTAATATTTTTAATACTTAGGAGATATTATTTTGTAATTTATATTTCAATTAAAGCGAGGCACGTATTTTCTTTCTTTCTTTTTTAAGAAACGTTGCCCCACACTAGGATTTTTTCCTGTATCGTGGGTGCGTTTACAAGCATTTAAAGTCACATACATGAACATTTTGCCCGGTCTTGCTTCAAGTTAATCACTAGCAAACTTACATCTCGACCTCAATATCGATCGCATTTATAATTGGAAGCGATATTTTCAGAACAGCTTCCCCTTTGACCTTTTACTGTACGAGACGGATCACCTACGTGTTTGTGGAGGCGTTTAAGAGTTAGTCCAACCATAACGCATAAATTGATCTAAATAAAATAAAAAGCCTTTATTGTTGTTAGCAAGTTATACACAGAGTAGTTTCGTGTGCCTAAAATTAATTTACTTATGACTACTATCTGAAAAACACATTTTGACTATTAACTAGAGTTTAACTAATATACTAACAATTTTTAATATCTCTTGATTGTCGGCAAACGGTAGTACGGTTACAACTTGTCTTCTGACAAAGGCCTCCTCTAAAGCTCTCCAGTCTTTTCTCATTTTTGCAGTGCGAGTCCATGTTGAACCCGCTATTTTCTTAACGTCATCCTATAAATCGATCTACATAGCATTTAATATCATCCTGCTGCCCTTAGCCCGATTTATTTGGGGTCGGCACAGCGTGTCTTCTTCTTCTCTCTATTTACCGTCATCACATTCGTTTCTAACCATTTATGTCAAAACAAATAATAATCATTCATTCCCGACTTTGAAAAATACTTACTTGAATTAGGAATACAACTTTAAGAACTCAATATGAAGATATGTTAAGCACAGGTGGATACAAAACTGCATTATTGAAAAAGAGTGTTATGTGTATGGCTCCTCTTATTTATAACCATGTACCAAAGTATATAAAAGATCAACCCTTAAGTAGATTTAAAACGTACCTACCTTAAAAAAATATTTCTTCAAAAATGTTATTATTCTGTATCAGGTTTTGTAAGTGATATTATAATAATATAAAAAGTCAATGTAGTCTACAATGTCATAATATTAATTAACAAAGTAGTTAATCGAATGAGTAATTAGAATAATTGTAGCATAAGTAAATAAAATTTTGCATGCCATTAGGCAGAATGTGTAAGGATCAAAAATATTGTAACACCTAATTGTACTAATTACCTACATTCTAAGCAAATAAATAAATCTATCTTTCTATCTATCCATATCTTCTTTCACACAACGCACCCATAGTTGCCTCGAGTCTTATTACCCCCCAGATTCAAACTCATAACTTTCCTTACAACATACTCTACATTCCTCCGCATCAAACGCTCTGAAATAGGTACAGATAAACCATAAGTCTCTTAATGCATAGACTGGTTGTCTATGCATTAAGAGGCTTAACTATATTAGAATAAGATTTGAAATTCAATAATAACTGGATGTTTTAAGCCTGAGACTAAAGATTAAGATGCACAAACATTTTTTCTTTTTGTGAGACCTTAACATGTGACTGAAACAAAAGAAAAAAGGAAAGAAAAACATTTATTTGGGATACGCGGAGGAAATATAAACACTCAAAATTAAAACTAAACAAATAAAAAAGAAGGACCTTTGCGAGGCCAAAAAGATGGCAAGTTAGAGAGACAAATGTTTGTAAGATCTACAAACACTTATTCCGGGTGTTCTGGGTATTTGCAATGTATAATAAAAAAATATCTTTCTATGTAATGTATCTTATTAAGTATATCAGTCATCTAGTACCCATAACACAAGCTCTGCTTAGCTTGAGGCTAGATGATGCTGTGTGGATTGTCCAGCAATATTTATTTATTTATAGTTATGTAAGCTCAGTAACAACGTGAGTCGTACGTAGGTTTATTTGAGCCTACAAAGTATGGAGATCTCGTTAAAAGTTTTCTCATGGCACCAGTACGAAACGAAGCTATATAACTGTTTCTGAAAAGTCAATTAAATTGGACAAACTCTGAAACAGTGTACTGAAGGTAGTCGATATGATTGCGTTGACAGCTTAGGGGCCAACCAAGTATTACGTAAGCAGAGTTTTACTCATTTTTACCCTCCCTTCCACCTTTTCAACAAGTAAACAAAGCATCTCCATCCCTCCAATGCTTACGTAAACTTCGGTAAGTATGTTTTTTTCTTTTACCTGTTGAGGTTTATTCGATTCTTGTTATTCGTGAGTGTACAAATAAGGAATTAGTAGATTGATCGTTATGTGGTGTAAATAAATAAATATCTCTGTGTATCACTCAAAACTATGGTTTACAGGCTGGAAATACAAACCTCAGGAGTGAAAACCATAAAAACAGACTTAAAAATGAAACAGATATTATTTTGATATACGTTACAAGTCCTACTTATAATAAGTCTTTTTAAGCAAGAAGTGAATAAAGACTCACCAGACCCTATAGTCAAAAAATTACAAAGGTTTTGTGGGGCTTAGTTTTGGTATAAGTTATTTACATCTTAAGCTAATTATATTTTTAAAATTTAAGTATTTACAAAATATACAACTATGCCATAAAACTTACTATTTACATATTTACAAAAATAAAATAAAAAGCAGACCAAGACATTTTATTTATTTACATATTTAGCTAATTATGAACTTTGAGGTTCTAACTGCATTCGATAATCGACTTCTAAATCCTTTTAAATATAGAACGTGAAAGTTATAATAATTAGCTGAGCTAGGCCTCAGCTGTCAAAAGATAGGTCATTTAGTAGTTGTAACCCCTCGACCTGGTGCAACAAGGCAGTGTTGTTACGAGTACTTACAATACCTAACCCTATTCCACCAGCTGTTATCTTCCCGCCGTGTGTTCTTATTCCCATCGTCCATACCTGGCCTCAACCCTGTATTAATTGATCGAATCATTTACGAGTAAGGTTGTGATAGTAACAGTATTACCATCTCCCGCTAGTTATCTTCATCGTCATCGTCTACACGTCGACACTAATCCGATTACGTGTTAGCGCGGATATATGTCTATACCTATGTTCCTATATGCGGCAAACATACTAAAGCTCGCAGTAAGCTTACCGTCTCAATCGTGAACTACCTGGCTTACTGACCACTGATGTATCTGCATATTTGAGATGGATTGTATGCTCATTTCTATATAATATTTTGCCCCGGTCTCCTAATATGTCATCTTAAAGCCATCTTTGTTCGGTTGTGAAAAAGGGATAGTGCTGTGCTATTCGATCTGTGTAGCCCCATCTCGCTCTCATACTGGTAAACTGTTTCACAAAAGTTGAAGTTAAAATATCGACTTTCTTTTGTCTCCCGCCGCAGATCTGCGGGAAGACTAATGAAGATTAATAAGCTTTGTTATTCATACTCATGCAAGAGGTTATGGGTTCGAACCCAGGCAAGTACCAATGTGACTTTTTCAATTCACAATACTGACATCACTGACATCGGGGAAGGAAAACATCGTGAGGCAACCTAGACTCATAATTAATATAATTATGAAACCGTCAGCGCACTTTGAGCAAGTGGTATCATTAATGCTCGAGCCTTCTTTGTATGAGAAGATCGTTTGCCCAGCAGTGGGACAGTACCAAGCTGGTATTATAAATTACACTGTTAAATACAAAAAATATAAGAAACCTGTAATCCTTTTAAAAGTATCTAGTAGCCCACTGGTATCGGGAGGATTCCAGCTACCCAGCGGTTAGGGCTCCAGAGATAGGACACCCCTAACAATGCGAGCCGTGTCCAGAAGTACCGATTTCTGAATCAAGTTGCTAACTCTACCCTGCCTTCTCAGGCAAGGCTCTTAGCCACTAAGCCATTGACTGTCAACTGTCGGCATTACGATTGTTGAGACCACAGCCGACAGGTTAACAAATTCTCAAGTATACATGATTTTGTTTTTGCTTATTAATGTACTGGCCGCAGCTTCGCTAGCGTTAATGCAGACTTCGTCAATCCCTCGGGAACAGTCCTTTTTTTACCGGATTTAAGGTCCAAATCGTATGTCCTTTTCTGCACCCCTGTCTGTCATTGTATACAACCTCAACAATATAATTTACCTAATTGAATTCCTACATTCTACTAAAGAGTGTAGACTAGATACCGTAATTCTTTGTCAACTTACGGTAACTTTTCCCATAAAATTGACTAGAAACTGCTCCTTGGGACCGGAAGCCCACTTAAATTAAATCAATTATCTGGCCGCCTCGCGCCGTGATGTACAGCTGAGCGCACGTTAGCGGTCACACTTTGACCTCGACCTGGCCGGGCGTAGTGCGGAGTTTCAAAAGAGCGCGAGGTCAGCGTATACTGGTTGCGATACCGCCAACATCCGGCCTAGCTACCGTACAAGCACCGAGATCCTACGTTGGAAATATCGTTAGTTAGGAGCCCGTGGCGTTCCAAAGTGGCTTTCTAAGTTAAATAGAATTACAGGACCCAGCGGCATCGTTGCTATTTCTGACTATTTTTATTACAAAATTTTGCTTGGTTTCACTTTTTAATTACTTCCTTTTAACACAACATCACGCCCGTATTCTTCGGAGGGTAGGCAGGTACACTCATATTTCGCTAGTTATGTTTAAGCCCATGAAATATGATTGAATATATTTCCATCAACCGAGCATACATCCAGGCTCCTTGCTGCTACTGAGTAATTGCTAATGAAAAATCCCAAGAACACATGGACCTCATGCTTAGCAGGCGCGCCTGCTACCACTTAACCAACGCGGCAGTACTTCCTCGTGACATCTAAAAAAAGTTTATGATAGATACTCTTTTCGTTCTGATAACGACACATGTCTAGAACCTCATTATATTCAAAATCACATGAAAAAAAAGAAGTGCTATTAGTTTTTACCAAAACCAAACTACTTTTTTTTGTTTTGTTTCATCATCGCTCGTCATTTATCAAAAACTGAGGATAGCTAAGAAGTTCGGATAAACCGGAATTGATAGTAAAAATTAGAAATTGCATTCGCATCAAACAATGCGAATGTTTAGCGAATGCGAGTGTACGCAGAAAAGTGAAATATGACGATATTGCATTGATCGAGATCATGCGAAGTATAATATTTCAGTGTAATATTTTTAATATTTAATCGATGGTTAAAATTATACCTTGATGTTTCTTTTTTTGCTCCTTCTCAACATTCGCATTCGCACATTCGCCTTCCAAACACTCGCATTCGCATTCGCATTCGCGAATGTCTAAAATATGACATTCGTAACATCACTGGCTTGAAGTTACAGAATAAACTCACACCTTTTTCCCATGGTGGTAGGCAGAAACTACAGAACGCCACCTGCTACGATCCTTAAAAACTCCTTTTTTAATTGCTTCTTTTACGTTATTATATCTGGTCATACACGCATGCCGGTTGCCAGGACTACGCACCTGACCTTTTTGAAGTACACACCAATAAGGTCAGTAATAATAGGGCGTCCCCACCCGTCGTTTCCGCTTACAAGTGCCTTATAAATCCCTTTTGTCGTCTTTCATTCATCCTTTCAACGTGACCAAACCACGTTTTAAGTTAAACATAATACTTATAAAAATGTTTATGAAAACATATTTTCAATTCAATTCAATTTATTTATTTTGTGAAAATAGTGAATACAGGTGTTTTTCAATATAATGTCTATTGTACAAACCATGTCCCGCCGATATCATCATCCTCTTGCCCTTATTCCAATTTCATTTGGGGTCGGCGCAGCATGTCTTCTTCTTCCATACATCTCTATTTCCCGTCATCTCAGAAGTCACCTCCTTCTTAGCCATATCAACTTTCACACAATCCATCCATCGTTTCCTGGGTCTCCCTCTACTCTTGTAACCCTCTACATTCATACTCAAAACTTTCCTCACATTTTTTCACCATGTCCCGCCGATAAGCATACAAAATCTGATTACACTTTGCAGTGGAAATAAAAGAAGAAACAATGTCAAATTTTTGCAAGCATGTGAAGTTATATAATTTTCATAATAAAATAAAATGTCATGAAAATAAGAGATAGTAAAAATAAAAAGTTGTCAAAAGTTTGCAAAAACACTAACAAAAAGAATGACAATGAAAAATATTTATAAATTAATTAATCAAAATTTGTCATCCAAATACTCCTTGACTGAATATACCTTGTCATTTAGTAACTTAAATAAATGACTTTTGAATTAATTATTATTCTTACAATGCCTCATACGACAAGGTAATTTGTTATACAATTTTGGTGCCATTGCATAGACACTTTTATTACCAAAAGCAGTTCTGGTGGTTATTGTTTTTAACATATCTGCTTTTAAACAAAGGAATAAATAATTCTTCACTTAACACCGTGAAGTTTTAATAAACATACGGCAGTTCCTATACTTCTCACAAATAGTTAGCACAGTTTTGGAGGCGACACCCGCCCGGTATAAGCAAGTGTACACGCTCGGCATCCACTCAAGTTTCCATTGTGTAACCTGCCAGTGCATCTTGCATGCGCACACAATGGGAACTCGCCTTTATTTTGAGACGACGGAACCCGACTTTGAAGCGGATTATCGGAAATCTCATACACCACCAATACCTAGCATACAGTGTACATGCTGTGTATACTGAACACACTACATGGATAGGTTTACGTATGTTGGTAGTTGATACATAAACCGTCGACAGCTCGTTTCCCAGTTGTACATAAACCTGCGTATTGATTTTTACATTTTACATAGATGCCTATGTATATACATTCGAGCATGAACTGTCCGTAAAACGATGAGGCTCGAAACTGTTTCATTTTTCAGTTCCGTAAATGGAACTGTAAAATGAATCAACTACTGTCCGTGTGTGTCTATATTTCAGTTTTTGTTCGGATAAAATCTCCTATTACGCTTGTCCGCGCTTTCAGTCGAGAATGCTCCTGGAATTTGCTTTATTAAAACTATCATTGTTCCTACATTCACATTTATCCGGCCGTTCACCGGCTCTTTGTTTCGTCTCTTTGTTTACATGTCATGTCGGGTGTAATTACAGATTAGGAACTAAGACATGTACGTGTATGCGTCTATGTATCTACGTCAAGAGACAATGGTCTGCAGGACATTGATTACGGACGTTAGCCGTATCTATTGTTTTGTTTACATTCGAGCCGACCTGTACCTTAATTACACGACGTCGGCACCTTGAGACGAGGCATGTAGCTCCACCTGAGCGGCAGATGCGTCGCAGCTGCCGGCCGGGCTAGTCCTCTCGCCCCGCGCGCCCCTCCGCCCGCCTCCCGCGGTCCGCGCAATCGCGGCTAACAGTTTTATTTCCCCGAATAAACTTTATCAAACAAAGCGTGCGTGCCCCGCGCCCTGCATCTGCTCGCCCAGCTGTTCCCGCTGCAGCTGACCTTGCCGTCTCGCTCTAACGCACGCTCCGCCCCACCGCTAGACAAGGATAGCAAGTCTCGCTGTAATCGCGGGGCCCTTCAATTCCCGGCGCATAGCTCATTCGCAGTTTGTGTTTGGATGCGGACGGGCTAGCTGATTATGATGAACAAACGTAAGCGCGACGATACGTCCGACGCCGCCGAGGCCAGTGATGAGAAGCAAGTTAAGAAGCAGCGTATTCGCAAGCGGTCTAACAGCGACCCGCTGAGGACGGAGTCGGTGTCAATGGAGAAGGGGCAAGCGCTGAGGCGTTTGTTTGGAAGAATCTGTGCCATCGACATGGAGGGAACTCAGCGACCCGCCTCGGACCCGGAGGATTATCAGCACCCTGCCCCGGGCCCGGAGGCGGACGAGATGTTGGAGGAAGACGAGAACTCTCTGGTGGACGATGTGCCGGCTGACATGGATCCGGAGCAGCTTGGATTCTTGGTGTGCGCTCAGGAGACTCTGCGCTTCTTGAACGGGCTCGGTATAACTTACCAGCACCCGGTGTTCAACAATCTCCGTCTGCGTCTGCTGCGGGGAATCAACGAGATTGGTGTTGCCTGAGTATTGCTGGGCCCCGAGCCCACCCGCAAGTAAACCTCTCCCCAACTGATCTCTTCGTTTCGGACCACTTCGTTTTGGACCACTGTTCCTCGTGTGTTTCTTTAACCCTGTGACCCCCGTGACGTTTCTTCTCCGGAGTTGTTTCGACCCTCTAGTTTGGGATATGGTATAAGCCAGTGAACATTAAGACACAATGCGTGTTATTGTAGCGTTTCAAAGCAACAGGTGTCCCGCTTGGGAATTCTAGTCACTATCTAGTCAAATTTTAAGTTAAGAAATTTTTAATCTATCAATGTCTAACGATTGAAATAAATCGTCATATATAAATTGGTGTTCAATTATTTCTCTCCCCTTTTGTTTATTTTTCTACGAAGCAAACACTGTGACTTTACACAGAACATTAAAGACATTTTTTAAAGTTATTTATTGGCTGACAAATAATAGATTCACACATTCCAGTAAATATACCTAGATTATTAAAACGTTCAGTTTTATTAACACAACATTCTTTGTTCTCATTTTCAAGTGAGAGATATATTTTTTTCTTTTGACGTCAGTCCTTTGTTTCATACATTTGCAAAGATAAAATTACTGAGTTCACTTTGGTTTGAGAAATTCATTTCATACAACACACACTCTTTTATAAACAAGCATTCGCTTTGTGAATGGTTGCTAAGCAGCTGAGGGTACAACACGAATACTTCACATCTTATTAAATTCACCACATTTGAAAGGCTGGCTATATTTAAATTCTAATTAAAAATGCATATTCCTTCAGAATATGATTTTGTATAAAAATGTCAATTACAGAGATAAATTAATAAAATAACTAAGTGAGAATAAAGACTATGACTAATAAAAAACTTAGTCGGTTGCTTTTATTATTAATTGGGTCACCCCTTAACATAGGGGTTCTAATAATACTGCTGTTAGAAAGCTGAGGGTGAATGGTAGCACCTGCTTAACCCGCCAACCATAACAAGCGACGGTTAAGTTAACTGTCGGGTAATAAACTTCGCTAAAGTCCTGACTTCGAGATGGATAACTTGCTGGATTGGAAGACTATCTAGGCAGCGGAGATACAGCCTGAATGCAGCTTTGAGTGTGTAAGTATATAGTTGAGTAAGATCTGGGTAAGTTGATACTAATGGGACCGCATACTTGATTGGGGATATCTAACTTGATTGGGGATTAAAACATCGAGTGAAGGGATGAATATTTTAATTTTTGATGAAGATAAACATCAATCAGCACGCCTTTATTCACCGAAGGGCTGGGCAGAGTTGTACTTGTAGTAACATTTATATTTCGTCAGTCATAGTTCGCTAATTAAGGTCTCATGTAATAAGGGTCGGGCCAATTGTTATTAAGGAAAGATTTCGTAGTACCTTTGATATTACATTACATTTTATGAAGTATTTGACGGGATTTTTTATGACGGGGCTAGAAAATAAAGAGTAACCAGCTACTATCAGGACATGGATATTATGTTAGTCAGTTTATCCTCACATAAATCTCAATAAATAAAGATAGAAGATAGTTTAATTGTAAAAGCCTGTGTACCTATACAGTACAAATTGTGGTTTGTAGTGTAAAATGATGTGAATTAGACAATGGTCTACATGTTTTGCCAAATATAATGGCGTAAAAATGTTACATGTAAGTATACATACATTATCTAGACACTCAACTGTAAGAAACAGCTATCTTCCAACCAAATTAAACATTAAAAGAGTAAGAACAATTCATTACTCAACATCACGTTTGTATTTTTCGAATTGTTAGGTAGAGTTATTTGTTAGATAATTGTACCTCTACTCTATAGTCATAATCCTTTTCCTAACCATGTTGGGATCTTCCAGTCTAACCAGATGCAGCTGAGTACCAGTATTTCACATGGAGCGACTGCCTATATGAGGTGTGCCTCTAGTACAACCATATTTAACTAGATATAATAAAGATAAAGTTAATCAACCATATCCTACGAAATACAAACTAACTCTTACTGATCCCGTCAACAATGTTAGGCCCCCCAGTACAGTAGAAGAAATATGGTGTACCGAACCTAAATAAGTTGGCATAACGGCAGGAGGACGATGATGAGTTATCAAATTGTTCTTTCAATCAATCTGTAACATTTACAAATATTAAAATCACAACCCTGTTCTCAGTTTCGCCTAGAATAGACTCAAATTATGCCAAATAAATTGGCATATGGACAGTGGGGTGTTGATGAGTCATTTAAATTGTTCTTTTAATCAATTTCTATATTTACAATAATTAAAATCACAACCCTGTTCTCAGTTTCGCCTAGAATAGACTCCAATTATGCCAAATAAATTGGCATATGGACAGTGGGGTGTTGATGAGTCATTTAAATTGTTCTTTTAATCAATTTCTGTATTTACAATCACTAAAATCACAACCCTGTTCTCAGTTTCGCCTCGAATAGACTCAAATTATGCCCAAATGAATTGGCATATGGGCAAGAAGATGCTGATGAGTCATTTAAATTGTTCTTTCAATCAATTTCTGTATCATTTACAAACATTAAAATTACAAGCCTGTTTCTAGTTAAGTCTAGCATAGACTCAATTTTTGTCCAATAACCAGCAATGACAGTTACAATTATAATTAATTTATGACCAGAGCAAGTAAAGACAATAAAATATTTTCTTAACCATGCCTTTACCAAAATTCAAATGATCTCTTCACAGGCCATTTATTAAGATATGTTAATATAGTGTAGATAAGTTTCTAAATGAAGAATCACTATAGTTTACAATTAGAAACAACTCAAAAATCTTTTGTTTCGTGATTCTTGTTTTTCAATGTGCTTTAACACTCTCATCGCCATACGGTCCGCCAGCGGGACGTATGTTTTCGAGTAAGGCACGCCACCTTTAAGTTACATTAACCGAGATCAGCAGGCCGTACGGGCCGCCGGCGTACCGTATCTTTCGCGCCAATATGTAACCAAATTACCGTTATTGTTTACGAAAAATATCGAGTCTGTCACGCCACTCATAATAATCAATCATTAGGCCGCCGGGCGCCCGCATGGCTTGCAACGGTTGCATTTTCGCGCGCTTTTAGTGTAATTTCACTACTTTCTTCTAGTTTTTGTTACTTGTGCGGAATTTTTAGCATTATGTCGGACTCAGAGGATGACCCAGATTACCAGCCGTCTACAGACGAAGAATCTGTGAGCCTGAGCAAAAATTCTGATGCACTTTCTGAAGAAAGCGTAGAATTACCTACTTCTAACAGAAACCAACATCAACATTCGTCTGAAGCCACAAGACCTCAGAGTATGCCAAATTCTAGCTGGAAAATGCCATCATCAGATGGTTTAAGAAAAAAACAGTTTCTGTTCACTGTTGATCCAGGCATGAAAAATATTAATTCAGATTGTCAAACCGAATTAGATTGAATTAATAATAAAAGAATAATGATGTTAATTCACTAACAAAACTAAGTTTATTTCATTCAAAACGGCTTTTTAATTCCTGTAATTAACCCTCTAGTTACCCTATAAATGTAAAGATAGAGCAACCATTTTTTTTTTAAATTGTGGGTATTTAAGTAAATTTTACACCTGATAGCTTCAATTTTCTGAAACAGCAGGCCATGCGCTATAAAATTAATATGAAATTGCGAGGTCGTAGCGGACCGCACGGCCTGCTAGTAAAAATACACAATGAGCCCGCCGGCAGACCGTATGGCCTGCTAAACCCGCTATAGATTTTTCGCCGCGGCCTGCACTGGTAGGCAAATCTGCGACCCGCCGGCAGACCGCACGGCTTGCTGCACTGAAAAGTTTTATACATGGGTGGCGGTGAGAGTGTTAAATATATTTTTTGTTACGTACAAATTAACTAACATATTTGTTTGGCATAGATGGAAAATCATAGCGCTAACCGAGCTAGTTCAGATCATTTTATGTAAGTTATGTTTAACAAATAAATGATTCTATTCTACTCATCTTCAATGTTTTTCCTGTACTTCTTCATATGGGCATCTCAAAAATATTGGAATAGGAGTATCTAATGCAAAAAAGATTCCAATCTGTGGTACTGATATAATTATTAAAGGTGAAGAAATTCTTTGTTTATTTCTGTGTGATTGTGGTAAAATCTTGAATTATTATCAGTCGTATTTCATATTTTTGTTTTGTTGCTCTTGATTAACTTATTCTTGAGGAAGGGTTATTTAACATCAGGATACAACCATTAGGAGCTGGTGAAACCGTAGGGCATAGTTAGAACAGAATGAAATAATCCTGTATTTGATAAAAGGCAGAAAAGTCCATGCGGGAATCAAATTCTGGCTAGTTTTTTCCCAACTATGTTGGGGTCGGCTTCCAGTCTACCCGGATGTAGCTGAATACGAGTATTTTACTTGGAGCGTCTGCCTATCCGACCTCCATAACTCAGTAAGACTAGTTGTCAGACTTTCGGGCTTCTGACCACACGACTGTCAAAGATCTAGAAATGACAGCCGGGACCAACGGATAAACGTGCTTTCCGAGGCATGGAGGAGTCTCGATATGTTACGAACGTTCACCCATCCACAGACTGACCTCGGCAAGCGTAGTTTAACCTTCGATCAACACCTGCGGCTGTTTTTATTTAGCCACGAGCCTTTGCGAGTTCATGCGGGAATGTATTTGGCAAATATAATTACCATCCTTTTCATTCTTTTGTAAAATCCAACGGTGAGTGCTCCACACTTTATCTCTACTCAACACGCCACCTCTCATCCCTGTTTTTAAGCTGATTCTTTCAGTGTAGCTCGCTCAAGTACAATACAAATTTGCTGTAAATTATCATAAGAACATGACGCCTGTTTTCCCCGAAGGGCTGGACAGAGGTGCACCTATAGTAACACTCATATTTCGCCAGTTATGTTTAAGTGCCATGTAATAGGGGGCAAGCCCATTGCCATAAATCAGGCACAGATCCAGACTCTAAAATATAAAATTATCATATTTTCAAGGCATACGTTCCTATCACACTTGTTCTTTTACTGGAAATAGAATCTAAGTGTAACTTACAGAGTAACTTAAGCTCATGATTGACTGATTTTTTTTTTTTAATATGCTTCTTTATTTAAAAATAGGTACAACAGTCTTATACATAAATAGTTGTATGGCGGATATTAATATTACTTACTAGTTTGTACTTAACTCGCCATTTTGTCCGCGTGGATTTCGTACTTTTCCTTTCGAAAATTATCATCTCTTGCACGAAGGGGTGCAAGAGATGATAAAGCGTAGTTTTGAAAATATAATATAGCCCTTATAACTCACTAATAACGTAGCTTTCTATAGGTGAAAGAATGTTTACAATCCGTTTAGAAGTTTTTGAGTTTAGTCCATTACAAATAATCAAATCTTTTCACTTTATTTATACCTGTAATATGAGTTCAGATTAGATTAGTTTGAAAGTCGTATTGATGTTCTTTATAATTTAGTTTCTTTTTTATCATCATTCCCGCAATGAATTGTGATTAGTATAATACACTTACAGTATAACACTTGCCCAGTTTTGAACCCACAGCCGTCGTGCCTGAGATGCGAGGACAATAGGCCATCAAGACCCTCAATATTTAGATGTCAGATTGTCTTGACAAGCGATTTGATTAACTATTGCTGTTACAGTCACATCACTTACCTTTGGTAATGTGTTGATTAGCCTTTCAGAAACTGGGTTGTAATCCAATAGGCTTCTCACATCATAGGGGGTTGATATCTTATTAAAACTGACTCTGGTAAACAATACGCCAAAACGTAACAACACGCCTGTAATCTCCGATTCGATATCGTACACCCACATCTCGCCAGTTAAGTTTTAGTGTCATGTAATAGGGAACGAGCCTATTGCCATCAACCGGGCACGAATCCAGACTGAATCCCTGCTGCTGGGAAATCAGTTAAAATGATCTTATGACGTTCGCCTTAACATACAAAAAATATCAGAAAAAAGTAAAAATATTTTAATTTTTTGAGTTATTCACAAAATTATAGGAGAATAAAAATTAATGAATTAATATTTGAATTAAATTAATTTAGGTATTTAGCCATGTCTTTTGTAGTTTGCAGACTTTTCTCTTTATTCGTGCTGTGAGACCTTGCCTCTAAGCAAATTTGATATTTCTAGGTTAACGGGAAGTACCTATAGGTAATAAGGTTTTGATTGACTTGCAAAATGGCCGTATTTTATTTTGCTTTGACTTATAAGCTTGATATTTTTAGAGCTTTAAGGGACCGCAGACTTACGTATTTGATATTAATTTCTTGACAGACAAACAAATGAAAAACAAAGTGATTCTAAAAAGATTTTGATTTTTTCTATTGAAGTAAGGAACAAAAACTGAGTCTTCATAGGTCTCTGTACATAATTATGACTGCAGCGTCCAAAACTCGAAATATACTAAAATACAATTTAACTAACGTTTAAAGCCAGTAATCCTCAGAGCTTGAGCCCAATTGCAGACAGTACGTAGAGAAAATAACATATCTACACGGTAGAGGTAACTAAATCCAGACATAACGCTTGGTCCGGCCGGATAAGCAGTGCTGCCAGCCTCTCACTGTGGATTTCCAAATGTCAGATTAAGGAGATTTTCGTAAGAAACTAGGCTTTTGAAAAATCCTAAAATGACACGTTTATTTTTTTTTAACCCTTACAAATTAGAATAAATATAAAACACAAATTACGGGGTTATTTTTAACTATTTTAACTTGAAATCAATAATTGTTGTCTTTAAATAGTGTTGAAAAGCAGCCCCGGTTAAAAATTTCAAAGTTTTTCTGTTTCTTAAAATTATGATGTAACAAAACACAAATAAATGTGCAATTACCTATTTAAAACGCCTTTTTCAATATTTTTTTTATTACTTGCCATCATTATTATTACTTCTTTCTTTGTTTTCGATATAAGCATTGTAATTGTGTCTGTGCTAAATGAATGTTTTTCTTTCTTTCAACGTTGCCCTGTAAAATACCCTAAATACTGGGGAAAATACCCTAAGCTGGAAACACTACGAATAAGCTCCAAATTAGTCTGCGTATTGAGCTAGACAACATTTGGAGCCGAATTAAATCTGTTGAACTGAAACAATAGTGGTTTGAAAGATTATGTTGGGGATTGGTCTGTTATGTTTTGTTGATTATGAATGAATTTTGAATTGAACTGATCACGTTCAAGTTATATCGTAAAATGGAGAGAATAGAAACGCTAGAAAGGGCAGAAACAAAACATAGACGGAGATTTTTTAATGTTATTAAGTAGTTACTATATAAGGAGTCCAAATTATTCATTTCAATTTATTAAAAGAATTAAACTCCTTGTATATAACAAACAGTGCTCACGTAACGAGAAAATCCCCTTCAAAGTTTTCTTTCTTTACACCATCAAGCTAACCCAAACTGTTAATATTTTTTTACTTATTCATCTTATTTCCATCCTATTAGGTCATCATCAATCAAGTTTTTTATGACACTCCAACGACTTACTCACTAATACATTTTTAGGATACTTTTCGATAAGACTAAAAACCTAAAGTGAATTTGTCATTTATTGTAGGTTTCTACAGCACTTGCATATATAGGTATATTGCAATATGTACATTACAAATACTATTATTAGACTACAGGGCACTACAGTTGTTAATTAATACGAATACTAATGTTGTTTTTGGAATTTCTTATGAATAAAGAAAATAATTACAAATAATATTATGCATGGGGCCATAGGTAATAACTGCATTACGATAACAATAGTGAAATTACGACGGTTAGTTGAAGTTAAGAGTTGTTTGAGTAGGTAATGAATCTGTTTTATTTTTGGGCTGGGCATCTCCTTATCACTGCTGAAACTAAATTTCTGGGGACTTAATAAAAATTATTAAGGCCTCCAACCAGGACATACAAACTTACAAGCTAAGCGGCTACTCGCTTAGGGCACCCCCTGCGGGGTACGAACCTCGGCTTGGGGCGTCGCTGGGAGAGGACAGCAAAGGGGCAGTCTGGATTTGATCGAGAAATGAATCTGCAAAGTCGTCCAGTTTAAATAGAACTCTTACGTTCCCCTTTCATACCGGTTACGGCTTTTCTTATTACGACAGGCATTTCCTAGAACGCCGACAGCTTTATCATTAGAAATTCTAGGAAATGATGTTACGTGTTTTCCGATACTCGTAGGTACCTTCCGGTATTGAAAGGAAGGGAAGTCCTTGTTGTCAACGGAAATATTTAATTAACTAGGAAGTAGTACTGAAGAATTGAGAATAATGGCATATACTATGTGTACGGTTCACGTACAGGTATATTGCTGACGCCGCGACCCATTTTATTTACTTTTATAATTATTATTATTTGACCAATAGTTGCCGTGGCGCTATTACCGCGTGTTAGCATCCCACGGTACTTTCATGTAACTTTTACGAATAAACCAATCTATCGTGAAGTCGGGCGAGTTCCGTCTACTCACATTCAGCAACTCAACTCGTGGCTCATGGCCAAATAAAAAGTGGTTGATTGAAGGTTAAGCCACGCTTGACGAGTTCAGTCTGTGGATGGGTGACCATTCGTAACATATCGAGACTCCTCCGTGCCTCGGAAATCACGCTAAGCCGTTGGTCTTGGCATTCATTTGTAGATCTTTGAGAGTGGTTACGGGTAGTCAGCAGCCCGAAAGTCTTACAAACAGTCTTACCAAAGGGTATCGTGTTGCCCAGTAACTGGGTTGTGGAGGTCAGATAGGCAGTCACTCCATGTAAAATACTGGTATTCAGCTGCATCCGTTTAGACTGGAAGCCGAGCCCAACATAGTTGGGAAAAGGCTAGGCAGATGATGATATCCAGCAACTCAACTAATAACTGTATCTAGTAACTGGGTACTTCTAAGACATACACTATGATTGCACACAATTGGGTAGTGTCCTTAAAAAATCTGATTATTCCGAAAGTTGGATTACTCAAAAATACTGGACACGTAATTTTTCTTTTGACACGTAAACCAAAAATGACGACGATATAGTGCGTTGAAATTGCGTTGCGTGCGTTGACGTCACGCCGTTAACGTAACAGTAACTTCTCCTGAACTTTGATGTGCTATATCATTGTCACTTTTTATTGATTTAAGTAAAAATATGTGTCCTACACTTTTTGGTAATCTTACTGACGGACTAAATAGACTAAATTTTTTTTTACCTAGGACACATCCCTATTACAGATATCGAATCTTACGCTGTGTGCGTTATAAGATTCGAGAGGTACAACTGTGCAATATAATATAATACATTTTAAGGACAAGTGGTCACAAACGCTACTGCTAAGCATGAGGTCCTGAGTCCGATTACCGGGTCGTGAAACGAACTTGTTGTTACTCCTTTTTTTCATCCGTGTTTTCACAGTAGCATCCCGGAGTCTAGATTTGTGTCCGTTTGATCGTAATTGACTCGCCCACTATTACATGGGACTTACCCGTAACTGACAACGACGGGTGTAGGTAACATAGGCACACTAACCTTATGGGAAATACTGACGCAACCACGTTTCACCAACGTTTTCCTTGTAATCTTCAATATTGTTGTAAGTAAGTAAGTAAGTAAGTACCAGCCTATTACTATCCCACTGCAGGGCAAAGGCCTCTTTTCATACAGAGAAGGCACGAGCATTAATCACCACGCTTGCTCAATACGGGTTAGCGATTTCAGACTTATATTGATTATATAAGTCCAGGTTTCCTCACGATGTTTTCCTTCACCGATGTCAGTGATGTCCAAGATAAACTTAGAAAGTACATATGAATTGAAAAACTCACATTGGTACTTGCCCAGGCTTGAACCCACAACCTCGATTGTTTATTTATTTATTTAATACTTTAAGCACACAAATGTACAGAGGTGGACTTAATGCCATAGGCATTTTCTACCAGTCAACCTTTGGGTGATGCAGAGGTGAGTGGCAGGTGCAATTTCTTAAAAGAAAAGTGAAAATAAATATATATATTATTATAAACTATAAATATAATACCTACATAGAATATATACACAAATAAACATATACACACACATACATAAACAATAAGAACAGTTAATGAGAAAACATTAGCGCTGTGATGAAACCACTGCCAACTTCTTACGTTCTTAATTGTTGAGCAGTATTCAATGGTAGAATATAGCCACGATAGGAGAATCGAATGAGTTTTGAAACGGGTCCACCTATTAATACCCCTATTGTAACTGCCCACTCAGTTGCCATATTTAGAAACATCTCGTGGAAAAATAGCTGAAATAGAAATAACATTTTCTTGTCCACGTGTAGCGAGAAATGAAGCCTTGTTATGCCTGAAGGAATAACGCGGAGGTCGAGTATCTACTATATATATCACTACCCACCATATTTACGTAGGAAGATGGCGTGGTAATAAGGATTATGACACACTAGCGATTTACGGTCATGTGATTTTGTGAATCTGCTTTTGTTTGAATACACACTAAACCAGATAGAAATACTTTACGAGACGACGGCGAATAAAACCTCTCTAATCTTAACGTATCTAAACTGGAGTCCGAACGACGAGTATTTTATATGAAATGAGTGAATATTTTAAATTATATAATAAGTATTTAATCGAAATAGCGACTGTAACATAGGAGAGAAATATAGAAGATAATATTAAACACTATATTATCCCAGCTAAAATCTACTTACAAGTAGAACCGTCCGACAATAGACTGCCGTGTGGAGAAGAATAGGGAAAGAAACTGCACGCTTACTGCTTTGAAATAGCTTTTTATAATATTTTGTATACATTAATAATATATACTGTATACCTGTAATAATATTATAATATTAAATAATATGCCATTCAGTAATATTTTTACCTTTATATAATAATATTAGTATATTATTACATAAACGTAAAAATATTATTATAGGTACAAATTATTTGTTAACCAATGCAGCAAATAGAAAATAAATTGTGTTTATAGATACAGAGTCCATCACATCAAGCTACCCCTATATCTCATATTTCTTTGATAGCTTTTCAAAAGAATAAGGTTCATATTCAATTGGGAATATAGTTTGGGGTAACTTGATGTGCTGGCGTCTGTACATACAAATTATGAATGCGACAAACGCTTATAAAAATCGCGAGTCTGGCGGACGCCTTACAAATAACAAAGAAGCTTGGTTGGCAATCGGAGGCAACAGTTGTAAGGATTTTTCCAATACTTACCGGTTGCCTAACAACGTGCCGACGGTATATTCCGTTTGAATGTGAGAAAACATCTCTTTTACTGAGATCGATAATGTGCCTTGAAAGGGTGTATAGGAGTAACGATCGTCTTATGTTAGTTAAAGGGATTTTAAGTATGTAGGTAATTTTCTTTATATGATGTTATAGTTATGTTAGTAGGAGGAGCTCATGGCTAAATAAAAATAGCCGCACGGGTTGATCGAAGGTTAAGCTACGCTTGCCGAGGTCAGTCTGTGGACGTGTAATGTAATATTGAGACTCCTCGCAAAAAACTTTAAGCCGTTGGTCCCGGATGTCATTTGTAAATCTTTGGCAGTCGTTACGGGTAGTCAGAAGCCCGAAGTGTGACAAACAGTCTTACCAAGGTATCGTGTTGCCCAGTAATTGGGTTGTGGAGGTCAGATAGGCAGTCGCTCCAAGTAAAATACTGATGACTGGTAGACTGGAAGCCAACCCCAATACAGTTGGGAAAAGTCTAGGCCATCTGCCTAGACTTTGATGATGTTATAATTTTGTTAGTCGAGCAGCCAATTCATGTGTTATGTACCTAATCGATTATTGATTATTACGAGTACTATCAAGTAGTTCGTTTTTATTTTCTTTTCGATGTATTATTGTCACATGTGCCTAAGGCTTGGGGTAGGAAAATGTCAAACAGTACACTGATGAAATAATGATGATGAGGATGATTATCCATACATATTTGTTTTTTTTGGCCTGGGACAAGGCCGCCACACTATTCCCAAATCACCTGAAAACCAACTAACAGTGGCGACTACCAGAAAAGCGTCGAGACAGTGAATTCCGACGAGTCCCGGAGAATTGATTGAACTGCCTGGGATGCCGCAACGAAATTAAACATAAAAGAACAGCCGAGGACTTAGAAAAATACATCATTTCCACTTCCATTCATATTAAGCAGGAGACAGAACAGAGCTAGGTCAATAGGCACAAAGGGACGTTTACAACTGCCTGGCCCGGTTGCCGAGCACTCATCATCCTCCTGCCCTTATCCCAATTTATTTAGGGTCGGCGCAGCATGTTTTCTTCTTCCATACATCTCTATTTGCCGTCATCTCATGGGTCACCTCTTTTCTTGCCATATCCTCTTTCACACAATCCATCCATCTTTTCGTTGGTCTTCCTCTACTCACGTAACCCTGCACATTCATACTCAAAACTTTCCTCACAACATGGTCCTCATTCCTTCGCATCACATGCCCATACCATGACAACCGATTTCCACACAACTTCTCGATCGTCTGCCCGGTTGCCGAGCACTACGGTTTTACATTAACACTGATATTAATGGGTCCTAAATGATGGACAAAGGCATACTAAAAGATCGCTAGACGCCCTCCCCGCCGCGCCGCTATTGTAGTGAGTCCGGTACTCATTTGCGGATGAAACAACAAAAAAACGAATCCCATCTTGTCATGAGCGCAGTCTAGTTCTAAAGGCATTCTAAGTATGTTAATGGGAAAGTACGACGCCAATTGGTTGTCACTGTGGATGTACTGTTCAAGACCCCACAGCTAACCGTACAATTTTCTTTGTGATATTATGCCTGTTTTTGTTGACTAAAAGGAGCTTTTAAGATCTATGTTACTAACAATTGGGGCTAGTTACCATAAATAATTAAACTATTATAACTTTTATTATAATTATTAAATCATAATATATATTATAATAATTTATGTATTTTGGTAACTATACCCAATTATTAGTACCTACTACTATATAGTCCCCTCCTTCTTTCTTCTTCCAAAAATTACAGCAACATGTTGCTTTTGAGAGACATGGTTCGCCCACTCCTAATTCAATCGCATTCAGCTTATTTAAGATTATAACTCCTACTTTTTACACACAATAATGACCTTTAGTCGAGCCTTAATATTTATCATTCCAACTAAAATAAAACTGAAATACGAACGTGTTTACGAACGTCCTGAAGATCAGTCAAGTATTCTTAAACACCTTTTTTGTGAAGTAGAGTAATCTTATTATATTTATACTGCCCTGCCAAAGCCCGCCACATCTAATATGTACCTTTAAACGAGCAATTCTTGTGTATAGATATGTACTTATATATATAATCTGAATTTCGGAAACAGCAACAACGATTTTCATGGATTTTAGTATGCAGGGGGTTTCGGGGGCGATACATCGATCTAGCTAGGTTTCATTTTTAGAAAACGTCGTTTTATCCGAGCAAATCTCCAGGTCATCCAGGTACTAAATCTAACAACAGATATTTCAAATTTAATTTCATAGCTTTTATTCGATAACACGGATTTTCCAACACAGTATACACTGTTAATTTATCCGTCGAATCGTAATGTTCAATCTTTGTTGCAAATTCGGTTTTATTAGTTTTTGTACAAGAATTCATTTTTCATTTTTACTTATTTAAGTTGCGGTCGGTTGGGACTTAGAGCCTCGTAGCTTCATAATAGCGGCCCCACGGGTCGATCGTAGGACGTGCAACGCTTGCCAGCGCCCGGCATGCTATTTTTAGATCTTTGAGTATCGTGGCGGGTAGTCAGAAGCCTGAAATGGAACGGTATTATGTTGCTCAGTTACTGGGTTGCAGAGGTCAGTTAGGAAGTTGCATCTGTATAGACTCGAAGCCAACCACAACTTAGTTGAGGAAAAGCTTTGTTGAAACAATGACTTACTTAAGATGTGGTCAACATTTTTCACGATACTTAGGCACACGTCGTCTAGTGTATGTAAGCGCTACTGTTGATCATGAGGTCCTGTGTTCGATTCACTGGTCATACAAAATGTTATTGGGTTATTCGATCTAGTGTTGATTGTAGATCTTAGGGTAAATGATTTCTCAGTAGCAGCTCGGAGTCAGAATTTGTGCCCTGTTTATTGCAATGGGCTCGCCCTCTTATTACATGGAACTTAAACATAACTCACAAATTCAATTCAATTTATTCACGAACAATATACATTGTGTTTGAAATAATAAAAACGATAAAAATAATAAACAAAAAAAATAAATAATATAAACTTTTATTTCTTTAAAAATGATACAATTATTAATATAATATGTAGAAATAAGGTAAAATAAATAATCACAGGGCATCGAAAAATACATCCCCATCGCTGTCAACGGGAAAAGTGCCCAGAAGGCTGGCAGCATTGCCACGTTGAATGGCAATGCTGATTTTTGGCCAAAAAAAAGGGCAGCCCTCTGGTCACGTGAAGAGTCGACCAAACGCTTCGCGATTTCTCGAAAAACTAAATGGGCACACGGACCCCATGGCCCTAGTGCTTCAACCCCAAACGGTTTAAACATATAACTTCCAGTTAGGTTGTTATAATATAAAATAATAAATATAATAATATAATAAATAAAATGTGGGTGTACTATATGTATACCTCTGCCTAGACCTTAGGGGATTACAGATGTGATGTTATGTTACCCACATTAGTGTAAGTATAACAATCGACATAATACAAGTACATAAGACAAGAGTTAAAGTCAATGTATGGGTCAATGTGTGGGTCACTTTAGTAAATATATTAAAATTAAAGAAATTAAGTGCCCTAAGTGTTACGTAAACTGTAGTTTGTGGTTGTTTGCCTTTATATTTTGATCTTCTATTTTGTAACATGAATATTGTATTTTTTTTCTACTTCTACTGGTTTAGTTTTGAATTTTGTGCACGTCTGTAATTGTCGTAAACAATAGTTATATGTCTCTGTTTCGTGTCTCTTATTAATGTTTGTGTTTATGATGTTCATCTTCATCATCATCATCAGGCTATATTAGTCCACTGCTGGACATAGCCCTCTCCTAATGAGCGCCATAGCGCCCCTGTCTTCAGCTTGCCGCATCCAGCATCTGCCTGCAGTCTTTAGCAGATCGTCATCCCACCTAGTCAGAGGGCGTCCTACACTACGTTTGCCGAGTCGCGGTCTCCACTCACTTTATGATATTGATGTGCCTTAATACTAAATAAATAAATAGTAATAGTATGTTTTTATCCTCACATAACAAAGAAAACAAGGCAGTATCAACACACACTCCGCTGCCAATGGATAGTAATGGGCACGGTAGGAGCTCGGCCGAGTCCAGTGAAAAATAAACCGGGAGTGAAATCGAAGCGAACAGATTTCTGAGAATTAAAGAAATAATTGGGTTACATTGGCCCACTATAATGGACAGTACATAAAGCTTGGAAAATATAGCTTAACGCAAGGACGAACAAAGCGTTCTGATGTGTTTTGTATACAAGAAAAAATATTTACCTTTCTGCTTATATTGATTTTAAATATAGGCCTGAAATAGGTTATATCTTTTTACTCTAAAGACACACTAAAGCTATTCATAATAATAATACTATTCATAATGATATTATAATAATACCAGCCTATTACTGTCCCACTGCAGTGCAAAGGCCTCTTATCATTTAGAGAAGGCACGAACCTTAATCACCACCCTTGCTCAAGATGGGTTGGCGATTTCAGACTTATATTAATTTTAAGTCCAGGTTTCCTCATGATGTTTTACTTCATTGATGTCAGTCATCCAAGATAAACTTAGATACTACATATGAATTGAAAAAGCCACATAACCTGCACAAGAGGCGAGGCCTAAACCACTGGGCCATTATGACATTTTAAAAGCGAATAGTTAATATAAAATTATCAGTGTACAAAAACGTTCAGGGTAATCTCGATTCCCGATTGTGATTGTACTCGTAGTTTTTTGTCAATCCCTAGGATCAGCCGGTCTCATTATCTGCCTAGCCTTTTCCCAACTATGTTGGGGTCGGCTTCCAGTTTAATTGGATGCAACTGAATACCAGCATTTTAAATAACGGCGATTCCCGCACGGAACAAATATTTGTATGGCCTACAGGTAATTTTTCCGGGTCTGCCTGTTTGTGTATGTGACATTGAATGTTTGTAAACACGCCTACGACACAGGAGAAATTCCTAGTGTGGGGCAACGTTTTTTTTAAGAAAAAAAAATGGAGCTACTGCCTCCACAACCCATTTACTGAGCAACTCGATACTCCTTATTGTCCTTGTTGTCAGACTTTCAGGCATCTGACTACTGTCATTCCATTAGTGAGGTATGACAGCTCATTTCACCTTCACGTTAGCTACATTTTCAGGGATAAATTTTTACAGAATACCACTGCAGGTGGGTGTAACTGACAGCTGACGAGGATATTTTTTTACAGTATAGCACTGCTGAAAATAGACGAGCAACAATTTAATCTCCGTAACATTGTACCTCAACATTTTAACATGATTTTTTATCCTATGGATTTGAATCTTTCATCTTGAAATTTCCATGGGGTCCGTGTGCCCATTTAGTTTTTCGAGAAATCGCGAAGCGTTTGGTCGACTCTTCACGTGACCAGAGGGCTGGCCTTTTTTTTGGCCAAAGAATCAGCATTGCCATTCAACGTGGCAATGCTGCCAGTCTTCTGGGCACTTTTCCCGTTGACAACGATGCGGATGAATTTTTTGATGCCCTATGATTATTTATTTTATTTTATTTCTTCATATATTAATAATTGTATTATTTTAATGAAATAAATAATAATCAATCCATAAGAATCAACTTTGATAAAAGATAGATTGAGAAGTAGGTAGGTAGTATGGTCTGGTAGATTTATCCAGTATAAGTTGGGCTCTTATTATATTGAAACTCCATACTGCGCTAGGCCAGATCAAGGACAAAGTGTCAACGCCGACCTGAGGCCTACAAGTACACAATATTTGGAGCATCAAGCCTCTGAAATAAAAACCTTGGTACACGCTGCAGAAACAATGGATATTTCCTTTGATACATTGAAGCCCAAAATAAAAACAAAAGAACAACTACACGTACAGTCAGATCAATTTGTAACAAACACTTTAAGCAAAGGGTACACATACGAATACCTTTTGGCAAACAGACTGAAAACAGCCGATATAAAGCTCTGTTACAAAAGCAAACACGCCAAAAGCAAACGAAAACATCCGACTGACCTTTTAAATTGATTCTGAACATAGCTTATCTCTCTACGAGTATTTAGTGTAGCCTCAGCCGTTTTCCTAGAACTCCAGGGGGAATTTTCCAATAGCAAACGGGAGGGGGTTAGTTGCCTAGCAACGAAAATTCAGCTTCTACTCCCGGCCAAGAGCGATAATTATATTTATAGTTTGATATACCTGCCCGGAGCAGTGGAGGGTTTGTTTCAGACAATTAGTTCAACGGGGTTTGTAGCCCGGTATTCAGTTTATTAATAAACGAGGATTTTATTCGGCCGAGATTGTAATAAAACATTTTATAGCACTTTTTAAATGAAATTCTGCATATCTAATACGGAATTTCATTCAGATACATGGAAATATTGGAGTGTGCTTATACACATTGATTTTAAACACTTTCCAGGACAGACCGCCTCATGACGTTATCTTGATATCGAGATAACAACATGAGGCGGTCTGTATAGACGGTACCGTCTCTAGCCGCACTGTCTCATTACGTTACTCATTCTGAACTCTCCGTGACTGTTAATAAATAAAAATATCGAAATATATAATAACTATTATTATTGAAAATTAATATTGGACGGCCTCGTTGGTCTAGTAGCAAGCTCGACTTCCTGAGTTCGATTTCCGAATTATCAATCTGGAATTTGGGTCACCCATACGACACGGGACTTTAACGTTAATAGCGAAATGTGGATGTATTTTAGGCAGACTTATCTTCTGCCTAACCTTTCGGGGAATAATGTCGTGATGTTTTGTGTTACGTAATTACTAGAGCGCGACAAGAAGTCTAAAAAACGTAATTAAATGGTCAATGATATCTTGATACAAACTGTATATATATTTATAATATAATATTTTTATTTTTTATTTTTATGCTTTTATGACCTAGATTTCTAACTTTTTGCTGTGCCCTGACAGGCTCTACAACGGCTCTTCGCTTTAAGCATTTTGTTAACATCTTGTTGCACCTTGTGGAACAGTGACAGTCGGTTTTTTTTTAGACAATTCATATTCATATTCATTTATTTGCATAAATGAATATGAATATGAATTGTCTAAAAAAAAACGGTCATCAACTCTGTTCAAAGTACCTGTTTTATACCACCTACTAATATGTATGTACTTTTTCAACAGGATAGGATAAAGGTTTCCAATGCTTGACGGGACTGGACCTGGCGGGATCATGGTATAGATAAGAACAATATTTTTCCAAGGTTTCAGTATAACGGAATCTCCTCATACATCTCTATCAGCTGTCACTCAAGAGTCACCTTGTAAAATTTATATCTTACAGACCATTCATCCATCGATCCTTTCGTATAGTAATATTCTGAAACCCTCCTTATCATATCTACACTCACAAAATGTCCACGTTCAGACGCCAGAGCATCCAGCTACCCCAAATTGACAAATTTTCTCAATTGAACAAGAACCTTAATCTTTTTCAAAATAACTATTTTGCAAAATAATTATTTGTAAATTAATTAATAATTAAATTAATTATATTAATTAAATTATAATTACACATTGGGGTAGCTTGATGTGCTGGCTTCAGTACATACATGAAAGAAAGAATATTTATGTAGAAAAACACTGTATGAAATAATCTTTTTCTTTTTTAATATGAATATAAGTTGTTACATCAAAAAATTATAAGACAGTAGATATGGCTATCTCATGTAAATAAATGAGCATTAACTTATAAACTAGGAGTATAAAATAAAATATAATATTATGCTAATGAGTTTTCCTAGATAACTTAATTCCATTATATTTGGTATGATTACAGATCTTAAGATTGCACTTGCAACTGAGCATTACAAATAATAAGAAGCTTGCTTCTAAGATTAATAAATAGTTTATGCATTGCAAGCCATTGGAACTTATTTTTACTGGAATCCGGCACTTTGTTAAATCACCGTAAGTCTGACAGCCGTCAGAAGACAGAAAACTTATTAGCAAAATATATGACTAGTATAATGACTACCTATGTGGCGCAGCGGGTGAAGGTCCGCCTGCGACGCAGGAGGTTGCGGGTTCTATTCCCGCCTTGGGACAAATGTTTGTACGATCTACAAAGGTTTGTTCCGAGTGTTCTGGGTATTTGCTATGTATAATAAAAATATCTATCTATGTAATGTATTGTATTAAGTATATCAGTCACCTAGTACCCATAACACAAGCTCTGCTTAGCTTGGGGCTAGATGATGCTGTGTGGATTGTCCAGCATTATTTATTTATTTAATGATGTAAGTTTTCTGTAAATAAATAACCACGAACGAGTTGTATATCTTTTCTTTTTCTCTAGCAAGTCCATCCAAAGGTTGTCTGTAAGCCCACTAAACAACCTATAAGTATGAAAGTTGATATCTGTAAGTTTTAATGGTGTACAATAAAGAGTACCTTTACCTATTCCATTATTTTAAAGTTGCCTGCAATGCATAAATAATATTGTAAAAATAACTTCCTTAAACTAATATTTTGGCTAATAAATATATATAGGTAACGGCAGGCCACCCGTCAGTAACAAAACCAGTAGTACATTGGCCTCTGATTGTAATGAAACTCCGACCCATAATAGGCCAGTTAATGGTCAAAGTGTTCCCACCGAAGTGCGGCTACTGTACATTTCTTCTATACAGTAGGATGTTTATATCTTATATCACAACCCCTATAGGCGAACTCTTGAAGCAACCGATTAATTTCCTCTTCAGTCATAGATTCCAACACATAATTTTTCACTAAGTGATTACGTATTGCTTCGTGAAACTCGTGGGCGGCCATCTTGGTTGGCTTCGACAAGACTTGACCTTTACGTACGGCGCAGTCTGGTTCCGGTATCATTCTGAAATCAAAGAGAGGGTTGTTTTAGTACTCGTGTTTAAGGGAGTTCCTGATTCAGGTTCGAAAATATACCTGTGTGTACTCTGTGTGAGCTTCGCGTAGGCGTAACGTCAATTCAATCAATTAAAATTACAACTATTTTGTATGTTCAAATGAGAATAAACCTGATTTTGTTAGTAAATATTAAAAAAAAAACTATTCTGTAGCATTGAGGTTTAACTTTATGGAGACAAATACATTTAGTATTACTGATCATAGATATGAATAGCTTTTAAAAATAAATTAAAATTATTGTTGAATCAAAAATGTTCAACTAAATAATCGTACTAATAGACTATACGTTTACGTCAGGCTTTCATGTGCTCTGTTTAGTTTTCTTAACTTCTAAATTTGAATTTCGAAAATGTAGCTATGCAGTAACTTGACAGTTAGAGGGATACCAGTTTCTGACTTTAAAAAAATAGTTAGATGAAAAAGAGAAATAGAATGAACTTATTAATGTCAGAACTATTTAGCTTTATGCATAGTTTTCATTAAATTCAAAGATTTTAAGCCTTGAACACTATCTTATTAATTAAAAGAATTTAATTAATAAGATGAATCAGACTGAATCAAGTTTCAAATTAAATCATTATTTTAACGTTTTATAATTATTTGTAAATTACCAATAAATTACTTCATGTACCACATAAATTACTTTCGTCGAATTCGTATAATTCGACGAAAGTAAGTACACTAGATTGCATTTAAATGGTAACACTTTCACCTAGAACTGGTCTGGTAGTACCTACGCAGTTTCCAGCTTATATTAGCTTTGTTACCCCTGCAACACTCGGACGTGTACAGAGTCTTTGATAGTTTTTCAACTTTATAACAAAACAATTAGGTTCATTTACAATTGGGAAAATTTAACAGTTTGGGATATTTGATGTCCTGGCGTCTGTATATAGGCCAGCACATCAAGCTACCCCAATGTGTCAAATTTCTTTCATAGTGTTCAACATTATCGCCAACGAAATAAGGTTCATGTTCAATTGGGAACATCTGACAGTTTGGGTTAACTTGATGTGCGCAGCTGGCGTTTGTAGATAAACATAATGGGGTGTATTATGGTTTGGTTAGCTCTTAAAAGGCTCATCCAGTTAGGGATGTCGGTGATTTCAATCGTGATCGGTGCACTTTCCCTCACAGAACATCTATGGCTGCATTTAGACAGCTACTGACTCTTCCTGACAAGCAATTTTGTAAGGACTATCTACGTAGGATGGCCACCATGGAAACGGTTTTTGTCGACAGAAGAATATACAACATGAAAGATTGTTATGCGATTTCTACCGGCCTAAGCATGACGATGTTAAAACTGAAGAGAAGAATGTTTTATATTATCTACAGTTTACGGGGCGCCGATAGAAGAGATGCCAAGTTTGAAAGAAATAACGTTATCTATTCTTGGTAGAATAGATAGATATATAATTGGTCATGCTACGCGTGCTGATAAATATACTGGATTCGACATCAGCAAAGTTGTCAAAAGAAAAAAAAACATGATGGTTGGTCGAACGAAGGACATATTTTCAAAGATTGGTATTTGGATTGGTAGCTACCTTTTTTTTGTATTCTTTATACTTAATTCTCAAATCCTTATTGGATTCCATAATGTTCCAACAGTAGGGGAGGGGGGGGGTGCTTGCGCTTAACCACAACTATGCGATGCTGAGGACTAGGAACAACTTTGACTACGGGGTGTACCCTATTACAGTATTTGCTGTACAGACGCTAGCACATCAAGCCACCCCAAACTGTAAAATTACCCCAATTGAAAACGAACATTCCTCTTTTGTAATGAAGCTGAAATACTATCGAAGAAATTTGACAGCTAGATGTGCTCGCCTCTGTACAACGTTGCAACATACAAAAATGTAGCGAACAGCTTTTTTTTCGCGATTTGAATATAGTAGAAGTATAACGTTAAGAAAATCATAAGTACTGCACTTCTGAAAGTATGCCCATCGTTATACCGCAGCGGGCGAAGGTCCGCCTGCGACGCAGAATGTTGGGTTCGATTCCCGCCTTGGGACAAATGTTTGTACGATCTACAAATATTTGTTCCGGGTGTTCTGGGTATTTGCTATGTATAATAAAAAATATCTATCTATTCTATGTAATGTTTTGTTTTAAGTATATCAGTCATCTAGTACCTATAACACAAGCTCTGCTTAGCTTGGGGCTAGATGATGCTGTGTGGATTGTCCAGCATTATTTATTATTTATTTAATTATTTATACCTATCACCCTGTATACAATTAGTATTCCATCCTATGACAAAAACCTATTCCGAGCTTCATATCTCTTTTTCCCATATAATAATAATAATACCAGCTTGTTACTGTCCCACTGCAGCGCAAAGGCGTCCTCTCATACAGAGAAGGCACGAGCATTAATCACCACGCTTGCCCAAGACGGGTTGGCGATTTCAGACTTATATTAATTATAAGTCCAGGTTTCCTCAAGATGTTTCCCTTCACCAATGTCAGTGATGTACAAGATAAACTTTTTCCTGTAATACAGTTTATTCCTTAAGTGCATCATAGCAGTCGATAGAAAAAGTCTAGTTCGCGGTGCCTCTCGGTTTAATGCAATTACAGTAAGTTGATTCAACTCTCAGGAAAGGTAACTATCCTGCGTTTGCTATTTAACATCCAAACGTGTAAACTAATGTTATTTGCTTTTGGAAAAAAAACTTTAACACCCACACATAAAGATCAGTTTGCGCATTTTTTGATTGTCTCTTTGAACGTTACAAGTTCTGAAGTCAACTTAATTTACACTTGTACAAAGTTGATATTTCTTTGAGAAGAAGTAATTTATTTGGAAAAAAAGATTTGAATATGGAATGTAAAGTAGTTAGTACTTTACATTCCATATTCAAATCTTTTCAAATTCCATATTCAATTAAATTAATTATGTTTATCTAAGAAATACAAATACTGGCAAGAAAGATTGTGAAGGGTTATTTAATAACCTATTGAGTTTTTTTTGTATCAAGCTCTGAAAAAAGATGATATAGTTTTTATTTGATTAGAACTTGGATTATTTCAAATAAAGGTATCCAGTGTATTTGTAAATTTCTTATTAACGTTGGTCGTCGTTGAACGTCTTTTCAATTGTTTTTCAACTTTAAGACAAAGAAATAAGGCTCACGTTCAATTGGGAAAATTTTAGATTTTACGGTAGCTTGATGTGCTGGCGTCTGCACCTACTTACTTCAAAGATGAAGTCATATCTTAAAAAGTTATTGATTTCGATGAATTATTTGGTTATATAAATGCGAATTTTAAGAATGGTCGACATCTGCTTTTACTTCATCTTACGAATTGGTTCTAAAAGCATAGTCATATTTTAGTAATGTTGCTAAAAGAATGGCCTACATGGCTACACTCTGACATACGTAGTTGATAGTAAACACTGAAAAAACTGCAAATTAATTCGATTTACTTCGCTGTTGCGATCGTCAAAGGGATAATTGATTTAATTAATAAACCCAGCCAGGGCTAACTAACCACTCAATGAAATTTCTAAAAACGATTTAGAGCTTTTGAGCTTTTGACCAGATAACTTCATATAAACGTGGAATAATTCGTATAGTACAAAACTAAGATATTTTGCCTCTGTCGGTAGTTACTACGTATGTGGCTTGTGCGACGCTCTTGCGAATCCGGAAACACGAAAATTACCGAAGCGCCTTCTCCAGTTTGCAAGGGCGATGCGTAATGGTAGCCTGCGAAATTCAAATTTTCTAACGTTCTATCGCGACCATTCCAAATTTGAATTTATCGAATAATGACGAGTTGTTTTTATAATTTTCAAAAATTATAAAAACAACTGTATGCGTTCAGGTAAAAAACAAATTGTAATTCAATCTGTTTATTACCTGAACGCTGTTGAGGCCAATTCTGACTTAGAGATTTGTTTTGATAATAATCTAACTATACTTAGGTAAAATAATATTTGCTACGGTTCCGAATACTTTTTGTATAACCATATGGCTGATAAATCCAGATAAAGCTATAAATTACTCAAAACGTAAGAACATTTTGAATTGCGCAGACTAGCCTGGCGCTTTGGCCTTAACAGTAAGTTTTTAAGTCACGAGCTAAGGCACAGACTACGAGAACTTCAGTATTTAATCACACTAATTTTGTAAATGTGAAAGTTTGAATGAATGGTTTTTACTCAATCACGCCAGAACGGCTGAACGGATTTGGATTAAATTTCAGACTCTTCTGGCTGGCCTTTTTTTGGCCAAAGAATCAACATCTCCATTTAATGTGGCAATGCTGCCAGCCTTAGGGCACTTTTCCCGTTTGCAATGATGAGGATAAATTTATCGATGCTCTGTGATTCTTTTTCTTTTTTCCTTTTCATGTATTAAAAGACAGAGATAGATTATACTCTGAAATAGCACATTGGCTACTTTTTATCCTGGAAAAGTGAAGTATTCCTGCGGGAATTCCAAATCGTTTCATGTTGACACGTTAACCGTGAGCAGCACCGCAGGGCGCAGCTAGTAAGGAAATACATTGTGTAGGTACCAGGCATACATAACACTATGTAGGTAACGCTACGCTTAGTAGGCGGCCGCCTGTCGCTCGCAGTGACTACGGTGACATTTTCCTCCGACCCTCTTGCCACGCGGTCGAGTTTGTCTACCCAGTCATATACTACACCTATACTTACCTACCCTACCTATTCTTACCTTACCTATACTTTGTTTGCAAGCCCGCATGCAGGTATATCGTTCATTTGGAGGAAATCCTGCTTCCGCGACAGTTTCCCTCCCGCGTTATCAATGAAATTGATCAATTATCACGTCTCATAACATGAGAGGTATGAGTGTGGTACACGTTTCCTATTAATACATTAAGATTCTATATTCCTCATGATTATCACTGTGATGTCTAAGATAGAGTCTTAGAAAGTAATTGTAAAAGTCATATTAGTACTTGCCCGGATTATAACCTACAAACTCGTAGATGAGAAGGGACCTATAATAAATGTACTAACTCGTCGAAGAAACCTTTTATACCTTTTTTGCTATAGGACAGTACCAGGCTGGTACTGTAATTGTTATTCATTCATTGTGAGTTTATTGTTAAAAAACTTTTTTCCTAAAACTTCAAAATTCAACCAACTTAATTAAAATCTAGTCTGAGAAGAAACCTTCAACTAACTTGTAGAACACAGTCCCTTTTAAAGCCCAGACATTCTTTTGGGTAGTCAGATTAAGGTCTGAGATTGTCTTTTACGAAAGAACTACACGGATTTAAGTGAGCCTGTCCAGTCTCTACACGCATTTGTCAATAGTTGTGATGCTAGACTTAGAACTAAAGGAGCTCAACGACTTGATGAGCAATACTAAAGACAAAACACTTAAGATGGCCGCAAAAATTACTCAAAGTGCCAGTTTTTTTTTTTAATAAAGTGAATAAAAAATTATAACAATTATTCTCATGGTCTTATTACATAAGCTAGGAGCTAGCGTCAGCGAGGAGGTTAAGCCCCATTTTTTTCAAATAGCCACTTAGCCTTAAACTCGTTCGAATGAAAAATGTAAACCAAATAGTTTTAATAGTTAGTTTTTTACATTTTATTTTACTAGTCTTAGATAAATATATTACTTTTGTAACAACACTATGTACATGAGGAATTATACATAATTGACGACCGATGTGGCGCGGCGGCGGGCGAAGGTCCGCCTGCGACGCAAGAGGTTGCGGGTCCGATTCCCGCCTTGGGACAAATGTTTGTACGATCTACAAATATTTGTTCCGGGTGTTCTGGGTATTTCCTATGTATAATAAAAATATCTATATATGTAATGTATTGTATTAAGTATATCAGTCATCTAGTACCCATAACACAAGCTCTGCTTACCTTGGGGCTAGATGATGCTGTGTGGATTGTCCAGCAATATTTATTTATTATTATTTATTATTGGCTTCCTGTTGACTATGTTTACCTTTTTACTTGTTTGAGATGTAATTCTTCAAGAATCTATTAAATAAATAAATGGAAATAAAATCACAATACTTTACAAAGTAAATATTGAAATTACATGGTAAAAATAGAAAAAAAAGTTAAACATGTCAATATAAATACTGTTTAAATTCCTTTGGAGTAGCTCATCCCAGGCCTTTTTGTCCTCAATATATTCTTTAACAATATAATAACTATTGTGGTATAATATTCGCTTTCACAATAATTTAAATTTTAATGTTCTATTAAAGAAGATATTATTTAAATGGTTCATTGATAGGTATATCTATATGTTATTATAATTTGCATTCATGTAACATCTTAGCTGCCAAACAACGAGACACAATAGAAAATGTATTGTTCGTCGGTTATTTGGGTTTCAACGTGTTAAAAATAATCATAATTACATATATTAATATAATATTCTTATGATTGGACAATTCACATTTTTATAAACTGACAGTACCTACTTACAAATAATTTAATTATTATTTTTGTCTATTATATTTCCTATTGTTAATATTGTGTTATTGTATCATTATATTTTCTCTAAAACTTATTTTACTTACAACATTTTTCCGTATTCTTTTATTGTACATATCTTTTTACATATTTTAACAAAAGAAATACAAAAAGAATTTTGAAAAAACATGTGTACCTACAATATTATTAGATGAAGAAATTCAATGATTTTGTTAAATCTTATAGTTTGTTAGCTTATCTGTTTCTTTCAATAGGGTAGTGTCCTTAAAAATTCTGTTTGATCCGATAGTTGGATTACTCAAAAATACTGGACACGTATTTTTTCTTTTGTCACGTAAACCAAAAATGACGACGACATAGTGCGTTGAAATTTCGCATGACGTCACGCCTTGTTACACTTTTTACGTAAAAGTGACGTCATAAGCCCCTTCTCCTGAACTTTGATGTGCTGTATCTTTGTCACTTTTTATTGATTTGAGTAAGCAAAAAGCACGTTTCCAATATTTTTTGGTAATCTAATTGACGGACCAAATAGACTTATTATATTTTTACCTTTTATTTTTCGTTAATGGGGGGAAACCTTCAAAAGGCGCCTGTACTTCGGGGAAAAGACCAGGGAGTGTGGGATTCTTACCTCACTAAATCCACCCCGATGATCACCATCAGCACATGGAAGGGGCCCCGTTACCTCTTAAGAGACCACTCCAGGACCCCCTCAGGACACATCACTATTAATGACGTATATTTAAAGCAATTTTTATGACTTTTACCCTCATTTCACAGCTGTAATTAATTATGAACTTTTGAACCTTCACCATATACCAGAGGAACAAAGGGTAAAGCTATTATGTACTTATACACTCACTTCATGAGAACCACGTATTGCTTACAGCAAAACAAGTGCGAGTTGAACTCGCTTGGATAGGGTTCCGTACCAAGAATAAGTTATACATATACCATGTTTAAATGTACGTTTGTGCCAACAATATATGGTTAAAGAAATTTTATTTCTCAATAAGAAATTACAAGGACTTCACTTACTTGAGAACATTTTGGAACTTAAAAATATAGTATTATATGAACTTTGACACACAAACTAAGCAGGTATTCATACAAATCACTAAATTGATAATAACATTTCATTTCATTTCGTACGCAAATAACATTAACAAGATACAAAAACACAAAACTTTTCAAGCCACCCGCAAAAGCAATAATTACCGTTAATATTGCTATTTAGCATGATATTTCCTATCACTTGTTTTTTTTCCCCTGTAATACATAAGTAAATAAATAATTTAGGTAAGTATCGTTTCCTAAATTGTAGGCTTAGGAGTTTCAGAGTCAATTTGTTTTTTAATTAATTTAATTTTAGTTTTGTAAACCAAATTTAAACCCTCAGGGAACAAACTCTTTCATTTGATAATATAGATGTAACGTATGTGTGTGATTTTTTCTTTTTTGGTAACCTTAATCGTCTCTGTTTGGTAACAGAAACTAATATGTGTGGAAATCCTATCCAATGAGAGATAAACTGTAAATGTATAGCGTGAATTGTAGCCGTGTATACCAAAATTTGACCGGGACAGACGAACAGAGAGACACACGAGTGACATGAGGGTCCTACGCAATGCCCAAAACCAATCTCCTCCCCGTCATACCTCAATATCCAATAACTCTTTCGTCTTAGATCAAACGGATCCAGATGAAGTTGTTATAACTATAAACCTGCTTAGGGTTGACGCTGCTGTGGGTTGGGACGGCATATCCCAATCTTTCCTCAAGCGGTACGCACGGACCCTTGCGCCTATACTAAGCCACATTTTCAATCTTTGCTTTCAATCAGCTATCTTCCCCACATCCCTCAAAAAAGCAATCATTCATCCTATTTTCAAGGGTGGTAACGGGAGCTTGCCAAATAACTATCGCCCAATAGCGGTACTAAGTGCCTTATCCAAGGTCCTTGAACGCCTCATAAACAAGAGACTTGTCTACTATCTAGAATATTTCAAACTGCTATCACCTCAACAGTTTGGATTTCGCAAGAATAAATCCACTTGTGAAGCTGTCCATGTGCTAGTTAACCATATAGTAGAAAACCTAAACTCTCACAAAAAGGTTCTCACCATATTCTTGGACCTTGCGAAAGCATTTGACACCGTTCCTGTTTCCACTCTTCTACTCAAGCTTGATAGTGTAGGTGTCAGGGGATCTCCACTCGATCTTTTTAAGAGTTACCTTACAGATCGCTTACAATCTGTTACTATAGAAAACTACGTGAGTAATGAACTCTGCACTCAGTACGGCGTGCCACAGGGCAGCATTTTAGGGCCAACGCTTTTTCTTGTGTTCATTAATGACCTTTGTAATCTAGAAATCCCAAATGCCAAGATAGTCTCATTTGCAGATGATACTGCCATCACTGTTTTCGCAAACTCATGGTCGGAACTCCAAGAAACTGCTCAGGACTGTTTCAATTCTGCCTTGAAATGGCTTTCCTCTCACACGCTGACCCTTAATACTAACAAAACTAAATTCCTCACTTACTCAATTACCAACGTCTCCCAACCAAAAACGGAAATTTCAATTAAAGCTCATTTTTGTTCCACGCCATCACAACTAAATTGTCAATGTCATGCTCTTAACTCAGTAGAATCAATTAAATACCTTGGAATAATTTTAGACAAACACCTAAATTTTAAACTTCACATTAGCACCCTTTCTGGCCGCATACGGAAGCTAATATACATTTTTAAAACCCTGCGACTTGTAGCCAGCCCTATAATCATACGGAACGTATACCTTGCACTTTGCCAATCTATCCTAATTTATTGTATCTCTTGCTGGGGCGGAGCTGCAAAGTCTATACTCAGGCCTTTAGAGATCGCACATAGAGCCATACTAAAAGTGGCTACTTTCAGGCCGATACTATTTCCAACTACCGAACTCTATAAGTCCTGTAACGTACTTAATGTCCGGCAACAGTATATCTCACACATGGTACTACTTCAACACCAAAGAACTCCATTCCATCAAATCTCCAAACGCCGCAAAGACATAATCCGCACTATTCCACCTGCTCGTACATCGTTTATTAAAAAAATTGCTATCTACCTTGGTCCATCACTATACAATAAAATTAACAAAAAAATCCCAATCTATGCTTTAACATATTTTACTTGTAAAAAGACTGTTCAATCGTTCCTAAAAAATCTAAACTACGACGAAACTGAAAAATACATAAAGGAGTGACAACACACAATCTCTCATCACACACTAACACACACACAAACACGCACATTTTACTTATACTTTAAAAACTGTAGTTATTGTTATATATTGGTTTCTATTCTACCAACTAATTACTATTGTTACTCATCTCTAACACGTACACATATTCAACCCTAAAACAGGGGATCGGAACTGTATCTCTTAAACACAGGCTACCCCGTAGCCTATCTAGGAGAGCAGCACTCCACCCAATAACTAGATTAAGAAATATGTATGTGTCTGCCTTTGCTACTTTCAATGTATTCATCATAATCTGGTCCAATTTAACAATAAATCTTTATTATTATTATTAATATTCCGCTTTATCCATACGTACGGAACCCAAAAAAACCGATCGATCATGGGAATGAGACCGGTGCAATGTAGGGCCTGTAATTTGCGCCGTCGATGTCGAGGCAATTATGGTGGACAGCCAGGCTGTTCGTTCACACTGAAATTTCAAAACGAGTTTCTAAAAGCAGCTAGCGACCATTACTAAGTCCTTCGAAGCTTTTCCATAATACTGCTATTGTTGTGTAGCTCTGTGTCTCGTCCTCACTTTGCTTTTCCAACAATTTACATTCAGCTATTTCAGATACGTTTATTTGAATACAATAGATTTTAGGTACAGACGCCAGTACAGAGTTAGTTTTTGCCAATTGAAAATTAACCTTATAGCTTTGTTATAAAGTTGAAAACCTATCAAAGGAATTTGACATATTGAGGTAGCTTGATGTGCTGGCTGACTTCTGTACATGCCATAAGAAACATATTAAAACTTTTTCGTAAATAAATTAAACCTACTTCAAAAAATCACTATAAGGTGTAAAATAACGTTAAATTCGGTACACTGTGGCTTTGGTTGTTTTGTATCATTTACAATTAGTATCTCCCAGAGATATATTAATGTTAGGATATCTTATTTAGATTGTAATAAGATGTTATTCTTAATCTAACTTAAATTAGGCAGCTAAACATTTAAAGGTACGTTCAATGAAATAATTAAGTAAATAATATTACTGAACACAAATACAATCAACTAAGTAATTATGTCCAAAACACATGACATAATCTGCCTAGCCTTTTCCAACTATGTTGGGGTACCTACCCGTAACGACTGACAAAGATCTACAAAGGACAGCCGTACCCACACAGCTGAAAGTGCTTTCCAAGGCACGGAAGAGTCTCGATATTTATATATATGTAATGTCGAAACAAAACCCGCGAATTTGTCCATGTACTTGAAAAAATTCACGGGTAAACCCTCCATATTGGTACTCAAGATACAGTCTTGCCTAGTTTGGAACCGAAGTTTAAAAACTGTATTTAACTGTACTGTAACACGGTCTGACCACGACAAACGTAGCTTAACCTTCGTTCGACCCGTGCAGCTGTTTTTATTTAGCCACGAGCTCCTCAATACATAATAATATTAAAATATTGTGTATTATGTGTAGACAGTACCAAATATGCAACTCTTCTAGCTTATATACAATTCAAAATAGACCTAACGCTCTTTGATCTTTTAAGTCCCCGACTGTACATCAACTTTAAATAATTATCATCCGAGTAACTTCTTATCAGCTCACGCGAGTGAGAAAAGATCGATACGTACTATCAATCTTCTTAAAATGTCAATCATGTCTGCAAACGCTTAGCGTGTCGAGATAACAGTCTCTTGAGGAGGTAAAAATTCCAAGATCAAACACTAACCAAACTATAACTAAACAAACTGGATCTAAACTGTCAAAATTCACGTCCATTTTCAAATCCAATCTTTCGTATATATCTATCTCTTGTCCGCATGTACACACAAACCTAGCATTCTGATTTCTAAATTATTAGAGTTGTGGATTTTGTGAATAAAGAAATACATTCCACAGAAGCACTTTCATTCAACATAGAATCGAAGCTCATCTGAGTTACAAAATACAGATCACATACAGACCAATACCCAAAATAAATACACTTAGTCAACTGAACTACGTAAATAAAAGCGATCAAGTGTGTATTTACCCTCGCCTCGCCGTACTTTTGCATCAAAAGATAATTTTTCGCTCATGACTGAACGCATACTGCCGGCAATGGAGAAATGTTCAAAATTCATATTTGTACTTCCATAATAAACACGCTAGTTGCGAAACTGAACTATAAACGCATCAACTAAAAGTAGAAAATCGCACAACGTTAAATTTTTGACATAAACGAGCAGTGAAAATGAGGATATGACATCGGTAATAAGCGCACTTATGACGGAAATTCCAGTAACTCACAAAGGGAGGTTTTAATAAAAAGTAGTTTGGAAACATCGCTTTGTGACTTACGTAACAATTGGGTCCAACAACCTCGCATGCAAGGGAAACCTGTTAACGAAAACATATGTTACTGAATGACTCACTTGTCGCACAGCCGGGGGTTCCAAAAAAAAAAAAGAGCACCTTGCCACTGGCGCCCCTCGACGATATCTTGCGCAAACCTTACGATTACACCTTTAAAATTACAAGAAAAAACACACACGCCACACGGAGCTTTCAATCGCACCCGAACTGTCGACAAAATGCCGGGGAAAGACCGTCAGAGTCATTCAAGTCCACCTTTTTTTTTCAACAAGCCCGGGGTTTACTTATCCTTTCCAATATCCACTTTGTTTCGTGATGTTAAGGTTTGTTTTTGTGTGGAGCGGTTTATTTAGGGGTGCATCTGGTAGCCGGCTGGCCCCATTTGTGTGATTTACCCCGGCATGTGGCGAGCTCGTCGGATCCGCTCTAAACGGGAATGAAGCGTACTCAAGCTTCAAAAATGAATGATATCGCAACGAATATCGCAAAAGAGATTCGGATTTTTTGTCGAGTTTATCGGGATTTCCCGTCTCTAGTAGAGCACTAATGCATTGGTTGGCTAATTAGAGGAAATGCATCTCAATGCGTTCTTTGTGTGTTTTATAGCAAAATAATGTTGTGTTTGAGCATTTTTATTCGGTTTCTGACTATGTAGTATGTATGTTTGTATTACCATATTATGTATATATGTACTCAATACTTAATTCTCATTTTTTTTTTGCATTCCATATGTTACAAAGATGGTAGAAGAAAAACTACTTATAGATCCAATATGGCCCCTGTCGGGCACGCAAAAATTAAGGAGAGAGGAAGACGGCTGAATAGTATTATTATTAATTATTAGGTTAATAATAAAATCAATAGGTAGTATTATAAATTATGAGGTGTGTTTCATTTAATTAATTATAAGTTTATTATATTAAATTAATTATATATTTTTCATTTTTCAATCGTTTTATCATCTAGAAACTCCTTTACTGTTTATACTAAAACTAACATACAATAAAATACATATAAAAAAAAAATGCAATAAATATTTTTTGCATTTTTTACCTCAAATCTTGAGGAAGAATCTTTAGTATCACGCTAGTCTTAGCGTCGAGTCGTCTTAGGATTGGATGAAACCGCGCGGCTCAGTTAGTACCTATTAAATAATACCAGGAATAAATTGGCGTCAAAGTACTCCTCCGCGTCGCAGTCATTTGGAGACGTGTCGAGAAAACTGGCAGCATTGCCACGTTGAATGGCAACGTTAATTCTTTGGCTAAAGAATGAGCGAGCCCTCTGGCGACACGCGACGGGTCGACCAGTCGGAGAGAAATCTCTTTGAAAAGATAACACGCTCGGGTTATGTTTCTAATATCATCACGCCTGTTGTTCCCAGGGGGTAAGCAGAGGTGCACATATAGTATATCCACATTTCATCAATTATGTTTAAGTCCCGTGTAATATGGGGCGAGCCCTATGTCATCAAACGGGCACAAGTCTAGACTACGAGCTGCTAATAATAAATTTCACATGGAAAATCAACACTGAATGCATTGGATGGATGTGGTGATTGAAATTAAGTTGTAATTGGTGTAGTGATGAAATAAACTGAGTCTAAGATAATACTTTTCTCAAGTAAATGACTTATTTGTGTCTTTTTTTGAGAATAAAGTTCTTTAAACCAAAACCTAAATCCCAATAATATTTTGCCTGCACCAACCCAGGACCTCATGTTTAGTAGTAGTGATTACGATCAATCAACGAGGCGGCGTTATAGTATATCCTCAAACTTGACTGTCCAATATTACTAATGAAATGTAGGTAGGTATTCCTGTAGAAGCGACTCAGCCTTACCCTAAATAAAATAATAGCGAGCTTTTTTAATATAATTACCTAGAACATGGTAATTGAATCACCATGCACAAATTGTAACAGTCCAAATTCAAAGGCCCAAAGTATTCCAAAATGCTAACGCTTTTTCACTATTCACAGAACACGTGATCATTCTAAAATGGAACGCGTTTGAAAATACAAACCGTTGTAACAACCCCATAAAATAAATTTAAAAATAGAACCCTCGAATAGTCACGAATGTCGGATAAAAATATCAACAAGGGCACGTGTCTAGAATACGCATGGAAGGATTCTGTCAACCACGTTTAATTTGCATAACAAAGCCATAGAGACGAGGCTGCCTATTGTAACGACCCTATCCAAAAGATCTATTTAATTTATTCAAATTATTTAACAAAAAAAACTAGTTATTAATTGTCCCAGTAGGTACTGTTGTTGCGATTAGAACGTTGTGTTCAGAAGCCCTCAGCAATTTTAATGGAATAATTATATTTCTCATTTTTGTGACCAGATGTCGCTTATTAACATATATACACATATACATATATTGCAAGGGGCACCAAAAGCAGGTGGTATGCAACTAAAATATTTGCCTTTTTGCTTATACCTAATAGATAAAATGCACATTACTCTCTAGTGATATAGACAATAATTGTGTAAGAAGCTGTTAAATTAAACTGTTGAAGAGCTCGTAGCTGTTTTTGGTCTTAAGGGCGCAAGCGCTCCTGTTGCGCAAGAGTTCGTGGGTCCGATTTTCGGGTCATGAATAGTGTTATTTGCTTTTCTTGTCTAGAATTTCTGGATAACCGGAGTGTGGATTTTGTGCCCGTTTGGTGGCAGTATGCTTGCCTCTTATTACGTGGGACTTAAAAGTATTTTACGGAATGTGGGTATACTATTGATACACCTCTGCCTAATTTTGTATTGTATTGTTAGACGGGCCGATTTCCGCAACTCCACGACGTAGCGCGTATTTTGCGTAAAGGGTGGGACAATACCTTATTCGATTCACCCCAGTTCCCCGAGAAAGGCCAGCTGCGCCCTGACGTTACTGGCGATCTCTCGTAGAGTAACCGGGTTACCGAAGTATTTAGCCCTATATGCAGTAACCTCTGGACAGTGGAGAAGCACGTGGTCCGCCATCTCGCCTACCTCCATGCATGCTCTGCATAGCGGGCTTTCTGTAACTCCTATAGTAAATAGGTGCTTCTTAAATGACCCATGACCTGTGACAGCGGCTGTGACTGTGCGCAGCTGCTGCTTAGTCAGTAAGAGGGCTTGCTTTGTAAAGCGGCCGTCAATTGTAGGGAGTACCTCCCAGGACAGCCTGCAGTCTGTTTGGTTCGACCAAGTTTTGTTGTGCTGAACCCTAGTGCGTTTCCTTAACAGAGTGGGTATATATCCAAAGGGGAGTGGTACGATGGGTTCCGGTCCCATTACTGCCATACTAGATCCCCTTCTTGCGAGTTCTTCTGCAGCATCTTTGCCACGAGAACCGCTGTGTCCTTTAATCCATTGAATGGTTATGTTATTTAGAATACCCATCTGATTTAAGCGGTGATGACATTCGTATAAAAGCCCAGAGTTGGTTGTGTAGCATTTTAGTGCTTGCAGGACCGCCATACTGTCTGATAGAATACGGACAGTGTGGTCCTGAACCTGTCTGGCTGCGATAGCTGAGGCTGCTAGGGATATACCCATACACTCTGCTTGGAACACCGTATTGTGGGCCCCCAGAGGTGTGGCTGTATGTATATTGAGGTCCTCCGAAAAGATTCCAGCGCCAGTGCCGGTACCTGTCTTGGATCCGTCTGTGAAAATACGCAACTCTGCTGGACGTTGTCCCTCGTACCGGTGATCCTCATGGCCTCTGCCTAATTATGTGGATAAAACAGAGATTTCTTAAATTTTCATCCAAAAAAAAAATCTAAAATGTTTTCTCACCTGGCCTCTTACAAGATCGGACCTAAGATAGACCCCTGAGGTGTACGATATTATTTTCTTTTGTTACTATTCTATTCGATTGGTTAAGTTTGTTTCTTTCTGTGCCGTGTCTACCCATAATTTTCAACTTTCTTTCTTTCTGCTCTAAGACCTTGCTTTAAACCAAAATTGACAACTCTAGGTCAACCGGAAGTACCCTATAGGTTTTGGGTCAAAAACCTATATGGTAGTTCCCTTTGAATTTGAAACCTAGAATAACGAAATTTGGAAAAAAATAAGGTTTTGGTACTAACAAGTTTTCATCATTTTATCGTGGTGATCCAGGACCTTAGTATCTGGTATAAATTTGCAACTTGCTAGGTCCAACCGTTCCTCAAAATCGGTGGTGACACATGGACAGACGGACAAGATCTCATAAGGGTTCCTCTTTTTACCTTTTGAGGTACGAAACCCTAACTAGAAAAAAAAATGTATTTAAATTCATTAATTTACTTCTTTCTCAATGCTTATTGAATTTAAGCATGTCACAAATCTAACACTTATCCTCATTGGTTAACGTTAGCTGTTTATTAATGAATGGGCCCGGCTTATGTCCAATCACAAGTTTTCGCCCGCATCAGCATCAGACACCCGCATCACGGTAATATTATAATACAGCACTCCAACTTCATACAAACGGACGAAACGCGAGCTATACCTACGCGCCTCGCGCGCTCGGGGCGCAGACAGTCACGGCTGTACCGCAGTGTCGAACTTTACTTTTTTAACAACAATCGCGCGATTTTTTCTCTAAAAATTAGACGAGTAGGAAACATTGTGCTGTTTTTGGTTGTATGAATTCTTCAATAACGCATTCAGACATAAGTTTTTTTAAATTACCTGGAAACTCTGAAAGGTAAGACTATAAGGTACATAATGTGTGTCTTTTTAATGGATAAGTATTTCCTTTTATCTCACGAAAAAAAGGTGTTTGGATTTATAAATAAATCGAATAGAGTAACGGAAAGTTATTGAGACAAGTGAAATAGGTAGTTATATGCGGTTCTGAATGAATCATGATACGGTACCTACCGTAACCTATACGATTGGTTTTTCAAACAAAAACATGTTTTTTTAATAAAATCTACCAATCAAAAAACAACACGCATTTTTATTGAACACTTCCTATTCAATATACAAAGTATTTCATTTATTTATATAAAAAGGATATTTACAATCACAAAACTAAATAGAAACAGAAAGTAGGCAAATGTAATTAAAATGCTGGAGACGGGCAGCCCTAACGCATGTTTACGTACCGCGCGGCTGTAGGCATTTATTTCTATCATGCGGCCGAGTTACACTACTGTATTATAATATTAACGTGCCCGCATGGCATCTCAGAGACTTGACGGCTGACCTACACTTAATTGTTTAATTAGTACCCATTCTCTCATTCCCTGATCAAGCCGCGAATATTACATCTACTTTTTACTTTTTTTATTTTAAGGTACAGCTAACAGTTACATTATAAGAGCTTACAACTAACTTTAAAAAAACAGTTATAGGTAAAGATGATATAACCCACAACACTGTCCATAGGTAGACATTATAGTATAAAAGAGAAGAAAAAAGTGTAATCGCCAGGAGTTTTAAGTAGTAATTCGTGCATTGAAAAATATCATGATGGCCCAGTGGTTTAGGCCTCGCCTCTTATGCACGACGTTATGAGCTCAAATCTGGGCAAGTATCAAGTATGTGACTTTTCCAATTCATATGTACTTTCTAAGTTTATCTTAGACATCACTGACATCGGTGAAGGAACACATCGTGAGGAAACCTGGACTCATAAATTAAAATAAGTCTGAAATCGCCAACCCGTCTTGAGCAAGCATGGTGATTAATGCTCGTGCCTTCTATGTATAAGAATTGCCCTGCAGTGCGACAATAACAGGCTGGTATTATTATTTCTTTCAATAACTTATTAAATACATTTTTAAATATTCAAAAAAAAAACGTTTAAAAATAATTATATGTTATTATTATACTAGCTGACCCAGCAAACGTTGTTTTGCTATATAAAATATTAGGGGGTGGCCAACCCTTATCACTTAGGGGCACTAAAAATAGGTAGTAGCCGATTCTCAGACCTACTGAATATGCATTTAAAATTTCATAAAAATCGGAGGAGTATGGTAACTAACATTGTGACACGAGAATTTTATATAAAAGATTATTTACGTGCATTCAATTAATCGGTTAATGAGCAATAATAAAGTTAAAAATTTAACAAACAAAGATTGCATTGTGTTAAGAATAAAAATAAGACCTTATTAGGTTTGAAGATTTTCAGAGAAAGTACACACATGGGTTTTATTTAATAAAGAGGAGTGGGTGAGGCTTTAGAATGTGTATGAAAATGTGTATGGTGTATGAGTCAACCGTACGCGGTGGACTGGTGAGCGCTCGTCGGAATTAGTTCGGCAAGAGCTTATAGAAAAAAGAGTAGCTGAAACATCAAACTATGTCTGTATGTATGTTTTCTTCCGTGTCCTTTTATTTTCAAAATATTTCGTCTCATTGCCCGATGATAGTGTTTATGCTTAATTATATTTGAGTTTATGTTTGAGATTTAAACATATTGTCTTCATCTTTCTTCAACAATCCTCCAGTAAACTCTATTGTTTTCTTGTTTTATAACAGATTACTGTTTGTTTTTTTACATTGTGTTTGAATCTTTACATACAGTCTGTCGTATTAATACTGTAAGTAGCTACATTTATACCGCACCGTAGTTATATATACCATCGATTATAAGGTTGTTGGTCGATTTTATGTGTTTGATGGAATCTCTTTTCTTAATACAGTCCTGGTGATGATTGCTGAGCGATTTGACTACCCATACATTTGACAGTGCTGCAATAGAAACTTATAGCCAGGGCACTTAATTTTGTATTGACATTATAATGGCATTGCCTTATGTAATTTTTTTTTTAAATTCACTTCATAATTTTGGGGAATTTGTATTTTTATCTTATTCGCTTTGACATTTTTTTCTTTGTAATTCTGTGATATATGTATACCTACCTATATAATCTAGTACCTACTTGTTCCTCAGTAATTGTTATATTGACATTTTGTTCCTTCTTGTTCCGCGGCAGCATGTAATAAAATATTGGTTTTGTTTAAATTAAATTTTTCGTTTTTTAATTTTTATTCTCTGGCTTCTTTCTGGCATCAAGATTAGATAAAATAGGTGGAAAACTGTTTCTGTAGTGAATGGTAAAGCGTATACACATGCATTCCTATTTAAACTCGCGCCTTTTTATACATAGAGAGATAGGCAGAAACTGAAGAAACGCCAGCTGCCACGATCCTTTCATACTCTTTTTGCTTCGTTTACGTTCATACATTTGGTTATTAAGTGGATAACTCTTTACAAATATTACTTCTTTCATTAATTATTTAACGAACTCTGACCAAGTTATTAAAGAAGGTGGAATAAGCCCTTTTATTGATTTTTCGATGTTTTTTATGCTCATAATAGAATTATGGAATTGAAACTATGGGGAATCATTTTGTACTGAAATAGACGCCTTAACATTAAGTATTTCATTGTAGGTAGACGATATATATGCCAGGGGGGGCGTCTAGGTAGAGATCGTTCCCTAGAGCGAGATAACAATGTTTAAGACACAATGTTGGTTATGCTTATGACAAAGGCAGTAGAGGCCATTATAAAATATTTACCTGACTATCATTCCGTAAATAATTTTCTTTATTTAGATAATGATAATAACTTTATTTTTAATATACTTGACAATGCAATCTGTTTGGTAAGGGAATCTAATCTCAGTACAATTGAAAAGGAATTATTCAACACCGTAAAACAATAAAATACAATAAACTTCTTATCACAAAATGTAATAAATATTTACAATAATGATACAATGATACTACACGATTATAATTCTTAAAAACTAGTCGCAGAAGTACTAAAATAGCCTGCACAGAAAACCACATTAAACTAGTTTCCTAAAATACATGAGGTAACAAACGTAATGAAGAAAAAAACTTCTATTATAGCATTTAGTACGGTACAACCTTGGGGTAAGGCCGATATTAGCGTGAGCTAGTTCGATAAGGTGAGAACTTTAGTAGTGTGGTGTACATACATGACAATGGTTGCACGTTGTGTGAGGCTGCATACGTTTACAAACTGAGACAAACGACAGTCGCGTACGCATGCCGCGATAGAAACAAGTGAATACAGAGACGTGGAAATCAATGGTGTAACATGCGAACAGTTTTTAAAGAAAATTCAAGTGGAGGAAATAAAACAGTGCTAGTGTTTTGGATAATATAAATGTAAGATCTTTGAGTTACAAATTTTGAACAAAACGTCATTGTCTCTTGATTTTCTCTACATGTCGTAGGCTTTCTAACCGAATGCTTCCGTTGTTTTCCATTTATCATACTCGTTGTGTATAATTATAACGATATCAGGAAGTAATGTACTAAATATTGTGCTAGTTTTCATCACTACTTACAATGACAGGTGCTTTAGTTGACTTATTCCTAATCACCAACCGTTTTTGTTATAGTGAATTCTATAAATTTTCTTTGTTTCTGTGTTTTAAGATGCATTGTCTTCGTCTTTTTGTAGAATAATACCTTGAATACTTGTACTTAATTTTCACTATCTTACGCTACGGTTGTTAAAAAAACTATGTGTTGAATTTAAAACTAGCTAGTAACAGACGTACAGAATATATAGAACAGTCATTGTCCTAGAAATATGGATCTGAATTTGAAATTCATAAACAAAAAAAGTAAATTAAGTAAATTTGTGTGATTAAATATTGTGCTCATTCAAATTACTTTGCTGATCCTTTAGGGTTGCTAGGATTTGCTTCTTAAATGCATTTTTACTAAGGAAAAGAATGTCGATTGAGTTAAACTCATTGTTATATGTCTCAACCAAACGAGTATTACACGCATTTAAAGTATTTCCTTCGTTCTACCTACCACCCTGTTTAATGTATGTCTGAAATCGCCCACCCACCTTGAGCAAGCGTGGTGATTAATGATCGTACCTTCTCTGTATGAGGAAAGGCCTTTGCCCTGTCGTGGACCAGTAACAGGCCGATATTATTTTAGATAACGAATTGTATTTCCTGACCGGGCATTCGCCTTTAGCCCACACTCGGCTACTTAAAAGAAATCAAAACAATAATATATATAGATAAGCCAACGAACAACGATCATATAATATGCTATGAAACTCAATACGATACATGAGGCAGCGCGCTCACTAGCAACAAAACAGCTGGGTCTATTTCAGGCCCGTATTACAGAAACTCAAGTACATATTACTTATTTTTTGTTTCAATTTGATGTATCTTAAGAATGTTTTCTTTATTTCAATTAAGTAAATACTTACTATGTACACATTAAAAAAGAAAAACAATGAACTATCATAACTTAACAGTTAACACACCTTAAATGCCAAATAACCGACAAACAATACATTTTCTATTGTGTCTCGTTGTTTGGCAGCTAAGGTAAATAATTAACTTAATAAAAATAATAAACCGTAGGACATTATTTAAAATTAGCAGTACATAACAGTCCTTCAAAACGCCCCTCTGTCACCACTTCGTTTTGGCTAAGAAAAGTGGTGCAAAACACTGCCTAGCAACACATCTGTCTGATAAGTTAAAAGAACTTTGAATCTATACAATATACTTCATCATCTGCCTAGCCTTTTACCCAACTATGTTGGAGTCAGCTACCAGTCTAACCGAATGCAGCTGAATACCAGTATTTTACATGGAGCGACTGCCTATATGACCTCCACAACCCAGTTACTGGGCTACACGATACCCCTTGGTAAGACTGGTTGTCAGACTTTCGGGCTTCTGACTACCCGTAAAGACTGTCAAAGAACTAAAAATGACAGCTGGGACCAACGGCTTAACGTGCTATCCGAGGCACCGAGGAATCTCGATATGTTACGAACGGTCACCCATCAACAGACTGACCTTGGCAAGCGCAGCTTATCCTCCCATCAACCCGGTTATACAATATACTTAATAATGCAACTAAATAAATAATTAAATTAAAATTATTATCCACGAGTCAGCTAGCACACTCCAATATACAAAAAAAATACATGCATTGGCAACTCTCATAAAAAATAATCCTACAAAACGGAATAAATAAAAGCCGCTAAAAGCTGAATAAATAAAAGCCTCCTGCTGGTACAAAAGGCTTGGCAGCTTACATGTGCAGTCCTGGATTATCACTGTGATTCGATATCGCATGTAATAATCTAGGACCATCGCATTTATATCAATAAACAGTTATTTTTAATAGTTTCCAGTTCACAGAAATTTTAGTAGTATAGCCTTATTATTTGGCTCAGTTCCAGTCTAACCAGATGCAGCTTAATATTCTTGAGCCACTGTATAATGCCAGTGCATTAGACAGGTTTTTCTAGTGTCAAATAACTTTAAAATATAAGACTGTTTGGAAGTATGCCCGCCAGCCATCATTGTTTTAATAGAGCGATAGTCTGGCTAATAGAAGACAGTATGCGTACAATAACGCATACTGCCTTCTATTAGCCTTAGATATACAATAGATCAGCCCGCTTTCACTTACTCATGAGCCAGGAGTCATAGCGATACCTTGAGGACTAAAAAGTTTTGTTCTCTTCGTCAGACATATTATATTATAAAAAAGTATTGGGCACTTATTTATTATTTTTTAAGTTATCAAAAGATTACGTCAATACATAAAGTTAAAATTTTGCATGACGTCACGCGTACATGTAGATTTTATACATTCTTGTGACGTCACGACTCCCAATCCACTCCGCAACTGTAAGTCTGTAATGCGTTTAATGCGTCATCATTTTTATTTAGGATGAAGTGTCGTTGGATTATGAACTATCGGCACCGAGCCGAGCGTTGAAAATCCAACAGAACGCTTTTATGTAGCCGTTCATGTAGGTTTTGCCTAGTGTTAGTGACAACGGGCATACTAGCAATAAGTACTAGAAACTGATTGAATTTCAAGTCACACCTTGTGATTGTACTCATGAACTATGTCTTGAATCAGACATGTGTGCGGCCGATTAGACAATACTAGGTAGGTACTATCGATTACGTAATTACACCATCATGTCTGCATTACTGGCAGCAGTAGCAGTGGTGTTCCGCGGGGTAGGGGGGCCGGGGCGGGTTGAGCCACAACGGTCATGACCCCTCCCCACCAAATATTCACGTGAAATTTAAAAAAACAAAACAATAGTGTCCTCCTGAGTAGTAGTAGTAGACAGAGAGACGGTTTTACCTACTCCTAAGGGTCGAAGCGTGATGTTAGACACTTTGTAAGTAGTTAATTAATTAAATTCCTCTAGAGTAGAGCTCTACTCTAGAGGATTTTTTTTGATTTTTATAGCTATAAAAATCAAAAATAAATAGCATGTGTTAGTTTCAGAGATAAACGCGTTAAAACAAAAAAAAACATAGCTTTTTTTTTTGTGTTACTAAAAATTAAACAATCACGTATTTACGTTTCTCGGACGAATCCAACTGTTAGTGAGCGATTACAGTGGCGCGGGGCGGGCAGCGGGAGCGGGTGGCGGGTCAAGCGGAAAACGTACATTTCCATGGATGAACACAGTAGCAGCGGGGCGCTTGAGCGGTGTGTACGTACCTACCTCGTGCGATATTGGAAATAATGTCAGATTATTTGAAAGCCAGTGCTTATATGTATAAAGTGAGACCTTTTTTTTCTAAAAGCAATTAGGTACTTGTCGATTCGAATCACTAGAATTCCATAAAGGTGGCCGAGCCAAACCGGCACTTATTAAATCTTCAGTCGACAGCGGCATGTCGGAACAATTCGAGCGGAAAACGCAAACTGACTTGCGTCTACCCGCCCCGCTCAAGACACCCGCTTGTCCCGCTGCGATTCCCGCTCACCCACCCCGCCCGCACTTGGTGCACCTTAGTCAAAAACTATGTGTTTGCTTTACCCGCCAGCGGATTCCGCTGCCCGCCCCGCTGTCACTGTAATTTCACACTTACATTGCTTCTTGAAAAATTTCTGAAATTTTGGTCATCGCGAAGTATCAGGTTTTGATTTATTTGCGACTATTGAAATATATTTTTTATAGCATTTAGGGACTTGGAAGTTTGATTGTTTTAGAGCTCCAAGGGACTGTAGACCTATGTATTTAATATTAATTTCAACTTGATGCTTCTACGCGTTTCTGCGCATAAGAGTCTGGACAGAGAGACACGGACAACAAAGTGATCCTATAAGGGTTCCGTTTTTCCTTTTAATACGGAACCCTAGAAACAAAGACTCTTCAGCGTTATTATACGATAGTAGTCAAATTCAAATCATTTATTTCAATTAGATAATTAAAAAGGCAATTTAGAACGTCAATTTTATAATAAAAATGAAATACTAAAATGATTCTAGCTGCAAAAGGTTTCGTGTGGAGAAGAACTTACTCTTTTAAAATTGCTTTTTACAATATTTTGTATGAGCACATTAATAAGACAAATCATATGTGAATAATGGATAATAGGGAGGTGTACTAGGTAAAAAAAATATAAGTCTATTTGGTCCGCCAGTTAGATTACCAAAAAATATTGGAAACGTATTATTTGCTTGCTCAAATCAATAAAAAGTGACAAAGACAGCACATCAAAGTTCAGTAGAAGGGATTTGTGACGTCACTTCTACGTAAAAAGTATAACAAGACTTGACTACACGCGAAATTTCAACGCACTATACCGTCATCATTTTTGGTTTACGTGACAAAAGAAAAAATACGCGTTCAGTATTTTTGAGTAATCCAACTATCGGATCATAAAGAATTTTCAAGGACAATACCCTATTGTATGTGTAGTTATATAGGTTAGTATATAAGTACACATAATGAGCCCATTCGTTTAAAAAAGTCTCATTAGGGAGCGTGCCTCTCGCCATTATATCACAGCACAAATACAGAATCCGGGCCGATACCGAGAATTTTCTATTGAAGAAATCGACTAACAAAGCCCGACTGGCGATCGATCGAGACCTCACTCTTAGAAGTCACGTTGACGACCACTGGACCGTGAACGATTTCTTACGTTTTACCCATTACTGAGTACCATGTTTTCATTATGTAATTCTCCGATATCAACAATAGAGTTATCGATGTCTGTCTCTTTCGCTCTTGATTTATTTTCATTTCAAACGAGACACCATTAATAGGCAATTTAGAACTACAACTTTAAAATAAAAAAGTAGTGCATAGAGTCCCTCCGAGTGAAATTTCGTAACTCGCTCTGTCTCTTTCTATTCCCCCTCCCCAGGAGCGTTGAACGTTTAACGCAACAGTGCTTTTATACCCCCTCCATGGTAGCATTAAACATTTATCGCAACCATGTTGGAAGTCTTATTACAAGTTTCAGTTCAACCGTACCAATAGGGAATTTCGTATGGAGAAGAATGTGCAAGAAACTCCACACTTCACGCTTATACCTCAGGCTGAGACGTCACGTTGGCTACTACTAGACAGTGAAGGATGTCTTATGTTTTACCCATTATTACTGAGTACCATGTTTTCATTATGTAATTCTGTCCCAAATTTCATTGTGTAATTCTCCGATATCAACAGTAGAGTTATCGATGTCTCTTTCTCTCTTAATTTATTTTCACTTCAAACGTACTTACTGTTAAAAAGGCAATTTAGAACGACAACTTTAAAATAAATAAAAATAGTGCGTGGAGTCCCTCCGCGCGGAAGAAGTGAAACTTCGTAACTCGCTCTGTCTCTTTCTTTCCCCCTCCCCAGGAGCGTTGAACGTTTAACGCAACCTTTTTGGAAGTCGCATTAGCTACCCAAAGGGAATTTCATGAGGATAAGAATGTGCAAGAAACTCCACACTTCACGCTTATACCTCAAGGCTTAAACGTCACGTTGGCGACCACTAGACCGTGAACGGTGTCTTACGTTTTACCCATTACTGAGTCCCAAATTTCATTGTGTAATTCTCCGATATCAACAGTAGAGTTATCGATGTCTCTTTCTCTCTTAATTTATTTTCACTTCAAACGTACAGACATCAGATCATTAAAAAGGCAATTTAGAACGACAACTTTAAAATAAATATCAAAATCTAAAATGATTCTAGTTCCCCCTACCATAAGGTAATGTCGTGTAGAGAAGAATAGGCAAGAAACTCTTAGACCTCAAGATATCTTATGTCTTACCCATTATAGAGTACCATGTTTTCATTATGTAATTCTCTCTCTGATTTCGATAACAGAGTCATCGATATCGTGCAGTCTCTTTCCCTCTTGATATATTTTTGCTGCATACATCGGGGATTATTGTGAAATCTGTTTCGATTTATATATTAATAATAATTCAAGTCTATTACTGTCCAAGGTGCTAGGGCTGTCCAGTGGTGAACTCTTCTCATACGGAAGTACGAGAAGGACGATACGAGCATTAATCACCATGTTTTCTCAACGGGGTTTGACGACCAATAAAACATCCAGGTTTCCTTACAATGCATTCCTGCACCGATGTCAGTAATGTCTAAGATAATCTAAAAAAGAAGATACACATAATTTAAAAAAATCACATTGATACTTGCTCGGATTTGAACCTTCACCCTTGTGTATTAAAAGCCAAGTTCTAACCACTGGGACTTATACTACGCTAGCATTTAATAGCGAGGAACCCTAATTATGTTTTTTTTTTTAAATGCCTCAATTACTCATTATATCAGTTATCCGCCAGTGAACTTTCCGTCAAAATCGGTCCAGCCATTTTGGAGATTGATTGGGCTGATGTGACAATTTTTGAAAAATTATTAGGGTTAAATATGAAAACCAATGGTTTGTTAAATTCCACACGGAGAAAGTCGCGTATTTATAAAAGCGTTGGCAAAAGTGAACTACCATTCACGCACCGTTGATACACATGTGGAACATGCGCGCCAACCTGATTTACACTCTTTCTGTATACTTATGTATATTCAATGCCCGAGGCTATAACGCGATAAAGGTAGTATAAAAATCTGGTCAGGCAAATGGAACACTCTAATAACAACGAGAGCTAAGCTACCCGAACCGTTACCATGGTAACATCTGTGGAGCGCACTCTCCAAGGATAATCCCTTTCCCTCCCTTTTCTTGGATATTACGTTCAGGGGATGTTGAGCAGAAACTCTTTGCTAATTAAAAAGTCGTTCGTGACAAAAACTGTGAGAGACACGGTCATCGTAGAAATAAAAAAAGTAAAAAATTAATATAGCGCGAATGGTCTGAAAAGTGCGATGTAAGTTTTTTGTTCTTTAACAAAGGACTTTTGTAGTATTTTTGCGGAGAAAATGAGCATAAATGGGGGGTTTAAGATCATTTATTCTCATAAGAATTACACTATTCACTTACATGAGAATATTAAAACTAAATACTTAAAAATATCAAATAAAGTTGGGGGTATTACAAAAATTAGGCATCGGTTATATGTATTCAGGTAGATTAAAAAACATTGTGGACAAATGTTCGTTGGATACATGTAAACAAGTATCCGTGTAACACAGATAAACGGTAACTGAATGTGGCTCGAAATTAAAATCAAAATCAAAATTCATTTATTCAAATTAGGCTGAGAATTAGCACTATTTGAACGTCAAAAACGTTTACATAAGACAGTCCCCCAAAACGCCCACCTTTCACAACTTCCTAGTGTTTTTGCTGGGAAGAAGAAGTGGAGGAACAAACTCCCCAGCAACACGTCTGTCTGATAGGTTTGAAGAACTTGGGGCTATACAACATATTATGTCAAAAAAATAATAATTATGTCAATCATCTTTATACGTCATTCAATTAAATAATTTGCTACATGTTAGCTAGCACACACCAATATGCCAAAATAAATAAATAAAAAGTTATATATACCAAAATCGACAATTAACTCAAGCAAAGCCTGCTAAACTGAACACATGAAAAGCCTCCAAGGCAGTCCAAGGGCGTGCCCGCTGACATGTGCAATGCTGAATTATATCAATACAACTCATTCATACAATGTAATGAGAGGATCATGTCAATAACATAAAAATAAGGATAGTAGAAGAAACATACACAAAAATAAAGAACTATTATGTTTAATAGTTCTGAACTGTTGTAAAAGAACATACTAACATTGTCCTGCGTTCAACAAAGCGACCAACTATTCTTGTCTTAAATTATTGTAAGGAAAGTGGATTTTTTACTATAAACTGTTTAAGTAGCTTTTTAATAGTGGTTTTGGATTTAGAATCTTTGAGGTCTCTCGGTATATTATTAAATATTTTTAATCCTTCGTACGCGATAATTTTTTTTCAGTAGTTTGTGCGGGTTGGGTACAGTTGTAAAAAGTCTTGTTCACGTTGCAGTTTCATTTTGTGTTTTTTTTTTTTTTTTGATGGTTATGTTTTTGTGGATGTTATTATTGATTATTTTTTGAATTAGTATTCATATGTTGTGTATATGTTTGTGTTATATTCATTACTTTAATTTTTTTGTAAAGAGTTTCTGTTGGAGTCAAATAGTCAAAGTTAAATAACGTTTTCAGTAGTTTATTTTGAGCAGTAAATCTGTATCGTATAAGTAAATGTGTACCTACTGAGTTATGGATTGTAATTTTTTATATTCTAATTTTTATACTAGCTTTTGCCCGTGACTTCGTACGCGTCGAATTTAGAATCAAGTATCTAAAAATAAGCTGAAGGCAGGGCGCTATGGCGCTCATTAGGAGAGGGCTATGTCCAGCAGTGGACTAGTATAGCCTGATGATGATGATGATCTAAAAGTTGGAGCCTATTTTTAAGTTGGAACTCTAGCAATACATCGGTGAAACCTGCATTCAATTCCATGCAGTCGTTTTCACACGGTGCGCGTACAAATATACAAACAGACAGACAAAAAATCTAATAACTGTTTTTTTTTGGCTTCTGTTGCTTTAATAAAGACCCCCCATATTAGTTCTTCGATATCTATAATGTACAGACAACGGGCCTGCATTGTAAATATATTGTGAAAAGTACACCCCAGACTGCCTAAACATTTTTTTCTAATTCTTTATTAATTCCATACAAAGGTTGTCTATAAGACATGGCTTTTAGCCATAAGGCCGCTAAATGTAATACCTTATGTAGATTTCAATGTTCTCAAAGTAGGAGGAGGTCGTGGCTAAATAAAAATAGCCGCACGGGTTGATCGAAGGTTAAGCTACGCTTTCCGAGGTCAGTCTGTGGATGGGTGACGGTTCGTAACATATCGAGGCTCGTCCGTGCCCCGGAAAGCACGCTAAGCCGATGGTCTCGGCTGTCTTTTGTAGATCTTTGACAATCGTTACGGGTAGTCAGAAGTCCGAAAGTCTGACAACCAGTCTTACCAAGGTATCGTGTTGCCCAGTAACTGGGTTGTGGAGGTCAGATAGGCAGTCGCTTCATGTAAAATAATGGTATTCAGCTGCATCCGGTTAGATTGAAAGCCGACCCGAACACAGTTAGGAACAGTCTAGGCAGATGATTTATAATTTCAAAGTATATGTGTAAGTTTTAATAGTGTACGCAAAAGAGTATTCTATTGTACTCTATTTTAATTGACATTTTCTCTATTTTTCTATTTTTAAGGATATTTTTCTATTTACCTTTTCTTATCACTGTCTCGTCAGTTTAGTGGTTGCAGCGCTACTGCTGCGAATTAGCACCTCTGTTCGATTCTCAGGTCGGAATAAGCGTTATTAGCTTTTTCCACCTAGAATTTCTCAGTAGCGGCCCATGGTTGACATGTACCCGGCTCAAGGAAATAGGCTCGCCACCTTTTACATGGAATTTAAAAAACAACTGGCCAAATGTGGTTAAACATTGAAGGCACGCTTCTGCTTAACCCCTCGGGGCAGACAGGGCGTGATAATATGTTTTTCTTTTATATTTCAATCACTGAAACGAACGAAAACATAAATCTGTACCAAATCATTTTAAAATAACTACCTAGTAGGTACCTGTGTTACCTTCGCACTTTGTTCATATTTCCAGTAAGCTGTTACATAATAAAACCGCACCACACACACACACACACACATAACATCACAGTACATACAATAACCGTAATACATTATGTACAGTCGAACACAGACGCGAACCATATGTCAGCGTCCAAAATCAATAACCACGCAGCTTCATTAAAATATCATTTTATCCAGCGAAATGAAACCGAATTAATTGATGCATCGTTATTTTCAGGAGTGTACGCGACCGTATCAATGTGGACCTACTCGAGTGTGGACATACCTGGCCCTCATATCAGCCGAACTGAACGAATCAAGATCTATCTCTCAGAATGTATTGTGTGCTTCTGCATAGTATTTTTCATCCTTTGTGTAGGGTTGCTGCTGTACCTATTCTTTCATTTGTATAGCACGGTAACCACAGCTGGAAAACTGGCGGGCACGCTGGCTGAGAGTTGAATTCAGAATCCGTATGATGAAGGCTGAGAATTTAGTGTTAGTGAACAAAATGTATGTGATAATTTAGTTTGTAAGATAGATGACGGAGGTACAGACACAATGTGACGACCGATTTGACTGATTTGACGACCGACCGGCGCGGCGGGCGAAGGTCCGCCTGCGACGCAGGAAGTTGCGGGTTCGATTCCCGCCCTCGGACAAATGTTTGTACGATCTACAAAGATTTGTCCCGGGTGTTCTGGGTATTTTGCTACGTATAAAAAAAATGTATCTATGTAATGTATTGTATTAAGTATATCAGTCGTCTAGAACCCATAACACAAGCTCTGCTTAGCTTGGGGCTAGATGCTACTGTTTGGATTGTCCAGCATTATCTTTATCTTTAATGTATAGAAGAACTGATTATCATTTTGTAGTTAATTTTGGTCGCACATCAACCTGTATAAATTGGCCTCCCTTTCTATTGGACCGCCGTACTAGGCTAGCTCAAGGTCAGATGTTACCTCTTATGAGCGGCCCATTTGAGGAACCGCGCCCATAAGATGTTGAGGAATCGATTGAGGTGATAAAGAAAAAAATGCCATTAGTAGGACCTATAATACTTAGATATTTTAACACGTTGAACGCCAAATGACCGACAAACAATACATTTTCTATTGTGTCTCGTTGTTACCAGTTAAGGTGTTAAGAAAGGTGGATAAATGTTGGTGCGCGAGTGCGCAAAGTTTGTCTTTATTGCAGACTGAGACGAAGCGACGGCGTAATAGGGCTTAGAGTGCAATGACAGATGCTCACGCGTCACAAACGGTGTTTCTCAACACACCTGCAAAGAAATAAAATTTCGTAAACATTATATTTTGTATAACAAATATTTCAGAAAAATGGCTTGCAATTTTTATAATACAAACTTACACAGCATTGTTAAACCTAAAAGCGGTTCAATAAGAGTCATTTTATAGGAAGTGTGATGTGGTATCCAAACTTTGAACTGAGAAATGGGTCACCAGCAAACTCGTGCCGTCTCGAACATACATTTACGATCTTATTAAGGTAAAGTGGCAGGTCTTTATCGGCCATCTGTTTATGATGCCAGATGAACTATTTCTTGCAAGAGGCCTACCTTGAGATTCAACATTAGCTTCAGTGTTATGGCTCTTTACACAATGGTCCATCCCAGACACGCGTTAAAGACTGAAGTTTAACAAGGTCTTGCTGTCAGTGTGTGTCGTTTGTATTTTGTTTTTACAATGATTTTACCAAAAATGTTTACTAACGAAGGTTATCCAAAATGCTTATTTTTTTACTAACTTATAAATGCTCTAGATGGTAGGTAAGAACCTTAAGATTTAATCTCTGGCTGCATGGCCGCCTGTAACCGTTGTTGGACTGTAGTTTAAAAACCAATTACTTAATATTTCCCGTCGTTGGTCTTGTAGTTGAAAGCGCTGCTGCTGAGCATAAGGTTGTGGGTTTGATTTCCATATAAGGGAAGGTTTTATTGAGTTTTTGAATCTGGTATATAAAAAAACAGTATTCAGATATTCTCAGTAGCAGCCTGGAGTCAGTCGTATGCTAACCCCATGGGACATCCCATGTAAAATGGGACTTAAACATAACAGGCGAAATGTGGATATACACATCTGCCTTACCCTATGATGAATACATGAGTGATGTTATGTTTGATGTTAATCAAAGAATTTAGCCATGAAATTTATAAAACAAGGACGATATGGTCAACAGACACAACCTCACACCTAAACTCAATGTAATAAGGTTCAAAGTCGAAAATTTTCAGATTAAAATTTTACCTATAATAGTGAAAACCTGACTGAATGACCAACCACTAGATTAATAGGGTCCGTTTGTGGTCCCATCTCACTGGTAGACAGCTTTGTGGTCGGGTGTCAATGGGACCACAGCCTGAATGTCGCTTTATAGACTATTTTGCTTCACCACAATTGTATGGCTACTGTTTTTCTGGTGATATCGCGTTTGCAGATATAGGGCGGAGGTACGTTCTGCCTGTTATATCTATGTGAGGGTGATAAGCGAGCTAGCGAGTGAGATTGTGAGAATGAGAAAGACAAAGTTGGAAGATGGTATGCACGTTGCCAGGAGACAGAAAGACGCTGAACGATAAATGAAATATAGTTGTGACCCATCCTGGCGTTTGATTTACCACATCTATAATAGATAAATATAAAAGATTGGACCAACTTTTACGCGTCAAAAAAGTTTTTTTTTTTTTTTAACTTGTGAGTTTGGCGATTCCCTTACTGGCTACTCTGATTAGGAAAACCAAAACAAACTCAGAGGTCACAGTCTCTTTAGAAGTCCATACATTATCTTGGTCAGCTCATATGTGTTATGTTGAGAGATAGGGACGCAGCATTGAAACACCGTGGTCGAGCAATGACTTATGCTATTGGTATGTTGATGACATAATTTGTTCCTTACTACCCGCGGTTAAAATTCACATTCATAAAACGCGCGGAGATAAGTTGACTGAAATTATCCAATTTACTGCGCAATTGTCTTAATTTTTCTTTCCTTAAGAACCTTTTACAAAATTTGTACTTTGTTTTATAAAGTTTGGTCGACTCTTCACGTGACCAGTGGGCTGCCTTTTTTTTGGCCAAAGAATCAGCATTGCCTTACAACGGGGCAATGTTGCCAGCCTTTTGGGCACTGTTCCCGTTGACATCGATGTGGGTGAATTTTTCGATGCCTTATGACTCTTTTTTTTTCTGTTCATGTACGTAATAGTTTAATTGCTTTATTGAATACATAAAGGTAAATAAAATATAAAAGGAAATTGACGAGTTCAGTAGATGCCTATGAAAACTAGCGATAATCGTTTTGAATGAAGTCAAAAACTGTTTGATTAGTATAATTATGAGCAGCCTCCTATTACCCGAGTGCTCCAGAAAATGGTAATGTTTTTCGAGTGTACGATCGTACACAAGTGTTATGTCTATTTGCTTGACACGTCCTGCACGCGTAGCATGACCAATTCTATATCTACTCTACCAAGAATAGACAACGTTCTTTCTGTCCAACCAGACATCTCGTCTACCCGAGCACGGGGCGACCCGCAGACTGTAGACAATAGAAACTTTATTCTCTTAACATCGCCATGCTTAGGACGGAAGAAATCTTTCAACAATCTGTCATGTTGTCTATTCTTCCGTCGACAGAACGTGTCTTTATGTTGGTCAGGCTGTAGCCTACACGGATCCATAGAAATTGATAAATGAGGTATCATTAGAATAGTATTGGCACTTTGAGTGTAAAAGGCCATATTTATGAATTTCGAACATAAAGATCAACACTTGTATTTTTTGTGAAATCGTTTAGGTTATGAAAATAGAGGGATCGTGGAGATGATTCCTAAAATGTAACGCATTCAAATATACGTTGAGAGACTGAATGAAGGGCAACGAAAGGTATTTATAAGGCAGAAGTAAGTGGAAACGCCAGGTGGGGACGCCCTAGAAGGACATTCAATGATCTTATTGGTGATGTTCTTCAGAAAGGTCAGATGCGTAGTACTTGCAACTGGGGTTCGTGTATGACCAGATGTATGAGCGTAAATAAAGCAAAAGGAGTATGTAAGGATCGTTGCAGGTGGAATTCTGTAGTTTCTGCTTATCCCCATTGGAAAAAGGCGTGAGTTTATGTTATGTTGAAATATGGAATTAAAAAATGTAAACATCTATACTTAGATTTTTTGTTGTCTGAAGTCGTGTTTTTTGTTTATAAAAAAATATTCAATATCGTCAGATATTATTAAGACTGGTAACTTCTCCCACGTTCTAACAATTGTAAGAATAATGTTAAAAATAAACCATTGTCATAGTTAAGAATGCCGTCTGTACTTACCTACATACTTTTGTAAATAATATTTACCCAGAATGCATTGTTCTCGAATTACCTAAGTAAATAATTATAGTAATTAGACGTACCTGTGTTAATGATTAATAGAAACTATTCCAAAGTAACTTTGGCTGTTATTATATGTACCTACTTAAGCTGTATTTAAATCTACTTATACAATAAACAATCATCTGTTTTCTTGTTCATCGCGTTTTTTATTTTGTAAATATCAGCCTGGAAATATTTTATGAGTGTACCTACCTACTTACTTATCAAAACACAATTAACACGGTTTTCGAAGTATCAACAAAAACTGGCTTAAAATAAACAGTCGGTGTAATTTTTTCTTGCAAATAGGAATTGTCTGCTGACCTTACAAATAATAACTACTCTTATGATTTGAAATTAATGTGTTGAAGGTCGTCTAAAGAGGAGCTCATGGCTAAATATAAACAGCCGCACGGGTGTATCGAAGGTTAAAGTACGCTTGCTGAGGTCAGTCTGTGGATGGGTGACCGTTCGTAACATATCGAGACTCCTCCGTGTCTCCGAAAGCATTTTAAGCCACTGGTCCCGGCTGTCATTAGTAGATCTTTGAGAGTAGTTACGGGTGGTCAGAAGCCCAAAAGTCTGGCAAACAGTCTTACCAAGGGCTATCGTGTTGCCCAGTAATTGGGTTGTGGAGCTCAGATAGGCAGTCGCTCCATGTAAAATATTGATACTCAGCTCTCTCCTACTCAACATCCTCGTAAACTGGAACCCGAACCTAGCATTGGGAAAAGGCTAGGCAGATGATGTGCTTAATGCCATCTCTCTCTTATGGTCAGTTGTCAATACATAAATAATAATAATAAGTAAAACTTTTATTCCATGCAAAAGTATGTACATACATAGTTTAAAGAAAAAAGAAATACTCATGATTATTTACTACCACTATTTCACCTACTTTTAAAATGTTTAAATATAGATAATAATATAGAAGTTTGTTTGCATGGACCCCTCTTCAAGTGAAGGTGAAGGCCTCCTCTAAAGACTTCCATGTGTCTCTATCTTGAGCTAGTTGCGGCCAGCAGGTACCAGCTATTTTTATCAACTCGTCTGCCCATCTCGTGTGGGGTTTGCCTTTGAGACATTTGCCGGTTATTAGGGATTTTGTCTCGGCCCCCTGGTCCATAATTCTTACCTAATATATTTATATGTAACACATTCCCAATATAATATCTGGGTATTTACTATGTATAATAAAAAATATATATCTATGTAATGTATTGTATTGAGTATATCAGTCATCTAGTACCCATAACACAAGCTCTGCTTAGCTTGGGGCTAGATGATGCTGTGTGGATTGTCCAGCATTATTTATTTATTTATATTTAATATGTATACGGTATTAAGTATAAAACATTTCTTTTTAAAAGTCGCAATTTTCACTGTCAAAAATCAATAAAACTAAAGTGATTACACACCAGCTCATCTATAGGGGAAACCCATATTGCAATACATTGTAAATACTAGTCACCTTCATACATAAAGTATTACAATAAGGAAATATTTATGTCACCAGTCTATTAAAACGGACGAGTAAGCGTTTTACTATAATTTCGTATTTAGGTGTACATAGCGTTCCATGCTATATGTATAGGTGGCCATGAGAATCAGAGTCAGTGACACATAGATATTAGAAAACAAATGAATTGCGCAAAAATGGCCGTGGACTAGAGAAAATGACTATGAAATGACAAGTGAAATGAGTATAGGAGTTTAAAAATAAGGTTCTTTATTCTGTTGAGGATCTATAACGCAGCTCCTATTTTGTTGTTGTATAGATGCATTGTTTAAATATGTTAGCATGTTTTTTTTTCGTTTTTTCGCCTTATGTCATGTTAATTTTAATTGTTCATGTAATTTCAGATACAACGTACTTATTGTTCATGAATCAATGATTTTATGATTTAATGACCTGTCAGGGTTATAGGCTGTCTGACTATCTTCATCATTGGGTATGTGAGAAAATAAGACTAGAACGACAAATACAGAAAAAAAAACCACATGGAAAAATACAGAGTGCCGATTTAGTAACCTGCAGGATTTAAGGACGTGAATCAAACCACGGTACTCTCCCTGAATCAATAAAAAAAATTGTACATTAATTTTTTATCAATATATCGATTACAATTTCTACTGTAGAGTCAAACTTGGAGCGAATCCCGGGCGTTGACCTCATGTGCCGATCACATGATGCGCGCACGTGTAAGTCAAAAACACCTTAAGGACGCGCCAGATGGGTCAATGTACGCAGGGCTGCGTTTACAAACTGCCGTTGTTTGGGAGAAATACTTATTACAAAACAGCGTTAATTTACAAATGTACAAGTTTAAGAAGCATTACTCATTGCCATGTGAGTCCTGCAGGTGACTAAATCGCTACGCGTACCCTGTGTACCAACATAAAATGTTTCACTAAGGGAAACGATCCAACCGACGACTTCTCAATAATTCAGTTAATTACGTCAAACTCATTGAATATTCCAAACTTGAAAATCAGACGAGAAAATAAATAAATAAAATACAGACAATAGTAAAAAGGATGAAAGTGATGAGGGTTAATCCGATTTGGCAGAATGAAGCTCAAAAAAAAAAATATACAAAGTCTGCCTAGCTTTTACTCAACTATGTTCGGGTCGGATTCTAGTCATACCAGATGTAGCTAAATACCAGCATTTTTCACGTAGCGAAAGCCTATCTGACCTCCACAGTCCTGTTACTGGATAATACGATAATCCTAGGTAAGACTGGCAGTCAGATTTCCGAGTTTCCATACCCTTAACGACTGTCAAAGATGTACAAATAACAGTTGGGACCAAAGGTTTAAAGTGCTTTCCGAAGACCGCGGAGGGGTCTCAATATGCGATAAATAGAACCTCGATTGACCCGTTACTCTTCGCATGGAACACTGACATCAGAGAACGGAAACTCGTGAGGAAACCTGGAGTAATATAATTAACCAGCACTTCGCTCGCGACTTCATCCACGTGGATTTTGTACCCTTTACACCACCTTTAAAGCGTACATAGTTTAAAAAAATAAATTCAACTTGTTTATGAGTTACTAACTAATTGTATTTATTTGATGTCCAGTCCTTTTATATACAAAGAATAAAATCTTTCCTCTTTATAGTAGATGATGATGGTTTTAGATGTCTATAATCACCAACACGCCTTGAGTTGGCATGGTGAGTAATGCTCGTGCTTTCTATATGTAGAGGAGCTCGTGGCTAAATAAAAACAGCCGCACGGGTTTATCGAAAGTTATCATGAGGTCAGTCTGTGGATGGGTGACCATTCGTTACATATCGAGACTCCTCAGTGCCTCGGAAAGCACGTTAAGCCGTTGGTCCCGGCTGTCATTTGTAGATCTTTGACAGTCGTTACGGGTAGTGAAAGCCCTAAAAGTCTGACAACCAATCTTCTCTCAACATACATACAGACATAAATAACCCAGTATAGCTCATGGCATAGATGTAACCCTTGCTTGCCGGTGAAGATGTCAGACTTTGCAAGTGACGTTGCAGTCCGGATATTAAGCTGAGAGTCTATTTACTCGTACTAGTATTAAGGCTTATGCGTAGCGGCAGCCTGGGAAATTCAATGTATTTTATATTTTTTTGCAATTTGCAACTCAGTATTAGGTTGTATGTTAGTAAAAAGTTATTCGCAACTGTACCAAACATTTTTTGACACATGAGAGCTATCAATTGTATTTTTAGAAAAAATTAAAATTTAAAATTCTCTACAAAGAGTTCATGTTTAAGATCGTATCGACCAGAAACACGGCTTAAGTTTAAGGTATAAACTAATTTGACGTCTCTAACTTTGTTTTTGTCTATCACCGTCCCTTTCACGAGTCGTCTGACAGAGAGAGATATCAATACTATTATTTAAGTTTAATTCGTGTACAAGGGAATCGGCGCCATCATCTCTTTTTAATTACTTCCAGGATTAGTGAAATCTGTTTAGCGCAGTCTTAGTAAATTAAATTGGACTCATTATTATACCCCTGTAATTCATTATCCGGGTACAGATGGGTGAAATGTAACAGTCGTTGTAACAAATTTGCCTACTTTTTGTGTTACATTACATGTTGCATTGCATGTTACGTTGTTACGTTTCACTAATATGGATCTTTGTGCGACTTTTTGTTTGACTTAGATTGACGTAGATAATGAGTACACGTCTTCAAAATAAACAAATTTAATATCTTAATATATATAAATCTCCTGTCACGATGTTTGTCCGCGATGGACTCCTAAACTACTGAACCGATTTTAACGACATTTGGTTTACTGTGTGTGTTGTGGTCAAACTTAAAAGATAGGATAGTTTTTATTTCGATTATTGACCTTAGTATTTTTTTATTGCAAATTAAATATTTTTCTATAATTAGTTCCAAATATTTGTAACAGATGGCAGTGTAACTTAACTTTTGAGGCGGTACGAAGTTCGCTGAGACAGCTTGTATAATATAAATATAGAAATAGATATGACTTGTACCTATGTACATTTTTACTAAAGCACGTCATCATTTTTATCAATCCTACTACATAAGTGAGCAAAGACAAAGTTAGACAAAGACTGATCTTTCAAGAAAATACCTCACTATCATTAATGTCGCTTACCCTATGACATCATACAAATTCTTATTGTAGGTATTATATTTATAGTTTATAATCTTTCTTTTGTTTTAAGAAGTTGCATCTACCACTGTTGTCTCTGCATCACCCAAAGGTTGACTGGTCGGAAATGCTTATGGCATTAAATCCGCCTCTGTGCATTTGTGTGCTACTCTTTTAATATAATATAATAATAATCATATTTATTTATTTCTGAGTGTATGGCACATTAAGGTCTTAACATAAAATAGTTTCACGTACACTACCGTTGCCGGTGTAGAAATATTTTGCTTTTCCTATTCATTTTTACGTTGTGCTGCCCACATCCATAGGCTATCTGCCATCTTAACCAGATCGTCGGTCCACCTTATTACCCACACTGCGCAGGACCGAACGTTGTGGTAATCTTTGAGTGAGCCCTATGGCCAGCAATGGACGTCTTTTGGCTGAAATGCTGTATAATGTAAGACTTTTTTTTTTGAAGTGGCATCTCACAATTTAACCTTCAGGGTTATTAACTGCTTAAGTGGACTTTCCTGCGGGAACTTAATTAGATATAAAGGCCTCCAGCCAGAGATAATATAAGAAGACTAACAACATGTATTTAAAAGGCAGAGCATGTGAAGGAGGGGACGCCCCGGAAGGACATACACTAACCTCGTTGGTGATGTTATTAGAACAGTTGGGCCCGTAGTACTGGCAATCTACGTGCGTGTGAGACCAGTGTGCCCAGCTCAAATTCTTGACGTAAACGTATCATCAATTAGAACGACTTTTGAATCTAAAATGCAACCATGCAACCGCATTTCGTTTTACATTTATGAGGTAAGCACAATTAGAATCACGCATAGATATGAATAAAGTCTGAAAAATAAATAAGTCTAACTTGCAACGAGTATTTTCAATTTTAGAATCGGTCGATTTGACGTTTCGTTCACGTATAGCATTCATGCTAGGAACACAGTAGGCCCTAGCACGGTTGTCCTAGCGAGAAGTTAACCAACCGATAACTTTAACCATTTTTAATAAAGTTGAAACACCGCCTCTATATTACGTAAAATGCATTTGACTATAACTAGGTAATTTGGCCAACCAACAATAATAAACGACTACCACTGTATGTATGTTAGATCGAGACAACTATTTTATAATAATAATATTTTATTTTCGTTAAGTTTTACATATTTAAGTGAGCTATGTATGTTCTTCTTTGAGAAATAATATTACTTGAATAAAAGAGACTCATAATATTAAATTGCGTCGTTGTAATAAACATGCCTCTTTGTCTCTATCATTTTTGACATGTTTACTCTGCTATCGGGACTGATAATTTCTATTTAGTAAATAAATCTTGGCTGATAGGAACAAAAAATATTTAATGTGGTGACGTCAATCTGACAAAATGGTGTAAGCAACATATTTATATTCTGTCTACGTTGCAACCTACATCAGTATGTCTGACACGAATGCTTAAAGTAAACGTTGTGTCAATTCGAACCATTTTAAATTTAATTACTTTTGTTTATTTTATGGCACTTCAAAGACTTAGGACTAAAACATACATAAACGGAAATCACTAGATTTTTGTTTTACAATAAGCAGATAATTTAAAATGGGCTATATTCATACACACGCCAGCACATCAAGCTACTCCAAACTGTCAAATTCTCCCAAAAGAACATGAATCTTATTGCTTTTGTGATAAAGTTGCAACACTGTCAAAGAAATTTGACACATTGGGGTAGCCAGACGCCAAATAACTACGTCAGGATTCGTACTATGGGGCCTCTGATTGCAGCGTAGTTAGAAAAAGTTAGAATTATTCAGCACATTGTAGATTGAATTGTCTGCCACGTTGGTCTAGTAGCCGCGAGCGCTACTACTGAGCACGAGGCCCAGGGTTCGAGTCCCAGGTCAGCCAAAGTTTTCCCAGGTGTTTCCAGTGGGAGTTTGATTTGGAATTCCTGGAGTCCGGAGTGTTCCCAGTTGATGGAAATAGGCTCATTATATGGGGCTAAAACATAAGTGACGAAATGTGGGTGTGTTATAATATCTCCACCTCTGCCCTTGTAATGCATGTAGGTAATGCATTTTGCAATTTTTTGCACTGAACACAATAATCCAAAAGCCACACATTAGCAAAACTTGATATAAGTACCTAAGTCACACTACTCCTACATTAGCTCTTTCAAAAATCCATTGATCATTTACCAAGTGACGCGATCATCTATCACACTTCAACGACTAACAACGAATGCACAGTGAGGTTACATGAAACTTGGAAATGTACTGGCCAGAAATAGAGAGGCAGTCCAGTCAAGTTTGCGAATATCTTGAAGTTAAAGAACTTACTCAATCGAGTGGCTTGATCCCAAGTTCGGAACAAAGTATTGTTAATTATCTTAGATAGATCGTGGTTTCTTGTCTAATATGAACCCAATTTTGATTTAAGGTGATAATTACTATCGGGCTCTATCTGAAGAACAGCGCTGCGGTATTTTTACTCCTTGTCAAAATATCGCAGCATAAGCTGAGATGGGAGCCTTTTTGGTCTCGCACAGGTCCTTTTGTTTTATATCTCATTGTTTAGATTTTAGTTTATTTATTCTTTTGTTTTTCTTATACCTGTGTGTGTCCCAAATAAATGTTTTTTCTTTCTTTCTTTCTTTCTACTACTGAATTAAATAAACTTAAAATAAAAAAATACTATGAGGGACCCACTGCAGAGCCAAGGCCCCTTCTCATACAGAGAAGGTACGAGCATTGCTGGTCACCATTCTTGCTCAAAACGGGTAAGCGATTTCAAATGTATTTAATTAAAGTCCAAGTTTTTTCATGATGATTTTCATGATATTTAAGATAATCTAAAATGAAAATGATGTTCATTTCTGTTAATGGGTTTTAAAAATCAAAATCTAAAGTCATAAAAATGTAATAATTTGCGAATATGGGTACATAAGAAAAAGTCTTAAACATACAATAGGGTCCATTAGCCATATCCTACCATAAGGCATGCAAATTTACAAATATGTAAACAGGTATTTAAGAAACTAAGATTTAACTATAAATACATTATTTAAAATATCGTATGAAGCAACATTATATAAGATTATCCTGTAAATATTCAGTAATAGAGTAATATGCGTTTTTTATAAATAAAAATCACTTTCACCAGCTATAAAATCAAATAAATTAGAGCTAGATAGGTCGATATCTCCTAGCTTTCTATTTTTTTTAATAACACGCACCACGTTTCATAATATGTAGTCAAATCGGTTCAGTGGTTTTAACGTGAAAAGGGTACAGCCAGACAAAGTTACTTTCACATTAATGTTACTTTGACAATTTTCATGCTAGCCATTCTTTGTAAAGTATAAAATTTTAACCCTAATGCGTAAAAGTGTTTTCAGTATGGCAATACGAATATTTAATCACCTGCCACAAGCACTCAGAGATATAGCTGTTACTAAGTTATTAAAAAAAAACTAGAAGAGTATTTAGCAGCCAGTATTTTCTATATTATTTCTAAATATATATAGTAATCTATTTTATAGAGTTTCTAACGGAGAAAACATACTAATTCTAATGTGAATTCTAATTTGGGGGCAAAGTTTGGTTCTGTTGACTGTTGTTAGTATTTTGTCATAATTTGACATTTGAATTAATTTTGACGATTATATTTTGTTTTGGGAGGAGCTCGTTGCTAAATAGAAACAGCCGCACGGGTTGATCCAAGGTTAAGCTACGCTTGCTGAGGTCAGTCTGTGGATGGGTGACCGTTCGTAACATATCGAGACTCCTCTGTGCCACGGAACGCTCGGAAGCACGTAAAGCCGTTGGTCCCGGTTATCCGTTACGGGTAGCCAGAAGCCCGAAAGTCTGACCACCTGGTTAGACTGGAAGCCGACTCCAACACAATTGGGAAAAGGCTAGGCAAATGATGATTATATTTTGTTCTTCTACTTATCTAATTTAATTGATGTTTGAATTACTTATGTTGTACCTATATTATATGCAAATGTACTTTATTTTAATCGTTAACAAATAAATTTTAATTAGTTGTGTTTTTATATATGTTTAATAATTAAAAGTAATATAATTGATCTAATGTTATTTTAATACATATTGATACGCCGTAAAGGTAAAACATGGAAGATCTACCTATTTATAACACACCTCACACTATGTGTAACTTGACCTACGTTCACAAATAAACCTTTCTGATTTCTGATGGCTGTGATCCTTTCTGAAATATACAGACGCCAGCACATCAAGCTACCCCAAAGTATAAGATTTTCCCAATTGAACATGAACCTTATTTCTATTGCATTAAAGTTGAAAAAGAATCAAAGAAATCTGACATATTGGGGTAGCTTGATATGCTAGCCTCTGTACTTAACATCTTTCATGCTTTGTGTGTGCATACTCATGTTTCTGACAAATAAATGAACTATAACTCTAACTCTTAATAATATGGAAATATTAATAGTATGGAAATGTATACATAGATTATGTAAGCACATGGTTAGACATAACTATAACAAGTAAGTGCCTTAGGATGTCACAGCTAATAGTTATTGTCATCTTGACTTGCGGCTTGCGGTCTGCCAAAGCAATTAACATTCTATTACTAAGATAATGACTTCGATCAATACTGGTAAATACATAGCACTCTGTACGTACGTGTGTAGGTAAATGCATGTTATGGTACTAATTTGTACTAGGAGGGTGTAATTATATGCAGTTTACGTTAAATATGCCGTTTCTGGGTCATTTTGCTACTTAGCCCGTGAATTTCTTTGTTGTTTAATGATACAACGGTGACACTTTTTTTTTGTTCTTAAAAATAAAAAGAAAGTGTCACCATGTGTCCAGAACGTGAGAAGTCATTGGATGATTTCCCATCTAAGGATAGGAAATCATCCAATAATATAAAAATAAAATTTGTTTTCCGTATTTTTAATGCCGATAACAAAGGAGAAGGTTCTCGACACGTGTATCATTTTATTTTTCTATATTTGACTACGTACTTTTACAGTATGGTCCGATTTAGATGAAATAAAAACGTTCTCGTTTTCCAGTGTGTTGGTTTGTAGTCTTACTTTCAAGAATGTAATCGACTGTCATTCACGTAATCATGTCAAAACAATTGCCAATCACATTGCCTAGTGACCAAACCAAGTTGAGAAGTGAGAAGTGACGAAGCCATGTGTTGTAGTGGGTGACACGAAACAGCTTTACCTATACAGCCACAATTAATCGGTGTCAATGGCAGACTGTGTCCGTGAGGCTTTGTGGACACCGACAAGAGAGATGGGGCATAGCGCATAGTGTAACAAATACTGGTCAGACGATACTAATTCAGTTACATTTTGTCAGCACAGTAAAGCCACAGTCTACTTTCAGGTTACTGTGTGTAAGATTACACATGAAACACCTGAAAAGTAGACTGTGGCTTTGCTCGCGTTCTATCAATATCTTATGGAATTTCCAGCTTAAAATGAGGTTCCAAATGTTGCAAATAAACGTTCTCGTATTAATACATATGACGACTTATGTGGCGCAGCGGGCGAAGGTCCGCCTGCGACGTATAAGGTTGTGGGTTTGATTCCCGCCTTGGGACAAATGTTTGTACGATCTACAAAGATTTGTGTTCTGGGTATTTGCTACGTATAATATAAAAGATATCTATCTATGTAATGTACTGTATTAACTATATCAGTCACCTAGTACCCATAACACAAGCTCTGCTTAGCTTGGGGCTAGATGATACTGTGTGGATTGTTCAGCATTATTTATTTATTATTTTATTTTAATTTTAAATGATGTTATAAAACAATGTTGTGATATTAAAAAAATAATAAACGTACGCTTAGATGGTTTGGCCATGTTGAGAGTATGAATGAAAAGAGTTATATTATGTTAAATGATTAAATTACGTACTTACGTGACTCAAGCAAATTATTGTACTGGTAACTTATGATCCGAACGAAATAGGTCGGTGCGGTCCGGAACTGGACCGCAGTCCGCCATTTGGTGAAGCCTGCACTTTCACCAAGCACATCTAAACCGCGTTCAAGAGCTGTATGTCATCAAATGTGTGGAATATTGACAGCTCTTTGAACACGGTTCATAAGTGCTGATCGCTTTCAGTTTGATTGATGGAATTCGTCCCAGATGGTCTACTAACCTAACGGTAGATAAAAAAATAGCTCAAAAAAAACTCCTGGCAGATGTGAAAAATCGAAATTATTTTGTACAAGTAAAATACATAAAAGAAACGATTGTTGAGTATCGATATCAAAAACAAATGAAACTAAAAAATTCTAATTAAAAAAAAAAAACATTTGTTTCTTCACCACGGTGTGCATCGCCTTTATCAAATCAATATTTATGCAATTTAACCGGTCACATAAATTGAAAGATACGTCTTGATTGTTTTATATTTTAATACGTATATATAATATAAATAAAGCACGGCGGTCAACGACTCGGCCTAGAGGAAATGATAAGGTTTGCCAGACACTGATTAAAGACACAGTGACGTAACAACCAAGATTGATGGTTTATTTACGTACATCAGGCCACATAATAGGGTAGTGTCCTTAAAAAATCTGATTGTTCCGAAAGTTGGATTACTTAAAAATCCTGGACACGTATTTTTTCTTTTGTCACATAAACCAAAAATGTCGTGATGGCACAACCCCCTTCTCCTGAACTTTGATGTGCTATATCATTGTCACTTTTTATTGAATTAAGTCAGCAAAAAATACGTGTCCAATAGTTTTTGGTAATCTTACTGACGGACTAAATAGACTTAATATATTTTTACCTAGGACACATCCCTATTAGCATTTTTGCCATACCTACCATTGGAATCAAATGTAACAGCTCATCATTTAGGACCCATTAATATCAGTGTAAATTTTAAACTGTGTTGCTAGGGAACTCGGCCTAACCCAGTTGTAAACGTCCCTTTGTGCCTATTGGCCTAGGTCTGTTCTGTCTCCTGCTTGATATGGAGGGAAGTGGAAATTATGTATTTTTCTAACTCCTCCGCTATTCTTTTCTGATTAATTTCGTTGCGGGATCCAAGACAGTTGAATCGTTTCTCCGGGACTCGTCGAGCTTCATTGTCTAGACGTTTTTCTGGTGGTCGCCACTGTTGAAACTGTTTTTCAATTTTGTTTTACTGTTTTTCACAAATATATTTTATTAACAATGGTCGCCATAGACCCCATCTAATTGACCTGGTACAGGTGTCGGGGATCCGTTGAATGCGAAAAGCAGATAACCTGCGTCTGCAAATTAGCTACCAAAAATGTAATAAAATGTTTTCTTGGAAAAATAACTTTAACACCCATACATAAAGTTCACTTTGCGCTACAAATACCTCAAATTTTATTGATTTTTTAGTATAGTGCTAGTCATAGAGAAATCAGCTTAATTTACACGTGTATAAAGTTGTTATTTGTTTAAGTGAAAATAACTGGTCACGTTGAGAGGATGAATGAAAGGCGAATAACAATAAGATTATAAGGCTGTAAGTGCAAACGCCGGGAGAGGATACCCTAGAAGGGCACGCACTGACCTTATTGATGTTCTTCAGAAAGGTCAGGTACGTAGTACTCGCAACTGGCGTGTGTGTGTACGACCAGATGTAGGAACGAGTCAAAAGGAGTTTGTAAGGATCGTAGCAGGTTCTGTAGTTTCTACCACCACGTAAGAAAGGGGCGTGAGTTTATATGTGTATGTATGGAACCAAGATAAGAAACCATGGATTGGAATATTGAATACGTTAGTTGCAAATAAAACTACTGATACTGATACTTGGGGAAAGCTTATGTCCAGCTGGGAAGGTTTTTCAACTAATTTATGATAATGACAATTACTCCATAGTGCAGGACAAGCGTCTGCTCTCACATAAAGAAGGAACAAGCATTGATCACCCCTTCTACTTACAGAGACTTGAGAATTTCGTTAATTTTGATCTGGTTTCCTAGCTACGATTTTGTAATTCATAAGCTTTTGAGTCACCAAGATTTTTGAACTTGGAAGACTTGATAAGAAAACAGACACTGGTGACGTGACGGTTCTAATTCTATATTTAAAATGGAACTAAAACTTGAGAATGGACATCGGTTAGTGAAACTGAGAGGGACAGATTCTTATCCGTCACTGTCAATTTATGGCGCCATGACGAGACAAAGTGACAGAAAACGTAACAATATTTTCAAGATGGCGGCGGGAATAGTGACATTTTATATTGATAAAGAAATTTCACTACAATTAACAGCACTTATAAAATTTTCGTCTCTGTCTAGTTTTATAAAAAAGAAAAATCACGGAAATAGCCTAAATTACTGTTGAATGAGGAAATCGACACCACAATTAATAGATACAGGCCGCATCGAGACACCACTCGTTTAATCAAAACAAATCCACCAACAAATTAGGACCGCCACACATGATTCAGTCCGGTATTTAGAGTTCGAAACAGTCTAACAAATATCGCCGCCGACATGCTATTTGTAGGTCGGATAGTCGGCCGCCGATTCTGTCAGCTGCTGTCTCCGATCTCCGTCGTGCTCTCGACGGCCCGCCTGGAAACCGGGGACATGTCGGAAATATCAGTTTGTTTAAAGGCTCGGTAACGTAGACGCTACGAGAATAAGCCTTTTTTAACAAACGAATTTTACTGCCCTATCAAAAACTCTGATTGTGGATAAAGCTTGTAGTTGAATGTTAGAATAATGGAATAGTATTAAAATAAACAAAAAGATAGACAGGTAAAAAAAAATTATCTGTCTGATTGTATTGTCAAATTAACAGTTTTTTCTTAATGCATTTGAAAGATTTTATGATAGTATTTTTTTATGCTTGGCTGTTTGTTTGAGGCATCCTCCAAAACGGCGAAGCCGATTTTAACGGGACTTTCACTGACAGATAGCTCGGCTAGGCGCAATAATTTAAACCACAAAGGTCGCAGGCAGAGCTAGTATCAAAATACAAGTCATTTCGTAGCGTATTTTAATGTAACTTAGTTTGATGTACAGTGTGCTTTTTTACTTTTACACCACGTTTACAAATATAAGATTTATGGAACGTGACCGACCCTTAAATACGTTATGTAATTGTTTTATGAAGCGGGTATGCTGTAACTCATTTTGAGACTTATTTGCGAGTGAATGTGCAGAGTTGAATTAGTTGAGAAGTGGGTAGTACGTACCAAAATCACTGGAAATGTACATACATAACCTATGTATGTACATTTACCAGTGGTTTTTCAACTTATAGGATTTCTTATATACGCAAAGGAGTATTGGTTGTGATATTTCGAACAAAGATCTCTTAAGCGAAACGAAGATTACCTATTTTTAACCGACTTCCAAAAAAGGAGGAGGTTCTCAATTCGGATGTTTGTATTTTTTTTTATGTATGTTCGGGCGTAACTCCGTCAAATATAGATCGGTTTTGCAAAATTATTTATATTAAGGCACACTCAACAGACTCCAAAAATTGTTAAATTTTGTTATAGGTTAGGTAGGTAAGGTAATATAGATTAGATTTTCAAGATTAAGTAAATTCGATTTAGTATTATTTTATACTTTTTAGGGCTAATAGGGAGTTTCTGGAAGTTGGTTTCTTTTTTTTTTTAAAGTTTTATTATATTTTACTTTTAAATCTTTCTCTAAACAGAATATATTTGAAAAAACCGATATCATGCTAAACTGATAGTTATTCCAAAATGGTTAAGGTTCATAAATCGTGTCAATTCAGTTAGTTGTTGGTGAGGTATTACTTTAATACAAAAAATAATTACTTTTCTGAAATATCTTATCAAAATTAACATGCATTTGGCCATCACCATAATTCGTCACTACTGTTGCTGCACATATTTGGCGCAACCGTAAGGCACATAAAATTTATACTATTTTTCGTTACTACTTCTATCATCATTATTATTTATTTATTTATTTGTTTACGAATTTAAGTATTGTCATTGTGTGCCTGAGTCTGAGCTACATAAATGTTTTTGGAACGAAGTTTCTTATCGTGCGTTGCCAAAGGGGCTAGACGGAAAAAAATAAGACGAAAAGTTGTAACGACACTTTTTGCTATAGTTGTAGGCCTTTCTCTGTCTGTCTCTCTCTCATAGAAAGCAAGCCAGTTATTTTCGTTTCGTCTTTCTATTTCGCATTGAACAGTGTGGTGTCGCGACGACTATTTTTGTTGAGTGTATGCAGGTTTTTTGTACATAACAAATAATAAAAAATATTCTTTATTATAATTTATTACAATTCCTTGACTAATTAATCGAAAGGAACTTCGTTCCATCCGGTTCTCCCTTGACACCTCTCAAGTTTTTTTTTTCATTCTATCTTTGGCGGCCCTCAATTAATAATTAATAATTTAATGCCTATGGCATTAAGTCCGCCTCTGTACATTTGTGTGCTTGAAGTATTAAATAAGTAAATATATAAATAATTTCCTCTACGCTTCCTATTATTGAAGCACACTCACCTTATGGACTATATAGACCAAATTATAACTTCCATTTTAAACGTGGCCATAGACGGCCGAGCGTGGGCACGAACTTACGCCATCCGCTGAATTTCTAATTTTAGTTTACTGGCTAAATTTTACCCTCGGACCTCGGCACTGGGCAATTAACAGGAATATCCTAGCTTCCAAACTGATTAATCCTAATATTGCTTCAACTGAGACTATGTGAGTGAGATATGAGTCTCTACATTTTGGTTCTACTAAGTAGTTTTCAAAAAAACCTAGATAAGTACGAGACAAAGGAAGAAAGGGAAACTAGGGTAGAAACGCGCAGGAAAGATTTGCCTAATTATCTACAGCCAAAATTAAATGTTGTCAGACATAGCTCTAAAGTTCAGTCTGTACCAATCTTTAATAAATTGCCATTAGAACTAAAAATGATTAATAGTCCAAGAATATTTAAATTCAATTTAAACTCATTCCTAATGACGAAGTGCTAATAATGCCACAGTGTAACTTGTTTATTTAAGTTTAAGTCTAATTCTTGTCATGTTATTTTGTTGATAAAGTTGAATGTTTGTTTTTTTTTTTGTTTTTTTAACTAGGCTAATTGTGTTTTTATATTACTACGATTGACTTATTTTATTTTTGACATTTTATCTATATTATTGCTTCTAACTTTTATTGATTATTTATTATTATTGTATTATTCCTGTACCTGTTCAACACAAATGTATTTTTGTTCAGAATAAATGACTAATGACTATGCTGGTGGTCGTGGGTTCGATTCCCGCACGGAACAAATATTTGTATGGCCCACAGGTAATTGTACCGGGTCTCTTGGGGGGCCTACCCACGATGCTAAAAGTTAGAAATAATTTATTAAGTTTGAGTAGTTTAAGTAGCGGTACCGATTTCCCTTTTTCGCAAACTAAACTTAAATGAGAGAATTGTGATCACTTTCAGACATACAGCTCGAAAAAAGGACAGCAACAGTTACGAACTAAGTTAGAGATGTCAAATTAGTTTATTATGCCTTGAACTTGACCATGTTTTTGGTCGGTGCCTTTTATATGTCAACCTAAACAAGTTCAACAACAAGTTCGTTTGAACTTGTTTCAAACGAACTTGTTGTTGAACTTGTTTAGGTTTAGTTTTTTTAAAGTTGCAGTTCAACTAAAATTGATATCTCTTATTCGGTCCGCCTCTTTCTTGTTTTAGAAGAGAGACAGAGATGAAAGTAGACTAAATTAAGTTTAGCTTCTCAACAAGAGAATTGGTACCATTATGAATACTTTTATTCTTTTATAAATAAACGTCATTTCATTGTGTATTCAATTTTAAACATTACAAAAACATTGAATTTGAAAGATGATGACTGCGACGTTGGTCTAGTGGTCAGAAGCGATCTGCTGAGCACGAAGACCTGGGTTTGATTACCAGGTCGGGCCAAGTGTTATTGGGTGTTTCCATCTTTTCTTAGTAGCAGCCCGGAGCCCTGATTTGTGCCCGATAATTGCCATCAATAGGCTCGACCCCTATTCCATGGGACGTAAACATAACTGGTGTCTGTGGGTGTACTGTACACTACTAGCTGCCCCGACGAACTTGGTACGGCCTCAAAAGTTAAATTACTCTGCCATCTGTCACAAATGTATGGAACTTATTATAGGAGAACATTTAATTTGTAATAAAAAATTATTAAGGTCAATAATCAAAATGTCCTATCTTTTAAGTTGACCAAATGACACAAAGTGTGCAAAATTTTATTTAAATCGGTTCAGTAGTTTAGGAGTCCATAGCGGACAAACAACGTGACACGTGATTTATATGTATTAAGAGATAATTATGTGATGATGTTTTTGATATCGAAAATAGTTTATGATTAATTCCTAGAGAACGTACGTAAAATTTACCAACTCAGTAAGTACCTATTCTATTGAATACAAATACAAAACACGGAAATGTTCCGTCAGTTGCACTGGAAATTCTGAAGAACAAACTTTACTGAATATCCCAAGTTACACAAAGCAGTAACATCCACTAAACTTGTTTCAAGCAAGTCCCTGTGTAACTTCCTCTTCATTTTAATTATTTTGCTTTGAGAGAATTTAACTAGGGATTTTCCTTGTTATATTCTAACTAGCTGTGCCCGCGACCCGCGACTTAGTTCGTGTAGAATTTAACAAGATATGGGTTTTTTATTGTTCGCACGGAACCCTAATTAATTATTTTCCTAAGTTACTCCTCATTAAATCAGCTATCTGTCAGTGAATATCCCATCAAAATCGGTCCAGCCGTTTTGGAGATTACCTCTGTAGCGACATCTATCTCGCCACATACGAACTAAATCGACGTTTCCTACATCACGATATTAAAGTTATCCACGCTACTGAGTATATATAAACGAGCCAGACAACAGTCGTCGGGCAGTTGCCCACCAGACACAACACCCGTCTGGTCGGAGGATCCTCCCTTTTCTATGGTGGATGAGGAACTTTACACCCTGTTCCTCATACCTCCAAACCTCAAACAAAGAAACAGATAGTGAAACAAAAATTTATAAGAAAATTGGTACCGAGTGCTAACCAGTCTTAACAAGGGGTATCGTGTTGCCCATTAACTGGGTTGTGGAGGTCAGATAGGCAGTCGCTGCATTTAAAATACTGGTATTCGTGATATTGACAGTCGTGTGGTCATAAGCCCGAAAGTCTGACAACTAGTCTTACTGAGTTATGGAGGTCGGATAGGCAGACGCTCCAAGTAAAATACACGTATTCAGCAGCATCCGGTTAGATTGGAAGCCGTCCCGAACATAGCTGGGAAAAGGCTAGGGATGATGAACTACCTTATAAGACCAAAGAAAATATGGATTTATTGTGTGAAAGATGATATGACTAAAAAGCAGGTGACTATAGAGATGACGGCAAATAGAGATGTATAGAAGAAGAAGATATGCTGCGCCGACCCCAAATAAATTGGGATTAGGGCAGGAGGATGATACCATTTAAACATTCATAATTATGCATTTAGTAAAAAGTTGTTTTGACATTACATACAGACACTTTAATTTTATTTATGTGTATAGATAAGGAGGGAGTTGACAGTGGGAGCCCTATTATACAAGGTATAAAAGAATAAACGCAAGTCCTGAAAATAGTTTGTTCATAATTGACTACTGAGTCGATTTCAGTAATTTTATAGGCATTTTTCTCAAAAATATGTATTTTGCCATACTGATAGCCGATTGAGCAAACGAAAATTAAGTCATATTTCACGATGACAACACTCAATTTAAAATGCATAAAGCAATGTTAGAGTCAGCTCGATTTTCATAATAAAAATTATGTTAGATATTGTATACGACTCAGAAACATGTTTGATCGAATTTCATTGCTCCGAACACTTTGGCCCGATACTTTGGCTACACACTTTATTTCGATGTAACGTTACCCCGATAAACTACTTTGCGAACATCTATACACCGACCGATGTATTGAGACTACGATACTTAGGTAATGCGTCGATTTAGTCCATTGTTCGAATCTTTGTTGTCGAATAAAATAATGTTGTAAGGACTAAAGCAGACACAATACTGACACCGAAAAGGAATGCTGAGTCACCAGTGTTCCTGGGACGAATGCTTACGACGCTCACCTAATGTCAAAAGGAACAAATTCAAAATTTTGAAATACTCGTTTCGAATTTCATTTTAATTTATTATAACACTTTATTCATATCTATGGGTGATAGTTATTGTGCCTTTTCTTTTTTATTATGGGTGATAGTTATTTTGCCTCATCGATTTAAACCATAATGCTACAGGATAGTTCTATTTTTAATTTTTAAATCATTCGAATTGATGTATTTTCGACAAGCTTTTGTTCTAGGCACAGTGAACTCGATGCGGCATTGACGCAGTCGCCACACAAACATAATTTTTTGATGAAAATACTTTTGTTGGTACGAAAAGTAGCTGTTTTGCGCATGCAACAGTACATAAGCCGTGTGTGTTTTTAAACTTAAGCTAAGACTATTAAAAACTAGTTTTCGTAAAATAAAAATTGGAACTTTGCCCTTTAAGGTCTCCGTGTCCAGAAGATTCTAAGACATATGCCAGTATAACGATAAAAGACTACAGTCGAATCATTTCACTCTATGAAACATTACATGAATGGCTTAGGTATTGATAAAGTTTACAAAACTATGATTGGAGTCACTAAAATTCAACTGATGCTCCAGTCATTCGGCCGAATCAATACCAGAGCGGCGAACGTTTTTAAATAAGCGGCGAGGTTCGCTGATTGCCTATTTAAAACCCCATTAGTAATTACTAATTAGTTAGTGGCCATTCGATTCTGAACAACTAGTATATTATATTCGAGATAAATGTGTACAGCATTACGCCATGTTTTCATTCAGGGCACTGTCATGGCAGGTGACAGGGAAGTGGGGTGGGAATCGGGTGGCTCGAGTACATGTCATTGGTTACCAACCCGTGGTCCGCAAAAGCTTAAGTAGAGTACGCAAAAAGATAATATAATTAGTTATATTATCTTTTTGCTGACTATACTCACTACACACTCACAAATCATTTATATTGAAAATCACATACACACGAAGTTTAACTTTCTATAAGAAATTATGTTTTTTCTGTTACAATAGCAGTGGAGCTCGTGGCTAAATAAAAACACCCGCACGGGTTGATCGAAGGTTAAACTACGCTTGCCGAGGTCAGTCTGTAGATGGGTGAAAGTTTGTAACATATTGAGTCTCATAAAAGCTAAACTAGAGCTGTGTTCGACTATTGAGGAATACTACAGCAATTCCGAAGCCTGCCAATACCAAAAGTCGTAGTATATAAATACTCACTGCCTTCGATGCCGCTGCAGAAGTATTTCGGGAAATATTAACGGTACCAAAAGCAACAGCGGCAGTGGCTGGATGTAAATTCGGTTTTAGTACTTAATTGGAGATGATTTAAATTGGCAGTTTACTCGCAGTGGTGCGATTTCACGACCGAGATGAACGAAGTATGGATGAGATGGGGTAACTTTACATCGCAATTCAGAAAATTTCGTCATTTACAAAATATCTATAAAGTACCAACACTAATTAAACAGGGCAGGACCTATTAATAAACTTTGTAAACTGGACATGTTTTTGATCAAAGATTTTATAATTCATTAGATTAGATTAGATTTTATATACATTCATTCGGAAGATATCTGGGGTGATTCGTAAGCGAGGATTTGATCAAATATTGCGAAAGGGTCTTAAACAATTAGTAGGTACCTGGATGACCGAGCTTTGCTCGGATAAAAATGTAACCTAGCAAGATCGATTTATCGCCCCCGAAACCCCCTGCATACTAAATTTAATGAAAATCGTTGGAGTCTTTTCCGAGATCCAGATTAAAGGTATAAGATTGAGAAGAAGTTTCACTGGATTGTTTTTAATATATCAGCTAGCGGTGCCCCGCTCCTATGGGGCTAGCCATAGCTTCCATAGTCCATAGCTTGATGTTAAATAGAAACCTCCATCAAGAATTAGACTATCAAATGCAAAAAGACTTTCAAAGATCTCTTAAAGAAAAAAAACATCAAACTTCATCTCTTCTCTTTCTCTTTTGAAGAAAACGTTACCAGCAAACCTAATATTTTTATAAAATACCTATTCATTTATTTAAGTATGTTTCTATTTATTAACTATGGATGACTGACAGCCAATTAAAATTAATCACTTCACAAAACAGATTGGAAAGAAAGAGTTTATTAGTATAGTTTATTGCAATGGTTAACATCGAACGTTCAGATAAATTTGTCGATGTTAACTACAAGAAACAACCAGCTAAGTAAATAAACGCAGTTACGTTGTCACTTGTCAAATATAAGGAAAGATATTAACTTCAAACAAGGCAACCAAGCTATTGTCTACAATAAATTCCACAAACCACAAGGTAGACAACGCGCGTGTTAGAGGTCACACAAAAAAAAATCGAGGACAGATTTCATCGGAACGTTCATTCATTCGAATACGCTGGAAATCGGTAACGAGTTCAGCGTAGTTCTAAAAGCCTGCAAACTCTAACATAGAAACTTTTCGACGATGTCAGTAACTGGAATAACTGAGGTAGGAGCCAGTTATTTTAGCCAGTTCGGAAACTTTACCTGAATGTCATCGTGTTCAGGCAAAGCAGTAAACTGTTATGTGCAGGAAATACGCTGGCTCTAACTTAGGCGGTGCAACTCGCTTTGACCGTATGTGCCGCATTATTTTTCAAATGGGGTAGTAAAATTACATTTAGAATTTGCTGTGTAAGTTTTTTATAAAATATATCTAAGTATATATAAAATAAATTAATACATGAATGATAAACTGTGGCTGGAATTGCAATTAAAAATAAAATAAAAATTATAATTACTTTTATATTTAGCTAAGACTATCATAAAATAAACAATAGTATTGTATCTCAATGATAAAATATGTATGGTTATTATGTGATCCTAGTAATAAATATTGTATTATTCTATACCTAATTCATTTATTTATTTTTATCCAACTTACGACTGCACAGGGTTACTTAATGCGATAGTGTCCAATAACAATATTACATTTGGTAACTGATCACAAAAAATGCATTTTTTGTGATCAGTTACCAAATGTAATCAACGTCTATGAGGTTGAGAATGCGGAGTGCGCGCGTCCGTGGTGGTATAATCTAAATATGTTTAATTTAAATAAGAAATAACAAAAAATAAATCTAAAACATTTAACATACAACATAGGTATATGTTTTAAACATGAGTTAAATTTTAAGATAATTACAATTTATCCTTGTTACTTATGTTGCTGTGCCCTTATAGTGTCATTACTGACTTTGTGTGTTACGCTATCACGCCTTAACAGATTTGGACGAAACGTAACTACGTATTTTTTGTATTATACATATATGACGTTGCCCCACACTAGGAAATTCTCCTGTATCATGGGTGCGTTTACAAACAAAGATACATAATATGGAGATAAAGTCACGAGTGGCTGCTTCAATTCAGGTTCTTATCCCTTTAAAATTAATTAAATAAATAAATAATGCTGGACAATCCACACAGCATCATCTAGCCCCAAGCTAAGCAGAGCTTGTGTTATGGGTACTAGATGACTGATATACTTAATACAATACATAATATAGATAGATATTTTTTATTATACATAGCAAATACCCAGAACACCCGAAACAAATATTTGTAGATCGTACAAACATTTGTCCCAAGGCGGGAATCGAACCCGCAACCTCCTGCGTCGCAGGCGGACCTTCACCCGCTGCGCCACATAGGTCGTCAATGAATTCTCATTTACAGTAGAAGAACTAGTCTAGACATCATCTCCAAGGGCGACAGAAAAGTGGGGACATACTCGTTGTACCATAATAATAATAATAAATGATTTATTTCAAGCAATGTCATGATGGCCCAATGGTTTAGGCCTCGCCTCTAGTGCACGAGATTATGGGTTCAATTCTGGACAAGTACCAATGTGACTTTTTCAATTCCTATGTACTTTCTAAGTTTATCTTGGACATCACTGGCATCGGTGAAGGAAAAATATCGTGAGGAAACCTGGACTTATAATTAATATAAGTCTGAAATCGCCAACCCGTCTTGAGCAAGCGTGCATGATTAATTCTCGTGCATTCTCTGTATGAGAAGAGGCTTTTGCCCTGCAGTGGGACAGTAATAGGCTGGTATTATTTATTATTAATATTATTTCAAGTAACTTTGACCCATATAGGGTTAGTAACAATATTTACTTAACACTATGTTAGTATTATATTATCTTAAAATTCGAGAGAATCTCTATGAACCAGTATCCAGCTTCCACAGGGCGATATCATCACGGCGGAAAGCGGATGGCACTGTGTGACTGGAGCTCCTTACTTAATTAACTCGAACTTAAGGCTTCCAGACCATCACTCGTCCTTGGAGATGGCGTCTTAAGAACGGTTCATCCTTTTCACTATCGTAGCATCTTCGTATAGTTCAAACGAAAATACAAAGGTTTGTCTGAAATAAAATTGAATATGCACAGAGTAGAATACCCATCGACGCACCACTTGATAGGTACTATGAATTCAGTACAAGATTTTCCGAAACCCGACGAAATATTTTACGTTGTTTACTTTAAACCGTAACAAAATCATGGTTTCCATCTAACCCCAATAGATTTTTAATAACTTTGTAATTAGACAGCTCATCGGGTTAGATAGAAATCATAAATCATTTCTTACAGATAGTGCGTCGATCTCCATTCCACCCTGTTTATATCAAAAGAATCATACATACAGCGCACATAGGTAACCAAGTATTTCTGCAAGCAAAACAAAGTGATTATCCAAACATCATCCTATAAAAATCTTCCTGTGTGTACTGCAGCGTGTATTTAATCAAAAGAAACAGGGAAAGCAAAGGAAATAAACCTGCAGCGTCGCAATGTGGAGGCAGCAAAAAGATAAAGATACTTGTTCTAAAGGAAAGCAACGTCCGCAGTCTGCGCTTGTAAACACGCCTTCGAAGTAAATTAAAGGAATTTGTTATTTACTTTGACGTGCTCCCGCGAAAATCCTCATTAAAAACTGTTCTTTACTCTTTGAGATGTGATGAACGCGTTTTCCTTGAATCTTATATTTCTTGGAGTCAAAGAAAATGTGGATGCAAATTGATGGTGAATCAGGTAACCCATTAAAATTTGTTTACTCCTTTGTTTTGTACATTTTCTTTGACTTGTTAATGTGATTATGTGTTTTTATAACTATGATTTGGCCAGCATTATTATAATCTAGTTACAAATGACTGTTTTACGGTACCGTATGGTGTTATAGTGCAACCACGTTTAACTGTCCGTGAAAGATTTTTGTAAATCCTTTAAGTAGTTTTTTTTCAAATCAAATCAAATCAAATCAAACTTTATTTGTGAACATAAGTACAAAAAGGTGTTATTTATACATTTTGGCTGATCTGTATGTTCGGCCAATAATTGGCATACAAATATAAATATAATATTAGTGGGCTGGTTATCTTACTATCATAATTAATAAATTCTAGGATAAAATAAATGAAGCACTTGAAAAATGTCATGAGCCGCATAAAATAAAGTAATTGAATTTAATTATTAAAAATGTCAAAGAAAATTAAATTTAGTCATAATTTGTCATTTAAAAAGTCTTCAATCGAGTAATACGTCTTTTCAACTAGAAATAGGAACAACTTCTTTTTAAAATGGCTGACATTTTCCTCACTTCTGATACACTTTGGCAATTTATTGTATAATTTTGGAGCCATTACGAAAATACTGTTCTTGTGTAAAGCAGTTTTAGAACCAACAGTTTGTAGCCGGTCTGCTCGACGCTGACTACCTACTCGGTCAAATTTATACATATTATTTTTGACGAACATAGATGTCTGGTATATGTACCTATATTGAAGGCACTGTTAAAATTTTAATACTTTTAAAATATTGTTTACAGCTGTCAGTGGTTTGCAGGTTACAGATCGCTCTAATACACCTTTTCTGACACTTAAACACCACATCTTTACCCGAGGCGTTTCCCCAAAACATAATACCGTATCTTAATGTTGAGGCTACTAGACCATGATATGCAGTCAGTACAGTGTTTCGATTGGCCGTTTTACTTAGCATACGCAGCGCGTGAGAAAATTGGTTTTGAGTTTGTCCATTAAAATCCTAACGAAACTAGCAATTCTTTCCTATTTATAATATTAGTTTACACTTAAAATAAATTGCATTATCATACTAATATATAAAGCTGTAATAAAATTTGCTTTACCACAAATAAAAATTAAAAACCCTTAAGCGCCTTATGAAATCTGCATCTGAATAACAGATCGTCAATTTCCGATTCAATTATATCAGGCGTTTAAATCTCTGCCGTTAACGTTCGGCAACGTTGATGGAGAATCTGCTTCGACAAACTGCGCCAATTAATGATAGTTTAGTTAGCAATCTACATTTATATTTACTCGAAAACATGAGTGAAAATTATTATTTACTAATTAATTAATAAGTAGAACCTATTCATAAGGTAATATCTAATAATTTTAGTTCAAGCTACCCCAATGTGTCAAATTTTACCAATTGAACATGAACCTTATTCTTTTGTAATAAAGTTGAAATCGACCAAAGAAATTTGACACATTGGGGTAGCTTGATGTGCTGGCCTCTGGACTTAACGAACTATTAATGATCATGCAGTCTTATTTAGGAACATACAGTTCTGTAGATCTATAACATGTGAATTCCTCTAAATATTTAGTGTAACTCAGAGTTTAAACAAGTATTGACAAACATACTTTTCTTAAGCTTTCGATCCGGTATTATGTAGTATGTTTATGGTTTTTCAAACATAACATTGTATTACGCCTATATTCCCTGAAGGCAGAAGTGCTCCTAAAGTATACTATACCTACATTTTGCCAGTTATGTAAGTATCAGTCGCATGCAGTAACGGATTAAGACTACTTGATGCCCTAAGCAATCCACCCCTATCCGTATGTCAACTAGAATAGGCCTTTAAACTTATATATCTATCTATATATATATATATATCTATACCGCCTAAAAACATTAGTTGTGCAAAACGCGCGAATTTTCAAATTAGTCCTAGAAACTGACGACCGATGTGGCGCGGTGGGCGAAGGTCCGCCTGCGACGCAGGAGGTTGCGGGTTCGATTCCCGCCCTGGAACAAATGTTTGTACGATCTACAAATATTTGTTTCGGGTGTTCTGGGTATTTACTATGTATAATAAAAAATATATATCTATGTAATGTATTGTATTAAGTATATCAGTCATCTAGTACCCATAACACAAGCTCTGCTTAGCTTGGGGCTAGATGATGCTGTGTGGATTGTCCAGCATTATTTATTATTATTTAAACTTTTTTTGGAGACGTGAGAGTGAGACGTGATGCCCTAAGTACGGATTCTTTTGTGCTTCTTCTGGTGCCCCCCAGACGTGACTCCATAGGCAATTGCTTAATTTGATAATGGGGTTAATCCGTCACTGGTCGCATGTAGGTATAGGGGTTGAGCCTATTGCCATCATCCAGGCACAAAGCTGGGAACTTCCAGATGGAAAAACCCCAATAACACTTTGCTCCGACATGAAAATAAAACTCAGAACCTGCTCCACTACTAGCTTGCGGCCGCTTTGACAATCCCTCTTGCAAAAACGATGAATAAAACATTAACCTGCCATTTTGACACAAGTCACGGGAACAATGAAAACTGTCCCCAAAATTGTAAAATAGAAAAAAACTTCACATAACGGAGCGATATTCCAGTTATTCGCCAATAACAAACGCAAAAAAAAACGTACCAAAAAATAAAGTTTGTTACTATGTTGCGTAAAACGAAAAGTCACGTGTGTCGTTGGTTTTTTTTTAGCGATCTGTCCGATCGTTCAACCTGTGCCACTGTGCAGATTGACACAACAAAAATAGTCCTTCGTGCACAGTGGAACAAAACAATGTTTCCATCAATAAAGTAATCAGTAGATGACAGAAACATTCTATTGTAACTACGGTACTATGTGACGGCTTAGCCTCGACTAATCATTGTACCTATCATAAATAAGGATTTACACAGTAATTAATGTTAATGGTAGCTCGTGATCTTCTATCGATAGGAACAATGAAGACAACATGACAACAATTAAGTACTTATTCTCTAAATAAGTAAAGGTTAAATCGTCATGAATGTAAAAGACTATTTAATTGTGGCTAAGGTTTGGTATCTCGTAAATGTTAAGATTGATATTTATGTTCTTTTAATGTTAATTTGAAAATAATCTTGTAAATTTAAACCTATGTTATTAAATACAATTATAGTGTTAATTTTCATTGTCTATGTATTATGGAATATATCTCACACTAAAGTAACTGTAAAATCTATTATTTTTGACCACATTTTATGCAAGTAAAGATACTTACCTTCTTTTATAAAACTAAGGAAGCCGCAATAGCCCACGTCACCACGTAGGCTAGAGGAAGTGGGCCATAGTTCACCAACTATGGCCCACTTCCTCTAGCCTACCTGCACTTACATCAAGCAAGTGTAGCCATCTAGTATTCTAGATGCTCGTAGCACCAATTATTGAAATGCGCTAGAACCCTGCATATGCTGAGGACGGCCACCGTGAGGTTTTATAGGTTAGAAGTCCGACATACACCCTCCGTCTGATTAAAGCGAGGGCCCAAGAGGACTTCGCGATCTAAGTGCCCCAGCACCATTCCCAAAAAAAGCGTTTCTTATATTCTAATTACTGGTATTGTGACGATTGTCCTACTAGCCGCACTAGGCCACGTGGTAAACCCACTTCCTTTAGCCTAACTGCACCTACGTCAAATAAGTGTAACTATCTAGGTGCTCGTAACACCAAATGGGTGCTGTAAAGATTGCATGCTTAATGGAACATTGGTGTCTAAACACACTATGCCGAAGTTACGCGACCGAAGTTCAGCACAATTACGCCTGCAATGCTATTTGAACTACTGACACACACTATGCCGAAATTACGTCTCGTCATAGCGTACAGCGTAACTTGGGTAGGGCGTAAGTTCAGCGGCAACTTATTCTGTGAGCAAACATTATACGCGACCGAAGTTCGGTTCGATTGCCGAACAAAGATCGTCGTGCATGCGATGATGCGATCGATGCAAGATGTCGGATGAAGGGCTGATATTAACAAGAGACCTTTGGTATATATATTGTCTTTGTAAGTTGTGTTTAAATTGATCTGATGATACGAAAGTCGCTCTTCTCCCAAAGCGAGGATATACTTGGTTTACCTCCTTTTCAACGACCACTTTTTTGGGTGGGATACTTTACACACTAGTTGTTCGTCTGCAGTATATTGGGCTTCTAGATTCGCCCAAATTAACAGTCGTCTAGACATTAGTCTGGTTTTTCTGAACTATGTTGGTGTTGGCTGCTGAGTCTGACAACCAGTCTTACCAACGTGTATCGTATGTGGAGTTAAGATAGGCAGTCGATTTATGTAAAATACTGATATTTAATCCGAAAATAATAGAAGTCAACCCCTACGAGGTTGGAAAAAGGCCCTGACAGTTTTTATTTACCGGTTTAAGTGAAAAATGAGATGGAGCTTAATGAGAGGTGATGAAATAAATTACACAAAGTAAAGTGTCTGTCTGTATTCGAGCTCACGATCACAGCTCGAAGGCATGGCCGATATTACTGGGCCACCACTGCTCTCCTATTACTGTGGGAGACTCAAATCCTAAGAAAGTGCGACGGTATAAATTCGCCCCTTTACCTAAAATATGATAAGATTTTTTTTTACTGTCTGTGCATATAAATAAATGAATAAATATTGCTGGACAATCCACAGCATCATCTAGCCCCAAGCTAACCAGAGCTTGTGTTATGGGTACTAGATGACTGATATACTTAATACATTACATAGATAGATTTTTTTTATTGTACATAGCAAATACCCAGAACACCCGGAAGAAATCTTTGTAGATCGTACAAACGTTTTTGACGACACGGTTGGCACAGTGGTTGAGCCATCGGCTGCTGCGCCGCGTGTTGTGGGTTCGATCCCCGCACGGAACAAATATTTGTATGACCTACAGGTAGTTGTTCCGGGTATTTATTTGCATTGAGAATAGGTGCATGATACAGATGTTGTTTGAAATATGATGTTGATTTAAATACAATCTAGCATAAATTAGGTATGCAAGACAATTTTTGCTATGCAAAAAGTTGACAAGATAATGTTCTGTTAACATTTTAACACAAAATAATAATTTTAAGACGGTAGGTTTTCCACAATAGAAATGCAAAGAATAATAATTTAATTTATATCTTCTTTATTGTTTTTTTTTATTAATGTGGTTAGACTATGGCTGTTTATCGTAAAATATTATATTAATACGTGAAGCTGAACTTCGGATTCCTTTTATATATATAACATTAATTATATAAGATGGTTAATATTAAAGGCATATTGAAAGATTATACGAGGAAAGAATGCATAAAGATAAAACGGTCGAATTTCGACCTCTGGGCGACTAGTTAGGTATCTAGTCATTATTAATTTACATAAACGTACTTGTACTAAATCAGCTCAATATTTTATTGCTGACACAATAGACTGTACCTTTTACCTGTAACCAATAATCTATGGATATGTTTGCTGTAAATTGTTTCTCATTATTTGTATTATTTTATTATAATAGCCGACATGACTCTGAAAGTTATTTATTAGTATTTTAATACACGAGTAACACAAATCAGACTATAGTTTATTAGATTACTCTTCAACGCCTGTACAGATCTCTGAAACTGGGTGCGGAAAGAAAACATTATTTATACTATATTTTCACATAAACCTAAATGGACAATTAGGAAACGTCAGAAGCAATTGCTCGCTTCATTCTCACTTCACGGTTACTCTTTTAAACATAATTAGCATTTAAAATACTGATTTAAATAAGCATGAGAGAACAGATTTGACTTGTCAACGGGTACCATACAAAAATCAGAGCTGGACAAAACTATGGGCTCTATGAAAACAACTATGGAACGAATACCGGAACGCTGTCTATGACAATACATAATATACTGAAAATCCCACTCAGACATAGATAGACAAAGCTGTTATGACTAGGTCTTCAGATATTTTTCGAGTCAAGAGTCTAGACAAAATCATTTTCATTCATTTCATGCGATTCCCGTCTTGGGACAAATGTTTGTACGATCTACATAGATTTGTTCCAGGTGTTCTGGGTATTTGCTATGTAAAATCAAAATATCTATCTATTTAATGTATTGTATTAAATATATCAGTCATCTAGTACCCATAACACAAGCTCTGCTTAGCTTGTGTTATGGGTGTGATACTGTGTGGATTGTCCAGCATTTTTTATTATTTATTTATTTTTATATTTATTAGCATAATTATCTGATATATGTATACAAAATAATACATACGAAACTAGCATTTATTCTTTTATTTCTATAACAAAACTATTACGTAGATGAGAAGTTAATTTGAGGTTAAAAGTCCCTTCTTTTTTAATAGTCTTATTGAAATCAACTATTATACGGTTTTCATTTCTTTAACAACGATACAACTAAAATAAAAAAATACATGAAAAAATAAATTTTTTTCATGTATTTTTTTATTTTAATATAATACACAGGGCATCGAAAAATTCTTCCGCATCACTGTCAACGGGAAAAGTGCCCAGAAGACTGGCAGCATTGCCATGTTGACTGGCAATGCTGATTCTTTGGCCAAAATAAAACCAGCCCTCAGTTAATTAATCAACTATTTGACTTTAACTTTGACACTTCAAAAAACATAGAGCAAAATGAACAATATGAAATGAGTTCGTACTCAGACGCAATCAGATATAGTAAGTGCATTAATAATACTACATGTATAATTATATCTACAAAAGAATAGTATGTCAGGATAATTTGGAGCAGTCAGTTCCAGACAACAAGATGATCTTAACATTTTCTTTTCTATTTTCGGACTAAGAACGGGCGACTAGGGTTGTCAAATAAAACAAGAGATATATTTAAACAAAAATTCACAAAAACACGTTTTAGAAAAATGACAGAGATCACTACAAATCTGATTCTTATTCTTTCTCTCTTTTGAAAACTTAGAACTATACGAATATTTACGATTCCAAATTCAAATTAAATTTGTTATACAAGTTATCGTCCAAAAATATAAACAAATCTGACCCTCGCATAAAGTTCAAATTGTACGACCACTTCAACTATTTTTATGAGCGTATCAATAGTACCAGACATAGAGGAAACTAAAAAAAATACACTGCCATAAAGTCGATATTTGCTTAAGTGGAAATAAAATTATTAAGTCGTATTGAATATGGAATACATTTATGATAGTTTTACACACAATATTCGTGGTAGAGTTTTAGGCACAGAAAACTACGTGTTTTTTTTTTGATGGCCGACTTTGATCGAGGATAGGAGCAACATTTACCTGCCCCTGGCTATTTAACTTATTGCATATTGGATCGCTTTTTACACTATTACTGCAAATTTGTCTACGTACCTACGTCAGCAAAACATTTTCAGGTTCATTGTTCCTAGAAATAATATAAGTCATGACAATTAAAACATAGTGTTCACAAGTAACACACACTCGTAGCTTATAAAAACAGCGTCACGGGTTGATCGAAAGTAAAGCTACGCTTCCTGCGGTCAGTCTGTAGATGGTTTCGAGACTCCTTCGTGCCTCGGAAAACACGCTAAGCCGTAGGTTCCGGCTGTCATTTGTAGATCTTTGACAGCCGTTACGGGTAGTCAGAAGCCCGAAAGTCTGACAACCAGTCTTACCAAGGGATATTCTGTTACCCAGTAACTGGGTTGTTGAGGTCAGATAGGCTAGTCGCTCCATGTAAAGTACTAGTATTCAGCTGCATCTTGTTAGACTGGACGCCGACCCCAACATAGTAGGGAAAAGCTAGGCTATGCAGATGATGACCCAGCCGGAGGTTGCGGAAGGAACCTACGTTCCTGCAACCCCCGGCGTAGGTGCGAGATGGAGCACAGCAGTTCTGCAGCTTAATGAGGTATTTTGTATCTTAAAGCAATATTGAAAACCCAACAAAGTCAAATTCAACTAATGCTCGTTCACACATTCAATCCATCGTTTCATCTCTTTAACCCTCCACATGATTTTGCCAACCCTAGCGTAACTTTAGATTCATGACAGTCGTCGTATGCGCGCGATCCCTTCCTCCTCAGCAGACAATGCGGCTTCAATTAAACCAACCGTTCGAATTTCGAACCAGAGGGGCAATTCCCGTATTTTTTCGTATTTGTTCGCATTCTAACCTCATTCACAATCTGTCAAAAATACGTCTAATTTACCTACATTTTTGACAAGCTACGACATTGATTGTCGCTGAGATGAGATTGCGAGTACATTTTGTATGTTTTAAATTACGGGAATCGGCTTTCTGTGTGCTTATTACGAATCCTTTACTTAAGCCTGACGTCAATACGAACAATTTTCATATTGGAAATACAAGTATCTTGTACCATTTAGGTTTAAATTTATGAGGCAAGCATAATTAACGCACCCACGATACAAGAGAAATTCCTAGTGTGGGGCAACGTTTTTATTTTAAAAAAAGGAACATAGAAAGAATTAGAATCATACATAGATATAAATGACGTCTTAAAAAATAATTCAATATTACATTTCAAACGAGTGTTCTCAATTTAAAAATGGTTCGAAATGACATTAAGTTTGCGTCAGGCATTTGTTCTTGGGACACTGATCAGTAGTTTAACGACGATGGGATGATTATTGGCGCGTTCCAACACAATAATTTAGTTATTGATAAATTGGTCAGAATAATTAGATTAAGTTTTGGTAATGTCCGCCTAATGACATTAGTTTGATAATAATATTAACTGTCTTGATCTGCCCCGTTGGGCACGTGGTTGAAAGCGCGACTGCTGAGCTAGGTTTGATTCCTAGGTCGCGCAAATGAATAGATTTTTTACGAATTTCTGAGTAACTGCCCGGAGTTTGGAAGTTGTGTTGTAGTTGTATTTGTGTAACACACGGTTGTTACAGCATTCCCAGTTTAAGTATACAGTTCAAGGTGGCTCTGCTTATTACAAAGAATGCAACATGGTGAAAAAATGGCTGCACTTACCTTATTTCTTTGCATTTTCCCGCCTGTATAGATACGTTGGTCGTACTGTACCTTGGAAAGCACGTAAAGCCGTTAGTCCTGCGCCTGATCTCTCCCCGGTCGCGTAGGATTTTCATCCTATCATCCTATCCTACATATTTATATATGAGAATAAAAAGAGGAAGAGTGCACCTGTGTATGCGCACATACTTTTCATCTGCCTAGCCTTTTCCCAACTATATTGGGGTGGGCTTCCAATCTAACCGAATGCAGCTAAATACCAGTATTTTACATAAAGCGACCGCCTATCTGACCTCCACAACCCAGTTACTGGGCAACACGATACCCCTTGGTAAGACTGGTTGTCAGACGTATACTAATAATATCTCATGCGTACCTACTTTACTAATCTCCGCCGAGATTGGCCGGCGTGACCGAAATTCGGTCCTGAGGATTATTATTAATTGCCTTGATATTTACACAGTTTTATTATAATTAGATTAACCCACAAGCCTATTCCAAGCCCTTATGCATGGTGGCATGTACGAGATGGTGGTGGTTATCATGATATGGTTTTTATTATGCTTGCTAGCAGGAAATTTTGAAAGAACATTTATTCAGCACAGGCTCAGGCACACAACGATACAATACTAAACATAGAAAACGTAAAAAAGGAAAAAAAAATGATAAAAGAAGTAATTTATGTGCCTTAAGGCTGCGCCAAATGGGTCCAGTTCAGCAAGAGTCTGGCGCTGGTCTTCAACGGGAATTGATGTTGACATGGACGTAAATCAGTTGTGAAATAAATATTAAATACTGTAATTATTACAGTATTATATGTCAGTAAATATGGAGTGGTGATGATAAAAAAAAAAAAAATATGTTAGATTTGATGACAACCTGTACGTCTTCTGCATTTAATAGGTAATTCTGTCGATAACTTAGTAGGAAAATTCACGAAGAACAGCTAATAAAACTCCCTCTCCATATTCTTTATTAGTTAAAGATTTACCATGATCACATCTCATCTTTGACGTCACTGTCGGCGCAATGGCTGAGCCATTGGCTGCTGCGCTGCGTGCCACGGGATTGATTCCCGCACCGAACAAGAATGTGTGCTGTGCTGTTTTTGTCTGCCAATCCAAATTTTTGTAAAATCAATCTAGTCCAAACTAGTGGTCGGAAACGCAACTTCTAAGCATGAGGATTTTGCATTAGGAATCTCTCAGTAGCAGCCCGGAGTTAAAAACATGGGACTTAAAAACATAATTGGTGAAATATGGGGGTACTTTAGATACGCATCTGCCTAACCTTTCGGGGAATATAGGCGTGATGTTATGTTATGTCTAAATGTTTGTAAACGCACCCACAATACAGAAGAAACTTCTAGTGTGGGGCAAAGTTTGATCAAAAACAAAATCTTAGGACCTCATAACGGCGAAACTATTCTCAGTTTCCAGAACCATTACGGATCAAATAAAACAAACAACGGTCCCAGGGTATGTAAGTCCCTACAATCAGTATACGACCTTTTTACTTGGAAAGAGGTTAACACAACAAATTGTCACAAGCTTATCGGCTTCTAGTAATCGCATCGTTCCTGTTATTATTATATCTTTTAATTGAGATGAGGAAGAACTGTGGAAAAAATTATCACAGACACATTAACACGTGCAGTATATGGACCAACTATACTCAGCGGGCTATCAGCGCCCTGCGGGTCCAATATAATAACGGGTTCAGAATGTTGTTGGGGCTGCCCCGTTTCTGCAGTGCATCAGGTATGTTTGCACAAGCACACGTCGATGGCTTCCACGCCAACGTCTGACAAAAATCTGCCTCTTTGCTCTGCAGAGTGCGGGAGAGCTCTAACTCCATTCTAAAGACCATAGGGAGGAGGTACGAGTCTCCTTTACTAGGTGATGTTGTTCGAAGATGTATTTCGAACAACATCATTGTTTGTAAATAGATAATTAGTTTTACTAACATAGGTATAAATTTTCTTTTTGTTTACTAACCCATATGGATGTTGCTTATCAGAATTAAAGTTTTTTTTTTCTTTATTAATACGACAGTTGAAAGATTTTATATTTAGGTACAAACAGCTCAAGACAAGGACGGTGACTTACAATGACAAAGGGGAACTAAGTTGCAGGTCTAAATTTAGTTATGAGAGCATAACAAAATTGAGACCTCCAACTTAGTTGGATCGATCATAAATAAACATGGCGATGTTAAGAGTAATATCGCCATGTTTATTTATAATTGATGCGTTTTTAATTTTTTTGTCGGTAAGTGTCTGTCTGTCTTTCTGTTTTGGGCTAATATCCGAAACCTCTGAACTGATTTTTACGGGGCCTTCACTAGTAGATAGCTAATGTTATTAAGAGTAACTAAGGCTAATTTCGTTTTAGAAAAATAATAAGGATTCCGCGGGAAAAATTATCGTTAGTGTTTTGTTAAATTTCACTCGATCAAAGTCACGGGGACAGCTAGTAATATTATAAGGCAAATGCGGAAATTTGCGTAGAATGACGATGGATTGATAGCTGAATGGATTGAATGTAGGTATTGATGATTCATGGGCTTGTCTAATAATATCGGTGTTATCGATATATGTATATCGATATTTGATGTAACAATTTATCGATATCAAAATAACGAGTATCATATCAAAACACACCGACAGAAACCAAACACCTAGCTTAAAAGGCTTGAGTTCAAATCCTTCGAAAATCACCCACTACTTATTGTTAAGTAGTGGGTGATTTTTGCTTATCTTTTTTTTTGGCTTATCCAAAAAACATTGTTACACCGATACGTCGTGTTTGTTTATAATATAATATATCCAAAGCGATATCGATAACTACTTACTTTATAATTACTGACATCCCTCACTTTACGCAATCTACTATAATAGGTATATCAATCGAATTACTTTGCAATTTTTAAAGATAAGGTAGAGATAAGTTAGGTAAATGAGAAATATTTCCTACTACCTTACTAATTGTATGGTATTTTCCGTTTTAGTAGAAAACGTTACTAGTGGTGACACACAAGGAAAAGGATAATGCTGTACCTTGCTAAAGGAAACTGCTTGGGGAAAGGTTAATGCTACCAATGCTAGACCTTTGCCGAACACGACCACCAGATAAAGAAAGAAAGAAAACCAACTCAAGCTGAATACTAAGGTATGAAATGATATTTATTTCTGTAAATAGGTGACAAAAAAAAGAACTTTTACACGTCGTGAAATGGAATAAATAAATGAGAATTAGATTAGGTCGGTGTTTCCCTACCTGGCTACTCTGAGAAAAAACACCGTAACGAACTCAGAGGCCGCAGTCTCTTTTAAAGTCCAGACATTATCCTGGTCAGATCATGTGAGGACCATCAAAACACCATTTCAGACACTAATCTGCAGGAGATTAGTGTCTGAAATGGTCTTTTGACGAAAGCGCTGCACAGAAATGAGTGGACCTGTCCAGTCAGTGCAAGCATTTGTCAGCAATCGTAGAGCTCAACTCTAAACTAACGAGCTCAACATCTCGACGAACATGAAAGGACATTGGTACGGTACAGAGGCCAGCACATCAAGCTACCCCAATGTGTCAAATTTCTTTCATAGTGTTCAACATTATCGCCAACGAAATAAGGTTCATGTACAATTGGGAAAATCTGACAGTCTGGAGTAGCTTGATGTGATGGCGTCTGTACATTCATTCAATGTTTTGGGATACACCCGAATGATAAAAACGTCACAACCTTGACGAATAAAAACAACAAAGAATGATGCAATACTAACTAATATTCTAAATGTGAATGTGAGTTTGTTTTTTACGCTTTTACACTTTAACGGCTGAATGGATTGGGATGAAATTTAGCACACGCTTAGACCATGACTTGGGTTAGAAGATAGAATATTCGTTACCCCGGAAATAGTGGCAGTTCCCGTGGAATAATTGCCGATATATACGCGGGTGAAGCCGCCCGTAAAATGTAGTAAGTAGACGATAAGTATATCTGACAAAAAATTGAGTTTTATTTTGTTTGGGTTATCACCATCCCAGACTCTAATCTGCACGATTCTCACATGATCTGACCAAGATAAGGTCTGAACCTCTGAACTGTGACCTCTGAGTTTATTTCGGTGTTTCTTCTCATAGTAGTCAGATAGGGAAACACCGGCCAAGTTTCAAAATAATATTTTATTTGTTGATGTGTAAAAGAGTTTGTAAAAACCAATTTACAGAAATAAATATCATTTTTCATTAGTTATTAGGAAACTCTCAAATTGCAGACTCCAGTCCAGAGTTACTTACAAAGGGCTAGGCAGGGGTGTACCTATAGTATAGGACTTAAACATGACTGGTGAAACTTCGTTAATGCAATGATAAAAAAAATCGTCACATTTTCTGTCACTTTGGACGGTCAGTACGCCGTGTGTGTACTTAAATTGAAGAGTAACTTATTTTAATGAAAGAAATATTTTAATGAAAACAAGTAATATAATAAATGGACTTATTAAATTTCATTTAAATAAATAGTGTGTATGTAATAAATGTGTGTAGTAAATAAGTAGTGAAAGTGAGAGATTATAACTAATGTGAATGAATGAATGAAAATGTGTGTGTGTGTGTACATTTATACACACACTTTTTTTCACCTATAGAAAGTTACATAATCAGTGAGTAACAAACGCTTTATCTTATTTTCAAACTACGCTCTAAAGGGTGGTGGTGGTGATGTTAAAGTTCTTCAAAAAAGTGTTTCTGTGTATTAAACACACACACACACTTTTTGTCACCTATAGAAAGTTACATAATCAGTGAGTAACATACGATATATCTTATTTTCAAACTACGCTCTAAAGGGTGGTGGTGGTGATGTTAAAGTTCTTCAAAAAAGTGTGTGTGACGTGTGTATTAAACACACACATACACACTTCTTTTCACCTGTAGAAAGTTACATTATCAGTGAGTAAGATCCGCTATATTTTATTTTAAAACTACGCTCTAAAGGGTTGTGGTGGGGATGTTAAAGTTCGAAGAAAAATTAAGAAATCCACGCGGACGAAGTCGCGGATGAAGTGCTTGTATAACATAACCTGTTGTTGTATTCGCCTTCCTGTTTCGAAAGAAAAGATCTATGATGTTATGTCTATGAAATATCTATTATTCTAAATCAATAGCATTCGTCCCACGGTCAGCCATTGTCTTTATATTCTTAGGTTTGTGAATGGAACAGGTAACCGTTATGTACTCTTTACTGGTCCCGTTATATCCGAGAGTTGGAAGTTCTAAAGAATAATAACAAAAATATTGTGCTATGGACCAACAGAACAGCTCTGTTCTTTGGTAAGGACTCTGAAATAAAGCTAAAAGAGAGAGAGAGAGAGAGAGATACCTATATATTTTTTTTTTTTAATATTGTGCTATGGACCAACAGAACAGCTCTGTTCTTTGGTAAGGACTCTGAAATAAAGCTAAAAGAGAGAGAGAGAGAGAGAGTTTTTTTATCTTTGTATACATACAGTCATGTTTAGCTGTACGTATGAACGTACTAATATGCCCATGACATTGAAATATGTTCCCTAACTTCGTTTCATATTCGGCGTAACCGAAGTTCGGCGACTTGAACCGAACTTAAACATTCGGCTAAAATTCGGTGTAGTGCCGAACATTCGATATAAGAAAATATTAAAATACTTGCTTATGAGCATTTACTTACCTTCTGTCTGTTACTCATTTAACCATTAAATGTGTTCTTAATTTCAAGTTTACAGTAATAAATTATTATTTGAAACTTACTTAGTAACTTACAGGACTTAGACGTGTTTGTTATTGACGTATTTGCCCTGGGGATACACGAGTGTTACGCGGACTGCAAGGGGGGGGGGGGGGGGGGTCAATAAATCCAAGTAAACACGTTAACATGATACTCACATGACGTATCAGTATCGAAAAAGCGCTGTGAAAACAACCGAATTTAGGCCGAAATTCGAATTCGGTTTAAATCACGTGCCGCCTCCCTACTGCATCCCTGCAAAATTTACCGTAACGGCCACTGCACTGACGTAACTCAATATCTACACAGTACGTAGCTACCAATTTGGTGGATCCACTGCAGAAATTGGCTTCGACAACATTGCTATAATCGCCATCTCGAATATCGTAAGTAAGTGGTCACGAGCGCAAAAGGGACAAAGCGAGATGATCCAAAATATCCAATTAACTATAAACCATTATATAGCGTCGCGGTATACAGGTATCACATAAACTATATTGTTAACTAAAACCAAGTAAAATAAAAATATATATAAAAGGAACAATATACTTATTCCTATACTAAAACTAACTACAAAATTGCGGATGAATTTTTCGATGCCCTGTGATTATTTATTTTATTTTATTCCTTCATATATTAATAATTGATTTTTATTTGTATAAATATACTATAAAATCAAAATAAAATACCTGTACATAGGGTACCTATAGAGGTACATACAAATAATTAAAATTTAAGTGTCTGTCAGTAATGTGAAGAGAACAGGTTTTTAATAAATGCATATGAAAGTCTAAACGGTAGTTTTACCAAAACAACAATTATTTTGTGTCTGTTTGTTTGTTTGAGTAATCTCCTAAACGGCTGGACAGATTTTGACGGGACTCACTAGCATATAGCTGATGTTGTAAGGAGTAACTTTGTAGACTAAGTTACTCCTACTTTTATTTTAGAAATAGAATAAGAGTTCCGCGTAAAACACTAAAAACCCATGACATTTTGTCAAATTCCACGTGGATAAAGACGCGGGCACAGCTAGTACTAAATAAAACTAAGAACACTGGAGTCAAAGCACTCCTCCGCATCGCAGTCATCCGAAAATGAACCCTAAAGACTGGTATTGGCACTTTGATTGGAAATGCAATTTTTTTCACCAAAGAAAATGTCAGCCCCCACTGGTCACGCGAAGTGTCGACCAACGGCGACGGCGAGAATTCTCCTTGAAAAGGAAACGTGCTATCGGTCCCCATGACCTAAGCGTTTCGACCCTAAACGGCTCTAAACTGTAATTACTAATAAGGTATTTGCGCAGCTAGAGGTTTCTTAAACGAATTCATAAAACTAGTAGCTACAATACGGGCTCAATAAATCATACAATAGGTAAGTACTTTCAAGACTGCAGTTGATTGAGTACCGCCAATTATACGATCAACGTTATCATTTCGTCATAATCATTATCAATGAAACTGCGCGGACGCATATATTTTATCCGTAGTATGGACGCCTTCGTCTTGTAGTTGTGCCCCAACCGTCGCGAGAGTCGCACGTCTAGCGCGTGCTCCCGTTTCAAAGAAAACGTGGTTCCGACGCGTGTACAACTAACAATCATGGTGAGTGTTTCTCTTTATAAAACATCGCGTGTTCATCAGTTCCCATTATGTAGGACGTGACTTATCAATTTTACAACTGTAATACACAACAATACAACATACAAACCTTGATACAAATTTATTTTTTTATGACTGAAACTGTCGTTCCACGTGTCGAATGGCTACATGAAAATGTTACTAATCATATTAATATTTCACGGTGATGTTTTATGGAGCATTTATTGAAAACAAATAAGTAGGCTATAACTGAAATTAATAACAAAAATATATTTTTAATCATCTTGTAGCATAACATTCTTGTCTGAAATTCTAATAAGATAAAAAATATTCATATGTTTTATAGTCTTTGTAGAGTTTTTAGTAAAAAAATCATTGTGCAATATAAACACGCAAATAAACCGTAGCCCGTGTCAGTAAAGGCAGACACATGTGCTAAAAAACTGAGTATCGCGTAATAATACTAATTAAGTATATGCGTGCATAGTGAATGAAGTAAACATCGAAAAAACCAGTATTGCAAAAGGTAAAAAAGTGCACAATAATCAATCACGAGGTCAGGATTGATCATTTACTTGTAAGTTTGAATTTAAACATTATTTCCTTATTTCTATACTTATACTAGATTTATAAATATAAAAGCGTCCCCGACAGTCGCCCTGCCCTATCGCAGCGTCACCCACTGGGTCCAATTGTGAATATATAGGATCCAGTGACCAACTCAAAAACACAAAAAAAATGGTCCAGCCCTGTAGCAAGACCTCAGTGTCGTACACACGAATAGAAGAATTTCATGTCTAAAGAAAGAAGTATTTAAACAGTAACAAACTCCCTCTCCAGATCAGTTCATTGAAGTAGTCGATAGTACTTTGCTATAGTTTTACTTGTCGATAGCACTTTTTTATAGTTCTGTAACAAATTCCAATGTTACAGTGACAACTGTACAATAAATAAATGTGTGTAATGAATAATTACCTCTCTACACAAGTCAGTGACCGCAGACTGTCATGGGTAATAGAAAATTTTGGCATGTGCCCATCGGGACATGACACACACCAAAATATATCACCCGGCCACTGTAATGATGGACGTCTGTGAGAGCGCGAAAGTTTGTAAAATAACGTAGAGATCAGTCATATCTACATGGCAGGCTACTAGGCTTAAAGAACATTGCGATGATCATCACCTCTTTTGGACTTTAAAGAGACCTCCGAGCTTCTTTTGGGATTTCTTCTCAGGGATCGGACAGTTTGGGTATCCCGGCGCCATTTTATTTTTTAAATATTGACGTGTTACAGCGTCTGCAAAAGATCTGCTTATACTCGTGGATTTAAATATCGTTTAAATTAATTTCACCAATTTCGACTCAGATTGGACTTAAAGACCTCATCTCATACAGAGAATGTTCACGGTGTCTTTATTTCTGACCACTAAGCTCTGGTTTCTTCATCCTTAGAATCAGCTTGAATCTCTAGTCCACTTATCAAATGGTTTATCTTTACAGTCCAATTAAACGAGTAAGAGTATTAGCCTTTATACAAATTTAATGTGCATGAACATTTTGAATTTTATACCTACAAAGCACTTATCATCTGCCTGCCCGTTACCTAACATGTTAAGGTCGGCCTCCAGTCCGATTAGACGCAGCAAAATACCAGTATTTTACATGGAGCGACTGCCTATCCGGGCTTCTTGCAACCCGTAACGTCAAAGATCTACTAATGATGCCGTGACCAACTGCGTAACGGGGATTTCGGGGCACGAAGGGTCTTGGATGGTCGCCCATCCACGGTCTGACCTCGGAAAGCGTCGATCGACCCGTGCGTGTTCATTTAGCTACAAGCCCCTCTTTACGTAGCACTAATTTATATTACTTGTGTTTTGCATTACGTATCTATTTGATCGTTTACTATTCAACCTTAACACAGTTTCATTATTTTATTGTTTGACTTTTTATGCTCTGTGCTTTTGTATGTATAACGAAAGTGATTATATAATAAAGTAAAACTGTGGACTATTTTTAATAGTTTGCTGTATTCATTTCTAAAAATCAGACCAAGCTATATGTAGAGGCATTGAATTTATTCTCCATCAGTGAATCAATCTCATCATACATTTCGTCAGTTCTATTTAAGTCCCATACGAGCATATTGCCGTCAACCGGGTACGAATCCTGACTCCAGGGTGTTACGGAGCCATCCCAGATAGAGAGCCCAATAACACTCTGCCCAACATGGGAATTGAAGTTAGGGCCTCATTATTTGCAGTAACGCCTACAACCACTGGAGGCAGTCAGTTTTCCCTACATATTTTTCACGAAAACGATACTGAAAGAATTTCTTATACATTCAAAATATGTACTTAGCCAACTGTTACTACTGAGATAACATAAATTATCAGTATATATCACAAACATCATAATATATAAAGATTAAATTAATGCACATTAAGATATTCAAGCAGAATGTGAATAAAAAAACATTTATTAATCAGTCGACATCAGAAGATTGAAGATAAGTTTTATTTACTTTGACACGTGCCAATAAAGCGACTGTGTAATTAATTTAATTTGTTTATAAACATAAACATGAGACCATACGAATTTATCAGAGTGAGCAGCAACGATCGGCCATCTTGATCTTTTACTTAGTACACAAGAGACCAGCCGGTCTAAGGTCACAAGCACACAAATCAACTCGGAAAGGGATCGTCACCGTATCGCCTTTCGCCTCGAGCTCGTCCCGAGGCGAGGCGATTACGTTACGATTCCGATTAGTGTGCGTTTGCAGTAGGGGCTTTTATACAAAGAATACTGGACGGCTCTGAGTTGATACAGTGACGATCCCTTTCCGAGTTTTTTAGTGTGCTATGACCTTTATTCTCTAAAAATCTTCAAGATAAAAGTGAGGTTGTGTGAGTGTGAAGTATACTGTCAATCCCTAGTATTAGTATGGGGAAGGGTTGCTATCCGTCCGGGTTTCCCCGGATTTGTCCTAGTTTAGAGGGCGTCCTGGGCGCGTCCGGGTGGGGTTTCATTTATCGTCCGGGTTTTAAAGTTATAATTTTTAAGCATATTTTTTGTTTAAATAAAATCAAATAAAACTTTTGACTGCTAATATACGCAGTTTCTGAAGAAAAATCTGTTTTCGTTCTTTAGAAGACACCGTCTAAAATTGTCATCAAATGAATCGAAATTTAAGTAGGTTAGGTATAAAAATTACAGCATTTTTTTCGTTTATCGAGTAACTTAATAAAGAAACCCACTGTTGACATGTCAGTTCCAAAATCCGGGGGCATTGCGCTTCTTATCCTGGTTGGTGGATTTTAGAGATGGCAACCCTGGTATGGGGTGACAGGCACAGCTCACTTCACCTGCACTTCACGTACATTTTGACACGGAGAGTTATTACGGAATAACACCGCTGTTATTATGTTATGGACTTAGGTTTCGCTTACCTATAGTTATATGTATAAGTAATTTGCTTATACAGAAGGTTGAGACATTATGTTGAGTTTCGATAAAAAAAAGAATAATTAAATAAATCATGCTTACTAATCATTTTTCAGTCTATCTACATAATATAGGAGGTGAGAATGATGACTTCACAATATTTATAACAAAATCGAATCACAAAACGTAAAAAACGCCACGGAAAGCATTTTAAGCCCTTGGTACTTGATTCCCGGCCGTCTTTTATAGATCTTCGACAGTCGTTACGTGTAGTCAGAAGCTCAAGAGTGACAACGAGTCTCACCAAAGGGTATAGGTATCGTGTTGGCCAGTAACTGGGCCGTGGAGGTTTCGATAAGCAGCCGCTCCATGTAAAGTACTGAAATTCAGCTGCATCCGGTTAGGCTGGGAGACCCCAACATAGTTTGGAAAAGGCTAGTCAGGTGATGACGCATATTCTATTGATACGTAATGAACGGTCGACCATCTACAGACTGACCTCGGTAAGCATAGCTTAACCTTTGATCAATCCGTGTGACTGTTTTATTTAGCTTAGAGCTCCTCCCAGTTAGGAACCTACAATACAATACTTAGTAGATAACAAAAAAAATACTACAATACCAATGAACATCTAATCGTACCAACTTACATAATGATAACAACGAAAGATAATAGATATCAATCGAATATGTAATTAGAACGTCTTCAAATTAAATTACATGAGTACCTATAGTATTTATTAAAAAACAAAGCATACAAAAATCTTAGAAACTATGCCCCACAAAATCGTTTCTAAAGTTTGCCTGTGGGAACAAAACAAACTTCTCGTCTTAAAAATATTGTTTATTAGTGCGTATACTAAATTAAAAAAAAGGACATATAAAATAAAAAGAAACTACTTACAAAACTACAGATTCGTTCCCCCTCATCCATCTGTAAGTAGCCTTTTGTTCTCGTAGTCGCAGACGTTACTGCTTACTGCTGCAATCGTTGGGAATCAAACCTAAGACCTCCTGGTGTAAGGTTTGATTCCCAGGTAGGGCGCAGTGATCTTGGGTTTCCAGTTTAGGAATTTCTCAGCAACAGCCTAGATTTGTGCTCTGTATCTACTAAAAACTTTTAGTACATAATCGATACTTATTTAAAACAGGGAAATATTAAAATAAAATTCAAGAATGTTGACACGCCTGATGATGGCAATAGGCTCGCCTATTACATGAGCCTTACACATTACTGGCGATATATGGGTGTGCTCTAGTGCCTAACCCTTTAGGGAGTACTGTTACATTTTCTTCTAAAGACAACTAGACTTCGAAAAACGACTTTTATCTGTGAAAAAACTACTGCATATCTACGTTTTTTTTAATTTAACAGAAAATAAGCACAAAGTACTTACTTATTAACAAACCATTTTCTGATATAAAACGATTGTTTGTAAACTTTGCATTTAGGTAGGTACTGCCAAAATATCTAGATAAATTACAAGCTGAGACGGTTTCTTAAATCAAGGGGTAGATGTCTAAGAGTGTGGTGGACAAATCTGTTAATTTAACCTTGTTATATATTATTATTACTAGCCCAAACTGGCCCACTTCTGGGCACAGGCCTCCCTCTATTCCTTCCACGGGTCGTGATTCCACGTCACCTCTTTTCAATTCTTAAGGCAGACAGTAGACCAGATAGCCCCGCCATTTCCTGCGTGATCTGCCGCGGCGGTCATTCTAACTTATCTCACAAAAATCTTGTTAGTATTTAAAAAAAAACTGACCCAATCTGACCCACATACGTAGAGTAGGTATCGTCAAATGTCAAGCGAAAATTGCTGAAAAAAAGATTTTTCTTGTAATTTATTATTTGTTGTTATAGCGGCCTGAGACAATAGACCGTAATGGGTAGATAGTAGAACTGTCTACGTATTACCGTGATGACCATGATTTGATTTGATTTGATTTATCCCATGATGATAGGGTCCCGATGGCACCGTGGGTTCAAAACCCTAAAAAGCATTTGGAAACCAAATGCTTTTTAGGTACCATAAACATGCAACAATCAGGAAAAAAAACATATCATAACTATACGTTATTTAATAAATTTCCATTTCAAAGTAAAATATCTTCATACACCATACAGTTTATCACCGTCAATATATCAATATGAATATCACTCCATGTAAATGATATATGTACGTACTGTATGGCTCGCAGACTGTCATCATCACTCATCATATTATATTGTGATGTCATGGAATACGACGCTATTGCAACCGACACTTGAGCATCTCAGAACTTAATGATGGTGGCCTTGAATTGTTCAACTAACACTTGTCTTGTACTAAATTGATTGAAAGCGATCGCTATGAAAGTCTCCATCAATCTACTTGAAACAGGGATCAGCAATTACTTATAAAGTTATAAATGGGTTAAAATCCGAATCTCAATTATAAATGGTAACTATTATTACCTCCGACTTGTTAATTATTCTTGTTTTATTTTATTACTTACATTTTGCAGTACCCTACAGGGTCCATGATTGTACCAAGCTTTAAGCCATTATAATATATTAATAAGTTCTTGTAAACATTGTCGGGTGCAAATAAATGATAATTATGAATATATGAATATTAAATATTTTGCCTTGAAAAAAAATAAGACTTTGTACGTATATTGAACATTGATAGCTTTTGAAAAATATAAAGAAGTGCAGTGATCATAGGGCAATCTTTGAGCATTCATTCAGACTTTATCTGATGACAGAAATGTGTCTTCTACAAAAAAAGACTAAGTAAATAAATAAATAATTTTAAAATAACAGTAAGAAAATTATGTACGTAAATAAAAACTGGCAAATAATTCTTAAGGCATAAAAAAAACGTCAGCACCGCTGTCAACAGGAAAATTGACCAAAAGGCTGGCAGCATTCGCTTCAATCACAGCTCACGTCACTTTATATTTAAAAAAGTATGACTTTTATAAAAAAAAACTCGATTATACCCATCGCCTTTGTGAAATGACTGTGGGATCTGATAGATTTGCATCGATGCTGTGAAGCGGTAACGTTAGAAATGTTGTCACTATCACGGCTCTCAGCCTCCGCAAGTAGAAACTGGGAGCCCGTCCTTTTTGTGGCTTATATGGGAAAACGGGTTCAAAGCGTTGGCATGCGTTCGGCACGTTCCATTTCCCATTTTGTTACTTTTTTACACATACCGTGTTTTTTCTGTAGCGCAGTTCCGTTTCACACTGGATATTCAATTTGTTATTGTATTAAAATGGAACAAAGTCACTTGTGCACCTTATTCTTGTGTTATTTTGCTTGGTAACATTTTAATAAAAATAAAAACAAGACTCAATTTGTACCTAATACTATAGCAAGATATTCTTGATCATCATTCTTAAAGAATCTAATTTATTATATTATGTATTCGCACAATATTTTTCAGCTTATTTATAGATCTTTGACAGTCGTTACGGGTCGCCAAAAGCCAGAAAGTCTGACATCCAGTCTTACCAACGGATATCGTGTTACCCAGTAACTGGGATGTGGAGGTGATATAGGCAGTCACTCCATGTAAAATATCGGCATTGATTTGCATCCGGTTAGACCGACCTCAACATAGTTGGGAAAAAGATAGGCAGATGATGATGATGATGTACTTGCAAAATGAATTAAAATTTTACAGAACTATGTATAAATAAACTCAGTGTTCATATATAAATCTCAGAAACACTCAAAACAAGTTTATAAGAAGCTCGTTCAGCCATTTACATTTAATTATGACCATCAAAAGTAATCATTACTAATTAAATAATAAAACAAAAACTGATCTTTATTGTTCATTGCACAACAGTGATCACAGATACATATCACGTGTTATATTTATACAAAAAACCACCATTAACTTCAAGGACCCATTTACTTTAGACGTTAAGATAATTCTTGGGTCAAAATAAATGCGTGCCGGATCTCCTTATGTTTTTTCCATCTGAAAAGTTATTGTGCTAAATGCAGTGGTCACATTTACGGCTTGGTAATTATTTGTTGTTCACTACCCATGCCATATCCAGGATAACTAAAAACAAGTACCTATTTATAATATTTGCAAGAATATTTAGTTGACAACATGTGTATGTACGTAAACGAAGCAAAAGGACTATGTAAGGATTCGTTCCGTCCTCGCCGTCGAGGACCGTCGCGACGCGGCGACAGCCCCGTCAATGTCCTCCTCCCGACCCTTTGCTCGAGCCAGCCCGCGTAGTTGAGCCAGTAGTTGTTTAAATTAGTCCCTAAATGTATATAATCTATAAATATATCTATTAGATCCAGCTCGTCCCTTGCTGTCCTCTCGCAGCAACGTCCTAAGCCGAGGCTCGTACCCCGCAGGGGGTTCCCTTAGCGATTGGTCGCTTAGCTTTTAGGTTTTTTACGCCCTGGCTGCAAGCCTCAACTTCTAATTAAGTCCCCACAGGAAAGTTCGGTTAAGCAGTAGATATCCCTGAAGGGTAAACTGCGAGCTGCCCATTCCAAAAAAAAAAGTTCATATGTAAGGATGGAAAAAAATGGCGTTCTGTTTATGTATTTTCCTATGTATGTTTACAAAATGGGATATTTAGGAAGAAAAAATATTTTCTGAAACAGTATCCACTGTGTAACTTGGTTAAAAACATATATTTCAGTACATAGCGATAAATCTATTGCTAAGATAGCGGATTATTTCTGGTTACGTGATATATCCGTGTATAATGACATACACATAGTAAGATTATTTGTGACTAATTGTGACGAACGACGCGCGTGAGGCCTCAGCTTAAACTATACAGACTCCTTATTAAGTGTAACTAAATGGAATTCAAACAAAAAATGTGAACAGTTGATTTACGAACAGCTGTGGCGTATTGAAAATGTAGTTCGTGCATGAGATTTTTTTGTGATAATAATGATTAAATCTCTTTGAGTAGAATTCCAAGGACTTACTCTTATATCGACGCTATTCTTATGGTAAAATAATAGACATTCGGTAGTAAAACATATTGGAAAAAATAGGTACAGACGCCAGCACATCAATCTATAACAAACTGTCAAATTTTCCCAATTGAACATGAACCTTACAGTTATGGAATAAAGTTGAAAAAGTATCAAAGATATTTCTTTAATCGTTAACAGATTAGGGTAGCTTAGTGTACTGGCCTCTGTACTAATGGACTTGAGTTCGTTCCCCAGAGGGTCAAGATAACGATTGATGTAAAAACCAAAAGGTACATGGGACTGACATGCGCTATCGACATGTCACGAGGTTTACGAACGACAAACGATTGGTTGACAGTTCTTATCGTGGTTAGGTCCTCAGGTCCGGGCATCGCGATTTTAAGCTTTACCATGGAGAATTTCTCAGTAGCAGCCGGACACCGGAGGCCGTTCGGGGAAAACACAGCTGGTGAAATCTGGGTACACAGCAGGGCGCATGTCAGAGTTACTGACACCAGTGTAAGCTGTAAAGGGTGGGCGTTTTGGGGGACTGTCTTTTGTAAACGTAAAAAAGTGCTGATTCTCAGCCTAATTTGAATAAATTAATTTTGATTTTGATTTTGCTGGCCTTGCATTCCATTGACACTCCATACTAGCCTAGGCTAGTTCAAGGTCAAAGTTATCAATGACCTGTGAGCTACCGTAAGTACTTTCAACCTCTGTATAGACAGAGGTTGAAAGTACTTACCACAGAAGGGATAGCCCTTCTGTGGTATCCGCAAGAGTGTTGATAAGTATTGTAAAGATCACTATTTATTTAAGATAGTTGGGAGGATGAATGAAAGGCGGTTAACGAGAGGTATTTATAAGATAAATGTAAGTGGAAACGCCGGGAGGGGACGCCGTATAAAGATATTCACTAATCTTATTGGTGATGTTCTTCTGTATAATATTTATGGTTAGGTGTGTAGTACTCGCAATCGGCGTACTTGTATGACCAGTAACCGTAGCACAAATTTCTTGCGATATGTGTTCCAACTGAGAACGTCAAATTACCTAGGAAAACCAACGAAATTAGTTTCAGACATTTAAAGTAGAGCCATACAAATTGTTGACGTTTTTGGTTGGTAAACTTCTCGCAAGAAATTTGTGCTAGGGCAGACAGATGTTTAAAAATGAAAAAGAGTATGTAAGGATCTTAGCAGATGGTGTTCTCCAGTTTCAGCCTAACCCCATTAGACTGAGTCTATGTATGTATGTGCACTAACTAACATTCACACTGACGACGATCTGCTCCAAGAATCAAGGATAGTAGTCAGTACATACTGAAGTTATTGATAGATGCGATACACGGCGAAAGCTATTTTTAAAACAATTGAATGCTAATAAAAGGAAGACGTCGTGTCGCCTGCTGTCTGCTATTCCATTTAGAAATGCTTTAGTGTCTGGTTATCGTGTAGCTTAGGTATTGTGAACGTGCAGTTAATAGTTAAGAGTGTTTTAAAGATACCAAGGTAACCCAAACTGTCAAATTTTCCCAATTGAACATGAAACTTATTCTTTTGTAATAAAGTTAAAAAACGATCAAGGAAAATTGACACATTGGAGTAGCTTTATGTGCTAGCCTCTGTACACCCAGTTTCTAAAATGCTCTGAAATAAGAGGTAACTTAATTTTCAATCTTGGAAATCCAATTTTTTTATACCTTATGACGACCGACGAAAGTGTAATATATATCCTCATACAATTTTATGCATTGATCTTGCCTTATTCTGGTAAAATCAAAGGAGATATCCCAGATTCTAAACACATTTGGTCTAATTTCAGAAGTGCTGGTCACTTCAAATATACTTAGTATTAAGTATATGAGCACATGCCCTTCATCATCAGAACCAAAACATATTTGGAACTAAAGCGATTCGTCGAATGTGTGGTGCGCTCGCCGTTGACGTTTCTGGAAAAATTCCGCGTTCAACATGGCCGCGCTGACCATCGCCTCGATGCACCGCCAGACTGACAGCAGTCATATCTTGTTCCAACCTCTTTATCTATGCGCCGTCAAATAAAATAGAGTATAACAAAATAAACACGTTTTTTTTTACATCTAAGCTGTAAGTCGATTCTGTGAGATTATGTTTGAATTTAGCCACTTAAGGAATAGTGTGGCGGGCTTGTTTCGGTACGGGGTCGCCATTTCAGAACCCTAAGGCCTCATCAGGCATCCGTTCTGCAAGGCATATATGCCTTTGCGTCTCCACTGCCACTCAACTTACTCACTAAGGAGGCGTGTGTGCTGCAATGACAATGAAACCCGTGTCTTTGTCCGTGTGGAATTTCATCTAAGAAAATTTAAAATAAAAGTAGCTTAAGTTACTCCTTACAACATTACTTATCTGCGAGAGAACGTTCCGTCAAAATCGGTCAAGCCGATTTGGAATCCACAGGGAACTTACACACACACATCGTTTTTTATTTTAATTCTGAACTTCTTCCCAGCAAAACAATTGAAAGTGGTGAAGGGTGAGGGTTTTGGGGGACTGTCTTATGTAAACGTTTTGACGTTCAAAAAGTGCTGATTCTCAGACTAATTTGAATAAATGAATTTTGATTTGAATGTAATTTCTATTTACAAATAGAAATTAATCCATGAGAAGAGACCACTAATTAACAGATTTAAACTATGATCAACATAATCACAACCGCTTTCTATTTGTCAATACCGGTACAACGCACCTCGTTCAAAAAACTTGGGCTACTTTGATAGTTACTAGAAATTGAAATGTTCTACTCGAATTTTATATTCACACACTTCTTGAATCGCAAATGAGAATAAGGTGTTATAATATGTATGTATGAGAACAAATAGTTATCTACTTTACATCGTACAATAACGATGTAAAGTAGATAACTATTTGTTTTAGTTCTTTAAGAAAATGGCTCGTAAAATTAATTGCCGAAGGGCACTGATCTCTAGGACATCCAATTTTAAAGGTCAGGGTTTTAGTGTCTTGTACCTAGCCAAAGCTATGTAGCTACTTTACTATTTATATTTAGGCTTTAGTTCAATAAAGATTGTTTTATTTAGAATTCAAGTCGTTTGGCTATAATTTACCAATGTGTGAGCATTTCTAAGCGTACAAAAAAAACATTGCTAATTTTACCTTGAATTTTCGTCGCAAATAATCGGCTTTCTTCGCTGGTAAGCATCAGTAAGGCCAAGCATTGTGTGACTATGTAGGTACGTAAACATATGATAAACTTGTAATACTCTAATTAAAGACAATGTAGGTAATAAAACAATAGTTATGTTGTAATTTAGTTGCCAGGTGTGATAAGCAAGAGACAGTGTTCTCATTACACAATTATGTAACATTACAAACACACACATACAGTCAGTGCCCTGAATTAGTTGACCCCTCTTTCAATCACCTTCTTTGTAATATAATCAACATCATTTGTCCTAACCATGTTGTGGTTGGCTTCCAGTGTAACTGGAAGCAGCTGAGCACCAGTATTTTACATGGAATGACTGCCTAGCCTCCTCAACCCAGTAACTGAGCCAAATGATACCCCTTGGCAAGGCTGGTTGTTAGACTTACAGGTTTCTGACTGTCAAAGATCTACTGATGACAGCCAGGACCGTAGGGTTAACGTCCTTTCCGAAGCATGGAGGAGACTCCTTATCTAATATAATGAACGGTCACCTCTCCACAGACGGCCATTTTTGTTTAGCCACGAGTTCGTCTTGTATCACCACCTTCTTTCTAATTGTGGTCAGGTAATGTATGGTACTGACTACATTGGGTACGGTAGCAACGGTAGGCCGTATGTCAGTAGTAATTAATCCAGTATAAGCTGGTCTCGCATTCTGTTGAAACTTACTACGCTGGCCAGCTCAACGTCAAAATGTTATCCTAAGTCGGCCTACTGTACTATGTAGAGTCGGGTTTTTGACAAATATAAAAAATATACATGAATGAACGCTTATTTAAAAATGGTTTCCAGAAAACCCTAAATAATTAATAAAAAGCGGTGAAAAAATGAAAAGTTGAAGGGATTTTTTTCCTTTTTGGCTATTGAGCTGATGTCAACTATCCTGCCAGTGTTGAGTATTGACGAAATTAGGTTCTCTCCTGTTCCTCTTGAGGTTTTTTCTTCTATCCTTGTCACGCAGAACAGTCTTTGTAATGAATGGTGCGAAGTCACTTTGGCGTTTGCGTCTAGTGACGTCAAATGCTAACGGTGTTGTCTCTTTTTAACTAACTTCGCTATTTTGTAACACATACATTCAATTTTACCTTGTTATTTTGTACCCACATACGTATGCAAACATAAATTAATTATATTTCAATTACATTAATGCATAAATAAGGCTGCTAAAAGCTTTTAACGTGGAAAACATTTAATATCGAACTGTGCCTAGCGCTACAGTTCAATCAATACTATTAATGTAGGTATCTATTTATTAGATATGCAAACACTGTCTCACACACAAAGTTGTCAGGTAGCTGTCACTGTCACTGCCAACTGTCAGTCACCGCGAATGGCGGGAGATTGAAGGTGGAGCATATGGCTTGGATGTGTTGGTAAGCCTGTGCTACGAATATAATGTAAACTATCAACACAAAGTAATTATGTCATCACGATATACAAGATATTATAATCGCAGAATAAAAATATACCAAACATAAGTCTCGAAAGATGAATAGGTATTTAATCTGCAGGTAACATAGTAACTTTACTCCACGTTTATTAAAATAAAGGGCCTTCCTTCATGTTAAAAAATACAACCATATTTACATAGGTTGAACGAATAGTTAAGCCTTCCTACCGATATATCTCCTAGATTCTGCCTTCCTATCTTCATGGACCGTATTTCTTAGCTCACCTCGTTAAACCTGTCGATGCAATAATGCACATAAGGGAGAATGTAGGGAGACCCCCCATCCTCCGCCACCCCCTTTCTTCACATGACGTAATCTACCTACAGTTGCCTAGCAACCAGATAGAACGTCAAAGCCACTCCTAGAACCTAGGATGTTGCATGAAGGTAGATTATGCAATAAGATAGGAGTCGGGATAACAAATCTCGTTACATAATCTTTTGTCGGATTCTTTGTTAACAACACTATTATCTAGTCTCAACTGCTTCATTGTCGTCATAAAGTAGGTTGTATGTACATGTAAAAAGGAGAAAGAAAAATCATAGGGCATCAAAAAGTTCGTCCGCATCGCTGTGCCCAAAAGGCTGGCAGCATTACCGGGTTGAAAGGTAATGCGGATTTTTTTGCCAAAAAAAAAGGAGACTCTACCAACTGCTTGTCTTAATAAAAGACTGCCTCATTGGTTGCAAGCGCTCCTGCTGAGCATGAGCGTTTGGATTTAATTCCCGGATTGGGCATCTCTACATAACCCTACTGGGAATACAGTCGTGATATTAAGTTATGTTAATAATAGACCCACTTTTGTTTAGAGGGTGTTCCGCATAGTTCCTACCTCCCCTCATTATTCCAGGCACTTTTATAACTCGTAAGAGTTTAATACTTTCGTGAACACATACCTTCTCCAAAATTGTTCTAGTGTACAGTTACTGCGTGGTACTAGCACAGTCTAACAGAGCAAGTCATGCTCCATACATCAACATTGCCAAGACTACAACGTTCCTCGGATATAACCAACATAAACCGTAGATCAAATCCAAGATATTCCCCGTTCAATTCTCAAACACACACAGCCGAACACACAAACAGTACGTCCATCACCTATACGTATGTAGGGTCGTCCAATTACACAGTTCACTTTGTAACGTCTTCCGACATCATTATGTACACGTACATAAGATACATAGTCGTATATCTACGTATATAGATACTTCATGCGCACATACATAGCCATCGGCTAGCTATGTACCTAAATTGTGTGCCTGAAAACGCAATTACAGAATAATGACAGTTATAATTACCACGCATGGCTCAGTTATCGCAGATATAAGAAGGGAGGGGCTCGTGGCTCAATAATAAAAGCCCCACGGGTCGATTGAAGGTTAAGCTAGTATGCGAGGTCGGGCCGTAGATTGGTACCCCTCATTCTTATCATACCAAGAACCATACGTGCTTTCCAAAGCTCGTATGGGCACGTAAGTACGTATGGTCCTGATTACGCCAGGACCAATTGGTCCCGGCACTCATTCGAAGATCTTTCATAGCCGCTACAAGAAGTCAGAAACCTTAATGTCTGACAACCAATCTTATATAAGTTTATGTACGCAGTAACTGGATTGTGGAGGTTAGATAAGCAGTCGTTCTTTGTAAATTACTTAATGGTATTTAGCTGCGTCTGGTAACACTGGAAGTTGACCCCAACATAGTTGAGAAAAAGCAGATGGTGAAAAGTAGGCAGATTATCAACATGAACGTGTTGTTACTATCCTGAAGACACGGTCTTTAATTCCAAACTAAAAGGAGGAAAAATATCTTGTCCCCGGGAAACGCCCAAGCCCGATATTACAACAAAGGAAAATCATCAGTTTTAAAACGACTACATCAAAAACAGAACCACTACTGTTTCCATTAACTGATCGGATTAATAGCAACAACATTGTATTGATTATCCAATCTACACGGGTGCGCAAAATCAACTGTGTAAGTAAAGTGTAAAATAAAAGCTAAAACAACCAAAATATACGATCGTTTGTTACACTGGTCGTAAACGTTTTTACTCTGTGTAATATCATAACGTAGATACTCAGTTTAAGAATCTCCGTACACCGTGCAAGATCGATGCATCTTACCTAGCTCGACTGACCCAGTTACTATACTATCTCGCTATACTTGTCACTCGACTTCCACCCGGTCGCCTAATGCTTCTTCAAGTTGAAATTGATTTTAAATTGAAATGGACCGAGACGTGGTTTACTCGAATAATGTTGCAACATTTTCAAATTGATATTGAGGATGCGAGTTGGCTTGCATGTTTTTTTTTTATAGAACTCCCGGCCGCCATTAAATATATCCTAGAAAAACGAAACTTTTATTCAGAACATACATATTTTTTGCCGTATTGCTTATCTTGTTTTGTAATATTCGCCTCCAGATCGTGTTATTTTTTCCTCTGTGTGCCTTATTTCGTCGAAATCAGTTTGGAGGTGCTTCAAGTTTTATCTAACCCCTTTTTTTTTCTTTCGTTTTATTATTTTATATATTGAGTAATAAATTAACGGATTCATTTTACATAAAAACCTTCACGAATAAATGCTCTAAATAATGGTGAAAACTGCATCAAAATCGAATGTTTAGTTTAAAAGATCTAAGCGTACAGATACGAAAAATGAGTTGTTTGTTTAAGACATGTATCGATTCGTATTTTTGTATCGTTTAAAACCCATTCAAGAGTTCACCAGCATATCTGACATCGATTCAGATCCTGAGAACAGTGTCACGTTCAGTTCATTAATCCAATTCCCTTGGGTCGCAATCAATCCGAGTTCTTATCGACTTTTCTCCGTACAAAATGACAATGAAACCGGTGATAGCTTCCTGCTTTGACGACTCCGTAGCGGCTACTCTCTTGTTACATTATTGACTTTGAGTTCAAACAAACTAAACGTTGCCTTCTTTGGTTGAGAGAAAGTTTGTTCTCGAATATTCGAAATTTTCCATTTCTCTTTTAGGCACCCTTATGACTGTTAACTTGAGTATTTTGATAAACAAAAGAAAATTGTTTTTACTGGAGGTCTTGACTTCTGAGTTTCAATTGTTTCTAACATTTAAACGGTTTCATTTTGTTTCCAAATTCAAACAATCGAATATGACCTATCATTCTCTTACATACATTTTATCTTACTCTAGTATACAAATATATCTTCACGAATGAGCTAGGATTGCTATAACAATGTCAAAAAAATATCCAATTAGTTCTAATAAACAATAATAACAAAGGAAAATCGAGTACGCAGTATTAAAAACTGTGTTGCATGATAAAATGGCTGCCCACAGCTGCCTACAAAGTACAACGCACTGGATTTAATAATGAACTTAATAACGGTTAATTGGACCAGACTTTAATTATAAAAATGGTGGTCCAACTCTGCGATTTTATTCCAACATTTCCAATAGGTAATTGCCTACGTCCGAATGAAATCCCTGAGGGAAAATGTATTATACGAAAATAAACCCGATATTACCTCTTCGTTCAATAAAAGGTTTTAATAAACAAAGGTTGGCATCGACAGTTTTCGGCGAATCATTCCGTTTTGCGCTGACCCGGTTCAAACAAAATATTGGAAAATCAGTGCTTGCCTGGCTTCATCCGGGTTTTGTATTACAAATGGAAAATGAAATATGCTTTAATTATGTACCTACCTGGAAACAGCCACGCCCCGGGGCCACGCGTATTCAGTTTTCCATTTCCAGGGATTGAAAAGAGTATATACGACTCTATTTCCTTTTGTATTTACTCGGTTTATCTCACTGTCTGTGTAGTGGACACGGTGCATTGTAGTTAATGATTTTTTTTCCCTTCATAGAGATAAAGGGTTATTTGTTGGACATTTCATAAAAGTTTCGCAGTGATTTGGCTCAAACATGGCTCGAGTTCGCTGTAGCGTTTGTCTTTTGTTTCAGCCCCATAGAGCACAGGGACAGATTGGTATTTACTGATTGTAGTCATATACGAAAGAGGTTATATAGCTGTTATAAATAATGTTTATACCAGCGGACGAACGCGCCAATCTAAGTGGAACTACCAGACGGATTTTGAAAAATCTTTTTGCACTTGATAGCCCTATTCTTGAGGGCGGTTATAAGTTGTGATTTAACGTACTACCTTTATCAAAGAATTTACCTTGTTTTGCTTAGAGTTTTAGCATAGGACTTACTCTGTTCCTATACCTACTTACTTCGCTTCTGTCTCACATATTCAAACCTATCTTTAAACTAAGTATGTATGTAACTTGTGGGAAAACAACACAAAGGTCCATTCAAGCGGTAATGTCAGGTGCTGTGTGAAGCTGGTTTTCTACTAGACCCCTCCTTACTATTTCAGTCCAACTATTAATATCATGTTTAAGTCTCAACTCGAGGTCTAGACCATATTGATTCAAGATACAGAATAAGAATCAGAAATACTTATTTGCCTACAATGTAGGTAGGTATATAACTACAAAATTGGATGGTTCTACCTTATGTTACGCAAAACTTAATTATTTTGCATGCCATAGTAAAAATATTTCATTTAGAGAAATACAATACAATGTCATTAACTAAACGCTTACATGGCTTCGAAAATAACACAAATAAATCATTTTTCATTTACAGAGTCAATTTAGAAAACAATCAACGAATTGAATGTTAAAACTCCATTATATATAATAATCATGCCATTATTTACAAGTATCGTGTCATTAAGTTTATGTGTAGGTAAAGAAATCTTTGGTTAAGACTTATATTAAATACTTTGTTTCAATGTAGTCGACGGTACAAGGTCAGTTATAAAAATCAGGTTCTGTGAAACAAAAGATAAATTGTTATAAGTATAGGACATCTGCCTAGCCTTTTCTCAACTATGTTTGGGGACGGCTTCCAGTCTGACCGGATGAAGCTGAATACCAGTATTTTACATGGAGCGACTGCCTATCTGACGTCCACAACCCAGTCACTGGGCAACACAATAAGACTGGTAAGACTGTTGTCAGTCTTTCGGGCTTCTGACTACCCGTAACGACTGTCAAAGATCTACAAATGATAGCCGGGACCAACGGCTTAACGTGCTTTCCAAGGCACGGAAGAGTCTCGATGTGTTACGAATGGTCATCCATCCACAGACTGACCTCGGCAAGCGAAAACAGCCGCACAGGTTGATCGGAGGTTAAGCTATTAACCTCCGATCAACCTGTGCGGCTGTTTTAATTTAGCCACGAGCTCTTCTCTCTCTCTCTCTTCTGAAAGCTGTTCTTTGGGAATCATCTGATAGGAGATTCATAAAAAAGAGGTATAATAGGTACTACGCCATTTTGTTTTTTCCAAATAAAACAAATGCATGATTGGCCACTGCTAGCCTCCTTTCTGTGAGAGTGAGTGTGCAGTAGCTATTCAGTGCACTACGACGACGGTCCAGGTGAGTATGAGGATGGAATACATCTCTTCAAGTTTTCGGTTCTAAGACAATACCGGTTCCTCACGACATTCTTGCCAGTAAATCATTTCTATTGTCTCTTTCTTACTATCACGGAGCAGGCAAAATAATAATATGCACATTTACGCATACTTACATTGAAAGAAGATATGACAATAAGTTTCTTAGTGTAATAACTTACGTCAGGCAAATTCTTACTTAGTGAAGCTGTAAAACGGAATGCACACGAACCTAATATTGGCATAAGTAAGACAAAGTCACATAGTATGTAAAGGTCCAGAAGGTTTAGTACTAAGTACCAAGTTTGATTATTTCTACTGACAATTTAATTATTTGAAACTCACAGGTGAATTCGACACAAAATTCATACTCTTATTCTTATTATTTATCATACGGGAAATAAATATATCTCTAACCTATTTGTATAGCCTTTCCCAAAATACAATGTGGCTGCCTATGTGAAAATGTATTGTATTGTATACGAAGGTATTTTGTGTCAATAAACTTACCTATTTTATTATTAAATAAGGTACAGAAGGTTGGTAAGATGTACAAAATTGTTCTCTTATTCTACCTTTAATTTAGGGGTGCAAATATAAAATAAAGTTACATATTATTTAAATTAATTATTGATCATAATTTCAACATAATTTTCACTTCCCTCCATATCTTGAACTGTTCTTTTCTGATTAATTTCGTTGCGGGATCCAATACAGTTGAATCGTTTCTCAGGGACTCGTCGGGATTCATTGTCTCAACGCTTTTTTGGTGGTCGCCACTGTTGATTCTAGTTTTCAAGAGTTGCAGTGGTTTGGGAATAGTGTGGCGGGCTTGATCAAAACCATGCAGTCATTAAACAGATCATGAAGTTAAAATTCAATATAATGAAAAAATAAATTGACGACACGGTTGGCGCGGTGGTTGAGCCATCGGCTGCTGCGCCGCGTGTTGTGGGTTCGATCCCCACACGGAACAAATATTTGTATGGCCTACAGGTAGTTGTTCCGGGTCTGGCTGTTTGTGTATGTGAGTTTAAATGTTTGTAAACGCACCCACGATACAGGAGAAATTCCTAGTGTGGGGCAACGTTTTTTTTTAAAAAAAAAAAAAAAAAAAAAAAAAAAAAAATTACAAAAAAACAATAATAATCATGTCAATGATGGTAGAGATTCGCCACACAATAAAAATAACAACATTAAGAAAGACTGTAACAAAACTTACAATTAAATACTAATTAAACAATACATATAATACCATACATAGTATCTACTTGTACAATACATATAGTACTTAGAAGCCGTCAATTCGCGGCTGTTATTATGAAGGCACCATTCCTTACGAGATCTGACATTAACAGAGAAGAGTCTCATGGAGAAAACAAATGACAACACGCCTGTATTCCCCAAAAGGTTAGGCAGAAGTGTAGCCATATAACACCCACATTCGCCAGAAATGTTTAATTCCCATAAAATAGGGGTAACATATTGCCATCAACCGGGCACAATTCCAGACTAGCCTGCTTCTGAGGAATTCCTGACGGAAAATCGTTCCCGACCCAGGACTTTATGCTCATATAGTAGCCAACGATGCAGTCCTTAGAGAAATCTGTGTAATAACCAAAACAAGATGAACTCAAACACACTCAAACTTCCCCTTCACCCTGGCTAACGAACTTTACATAACGTGTTATACGTATGTTTTGAAGTTCTGCAGTTTCCTACCCAGTGACGTATCGCAGTATCTTCGACTTGTATCAGGTAAATATAACTGAAGCTAGCTAGATATACCTAGACTACCGAGCTTAGTACGGTGTCGAGTCGCCGAGATGAAATTTCGCTCAATCGATTTTCCCTGGTGCTAATACTCTCCTGGGGAAAACAAAACAGGCTGTCGTTGCTCATTAAGGCTTGTCATGAAGTTTATAAAGGGGAAGTTACTGTGAGAAGGAGTTTTTTTTAATAACATCGCGCTTGTATTCTTTAGAAGGGTGGGTTGAGCTGGAGTATTGTTGTTACCCTAACGTTAGTTTTATAATGGGCCAAATATTTTGTACAGACTCCAGGACCTCAAGGTATCCCAAACTGTCAAACGTTCCTTGAATTCTTTTGTTATAAAGTTAAACCTTATTCTTTTGTTTTGAAGTTAAAAACGATCAAAGAAATTTGACAAATTGGGGTAGCTTGATGCCGCACTCTGTACCTGATAATATGCTCATGATGAAAAATACGCTTCTTAACTTTTCGGTCACCGTGACAGTGATTATTGTGAGAGGTGCTACTAAAAACCGCAGGAGTACCTTTTCAAACCGGTATGTTTACATCAGTTCGTCTCTTAATAAACAGATCACTCTTCATAAGCAGTTCAAGTTTCTAGCTTCTAAATAAACATCGATAATATTTCTCAAGACGGGCACATCCCTAACCGAGAGCGACAGGCTCCGAAGCATCGCAACGACGTGGTAATATCGATTACTCGCACAACTACATACATAGGGAAGCTCATATGTCATCGAAATTGTGTTGGAAGTGTACTTAACGGCTTGGAAGATACTAGGTACATTACACATGGTGTACATATTTGTGTATAATATTATACAACCGTAACAACTGTAACTTCAAAGTAAAAAGTTAAGATATAGATTGTAAAACTCTATAGATTAAGTACTTATTAGTGATCAACAGAAAGTACCTTTCAACTATCTGTTGAAATTAATAGTACATCACGCCTGGCTTCCCCAAAGGGTTAGGCTGAGTTGTACTTATAGTACACCCACATTTCGCTAGTTATTATTAAGTTCCAAATAATAGGGGCGAGCCGGCCATAGACCAGACTCTGAGTTCCTCCTGAACTATTGTATGACCCGGGAATCGTACCCAAGACCTACTGCTCAGCACCACTAGACTAAGTATATTGAAAAAGTAGGAAACCCTGGTAATAGTGCGGAATTTAGTTTCCATGCTACGTCAACTCAAATAACAGACTGTAATAATAACATAGAAAAAAGTGAGTACTTATAGTGAATTAAATTTAAATTTTAATAGTGTACACAATGTCATTTTATCAGTAAATGTGCTGTGCGTCATCACCATTGTTGTTAAACACCGTGAAATTATGATAAAATTGCACTTGAATTTATTTATACGTTCATCTTACCCGTTATAAAATGAAATAAATTATAGTATCTTATTAAACCCAGGACACTTTAATAGTCATGCAAACCTAACCCAAAGTAGGGTAGGCTAGGTACGGTTGTGACAATTTTGGTTAGATCGCTAATAAATTTTGTTAATTTACCAGTTAGCTGGGAGAAAAGTGACTTAAATATTGGAACAAACATGTGGTATGTACAGAGAGGCCAGCACATCAAACTACCCCAAAGTGTCAAATTTCTTTGATAGTTTTTCAACTTTATCGCAAAAGAAATAAGGTTCATAGTAATCAATCAATAAAAAAAAAACAAATCAAATCAAATCTCTTTATTGCATTCATGTGTACATTTACAGTAGAACTCCAATTATCCGAACTCCGACTATCCGAATCGCCGATTATCCGAATCAGTTTCACGTCAAGCGAATGCGTGACCTGGCTGCCCGAAAACGGTTGAAGACCGCAAAACAGCTTACATTGACGGAGATGTTTAAAAAACAATGATTTTTATTTCTAAACTTGTACATAAGTACAATTTATTTATATTTAAAACATGTGAAAATATCATGTTTCTTTCATTTAATTCAATCAAAAAATAGTGCAATATCAAAACGTAACTTTTTTTCTCTCCAATGGCAATTTTTAAAAAAAAACTCCGATTATCCGAATATTTGATTATCCGAATGGGTCCCGGTCCCCATTAATTCGGATAATTGGAGTTCTACTGTAGATGTTAAAAGTAGGTAAGTTCCAACATGAAACCCGGTTAGGGCAAGGCAACATACTAATAATTTTATCATATTATTTTTAACATAACAATTGTAACATAACAAATTTAACATTATAATTTGAACATAATAATTTGAACATATTATAATGGTAACATTATAGTAAGAGGACGTCTGTATGTACATATATTATGTGTCATAATTACTTAATATTTTATTTGAGGTATTCTTAGATGGCCATAAAGTTTGACAGTGTGTGTATGTGTGTGTTGTTTGTTGTATGTGTGTGTAAAACGATGTACCTAGCTACTGTATAGATCTTGATAATAATTACGGCTTGAAAGGGGTGAATACCTCTATAAGTATTTATCTCTATAGATGTATGGATGAAGACGTGTTGACGTCAACTCTAATTAAGGGAGATTGATCTAGTGCTATTACAGATGGGCAATCCACCGTTCCTTTAATTTAATTTCATCTGAATTTTGTCATATTTCAGCATACAAAAAGTAATTTTACGTGGCTGTTGTTTTCATGATCATGCTTTTGAATTTACATATTTATGAAAATATTATATCAGAGGAGCTCGTGGCTTAATAAGAACAGCCGCACCGGTCAAGCAACGCTTGTAACGTATTACCCAGTAACTGGGCTATGGAGGTCAGATAGGCAGTCGCTCCATGTAAAATACTGGTATTCAGCTGCATCCGGTTAAGATTGGAAGCCGACCCCAACATAGTTGGGAAAAGGCTAGGCAAATGATGACTTTTGGATTAATTATGCACTCAGTCGCAAAAGTTACACTCATTTAAATATGCGAATAATTTATTACGCGACTACCGGTATTTATAATGGATAATTTTATTAATCGTCTCACACATTCACAAATGAATATATGTAGGTCACAAAAAAAAACTACACTTACTCATCAAAGACAACCTTGTTGGTCTAGTGGCCACAAGCGCGACTGCTGGACGTGGTCCTGGGTTTGTTCCCAAGGTCGGACAAAGTGTTGTTGAATTTTTCATATTGGAGTTTTCTCATAAGCAGCCTGGAGTCTGGATTTGTGCCCGGTTAATGGTTAGTCTAGCCCCATATTACATGGGACTTAACCATAACTGGCAAAATGTGTTACTATAGGTGCACCTCTGCCCAATCCTTTCGGGAATACAGGTGTGATGTTGTTATGTTAACCTACCAGTTTCGTTCAATCAAGAACACCTATGTTTTATAGAAACAGAAATCATTTATTTGTCAACAATGTAGGTATACAGATATGATGGTTATTTTGATGAGCGTCCTGTTACATTTTGCCTTTATACGGCGTGCACAATTATTATATACATTATATTATAATATTACATTAACTAAACAAACGATAAAACATAAAAGAAGCATTCCATTCTCCGGGCAACATTACTGTCGTTATTTAAAATTTTCATATTATTCAAAAACATTCGGAATTAGGCCAGCAATACCAATAATTTATATAACTTAAATTAACATAATTTGTCCAAAAAATAAATAACAAAAATGTCAACAGATTAAATTTAAAATAACAATTTATTAAATTACAAATGTCAAAAAATACAATTAAAAAAGGCAACATAAATAAATTAACATTAGGTACAATTGCAATCAAAGTTAAAGATTATATGTAATTTTTTCTTCAATCTAACAGATTGTATTAGGTACTTTAACTAACATGCCGATTGCGGAACGTGAATTCGTAGTTACTATGTACCTACCTATTTCGAAAAATGATTTGTAATGGTACACACTGTGGTTACCTAATTGGCCAATTAGAGGTAATACGTCATCATTAATTTGTACAACCCGATATGTAGCGGGAGGCGATAATTTCATATCTGAATTCAGAAGAGCGAAGTATCATCTGATATTTTAACGTCCGAAAAAAAGATGGCTTCGTTTTTGTTATAAAATCTAATTTTTAAATATTATGTTGATGTTTTACTGAAATTAAACTTGTTTTGCGACGGTGTGAATTGGATTTTATGAAACGAAAAAGAGACAACTTTAAATAAGGATGGCGTGATTCGACCCACATTATTTATAAATCAACGAATTGTCGTTCACTTTTCTTTCTTTCTTTTCTTTTATTAAAAACGTTGCCCCACACTAGGAATTTCTCCTGTATCGTGGGTGCGTTTACAAACATTTAAACTCACATACACAAACAGCCAGACCCGGAACAACTACCTGTAGGTCATACAAATATTTGTTCCGTGCGGGGATCGAACCCACAACACGCGGCGCAGCAGCCGATGGCTCAACCACTGCGCCAATCGTGTCGTCGTTCACTTGTCTTGCAAGTTAATATTAATCATAACTAAAAGCTTGTTAGAGGATTTTAGAAAAAAGTATTAGACTCATTAGGTGATGGGAACGATCACCAGGATCGGGCGAGACCTGTCTCTGCCAGCAGTAGTGAGGGCTATGCTGGCGGAGAGAGAAAACTGGAGGGAAGTTGCCTCCTTCTGTGAGACCGTGATGGCCCAGAAGGAGGCCGCCGAGCGGGATCGTGAGCGGGCCGATCCCGCTCGGAGAAGAAGGCGTCGAGGAGGCAACCGCCTTAACGCCTAACATGCCGAAACCCCACCTGCATCATTTAACGCAGGTGGGATTCTCGGGTCACAGGTGCTAAGAGTGGGGACTCTGACCGCCCAACGAATGACCTTAGGGAAGGACGGCGGCATAGTGATCACGTGTCGCCGTGGATGGGATGTGCCTTAACAGGCGTTGCACAGAGGGGGTGTTAAGAGGTAACGGGGCCCCTTCCATGTGCTGATGGTGATCACCGGGGTGGTTTTAGTGAGGTAAGAATCCCACACTCCCTGGTCTTTTCCCCAAAAGTCCAGGCGCCTTTTGAAGGTTTCCCACCGTTAGCAAAAAAAAAAAAAAAGGTGATGGGAACGAAATAAAAGTAAAAAAAGAATATATTTTATTAAAAAATAAGTTAGTTTTGAAACGTACCTACGTAGGATTTAAGTTCCTGCACGTGTCATGTAGAACACTTGTCAATTTATTTATTTAAAAAATACAAAATTGAATGCAGTCACACAGTTGATACAAAAATGTACAATATCATAATTGTTACGATTATTTATGAAAGGAACGTTACGTTGTCAATATTATAGGGGTTGGCTGTCAGTATCAATAAGTACTATTAATGTTATACCATTGTGTGTTTTCGACGGCTAACGTAATCTTGTACCTTGTATATCTTTTTTCTTCCAACTTCTATAGCTTACTGTCCATTTGCTTTTTTGGTAGTTTTATATATATTATGTAGTTTTAAAACTAGACTTAAGTCTCCATACTGTACGATACTCCTAACAGTCCCATTGTACATGCAAATTTGCCATCCTCCTTTCTCTCACTCTCTCTCTCTTTTTACCACCTCCATAGCGTTTTCATCTCATTATCCTACAAATTAACCAGAATACAAAGTTTCACCTCGACCGCGTGAACTCACAGTCGATTTCTTTTTGGTATAAGTAGTATAGTTGACGTGAATCATGATATTATTTGATAAAAAAATACAAATATCATTTAAAATACATCCATTCACCAATCCATTAAACCCTTCACATAGTCCAAAAACGTTATTCAACTGTTTATATTATATAGTAAGTAAATATGTATATTGTATAATATATTTATATATGTATATAGCAAGTAAAATCTTCCTCCGTTCGTTTTCTATCCACTAGTTTTTTCGATAAATCAGATGGAGGCTATGGACTAATTTGACAGCGTCGATAAGACTGGCTTATACGCTATCTTTTTTTTTAAATATGATCAAGAATCATTACCTCGCACCTAAAATCGTCTCAAACCGTCTTTATAACAGTCCGTTGCTTTGCATGAAAATGTCTTAGTGTAATTTTTATAAATAAATAGTACACCACGAACTACCAACATATATCAAGTCCTTCCAAAAGTTGTCTGTAATATATCACTTTTAGCGATAATGCCACCCATTGCACACCCAATGTAGCTCTTAAACTCAATATATGTAAGTTTTCATGGTATACAAGAAAGAGTATTTATTCAATTCAAAATCAAAATCAAAATTCATTTATTCAAATTAGGCTAAAAATCATCACTTTTTGAACGTCAAAACGTTTACATAAGACAGTCCCCCAAAACGCCCATCCCTCACCTATTCTATTCTGTCACAGATTAAAACATTTATCTAGCTAGAAAATAACAATCTAGTGTTGGCACCATAGCTGTCAAGCTGACTTTCGTATCACTATTGGATCCACAGTCACCCAGTAAGGGTGTCGGAATGTCTATATCATCGCTCAGCCGACGGAAAGGATCGGTTTCCGTACATGGTCCTGTGATGTGTTGTTAGCAGTGGTATCACGTAGTGTAAAGGGATCTTTAGTACGCTGCACGTTATCTATGTCAGTCCACATGCAGAAGTACCTTTTGGCTGATATGGAACTCAATTCATTCAGATCATAGACGTATCAAAATCAAAATCCAACTTCATTTATTCAAATTAGGCTGAGAATCAGCACTTTTTGAACGTCAAAACGTTTACTTAAGACAGTCCCCCAAAACGCGCGTATGACTCATACGTCTATAATCTGCAATCAATTCATTATTCGAATCAATTTATTTTTCGTAAATTATATCTACCGACATCACTATAATATCGGAAGTCGGTGGATTTGGTAATTCCATTAATGGATTCATTTTTGTCACTGTCTGCCGAAATCATGGTTATTTTACTCTTTTTAGAGGTTTTTAAAATCGGTTGATTTTCTTTCTGAAAGACTTTTTATTGGGTTAGTTAATAATTTATTTCAGTTACAATAGCTTTATGAAAACTACTCATTACCTTTTACATGAATTCAGGTGAAAATCTATCATCCCCTATTTTCTACACTTTGGAGTAGATTTCTTGTTTCAAAGTTCAATGGGACAAACTTTGAGGAATATTCTATTCAGTAAAAAAATAATGATCAAAATCGGACTCCACTGTAAAAAGTTATGCATTGGACATAAGTACATTAAAAAAAAAACGTGTTGAATTGACAACCTGCTCCTTTTTTACCTCGGTTAAAAAGGTCAACCTCACAACGTGTAGTTACAAACACAACGCTTTTTAAATACAAAAAAATAATTGTAGCAGCCCGTAGTCTGAATGTGTGGTCGGTTTATGGCAATAGGCTCACTCCCTATAACATGGGAACTAAAAACATAATTGGTGAAATGTGGGTGTACTTAGGTACACCTGTGTCCAACCCTTCGGGGAAATAAGGCGTGATATTATGTTAAAAATATACATATAAAAATATAAAATACCAAAACAACAATCTCCGAAGTCGACTCAGATGGAATACATTGAATCACTTACAACAATAAGTTGAAACGAAAAGGAACACTAACCTGCTTATCTTGCAGCGTCGCAGACTAAGGAAATGACATCCACCAGTGTTCGTAAATAGGAAATGGACTGCAGACACTATTCCACAAATTGCAAGTTGTTGGTACGCTGTGGCTTTTTAGTTTTGTACAGGAAATCAAAAAGTATCTATGTTTGTGGAAAAGGACTTTCTACTTGCAAATGAAATTTTAGTTAAACGTTAATGCACGGATCTAGAGCAATGCACTTGAGTTGCGTAATAGTTGATTTGCGTAATAGACTGTATACTATAAAGTGCCTATGCGCGAACTGTGATCTTGAAAAAATCATCATTTCTATCGAACCCAGAGAGATTTGAGGTTTGAGATTTTTAATTAGAAATGAAATAATTCTTATTTTACATTAAAAATCTCAAATAAACTTATATAATTAATCCTGAGATCGCCTAGGACAATCACGGTGATTAATACTCTTGCCTTCTCTGCATGAGAATAGTGGGGTACTTATAAGCTGCTATTTTTACCTATACAGTATACTTAACATTAAGAAAAGAAAAAGTCTTGAATAAAGCTGACAACAATCACCATCGTCAACCAGCGTATTTGGGCGCTATAGTATACTTTCTGTATACAACTAAATCCGTCTTCTCTACAGCTAACAAATTTAGCCTAAAATATAAAAGTTAGTAAAAACCTTTGCAAAACTCTATTTAAACAAAAAATATTTGCACATACAGGATACATCTAAAATATATACAAACATCCCTTTTATGTTGGCTTTATGAGTACAATCGGCATCAAAAATTGCTCAGCACTTTCCAAAACACCAGCTTCTGATGAGCAATAAAACTTTTTGATCCATCTAGGGCCATATCATAGGGATCATTGTTCAGTTGTGAAAGAGCGATAGTGCTATTCGTCCTGCATAGCTCCATCTCTCTCACTAACAGTGATGACTGTAACAAGCCATAATAAGGCCCCTGGGGCTATGAGTCTTTAAAAAGTTTCTGCAATTTTTTTATCCTTTTTTAATCTTGTTCGATGAGTTGGTAATGTTTATGTAATATCTATTATAGAAAGGTCGTGAAAACAAACTTCTTAATAGATTAAAGAATCTTAAACTCTGTGCTAACGTCAGCAATATTATTAAAAGTAAAAAGGGTTTAACTATTTCGTTAGCAATTCTTGTAAAGCGACTTGTGCGGTCGATGGTACATTTTCTCATTGAAAATAATGTAGTAAGAACACATTTTACATAATCTCTTTATCTTTTGATAACATCGCTGTTATCAATGTGGAGGTAAAGTGTCAACTATGTTTAATTATCATTTACTATTTAAGTGTCGGAAACATACGATTTACTAAACACACATTGTACTGCATAGTAGGTTTACATTTACATATTAAAATAACAATGTATTTTTACGCTTGTTTGAGGGACTTGTGGCTACATAGTTACAGCCGCAGGGGTCGATCGAAGGTCAAGCTCATTCCTCACAACATGATCCTCATTCCTCCTCATCACATGCAACAGCCTATTCCCACACAACTTCTCGATCATGCGCGCCACTGTCAGACTTCCTCTTACATACCCAATAATTCTTATAATAATGTCTGTAATTGTTAAATTCTAGTTTCGTTTATACCTGTGCATTTGTAAGTTTACATGCTTTATGGTAGGATATGGCTAATGGACACTAATGTATGTTTAAGTTCGCCCATAGCCGGTACCGTCTACAAGCGGAATGTCGTATCAAACACGAAAAGAAATACGTCTCTGGCCGTGACGTCAGTGAAAGTGTTAAGACCTTTTCTTTTGGACCCATATTGGCAAATGATTAAATAATTATGATTATTCTATCCATTCGCGTAACACAACACATCTTCCTCAACATTCTCATCTCAGCTGCACGCTACTTCATTCATCCTGTTCATTGCAAACTTAGAATGTAAGTACTTTGAATTAAAAAGTAACATTGGTAACACAACATAACATCACGCCTATATTTCCTCAAGGTCTAGTCACAGATTTAGCTATAGATCACATACATTGCGCGCAAACTCGAGCTACTACTAAAAATTAACCCGGGAAACGAGCAAGGAAGAAAATATTTCTATTGACAGGACAAAATCGATAAGCAATTTACAGGCAAAATAAAATACGCCATTCCCGCTGGGGTTACTGTGTACTCGTCCTCTTTCCTAAGCAAAGCAAAGTCGAGAATTTTTATCCTCTTCTTCCTTATTAGCTTAGATTTACAAGATTAGTTCGCTGAATTTAATTTTAATATTGACTGGCGCAAGTCGGTAATCTTGCAAATTACGCTACTCAGTACAAACAGCTCTGCAGTGTTTTGCTGTCGGTGTTAGGTAGATACTTTGTAGTTTTAATGATGCGATTATTTGAATAGTACCTACTCTGGAAGCTGTGTGTGATGTGTAGCACCGTGGTGATTAATGCTCGTGCCTTCTCTGTATTAAAATTGCCCTTTGCCCGGCAGTAGGGCAGTAACAGGCTGGTATTATTATTATTTGAAGAACATTTTGAGGATTACTAATTCTCTAACCAATCCTCTCAAAAGTCTCTCTCATGTGAAACAGGTTTAATAAAACTTCTAATTTCTCCTAGTAGGTACTACTAAACGCTTTATTAATTTGCCATACCGACACAGTGAAACTTTGTCTTTGCCATACATCTATCTTTCTTTTCTTTTTATTAAAAAAAAAACATTGCCCCACATTAGGAATTTCTCCTGTAGCGTTTACAAACATTTAAACTCACATACACAAACAGCCAGACCCGGAACAACTACCTGTAGGCCATACAAACATTTGATCCGTGCGGGGATCGAACCCGCGACACGCAGCGCAGTAGCCAATCGCTCAGCCTCTGCGCCATCCGTGTCGTCATCTTAAAAAGGTCTTGAAAAAATAAATGATTCACCTAAACAGGTTTACTTTGTGTCATCATTTTCAATAACTCTATTGTGCCTAGAAAACCGTAATTTTATAAAGAAACGGTCTTCTCTAGCATTTAAAACACTGGACGGAAATATTAGTGTACGTACCAACCATAGCTCACATCCCTCTAAGTAGGGTAAGAATTTAATTAATAGACAACCACTAGAGCATAGAACTTACATAGACTAGCTAGAAGCGAGACTGGGACCACAGAGTCTTGCAAACACTCCACTTACTCATGATACTAAAAACTTTCGCACCACCAAAGGATTGTGAACTCTCTCCAAATACAGTTAAAGTAAAAAATGGAACGGCAGTGAATAAATCAGAACCTTTAATTTGTACTAAAGAACTTTCCACATTTTCACAGGAAACAATTTTTCAGCTTTGAAGCGGTAAATCGTAATGCCCCTGAGATTCTTCCAACTTGATTGCACTTAGTTTACATTGCTCCGGTTTATTGCGACGGAGTAAAGTAGTGCTTATTTTGAGATGTTTCTAGATTTTCTAGTGCCTGCACTTAGTAACTCAAACACAACACCATGCCTGGGGAATACAGGCGTAGTGTGAAGTGTGACGGGTTAAGCAGAGGTGTACCTAAATTACACCCACATTTCGCCCGTTATGTCTAGGTCACATGTATTAGGGATCCTTTTGATACCAGGCACCTTTCCAGACTGTTCCCGTCCCGGTTGCTCATAGTAGTTTGGTGGTTTCAGACTTATATTAATTATAAGTCAAGATATTTTCCCTTCACTAATGTCAGTGATAAACATGGAACTTATAATGAAAATAACAAATTTTCAGGGTGTCATCCCTTTTGTGGCCAAACATTGATGTCTGATCCATGCAAGACAGCGGGTCTTATCATTGTTTTATAAATGTTCCCTTTACATGTATTGAACGATTTGTCGCAAGTGAATAACCGTTACCTGCCGCCATTTTATCCGCCCTGTGTTTATTCTGTGCATGACAGTCCGATCTATTCTCATTAGCGTTGAAATTGGACACGTGGTGCTGTTATCACTTAGCCAACTAGCCAACAAGAGTATGTGAGATGATTAAATACAAATGTATTTAATACGCACTAACTATAATCCTACTTTAAAAAAGTATAAATCATTGCCTCTTTTGTAAAACACGTGTACCGATTATTAATCAAGACGAGGAAAATAACCAGCAATACCATAATAGCATAGCACAGATCTATATCTACTCAATAACTCATTTGAATATTCCACGCAAAAACATTGTCAGCCGATCTATCTCGGGATCTATCCATTGATCGTTATTAAGAATTCAAGACGTGGCATCGGCGGGATATGTCACGGTATGGAATTATTTTAAGTTTTATCTGCTGATCAGCACGTCGATAGGGTAGGCCATTAAATTGTCGTTAGTTAGGCACATAAGTTGATGTCATGCGGGTATGGTGAATTGAATCACATGATCGGCAAAGATAATGTCTGGACTTTGAAAGAGACTGTGGCTTCTGAATTTGTTTCGGTGTTTCTGCTCAGGGCGGAAACACCAAACTCACGTGTTAGAAAAGTGCTTGTCTGACGAGTAAAAGTGTATGTAAAAACCAATTTATTTGATGTCGTTTCCCGAACTGACCAATCCTGCGAAAAACAATTATAATAATTATATAAGCTAAAATATCAAAATTTAAACTGTCACCACACCAAGGTTTTTATATCAAAAGCGGGATGCATTATGACGAAATTAAAATTTGATTTAATTTTAATCCTAAGTAGATAGAGAGAGATAGAGAGAAAACTTTTATTCCTGGACAAAATAAAGACGAAATACAAATCCTAGACAGGATTTGTATTTTATCTTTATTTTATTTATTGGAATAACAAACAGCAGTACAATATTAATAAGCTGCAATGCGGTTTTTTTTGCAAAATACTGTCATTATGGATTACTAAGTAGAACGTACGTAACGTACGTTTCTCTGTTCAAACCCATATCGTTCCCGAAAATTTCAAGATGGCCGAAAAACAAAATGTCATAACAATCATATTGTGGGGGGCCACTGTTTCCAACGGCTATAACTGGAACTTTGCCAGATGATTAGTGACATATTTACAAAGATTGTGTTGTAGTTATTACCCTGGGCTCATATTATGGGTTTATAGTGTGTTTGGTTTGAGAGTGGAACTCTAAACTACTGAAACGATTTTAGAATTTGTTGAAATTTTGGATACTAACTGCACTCAGCGACTTGAAAATTATCGACTTTAATTAACCAACATATCTTAGTACTACATATATTCACAGACACGTTTTTAAGTTTACTTTGGTTTATAAAGAAACCGTTTGATAGGAATATAAACCTTATTAGTATTCCTATAAAAACGATGCAATTATAATATGAACATTAAATTATTACAAACATTTTTTGAATTTACTTCCCTAATAATCTTCCAGATAGCAACTTAGTAGAAATAAAACAAAATTGAAATGTTCTCAATGTGTTATATATTTTTTACTGACAGAGTTAATGCTGTTGTTATTGTTGTTTTTGTGTGTTTTTATGTGTTGTTGTGTGTACAATGCAATTATTTCAAAAGGTGTAAGTAAATTAAAAAGATAAATTATTATTTTAAATACATAAGACTAAGTGCAGCAGTAAATACGAACACGTCTGCCTGCTATTGTTGCGAAATACTCAATTTTATAAGAAACGTTTTGTTTTGAATTAAAACAGCCAATTGCATTCTTATCAAAAGCAAAGTCATATCGTAACGATTACAACATCATTTTTAATTACCTTTACTGACTTCTGCGTGGTGTATAATTGTATGATATGCATTATTAGATTGCTGATTATCATTTTGTAATCGTTTCTTGGATTTAAATAATATAACTAATCTACGTTTTAGTATAGATAAGTATTGTTCACACCTCCATTTGCTGTTTTTCATGTCACTATGAATGTTGTTTTAAAAAGAGTCTAGGGCAGCCGGTTTATTCTGTAAAAATCTCACCACGAACTGTTAGGTCAAGTGAGCGTGTGTCACTAACATTGTTGTGGCATGACAGAGCACTTCACCTTTTACAGAATAGGACTGCAGGACGTCATTTTGCTGAAGTTTGATTCAAATGTCCATGTCACTCGTCATATTTAAAGATCCCTCTTCTTAACAGGTGATCTATTTTATGGTGGTGCGATATATATATATATATATGTATATTTTAATGTTACAAGAACTTCAAAACCTTATTAGACCATGTTTGAGTCAGCTTTCTCTCTAACTGTGTAGATATACACATCCAATATAAGAATAATTACAATACTTAGGTACTGAGGAGTACCAATGGGCAATGTTTTTGTCTTGGTGACCGTTCTTACTTTACCAGTCATCACAACCTGATGTTCATTCGCTTATCATCAGTTAGGGTCAGCCTCAAGTCGATCCGTAGGCTACTTCTGAGTATTTTACATGACACGTTTTTGTTTTATCTAAACTCAACAACCCAGTAACTGGGTAACACAAGACACCTTTTTTTCATATCATTTCCGGATCACACATAGATCATGCCTGTAAACAATGAATTTAATTCATACATGGATAAGATAATTTGTCCTTATCAAACTAATTGTTATCGATATAAATATTAACAATAGCTGACGTTAGTGACATTGTTGAAATGGCAAGCCTTCCACCTGATATGCTGTTGATGATGGAATCTAAGGTGGTGTAATGGAACAGCCGAAATAACGCAGTCTGCGAAGACGAAAATCTTCAACAATTGTGTGGCCAGTGATAGCATATGCATCAGAGACGTAATCGATCATAATGGGCCTCATAAGAAGTCTCACGGTCACCCAAAGGGAAATGAAAACAGCTATGCTTGGAGTTTCTCTGCGGGATCGAATCAGGAATGAAGAGATACGCAAGAGAACTTAAGTAACTGACATAACCCAACGAATTAGCAGTGGGCGGGGCACATTGCTCTCAGAACCGATGGCCATTGGGATGGAAAAGCTCTAGTGTGGTGGCCGCGTAATCGAAGATACAGCGTCGGTAGGCCTCCAAAAAGGTGGACCGACCATTGCAGGAAGCCGATGGGCCGCGCAGGAGCTATCGTTGTGGAAATCTATGGGGAGTACTATGTCCAGCAGCGGAAGACTTTTGTCTGAAATGATGATGATGATGAATGGAGCAGATACTATACAGTAAACAAAGACAATGTTTGAATAGGCAATCCTACTTGCAAAACAATCCGAACCATAATAGGAGAAGAGGAATCTGTCTATACGGATAAGAACGAGTCAGATACGATAGTCAAAAAGTTTTGCTACTAAAAGTAATCGACCGTGTTGTCGTAATCGTCCAATATCCCAGCCTTTAAAACTATAACTATCGAAGCAGCACTTCGGCTTCTCAATCAGCTGTTGTAATGCAAAGATAAGCGGATAACAGATTAATTTCAATACGTATTTACTTTTCCGATTGTTTCGATACGAATAATTTAAGTATTATTAGGTTTTTCTATTATAACTGGAGTTTCTCAGTAGCCCAGAGTCTGGTTTTGTGCACGGTTGATGACAATAGGCTCGCACCTTATTACATGGGACTTAAACATAACTGGCGATATGTGAGAAGGTATATTATAGATGTACCTTACCCTGCCTTACCCTTCGAGGATTACAAGCGTGATGTTATGTATGAAGTGAATAATTGTCTGATATCATATATATAGTATGTATTCCACTCCACAAACTAAATGATATACTTAAAATAAAGAAAAACCGAACTAGATTAGGTCGATTTCACAGGTTACAGTCACTTTTAAAGACTTGGTCAGATCGATCATATGAGGACCATGCAGATAAGTATCGAAGACGGTCTTTTAAGCAAAGAACCACTCAGATTTGAGTAGACCTATCCAACCGCACACATTTGTAAGTAACTAAACGACTCGATGAACAATGCCAAATAAAGGCCATTTGGGTAAGCTGCAAATAGTCCTCAAATAGCCAGACATTTTATTTAAAAAGTAAGAGAATGATGCACTTAGGTTATTGTAAAAACTTATACACGAGCCACGAATTTGAAAAAGGTTTCCATAAACATACTGAGAAGGCAGTCAATACAATAATCTCTTAAAGAACAAGATTTCTGGTATCAGCCCAATCTGAGATTAACATCGTTCGCAGTGTGATTACCACTGACGAAAAATTAAGTACATAAGCTGGTATGATACAATTTATTGTTCTACTTATCTTGGAAGGATAAGTACGTAATTAAAGCATCAATAAGAATAACGATATAATATAAAGGAAAGGTTTAAATGATAAGTGTACCATTTTTTGTACATAAAGCACTTAGTTATCACAGAATTAAACTTTGAAATTACTAAAACTGTGTTCCTGATTTTGTATTAACTGTGGTATCTAATAATTAGCAATGTAGTTATGTTTCATTGTTACTATAATGCTATGTAAAAATAAATACCAAGAACGAAACCGCTTAGTTATCAAAAGTCAAAAGTCCACAACGCGATTCGTTCTCCAACAAAGAAAAGTCAAAGTCAAATAATTTCAATTGGACCATTAAAAAAACCACTTCTGAATGTCAAATTTATAAGTCAAATGAAATACAAAAAGACTAGTTACCTCTTCCAAAAGACAGTTTCGTGTGGAAAAATATGGGCAAGAAACTTCACTCCACTGGCCGGCAACCAATTTGATTCTGTCTATTCCTAAAGTGAGTTCCTAGGAATCTAGGGGTTCCATATAAAAGTCAGCAGGGTTCCGCGATTTTTTTTTTTCGTCTTTTCAATAATACCACAGCAAAGTATAAATATTATTTTGAAGTAGCGAAAAATACGTAACGAGAAGAGGAATTCCTTCTGAATGATGAGAAGAAGAATTCCATCAGGATTTGTGAATGGTTGATGGCAATAGGCTCGCCCGCTACTACATGAAACTTAAGCATAAATGGCGAAACGTGTGTACTATAGGAACACACTTTCTGTGAAATAACTCGAAATCTCCGTTGCCCGTTCTTGATTCTCTCACTAAATGACGCCTGGCTTCGTGACGAGCGAGACATTGCACAAAAAAGCGGTCCGACGTTCATTGAACTCCCAAATATCGAAACTTTTGTTGATCGTAAAGGATGCCTTCACGCAACCTACCTGAGATTCTCGGAAACTTATTAACTGGAGTGCGAGGTAAAAAATTAAACAACAGTGTTGCTACAGAAGGATTGTTATCAATATAACAAGGCAAACATTGACGCCGCCATGATACAAAAAAAAACCAGCCAAGTGCTAGTCGGGCTCGCACGCACATATTGAGTTCCGAAATTTCGAGATAATGAATCATGTTTCTTAAATTAAAAATAAAAGGGAGCCTTCAAATTTTTATTATTTCTATTTGTTGTTATAGCGGCAACAGTAATACACACTCAAATTTTGAACTGCCCACGTATTACTATTGATAAGATACAGCCCGCTGAGAGACGGAGAGCGGAGGCTTGTTGAACCCTAAAAACCACAAGCAACCTGTGACTGACGTTTCAAGTTTAGTACGGTCAGCTGCATACAGTAGTAAACAACAAAACGCCCTTAATACTAGGTAATAAAGCAGCTGTTAACGTCAAATAAAAACACACACGGCCGGTTGATTGTACGAATAGACAATAATACCCGCAAAAGTCTATAGAAAATCCACCTACGCTTGCCGAGGTCCGTCTGTGGATGGGTGTCCAATTCTTATATACCAAGACATGGTCACGAGCCCTTTCAGTCTAGGACAGCACGTAAAGCAGTTGGTCTCGGATGTCATTTATAGAACTTTGACAGTTGTTACGGGTATTCAGAAGCCCAAAAGTCAACCAGTCTCACCAAGGTCATCGTGAGAGTAACTGGGTTGTAGACGCAGTCGCTCCATGTAAAATGCTGATAGTCAGTTCCTAGACTAGAAGCCGAAAGCAATAGAGTTGGGAAAAGGCATTTGCATAATTTGCAAACTTTGTCGTGCATTTTTCGTATTAAGCCTTCTGTATACGTTTTTACAATCTCTATACAAATAAATAAAATTAAAGTGTCTGTTCGTTATGTTAAAATCACAGCTTTTTACGAAATGCATATTCGTATATTTTATATTGCATCTGGACATTGAGCGAGAGCGCAGAGCGCTGTCTGTCCGGTGTAATATGTTGGCTCGCAGGTTTGCGCGATGTACTAGACCTGTAAAGGTGACACTATTTAAGGCATTTTGTCAGTCGTTTTACACGTGCAGCCTGTGGGCCAACTTTACGCAGCGGGCGTACAGCGCACTGCGTGTGCAGTACAACAATGCTTTTAGGATACTGTTGGGGCTTCCGCGGTTTTGTAGCGCTTCGACGATGTTTGCTGAGACGCGGACGGATGATTTTTTCGCCATCGTAAGAAAGCGGAGGGCCTCTCTATTAAGTCGCATACGAAGTAGCTCAAACAGTCTCCTGATGGTGTTGTCCGAGCGGTGGGACCTGTCCCTGTTGCAGAGGTGGATGCAGCTTCATATTAGCGTTTCTCCTCGTATTGTTTGACCGTATTGTGTATAATTTCATTTATATTTAATTAATTCTATGTATGACATTTTGTATTTAATTTTAATTGTATTTATGACATTGTGTATTTAATTTATTTGTGTGTGTCATTGTGTATGTAATTTTAATGTACTCGTATAGTAGTTTTAATATTATATTTAAATTTAATTTTGTGTAAGAAATATGGACATTGTCTGAAATAAATGAATAATAATAATATTGTAAACAGTAGTACTTAATACACAAAAATCTTTAAATTTTTTGTTTTTGTCTGTCTGTCTTTTTGTTTGGGCTGATCTCCGAAGACGATGAATCAATTTTGACGGTACGTTCACTGGCAGATAGCTAATTTTGTAAGGAGTAACTTAAGTCTGTCAGTAAGTCTTTTAGAATATATATAATAATAACGTTCCCGCGCAAACAGTCAAAACCCACGTGGACACTGCTAGTATATGAATAATATTATGTAAGAAAGTAACAAGGAAGTCCAAATAAACTATTCTTGACGAATCTATTTTTGTCGCGTCTAAAGATTTAAGATATCGTCACAAAAAGTCAAGGTTCTTGGACGCTGTTCGAATTATATTTTTCAGACGTATTAATACTGTGGAGGCTATTCAGGGTAGATTAATTTTGTAGTTTAAAACGTGACATTTTTAGTACCGTGTTCTGGGCAGAGCGCTTTTGTCGGTTAGATAGATAAATAATATAACGCACGCGATGTAAAAAAACCACGTGGATAATTATACCACGTGGAGAAATCTATTGTTATCTATACTCTACACTAATATTATAAGGCATTTATGATGTATTAAAATTAATGACCGACCCAAGCTTTTCGTTTTTGGCCATAAAATCATGATTTGGTTAAATTTTCGTTTTCGGTTATAAATCCGCCGAAGCTTCAGAAAAAAATTCACTCACACAGTACTCCGTAAAGCTCGGTGTTAGAAATATACAAATTGTAATACATCACACAAAAATAATTTGTATCCTTCAATGGAACTGTCGTGTTCTATTTGTTTATAACGAAATATTTGCTTTTTCTCTCCCATCGTGTAAAAAAATACATACAAGGTTTCAGTTTACAGCGAAACTATTACCTAATATTTTTTAAAAGCCGGAATTTTTTCTTCGTTTTCGGCGGAAAACCTGTTTCCGGCCTGACGCTAATCAAAACCAATATTTCCAATGTATGCAACAAACATCAACCATTGCGTAGATTTCACAGAAGTGTTGAAGTTGTAACACAACGTGAACGATCTTAAAGTTATTTTTCGAAGAAAACATATCTGTTTACGGTGTTGGAAGTAAACTTGCCAACACAGGATAGGTACAAAATCTCAATACTCTCCTTATTTGGTTGATAAAAGACTCCCAGGCACTATAGTTGGTATGAATAATAGAATTGAGCACAATGAGCGTTATGTGAACAATTTCCTTTGACTAGCTCTTAAAATAACAGAGGGTCGAATGTGGGCCGATACACTTCTAGGACAATTGCTTCAATTGCATAACAAGAGAACACATTATTTAAACCAATTGTAACTATACTTACAAGATTTTTTTTCTAATATTCATAGGCTAGTTCACTCTTTTTAAGCGTTGCCCCACTCCAGGAATTTCTGCTTTATCGTGGGTGCGTTTACAAACTTTTAAAGTAAAGTCAGACCCGGAACAACTACAACTAACCATGCAAATATTTGTTCCGTACGGGAAACGAACCTACAATACGCGGCGCAGTAGCAGATCGTTCAGCCACTGCGCCAATTGTACCATCAAGTACTGTATGCCGCACGTCAGTGGTCACTTTGACTTTAAGGTGGCCTACTACCACGTCTACCACTGTACTAGTGACTGTACCTATAGACGTCAACACATCAGCTAACCCCTTGATATGGCAGGTCACCAACTTCTATTGCTATAGCAGTAAGCACAGGCTGCTTGCTGTTCCTCTGTGTCGCACCGGTGCACATGTTAAGTCCTCAATACCTCACACTGGGCGCAAATCAAATAATTTATTTTTGCAAACATGGGTAATTCGTACATAGTTGTTTTCTTAAAAAGTAGTCCTCCATATTCTACCGTCTCATGGGCATGCAAATAATATTCAATTCCAAAAAAATCGATTGATACCGAATAAATATAAATGTCAAATCATTAAAATTACAAAAAAAAAACAGACTAATTCAATAGAAACATTTTCACATTAATGTCACAAAAATATAAAAAAGTATGTCAAAGTATCAATCAGAATAAAAAGTGTCAGAATAGGAACATGTAAGTCAATCATAATAATAGTGCACTCAATGATTTCGTCATTCATCCGCGATCTGTTCGCGTATGAACGAAGATGAAGATTCTTTTGGCATATCAGAAGTAGGTACTATGACAGGAATCCATGAAAGTGTTGTTAACTTTTTAATTTTTTTGATATTTTTAACCTCAATTTTATCTTTGTGTTTTTTTTAATGTGCATAGACTGTGTCTTTAATTCTTGTTGTTAAAAGCCAATATCGAAGTTAAATCATTGATTTCTAACGTAAAACTTACTTAATTCGGGAGAAGAATGAGTAAGATACGCCATACTTAGGTTCTTACTCTTTCAAAATAGTTTCAACCATTATAATTCAAGTAAAATACATAAATACTACTTTATTTTAGTAGTTTAGTTTATCGCCACGATTGTTTTCTTCAAGTATATTTTAACAACTATTAATTATGTCACTGTTCAAAGCAGATGTCATTGGAGAAACATTTCAAATAAAGGAGTGTAGGCACAAGTGTCTTAAAAATATGAATACGGGTCTGTTCCAAACCGATGTGTTAATCAAACAATTACTGAATAGTCTTCTTGTTGAAACATTGAATAAAAATGTCCCTTTGTTAAGATTACATGTCTTCATTGAAATCTTTGTTAGTTATCTAAACATTACGCCTGTTTTCCAAAAGAAATAGTCAGAGGCGTAAAGTACTAGTAGTAACTAGAAAGAAAGAAAGAAAGATTTATTTGTCAGAATATAGTACAATAGATGTTAACGTTATATTAAGTTTCTTATATTCTACCATTTCTGGTGTACAAATTTTTGATCTTAAATAACTAATCTCTTAAGTAACTAATTATGCTTATACAATAGAATTATACACTTCTTATACATTAACTATGTAGTCACATAACTCCTTCATAATTCCTTCTAGTTCTCTAGTCGATTGCTTAATTGCGTCAAAAATGACGACATTTTTCAAGACCGCCAAAAAGATAAGTCGAGTAAACCACGAGGTTTACTCGACTTATCTTTTTGGCGGTCTTGGATCTCCCTCTATTGGTTTTTTAAAATTTGCCCAATACTAGGAACGATCCCTAGGGACGATCTTTGGTCCGTTTTAGTGCGTCTGAGATCTTGTTGTCTATCAACCAATTTCAATAACGTATCTCAATCCGCGATCTTTTACTTCTGCTTCTGATTCGCCCTCTCAAGGTTACAGATTACAAACTCGGCCATTGATTGGTTACTAACAAAGATCGATCTCTAGATTGGATTGAGATAGTTTATTGAAATTGGCAGTTAATTTTAGGTACTTCGCCTGATCAGACAAGATAGGGATACGTTCTCTCTTTCCTTCTGCCTTTAATAGCAGATTAGACGCGCTTAAGTTGAAATATGAATTGGATGTTATAACTATATCTCGTCGTTGTCCCTCGTGGGGAAAGTAGAGTTAGTTAGCCCAGTAGTTAAGGTATTACCTCTCATACACGAGGTTGTGGGTTTAGATCCGCAAAAGTATCAATGTTACTTTTCCAATTCTTATGTTCGTACTACTTAATTTTAAGTTTATCTTATAAAGGGAAATATCGTGGGGAAACCTGGACTTATGATTAATTAAAGTCTTAAATCCTCAACACGCCTTGAGCAAGCGTGGTGATTAATGCTAGTGCTTTCTCTGAATGAGAAAAGCCCTTCGCCCTGCAGTGGGACAGTAACATTCTGGTTGCTGGTATTCAATTAATTTAAATCAGTCTTTATGAACACTAACTGGTACTACCTGTTCCTAAGTGCATCTCTGATTGCACAAATAGACACAATTCCAATACAAGGTCGCTTGATAAATGGAACGTTGAACGTGACGCTAACTCATAGATTTATGCAATATTTTAGTAAGTACTGGCCTTTAGCAAATGCACGTCATTCGTATATCTGAAAGGAGAAAAAAGAAATAAGTTGCTTGGGTGTCCTTGTCCTTACAATCTGTGGCTTTAATTACCACGAGGCGGAGCTCCTTTGAACAATTGGAGAGCATCGAGATAAACTGACCAATTATATAATAAAGATCGCGGTCGTTACGGACTAGCTGGATTAATGACAAGTTGTTGTTTTACTAAAATGCTGGGAACATCAGTCAATGATTGAATGACACACCTGTTTATCATCACGGCCTTTTTTCAAAACAACATAGTCATAATATGTTTCGCTGCAACATGTTGCTATACGGAAATGACAGGCGGTCGGCTATTAAAATGTGTTCAAGAATAATGAAATACGAACATAACGTACAACGCCATTTGATTCCCTGTAAAGTTAGATATTTAGCTCTTGTCTCACCAATTTGACATTTCAAAAGTGCTAAAAGAAAAACAGAGAACTAAATAATTAAATCATTCAATCGTTCATTTTGCTCGCTCCGAGCGGGCTAACGCGCGCAGCTAACTAGCGGGGACGAGACATAGCCGTATAAGTATAAAAAGGTACAATCACAGCCATAATCCCTGAAGGGCTCAATTTCAATTAGAGCCGAACCACTCTATCCACTTTTAGCGTCAACATGGCGCGGTAAAAGTAGAAATCATTTCACTATTCACACCCGTTATCCGTATATGTACCTTTGTTAAAAGCCTGATCAATAAATTCAGCTCCATGATCCCTTGTTACTGCTGTGATTGGCTGTCGCAAATTACAACGGTTAATCGTTTATAGCAGACACGAGGTTAGCCCGCAAATTTAATTGAAGTTATCTGTAGGTAGTATACCAGTATATAAAATGGTTAACTGGCTGGGTGATTATATTAGCACACTGCCCAAACCGTTGAACCTAGAGACTTGAAATTTTGGTCATAGATACCTTATACATGCTTGATATGGAGGGAAGTGGAAATGATGTATTTTTCCAACTCCTCTGCCGTTCTTTTCTGATTAATTTCGTTGCGGGACCCAAGACAGTTAAATCGTTTCTACGGGACTCGTCGGGCTTCATTGTCTCGACGCTTTTCTGGTGGTCGCCACTTTTGATTCTGGTTTTCAGAAGTTGCAGTGGTTTGGGAAAAGTGTGGCGGGCTGGTCCCATTAAAAATAAAAGATACCTTATACCATGAAGGCATCCACTAAGGAAGGTTTTTTGTAAATTGTAGCCCTATAATATATAATAGCCCCATAGGGCTACAATTTCAATTAAGGGGTATCGTGTTGTCCAATAACTGGGTTGTGGAGGTCAGATAAGCAGTCGCACCATGCAAAATACTGGTATTCAGCTGCATACTAACCTCGAGGAGCTTGTGACTACATAAAAACAGCTTGTCGAGGTCAGTCTGGTGGATGACCGTTCATTACCGTTCGTAACATATCAAGATTCCTTCGTGCTTCGATAAGCATGCTAGGCCGTTGGTCCCGGCTGTCATTTGTAGATCTTTGGCAGTCGTTACGGGTAGTCAGAAGCCCGAAAGTCTGACAACCAGTCTTACCAAGGGGTATCGGGTTGCCCAGTCACTGGGTTGTGGAGGTCAGATAGGTAGTTGTTTCATGTAGAATACTGGTATTCAGCTGCACCTGGATAGACTGGGTGCCGACCCCAACATGGTTGGAAAAAAGCTAGGCAGATGGTTAGAAAACCAACGCAACGTAAGTATTCATATTCATTTATTTGCATTCTACCAGGTAAAATAAGATGTCAATAAAAGGATTTTAGCTAAGAGCCGTTGTAGACCCTGACAGGGCACAGCATAGATTCAGTAGGAGAGAGAATATATAAGCATAGATTAAGTAGTACGTTGCGTTGGTGTATATAAGTATAATGGTGTTGTTGGAATTAACCTGAATTGGTGAAAAAGGGGAGGGGGGGAAGCAGCAAATCATTCTTTTGTTTTAAAAGTGTACCTATTACATATTACTATTGTTATTTTAAAAAACCTGACAAAGTAGAACATTATGTTTTCATGTTAAAAAACAAAGTGTGTTACTAACACACTTTGTTTTTTAACATGAAAACATGCATATTCCATTTCACGTTCATCTACTATCTACTAGCCAATTTATAACGCAGCAAAAAGTAATTAGTTTATCGGACCGACCTCGGACATCGGGCCGCGCGTATAGATTTAGTGAAAAAAAAATTCGCGGCATTTCCATTGGCTGAACGAGCGGCGGCCATTGCGTGGGTACAATTTCCGTTTCATGAATGTTACATGCATACGCAATATTGGAGTGGTATGCGATTGTAGTCACTAATGATGATGTAGATTTGTGCTATTTTTCTGTTGAAAAGGACCAGTGCAACACAAATCACGTCTGTATTCTGTGTTAGGCTGAGGTAAATAAATAAATAATGCTGGACAATCAACACAGCATCATTTAGCCCCAAGCTAAGCAGAGCTTGTGTTATGGGTACTAGATGACTGATATACTTAATACAATACATTACATAGATTTTTATAATACATAGCAAATACCCAGAACACCCGTAACAAATCTTTGTAGATCGTACAGACATTTGTCTCAGGGCGGGAATCGAACCCGCAACCTCCTGCGTCGCAGGCGGACCTTCGCCCGCCGCGCCACATCGGTCGTCAATTAAAGTGTGTGAGAGGTGTTCGTATGATGCACCAATATTTTGCCGGTTATGTTGAAGGTCCATGTAATAAGGGCGAGCCTCCGGGCGGACCCCAAGCTGCTAATGAGAAATTCTAGATGGTAAACCCTATAACATTTGACCGACCCAGGTATCGAACCCAGGATCTCATGCTCAGCAGTGTCGCTAACGAGTTTACTAGCTTTAGCTGTAGGTATACAGTGTACAAAATTCCAAGTCGATCGGCCGACTGAAATTTAAATAAATTATTACCCCTTTTGTCTAATAAAAGGCCGTGTTTTCTTACTGCATTGATATAAACGCTTGATTTTAGTAGAGTTGTAAGGCACCGTAGACCTATGTATTAGATATTAATTTCACCTTGATACCTCCACGCGTTCCTTAGAAAAACGGTATTCACAGACAGGCAGACATACCGTCGGACGGACAACGAAGTGATCCTATAAGGGCAAATAAAGACCGATTGATTGATTGAAGGATTCGGTTTTTTAATGATTTACGAAACCCTAAAAAAAAGGAATATTCAAGATTATTAGTTATTTGCGCTACACTGCGTAATACTTAAAACAAATCATATACCCAATCATCATGCACTACATCAACTTTGATAAATGAGCCTGCCGAAACTACTCAAACAAATTATGAGCAGCTATATTATCTGCCTAACCTTTTTGATGTACAAACTCGTTCTTATTAGGATTAAACGCAGGGGTAATTTAGGTTAATAAGTAAATTGTCTTAGTTAAGTTTAGTTTGTACAGTTGATTTGTAACAATGAGGGTGGCATAATCTCTCTAGGTTAAACCCTCTTTAAATAAATAAAGAAAAAAACAAACCTTTTCCCAACTATATGATACGTTCACCCATCTACAGGCTGACCTCGGTAAGCGTAAAACCAAGCATAACCTTCTATCAAGCCGTGCGGCTGTTTAAATTTAACCACGAGCTCCTAGATTTACATTGTAGGGATTAATCTAATCTCTAAAATGTCGGACTGAAAGGGACGCCTCTGCCACTAACCGTGATCGCCACAAAAGCGATTATACACGCTCATTCAAGCGGTGTAACGTTGATAGGTACTATACGCTCGATATCACCCTTGCTTGTTGGTGTAAATAAAACTAGAGGTAGGGTTTTTATGACTTATACTTGCTCATAATTCACGGGTTGATCTACGCTTGCCGAGGTCAGCCTGTCGATGGGTGACCGTTGAATATATATCGAGCTCTGCGTGCCTCGGAAAGCTAGTTAAGCCATTGGCCCCCGCTCTCATTTATAAATCTTTGACAGTCGTTACGGGTAGCTAGAAGCCCGAAAAGTCTGATAACCAGTCTTACTAAGGGGTATCGTGTTGTCCATTAATCGGGCTGTGGAGGTCAGATAGACAATCTCTCCATGTGAAGTATATTCAGCTGTGTGTCTAAGTGTATTCAGCTGCATCCTGTTAGAGTGGAAGCTGACCTTAACATAGTAGGGAAAAAGGTTAGGCAGATGATGATGAATGTCGTATGAACCACATTGTTTCATAAGAGTGTTTATGGAACATTTTTGTTTGCTGCATTCGACACGTGTCACAAGACAAAGCCTAATATTTCTAGCAGACCACTACAACCTCATAATGCAATACTTAAACACATCTAGACACCCTCATGCATACACACTTCACAAAGTTATGTATTTTTCTAACTCCTCCGCTGTGCTTTTCTGATAAATTTCGCTGCGGGATCCAAGACAGTTAAACTCGTTTCTCCGGGACTCGTCGGGTTTCATTGTCTGGATGCTTTTCTGATGGTTGCCACTGTTGATTCTGGTTTTCAGGAGTTTTGTGGTTTGTGAATAGTTTGGCGAGCTTGTCCCACAAAATAATACACACAGCAGTGCACTGCTCTGATTTCAAGCTGGATAACCGTTTTCATTGTTTAATTTTAACATTGGCGAAAAAAATTGACGTCACGCCTATGTAGATTTTATACCTATATACATGTGACGTAGTGAGACCCCACTCCCCAACTTTTAAACGTATCATCTAAGTATTTGATAAAGAGAAAAAAAATACGTTTCTAATATTTTTTTATTATGTGACTGTCGAACTAAAAATCATTTCTTTTGTTTTACCCAGGTATCATCCCTATTATTATTTCATCGGCGTATCTCTCAATGATCGTTTCCGCCATATCTATTGATAGGTCCACGTTTCCCAATAAAACTATTCGACGAATACGTATAAACGGAGCAACTGAAAATATAATAAAAATTAAGGTAAACACACGGACGGATGTATGAAGAGAGAATTCACTGCGGGTCAGGTGGGCGTTTTATTGCGTACGTGACCATGCAGCCGTCAATGTATATCACATAACTATGACGTATCATACTTTTTAATATGAATGAGTTTATATTTAGAACGATCGATGACAGCTGCGTTTGCTGAATTGCAGACTCACCGGTCATTCAAATAGGTGATAAACTCATTATTTTGTTTCATAACATCACGCCTGTATTCTCTGAAGGGATGGGCAGAAGTGCACCTATAGTAACACCCACATTTCGCCAGTTATGTTTTAAGTAACATGTAAGGGTGCTAATGAGGAAATTCCAAATCAAAAATCCTAATATCACATCGCTCGATCCAGGAATCGAATCCAGAAACTCATGCTTAGCAGTCGCGTTTGAGACCACTAGACCAACGAGGCAGTATTTATGAGTAATAAGTTCGTTAATCGTTCAGGCATTTGTTACGTCAGTTTGACTATTTCATACCGGGATTTCAAGCGGTAAACTACTATCCTAAATAGGCAACTTACATGTAGTACCTATGTACCAACGAATACTACGTGAGGCAGTTGCCTACGTATAACTTTGAAGTGTTTGTGCACACAAGCATAGCTCTGTGTCTGCTATCAGCTTGTTAAATTTATGTGGTCGAATTCCCATTATAATAAGGTCCATGTATACAATACGTCAATATTATGTATGTATTGGGCAGACAAACGACGACGACTTGTAATGTCATGATGGCCCAGTGGTTTAGGCCTCGCCTCTTGTGCACGAGGTTGTGGGTTCAAATCTGGGCAAGTACCAATGTGAGTTTTTCAATTCAAATGTACTTTCTTAGATTATCTTGGACATCACTGACATCGGTGAAGGAAAACATCGTGAGGAAACCTGGACTTATGTATATAATTTATATAAGTCTGAAATCGCCAACCCGTCTTGAGCAAGCGTGGTGATTAATGCTCGTGCCTTCTCTGTATGAGAAGAGGCCTTTGCCCTGCAGTGGGACATTAATAGGCTGGAACTATTGGGCAGAATCTATATGTACAGAGGCCAGCACATCAAGCTACCCCAATGAGTCAAATTTATTTGATAGTTTTTCAACTTTATCGCAAATGACTTGTAATGACGTTCATGTTAAATTGGGAAAATTTGACAGTTTAGGGGAACATGATGTGCTGGCGTCTGTACATAGATAACTATAGATTGTAGTTTGTGCGCTCGAACGACAGGCTTGAAAGCGGCTAGGGTTACCATTTTGAATAAAAAAACCTAACAAAGAGTCGGACATAAAAAAGTACGGTCATTTTATTTTAAACTTTTTGTAAGGTATTTTATTAACGTTTATGTACAGATGCATGCGTAGGTGCAGGCTGTAAAATTCATTTTTTCATAGGTTTTTATAATTTACAGATCAGTATGTTATTAAAAAAGTCATTCGCGACCGTAACAAATGTGTATTTTAAGAATTATTAATAATTCAAATCATTAATACGGATTTTTAAGTTCAAGTTAAGCGATTGAATGACTAAGTTTTTCATTATTCTAATTTAGAGAGCTGTATTGGTGATTTTAATTATTGCTACTTTTTACAAACAAGTATATTTCGAGAAATATACTTATGTTTCTTACGGTTGCCAATAACTTTTTCAATAATTTACAGCCTAATAGGTAAGTACTGCGCAGAAAATTGCAAAGAAACTAAAAATAATGAAAACAAATCAAATCAAACCAAACCAATTTTTACTCTCCATAAGTGTTGGAACAAAGTCGGTCTTAACATAAATAATTATGGATATCCATAAAACTGTGACAAACAAACATTTGGGTGTATACTAAGTCTAGTCTCAAATTGAGTAGCATTATTAGAAACAATTCCGCAGGCTGCCTCTACGCATTCACCTTAAATTTAAAATTCAGGCAAATGATAAGCCGGACATGTCCGGACGAACCCGGACGGACAGTAACCCTTACGGCGGCACCGCCCTAACTACTCCGAATTACGCGTTACGTCGATAAAACGCACGCAAAAATACACATCGAAACCAACACAGTCGCGTCTATCCAGCTAGAACACGGTTACATAAAAGCTTCGCCATTGCTGATGGCTTAATTATGGCATGCACTTTGTCACAATTATAGGTAGGTATGCCGTTTTGTAATTATCGGCTAGCTGATGTCAGCCAAGTACCTAGGTATGTACAGAATACGCCGAATAAGCGAGGACAAAGACCTCTCTTTAAACGTAAAGAGAGGTCTTGCGCGTTCGTATTTGACTGCGCAGTAAACGTACTGCGCAGTCAAATACGAACGCGCAAGACTTGATAAAAATATGCTTAATTAATACACGTGTGCTCATCATGAGCGTTATGGAGTATGGAACCCTTAAACCTTTTTTTTTCTTTTGGAATGGGCGTCTCGCAGTTTATCCTTCAGGGATATCTACTGCTTAACCGAACTTTCCTGTGACGACTTAATTACAAATTAAGGCCTCTAGCCCGGGCGTAAAAAGCTTAAAAGCTAAGCGAACAATCGCCAAGGGCATCCCCTGCGGGGTACGAGCCTCGGCTTAATTAATGGCTAAAAAACAGGAACAGTATTTATAATTAGTTTATTGTAATTGGTAATATGTCATATGGTTTAAAAGCTTCCTGGTTCAGGATTAATGATTTTGGTCAACATTCGTTTCATTGTAAGTAATTGGTAATTTGTCATAATTATCATCTTAGATTTAACAACACGTGGTAAGAACTACGCAATTGGGCAGTTGGCTACGCGTAACTACGTACAGAGAACGAAAATTATCACAAAGCATAAATGCTTTGTATAATGTTGTGCAATCATAATTTTGGTATATGTAAATGTTTGCATATTTGCATCACACTTTCACAGTTGAATGGATTTCGATAAAATTTTACACCCTGGTTAACATATGGGATGCTTTTTACCCGGGTGTGCGTATATATTACTTTATCCAGGATACGTTTGATACCGAGGGCAAAAATAGTTACATTTACTTTAGTTAAATAAATAAAGCGAATTAAACTAATCGAGTGTGAGTTTACACGCGGTAGAAGTGTAACTTTGTATTCTGGTTAGTTAGTAAGAGAATAAGATGAATACACTATGGACATGGTAAGCAGAGAGAGAAAGAGAGAGAGAGAAACACATTTATAGTTGTCTCTTTTTCGTTGCACTGTTTCATTTCATATACTCGTTATGTCATTCATTTGATGACCGACGCGATGTGGCGAGGCGGGCGAAGGTTGCGGGTTCGATTCCCGCACTGGGACAAATGTTTGAATGTACAAAGATTTGTTCCGGGTGTTCTGGGTATTTGCTATGTATAATAAAAAATCCATGTAATGTATTGTATTAAGTATATCAGTACCCATAACACAAGCTCTGCTTAGCTTGTGGCTAGATGATGCTGTGTGGATTGTGTAGCATTATTATTTATTTATTTATATAATCCAATTCACGCCGTCCCACTGGAAGTTTCACTTCCAAAGTTGAGGAGGTACTTACTTATGTAAAATTAAGTTATTTCTCATAGCTAGAGAAATAATCATTCTTTTTAAATGATCTTAAGGAGCAGTAACGGCCTCATATTAGAAAATTAATACCAATGCTTCCGTCCACTTTAAAAGAGTCAAGGTTTAGTCGTTTGCGCACTGATGAGATTGTAATTATTATTGCGTCAAACGAAAACTCTAAACCTACATAATAAGTAAAGATTCTTAATCGCAATATATACAATTAGTTGCTGTGTGTGTGCCCTCGCTGCACTTGAGTATGAAGACTAGACTAGAGACATCAAAAAATAGCCAAAGTCTTAAAGATTACCAAGAACAAGACAGACAGACAATGTAAAAGTCCAATTAAAAAAAAACAGGCCCATTCCGGCAAAGGATGCTCCTTCATCTCGGGAGGAGACTAGAAATGTCTTCATTTTGCTGTTGGCTAATGATTTAAACCTTTTGTCCTTTGTACGGCTTTGTTGTTCACATGCAGAGTATCTACTCGAGCAGAAAAAGGCTACGAACCAGTTTAATGAAAAAAAAGCAAAAGATAGGATTCCGTAATTGCGTAAATCATGAACAGAATTATGCAAATCTATCAAATTCGTACAAATAATTTTGTTTGTTCAGGAAATATCCTATCTGCTTATAAAAATGTGCAGTAGGCCAAATACATATATCAATTTCCACTAAGCTCATCGAAGAAATTTAGACGGTTTAGAGGAAGCGATTTAGAGGTACCTAATGTTTCAATACAGCGAGGAAATAAAACGTGAAAAAAAAACGATGGTTCAGCCTATCTAGAAAACACGTTAACAATTTACATTAATGTATCGATAATATTTAAAAAATATCGACTCAAAACATAAAAATACTATTAACATTTCCGACATTTCCTACCCTACGTAATAAAATATCGCAATCAAACGTAATTAGTAGCTAACTGGTGCCAATTTCTGTATCCAATAACGAAGATCAATCGATTTACTTCCGAGCCTGACTGACGATAATATGATTATCGAGTAAAAACATATTGTGCCGATCAGTATTTCTATTACGGTAAAGTATACTCATTGTCCTCCTGAAGAAAGCTAGTAGGGGATGTTCTAAAATCGTTTATACGGATACTTTTAATAAAGACATAGTCATGAATATTAAAATGTAACATTTTATTTCAATTAGACCATTTCAAATCCACTTTTTAACGTCTCAAGTACAAGAAAATAAAAAAAAAGATTAGTTCCAAAACGTAGTTTGGTATGAAGAGTTCTTTATACCAAACTACGTTTTGGAACTAGGCAAGAAACTCCACTTTATCTTCGGTACGGATACATTTCAACAGAACGAATCAAACAGCGCGAGCGTGTTAAATTGTAGTTAATTGCGACCTTCGAACATGCTCACATATTAATGAATATCTATCGAGACGGCACGAGCATTCGGCACCATTTTATTTAACTACACGGGTGTCAGTAATGTTTAAAACTTAAAACTGTACATATAAATTGAGAAAGTCACAATATGTTATAGTAATCAATTATACTCGTGGCTAAATAAAAACATCCGCACGGGTCGATCGAAGGTTAAGCTACGCTTGCCGAGGTCAGTCTGTGGATGGCTGACCGTTCATTACATATCGAGACTCCTCCGTGCCTCGGAAAGCACGCTAAGCCGTTGGTCCCGGCTATCATTTGTAGATTGACAGTTGTTAACCCGTAACGACTGTCAAAGATCTACAAATGTCAGGCCCAAGTCAGAGGCCCGAAATTCTGACAACCAGTCTTACCAAGGGGTATAGTGTTCCACGTGACTGGGTTGTTGAGGTCAGATAGGCAGTCGCTCCATGTAAAATACTGGTATACAGCTACACCCGGTTAGACTGGAAGCCGAACCTAACATGGTTGGGAAAAGGCTAGGCAGATGATCATGATGATGGTGTAATCAATTAATCCTCAGTTAATTAATTAGATCGTAATTTCGAGTGCATGCTCCACAACCTACTTTTGGGTATAAAAGTCCACACCACTATTCAAACTGACCAAAGAAGAGACGACACTCAACGTCTCCAATTGACTGTGAATGAATATAAAACAAGGTTGAATTTACCATCATTTTAATTGCGTTGCTGGTCACAACTCTGTCAATTAATGCACTATATTTAAGTCATTAATTCAAGCAGATCTAACGATACCAAGGGAAAACTTCATCAATGAAACTGATCGCGATTAGCACATCTAGACTGCGTTCACGAGCTGTCGTGTCGTCACTGCTGTGGAATATTGACACTTGGGTAGATGTTCTGATCGCGTTTAGTTTCAGTGGTGATATTTTACCTTAATTATTTGGCCGGTTTTCCGGCCTCAAAATATTTTTCTAAGAAAATCCCATATTTGAATAGAGAACCATCTCTATGCATCATTCAAGTTTTGGTACCGTAAAATCCGTGTAAAGGGGATAAACGAGCAAAATCAGTTTCCATTCCTGGAGACCCTGTCCTAAAATATTCATTTTTTGTTTTTCAGAAAGTCCTACTAACAGCTGTGCTGACTGTGGTGGCGTTGTCATCAGGCAGTGTGGTGAAAGCTCCTGGAGAAACCTTCGAACTCCTCATCCTGCACAACAATGATATGCACGCGCACTTCGAGCAAACGTCACAGCAGAGTGGAATCTGCACCACTGCTGACCGAGAGGCTGGCAAGTGCTACGGTGGTTTTCCAAGAGTTGCTTATGTGTAAGAATTCATGATTACAATACATACTATAGTAATAATACCAGCCTGTTACTGCCCCAATGCAGAGCAGAGGCATTTTCTCATACGCTTGATCAAGGCGGGTTGGTGGTATCAGACTTAAATCAATTATAAATCCAGGTTTCCTTGCCCGATGTCAGTAATGCCTAAGATAAACCTAGGAAGTAAATAAGAATTGAAGAAATTGGTACCTACTTGCACGGGTTTCAAAGCACGATCATAAGAGGCATGGTCCTTACATCGAAGTCATCGTGACATTTCGTTAGGTCGTTACATACATCTTGGTCTTTACTAAAAGCATTTACTGCCCTAGTCTAAATTTAGGATACACACAAAAAAAGAAAAGAAAGAAATACAAAAAAGATAACCTTAGATTCGGGTGATATGTCAACAATACAATAAGTAATTTTTGAAAGTACGTTAAGTAGTTAGTTTCGGCCATGTCATCAATTGTAAATCTTTGAGAGTCATTACGGGTAATCAGCAGCCCAGAAGTTGGACAACCAATCTTACAAGTATTGCCCAGTAACAAAGTTGTGGAGGTCAGATGCATGAGATTATCTGGAGAAAGAAAGAAAGAGAAAACATTTTTTTGGGACACGCACAGTTAAAAAAAAACACAAAAGAACTAAAATCTAAAATAAAATAAAATATATGAACTAAAAGAACCTGTGCGAGGCCAAAAAGGCTCCTATCAGCTTATGCTGTGATATTTTAACAAGGAGTAAAAATTTCTGGGAAATTCTACTCCCTACTGCACGCTCGTCGGGTTAAAAGAAGACTATTTTTGGCCTTATTATTCTCTGTTTGACTTGATCAATTTAATCATTTCAGGGTAAAAGAGGCTCGTAAAGCTGCTCAATCTGGCCAAGGACCTCCCGTCTTGTACCTCAACGCAGGGGACACGTACACCGGCACAGCATGGTTCACCATATACAAATGGAAGATCGCCGCAGAGCTCGTCAACGCCCTGCAACCGGACGCTGTTGTGAGTACCAGAGAAACACAAAAAAAAAGAAATTTGTCCTATTTTTTGTCCGTCAATGTCATCAACGCGTTTTTTCATCCGCCAATTATTCGTGCTGTGAGCGTCCCGTCGCGCGTTGCCTATATGAAACGTTGATTTCCATCAAAGTTTCGGCTCTCATTCGATTATTTTTGTGGCTTCAATTGCTTCTGTTTTGTTTGACGTCAAAATGAGAGGTTAATGGTGGAAGATTACTGTCCGGTTATCAAAGTGTTAACGAAGGTTACAATGTTACCTCCTCTGAGGAACTTAAAAGTTTACAGTAACAATAAAATCTGAATACACAATTTTGCTGATAACAAGCATGAATAAGTTTACTGCTCCCACCGAAAATTACATATACTTTAGAAACCCGTTTAAGTATATATACATTACTTTTGGAGTAGGTAAGTGGTATAGTACAACTTTTTTTGCTAAAAAATTCGCCCGAAACTTTCGTATTGCTCCCAAGCTACATAGCTGTGGCTTCAAAGCCATATAGATTAATTAAGGGTACCTATGTTGTGAAATTACAGGCACAGAACTTTACTTCTTTATTTCTGTGTGACGAGAGTAATCATTTACATCTTATATGTGGCCGTATAGTATGTACTATAGTAATGTTATTTTTGTAGACTGAAATCTCCACATGATGTCAGGTAGTCCACCTAAAGACACGTTACATTGTAATTGCAAAAAAGGGCAAAAATCGAGTCAGACTCGAGTTGACTCGACCACCAGAACCAAGGAAAAATATCATTCCATTTTCAAAGTTGGATTAAACATAATATAATGAGAACAAATATATAATGAGGTTCAATCAAAATGAGAATCTTTTTTAAATGCTTATATCTGGTATGTGAGTGGATAAGCATTGTTCATAACCATTCCAAACAAGTCAGTTCCGTTAATAGCTTCTGAAATGTGAAGCTGAACTTTTTGATTCCTATTTACTATTTTGGTTTAAAACGAAATCGTTGCATGATATTTTAAATAAATTTAATTACACTAAACCACAGTTACTCGTAGATAGTCCATTGCCTCTTATTACCGATTTTGTAAACAGTTTTGAAATGGGTCTTGCATCGAGCCACAAATCAAAATCCGGATCTGGTCACTCTTTGCTTTTACGCCAGTGCATAATAGGTTAGTATGTAGTTGTACCATATTAAGTATAAGTATGAATTAATAGTCAGCTTATAGATTACGTACACAGTATTGAGAAGGTGAAAAAAGTTACAGGAGCTAGAACGTCATTTGTTTTTATAATGACACCTTCACTTGTTTGACAAACTCGAGAGGCAATTTCAATCTTTCAATTATTTTGTTAATATGGTATTCTAGAGAATGATAATCTATAAATTAATTCGAGAAGAGTAAACTTTTTACTCCACGCAGGAGTGTCCGATTTGGCATAGTAGAAGTTTTTACGAAGAAGAAATGCAGAAAGCTAAAAAGCTTGGCGACCGCTGGTTACAATAAACATAGATACCACTGCAGATAGAGATTAGGCAGGCGACTATATCTATTTTGATTGTGTATCTGTCAAATCTGAGCCTCGATACGGAATAAAATGATGAATAAATGAACGTCTACGCTATTTGTGTTATCAATCGTGTGTTGTCTGAATGTCATATACCGTGTTTTGTTTTGTTTCTTCACATGCCTTCATATTGAAATCCAAATAGCCTCAAATAGCCTTATCAATACACGCGGAGTACATTTATCTCCAGATTTACTATTAATTTCGACGTTTGGGATTGACGCGTTTATTAATACGGGCTGGGGTGTTTTTGTATAACTAGGAATGTAGGAAAACGAAGTAGAATTTAATTTGTGAATCAAATATTGAAATAAGTGTAGCCCAATTTGTATAAGATTTTTTACGGCTATAACATCAAAATTCACTGTTCGAAATTGTTCTTCGTTACGCAGTTAATATGAACTTTTGATTACTTACTAGGTTATAAAATATAAGAAAATCTTTTTTTTTAATGCTTGATTAGAACTTTCTGCATATAAAATCGACTTGAAGGAATGAAATCGTATATTTTCCTTGCATGGAAAATTATTAAAACCTTAGTAGTTTTAACAAAATTGATTTTAAGGAGTTTTAATGACATCAGAAACTAAGTTAAAAACGAAAAAATGAACCAGATCAAGGAACGGTAATGTGAGTATTTTTTAAAATAAAGAACCACTAACTAACAAATGACTAAAGAATAAGATCCTTACTAAATATCGTCTGTACTTACTAACTTAAAATGAATTTAATAATTTTAGGGATCTTTTTGTGTTTGCATTCATAACACTGCTTGGGTGATTGTAATTTGGTGATGGAAGAGGTTAGGTCCAAAGCCCATATTCTATAAATGAATTTAAGTACAGAAACCAGCACATCAAGCGACCCCAAATTGACAAATTTCTTATGATAGTTTTTCAATTTTATTTCAAAAGAATAAGGTTCATATTCATTTGGGGAAATTTGCCAGTTTGGAATAGCTTGGTGTGCTGGCGGCGTCTGTACTCTGTCCTAACATTAAGGTAAATGCGTGCTGGCAGTCCGCGAAATTCAATTTTTCATTGGTGTTTTTGCTATTTATAGCCCTGTATTAGGCAGTATGTTACTACAAAAGTCATTAGCGACTGTAAAAAATGTGTATTTCACGAAATATTCATCATTGAAATAATTATACTTTTTAAGTTCAAATTGTGCCATTGAATGACTCTTCATGAAATCATGACATTTGAGAAAATTCTAATTTAGAGAGTGGTAATGATAATTTCAATTATTATATTTCGATAAATGTATGTTGGTAACGGTCATGAATATTTTTTTTAATAACATACTACCTAATACTGAGCTGAAAAGTACAAAAAACCTAAGAACATTTGAATAGCGCAAGATTCGGGAGAATCTTGCGCTATTACTTTATAACTAACTGCTAACTAACATGACTAAATACTAAATTACTTCTACTAACACTAAAAAATAACTGTTAGCACTAATTCCAACATTTATTCTATCCTTTCAGTCTCTCGGAAACAATGAAGTCGATAAGAAAACATTGGAGATTTCACCATTTTTGGAAAACTTAGATACTTATATTCTAGCCAGCAATGTCATTATAAAATCAGCTAAAGGCAAAGCTAACATTAAGAAATCAATCGTTTTTGATATCCAAGGTGTTCAAGTTGGAGTTGTGGGATACTTGACACCCGAAAACAACATGCTGGATAGCTTTGGTCACGTTGAATATATCGACGAAGTTCTAGCAATCACAGAAGAAGTGGAAAAGCTGCAAGCTTCTAACATCTCCATCATAATCGCTTTAGGTCATTCGAATCTTAATAAAGAACAGGAAATAGCGAAAGAAGTCAGTGGTATCGATATGGTTATCGCTGGAAATAGAAATACATTCAACAGGAATACTGAAACTGCTTCAGATGTCCATACACCCATAGTCGTTACTCAGCAGTCAGGTAAACAAGTACCAATAATTCCGTCAACAGCCTATGACAAATACCTTGGGAGCATTAAAGCCAAATTCGATAAAAATGGAGACATTTTGGAGTATAGCGTCGATCCCATTCTCCTTGATTCATCAGTCCCTCAAGATTTGCCTACACTAGAGATGGTTAAAAATTATAACTCTAATGTAGTTTCAAATACTAGAGAAGTCATTGGAAATACGTCAGTCGTCCTGGATGGTGATACTTGCTATAATCACGAATGCAATTTCGGGAACTTAGTCGCTGATGCCATCGTGCATTGTTATGCTACAAGGTTTGAGGGTGAACGATGGACTGATGCCCCTATAGCTGTTGTCCACAGCGACGTTTTTACAGGCTTATTTGCACCAATGAATCGACCCGCTGATATAACGAAACGTGACTTACTTTCAATGTTGAGTTTAGAAAGTAATCTGGTGGCTGTGACTATGAATGGAATAGTCCTCAATTCGCTTCTGGAACAATCGGTCAGAGCTTATGGTATAGCAAGTTCCAGGGGTCAATTTCTGCAGTTTTCTGGGATGCGCGCAGTCTATGAGTTGGAACGAGAACCTGGAACTAGGTTAAGAAGCGCCGTCGCTCGTTGCTGGGAGTGCTTTGTTCCGGAATTTTATGAAATCGAAGATGATAGAGACTACAAAGTTTTGATGCCAACGGCTTTGGCTAATGGACAGTTTGGATACTCTTTCTTGACTAGTCTACCGAAAGTTGAGATTGAATATGATGCGGTGACATGCACGGAAGAATATATAAATATGAGAAGTCCAGTATACCCAGAAGTAGCCGGCAGGATAGTTTTTGGGCCACATACCGGTGCTGGTGCTGGTGCTGGTGCTGGTGCTGCAACTGCACTAAGTTCCTCCCTACTCCTTGCTGCTCTAATATCCTTGCTTTGTTCTAACTGATTAAATGACAATTCGTTTGAAATGAGTCGTTGCATGTGTACATAAATTAATATTTTCAGATATTTATGTTAAATATATTTTTAAATAAACTTGCGTATTTTTTTGTTCATTTGGAGTAATCGATAGAATTAGTTATGATGATAACAAGAGATACACAATAGAGAAACATCTTCGTAGTTAACGGTATGATATATTATGATCTAAGTAAGTATATTGCATGACTTTTAACCAAATGACAAATTTGACATTCAGAATTTACTAGTTTCTTTCCAGATTTGCACATCAATTGATTTTCATATTTGGAAAGAAACTAGGGGTCATGATATATTATCAAATGTAATGTCATGCAAAGTGTTTAATAAAAATAAGATAATACTTATAAGACATAACTTACACATCTCCGTGCCTCGGAAAGCACGTTAAGCCGTTGGTCCTGGTTGTCATTTATAGATCTATGACAGTCGTTACGGGTAGCCCGAAAGTCTGACAACCCGAAAGTCTGACAACCAGTCTTACCAAGGGGTATCGTGTTGGCCAGTAACTGGGTTGTGCATGTCAGCTAGGCAGACGCTTCATGTAAAACACTGATATTCAGCTGCATCTGGTTAGACTGGAAGCCAACCCCAACATAGTTGGGAAAAGGCTAGGCAGATGATGAATACTTATAAGACATATTGAGAAAGTTCTTGGTGCTTGTGACTTTAATAGCCCCACGAGTCAATCAAAAGTTAAGCTACACTTACCGCGGTCAGTCCGTGGATTACCATCCATTACACACCAAGACCCATATGTACCTCGGGAAAGCACCATACGCAGCCAGCTGCTTACCCTGCTGCGTATCTCCAGTGATACGGTTTCGTATTACCAGTAACTATAGGTTATCATGTTGCCCAGTAATTGGGCTGCGGAGGTCAGATAGGCGCTCGCTCCGTATTAAATACAATATTCAGCTGCATCCTGTTAGAACAGAAGCCGACCCCAACTTAGTTGGACAAGCATTAGGCAGATGGTGACACATGAAACATATTGAATCCTACGGAATGCTACGCTGTGATAAGTAATTAGTTTGCTACAATTTGTATTGTTATTAATCAAAAAAATAAACAGAGCCTTATGCATGTAGTTCATTATAAATTCTCAGAGTAAAAAGATAAGTATTTTAATACGTGTTTTGTGGATGTCGTTGTTACTAATATCATATTTTATCCGAACCATCTAACTGTTAATAGGGTAGTGTCCTTAAAAATTCTGATTGGTCCGAAAGTTGGATTACTCAAAAATACTGGACACGTATTTGTTCTTTTGTCACGTAAACCAAAAATGACGACGATATAGTGCGTTGAAACTGTGCGTGACGTCGCACCGTGCAACACTTTGATGTGCTATATCATTGTCACTTTTTATAGATTTGAGTTAGCAAAAAATACGTGTCCAATATTTTTTGGTAATCTTACTGACTGACTAAATAGACTTTCACCTAGGACACATCCCTATTGAAGTATTAAAATTCACAGGAGTTTGTAAAAAACTAATGCATGTTTTCTCTAACACTAAGCGACACCATATTGTAACGTCAAAATAAAAAGTGTACTGTGCAACAGTTCAGAGAGTTCAGTTCAAGTTATTTAGGTAAAACCATAGGTTACCTAAACCGGTGACTTACCTTGATACAGAGTGGAAGGGATATCGATGCACCTCCTGATAACATGATTTCTGAGAAGAAATTGATAATTCTGTTATTTCATTAAACAATTCATTCGGTTACATAGAAATGATGAAACATGTTGAACAGTTTGAATTTTAAAAAAAGATCAGAAAACATCGTAGAAATCATGTTCCGAACACCATGAGTTTAGTATCAGTAAACAAATATTAGTGTAAAATTACAAAAAATAAAAGTTGCAGCCAATGCAACTTTTAATTTCTGGACAGGACCACTCATATCTGGGTAGTTCTTTCCTCAAAGACCAGCTCAGGCACTAATCTGCGTGGTCCTCGCATGATCTGACCAAGATAATGTCTCAACTTTAAAAAATATCACTGAGTTTAATTCGGTGTTTTTTCTCAGTATAGTTGAATAGGAAAACACCGATCTCACTAGGTTTCAAAGGATATGTGCTTGTTTAACATATAAAGAGTGATTGTAAAAATCAATTTACAGAAATAACTTTCATTCATCATTTAAAAAATGGGAAATCCATTTCTAACCCATCCAACTAGAAATGTGAATGACTAAAAATGGTTTAACGTGAATGTGTGTTAGCATGATTGCTGCCCTCTAACTATGTACTGCATTTATTCATTCTTTGTTTCAGTCCCTGGGAAACCACGAATTCGATAACGGTGTACCTGGACTCACTCCATTTATTAGAAATCTTACATGCCCCGTTCTGGCTGCTAATCTTATACTTACAGAAGAGCCAGAGTTACAGGCCGAGACTAATTTAATGAAATCGATTGTCTTTGACATAAGTGACACACAAGTTGGTGTCATAGGATACCTTACACCCGATACTAAAATCCTAGCTATAAGAAACAATGTCAATTACTTAGATGAGGTAACAGCTATACGTAAAGAAGCAGCTGTGCTGAAAAGTAAAGGTGTACGAATACTCATTGCTCTTGGTCACTCCGGTTTCATGAAAGATTTAGAAATCGCAAGAGAAGTAGAAGACATCGATCTTGTTATAGGTGCCCATACGAACACGTTTCTGTGGAACGGGGCCAGTCCCGATACGGAATATAGCGAAGGTCCTTATCCAACTATAGTTGAACAAGTATCTGGCAGATTGGTTCCTGTAGTGCAAGCCTACGCATACACTAAATATCTTGGAAAATTGCACATCACATTCAATTCCGACGGTGAAATTATCAGTTCTGATGGAAATCCGATTCTTTTGGATAAAACTATACCACAAGACCGGAAACTTCTAAAACTTATAAATGACTATCATGAGAATATCCTTAAAATTACTGAAAAGATTATAGGCAATACTTTAGTGTTTGTAGATGGCCATACATGTCGAGTAAGAGAATGTAATATGGGAAATTTTATAACAGATGCGATTGTATATAAGTATGCTTCTACTTATAGCGGTCACGGCTGGATTGACGCTCCTATTGCTATATTACACAGTGGTGGGATAAGAGCTTCATTTAGAGAACTAGATTTACCAAGTAACATCACAACAGGAGATCTTTTGCTAGTAATGCCGTTTGATGGAGTCTTAGTTAAAGTTACGATCGATGGACAAACTATATTGAAAATGCTGGAACATTCTGTACTCATGTATAACCCATTGTACCCAACAGGACATTTGTTACAAATGTCAGGAATGAGAGTAAAATATGACTTAAGACAGCCTCCTAAACAAAGGGTCAAAAAGGTATCCGTGCGATGTGGAAAATGCTTATATCCTGAATATTTTCCACTTAATAAGACAGAAAAGTACAACATACTAATGCCAGCATTTTTGGCGAATGGAGGTGACGGTTTTTCTATGTTTGATAACTTACCTGTAACTCAATTAAGTAGTGATGAAATTCAATCTACGGAGGCATATATAAAGAGTCATAGTCCATTGTATCCTGCTGTAGAAAGCCGCATCGTATTCCATGACATGCAGTCAATTTGAGTCAACTTTAGCGATGAATTTCACCATTTAAAAGGATGTAATTATGAATTTAAGATGTAAAGTAAAGCTATCCTGGACTATGAATCACGGTATGTTCCTGTAGGCTTTTTCAGCACAGGGAAACTATGGGAAATGAAATGATGATAATGTGGCACACCTTTGCGGTACGTTGAGCAAGTCAGTGGGTATGACCAAAATGGTCATACGGCCACATGCACGTCGAAACGGAATCTCACTTTCGAATGGGCGTAAGTGCCCCTATCCTAATTAGTGGAAAAGGGAAAAGTTACAAAAAAACGTTATTTTCATGACAAAAGGATTTGGAATAATCCTTAAAAAATCGTATCTATGAACAGCCTAGAAACTTCGATATTTTACGTTATTTTTGCTGTACGTAAGTTTCAAGTAATATACGCAAACATGACATATTAACTAAGACTTTTTCTATTTTTTGTATTATTATACATATATATTTTATAGGTACTAAGTGCACAATAAAATTGAATTACAATTGTTCTAATGGTTTAAATCATTATGTGTGGTATCATTATTCATATTTACTTATGGTAAATAAACTACAGTTGCATACACTTTATTATATACTCCAAAACAACCTATTTTATCCTATCTTAAAAATTAGTTGCTAAAACTATAAAATGTCTAAAAAATACTGAAGACTCGAAAAAAACTCAAAACGCTTTAAGAGGATTATGTTGTAAGTATGTATCCATATTTGAATAGGCATGATATTTTAAGAAGTAATCTTTAATGAGAACTAAAATCTAACTATTCTGCACGTTATACAAAAAACTTTATAATATCATAATAATAATACCAGCCTGGTACTGTCCCACTGCAGGGCAAAGGCCTCTTCTCCTGCAGAGAAGTCACTCTACTTATCCTTCTTTAATTCTATTACCAATAACTTCATGGCTATTAAGGGAACCAAAACACTTTTTGTAGCTTTATACATATTGTACTAACTTACATTTGTGGTTTGTTGCACTAACCTTGATGTATAGTCATTATTGCATGTATTTTATATTATAAAAAATGTATGCATGCCTACTTAGATTTTGCATGATTCTTGTTATAATTTATTAGCATGTTCAAATAATCACTTCTTTGTTTCAGTCCCTGGGAAATCACGAATTTGATAACGGAATATCGGGTCTAACACCTTTTATTGAGAACCTAACATGTCCAACACTTGCGGCCAATCTTATCCTCACTAAAGAACCAATGTTGCAAGCCGAAAAGAAATTAATGGACTCTATTGTTTTTGATATAAATGGTACTAAGATTGGTGTCATTGGCTACTTAACTCCCGACACTAAAGTACTAGCTATAAGAAATGACGTAGAATACATTGAAGAAGTGATAGCGATCAAAAGAGAAGCTACCAGACTTAAGAATATGGGAGTTAATATTCTTATCGCTCTTGGACATTCTGGGTTCACCAAAGATTTGGAAATAGCCGAAAAAGTAGAAGATATCGACTTAGTCATAGGTGGACATACTAACACATTTTTATGGAATGGGGCCAGTCCTGACGTTGAAGAAGCGGAAGGACCGTATCCAACTTTAGTCAAACAGAAATCTGGTAGATTAGTTCCTGCGGTACAAGCGTACGCATATACTAAATATTTAGGCAAGCTACACATCATATTTGATGCAGATGGTGAAATTGTCAGTTTTGACGGAAATCCTGTACTGTTGGATAATTCGATACCACAAGACCCTGCAGTGTTAGCAATTGTGAATCGTTATCGTGAAAGCATGCTGCAATTGACGGAACAAGTTGTTGGTAATACTTCAGTGATACTAGATGGAAAGACATGTCGCTTAAGAGAATGTAATATGGGGAATCTGATAACTGATGCCATGGTACATAAATACGCTTCAGAATACAGAGGATTTGGTTGGAGTGATGCTCCCGTTGCAATAATACAAGGTGGTGGAATAAGAGCTTCTATTGCTCATATAAATTCACCAGCAAACATAACGAAAGGCGACCTCCTGCGTGTAATGCCTTTTGATGGTAACATGGTAATAGTAACTATAAAAGGCAGTGATGTGTGGATGATGCTGGAACACTCTGTATGGAGATACAACCCGAAACGTGCCCCGGGACAGTTCCTACAAATGTCCGGGATGATGGTTCAATACGACTTTCGTCAGCCTTCTGGGAGGAGAGTCACAAAAGTTTACATGCGGTGCGGTGAATGTCTGAACCCTGAATATTCCCTTCTGAATAAGACGGGGAAGTACAAAATATTGATGCCAGCATTTTTGTCGATGGGTGGTGATGGCTTCTCGGTGTTCAATGGTCTACCTTCAACTCCTTTAAGTTACGATGAGCTGGGTTCTACAATTGAATATATTGAGAATCACAGCCCAGTGTATCCTGCTGTTGAAGGACGGATCACCATCAATAATCTTGAAAAATTACATAATTCTGCAGCTTATTTGAAATTATCCACAGCGTCAGTGCTTACTCTCGTTTGTTTATTCTTACTATAATGTACTCTTCAATAATTTTCAATACGAACAAAAACATAACGTTACCTACATAGATTTTGAAATTAATCATTCGTACACAGAAATTTATATTCTGTTGTGTCCATAAACTCAAATCGTAAACTTAAAATGAGTACAACAAAATATAATTATACAAAAGGTAAGTACTTTAGTCTGATAACTATTTGAGATAGGTACTGTAGAGGTTCTATGCAATAACTTATTGTATACAGGCTGGTAGAACATTAGTTATCTATGGTTTCAACCACTCAAGAAAGATTACAATAGTTTATAAGATGAGATAAGTCGCTTGTCTTAGGGATGATTCTTGATTATAATATAGTGAAGTACGCTTAAAAAATGACTTAAAATCAGCAAAATACTGTATAAGAGTAAAATAACCCGGTCTACAGTACCTACTCGTGTTTACAAATATACAATAAAAACCTATTTCAATGATAGTATTAACAATAATTGAATTTTGCAGATCAGTATTATTATTTTACTATTTCCATTGTAGTATTATTATTTTACTATTTCCACTGTAGTATTATTATTTTATTATTTCAGTTTAAGTATAAGTATTTTATTATTTCTATATCAGTATTGTTATTTTATCGTTTCCATATCAGTATTATTATTTGTTATGACTGCCTCGGTGGTCTAGTGGTCGCACGCGCTACTGCTGAACGTGTGGCCCTGGGTTCGATTCCCAACCCGGCCGATCCCGTCGTCTGGATCTGTGCCCGGTTGATGTCAATAGGGTCGCCCCTTACTACGTGGGACTTAAACATAATTGATGACATGTAGGCACATCTCTGCCTTACCCTTCGGGAATTATAGGTGTGACGATTTTACTTACAGTAATATTATCCATAATGATATGAGATTTAGTAGCTATGTAAGTATAAGATTTTCTCTCCAAATGGAATCTTTTGTTTTAGATTTAGTGCAATAATATTATACGTATATTATAATTAATATGTGTTTTAATGAGTTGTTCTTTATTTATTTTATATAATACTAGCTTTCGCCCGCGGCTTTGCCCGCGTGTTTTGCTGATAAAAAGTAAGCCTATTTCCTTCCTCGGAATGCTATCTATCTCTCTGCCAAATTTTATCGAATTCCGTTCAGTCGTTTTTCCGTGAAAGACGGACAAATGGTCACACATACTTTCCCATTTACAATTTTAGAATGGATAAAACACGATGTATCCATGATGTAGGTATGTGTGCTCATTTTCGCTCAACGTGTTACCGACACTTCATGAATATATTTCTTTACAAATATTCTTACACAACGATAACTTTCAGTAGTTACTTGGGTAACCGGTAGACAAAAACGATATTCATCATATAAAATGGCGCTGTACACGTTACAAAAACTACACATTTCAGCTCACAGCAACCTATTTATAAATTCGCCCGTCCGCGGACGCGTAGCAAAAATCGTTAACAGACACTACATAGGCCGTACATACGTTCTATGTACTCATAGTACCTACAGTAATACACCACACAGACCAATCAATAAAACTGCAATTTGTGCTCCGACACAAAATATGTCCGAACAAAGTAATCACGATGATTGAATGATGCTGCACTGCATACATACACGCTCGCGTACGGGAAAGGCTAACCAACGCGCGTTACAAACTTTCAATGGATTCACAACCGGTGAATTTTCTCTTTGAACCTCGAATTTTGAAGCACCGACGTACGTATATACGTATATACCTATTGAATTCTGATGTTGGCGTATTCAAACAAAGAGTGACCGGAAAAACAGGCGCGCGTTTATTACGCAGGCGTATACCGACCCTAATGAATACGGAACTATTTATTTGGGTCGCTACGTTAATGATTTTTTATTTTATTAACATTAGCGCATGCAGTACCGGAGTTAGTTGAATTCTTATTACATTCCACGTTTTTGTTTCAGTCTCTTGGAAATCACGAGTTCGACAACGGCGTCAGCGGGCTCACTCCCTTCATAGAAAATCTGACATGCCCGGTATTAGCTGCGAATCTTGTTTTAAATAAAGTGCCAAACCTGGCCAGGGAGCCAAACCTTAAGAAGTCTGTCGTACTTGATGTTGCCGGACACAAAGTAGGTATAGTGGGCTACTTAACACCCGCAACCAAAGTATTAGCTGTACCAAATGATGTCGAGTATTCCGATGAAATCGAAGCACTCAACGAAGAAGTGAAGGATCTGAAATCCAAAGGAGTTAACATTATTATAGCCGTTGGACATTCTGGATTCACCAGGGACTTAACAATAGCAAAGAAAGTAGACGGTCTTGATTTAGTAGTTGGTGGGCACACAAACACTTTCCTCTGGAATGGCACAAGCCCAGATTCAGAAAAATCCGTAGGTTCCTATCCTACTTACGTGAAACAAGCTTCTGGAAGAAGCGTTCCTGTTGTTCAAGCGTATGCATACACAAAATACTTGGGAAAATTACATTTGGTATTCGATTCTAATGGCGAACTAGTCAGTGCTGACGGGACCCCTATTCTTTTAGACCGGAACGTACCACAAGACCCAGAAGTCCTTCAAATCTTAGACAGGTATAGAACCAATATCCTGAATATAACAGAGGCAGTAATTGGATCCACTGCTGTTCCGTTAGATGTCAGAGAATGCGGATCTGGAGAGTGCAATATAGGTAACTTGATCACCGATGCAATGGTATACAAATACGCATCGCAATATACTGGTGAACATTGGACTGATGCTCCGATTGCTCTTATTCAAGGAGGTGGTATAAGGGCCCCCATAATCCGTGAAAAAATGCCAACAAATATAACTAAAGGTGATTTACTTGCAGTATTGCCTTTTGACGGCGCAGCAGTTGTTGTAACAATGAACGGCAGTGTCCTATTAAAAACAATTGAACAACCAGTCAAGTATTTTAAGAATATGGTGCTACACGGAGAGTTCCTTCAGTTCTCTGGTATTAAAGTTGTATACGACGTTTATAAACCACCAGGATCTAGGATTGCAAGTGCCGAAGCTAGATGTTGGGCTTGCGATATCCCAAAATATTCAAAAATATTGCCTAAAGATATTTATAAAGTTGTAATGCCAAGTTTCCTTGCTGGCGGTGGGGACGGATTTGATATGTTTAAGGATTTACCTACACAAGTCTTAGATTTCAATGAATTAACGAGTACTGAATATTACATTTCTCATAACAGTCCAATTTACCCTCAAATCGAGGGGCGGATCACATTTCTTACTGACAATGAGGGAAATAGTTCGTCTTCTGTTTCAAAAATCTCAGTCGTAGCAATTCTGATAGGCTTCCTCACTATATTTTTAGCTTAGTATTTGTTACATAGTACAAATTTTGCAGTACCTAGTAGTATTAATTAATTAGATAATAATATTTGTATTAATAATGACTGAAATGTTTTTAAATGTTGTGCTACTGATTAAATGCAGTATTTACCTACTAAATGACTGACTACAAAACGTCCTAAACTTGTTTCTTTTTTGGGAAATAAATGTTTTACTTAGCATTCTGGTTGGTTTTATTTTCCTCTAGCTGATGCATATGATATCTTCCAACATGTACACTAGCAGCATCCCTAAACCTTATGAATTTGTCATAGGTAGAAATTAGACATAATAGGGTGGTGTCCTAAAAAATTCTGTTTGTTCCCATAGTTGGATTACTCAAAAATACTGGACACGTACTTTTTGTTTTGTCACGTAAACCAAAAATGACGACGATATAGTGCGTTGAAATTTCGCGTGACGTCACGCCGTGTAACACTTATTACGGAAAAGTGACGTCACTTTGATGTGCTATATGTGTGTCACTTTCATGTGCTATATGTTTGTCACTTTTTATTGATTTGAGTAAGCAAAAAATACGCGGCCAAAATTTTTTTGTAATCTATCTGACCGACCTTAGACTTAATATATTTTTACCTAGGACACATCCCTATTCCTAATAATTCCTTAATGTTGACAGATATATCCAGATCAAATTCATAATTCTAAATTCAAAGGATCTCCTTTAAATTTTGAAATATTATCACAATCCTTTTACGGGTGACACCTGGCACTAATTAGGTATATTTTGCAACAATAACAATATACAAGCTTTTTGTGATCTAACCGAATCTAATCCAACAATTGAATTAATCCGTAACGTTTTCCTGTTTTTTACACAAGGTTTAATTGAAATAACTGAATATCTCATAAGGGTTACTATTATGAACGATTTCAACTATGGAACCTACCCAGAAATCACGAAAAAGAACCCCTTAGATACTTAAGAAGTTTTCGTGTATTTCAATCATAACTTGTATAAGCACGTTACTATATAGTTACTGCCCAAATATTGAAGATACGCTTATAATTAATATACTAACAACCTAACATAACACTAATTTTTCCTTTCAGTGTCTCGGCAACCACGACTTTGACGGAGGTATAGATGGATTAGTACCATTCATTAGAAACTTGAGCTCGCCTGTCGTAACAGCTAACCTCATCTTAGACAATGTTCCTGAACTTCAGAATGAAAAGAATTTATATAAATCAATCGTATTAGTTCAAGATAACATACAAATTGGTATCATAGGTTTTCTTACACCGAAAACGAAACATCTTGCTCCAAGAATGGATATCGAATATGAAGATGAAATTCCAGCAATAAGAAGAGAAGTAAGAAGACTTAAAGATCAAAATGTTAACATTTTGATAGCTTTAGGACATTCTGGGTATGAAGCAGAAAAGGAAATTGCGAGACAAGTCGAAGATCTTGACTTGGTAGTTGGAGGCCATTCCCATACATTCCTTTCGAGCACAAATAATACTGCAGACCAAGCTGACACACCTCAGGGGCCATACCCCACAGAAGTAATACAAGCAAACGGTAGAATAGTAAGAGTCGTGCAAGCATATGCTCACACAAAATACATGGGAAAGTTATATTTACATTTTAATGCAGCAGGCGAAGTTATAAAATGTGAGGGCTCTCCCATATTGTTGGACAAGGACGTACCAAGGGATCCGGAACTTTTAGAAACAATAAACAAATATCATAGAATAATCGATCCCATAATAAATGAAACTGTTGGAAGCTCGTTAGTTTACTTAGATCGACGTAAATGTCGAATTAGAGAATGCAATATAGGAAATTTGATTGCTGATGCCATGTTGAACTATACCAAGGAAGTATATCATGAAAAGTATGCAGATGTGAATATAGCAATACTACAAGGCGGAGGTATCCGAGCTTCCATTTATCATGAAGGTTCACCCTTTAATATAACTAAAGGAGACTGGATATCTGTACTGCCATTTTTGGGCTCGTTAGCAATACTCACAATGAACGGAACAACACTCAAGCAGAGTCTAGAACATTCTGTGTCCACATGGCGGACTATAGATAGTACTGGACAATTTCTACAATTTTCCGGAATGGAAGTCACCTACGACTTAGCTAGACCAGCTGGTACCCGTGTTGTAAAGGCTAAAGCAGTGTGTTCAAACTGTGGGTTTTACAAATTACAAGATATAAAAGATGATAATGAATACAAATTGATAATGCCTTCCTTCGCTGCAAAAGGTGGAGATGGATTGAGTATGTTTGTAGATCTCCCTAGGGAAACACTTACATACAATGAGCTAGATTGTGCTTTAAACTATTCAAGAAAATACAGCCCTGTGGATAACAGAGTAGAAGGTCGAATTGAAGTACTCAACGAAAACTCAATTCAGAATTCGTTTTTTTTGTCTGCTAATAACAAAGGCCAAAGGGTGCATTCAAGTGGTAACTAAAAATCTGTTTAAGGGCGCTGGTATATGTCCGTTTTTACACCGGACAACGGACCGTTTTTTCCGCCGGATACGCGGTAGTGTATGGTTTAAAATGAATGTGTGCACCGGATGCAAAACCGTTGTCCTAAATGTGAAAGACACGGTCCGTTGTCCGGTGAAAAAAACGGACGTCCACAAGCGGCCTAATCCTTTTCTGGCCATACATAGGGGTTACTTAGTTACAATGCTCAATAAAATACTCATACGAATGGATGTAAATGCTTACATAGTTTGTATTTCATTTAAGTATCTTTACGTAAAGTAAGTGTAGATTTTAAGGCTGATACACCAAAGTCAAAACTATGATTACGATAGTTAAAAAATCAAATGCTAAATTGTCCTAGCGTAGCAAATATTTGTTCGCGGATCGCCGTGAATTTACATGGTCACATCATGCTTCGAATAACACACTACATATAAGATGTTGGTATGTAGTACAGACGCCAGCATATCAAACTATCCCAAACTGCCAAATTTTACCAATTGAATAATAATTAGAACTTTATGCTTTGGTAATAAAGTTGAAAAACTATCAAATTAATTTGACACATTGGGGTAGCTTGATGTGCTGGCCTCTGTACATTATAAACAATTGACAGTCTGCTCTACGCAACGCAGCTGGAGGTTAGTGTTAGCACTTACGTGCGGCCCGCTGTACCGTGATAAATATGATAAACATAGTGTTAAATGCAAATACCAAAGTTGCCGTAGAGAGGTTCAAGCCTAGCTACCTTTAGTCAAGTTGTGCCATTTCTTTTAATATTAAGTTTTTAATTTTATGTACTCAACTTAATTAGGACTAAGTACCTAAGGAACAGATACCAAAACTTCAAGCTATCCCAATTTTTTTCCAATTGAACATCAACCTTATTCTTTAGCCATAAAGTTGAAAAAACATCAAAGAAATTTCACAGATTGGGGTAGCTTGGGCCTTCGTACCTAGTATCTACATGCATTTGTATTTCTACCTCTGAGCTGTATACAATAACATTCCATACCTACTATACGTATACATACTCGTAATTCATATTTTTTTAGTTATAATTAACAGTTGTACACAGTTGTTATTATTTTACATACATACATAAATAAACTCACGGCTTTTTCCCATGAGGGTAGGCAGAAACCAAGAAGGCCACCCGCAACGATACTTACGTACTCCTTTCGCTTCGCTCACGTTTATACAAACCCCCCATTTAATAATAACGAGACCCAGCCTTTGTTTTGTTATCTATTCAACGACGCCCTAAGCCGAGGTTCGAGCCCCTCAGGGGGCGCCCTTAGCGAGCGGTCGTTTAAATATAACTTGTAGTTAGCCCTGGCTGGGGGCCTTCTTGTAAGGTCACCACAGGATCGACCGGTTAAGCAGTAAACAGTCTTATAGTGCTGAACTGCGAGTGGCCCTAACTAAAAAAAAAAAAAACACGTTTATACATCTGGTTAATATACGCACGACGGTCTCGAGTACTACGCACCTGACCTTTATGAAGAACATCACCAATAAGGTCATTGTTTCCTTCTAGGGCGTCTCCTCCTGGCTTTTCCGTTTAAGTCTGCCTTAAAAATACCTTTTGTTAGTAGTCTTTTTTCACCCTCTCAAAACGTGACCAAACCATTTGAGCATAGTCTTCAATTTTTGTCACATCTTTTTATAAACCACAACGTTGTTTTATAACATCATTCCTCAATCTATCATTCAACGTAACCATTTTTTCAGTATAAACTGTTTCATAATTAGTTCAGGTTCTATCCTTTCATGGGAATGCGAATGTTATTCGCTAAATTCCAATTAACTTACGTACAGAGGCCAGCTGCAGATCAAGCTATGCCAAAATTTCATTGACAGGTTGTCAACTTTATCCAGACAGAAATAAGGTTCATGTCCAATAGAGAAAATTTGACAGTGTGGGGTAGCTTCATGTGCTGGCGTCAGTAATTGGAAAGTGCAGCTCAGAATTAGGTTTTAAGGTAAAATGAATATTATACCTACTATCGTAAAAAATATGCATTTACTGAATTATAAATAGATAATCAAACTCCAACGTCCAAACTACTCGATAGATTTATTATTTCATGAAAACATGACATTTGAGACCAATTCTATAAAAGTTGTACTCATGATTGTTTTATATTAACACAACTTTATTACCGCGGCTGCGCTCGCGTTAAATTCGGGTCCCCCATTTTAGGGAATTGGTGGGTTAGAAAGAGACAAAAAGTAGCCTATGTCACTCTCCATCCCTTCAACTATCTCCACTTAAAAAATCACGTCAATTCGTCAGTCCGTTTTGCCGCAAAAGACGGACAAGCAGACACACACACTTTCCCCTTTATAATATTTGTATGGATACAACCAAATACTGAGGTTCAAATCGCAGAGAATAATTCCGCAGGCTACCCATGGTTCATTCGCCTTTACAATAGACTGCCTCGTAGGTCTAGTGGTCGTAAACGCTACTGCTAAGCATGAGGTTCTGGGGTCGATTCCCGGGTCGAGCAATGTGATATTGGGATTTCTCATTAGGAATTTCTGAGTAGCTGCCCGGAATCTGGATGTTTACCTGGTTCATGGCAATAGGCTCACCCCCTATTACATGGGACTTAAAAAAACATAACTGGTGAATCGGAGTGAATATTGTAGGTACACCTCTACCCAACCCTTCGGGGAAATAAGGCGTGATGTTATTTTTTTTTATGCCTATTGTTTGAGAAAGCTAGACAACCAAAGTTATAACATCACAATTCATTATGTGAAAATTATAGGCACATGCCTGTAACATACATACCTAAGTCATCAGTTAGTATATTATATACCCGGATATGTAAAGCGTAAAACTATGTATGTGTGTAAGAGCATAATTACCCTCTAAAAGATAGTACACGAGGCAATAATATATGGTCGATTTGCTCAATTGTATGTTTCAATATTCTACATCATCAACATCATCATCATCATCATCATCATCAGGCTATACTAGTCCACTGCTGGACATAGCCCTCTCCTAATGAGCGTCATAGCGCCCTATCTTCATATTCTACATAGTATCAAGAAATTATTACGTGTATTTGGGTGCCCCGCCCCTCAAATCATCATCTCAAATGGAAAAACTCCTAAAAATGGACAGCGATTTTCTTTTTCTTAAATAAAGAATCCCAATCTGTCAAATTTCTTTGAATTTTTTTCAACTTTATTACGAAAGAATAAGATTCATGTTCAAATGGGAAAATTTGCGTTTGGGATAGCCTGTTGTACTGGCCTCTGTACCTAATAATAAAAGAGGCATAGACAAAACAAAGCATACATCACTACTGTATTCCTCGAGGGGTTAAGCATTGGTGCAGCTATGGTAACACCCACATTCAATAATAGTGTTGTTGTTGTTTTGCCAGTAGCGTAGTTAAACTGTTGTTTTTTATTGTCATAGACTTACTACTAATTGCAATAACGCAACTCAATCCCAATTTCAAATCGCGATCTTCAACTGTTGCTTCTGATTCGCCTTCGCAGATTACCGATAGCAAACTCGGCCATTGATTGGTTACAAACAAAGATCGATATCTAGATTGGGATTGAAATATATTATTGAAGTTATCCCCCTTAGACTTCTGCGATTTAAATCTGATCGCTTTACCGAAAAGAAAACTCAGTGTGTATATGTTATTTATTGTTATTTTATTTTATGTAATTTTTTATCTTATTTAATTTGTGAATGGAAATGATGACCAATTAATTGTTGTTGCCCTATCCTATATTATATCGTGACATTTACTTATTTAATTAACAAATGATGGATACCTGTTAAACATGTTAAAATAAATAGTTTTGGTTTGTTCGTTATTGTGACACTGTAGCACTTAAAAATGTTTATATTGCTGTGCCCTAACAGGGTTCATGTATAAAACCTGTATTTTGTAACAACTTGTAAACTACATGAATGCAATTAATGATGATAATGATTATCAGTCTTATTGCAGCTGTATTGTTTGTTAACAACTTTGTTTGTTTTTTGTATTTACTTTTCGCTTTCCTTTTGTAAAACATCGCTTGTCAAACCCAAATGTCTCATGGTTTTATCTGTGGAGAACGCTGTTGATATCACATTTGTAAAAACTTTCGAAAAATAGTTCAACGTGTAATACTCAGAGTTATTTATTTAAAACTTTAAGCACACAAACAGTACAGAGGCGGATTTAATGCCATAGGCATTTTCTACCAGTCAACCTTTGGGTGATGCAGAGACAAACAGTGGTAGGTCTGGTGGTGGTTATTGTTTGTTTTCCCCAATAAATAAATAAAATAAAATAAAATAAATTGGCAGTAAGTCAATGTTGGAAATACATCGTCAAATACCCCAGAAGATGCTAAATATAGACCAGAGGCTCACATACCTACCTATGTAATACTTATCATAAAAGCTAAAGTACGTATTCTCAAAGAGCCAAATTAATAAAAGAACGGTAGAATATTTTTGGAGCGACGATATGCTGCTTAATAGGAACGAGGAATGGCTGCAAAATGCAGATAATGCCATCCCAGACGCAGGAGATTAAGCCAAAGGACGGCCGTTCTTCTAAAACCGTTTGCTACATTTATGAAAATATTGTACAATGGATAATTTTATTTTATGGCTATATTAATAAGTGAATGTTAAGTCAACCTAGCAACCAAATAAATATTTGTTACCCCTTGTTCGTTTTTTTTCCCAGCTGAAACTAGATTACATTATACCTGTGTATGAAGATCATATATAATTTACTTACTTACCACGTTACACACTAACCCAAAGGTACAATCACGTGTAAGGAGATTATATAAAATGAACATTGGTTTTTATTAAATCCTTAACCTTTCATTATTCAAATGAAATAATTGAGAGTACAGGACAGTACGGAAAAATCTTTTAGTGCATAGATTTGACCATTATTGTGTTGTACTAACAATATAACATAACACCAACTTTTCCTTTCAGTGTCTCGGCAACCACGAGTTCGACGAAGCTGTGGATGGATTAGTACCATTTATTAGAAACTTGAGCTCGCCCGTCGTAGCAGCTAATCTCATATTAGACAAAGTACCTGAACTAAAGAACGAAACGAACTTATATAAATCAATTGTAATAGTCAAAAACCATGTTAAAATTGGTATTATAGGATATCTTACACCAAGTACGAAAGATCTCGCTCCTGTGAACGATGTTGAATACGAAGATGAAATTCCAGCCATTAGAAGGGAAGTAAAACAATTGAAAGAACAAAATGTTAACATTTTGATAGCTTTAGGACATTCCGGATTTGTGACAGACTTAGAAATTGCGAGACAAGTCGAAGATATTGACTTGGTTATCGGAGGCCATTCCAATACATTCCTTTGGAACGCTGCTAGTATTTCAGAGAAACCTGAAGTCCCTGAAGGGCCATACCCCACAGAAGTAGAACAAGAAGATGGTAGAATAGTAAGAGTCGTACAAGCTTATGCTTACACTAAATATATGGGAAAGCTGCATTTAACTTTTGACGCAGCAGGCGAAATTATAAAATGCGATGGCACTCCCATTTTGTTAAACCAGAAAATACCAAGGGATCCGGAACTTTTAGAAACAATAAATAAATATCGCAAAGACGTCAATCGGATAACAGACGAAGCTGTAGGAAGCTCATTAGTTTACTTAGATCAAAGTACATGTCGACTTAGGGAATGTAATTTAGGAGACTTGATTGCTGATGCCATGTTGAACTATACCAAGGAAGTATATAGCGAGAAATATTCCTATGTGAATATAGCTATAGTGCAAGGAGGACGGATAAGAACATCAATTTATCATGAAGGAACTCCGTTCACTTTAACTAGAGGCGATTGGATTAGTGCGTTACCATTTTCGGACACGTTAGCAATACTCACAATGAACGGAACGACACTCAAGCAGAGTCTAGAACATTCTGTGTCCACATGGCGCACTATAGATAGTACTGGACAATTTCTACAATTTTCCGGAATGGAAGTCATCTACGACTTATCTAGACCTGCTGGATCCCGTGTTGTAATGGCTAAAGCAGTGTGTTCAAACTGTGGATTTTACAAATTACAGGATATAAAAGATGGTTATGAATACAAAATCATGATGCCTAGTTTCTTGGCAGAGGGCGGAGATGGATATAGTCTGTTTGAAAAACTGCCTAAGAATGTACTTTCCTACAATGAATTAGACAGCGTTCTATACATTTTGAATAAATACAATCCTGTGAATATCCAAGTAGACGGTCGAATTAAATTACTCAATGAAGACAAAGTTATAGAATATAATGACGTAAAAAATGCAAGCCGAAGAACGCATCCAAATGCCACAGCCGCAGCAACTAAGCACATTTTAAAATGGTATTACGTACTTACGATTATATTTTTTTACAAATACTCTTTTTAAGTGATGTAAGCAGAATTTCAGTATTGTTCATTTACTTACATAGATTTTAGTGTAGAATTTGAAGGGTGATAAAAAAAATGTTGATACTAGATCATACTTTATTTGACCAGTGTTAATCCAAGCGCAGCTTGCGTCAAATAGACCTTGCTTGAAAGAAATTGTCAAAATTTGGAAAATCATTAGTTTACTCTCTTGGATGGAATCGCCTTAGCGACTAGAAACGAAATTTTAGACATTTGATATTCATCCCCACGCATCTAGTGCTGAGCGCAAGTTTCAGCTGTCACAGGCATTGTCACGGGCCGTGGTTCTAATGAGAAAACGGCGACTCACTCACAGAATTGGTTGGTATGGCAAGTCTTGGCAATGCCGTCTCTAGCAGAGGCCGCCTGCGGCTCGGTGCCTTGTGATACGAATGTTCTAAATCAAGTTTAAAAATGGCTAGTGAACCTACTCGCTCCACATAGGTGCAGTCACGGGCTCATGTATACGTTACATTTACGCAAGATACAAAAACGATTTGTTCCTTAAGTAGGTATTGGCCGAAATTTTACGGTGTTACCGGTCATAGTATTTTAGCGATAGCTGTCACGAGAAAGTCCCCTTTTAAAGCGTTAAATAAATACTTGCCTGTTACTCCTTACTGGCTAGCTCACAAGAGAAGGCACGAGCACTAATCACCACGTTTGCTCAAGACAGGTTGGTAATTGCAGACTCATATTAATAACTAGCGATCCGCCTGTGACAAATTATTTGTAAAACCTTACTGGTAATCTCACTCTGTCTATTGGTGAAAAGCGCATGAAAAGCTGCTCAGTAGTCTCGAGTTTATTGCGTACAGACACGGCGGGGGACTTTGTTATATACTATGTAGTGATAAGTCAAGGTTTCCTTATGATGTTCTCCTTCACCGATGCCAGGGATGTCTAAGATAAACTTAGAAAGTACATTTGAATTGAGAAAGTCACATTGGTATTTGCCTGAATTTGAACTGACATCCTCGTGCATTTTGCGTAAGCGTAATGAGATGGTGGTGACTGTACCTACAACATAAAGATAACGTCTCTTCGTAAAGATGATCTTTCATAGACTAGGTGATAATGTTTTATTAGAATTAGTTATTATTATATAGTATGTGATATAATCAATTGACATTAGTTTGTTGGAAAACTTATTATATAAATTACAATACCATTATCTGATTGATGATTTTTTGTTCTTCAATAATTCAGGCACTCAAAATGTACAGAGGCCGATTTAATTATTAGTAGCATCAATATTTTTGTTTTATTTTTAACTTAACGGCATGACAACTTATATTGATTTTAATTACTACCTCTTTTAAGTACAACCGTAAATAGAAAATACGTATAGACACAATTCATATTTTAGTACATTTAGTAATTTTTAGTATTATATTTAGTACTGTATTATACGTAGTAAATTACGCATTTTATTAAAACATTTATTCAGTTCAAAACTGAAATTCTTATTTTTAATTTGTTTTTAATTGTGACTCTCTGGGGATCTGTTGGTAATTTGGAAAGGAAAACTGAAAACACATATTTTTTACATATATTTTATTGAGAAAAAAGTAGGATACACAAAGTAGGTTAACCTTTTGACCGCCATCGTCACGAATACATGACAAGCGAACGCATGCCCTGTACGCCAACGTCACAAATACGTAACAAAAAATGCGGTGCTCTCTAAGAACTATAACACGAAATAAACAATTAAAACATTACTTTTGTGTGTTTTTATTAATATATCTTAAAAGTTGAAACTCCCGTGCGTATCTAATTGCATAAAACAAATTAAACTAAACCACGGATATTGATAAATTCATGATAACAATGAAGAATTTAAAAGTTTTTATTGAAAAGGCTTGGCGTGGAGGGCGCGCGCGTGCATTTATTCTCTGGCCGTCAAAAGGTTAAGTACAGAGCCCAGCACATCAAGCTACCCGAATCCTTCACGTGTCTTTGATAGTTTCTCAACTTCATTACAATGGAATAAGGTGCATGTTCATACATACATACAGACAAACTCACGCCTTTTTCCCATGGGGGTAGGCAGAAACCACAGAGCGCCACCCGCTACGATCTTTACATACTCCCTCCTTCTTTCGCTTCGCTTAGGTTCGCAACTGGGAAAATTTGACAGATAAGGATAGCGTGATGTGCTGGCCCCTGTACCTTGACAATACAAATAGTACAATATACATGTATTGTATTGTGCTACAGAAAGTCTCCGTTACACGCATTTTTTTTTTGTATATTAATTGGATTTCAGTTAAATAGGTAACAGGTGTTGTGTAATGCAATGTAATTGTATGCGAAACAGTTCAATTGATTTTATATAATAGAAGCTATTTTCATATCATATTTTTTGTCATTAAATGGTTGTTGTTACACTGATCTTGAGGCCGCAGATGCGACTGACACGCGTTAGGCCCTGTGTTATCAGAATAGAATAGAATAGTCTTTATTTGCCTTAAACATGGTATAAAGGTGTTACAGTATGGTAATATAATATAGTCCACATGTTTAGCTATACAATATCGTGTATCAATCGCATGCATATTGACTTATAATATATAATAACATAATATATTGACTTATTACATTGTGAGATATTTTAGTAGCAGCCGGTTGATGACAATAGGCTCGGCCCCTATTACATGGTACTTAACTTATAACTGATGATGCGTGCTGTTATACAAGTTCTTTTTTTCTTTCATGTTTTGTTCTTGAAATCTAAAGGATATACGGAGACTTTCTGGATTTACAGTTCTTACTATCTAAAGTTACAAAGACGAGATTATCATATAAAGTAATAATGACACAAAATATTTTTTTTCTTCGTTTTTTAGTAAAGTACATCGCTACTACAAGATAATACAATTTCAAATTATTATTGGGTACTCAACTAATAAAGAGATAAGAATTTTTAAAAACAAAACACAATTTTTAATCACAGATTAATTAAAAATGATTACGATGTTAATGTTTGTTAGTGACAGAAATACAAAGATACAAAGGAAAATAATACAATATGAGTTGGTTAGAACTGTTAGAAAGAAATAAAATACTCAACAGAAAAATAATCGGAGCTGCCAATGTATGTGCGGTGTCCCATTACAAATACTCTTAAAATCTAAGTACAATACATCAAAAATACTAAGACTAGTGTTACTTAAGCCCGTTTTCATTAACGCTAGATGACACTTAAGAGTCAAGATACCGATTCGCTGGTACTTAAGGAACTTAACTACAATTATTCAGCTTATGCCCATAGAAAACATAAAATCCAACTACGCCTTTTTTTAAACTTATGTATTGCTTGATCGCTTTGAGTTACATGTTTTTTAAATTCAATTTTACGCCTAGTAGACTAACTAGGCCTGATCAAACCAAAATACATGTGGTGTTGTAATAAGGGTAGGTACGTAATTCCGAATTAGTAATCACCTTTCTTGTGACAAAATTTTGTTGACCAGTGTTATGTATGATATGCGTATGCGTCGTTTCAGCTGCACGGATGGGAACGCGTCTCCATACAAAATCCTTGTTTTCTATGGACATAAGCTGAATAAGTGTGAGTAGTTCCAAATGGTTAGACAACTCTAGGGTTGCTTAGCAACAAATTTTTGGAAATATTGACAGAACTGAACTCGCATGAGAATGATGATGACAGAATTGAACTTGCCTTAAAAATATTAGTAAAGAGCGAGAGAGAATCTTGTTGGCACTGACATTATTTATACAATTTTGCATGAGAATACTCAGGCAGAATGTACCCGGCTGATTATATGTTATAACAGTCTTTATTGTACAGAAGCCAGCACGTCAAGCTACCCCAAAATGTCAAATTTTCCCAATTGAAAAGACCTTATTCCTTTTGCAATAAAGTTGATAATCTATCAAAGATATTGGACAAATTGGGGTAGCTTGATGTGCTAGCCTCTGTACAATACCTACATTGTATATAAATGAATTGATTTAAAGGTATCTTGTTGAAAATTGTTTTTTTTTTATGTTCTCTATACCCAACTAGGCATAGCTTAACATTAGTGAAAACGGGCATTAGTGAAACACGGCACAGACACAGATCTAAACGACAATGTTATTTAGTAGACAATTAAACATCAATGTCTTAACATATATTTATGTATTAATAATATGGTTACTGTGTGTTATTTGAGATTAAAAGACGCCAATTTTTGTCAGAGTTTCATTACGAAAACCTTTTTACTGTTAAGAAAAAAAATAAACCAGCCTCCTCACATAATCACTTCTCTCTCCATTTCCCAGTCTTTATCGTTCATTCATACCTGTTCTGTGTCTACAGGGAGATTGTTTTCCTGTAGCCAACATCAGTTTTTAACTACGTCATAGAGAAAAATGCTAAATGTATTTTTGGGCTAGACTCTTAGGTCACAGGAACATATGTCTAGTTAAGGAGTCACAAGTTTGTCAAAATACGCCCAAGTTATTTAAGCATTCCATTTTTTTTTAGCCATTAATGAGGACATGACAAAATCAAGCTAACTTTCTTCAAAAATTTGCTTATTTTCTTCTTAGCGTTTTACTCAAGGGCCTTGAGTTAAGAACTTTCGCATGTTGGCTTGAAAAAACAATCAGCCTGTATATTCATCGATGGTTTCAAAGTTTTTTACAAATCCTAAACCTACCTACTCGTACCAACTCCCTTTTAGGGTATGCAAAAAGCACCGAAACCTTGTTCTGTAGTAGGCTCATTTATGTCTATCCAAACTAATGTTTCAAGCCCAGAAGATGGTCCATAGACAGTTCACGCTAAACACAAACCGAAAGGAGCTCAAAGCTGAGAATTTTCTGGCAAACTTGTATAAATGACACTCTATTTTGAGGGGAAGGGATATTTTGGCGCAGCCGGGAGACAAGTCATTCTTCAATTATCATTTGTATTTTTTTTTAATTTAAGTTATTTTTTTGTTTTTTTTTTAGCGCAGCAGTGAGACGCCATTTTATTTTTGTTTAACTTTTATATATTTTTTTTTATTTTTGTTTTATATCTTTTTTGTTTTGTTTTTTGCTTTTTTATCTTTTTCTTTTCTTTTTTCTTTTTATATTTTTTTGTATTCTTTTTTATTTTTATATTTTTTTTGTTCTTTTTTATTTTTATATTTTTTTTGTTTTCTTTTTTATTTTTTATTTTTTTTGTTTTCCTTTTTATATTTTGTATTTTTTTTTGTTTACACATTTAATTTTTTATTTTTAAGTAAGTACTTTATTTTCATTTAATTTTTTTTTGTTTTCATTTTTTATTCTTATCTTAATTGTTTACGGTTGCTGAAATTTTATTTTTTTCTTATTTTTCGTATCATACGAATTTATACGTACGCAGGCGTGAAGCGCGTACTCGAGAGTCCCTATACTACTCTAATCTCCTTTCGATCTATGAGCGAGCCTTAGTATACATAACCAGGTCTGAAACAATAGTTCTAACAAAAAGTCCGTTTACAAACAAATCACTTCCCACTTACAGTAACAGCAATCTGCCTGATTAATAATCGTTACAACATCTATCACACAAAATCCCTTGCAGAGACTACCTTTTCATTCCAATATAATACTTTTACGTATAATACCTGCTAGTAAATTTTGACACAAATAACACACACGTTCTTAACTTCTAGGTTACATTTAAACTTACACACTAAATATTTACTGGATATTAAAAAACTTACCATTTTATATGCACTTGAACAATCAAATTTATAAGTAAGTATAGGTCTACATAAAACCCAGTCTAACCTAGGTTTTGGAACGAAAATTATCAACTACATCACGCGTGTATTCCCCGAAGGTTTAGGCAGAGAAGTATCTATTTCGCCAGTTAAATTATCAACTAATGTGACAAATGGTCAAGACCGCGCCAACCGCTGTGATTGGTTGAAAGAATTAACAAAAGCCAACTGCGTCACCTGAATTGCTTTAAACTATTTGACTCGTTGATAATGTCGTTTCAAAAACTGATAGACAACGTCCCCAAACGACAGTACTATGCAGTATTGTTACCATTCTGCAGACGGACTATTTTCTTACAGCACAGCACGAGCTACGGTAAATATTAGCTCACGGTCACATATGTAAATCTAATCAATCCATTTAAAAGGGCGTACAGGCAAAAATCCTCACTCACTAGATGCTTAATGCTGAAGGTTACCGCGGTGAATAACTAGTGCGGCAATCTGTACATGTTCTCCCAGGGATACCGAGGCCAGAAATCGATTAGAGTGGTTTGGATATAGTTGGGAGGCCTTTTCCCAGCTGTAGAACAAAAAGTTATCTAACAAAGAATGCCTGTCTATAGATCGAAGTATGCTCGGAGTTTCTATGGATGATAAGATCTAGAACCGGGTGCTGTCGTGCTTGGGGGAGGCCTATACATAGGATTGTGTAGGTATGTTCTACATTATCGTGGAAAATGTCCGATCCATGGCACAAATGGTAAGTTTCCGTTCTCCAATATTATATCAAATATGCTTCAAGGACATATAACTAACATACAACATTAAAACAGGCTGCTAACTAGCACTGTTATACATAGAAAACACACTAATTAATTATATTAACGTTGACTGTCTAAACGACACTACATCTACGGCTCAAGTAGGTACGCGCGACGTCATATCAAGCTACACTTTACCAGTATAAGCTGACCTCTCATCGTACGGACAGCCTTGCTAGATATGTCGTCGTGGTTACCTTAGCTACATCATCGACATCTGTCCTTTTTAACCTTGGATTGACACGGGCATCTGTTATTATTCAGCCACCAATCCCTCGGTCAGTTGATTTACATAAAATCAAAGTCAAATCACTTACAAAGGGGGTCTGAGTCACCCATTCACCCCTTTGTATTCGCCCTTTCAACTCAGTGTCCCATCCGAGTTCATAATAATATCATTTCGGTCTTTTACAATAAAAATAATAAACAGCAACAGCACATTACTATGCGGACAAGAATAATTCAACTCAAATAATATGAATAATGCAAATAATAATAGCGTGCAAATTAATATTTTCTGCCTGGGGTTATTTTTGCTCATAGTTTCACTATTTTATCCGTTTTCATACCCTTTAAGAGTCGACAAAGCTCTCATATCATCGCTGCAATATAAAATCCCTGATATCTCCAATAGCCCTATGGTTTTTGTTTTTTTTAAATAAACAGGTACAGCCTTAATAATATAAACTTATTCTTATAAAATACTTTCAGGGACTAGAAACACGAAAACTATGTTAAATTTCGGTTTTTGTAATAAACCAAGACAAATACTTATTATTTTTGATCACAAAAGGAGTTCTTAATACGTTAAAGGTTTACATCATAGTAAGGGATTGTATTTTGCACAATATTGAATTATTGATAAATAAAAGTAGGTAATACTTATGGCACGGTAATATTATGATACAGTATTGTAACTCGGCCCCATTTCAGAAATAAATGCCTACAGCCGCGCGGTATAAAGATGCGTTAGGGCTGCCCGTCTCCAGTATTTTAATTACATTTGCCTACTTTCTGTTTCTATTTAGTTTTGTGATGGAAATATCCTTTTTATATAAATAAATGAAATACTTTGTATATTGAATAGGAAGTGTTCAATAAAAATGCGTGTTGTTTTTGGTAGATTTAATTAAAGTAAGTAGGTAGGTACCTACCGTATCATGATTCATTCCGAACCGCATATGACTACCTATTTCACTCGTCTCAATAACTTTACATTACTCTATTCGCTTTATTTGTTAATCCAAACACCTTTTTTCGTGAGATAAAAGGAAATACTTATCCATTAAAAAGACACACATTATGTACCTACCTACTAGTAAGTAAAATTATTTTATAGTCTTACCTTTCAGTTTCCAGGTAATTTAAAAAAACTTATGTCTGGATGCGTTATTATAGAAAAAATCGCGCGGTTATTGTTAAAAAAAACTGTCTTCACCCCGAGCGCAACCCACGATCGAAGCGCGTAGGTATAGCTCGCGTTTCGTCCGTTTGTATGAAGTTGCAATACTGTATGATAATATTACCGTGCTTATGGTGTTGTAAGTATAACACTGTTTCCTTAATCCATTATTGCAAAATAACTGCTTGTATACTGGGATCAGAAACATTATCAATGTAGCATGGTAACAGTAAACTATGTGGGCTAGTATCATGAATTTTTACAACGGACCAACCAGCTTCATTAGCAAAATGTGAAAACCAAAATAACGAAAAAAAACAATTATTTATCCTTTTGACCGCCATCGTCACAAATACGTGAAAAGCGAACGCATGCGCCCCCTGTACACCAACGTCATAAATACATGACAAAAAATGCGGTGCACTCTAAGTACTATAACGCGAAATAAACAATTGAATCATTACTTTTGTGTGTGTTTATTTATATATCTTGAAAGTTGAAGTACCCGTGCATATTTAATTGCATGGAGCAAATTAAATTACACCACGGACACTGATTAATTCTTGATGACAGAAGAAATCAATCGTTTGTATTAAAAAGGCATGGCGCGGAGGGCATGCGCGTGCGTTTATGCTCTGGCGGTCAAAAGGTTAAAAAATTAGGAAGCAAAAATCGCGTTGCTGAGTAATAGCATCGCTAGGATTCTACAAAATCATAAAAAAACGCAATGCTTAAATAATGCAAAGTAAATTGGCAAAATTTATCATAAATAATCATTAAAGAAATTAAAGACCATTCAATTTTCTGGTTGGAAAACGCGTCCAACATCTTCAGCATAGAACCTAGTACTAATTGGTGGTCCTGGAGCCCTGGGCGCAGGGACATGAAACTGAGCAAAATCAGCAAAACCTTTGGGGAAAACCCCTGAAAGTATGGCGAGGCATTGTTTAAGTGCCTCCTGACAATCAGCCGCCTCTTTGCATGGAATATAAGGCTCTAAATCCGTGGCTAACTCACATAAGGGCTTAAACAGCTCCAGGGCACGAGTTCTATTGGCTTTCTGGAGTGCTTCAATTACCTTCTCATTGAGAACCTTCCTTTTCTTCTGAACGATAGCCGCTGGTAGGTCTTCGGCGGCTTTCAGGTTATGGTATTCTGGCCAGTTATCAGTGCACGCCTCACAGATGCAGGTGAACTTGTACTGCGATTTCAGAATGGATTGTCGACTCTCCCTGGAGTGTACCGCATGATGCGCACTGAAAAGTTAATGGTGAACAGTATTAGTATTTCTGTTACTTAAACAAAAAACTGGTAACTACAGCCTTGTCTATTCATTTAATGTTTTTTGTTGCTGAACTGATTCTAAAACGATTCTTATATCCATTGATTACTAAGTTAGTTGGTTAATATTTCACTATTGAACTAATTAAGTTAAAATGTTGATATTGCCTTATATAACACTGGCCAGCATGTTGATCTCACTTAAGGGTTTATGTTATTTGAGATATTATTTACAAACTACTGGTTGCCTAATTAGTTGTCTCATTTAGCACTCTGATAGTTTGGCTTATCCTCAGTCATCCGGCATGGCGGCGATTAAGAGAGTTTTTTCCGTCACTACTTCTTCCCAGCAAAACCACTAGGAAGTGGTGAAGGGTGGTGAAGGGAACGAATTTTGATTTTAATTACAATTAGAAACATTTGATAAGTTGAAACAAGTTTTAAGTAATGCATGAGCCTTGAACGAGCTCTGTAATAAGGGCCCTAGTGAACCAAGCTAACATGCGCGACAAAATCTTCTCATCGACTCACACGAGACAATGGGAAATCGAAATCGTGTCTAGCGCACATGTTCGCCTGGCTGGTCTTCCTACAGTTCCATGCTACGTCAGTTAAAGCAATCAAGGCTCTAGACACTATTTATGTTTCCAAAAATATGTCTAGGTACTTTTTAGAAGGTTTTCCGGATTCCGCCACAGCGCGCGCGGCGCTTTCGCATGACTCGATAGGGTTGATCTCCGGCTTCGCCATCTCCTCTTCACTCCGGAGGGCCTCCATATACCTATTGTTAATTACACAAGCATTCCAATGTTAAAAGGCATGTTTCCACAAATTGTAAGATAAAAACATTAATTTACACAAGACATGCAACTCAATATTAGTCATTTGAAAACATGCACCTGGAATCCTCATTGTTTAAACAATTAATATCTGAACATAGAAATAATTTTCATGGTTTGAGTGTGAACTCTTGTCTAATGACCTTAAAAGTAATTCTTTGGTCAAACAACAATGTGTTAGAACCACATGGCTAGAAGAAGGCTCATTAAAATGTTTCAGAAATGAACTCACCCATAGTTATCGAAGATTTGCATTCCTTTTTTAATAGGTCTTAGAGCAACCAACGTCATTGTGGTGTCACCCAGTCTGGTATATCGCACCACATTTGGTGCACATGAATGATTGATCAAACTGTGGAAACCATATGCGCCACTCCCAATATCATAATCGTCTACATAATTCCCATCTTTATCTTCAACATTAGTACTTATGCTGTGCATATTTGTTGGAGCTGTCATCAAATGGCGCATTAAAGTATCTGCGACGAATTTTTTAATTCTTCTCTTTAAGTTAACATCTTCAGCCTCCATAAACCTTTTGATAGCCAGGTAGTGCATGAGGACAGCAGCAGTGACAGTCTTTTGAAATAAATCTGATACATCTCTTTTCTCTATATTTGTGGCCAGAGTATGGATGGACTCATAGTTATCAGAAGTGTAGACTTTACCAGTTGGTGTCTGTTTACATCCTAAATCTTCAGGATCAGTGCATGCATCCGCTTCTGCCGCAGCCTCAAGGACATTTACCCATGCCTTATGGCTTGTCCTAGCTTTTATTATGGTTCTCAAAGCAAGCAATTCCAGTTTAGTGAATTTATTATTCAACATACTTGCCATAAAAGGACATTCATAAAAGTGATACTCGTCCCATGCTTGTAACACACATCCCCTGCTACAGTACATGGTCATACAACAATACGGGCAAGGATACAGGTTACATTTTCTTGAAAAGCAATACGCACAAGTCATTGTGACTTGATGCTTTAGAAGCACACTCACATAAGGGTCCTCCTGGACAAGAACTTCCCCAACTTCAATGTCCTTCTTAGCAATAACATGCCTACCCATTTCTGGAGTATGCTTGACCATCAGCTTGGCGCTTACATCTTTAAATTTCTTATCTTTGGGACCTTTAAAAGAAAATATGTCATCGACTTGTTCTTTCTCATCGTCAGAATCTGCATCGTCGGCTTCCATTAAAGCTTCTTCACAGAGCTTTTTACGCAGATAAAGTTTCGCTTTTAATTCGCCGGGGAAGGTTAAACTAAATACCATTTTTATATCTTCCATACATTCCCTATATTTTTTTAGACCTGCAAGTACTGCTGATCTGTTCGAAACAGCTAAACCGTAAGTTACGGAATTCAAAGGTGCATACATTAATGCCAGGTTGTAAAATTGCAATGCTGTATGCAATCTTTTTCTTTTGTACACTATGTTGCCAAGGTTACGGTAATGTAAAGACGAATATTCACATTTATCTTCCTTGTATATGAGAGGGATAAGATCGTACTTTTTTAAGAGGCGATAGACAAAAAATACTCGTTTTGAATTGTCCGCCAAGGATATAAATTCTTGAGAAATATCTTTCGTTTTCCCATCTTTTTCGACTTTTTCCAACAGTGACTGGTAAATACTGTCAATAGTCAAGTAGAGGTTATCCATCGGATACATTATCGATTTTTTCAGAGTTTCATGGACGTCAGTAAAAGCACAGTGCTAGCACAGTTAAAATGTCGCATTTAGCGACGCCGTTCCTCGCTGTTAATTTAGGATGTGAGATGATTTTCGTAATAGACCAGAGGCTTAAAGCTCAGAATATTTCACTGGACAAATCTGAAAAAGGTAAGTTGTGGGTTTCTGTAATCTATTCAGACACAAGGAGGCACTATTTTTCCATATTTGTGACGACACTTTTAAATTATATTGGAATATTGTATATATAACTATTCAAATAGTTCACTTGATTTATTTCAGTACTCACCGATGTAGCGACTGTATTACTCCATCCTAAACTGCTCGATGAGTTATTTACACCGCAGCCGGTGGCCGCTCACACTCTCTTAAAACAACTACTTCAAGATATATCCTCCTCTTCAATAATGAAATTGGACGATTATTCAATGAACAAATTGTGGGATCTCATGACTATGATCTTCAAGTGGCAGCTATCTGTAGCAACTAATCAAAATATTTTCGACATCACTCGTCGCCATCTGAGAAGTGTTGCCATGCTAATGCAATTTTTCCCTAAAAATATTATTGAACAGGCTATGAGAAGATTCGAGAATTTATCTCATCAATTCACTGATGATGATTATAAATGTCTCAACAATACCCTTATCAATTGGTTTTCAGAGCATCACGCTAAAATTTCTGTTCTTATGCGGTTGGGGCTACAAAGAAAAGACGGAACATTTAATTTACCGTCTACAATAAGTACAAACCTTTTGCATAACCTAGGGGAAAATATTTATAAATACGATAACAAGAAAAATCCTATTGAAGAGTTTGAAAATCGATGTGCTGATACGAATGAAATAACTTGTCTTTTATCTTCAATAGAGAAAATTCATTCTAAAAACAAGGTTGAGTTACAGTTGCCTGTTGAATTTGGAGCCACTAGTTCAAAGAAAAAAACTTTAAAACTTTCTACATACATTCAATTTGAATCAATAGACACCAGTGTCAAAATAAAGAACAGCGATCTAACGTTTATTCCGGATATTCCAAAATCTCCACAGGAGGACTTATTGGAAATGTTAGGAACAATAGGAGATTCCATGTAATTATTACTTTCCTTAATTTACCATTAAAAAGGGACAGTTAAACAAGATTTGACTAGCAACACTGAAATTTTATTGATTCGCAATGCACTGCACTGTCCTTCCCGATCTTCAGTCCCCCTGGCTCTCCCGGTCCCGCAACGGATGTATACTATAATATTACACACTACATAGACATCGTAGCCATGGAAATTCAGGGCACGGGCCGCGCCCTTATCGGGCTATTCAATCAAATCTATTCACGTTTGTATTATTACGGCTTAGCTTTAGATAATTATTGGGCGAGCGCTAGGCGGACGGATGAGTTTTTCGACATTTTAATAATATACCTATCAAGTGAAAGAAACTTGTCTGAGGATTATCTACCTACATTCGTTGCGTATTAAAGTTACGTAGTTTCGTAATATCGAATATATTTAATTATGAATTATAACGAACCTATAACCGTATAAGAATCCACCATTTAATTCTAAATTAAAAGTACCGCCTACAGCAGGCCGTTTAAATGTGCAGTTTAGGGTGGCGCTGTTTGTCAAAGGAAAATGCAATATAATGAAAAATAGGTGCATTTCATTTTAGTTCGGTGTTTTCCCGCCGGCATAGATATATTGGTCGTACTCTAAAGTATCATTCATTACTATCACTTTATCTGACACCTCTAATTTTGTTTTTAGTAAGTGTCTAGGTAATTCATGTACATATCTATACAAATGCATCTATACGTACTTGCGCGCGGTCGCAGCCTTTGGGGAGGGTCGCAGTCCGGGGGAGAGGGAGGGGTTCGCTAATTAGTTGACGTACAGACATCACAAAACGAATGAATATTTTATTTAAGTATCGATTTTCAATTTAACGTCAAGCCTCAAACTACAAACTCTTAATTTGTACTGTATACTCATGGTTTACAAAGAAGTGTTTAGGGTTCCTAGGGCAATGGCAAAAATGGAACCCTTTTAATAAAATATAAGAATATTTTATATATTAATAAAAGTGCTTGGTCGAAACTTTCTAAAATCCACATACAAGCGTGTATATTGGTCACATGCACTTTTTAAATAATTTGATCACAGGCGAGTATAGGGAGTAAGCTTCTAATTTGTGCACAGAGCAAAAAAATCATTTCATGAATTAAAAAAAAAAAATTACTTGCATTATATCGCACACCTAGATCAAAACTGACACAACTCCAAAAACTGTTTTTTTTCAGTACTCAGATGAAAAATACCCATTTTTCTAGATTTTGTAAGACAAGTTGAAACGTAATTTTATAGTAGGTCATTAACATGTTGTAGAATGTCACTGCATATTAAATGGGGCTAGGAATTAGTACTTTCTATTGATAAATTAGTATTTTGGAGTTGTAACTAAACAATCTCGTATTTTGAGTTGTCTCAGTTTTAATCTAGCAGTGCGATATGTCACGATGTGTTTGTACCAAATGCTTGTAGAGGAAAAAAAATTATATTACTTACTATTGAATAAAAGGATAACTAAGTTTACAAAAATACTTTATTTCACACATCACAAGTCCCGAAAACCCCATACCGAGTACAGGTTACAAACACATATTTTTATTTATTTAAATATCAACATTGACTTCTAAAAATGACTTAGAGTTCATCATAAAAAAACACGTGTTTGTATTTACAATACGTCACAAAAAGTTAGTTGCATTGAAATGCGAATACAATCATTATAAAACAACTAATTCTAGTTCTCTGAGATCTTATTTACAAATTGTATTTACATTTCTATTACATTAATTTATTTATCACTAGATTAAGCAGAAGAAATGCAGTTATGATTATACCATTTGGACATCATATCCAGATTTTCTGTCGTCATTTGTATGGTATATTTCTAAATAAATGTATTGACCGCGTCCGAATATTAACTATGATTAAACTATAGACAAAATATCGTGGGCTCTAAAAGAAGAGAAGCGAAATAACTGTATTCACTATTGTAAACTTTTACATTAATTAATTTATCACTAAATTAGGCAGAAGAAATGCAGTTATGATTATACCATTTGGACATCATATCCAGATTTTCTGCCGTCATTTGTATGGTATATTTCTCAATAAATGTATTGACCGAGAATCCTATTTATGATCTATTCACAAATAATTCTTTGACTATAAAAAGAGAAGCGAATTAACTGTATTCACTATTGTAACCTTTTACATTAATTTCTTGATCACTATATTAAGCAGAAGAAATGCAGTTACGATTACTTACACTATTTGGACATCATGTCCAGATTTTATATCATTTGCATGGTATTTTTCTAAATAAATGTATTGACTGAGAATACTATTGACAACAAAAAAATCCTGGATTCAAAAAAAAAGCGAAGCGAAATAACCGTAATAACTACTGTAACCTGTCAACCAAATTATGTGTACAACAATATAATAACAAATTAAAAATTAAAAATCATGACACTTTGGTATCTTATTGAGAATAACGTTATCATACTTGATGTAGTCATTTAATTAAGAGCACAACTTTGTTACTTGCACGACAACAATAAAGCAAATACAATATAATATTAGTATTTTTTTGAGTCCCTATTTCTGTTATTTTTTCTACTAAAACGTAATACTAATATTGGAATTAGCTTGATAGCCTCAAATTCTATTTCAGCAATAGACAAAATAGTGGTATGTCATATTTGAAGGTAGTGAACGTCTCCTGTAATACAGGGAGTAGGTACTACCACAGGGGATATGGTTACACAAAGACTGTAACTACAAACTTCTGTCAATGAAATTAATGTTATAATAGGTTGTACTCTCATGTCCAAGATACCTGAAAATTACTGGACGACGCACCAACTGATTCGATTTTAACTTTACCAGCTTACATACATAGCCAACCAAGATGCCTTAATACCCTTTAACACCAGATGACCAACAATACAATCAATACGTTTTCTATTGTGTCTCGTTGTGAGCAGTTAAGGTGTTAAACAATTATTTAGGTTGAGTTTTACATCATCATGTTTGGATGCGTTATACTGTGTTGAAGCCCTGCTGGAATTACAACAAATGTAAAGGAATAAATAACGTTTATTTTCCCAAAATGTGTCTTATTTGTCTAATGTAAATAGAGTATAGACTTAGACTGGAAATGTATGTCTATTTAGCATGCACATCTGTCACTAAATTATTAATAAATGAGCGAAAAATGATGCAGCATTTGAAGTGGGTTCGAATAGAACAAGGAACTGTTAGATTTTTACATTTTTTTTCCTTATGCAGGCCGGAAACCAGCCTAAAATAGTCATATAGTTCATTAATAAGTTGATCGCATCCCTACTTAAATTTAGCAATGATGGATCGCTTACAGCATTTATAATGTACGTCATCATTACACTAAGCAAAAAAAAAGTGTCAATAACCATACGTGACTGCAAAATACAACTAAACAGAATCACTTTTCAAGCACTCTCTCATTCCAAATGTAATATCTCATTTGTTATAAAGAGCGTGCCAAATAAACAGACACACACACACATACATACACTCAAAATACATTACGCTCCTTCTGGTACTCAGGTGATGCCGTGTAACGTTTGTCGTCACCATAGCAACGACCAGTTCTATTATATTATTTTCTATACAATCTCTGCTCCCTCGAAACATGACGGATTAGGTACATTTTGATCGAGGGGTGAGGCTCGTCTGAATGTACCGACATAATTATAACCATAGAAACTGATGTTGAAGGATAAATTACCGGCAAAAAGTACGATTTAAGTTTTGTTGATCTGTTTGATATGAAGAGTTTCTTTGTTATCTCTGGAACTGGCCTGGCAGTCGGATTAAAAAAAAATTGCGCTTGAAAGCACAATGCTTGAAAAAGGTTGTCCTCTATTCATATATTTAACATCAAACAAGGCCCCATAGGGGCGAGTAAAATCGCGGGGTACAGCTAGTTAATAATACTATTGAATAACATGTTTTCAATTGCGAATGTAAGGATTTTAAACGGTCAAAGGGGACTATTAATTCTACCGGAGTAGGGGACTATTCTACGTTCGTCATATTGAACTACGCCGAGAGAGATTATTATTTTGCAAATATGTACTCGTTTTAAAACTTATTTCGTTAAATGCGTATTCTTGCTATTATAACATCGAGTCTTTGATAACGATCTTATTATAAACACATTATTCGTGCATTATTAATTGCTGTGCTACATTTCAAAATCCCGTCATTATCCCATTTTGTGATCATTTCACAAAATGGGATAATGACGGTTAAGATAAAAAAAACAGTAAAGAGCGTGTCGGGCTCGCCCACCGAGGATCTTGTAACTTGCCTTGTTAAATAATTTTGCCATATTCAAAGTTAAATTTTGATTTTATGGAAGCTACGTTTGCTTGTTAAGTTTTTGCTGATTACTTTAAATGGGTGATAGTTGGAGACATCATTTTTCTTGTAAAATGTACGACAACCTAGATCAACTAATCAACTAGATATATTAGGGTGAGGGGAAAATGGTATTTTTATCGATATTTTCATCATAAGTCGGAAACTATGCAAGGTAAATGAAAAAAAAGGAATAATATTCTGAAAATTTCTTGAGCAAGATCCCAGGCCCCTCCAGACGTTACTTACCTTCTGAGTAATATAATGTATGTATTTGAGTAGTGTTAGTATACTCTTTCAATGTAAGAATACCTGCTAGAATGTCTTAACAACCAATTTACAGGTACACAAATGATATAGGTATGAGGAAGTAAATGTTATTGCTAAATGAAGTTGGTATCAACCTAAAAATAAGCCGAGTTCCACGAATGTTTTTTTGTGGGAACATTCCTCAGACTCAATTTAATGAACCCGATTTTGTAAGCCATATAATTGTTATGCTCACGCACATATTCACAGTGACACATTAATTGTAGGGTATGTTTGACCCTCATATTAGTTTGATACTCACAAAAAACATTCACATAGACGCAGACTATAATTAAGATCATGTTTTTGTTGAGATTTGTATAACAGCGTCTATACAAAATTACCGCCGAATGGATGTGTGTGGCTGTGTTGATTATTATGAACAACATTCTTAAAAATCTGATTTAGACTGTGAGAAAAGTAAGTAATTTCTTTAAGTACCACTCCCTCGGATCTTCACTATAGGCCTTTTTATATTATGATATCCGAAATAACTAATCCTAAACAACAAAAAAAATCACTTGCTAAGTACGGACAAACGTTATTTATTATTATAGATGATGATTTCAAAGTGAAAATGTTGGTTTCCGGAAATAAGCAGCTATCACGGATAGACAAACAGGCAGATGAAGTGGCATCGTAAGGTTCGCTTTTATTTATCATTTTTCACAGTCGGTACGGAACTCCAAAATACACCGAAGTTGTAGATTATTTTATGATCAATTTTTTTTTCTGAATTATAAATAGAGTCAAAAATTATGCCACAGTTTTTACAGATAATAATACCAGCCTGTTACTGTCCCACTGCAGGACAAAGGCCTCTTCTCATACAGGGAAGGCATGAGCATTGATCAACACGATTACTCAAGACGAATTGGCAATTTCAGACTTATATTAAATCTATGTCCAGTATTCCTAACGATGTTTTCCTTTCAATGATGTTAGAAATGTCCAAGATCAACTTAGAAAGTACATAAGAAAAAGTCACATTGGTACTTGCCCAGATTTGAATCCGTGCACAAGAGGGGAGGCTTAAACCACTGGGCCGTCACGACAGACGTTTCTTTAGATGCTGTGGCATAATGTCTTGTGGATTTTCTGTCAAATTAGTACTGGAAGTATGTATATCGTCGATTGAATTATTACTAAAGATTTCTATTATTCTATGACTATGGCTAGAAAGTTTTAGGGTGGCACAACAAACTGATACCATGAGTTTAGTACAACATTCTGGTCCGTCAAGTTGAACATTTTCGTCGTTTTTTCCTAATTTCTACGTTTATGATGTTTTTTTTTTAAACTTGAGAAAAATAATGATTTCTACCTAACCTTATGATATTTATAGTGACAGCCGTAAAGTATTAACATGTCAATTTAAACAGTCATTGGGTTAGATAGAACGATAATTTTGTCTTGATTTTAGTACTTGGCCTAAGTAAAAAACACAACAAATCATATACTGAACTTTTGGCATTAGTTAGTGCGACGATGTCTCGTCCACCATATATGCTCACCTAAGGTTGACCAAGTATGATTAAGTATTACGCGTTAACGACTATCGACTGGTTGCACGACCGGTCGCAGACGCCCCTACCAAGATTTCGACCGGTCGTGCGACCAATCGTTCGTAGCCATGGCCGCGTAACACGCGAGGTTTTTACCTACCGTTCGATGAACTAATCGAAAATGGACGATTCTGAGTCGCATTGGCGGATTCTCACAACAATCCTCTCTTCTGAAGTCACCTTATTAACTAATTAACATTACAATACACCGATACGGCGAAACAATATCCTTGGGTTGCTTAGTCAAAAGAGGTAGCGATAGACTTGATGTTATAAATGCTACAGTTATTTGTGCTCGGTTAGTATTTGTTTTACCCGGTAACAAGTCTATGGGTAACCTTAAAAATCCGTAATAAGAAGCCTTAAAAACCGTCGCACATATTGGGCGAGCCCCTCTCTTCCTCTCCTGGCAACCCTTTCTCTTTCCAACTGCTATAGAAACATGGAATTCCTCGTCGCGTTGGGCGAGAAGCTTTGTTCAGGTAACATGCTCGCGTCGCCGTACACCGGCGCGGTGGGCCCGCTCGATGCGAAGGGGCTTCTTGACCAGGTGCGGGACCGGTTCAGCACGGGAGGCGAGTCTGGAGGTAGCACTGTCTCGTTTGGATCCATCGGCATGCGAATTTGAGCCTTGCGCTGCAATCTTTGTTGAACTGTGGAAGAACGGCTTCGTTAGTAGTTTTGTTTTGTGAAAATTATGTTTTATGAGATTAAAATAATTTATTGGTAGGTAGCTGAATGTTCTTTGACAGTCGTTACAGGTAGTCAGAATCCCGAATGTTTGAAAACCAGTGTTAACAAGGGGTATCGTGTTGCCCAATAACTGGATTTTGGGGGTCAGATAGGTAAACACTCCATGTAAAATATTGATATTCAGCTGCATCCGGTTCGATATAAGTCTTTCTGTCGGTCGGTCTTTTTGGTCGGCTAATGTCGACCCCAAAATAGTTGGAAAACGATGATGATTTGAAGCTGAATGCTCAACCAGATCAAACACCATAGCAAAACTATTAAAATTGGTTGATAGAAAAGCCAAGTACACAAGTTCTCTCTTCGTTTACTCCACATAGCACGAATTCGCCACGCCTGGCAACGTCTAGAGACTGCAGTAATGATAAAGTTAGCGGTCCCGAATTGCGTTGAGCGCACAACTTCTGTTGCGGCCAATAAATTCTATACCTCATTTGTGTCGTAGTAATACGCGCTTGGTTTAGTTGGATAAGCATTAACAATGCCGATCAACTCGGAAAGGGATCGTCACCGTACCAACTCGAGCCGTGCAGTATGTTCTTTGTAGGAAAGGGCCAACTACAATGCAACGCACACCATGTAATCGGTAACGTAATCGTCTCTCTAAGGTGAAATACGAGACGATATATTTAACCCTTCTTTGCATGATTTTTTCTATTTTTGTGAAATAAATCAGGGTGATGTAATTCATGCTCTAGATTAAAGGAAAAATAATTTAAAAAATCCAAATATAAATAAATAATATGAAAGTTATGATTGAAATTTCCATCACCATGCAAAGAAGGGTTAAGTAGCGGACGCCGAGACGTCTCCAATCTCTGTCGTTCACTCGAATTAAGAGAATTGCTGGTACATTCTGTGACACCTTGTGATCCCTTGCTTTAAGTACTCATGGGATATAAGCTCACTTCGCTCTCACGTAACTTAAATTTTGTCGGAGAGATTTTTACACAATACTGTACAGTACTGTTGAAAGTAAAGATTGTACAAAGAGTATTTGCTTAGCTACTTAGGGCACACAGGCGGTCTAATGTTGGGATATGTTTGGGAAAACCATTCGGAGTCCAAGCTGAGCGACAGCAGTCCTTCACGTAAAGGTTCCGGGTACAATGTATGAAGGTGATGTGAAATGAGAAAACACTATTTAATTTATTATTTCAGTAAACCCGAACAATACTATAAAACCAACAGCCAATTTGTCAATCGTAACTGACATAGCCGTTTCAATTTTCTAACTGGCATCTCAATCGGACTATCTTGTGATGTTTTGAAATAAAATAAATCAAAGGTATGAAAAGTAATAAACATAGCGACTACGCGCTAACGACACCCCCTGTCTGCGGACCTCGGCTTAGGACGACGCAGGGGAAGAGCAGGGGACAGGCAGGATCGATCAAGGCTATTTCGGGATGAATGTATAGGTACAGGCTCAGCGGCACGGGCTGTCTCGACGTGGAGCGGGGGGCAGGGGAGAGCTCGCCGCGTCTGCGCTATCCTTGTATACCACGCGGTATACGGACAAAGAATATTCTCGATGATTCGAGTACTTGGAGGTCGGTAATATTATTCGAAACACAAATTCATAAAAAAACATTACCTGCCTCAGAAAAATATACACAAAAAATTGAACAAAAGATAGCAGATAAGTACTTTCGGCTATTAAAGTTGGTATAATAGAGAGAGGGATTTGGATCAGCCGCCAATTGTTACTTTTTTATGAGTTAAAGTTTCCGAGTAAAATATTTTTGGGGTTGAATAGTGTTATTGTGTCCTTTCAATGTATGCTTCACCAGCTTGATTGGCTTGGCGTACTATGATTCGTGTAGAATAAGTTACCTGGGCAAAAACGAACTTAAAATTCCCAGTACAACTAACTTTGTTTCTTTCTTTTCTTATAATATACAATAAGAGATACCGTTATGATAATTCGGGATTAGGTACACTCATTTAGAATGTTATTAGGGTAAGAATTTAAACGTTAAACATAACTGGCGAAATGTGGGTGTACTATAGGTACACGTCTGCCTAATCCTTCGGGGAATACAGGCGAGATGTTATGTGTTTATTTTAAATATTAACAATTCTCAAGTGAATTTCTTCTCCACACTCGATAATGTTGTTTAGGTTACTAAAAGTTATTTGTGTACGTGTTTTTGTCATGGCCTTTATGTTGCTTTGTTTATTTCATTACGGATAGTTATGATACCTGTAGACTGGAAGTGCTGAACCACTTAACACAAGTATCCTTGCTTTAAAGGTGATTTCAAACTCTAAAACTGTAAAATAATGTTGATCAAATAACAACTTAAGTAATAAATACTTAAGTAGTTATTTCTTCAACATTATTGTCATGGATTGTGTACATAAATGTTTTGAGCTAATTGTTATGCCAGGAACTTTGAGTTTTGGAGGTCAGATAGGCAGTCGCTCCATGTAAAATACTGGTATTCCGCTGCATCAGGTGAGACTGGAAGCCGACCCCAACATAGTTGGGAAAAGGCTAGGCAGATAATGTTATGCCAGGAACTTCGTGTTTTAATTTTATTAAATTAATTGTTTGTAAAAGCATAAACTAGTATTGTTTAGACCCACTTTTGAAATTGAATGGACAAAACATACTGACATGTCGTAGTTATACGATTCTCATAAGTAGGTATCAGTAACTGGTATGATAAAGTATTGCGAATTATTTGATCAACAAGTTTTTTTTTTTAAGATAGGATGAAATACCCGAATGAAACGCGAAATGAGGATATATTACGGTTTATATCTTCGAGATATCATTTTGATTTTGTTACGGAGCAGTCTCTGAGAGACATCAAGGACTTGAATTACAAATTAATATTAATCAAATTGGCTGGGGGATCAATTGGGAGGAGCTGTGGAATCGTTTCGTTTCGTGTACGTTTTAAAAAAAGAACACGTTGCCATACACTAGAAATTTCTCCTGTATAGTGGGTGCGTTTAGAAACATTCTAACTAACATTCAAACAGCCAGACCCGGTACAACTACCTGTAGGCCATACACATGTTTGTTCCGTGAGCGGGAATCGAACCCACGACATGCAGCGCAGAAGTCAATCGCTCAACCACTGCGCCAACCGTGCCGAATAAACCGAGAGAGGTGCCTAGATAAGAATTCTACGTTGCTGGAGGGTATTGACATATCTCTCGACGTGTCCATTTACTTATCCATGTCAAGTACGTCAATGGAACCCCAACCAGTACCTGGAAGATCAAGTAAAGAGTTCGAAGATCGGAATTTTATAACTAAAAGCGGTGTTTTTTAGTTATGATACTCCGATCTTCGAAGTTTCGAACTCTATATGATATTGATGATAGTAGGTATTGATGATCTTACAGTCAAGAAGCGCTGTAAAATCAGAATACGCTGCTGAGGTATCAGCGCGATGGTCAGGTCAAAAAGAGTACCATTTTAAATTTTAAACAAAATTGATGGGCCGTTTATTAGACACTGGGCAAGTAGACGTGTGCGTCCTGATGTCCATGTCAATAATTAATAAATATTAATAACTGTTTTCTACTAACATTAGGATAAGAAATTACTAACACATTTATATGGATCTATGATCTGAAATAAAGAATTTATTATTATATTATTATTATTAAATCTAAGACGTAACTGGCGACAGTTCATAATGTAAACGAATAAAAAGACAATGACAAAAGAGCTCCTGGTGTTTGTCGAATGAGGAATCTTTGGCGTACTATGTTGATATACTTTGATAGCTAATCAATAAGGCATAGTTATAAGTAGACTCCGAAGTGGAGCATTAGAGCGAGACATAAGATAGGTCCGTCTTTGTTTAGTGTTAGAAAGGCTTAAGTATGTCCACTATTCTCCAGATGAATAGATTTTTTGCCAGCCAAAGGCGTTCTGAATCAAAGTTTAGGCAGTTTTAGATAAAACGACTGATCAATGTTTCAGTACGTTATGTTATATTTGCAAACATTTAACTTGAGCTCTCGGCGGAGTGGTGGGGTTTGTGTGCGCGTCCTATTATCTCAGAGGTAAGGGCCAAAATCGCTACGAGTAATTATAGATCAAGCTCAAGATACACGCCATATTTCTTTAAATTGCGTGTTTCTACCTGTTGCCAATAAATGTTTTTTCCTTCTTTCAGTACAACAAGAAGTCAGTACCTAATCTGTAGCCATGCACGTCATTTACATTGACCAGAAAGTAGGGTAGTGATGGAAGTTCCAGTCTTAATTTGTATTATCTTCATTCGTTTCCCTTTAATAACAAGATAAAAGGGCAGCTGGGAAGGTATTGTATGACAGAACCCTCGGCCATGCTCTACAATGTACCGTCGCCCAATAAAGTTCATTTTTAACCAACGAAAAAGGAGAAGGTACTCAATTCGACAAGTATAATATGTATAGTGCCTCCGACGAAAATGGCGCAACGGACGCCTTCAATGTTTGTGTCTTCGGAGTATGCTACTACCGTGCCGTTTTGTGGAAATAAACTACTATATAATTATTAAGATTTCTTTTTTCTAAAGAAAGATTTGGTTGGCCATTTCATGCGAAGGAACGAAGACCATGGTGAGAGGAAAGTTTTGATTATGAATGTGGAGGGTTACAAGAGTGGAGGAAGGAAAGATGGATGGATTGTGTGAAAGATGATATGGCTAGAAAGGAGGTGACTTTTGAGATGACGGAAAATAGAGATGTATGGAAGAAGAAGACATGCTGCGCCGACCTCAAATTAATTGGGCTAAGGGCGGGAGGATGATGAGTAAGATTCATATACTGTTAATGATAATGTTCAAACAATACATTCTGCACATTAATGTTATGTTTTACTCAAATGACGCATTGTCCTTCAAAAAGTACTGAGAGCTGTATTTTACTTTATAGATCGACGTCTTTGTTCATTAACCACATTAAGAAATAAAAAATAAACTAAAATATTTTTGTCCAGCTAACTTGTTATACACGAATCACTGCGCGAAAAGTAATTTTAAACATCAATCCTTTTTGTTAGCAGATGTACCAAACAAGTAGTTAGGGGCGAAACATACCCCAGACACAATTTAATGAAGCTGTTTTATTTGGCGGGCGCACACCGGCAGATGATTTAAAATTCATCTTTTGAATTGAATACTTACCCTTTATAGTACATAATAATACTAATACTTTACTTTTGAGGTCGATCACCGAGCATTGAAATATAAACCTTATTTCGATTGGATAAGTATTAAATTAAATTCATAAACTTGTATCGCATGGGGTTCAGAATCATATCGTCGATGTCTTGTCCACCCTATATAAATATTTCTCTCTCCCTCTTAAGTGTGCCTCAGACTATGCGAAATCATTGTTTTTTTTCATTCTTTCTTCTTTCTTTACCTATACCTAACCTTGTAAATATTAACAATATTTATATAATTATAAATAATAATATTTATATAATTATAATTAATATTTGTTGTACCTATGTAAATTACATCATAATTTACTCCACATAATCATACCATACTATAGAGCTGTTTTACGTCCGTGACATCGCACAATCTCAGGTCCAGTTGAAAACCAGCGTCAGGCACTAGTTGACTGGCATTTTTTGCTGAACTGGACCCTTTTAGCACAGCTGAAGGCACATACCTAATAATATATACTTATATATGTTTTTAATGTATTTCTTGTTAGGTACTCGTTCTTTTTTGTTTTTTTTTTTATGTTTAGTATTGTTGTGTGCCTGAATCCGTGCTGAATAAATGTTTTTTCTTTCTTTCTTTTCTTTTTTCTTTCTTTTCTTTATATCGAAGCGCGTCTCTGTCCTTGGGTCTCAATTTCATTCCATTAACACCTTTGAGTCACCGCGTCGCCGTCTCAACATTGACACTTAATAGACTCCACGCACGCGCGCGCTTTTGTTTGACGAAATGTTTGATTAAACGGATACAACATTTCGGCCGAGCTATGTTCTTCGATGTGTCCTCTGGTCACTCTGTAGGACTGAAAAAACTGTAGGAACTGGCGCAGGCAGGGACAGTTTGGTACTACCAACAATCGGTGTGCGTGGCGTTAGGAGGTAGATAATGGCAGAAGAACTTGATAAGCCATCTCCGAAATTTATCTTCCACGCCTCTGGACCCTTGCCTTTTGATCGTGTTATGCCAGTGTCATGCTTCTCCTTGTTCTCGGTGTCTCCCAACCAACGAATCAAATTTTAACGTAACTCACAAAGTAGATCCGGCTTGAAGGAACAGTAAATGTATTAGATGAGCGGAGTCTAAGCTGAGACTGTCGTCTAGTACCTATAGGTTCCGGGTACTATGTAAGTAAGTGGGTCGGGGTAATGTGAAAGTTATTGCACTTATGTGGGTGTAGAAGGTGATGTTAAATGAGAAAATACTATTCACCATTTCATAAAACGGCAAACAAATCTATTAAACTCTCGTATTTCGCAATCAAAAATCACTTCGCCCTTTTAGTCGTCTCTGAACCCCAACCAAAGGGCTGCGATGAATCTGTTTGGGAGATGTGAAGCCCCTTGACCGAGCAGTCTGGCTCGCGGCCCTCATAATTAGGGGCCAGTCATCGGGTTTCCCACCCCACCTGCGGGAAGGGTGAAACCGGTGTTGGCTAACTACGCCGCATCTTTTCGATAATTTGAGTACGTACGCAGTTGTTGGTAGTATTATTCGCAATGTAATGAAAGGAATACCTACATTACAAATTCAAAGAAAATAAAAGCTAAAAATTACAAAAGAAGGGTAGGCAGGTACTGTCGGCGCTCGACGTACGGTCGGATTTACGATAATATTCTGGGCTTTTTTTATAATTAGGTTTAAGCGTACCTGTGACGACACTTTCCCAGATAATTCTTGAGCGCCTATAAGTAGGTACCTAAATACCCTTGTATCAAAGAATGTAACTGAATTAAATACGGTAATCAAACATGTATTCTCGAATGTTCTTATAAGTAGTTAAGATATTATAACTTCGCGATAGTTATCATTTACACGAATACACTGTTTTCATACTCGTCGCGAACAGAAGCCCGGTAAAATGTATGTGGAGACGCGTGTTTTTTTTTTTATGTGGTATTTTTGTGCACGTATATTACTAATATGATGTATGGACGAATATGAAGCTACTATCTGCCATCAAGCAGCGATGCTGTGTTCCGGTTTGAATGTACAGACGCCAAAACATCAAGCTACAGCAATCTGTCGAATTACTTTTATAGTATCCAAATTTATTACAAAAGAATAGGGTTCATGTCTCTTCTCATACAGAGAAGAAACGAGCTGAATCACCATGCTGGCTCAAGGCACTTTGGTGATTTTAGACTTATATTATCTTAAAGCCCAGGTATTCTCACGATATTTACCTTCACTGATGCCAGTGATGGACAGGATAAACTTAGAAAGTACATATGGATTGATAAAGTCACATTGGTACTTGGTCGGATCTAAAACCTCGTGTATGAGAGGCGAGGCCTAAACCACAGGGCCATTACGACATGTCATCAGATGCTAGGCAGATATACCATATAAAACACTTTGCAGAAGCCTACACAAAGTGAATTTCAAAAGAGACTTAATATGTGTATCCGTAATGAGGGGTCTCATTTCGAACTACTTCATCATCAGACTATCCTTTTCCCAACTATGTTGGGATCGGCATTTAGTTTAACTAGATACAACTGAGTACCAGTATTTTACATGGAGTGACTGTCTATCTGATGATTACAACCCAGTTACTGGGCAACACGAAACCCTAGGTAAGACTGGTTGTCAGATTTTCGGGCTTCTGGCTTCTCGTAACGATTGCCTAAGATCTACGGCTAACGGCTTTACGTGCATTGCGAGACACGGAGGAGTCCCGGTATGTAACGAACGGTCACCAATCCACAGGCTGACCTCTGCAAGCGTAGCTTAACCTTTGATCGAGACGTGTGTCTTTTTTTTATTTAGCCACGAGCTCTGCAAACTTAGAAAGTACAGACGCCAGCACATCAAGCTATCCCAAACTGGTAGATTTTCCAAATTGAACATGGATCTTATTCTATTGAAACTACAACTTTCAAATAAATTTGACAGATTGGTGCAGCTTGATGTGCTTGCGTCTGTATATAATGGATTGTGAAAGTCACATTGGTAATTGGCCGGATTTGAAACCATAACTTCGTGCGTAAGAGGCGAGGCTATTACGACATGTCTCATCCAAAACAAAATACTAAAAATACTTACCATATAAATACGCCATGGCGGCCGCAGCGATTGTGACTAAAGTCGACATGTAAGGCCTGATTAGAGAGAACAGAGCGCCTAACAACGTCCCACATGCGACGTCACATTCCCTTTGCACGTCAACGCGAAGCTCTTGAGCGGTCAACTTAGACCGGACGGTCACCCAGCCGTGTCCGCAGGCTGCGGCTTCGTTTGTGATGGTTACGAGTATATCACCTGCGAATTATGAGAGTGATTAGTGTAAGGTTCAAATATATTTGGATTGTTAGCGGAACGGAGCTACCATTTTCGTTTACAGTAGCCAAAAACTTAATAACATACCAAAACAACAAACTTCAAAAATCCAACCACAAAGTGAAAAATAACTTAAGTTACGGAAGTCGGTGGCAAGTAAATGAATAAGAGAGAGACAAAGTATTTTTGAATAAAGAACTACTGCTTTTCAACAATTTCTGCCACTGGTAGCTTCGATCAATAATAGTACTAGATATCGTGTCGGCGCAAAAAATACGTCTCGGTAAATATAAGCGCACTTGAAATGTGAGCTCTTATTTTGTTTAGTTGGCTTGAGACACAGCCAATGTAAAGACGTCTCACAATGCAGCTGTGTGTATTCAAAAGTTGCAAAAATAATCCCCGAAAAAGCAATATAGCGGCCGGAATATCTTACTTTCAGTAAGAAGTAGTACATGAAGAATTAGTTATATTTTAATTTTTAAACTAACAAATAATACCAAATTTTGAACAAAATGACTGATTTTAAACCACCGCTACAAATGTTTGGCCAAGGCTCGCCAACATACGCACAAACTTTTGTTCAACGGAACAGTAAATGCATGGAGTAGATTTGTATTGTAATAATAATTAAAAAGAAATTGTAACTAGAAATTATAACTAATATTATTAAAAAGAAATTGTAACTAGATCTTCAAAATTGGTTGGTTAAAAATTGGTTGATGCTACTTTTGTGTCTGTTTGTTGGACTCTCATTAGATACTTAGCTTTCCTTTTTTATTTTAGCTTTCCTAGCAATCCATTTACGTGTGCAGAATGGTTCTCGATTGTCGCCAGAGAAAGAAGAGATGACTTTTATAAGCCAGCTAAGAATTCGGTTATATGTTCGGATCACTTTGATAAATCCGATATATCCGGAAATACTAACCGACGTCGATTGATTAAAACAGCAGTTCCTAAATTACAGGTACATTAATTAATGACTATGGCGCCTTGGCTATGACTATTCTAATGTAAACGCGCGAAGTTAAAATAGTCGTGAAGTTTTCCAATTTTCTGCGCAATTTTCTTAATTTTTCTTTCCTTAAGAACCTTCTACAAATTATTAAAAAACTTACAAAAAAAATTTGGCGTGACCAAGGGAAATAGGGATTCATTTTTATATGTATATATAGATTAAAGAGTCTTTTCAAAAACACAGATTCAACCCCCGTCGAACGACCCACAATTGGCAGCACCCAATACTAAACTCTCAGTATCTGACGTTGAAGTGCAAGTGAGTAATTTAGCAGTAGGTGTCGTCAAATTATTTTGTGAGAAGATAAATTATTAATTTATTTTGAAATTAAGTTTTTTTTTTTTTAATTTTAATTTACGCAAAATCATTTCAGTAAAAAAATTGGACTTAATATTTTCTTATACTCTAATAATTTCGCTAAGTGATAATAATTTTTATTTGAGATTTGTAATTAATTTCAGTAACGTATATTCGCGCCTTTGCAGATAATTAATTGAGGACATACATTATTTTTTTCAGCATCTATCATCGAGTTATCTCTCCTAATGAGCGCCATACTAACTTCTATGTGATAGTTCTAGTGTGATAACTTCTAAATCGTGTTCATACCTATGTAGACGCACTCATTTCTGTATACGGGTTGATTACAATGAGCCAACCAGCAGACAATTCATGGCAATGTCTTAATAAAATATCTATTGTACTAATTTAGTCCTACTACTTTTTTAAATCGGTCAAAAATATTTGCTACCATATAAAACGAACCTTAGCCTAAAAAACAATATTATTATTCTGCTACTCTACGTCTTTCAATTCTTACTGTGTTCTGAGCATTGAAATGTCATACCAAGAACTACCGTGTCTAGTTTCAAAATAGAGTAAGCACTAAATTGTCAACAAAATGTTTTTGACCTTATTGCTTATGCTTTAAGTTTAATTTTAGAATAAATATTTTTGTACTTATTATAAAAATGACTATTTATTTTCAAGCGATATTTAAAATTTATTTCTTTTACCTTTCTCCGATGACAGAAAAACTTAAATATAAATATTTTGCAATCGTAATTAAACTTTATGCTTGAGTTTTAAGGTTTATAATGAACTGAAGTTGTTAATAATATAAAACTTTTTTGTATATTTCGTAGTAAAACATGTAAATGTCTATGTGTGTGTAAACGTGGCCACTTTAGCGACGTATTTTTGTTCCCAATCCTGTATCTAGTACTATTATTGATCGAAGACTGGTAGTCAGAAAACCTCAAGAGTAATCAACTCAGCCAAAAAGGCCCTTCATTATTGCCCTCAAGATTGCTCAAAAACCTGATATTCAAAATCGAATATTTAAAAGCTTCTTATTTCAGTTGAAAATTAAGCCTATATTCCCCAAAAGGGTAGACAGTGAACGAAAGTACGACGTAGTAGAAGTAGGGTCAGCCTATTCCCATAAACAGGCACATATCCAGACACCCGGCTGCTAAAACTCCTGATGGAACCCTACCACCCTACCCTGGATCTGCCCAACCATGCCAATGATCTCTAGTTAGGTAGTCGCGATTTTTATGGCATATAAAAGAATTACCCACACGCCACGCAATAGGTACGTCTCTGCCTAACCCTCCGGGGATAACAGGTGTGATGTTATGTGTATAAAATAATTAGGTGACTTACCACTGTCTACATTAGTTTCCAGTTTTAATCCCGGTGATGGGGTCAAACTAACTAACTTCAACGCCTGCGGATGACCGGTCACAGTGAACGTGGTAGGAGGGGTCAGTAGCGACACTTTGGTAGCCGACAGTCGAATCTGAGGAAGTAGCAAGACTTTGGTACAAGCGCGGTATGCTCCCCATTCAGCGCATAGTTCCACTTCTGCGGCCTCTATGATTGGTGTTGCTGGGATTATTTTGCAGCCCATTTGTCCTACAAAAGAATAAAATGTTACCAACGTGAATGTTTTGAGTAGGTATGTGGAAGATAGAAGGGAAATTGCAATCAGTTAAATGTTTATTCACATCAAGAAACGAACATGAACTGATACACATCAGTCATTTAATTAATAAACAACCAGTATCAGGCACTAATTATTACTAGAAGGTACTATTTTTATGGCATGATTATTGTTTTCTTTTTTTTGAGTATTGTGTGCGTAAATGCTTTTCTTCCTTTCTTTAATTTCACATGGTTGCGATCAACGATTTTATAACCACGGCAATACGGATGTATTCTAGGTAAAAATATATTAAGTCTATTTTGTCCGTCAGTAAGATTACCAAGAATATTGGACACGTATTTTTTGCTTACTTAATTCAATAAAAAGTGACAATGATATAGCACATCAAAGTTCAGGAGAAGGGGCTTGTGACGTCGCGCCGTGCTACACTTTTAACGAAAATTGTAGTACGGCGTGACGTCACGCGCAATTTCAACGCACTATACCGTCGTCATTTTTGGTTTACGTGACAAAAGAAAAAATATGTGTCCATTATTTTTGAGTAATCCAACTTTCGGACCAATCAGATTTTTTAAGGACACTACCCTATCCTTTGGTATCAACATTTTATAATCACACACATAACATCCGCATTTATGGTCTACAATTGCTTTTGTCTTGTCGGTATGTACCACAAAGTCCAGAAATAAATCCCAAGAGCTTTTAACCAAATTTGAAAACAAATCAATGTTATTCCTTACCATTAATCACATGCAGTACAGGGATGGCGGTGTGCGGCGCCTTCGTCCTGCAGCTGTAGGGCAGCTCGATGCTGGCGCCCTCTAGCGCGTAACGTTGTTGTTCCGTACATAGCAAGGGGCCCGATGTGAGGCCCGACGCTGTGAAGGCTAAGGGGACTAGAGCTGAGGGCCACTCGCCGGGAAGGAACTCCATCTGGCCGGTTAAAAATAATTAGTTAGTTAAATTTATTACGGTGTTTCTGTTTATTAATCTCATAATTTGTCATATACCAATTCCGAGAATATTCGTTTTGTTTTGACTTATTTATATAAGTTACTCTCCTTCTGTATTTTATTATATTCACTGTGTATATAGAAACACAAAATACAGGCGAACGCATAGTTGGGTAGTAGGTTACCGTCCACCCTGATCTTGTCTATGTACTTACAATTAATTCATCCTTTTTATAGCAAATTCATCTTTCCAAAATGTTTGACATGATTATCTAAAGATTATTTTTCATGGGATCGCTAACGCGTGCCCATTTAGTGTTCTCATAACATACCTGCGCAATTGGATGGGTTTAGACTGCTGGCCCTGTACTTGGACACTCATGGTCGCGGCTTCGTACAGACATCTCAACACCTCGATATAACGATAGTCTACTTGACATCGCTGTAAGGATTCCAGAACAGCCCAGGTTTCGACAGAGTCAAAGACCTTCTCATAGTCCACAAAGGCCAGACACAGGGGCTGATTATACTCTTCGGACTTCTGTATAATCTGCCTCACTGTGTGAATGTGGTCTATGGTGCCATATCCTCCTCGAAACCCGGCCTGTTCCGGCGGCTGGAACTCGTCGAGTCTCCTGGCGAGACGATACGTGACCACACGTGAGAACAACTTATAGACATGGCTCAGGAGCGAGATGGGTCTATAATTTTTAAGAAGGGTTTTGTCACCCTTCTTAAAAAAGAGCACCACCAAACTCCCGCTCCATGCCTTTGGAGTTCTCCCACTGTGAAGGACGGTGTTGAAGAGGTTCTGTAATTCCTGTATAACAGGGGCTCCTCCAGCTTTCAAAAGCTCTGATGTTATTCCGTCCTCACCGGGGGCTTTTCCATTTTTAAGCTGCCTCAGAGCTAACACGATCTCGTCTTGACTGATGTCAGGCAGTTCGTCGGTGTAGTGGCGCGTCAGGGTGGCTCTGGAATCGTGGTCATCTTGTCGGGAATGAGGGGCATGTGCAGCGTATAATCGGCCATAGAAATTCTCTATCTCGGCGGAGATCTCTGGCTTTGACAATACGGTCCTCCCATCGTTCGTTTTAAGCTTCGTCAGGTGGCTCCTGCCAAGCTGCTGAGTGAATACTTTGGACCCTCGGTTTCGCTCTATCGCCTCTTCGATGAGGCGTGTGTTGGAGCTCCGAAGGTCGTGCCGTACCATCTTCGCAATTCGCTTGTTCAGGTCTGACTTCCCGACGAAGTCGCTAGGGTGGTTTCCCGTCTTTTTGTCATCAACCCGAGAGTCTCAACCGAGAGTTTGGATTTCTTGCCAGTCCGCTGTGTTCTGCAGAACTTGGTGCCCTCATCCCTCAAAGTCTCGACTAGATTGTGTAGGCTCTCGTCAGCGTCATCAGTGGGTTCCAAGGCAACAAACCTATTCCCGAGAAGCTGCTGGAACTTCTCGGTACCCGCCATGATATGGATTGGGTTAGGTCGGAGCGTGGACTTCATCAGTCGGTTTCTTTCAAGCTTTATGTTGATATTCAGACAGCCTCGGAGAAGTCGGTGATCAGATCCGGTATTGAACCTGTTGATCACTGAGACATCTCTGAATATGTGCTTTCTATCCGTCATGATGAAGGCGATCTCATTTTTAGTCACAGTGTCGGGGCTTTGCCACTTCCACTTCCTTTGAGGCTGTTTCTTAAAGAAGGAGTTCATTAAGAACATCCAATTGCGCAGGGGAGTGAGACAGGGGGATGTTATATCCCCGAAACTGTTCACAAGCGCGTTGGAAGATTTGTTTAAGACGCTGGACTGGAAAGGAAAGGGCATTAACATAAACGGCGACTACATCTCACACCTACGATTCGCAGATGACATAGTCTTAATGGCGGAGTCGCTAGAGGAGCTGAACCAGATGTTGGACGGCCTAGCTTCAGCCTCGCGACGTATCGGTCTTGGCATGAATTTGGATAAAACCAAAGTCATGATCAATGGCCACATTGATCCAATACCGGTCGTCGTACATGGCCACTTTCTTGAAATCGTTTCCGAATACACTTACCTCGGGCAGATTCTGCAGTTAGGTAAAAACAATTTCGAGAAGGAGGCCAAGAGGAAGATCCAGCTGGGCTGGGCAGCGTTTGGGAAACTGCGCCGAGTCTTCTCGTCATCCATACCGCAATGCTTAAAAACGAAAGTTTTTAATCAGTGCGTCCAACCCGTCATGACCTACGGAGCCGAGACATGGACACTCACGGTAAGGTTGGTCTACCAATTCAAAGTCGCTCAGCGAGCTATGGAGAGAGCTATGCTCGGAGTTTCTCTGAAGGATAGGATTCGAAACGAATACATCCGACAGAGAACCAAAGTCACCGACATAGCTCAAAGAATTAGCAAGTTGAAGTGGCAGTGGGCTGGCCATATCTCGCGAAGAACCGACAACCGCTGGGGTAAACGTGTTCTTGAGTGGAGACCACGACTCGGCAAACGTAGTGTAGGACGCCCTCTGACCAGGTGGGATGACGATCTGCGAAAGACTGCAGGCAGATGCTGGATGCGGCAAGCTGAAGACAGGGCGCTATGGCGCTCATTAGGAGAGGGCTATGTCCAGCAGTGGACTAGTATAGCCTGATGATGATGATGATAACATACCTTGTCCAGCTGCAGCTGATGCAGTGTGAACACGTTGTGCGGCCGGTCCAGGCGCAGCACGTGCGTGGCGGGCGCGGCGCGCGTCAGCACGGCCAGCGACACGTCGGCGCCCGCGAACACGGCCACGCCGCCCGGCCCGCGCCAGCCCACGCCGGCAAGGCAGACGCCCCAGCTGCCCGTCACTGGGGAGGTCAACGTTCATGTTTGAATGTACTTATGTTGAGAGAACGGGAACGATCGGTAATATTAAAGGAGTAGGTATATTATAAATTGACAAGCATAAAAAAAGATTACAGTCTCTAATGTTTCTTTTTTAGAATTATGACTAAATAACTTGTTTTTTGTACTTTCTATCAGTTTATTAATAGGAAATCAACAATGTCGATGTGCGACCATATTGTTATCTACAGCCTTGTTACACCAGTTATATTTGTTGCATGCTACGAACAATATTATAATAGTTGATGACATTTTATATTCTACCGCATTCTAGAACAATCGTGGCGGTACCTTCCTATATGCCCAAAAGCCAGGGTTGTCTTTATCAAGAACATAACATCGTCGCAATCGCGAATGCTGAACCTGATCCTGAGTTCGATTTTCAAGTCGGGCAAAGTGTTATTGGGTGTTTCCATTAGTAATTTCGCAGGACTTTCTTGTGATACCCCTATATATTCTAATACACACTGACTTCTCAAAAGAAAATAGCTGTATTTTTTACTTCCTTCTAAAGTTTTTCTTCTAGGTTCTTACCAACAACTCTGTCGGCGCGCAAGTCAGTCCCGGTGACCCAGACTTCGTCTTTCACTGTAACTCCACTCACAGACCCTTGGAAGGTCATGAATGTTCCCACCATATCCAAATTTGGTATCAACAGCTCGGTTCCAAGGACGCTGAAAAAGAAACGGAATGGTTTTTATTACAAATTGTTAAGAAGAGGAGAAACATGTAGAAATTTTATTAGTAATTTTCAGAAAGAAAACAGATATGAAAGGAAAATAATTTCTAGGAATTAATTCCAAGTGACAAGTTGAGGGGGTTTTAATGAAATATTTGATCACAAGTTTAGGTGTGAAATTCGTATTATTGTCTCTAATTGATACTATTTCCACTTGTGTATATTAAGTCGATTTCACAATGAGTCCCAGTTGAAAAAGTCAGAAATTGTTTTGATGTGAGGGTTAAAGTTGATTTTACAAAAACATATTTTTGTTTACCATTTTTGGATAAATTGAAAGACAAAGAATAAATTGACATAAGACTTGGCGTGGCTTTATCTAGCCATGCCAAGTCTTATGTGACTGTAGTCTTGTGTAACTTAAGATGAGCCAGTTGCCGGTGAGCCTGTTTCAAAGTCCTACCAAGTCTGTGCAGCTCACTATACTGGGTGGTACTGCTCACAGTGCTCACAGTGCTCACCTGTCGCTAGCGGGGGCGGGTCGGGAGTGCGCAGCCAGCGGTGCTAGCGCGGACACGTTTGCGTGCGGCGCCAGCAGTGCGCGCCCCACAGAGTTTCTCATCACCAGCCGTACGCTAGTCTCGTGTAACTCGCCTGATGGCTCGGCTGTGCAGTATGTTGGTACTGCCACTTCTACATGGATAGCCTGAAATTACAAACAAATCACATAATAATATCTAGTGTCCGACCGAAAATAGATTTTCAGCCGACAACGAAAACGGAGAAGGTTCGGTTTTAGTATCTAACCCCCGACGCAAAAACGACGGGGGCATCGTAGCTCACAAACAGAAAAATCGATTTTGATTTTGTTTGAAAGATGAATTAGTCGGGAGTGTTCTTAGCTATGTTTGATAAAAATCGGTCCAAGATGGCTGCCACCACAAAATGGAAGGTTACATATTTTTTCACAACTCCCTTAATATTTGTTTCAAATGAAAGAGCTTGACTAGTGGAATACTATACACTTTGTTAAATTTCAAATCCAAAATGGACGCCACCAAAAAATGGCGAATTACATTTTTTTTTAACAACTCCTTCAATATGGGTATCATATGAAAGGGATTGTCTATTAGAATACACACTGTGACAAATTTCTAATCCAAGATGGCAGCCAACACAAAAAGTACGAATAACATATTTTTTTCCTCAATATCAGTATTAAATGAAAGGGCTTGTACTACTACTACTTGGTCTAGTAGAAAAGGAGTCTTTATAGGTCGAAAGTGGTCCCCCGTCGAAACGAAATTTAATCAAAAAATTTCATAAGAAAGTACGTATGAATTATTTTATATACTTTTTTATATAACCTTCAAATTGACAAATGACCATATGGTCATAATTTCAAGGTATCTTTTATCTTTTTATAGGGTTTCACGTTTATACCTTTTTTGTTCTAATTGTGGCTATTTTTTCATAGTATTTTTAACTTGTTTTAGACTTTTTAAGTTCATACTATTTATATTATTTTGTTTCGGGGGTTTTTTAAATTTAAATTTATTTTTTTCCACCGAATACGCAAAGGAAATCGAATTTGATTAAGACATTAAAAAAGCACATTTCTGCTGTTCACAGGCTGGTACTTGCCCATTCTTCTCTACACGAAAGTACCTTACGGAAAGGGCAATTACATTCAAAAATGCATTTTTAATGATCTTATTAAAATAAATAATTTGACTTTGAGTTTAAAAGAAATAAAACTAGATAATCCCATTAGCAAATAAATTTTCATGTGTATTTCTAGCACCGGGCTCATGAAGTAGGCCGAATGACGCGTGACAACCTCGGCTTGGCCGTAGCTTCGGCTGGTTTATGGCCGAATACGAAAAAAAATCGACGAATTTATTACGAATCATGATTATTGGGCCGAAAATAATATAACATCACGCCTATAATATCCGAGGAGTTCAGCACAGTGGTATACCCATAGTACATCCACATTTCGTTAGTTATGTTAAATCGCATGTAATAGTGGGCACCTATTGCCTTCAACCGAGCACAAATATCAAATCTGGGATGCTACTGAGAAATTTCAGATAGAAAAACCTAATAACCTTGCCCGACCCGGGAATCGACCCCAGGACGTCATATGCTGCGCCAGAAGCGCTTGCGACTTAGTAGTCGCAAGCGCTTCTGGCGCACTGTGACTTCTGGCGCACTGTGACTTCTGGCCTCATTACCCTAGTGGGTAATGAGGCCAGAAGTCACAAACGAACGCACAATAATCCATTCATTTGAAAATCTGAATGAGACAGGGGATGTCTCATTCAGATTTTCAAATGAATTCAAACACTGAATTCAACAAACAGCAAGCACACAAATGGAACAGATTTGAATTTGACATTAATAGATTTTACACTAAGACTATTTTCTATCGTCCATTACGAAAACAAAAGACAAAACTCACCGTCTCCCTATAAATATTATTCCTCTCATCCTTATGCTGTGCCACAATAACTCCATATCCCGGTCTCACAGCAGTTACTTCACCACCAGCGCTTATAGACAAGGCACCATCACCGTATGCCTTCCAATTTCCTCTGGGTAAAGACTTCAGCTTGACCACAGAGCTCACAGCTAAAGATAGCCGGTCTCCTGAAGATAACTCCTTGGATCGACCCTCGACTAATGTTCGTATGTCGGATAGACCTAGAATCTCGATTGTGCTATCCCAGGAGCGGGTTTCTGCTGCCTGTGGTAAATAAAATGGGTTATGAATAAAAATATGTGTTTACAAATTAATCTTACTTTATATACGTAATTACGGTTTCTGTCACGTGTTTACTTTGATTAGCTGAAATAAACGCGTGAATATAATCACATTCACATTATTATAATATGTATTACAGATTGGTGTTTACGTAATCCTGTCTTCCACAATTCTGTGGGGCCCCTCACAGTAGTGTCAGCCCTGGCAATAGGGAAATATGACTTGACATTTGACTTGATGTGATGTTTTTATAAAAAGTTTTCAAAATCGGTTCGCAATTGACGGAGAAATCCGTGAGCATACAAAAAAAAGGCATAAATACAGCCTCTTCCTTTTTTTAGGTCGGTTAACAAAATGTTTACTACAAAAATGAAGCTTCAAACTAAACCTGGCCCACCTTATACCACATTAAACACCAACATCATCATAATTTTTACTTGTAACATAATATACTTGACACCCATCGGCCAATAATATTAGCTTAAGACTATAATGGCAAAATTGTAAGGTTCAAAACCCTTTACTGTTGAAATAAATCATATGTACTCACTTGTCCCATATTCCTCACTCTAACATCAATGGTTATGACTCCTGGCTTCAACGGTACCACTCGAACCGACAGGCCCTCGGCGACCGACCTCTCGAGCATATCTGAGAACAGTCACCAGATGATAGCTATACACAGGTTTGCTTCATAAAGCGAAAGCGTCAGCGTAGCTCGTGAATTTCGATTTATTTTAAGTTTTCTTGTAAATTGTGACTCTTTATTAGGTTGTAAGGTAGTAAAAAGTTATTCGCGACCTACATACATTCTTCAACTTACACTTACACTACTTTCATAAACTCGTCATCATACACCTCACATTCTTAGAGATTTAGATAACCTTATATAAAAATATATTCACTTAAATACCGAATCATATGAATAGTACTGCCACTCAGTAAATATTGTATAACTCATGGCTGAAAACTATCCTCTGAGATTACACCTGGTTCAGGGGATAGAGTTAAAACTTCTTGGCAACTATCATACCCTACTACATATATTCTGAAGTATACTTATTACTTATGTAGCGGTCGCGAATAACAATTTTAATAACACAACCAACAGCTGGAAATTGCCGGAACCTAAGGAAATTTGAATTTAGCGGACTGGCTAGGCGCATCCCCCTGGAAGACGTAAAGTTATCCAATAGCCAAACACCGTTTAAGGTTGGTCTGAACGGTCGATGTCAACGATCGACAGCAACCTACAGTTTTTGTATGTGAAATATTCAAAATGATCATGCCAGCGGCGGCGTTTATAGAAAAATGGAAAAAGGTTTTTTGAAGGTTTTCAGCACTGACCATCAGCATGTGTAGTATAGAGCCGGGCGGCGGCCGGGTCCCGCAGGGTCCACGTGACGCGCGGCGGCGGCTGCAGCGCCGACAGCGCGCCGGCGCTCAGGCTGCCCGCCTCCACCCACAGCGGGCTGGGGGAGCCCACCAGCAGAGTTTGTGTCGCTGCCTTGACGCGGACACCTGATATCGGGATCACCTGTATAAACAACATTTAAATTGGTAAACTGAAAAATTGCTTACACGAGGAGAGTTTCTCGAACCTCTAGAAGAAGAATGCGCAAGAATGTCATCGAACAGAAACAAAATCCAAGATGGCTCCCAAAATCTGTTTCCGTATATATTTAGTTGCTAATTTCGACATTGGTGAAGTTTGAAAAGACTTTCAGGCCTGCTAACCCCGTAAACGTAGTCTATTCAATGTCTACGTCAAGAGATTACATTAAAAAGTGTTTGAGTAATAGTAATATTCGTAATAGAAATCGATATGAAAGTTTTTTGGAGATTTATGGTTTTTGTGTTCATAGGCATGTAGACATTTACGAGTATGTACCGAAAATAAAATCAATGTCCAAATGTAACAGGATGTCCCATGATTTTCAATTTATGTCAACAAAAAGGTAGAAATTTGTAATCGTCAAGTAAACAAATAACTAACTTCCAACATATCAACACAACAAAGTTTACATACATAGTCATGCATTTTTCCCATGGGGTTAGGCAGAAACTACAGACCGCCACCTGCTATAATCCTTACATACTCCATTTGCTTCGTCTACGCTCATACATCTGGTTATACACCGACGCCGGTTTCGAGTACTACGGACCTGACCTTTTTGAAGTGTAATAAATGTGTAATAGGTACATGAGGGATATCTACGTTACCTCAACTTCAGACTCAGCACTCGCCATTTCAACATTAGCGATGTCGGTGGCCACGAGCTTGATGCGGGATTTACCGATTGATAAGCCGTGCACGGATCCTGACGCTGTCACCTGTAATGGAAGACATTTAAATAGTAGTTTATTAGTGGTGTCTTCTAACAGGCATAGTTTGCTTAAAAGGAGGCTCCAAAGACGTCCAAAAGTAATGATACCGCTAATAAGGTATTTGACTACTATGAACAAAAACAAAAACAACAAAATATATTTAAAAAAGTACCTAGTAAATAAGATCTAAGAAAAATATATTTTAAATCAGTGGTAAAATGGAAAAGTTACACGCTATTGATGTTTTTCTTCCATCCTTGTCACTCAGAACGGCGTTTGTAATGAACGGTACCATGCTAAGTCACACTGTGGCGTTTCTGTATAGTGATGTCTCTTTTCAGGTTTTTTTTTTTTAGGTAGGGCCACTCGCAGTTCAGCACTAGAAGGCTGTTTACTGCTTAACCGGTCGATCCAGTGGTGACCTTACAAGAAGGCCCCCAGCCAGGGCTAACTACAAAAGTTAATTTAAACTCTTTTCATCATAGTAAAAACACTTACAACTTCGCCATTTTGTGAGATATTTCAACATGTCTTTTAACAGTGGCTTTTCTTTCTTTTAAGTTCCTAAAAGTATTTATGAAAAATCCAGTCAAATACCCTATTGTGGTAATAAGCTCAATTGTATTTCATTCCATTAAGAGCAAAGATTTTTATTTGAATTTTGGTACTTGCAATTGGCACAGGATCATTATTTTACTTGTTGGAGCTAGATTATCGAAGTTTAAGTCATAAAATTACAGCTTTTGCTGGATCCAAGTGCCAGTACAAATGATGTGTTTAAAGATAGTATTTAAACAACTAATATATCTCACTCAAAATAATTTGGTTCAGAAAATATTGCGGTCTCATTTTGAACCGATAACGGTGAAAACCCAAAATATTGCAAAAAACATTCACCGTTACTTCAGCAGCTAATCAAAAAAAAGCCTGGTAAAGAATGCTCGCCATCAGTTTAGCAAGTATATAGTCCGTACCTCAACATGAGTGAGTCCTGTGGTAGCTGTGTAGTGCAGCGCGGCCAGGTGCGGCGGCGGGCCGCCCGCGTGCCGCAGCTGCAGCCGGGCGCCCGGCGGCACGCGCGCCTGCGCCGGCAGCACCTGCAGCGGCGGGAACACGAGCACCTGGGGAATAAGTTGCATTGTCCAGTTAGACGAAGTATCAGGTATACTAGTTTCGGATCGAGATTCATGACTGAGAAGACTGCCGAAAGGCTTTTTCAAACTATCAACCACGGTTCGTTTACACCCTTAGGTTAGTCGATTAGCTAGAGGCGACTAATATCAAGTAGTCTATATTATTATTATAAGGAGGTAAAATTTCTTGGTAAGTTTGTATGTAGGGGGTAATCTCCGGAACTTATGATCTAATTGTAAGAATATATTCACAGTTAGAAAGCTGCATAATCAGTGATTACAATTATGCGCCATCTTGGATTTCGATATTGACCCCATAACCGTTATTAGCGACCCCGAAACCACGAATTGACACCCATGACGAAAAGTTAGTATAGTTAGTCGGCGCCATCTTGGAGTTCGACTTGGACCCCATTATCGTTACTAGCGACCCCGGATACCACGAAAATAACACCCATGACGAAAAGTAAGGAAATTTCGTCAGCGCCATCTTGGATTTCAATTTTGACCGCATAATCGTTATTAGCGACCCCGAAAATCAAGAAAATGACACCCATGATGCATTGGTCGTTCGGTTGGACGGGCAAACGGTCGGTCGGTCGGTCGGTCGGTCGGTCGGTCGGTCGGTCGGTCAGTCGGTCGGTCGGCCGGTCGGTGGATCGGTCATTCAGTCGGTCGATCGGTTTGTGTGCGTGCGAACTAGACGTAATACGTGTACAGTAGGGTCTAACTGCTCATCACTGGTACTATCTCTGTCTGACACTATGCAAGGTGACACAACGTGCTCTTTAGCCACGCCCATCAGTCAGCTCGAGCCCGCGACTTGTTCACCCTTAAAGGGGGTGGAGGGGATATTAAAGTTCGAACGAAAAATTATGAAATCCACGCTCGCGGGCCAACTACTAGTGATATATAAAAATCTTCACCAATTAAGTCCACATACTCACTTCAATTTCCGGACTCCAGACGCCTCCAAACAGAGCCCTGACCCTCCCGACGCCCTCGGCCAGGCCGCACATGCTGCCGGCCCGCACGGCCACGCCAGCCGAGCTGCGCCAGTCGGGCGCGCGGCCTGCCGCCAGGTACCGGTGCGATACGCCCTTCACCAGCGCGGCGATGGGCACGCATGCGCCTACGCCTACTGCGCGGGATGTTGATACTTCTACGCTTAGTACTTCTTCGATGTGAACCTGTGTGGTTGAAAGGTAGATTTATCAGATTTTATAATGGTGTGTAACCACGTGTAACTCGTCATCACGGTATTAGTCGTAAGGATCGGCTGATGTGAATAATACGGCAACATCATTTCACTATTCGTGATCTAATCCTCATGTAATACGAGGACACTGACCGCACGAATACGAAACTACGGCAAGGATCAAGACGCTGGCAGCGCAACAATCATCCTTCCGTGGCCATCGTCCTTTGGGGTACCAAAGCTTGCTGAATATTTTCCAACCAAAATTAACTTAATAAAATTTCCCAACAGTAGTGTGTCGAACTGACAAGGTGGTCAAAAATGCCAACTTTTGTGTTACACCGCTTTTGTTTACACGAGAATTTCGCAGAACTTTAACTTGAGCATTTTAATTAGTTATATTTCTTATTTTAATATATAATGTCACTTGATCTCACCTCAATCAGCTGTTTCTCGCCCTGAACACACATGTCGGTGACCAGCAGGTCATAGGACCCTGGCCCGGGCACGGTGGCCGTGAGAGCTCCGTCCTCGACCTCTGCCGACACACCTTTGGGCGCTTCCACGGCGTACCGACCACTGCCGCCTGAGATGGTGGCTATATTGCTCACTGTCTCGCTCTCCCAGGCTATGTTCACCTAGAAAAAGAAGAATTTTTTACACCATGACCACTTGTGGTGTTATTTATGTGTCCTCCGAAAAGAATATACCTTAACGCCTACTAATAAAGTTTAATTTCAATTACAATAAAAATCATTCCAATAATTCCAATGAGATTAATTTGCTGTCATGTGCGTTTCAACCTGATCATTGGCAGAATAGCTGATGTGATGAGCTATTCAGCATCAGCTACTCGGCCAATGATCGCGGAACGGCTCAAGGCCCTGAGCAAGCTTACTGGTAGTGAAATAAGAGACATTTTTAAACATTCCTACCTTGATTGGATCGCATTTCAACGGAGCGACGACCCTCGCCTGAATGGACGCAGTCGCATCGGGAATGCTCGCCTTCAACACACCAGTCCATCCGATGGCCAGGTCATCAGCTAACACTACCTGCAAACAATCGATTACTGTCACAAAGGCACAAAGCATAATCCTCGTAATAAATTTGGGTATTTTTCATTCTTTTTCTCATTAGCAGCCCGGGGTCTGGATTTAACTTCAGTTGATAGCAATAGGCTCGCCCCCGATTACATGGGACTAAAACATAACTAGCGAAATGTGTGTGTTACCATTTAATAGGTCCACCTCTGCCCAACCCTTCGGGAATTACAGGCGTGAATGTTATTTATGTAAATTTTGAGGCAGGAAAAATACCAGTAATTATTAACTTTCATTACGAAATCACAATCTGACGTCAGCAATTAGGTAATGTACAGGTTTACAATGTAAAAAGCCGCCGGCTGTTTCTCAGATGTCCACTGACGCCAAAGACTGCTTGAAAGTTTTTTGAAGTGAAACTTCTTTAGAATCGTTGTGATTTCAAACCGGATGCAACGGAAAAAACGACAGGTAAGAGACAGAAATACAAAAATGTGTAGGATGAAGCCGGCAAAGAATGAGACAGAAATATACATACTATTTTGGAATGTGATATTATCCAGGAAATTCATGTTGGATTATCACACGATAGTCGCGAAGTTTGAAATAAACTTGTAAAAAGTGAACTTGTTTCTCTTTGGAACGAACTCGCAACACGACGTCTACACAAATGTGATACACATTTATACTATGAATATCAAATTTTAAAAGACGTTGTGATATTCATGCAATAGATATTGAAGTGAAAACTTCTTTAGCATCGTTGTGATTTGAAAGTTTATGAAACGAAAAAGCGACAGTAAAAAGAGACAGACACATAAATTCATAAGATTTAACGTGGGAGAAAATGAGATAGGAAGCATTATACAGTGTTTCTTATGTTGTGGAAATTTTATATGGGCAAACGTATACTTGTTGACCCAACCTTAGTAAGGATTTTTAATCTAGGATTAAACTATACCAGTCTCTCTTTTCTGTCTTTTTGCTCTGCTCCATACCCCCTCTGACGCTGAGGCAACGCTGAGGCCCAAGATGAACACGAGTGTGTTCATCTTGGGCCTCAGTGTTGTAAGTGTGTTAATACGTGTTTGTACTCACATGCGTAGTACAAAGCTTTAGAAAAGGCATCACAACAGCTGTGTACGTGTACGTATTTTAAGTTCGTAGAGTTTTTTATCATTTTTATAATAAAATTCTTCAAATATGCATATAATATTCATATAATAAAAACGAATGCAGGATATTATCGCGATTATCGAAAAAAGATATATTGACCATATTAAGACCGAAGTATTTATTTCATACTTTAGTTACCATAAGCCTCTAGTATCATTTATCGAAAATGTAAGCTTGAGTCTGGATATGTAAAATGTCCAAAATTAAAATGTAAAATAATTCTAAAACTTTGTATCACTATGATCGTTACTAAAACCTACAATTATCCTCTTCCCAAAATATTACATTCGTCTCATTATCTAGAAGCCAAAATTTTTGAAGGTTTCACTTCTACCACGTGTGAATTGCACACATGTTTTTTTTTTGTATGGGGGTTTCATACCATATAAAAGACAATGAAGGACTCACTTGATAATACTTATTCGGTACAGGCACAGGCACGTACTCAGGGTGCTGTTCAACAAACAGTCTGTTTGTAGCCTTGTACTGTAAGCCGGGGTGATGGGGTTCAATTTCCCATGACATCTTGGGACCATTCTCGTCGAGAAGTTCACGACCAATCGCGTCCAGAAGAGTCACTTTCACTGATAACTCTTGACCAGGACGAAGCCAGATTCTGTAGGAAAATACCGTATTTTTTATTAATGCTGGTATTCAATTTTTAACATGGGTTAGTAGGTTCAATCCTCTCGGGTTGAAATGTCGCCGTTATCGACAAATAGTGACAACACCAGATTGCTCAAAATGTAGATAAAAAGGCACATTCATGGAAAGGACGCACAATATGCGGTGTCACATTTCCACAAGTTCTAAAGTCGAGTATCATGCACACGCCACTTGGAAGAGGCCAATATGTGTTTGTCCAATTGTTGGAATGCGATAGATGTTCAATGATAGTAATGGCGGTAAAACTAGCAATACGCCATGCTACGCAAAGTTAAAAAGCCTGTTCATTGGTGATATTTCATACAATAAAGACATGTAGCGACATCTATCTCGCAACATACGAACTAAATCTGACGTATCCTGCATCGCGATATTAAAGTTATCCGAGCGAATGAACATATATACCGACAACAACCGTACATAATACGCCCACCAAACAACACCCGTCTGGTTTGAGGACCCTCCCTTTTCTATGACGGAAGAGGAACTTTACACCCTGTTTCTCATACCCCCAAAGACACGCGATTCAACATTTGACCAATGACCACACATGGTGTAACTTCGCGTGTCACATGTGTGCTGCAGCGTTGATACGTACTTGGGTGGAAGAGAGCAGTTTCCCGGAGTATCTGGCGGTTCGAGTCGTACTCGGGACACGTGCGGAGCGCATCTAGCGTCAAGGGATACCGACTCGCGTTCTTCGTCCATTTCTGAAGTTATTTCTAAACGGGACTCGCCTTTCTGTGAACCAATGATGAAAGGTCATTATGGTTGACAACAGCAGAATGAACAAACTTTGCCCACAGAGTAATACGAAAGGGCTCGTCCATTAAAGTAATTACACTCTTTCTTTATTCTCACAAACTGTTTGCATGACATTATATTAAAACGACTAATTGCTAAATTTATGACAGAGCCTATATTTTTTTTATTAATACTGTTAGCAGAAGTTAACATGACCGATTCTATTTTAAATCTTTTAAATTTCTGATACACATTTATTTTTTCATAATTTTACCCTAATTGAGGCGTCCTTGTCACGTTCTGTTTCATGGGTAGAAAAAGTCTTGGGAACCCCTTTAATATAGGTATTATGATCAAATCTCACGGCAAGCGACACGATGCCGTTTCAATCGGGTTTAAATTTCTTATGATAGTATTTTTTTAAATTTGCGCAACATTGTTTTGCCGCGAGATTAAAAGCTTGTAAAAAGAAGATTCGCATTGATAAGTCGTTACTTCATGACTTTTACTAACAATCAAAATATGTAAAAAACACATACCCTTCGACATTTGAAGGTGAACAGTTGCACGTCAGGGTATTTATGAGGCGGCGGTCCATCACGAGCGGTGATCTCGGCAACTCGAGTGTCGCTGGACTGCGGGACTAGAGATTCGCCCTCTGCCAGAATCTGTGGAAAATAGCTTGATTTATTAAAATAATGTTAGATTACGTCTGAGAGATGTATAGGCTGGGAGCCGCGCGCACTGGCACACGAGTAGTGTCGCCGATACGACCGCGAGACACACGAGCCGTGGACACACCGCGGTACTTACCGGGAGTGTAGCGCCAGGCAAGGCATCGGCGTGGAGAGGCCACAGAAGGCTGGGAGCCGCGCGCACTGCCACACGAGTAGTGTCGCCGATACGACCGCGAGACACACGCACCGTGGACACGCCGCGGGTATTCCACGCACATTCTAGTACGCAACAAGCACCATCTGCAGTAAAAAAAACGTTGATTATTGATGAGAAAATAGCATTAATTCTTCTCTAAAAGTACGAATCCATATTTTTCCATAAAAATGTCATACTAACCCATAGGTTGCATCCAGTTCGCTACAGTAACATTATGCGGTTCCGGTCCCTCCAATAACGTCACTGCGAAAGACCCGCAGTTGCATCTGCGAAAAATAAAAATGGAAACTATTTCATAATTTATGTCTTTTAGTATCAGATTCAGCTTTACATTCACTAGCCAATATGTTGGTTAAGTTGTTGCACTTCAATCATGGTAATTTAAACCTTATGTCAAAGTAAATACATACGCTCGTCGTTTGGAATGGTTACACCGGAGCTGTATTACTTACGTATGAAAGTTAAACAGCTCGCCGGTTTCAGGGTTTGTTGCTGTGACCGCTATGTGTAGGTGATGCGGCTTGCCGACACGCGCGTAACCTGAACTCGATACTTGAAGCATCTCGAACGGCGTTGACAATACTCTGCAAAAAGATATCAAAACAAAACTGTAGACCGAAGACATTTTTTTTTTGTAGGGTAGAACGCCAGACGCTAACGTCAAAATTTATGGCAATTACATTAGGCATGTTGAAAAGAGTCTCGTGACATGTCTAAAGCTAATGTCACCTCCATACAATTTGATCCCCAAGAGTTTCTACATTGAACATTGAAGTTATGAAGGGTCCCATAAGAGCTAGTTATCAGGTAGTAAAATATTGAAGCATTTAGCAGCATAGTAACAACACGATGGTCGTCTATAGCGAATCACAGGACTGCGCGTCACGCAGCGATTTTAAGATGCGTGGCACGCTTCTTGCTGCGCAATCTGACTCTCATATATAATAAATTTGTAATCCTGTATTCCGCTCCAGTATTATTTACTTTAAAATTTTAAGTGCTTTCAAAACAACTTTACAAATAGCAACTGCATACTTAATGTTCTTACGTCTCATGAACAAAAATTGCACGTTTATTACGGTTTTTGTTTATTATTATTAATCAATTTGTACGGTTTTCTTTATTTCTCTCGCCCAAAAGTCAACTGTGAGAGGGCTGCTCACACAGTTGACTTTGGCCAGAAAACTGTCTCGTGAGCTACTCAGTGCGGAGCTCATGAGTACTGACTCATGAGATCACTGTCAGAGCACTGGCTCTGACAGTGATCTGTTCGGAACTAATCGGGAAAACCCGAAATAACGTTAACGTTCAGAAAATTATTACCAAAATGATGAGCTTACCGTCCAAAGGCGTTAACATGGGGGTACTTCTTCAAGTGCACTCGGACACCGACCTCGCCGGTCCCTCGTACCGTCACAAGGCCGTCAGACGTTAGAGAGAGAGGTCCAGCTGCTACCTCGCTCTCTATTTCAGACCACACGACGGGCTCGTCGCCTCCACCTATGTGTTTTAAGTTTATTTCCCTGGAAAATAAAAAAGAACATAGGTAATTTGCATAATATAACATAACGGCTGAATTTCTCAAAGGGCTTCACAAATATGTATTATTTTTATCACAGTACATCTATATTGCACCAGTTATGATTTAACCAAGGTAATAAACCATAGAGTCAGCCTATTGGCATTAACTGGGCGCATCTCCAGACTCCGACCTGCGACTGTGAAATTCCTATCATTCTAATTGATATCTCACTACACCACCCCCCCCCCCCCCGTTTTGAGCTTCACGTGATTAATGGACGATCCCTTATGAGTTATGAGGTTTTAAGTTATTCCAATACAACTTGTATACTTACTGCACTGTGTCTGTCCACGCTACATAGATGCGCGGCGGCACCACTTGTAACGGGTCCACTGCAATAGCTGACACTTGGCCTTCTACCTAGAAGCAAAATAATAATGTTCAAGTTACATCTTACAGGAAAGTGCAACAAAATATTTCAAATTAATCATTTTCCTTTTAATATTGATATCATCACACCTGTTTTCCTCAACGGGTTTGACATAGGTGTATATTTAGTACAACCGAATTTCGCTACTTATGTTTCACCCTGTTGTAATAGGGGGCGAGCCTAATGCCATCAACCAGGCTCAAATCTAGACTAGGCTGCTACTGAGAAGTTCTTGATGAAAAAACCCAATAACACTAGCCGACCCGGGATTCGAACCCAGGGCGTCGAGCTCAGCAGTGGAGCTTGCAACTACTGGACTTCACTGGACTGGACAAAGCAATAAAGATTTATATTGATCTTATTATTGTGGCACAATTAACCAGTCACCATGCCTATCTGTCCATGTACAATGATATGTGGATTATAAAACCACACATCCGGTTTTAATTTTAAGTCATAGATATAATATATTCTTAGTAGCAGCAGAGATAGTAAAACAAAACTTTTTGTAATTATACCTTCCGTGAAATTGACCTCCCAGCAATAAAATGCAACCTCGCAGTGATGGTCAAGGGGCCAGCATTCTGGGCAACCGCATCAGTCAAGGTACCGTTTTCCGTGGACCGCAACAGATCAACATTAGCTTCCCCTTCCACCGCTAGTCTTATCAAAATCTGGTCCCCAGCTGTCAGAGCATGCCCTTTATCATCTAACAAAATACAGTGCACTACAAAAGGTTCTCCCTTTATAAGTAAGCTTGAAGGACGTAGGGTGACTCTTATGCTGTGTGCCTCTGCAACGGTAAGTGTTGCCGTGGCAACCTCAGTTGCTCCTGACATGAGGTGTACAGTCGTAGTGCCTAAGTCTGTGCCTCTGACTAGACTGATCGTGTCTTCTAGTTGAGCTACGCTGGTATCTGGGACTTTTAAGTAGTACATTGTGTCTGCAATGTCTTGGACGGTGAGGCGGCCAGCACGAGCTCGTACAACCCTAGGAAGAAATATTTAATATTTTATTCAAATACATGATTATTACTATTTTGAACACAGAAAAGTTATGAATTTCAAAATTACATAACAGCAATCTACTTACACGACTTACGTGTATCTGAAAATTAATGTCTTCACATGTTCTTTGGGTATATTTGCAAGGTTACTATTATTTATATTATGTTATAATGTTTATTAGTGTAGTAGGTATTAACATACTATGTATTTTATTTGTTATATTTTTGTTTGATACAGAAGTGGTAGCATCTCACAATGGCGGCTTGCCTTGGAGTGTGTGTAGGATTTTAGATACACATACACATTGTTTTGTGTGCGTGTAGGCGGCTCGGCCAATAATGGGCGCTCCCGATCTTACGCACATAGAAACATTGTGTATGTCCAACCCGTCTTCGTGAGATGAAACATCTTTAACAGATATTATTGTAGGTTTAATTAGGTACTCATTAAATGTATGGTTGCTGTTATTGTTAAAATTATTTAAACATGATATTTGAAACTGTATTCTCGAAAGGGGATGATGTTCAAATAGGGGATGAAAGATTGTTCAGTAGTTCACCATAATTGTCCATGGGTAGTTTCCCAATGGAGTATGGAGTTCCACAGGGCAAACAACAACTTGGAGTTACAAATTAAATATGAATTTGTATATCTCATCAAAATTAAATCAAAGACTTACTTATATCTCAGCGTATCACCAGGCGCAATGCTTGCAGTAGCAGGCATCAACACAACACTAGCTATGACTTGCAGGTTGAAATCCGTGCATATGTTATCAAGGCATGCGGTGACTCTAGACTCGCCCATAGCCTGACCGTATAGAAGAACAGAATGCGAACGTAAACCTCGGGCTTCCAATTCAGTGACCCCGCGAGGCGCTTCGTAGTCTGTGTCCCGCCATCTGACTAGCCTGGAGAATTGGAAAATATTGTAAAATGATATTGCAATGGGTAATTTCCTCCTCACTTGCTTCAAACCAGTCCGGAGGTTAAATTCTTAAGTAACCCCTGTACTATTGTGTACTATTCAATAGATTTGCTAATATACAGATTCCCAAATTCACCCAAGATTGTAAATTTATGGATCATCTGCTATAACATTTCTAAAGTACACATAAAATAGTTAATTATGTATATTGATGCCTATCAACTTCAGATGCTTAATTGCATCTGTTCACTACTATCCACGTAATGACATGATGACATCTCATTTAGAGAGCCTCTTGAAAAGCCATTATTAGTGAATAATGGCTTTTCAAGAGGCTCTCTATATGAGAGAAAGAAAAAACAATTAACCGAATACTCTGGACAGTAGATAAATAATAATTGTGGCTAAATGCCAGGAAATATTCTAAAATGAAGTGGTAATGTACTTACGTAACCAAAAGATCTTCGCCAACATTACTGCCAAGATTCTCTATAGTCCATGTAAAACTTATTCCTTCAAGAGTTGAAAATGTGTTTCCTGGAATTGTAAGTAAAGTATTTTTTCGTAAGTTATTTTTGAGGAAAAATAACACATAGATCTAAAAAAAAAAAATAATGTCTTTAGAGTCCATTCATCACATCAGCCAATAAACTTCTATTATTTTGCAGATATGGGCCCACAAAAATAATTATTGCTTGAAATAACGAACAGCCAAAGGAATTATCTCAAACATGTTGAATTCTAAGCCCAAAATCGCTAACATTCCCTGGGGGCTGTGGCTGATAGGTAATGCAGTACGCAAAATACGCGCTATGTCGTGGAGTTGCGGAAATCGGCCCGTCTAACAATACAATACAATAGGTAATGCAGTTGTGTCTGACATTGATAGCCCCGTGGCTATCAACGTCAGACACACATGCACATGCATTTATACTGCATGTCATGCCCGTGCATGACATGCAGTATAAATGCATGTATATACACTTTGAGAACATACCTTGATCATCATAGGCAACAACTTCAAAAGCTTCCGGTGCTTCTTCCAGAAACAGGTTCCATGTTGTACTCATCACTTTTAGAGACCTTATCTTGTCTATGTCTACATCTCCTCGGAGAATCTGTATTAAATAGAAGAATATTAACCTCATGATATTGAAATAATTATGTGGGTCATAGTACCCTACTTGAGATTTGTTATTTTGAATAATTAATTATTCATTTTATCTATAAGTGCAACAATACTTAATTATTGATAAAGTCAACTTTTAACATCTGACTAGCCTATTCCCAACTATGTTGGGGTCGGCTTCCAGTCTAACCGGATGCAGCTGAATACCAGTATTTTACATGGATCGACTGCCTGTCTGACATCCACAACCATTACTGGATAACACCATACCCTTTGGTAAGACTGGTGTCTGACTTTCGGGCTTCTGACTACGCGTAACAACTGTCAAAGATCTACAATTGACAGCCGGGACTAACGGCTTAAGTGCTTTCTGAGGCACGGAGGTGTCTCGATATTTTACGAACGGTCACCCATCCACAGACTGACCTTGGCAAGCGTAGCTTAACCTGCCCGTGCGGCTGTTTTTATTTAGCCACGATCTCCTCAAGTCAACTTTCAACATAATGAGTTAAAGTGCGTGAGCATGTTCGTAAGAAGTTGGCAGTGGTTTCATCACAGCGCTAATGTTTTCTCATTAACTGTTCTTATTGTTCATGTATGTGTTTGTGTATATGTTTATTTGTGTATATGTTCTATGTAGGTATTATATTTATAGTTTATAATAATATATATATTACTTTTCACTTTTCTTTTAAGAAATTGCACCTGCCACTGTTTGTCTCTGCATCACCCAAAGGTTGACTGGTAGAAAATGCCTATGGCATTAAGTCCGCCTCTGTACATTTGTGTGCTTAAAGTATTAAATAAATAAATAAATAAATGAAGTGCAATTGATAATCATTCAAGATGCCTGATAGGCCTAATGTAAAACATTGTATGACTAGGGTAGGGTTGCCATCTCTAAAATCCGCTAACTAGGATAAGGATTGCAAAACCCCTGATTTTGGAGCTTAAAACCTGGACTTGTTAAGTTTCCTTTCAAGTTACTTGCATTTTATTCCTATTGAAAAAACAGATATATACTTAAAAATAAAACCTTTTAAACAAGGCTGATAAATGAATCCCCGCCCGCCCTAGGACTTATCCGGGGAAACCCGAACAACGTTGACCCATCTCAGCATTCATTGAGAAAAATAGAAGAGAAGTTTGTTGAAATTCACTAGTATGAAAAATGGAATCCTGGGGTCTAAATAGAGAAGATAGTAAATGCTGATATAATTTGCTTCTCATCAATTTGAACTTGGAAAAAGATATTTAGTAGATACTATTAGAAAAAGAATAAAAAATAATTACAAAACCAACTCTTCACATCAGTTTGTCAAGTATTTTTGCTTTCATAGAGAAATAATGTTTTTGTTAGAGTAAGAAAACAGTGATAAACAAGTACTGCTTATTTATCCTCTCTTGAATAAGAAGTGCTCATATTCTTAAAAAAATGTCATCCCATGTTTAACTTAAGCATCACTATACAATTATCAGCTGTTTGCAACACAAACACTTGGAATTATTATCTTCCAACATTCTTTATCTAATTAGGTGATAATTTAATAACCTTAGGCAAACAATTGTTTTCAATGAAAATAAGATGCAGTTTCCCGCCATTTTACTGGACTACGTTTTACCTCGCCTGTGTTGACTTCCTCGGCGAGAATTATCACCGAGCCAGGTGGTACACATGATTTGGAGACTGAGACCCGCGCCGCTCGTGAACAGTGTCCTATAGCATCATCATACAGCGGCTCCAAATCTATGATGTCATCGCGAGACAAACTCCTGCAAAAAACCACTTTATGTAATCTTTTTGGATATCAAACAATAAACGTATAAAACTTGATGAGTTTACAGCTAAACCTTACCATGTGTAACAGCCTCCTTCTATGATTTCAAAGGTAAAATTGATATACAAATCCTCAAACCAAGGCAACAACACCCTTGGAGTATTTATTTTAGCTCCATCACATGTGCACCCAAGAAAACAAAGAAGCGATAAGAAAACAGCAGTCTTCCTAGTCTCCATGATATTATTACAGTAAATACATCAATATGAGCAAATTAATGTCTCTATTTTGAAAATCTAACCTATTCCTAAATCGGCAAATCGCGCATTTCATTCAAACATCTGACAGTTGTTTATGATAGATATCATAGATATATTTGACAGTATCGGACCGGTTTTGGCGTCTAGAGTAAAACCAGAGGTCATCGACTATTGTCTAATAATTCAATAATACATTGGCCTAAAATTCTATATTTGTAATAATCAACTGGAGTAAAATGTGTAGTCACAATACAAAGACGAAATAAAAATGCAAAGAGTGAAAAATATAGTCGACCAAATAAAAAAATATTGATGTATTGATTTTATTACTTCCAACTTCACTTTGCTGCCTCTTGAAACTACCGAGTCAGATAAGTTTGTTACACATTAACTCAACTTACTTGATAAATTCACAAACCAATTTTTTATATGAATCCTGCAACATGTCCACTATTTACTTATTATACACTAGCTATAGACAAGTTCGAGGCATAAACAAACAACTAAGTAAACAAAAACACATCTCTTTCTTCCATATTGGAGCCACTCTATTTTAAAATGGAAAAAAAACAAAATGTCAAAATGTTAAATATGGCTGCTGTGTATTCGTCATGTTTTGTGTCGTATTTTACATGAATTTTATAAATAAATGGCAAAATGAGTACGATAAGTAATTAAAGTGAGACAATATTAACGCTTCTAAGTAATAAAAAACTATTGGAATAGCGCTCAAGTGTCAGAAATCATCATGTCTTCAGACAAGGCTACTGAAATAATAAAAGGCAACGAGATCGATAAAAGCAAACGTCGTCATAGAACTGACGACACTGTTATTGCGACAGCGGCAACAAACGGCGTTGAAGATACAGTGCAATTTGCGAAGATGGAGTGCGCGGACGAAAGCGCGGGCAAGCCCACAGAGCTGTGTCTTCAAGGCAACACTCACTTGATTTCTAGTACAACGAGTAGTTTGGCCGATACGCCTGGTGATTCTGGTGTTTTGTGTTTAGATAGTGAGGCTTCGGAGGCCACGAGCCAAGCGCTCATGTCGCACAGTCTCATAGGGGCCGAGGAATTAGCGTGTGACAGTGTATACGATGCGCCGCCGTCATGCTCTCAGGACATGATTAGGAGCACTACCAGTAGCATAATGACCCGAAGTGATATCGATAATCAGAATATGGGTGGGCCTGATGACATTGTTCCAGAACTAATAGTTGAGACTCAGAAGAAACCCTACGAAAACTTGCCAGATTTAGTATTAAAAGCATTAGAAAGTGAGAAAGGTGCTGAAGAATCTCGAAAGCCAGCTTTGCGGAATGAACCAAAGAAGTCTCTCTCTGAGGATATTGTCTACAGACGAAGATGTCGGAAAAAGTCACAAAGTGGACCGAGTTCTCAGAAAAAAAGAGTTTCATTCCATGAAGATATATTGAACAACACAAAAACGGACAACATTCACATTGAAAGAGGTTTTGTATCTTATGGGCCTGATAGTTCATACTGTGATAGGTTTAGGCAAAAAAATAACATTGTTACTGACAGATTCTCTTGGTGTGCCTCAGGGGATAGAACACCAAAGTATGCAGCTGATGTAGCTCAGCAGACAATGTCAGATATCCTTACTTATGGTGATTCTAAAAATGACAGAAGTGGCATATTTGAATACTGTCAGAATTATAAACCAGAAAACCAAGACAATAATATTGATAAAGACAACAATAATGATCCCAGGCCTACTGGGAAACTTTATGGATGTGACTCGAACAGCTCTGATTCTAATTTCAGCTGTGACTCTGAAACTTCTTCAAGTGACTCATCCTCATCACACTCAAATAAAACTGAAACTTCAATGATGCACAGAAAGTGTGACAAAGCTCAGAAATCCTACTCCTGTGATGCATTTGAAAACAATGGACATGTTGCTTTTATGAGGAAAACATATTTTTCTGAAGCTGATATTGATCAGTCCATTGACCGCATGAAAATGCCCCTTGAAGTTTCTCATAGTCCCAATACAGTTAAATCTGTATTGAAGAAGAAACGCTACATTACTACTAGTATTGTTGAGGAAAGAAAATCACATAACAAAGTATTAAATCTACTTGATGCCAACAATATTATGGATTCTTTGAAGAATTTTTACAAAAACTTCAACTTTAATTTTGCTCCAGAAAAAGGTTTGCCTGAAAACAGTTTGGAATTGAACAATGTTGTTGAAGCTTTACCATGTGATGTTAATCACAATAAAAAGCTGTCTAAAAGCTTAGATTCAGGGTTCCAGGCTGAAGATGAAGATGACTTTGTTGAAATAAATCTGAATGGCCAACCATTAGACACTGCTAAGCTTAAAGAAATCACAACACCATCAAAAGCCACAGTGACAGGTGATAGAACTCCCAATGAAGGATCTCCGAGGCATAAACTCACACTGAACATGAAAGCTCAACTTGATAAGAAACCTAACAAAGCTGACCTCCCACCACTTAGCAAGTATGTTGTGAACTGTGAAAGTACTGTCTATGAACATAAAGGAGTCTCCTACAGCTATGTCCATGATACATTCCAAACTGCTTTTGATGCTCCTAAAGAGTTTTTTGTCCCTATACCAGAGACTACACCCGTGCAAGAGCTGGTCACTAGCACAAGTAAAGTTGACCTCAATAAATCTACCGATACTGACTCTTCAAGCAAGACTTCGACACCTAAGAGACAATTCAACAAAAATGTCCAAGACGAGACCGAACATAAAAATGGCATTTCCAAGCATTTGTCTTCACCTAAGAAACAGAATGTAAACAGGTACAGTCGTAAGTCGGCGTCAACTGTGCAGAAAGTGAACGACGAACCGCCGCCACAAATGAACAGCGACAACTGTTCAAACACTGACAACTCAACCTTGAAGGGGGCCGAAGACTTTAATGATGACTTTTTCGACAGTCCCGGCAACCAAAAGCTACAATCCAACAAGTCGGCGCTACTGAACCGATATTTGAAGAATGTGTGTCAAAGAAAAGACCTTGAACTCAAAATAAAGAACAATAAGTTCTTTCAATTCAAGCTTAGAATGGAGAAACATTTTCCGAGCATTATACTTCCCTTGAAAGAGGTATCTGATACATTCCATGTGTCGGCCGATAGGATGTCGAGGCTGATAGACAAAGAGGTGATAGAGAACAAAAGGTTGTCTGTGAGGCTGCTGACAGCGGACGAGCCGTCCTATTTCGATAGTTTCGAAGATAACGTAGCCATTGAATGCAATGAAAAGCTCAGGCTGCAAATATTCTCTTATCCGAATGAAACTTTAAATAGGGTAACTATGTTTGATTACTAAATCGCACGGCAATTTCGTTCACCGTAATACGACCTTGATTACGCGATGTTTTGTACAAGGTACTAATTTAGCGAAAAAGTTTTGAAAACCATTTTAATAATCGGTCGAAAGGTCAATTTAACGGTTGAAATGTATTCATGAAGTATTTTTAGCCTTTTCCTTTCGACCTTCATTCAGACTTTGATGTTCTTTCAGATGATGAAAGTAAAGTCAGCCTACAGCATGGAGGATGGTTCTTGGACACCACTGCTGGTTTTCATCACTGACTATGCGCTGTATGTAGCGAGCGTGAAGCCTGGGGGTACCGAGTACGAAATGCTGTGCCGGCTACCTCATAATGAATTGGATGCTATTGTTGTAAGTATTTAATTGATAGGCATTTACATCGTTGAAATTTCGATTAAACGAGGTGAATTGGGTATTGGCCAAGATTGACGAATTGCAGGAAATATGGATGGGGTCTGAAGGTATTTCGTAATTTGTGGAAGCAAGCCATAATGTATATTATAATCGCTTTTGCCCGCGACTTCGAACGCGTAAATGTTGGTTATCGCGGATGCAGACGAAGTTGCAGATTAAAAACTATCCGATGTAAGAACATAGATTGTCTTTTATCTGTGACTGGCAAGGAGATAGATTATATTAGACGACCTATTTGGCGCAGCGGGCGAAGGTCTGCTGCTTGCTATAAAAATATCTATCTATGTAATGTATTGTGTTAGAGTCGTCTAGTACCCATAACACAAGCTTTGCTTAGCTTGGTGCTAGATGATGCTGTGTGGATTGTCCAGCATTATTTATTTATTTATCCTTATTTATTTTATTTATTTATCCATTTATTTCAGGCATCAAGGCCCATATAAACATATACAATACTATATTAACAATATAAAATTTAAAAACAATATATATTACATAATAACTAAAAACTAGTGCACACGAAGTGTCGGCGTCGTGTTTTGCTGACTAGTGTTATGTAGGCGGCCACGAAACCGGCGATACACAACACCTTTCGGCCAGAACTCTTCCTTGAGGAACTTCTCCAGATGGTGTGTCGGAACTCGCACCACGAACGACTCTTATGAAGGCCTCAGGTCTATCTCCTTGCCAAATTTCATTACGATCGGATCAGCCGTTTGGTTTTGAAAAGGTAACAAACAATCAGTAACTTTCGCGTTTATAATTTTAGTATGGATACATACGTACATATTTATTAGTACCAGCCTGGAGGAAGTACGTTATTGGTGATCTTCTTCAAAAAGGTCAGGTGCGTAGTACTCGCAACTGGCGTGCGTGTATGGCCAGATGTATGAACGTAAACGAAGCAAAAAGAGTATGAAAAGATCGTAGCAGGTGACGTTCTGTAGTTTCTGCCTAACCCCATGGGAAAAGTCGTGAGATATGTATGTATGTACCAGCCCGGAAACTAGATTGGTGGAGGTGATATGTGTGTTCTATAGGCACTCATCTGCCTACCCTTCGCAGAATACAGGTGTGATGTTATGTTTGTATGTTCAGGCCATAATAGACACAACTGTAGAACCATTACACTGCTCTATATGTAATAATGTATCTAAACCTTGAGAAATATAGATGTTTATGCAATTACAGACATATCTAAAGCTGGGTCAATACTATCTTAACGATTACAATGATTCATTAATAATAACGATTCGATTATATACCAGACAGATGTATTAGGTCATCTTTGTAATGATACGACCTTATGATACACGAAGTTGTTGTACAATATATAAATCAATGCCCCTCATTATTCAGACCTCTGCAAATCACACTAATATTATTACAAATGCAATAGTTTGTCGGTATGTGTGCGCGTGTATGTGTATGTTTGTTACTCCTTCACGCTGATACAGCTTGACGTATTTGGATGAAATTTGTTATGAAGGTAGCTCATACCCAGGATTAAAACATAGACTATATTTATCCCGAAAAAGTAAAGTACTCCTGTGGGAATTTGGAATTGTCTAATGTTGACTTTTCAACCGTGGGTAACACGGGCGCGGAGCGAGTTAATTAATAATGTTTATTGTCTTTTATTTCCTTTGACCAAATCTATTGTTGAGGAGCCCGTGGGTAAAGACAGAGATGGTTGTTTAAGATATTCAGTCTGGTATTGGTGATGATTAATTCAGAGAAAAGTGAGTAAGTGTTTTAGTCCTCCGAGTATATATATCAGTTTTCGTGCCGCCAGCAATAAATCGTCAGTATATTTATCATCCTTGCCCAAAATTAGCCATTTTTGGGTAGACTGTAAAGTAGAACCTAAGAATCAAATGAGACACATAAAAGCTTTTTTGTTTTTTAAATACGACTCAGGCGGAATGGACACCAAAATATTGGTTGGATAAATCCGACTTGGGCGGTTAATGATTTAATCATCAGCTACGAATGTCTATGGCAGTCGTTTCGGGGAAGACAGAAACCCGTGTAATAACGGTAGGTTCAGCAGGACTTTGGTGATGTCACGAGCTGTTAGCCAAATCCCGTGACATGTCAGTTGATAAAAAGATTTTCCCGATAGGATTCAACAATTAAATATCGAAAAACATATGCTGTCCGCTTGGCTCGCGTATAAAGCCCACCTGCTCTACATAGAGCTCTCCCAATTTGCTCCTGGCCAGTTTTCTGCATCCAGTCTCTCCCAATTGTCTTTTTAATATCGCCGTTCTGGTTTATTTCGGTTCGCCGGTGGGGTGTAGAGATGTGATTCTGGAGGCGTTTATGGGGCTCGAGAACAAACTTTCTACAGTATATTAATTTATTAAAAGCTAAAGCGACCTAGCCTGGTTTCGCACAGGTGCAAACATTTTTTGAGATTTTCGTACAAAAAATTTGGATGGATTAAATCGGTCGAGCCGTTTTCAAGTGAGGATCTTCCATTGTGATCTCTCATACATGACATCTATGTTCTTGGGATTACAAAATAAATACTTGATATGCCAACAACCCTGAGGTAGCACTGAGCTATATGTATCTAAAACAACTTACTTCACATTATCAATGCGCGTATTCTGCACAAACGTAAATGGTTTCTTGTAGTTTAATCAAACCGGCAAGGGGGTCGATGATAAAAGGTTGGGAAACACTGGTCTCGCTGGTGGATGTCCCACTTGCCTATATCTCACTAATTCTATTTTTAAAACCTACAGGTGGGCCCAGAAGCACAGTACATCCAAATCCTGGACATTGCCGGTAACATAGCCTGCTCGATCATCACTGGGGAGGCTACACTCGGGGCTCGTTTCGCGTCATCTCTCGAGTGGAGTGCTCGGACGTCACCGCTTCGGATCCAACGGCCACCAGCCATGATCCCGCTCGGATGTCGAGAGCTTGCCGCAGCGGTGGCTAGGCAGAGGCACGAGAGGCGGGTTTGTATCTTAACTTCTTTACTAGATAACTCTATCTAGTCACTGTACTCATAGTGACTGCTATGTATGGCAAATTTCGTGTGAGTCAACCCTTACTTCGCTTATAGGAGAAAATATGTCTAACAAACAATATGGCTTATTGGTAATGTCCAAAGGCCCCGTTTGGGCAAGAATCAGTATTGCTAAAATAAAATATTATATCCTAAAGTAATATTATAAAACACACAATTAACAAATAGTATAGATTTTGTGTAATGGATAAACTCAATAACTTAAAAACCGATTTTATCTGTAATCCTGTATGGATCTAGCTAATTTAAAATTTCTCATCAATCGGGTGTTTATTATTTACAGAATACTTAGGGATGACATTTAAATTTAAACAATGAGTCCGAAATATTATGATTACAATTGGTAGTTTTGTTTTATTCAGTTAAATAAATATCCAATTGTTCTATTCTTTGTCATCAACATTTGAGTTGTGAGGTAGTTGAACTCAAAATTTTAATAATCATCATTCATCAACTTTATTAGGGTCGGCTTTCACTCTAAACAGATGCAGCTGAATACCAGAATTTTACATGGATCGACTAGGCAGTCGCTCCATGTAAAATGCTGGGTGTGGAGGTCAGATAGACATATGTTACTGGGCAACACGATACCCCTTGGCAAGACTGGTTGTCAGACTTTCGAGCTTCTGACTACATGTAATGACTGTCAAATATCTACAAATGAAAGTTGGGACCGACGGCTTAACTAACGTTCCGAGGCACGGAGTAGTCTAGATATGTAATGAACGGCCACCCATCCACTGACTGCCTTCGGCAAGTTTAGTATTCCTTCTATCGACCCGTGCGGCTGTTTTATAATATATACACAAAACAAAGACAGGTTAGGTACACCATTTATAACTCCGCACTAGAACGGCTGGACCGATATTTATGATCTCTGATTTGTTGGATTTGTCTGAGCCCCAAATAGCAGAATAACAATTGAAAATTGTAAAAGTTCACGAAACAAAAGTCTGAGGCGGTACGAAGCTCGCCGGGTCAGCTAGTATAATCATAAATATTAATATAAACTTCGTTTGAGAGGTTGTTTGACCTCGCTCTATGAAACTATAACAATATTATGATAATAAACTGTTATCGTTACATGTCAGTGACTGACAACATGTTTTTTTTGCGGATTATCGGTTATTGGCTGTAAGTAAAGTTATGTTGCTAGCCTAATAAAAAGATAAGGGATGCCAATAAAGTTCTTTTCAGTCAGTAAGTAGCATTTGGATGCCGAATAATGGGTTTTTGAATGTTTTTTAGAAAACCATCTCAAATAGTCTAGATTGTTTTAACAAAGATCTAATTTGAAAAACTCTTCAGACTTTTCAGTACGACAAGTTAGAATGACTACCGCAAAAAGATTTTTTTCGTCTGCCTACACTCTCATGAACCGATGCGGTTCCTTCAACATTTTAGAAACAAAACAGTCCCTGTAGGGCATGTTACGTCAATACGTCACAAAGTAAAAAATAAGCTGTCAATCATACCGAAACTTTGTTTACTTCCTCGTGACGTCATTGGAGACACAACATGAGTAACGATGAAACAAAAAACTTAGTATTTCGTATACTATTAAAAATTAGGACATTATTTGGTGGTTTTCAGTTTAAAAAAATGTCTTCTCTATTAACTACAACGCCACGATCCATATTTTTAATACAATAAAATACCCTATTTTAACGATGTCGCGGTTACATTACGCGTTACCAAATGGTTGGTATGTTAAATATTGCACTGAAAAGACGTAATAACATTTAGCTTTCTTCCTCCATACTTCACATGGCTTCTGTTTAGACTGACATGAACTGTAAAGGATGGTTTACGTCAAGTAAAAATGGCCGATGTCGCTACCCCAAATATATCGACGTCAAGCATTGCCTTTATTAGGTGGTCTCCTAAAGCCAGCTTCCTACAGACGCGCTACGTAAGAATCCCACGCAACTGCACACTATTGCTTACGCTATAATAAGTAGCTTAGAGCTTAAAACCTAAGGGGCTTAGGTACAATACGATAAATCTTGTTGACGCTTTAAAAAATTATAAATAACTAGCTGTCTCGGCGAACTTCGTACCGCCTCAAAAGTTAAGTTACACTGCCATCTGTTACAAATATTTGGAACTAATTATAGAAAAATATTTAATTTGCAATAAAAAAATACTAAGGTCAATAATCGAAATAAAAACTATCCTATCTTTTAAGTTTGACCACAACACACAGTAAACCAAATGTTGTTAAAATCGGTTCAGTAGTTTAGGAGTCCATCGCGGACAAACATCACAGGAGATTTATATATATTAAGATAGTAAAATGTATGTCCGTGGAATTCGTGATGGGATAACTCAAAGAATATGAAATCGCCGCGGTGACAGCGACTAGACATGCCATTTGACGGCCAACTGTGCCGCCCAGTGACTCGGCTCCTGTGCGGAGATATCCGCGCGGAAAAATATTTGTATGGCCTACAGTTAGTTGGTCCGGGTCTGGCTGTTCTATGTATGTGACTTTAAACGCACCCGCGACACAGGAATACCTTTTTTTTTTTTATTCGGTGTGGAAAATCCTCATGGATATCCTCCGCCCTGGGGGATCGAAGGGGTCTGTCAGAGGCATACTGACTAAAAACCACCCCGGTGTTCCGTCTCACACCTACGCTGGGGGTCGCGGGAACGTACGATCCTTCTGCAACCGACACAGGACTACCTAGTCTAAGTTTGGGGCAACGTAATTTTTCCTCATTTATTAAGTATATTTGAGTCGGCGCGAGTTGTGCAGAGCGCAAGTTTCAGCTGTCACAGGCATAGAACTGAAACGGGCCGTCAGCTTCTATGTGTAATCTATGACACCCACTGACACGCTTGGTTTATAAGAACATTGCCCTCTCCAAAGCAGCTGGCGCCAAACAAAGCTCTGTGGAAAAATCCAATATCACTTCGCCTTGCATATAAAACTGTATTACCAATATTTTGTTCCAGATACCACAGATCCTATTCTATGGGCGCGTGTGTTCTGGCGACGCAGGAGATCGTTTGATCGAAGCGCCCGGCGCCTTCGCCCCGCCCTTAGAAGGTTACCTCATGTGCAGGACGGACAGAAGCCGGCGGTTCGAGCCTTGTTACTTCTTGCTCAGGTAAATAGCTTAACCCTTTCGCTGCCCAGTTCAAAAATACGATTTACCTTGTATGTCATAATGTTTGGCAAATTACATAATGCGTAGGTAGGGGGTGATGTTCACATCTCATCTATAGCTTTTTACATGTACGACTCGGGAAGCGAGTTCTGGGTACATGAACATACTCTTTTTGACCCGGGAGCCGGGTGCTGGGCACTAAAAGTGTTATTGTCAGAGTACCTGGATGACCGAGCTTTGCTCGGATAAAACGACGTTTTCTAAATCTGAAACCTAGCTAGATCGATTTATCGCCCCCGAAACCACCCGAATACAAAACGCGAAAGAGAAGGTCTACGCCAACAGCCCAGCGTCGATTCAAGACCTCAAAGATGGAATTCGTGAGGCTATCGAGGACATAGGGCAGCCACTTTGTGATTTGGTTGTGGAAAATTTCATCAAAAGGATATGGTCCTGTAAGCGTGGTCGTGATGGTCATTTGCCTGATGTTATTTTCCACTATTAACGGCATACCTTCCTCTTTATAATGAAATAAACATCCGATCATTTATATTAAAAAAATGGAATTTTTCTTTGAATATCAAAAAACACCTCTTATTGGAAAACCCTGTACAACAATTATCCGTTTTATTAAATTGGCTAACCGCTGTATAATGCAGTGAAGTCTACAACTTGGCTGCATATTATTATATTATATTATTATTATTCTACACCTCTGCAATATTCTGTTAGAACTTTCGGAAATTCATTGACAATCAATTGTTTTGATGAGCCTGTGAAGGCGTTTGTACCCGGGCGTTAACCTAACACGAAATCAGAGAGGATACTACTGAACTGTACTTCCAAAACATCGACAACATTCTCTTACTTTCTGCATTCCAGAAAATAGACATTTTCCTTTTGTAAAGTAAAGAACTGCAATATCACTGTTAACTCACAACTTTCTCCCCGTCACCAGGGCCGGCGTGCTGCACTGGGGCCCGCATTCCTCAGACGGCACGTCTCCTTTGCCGCACAACATCGCGCTCCGCTCCGTGCTGGGAGTCAGGAGACACCTGGACGTGTCCCGGAGGCCGCATTGCTTCGAGATCGCCCTAGCAGACAGCAGCAGGCTCCTGCTGGCGGCCCCTGACGATGCCACCGCCTCCTCGTGGCTGCAGAGCTTACTGCTGCATGCTGCACAGGTAATTAGTTCTTTAAACAAAATATGTCATTACCTTTTACCCTGAAGGGGTGGGGATATATTTAGTTCCATCTAAATTTTGCAAGATATGTTAAAGTCGCATTAGTGGACGAGCCTATTGCCATCAAACAGTCTCAAATTCGAAAGTGAACAGCAATTGAACAATTCCTTGTAAAAAACCCCAGTAGTTTTTGCCTGACCTCGGGATCGAACCCAGGAACCTACACTAAGCATATACGACCACTATACCAAGGAAACACCACAGTCAGTATGTCAATAAATATAAAATTACTATACTTATATTACCTTCCTGTAAGAAAAGAGAACTTTGCTCCGCTGTGGGAAAATAATAAGCTTCAGATTTTTACTAAAGGCAATCATATGCCTTTAGTAAAAAGCTGCACATATAGCGAGTAGTAGAGTGAGAGTTTATATGGTAGACACACCACAAAACCAGTTTTTTTGTCTGTCTGTCTGTTTGTTTAAGGAAATCTCTGAAACTGCTGGGCCGATTTTGCCGGGACTTTCATAGGCAGAGCTAATGTTATAAGGCTTATGTTATACTACTTAGGCTAATCTTATTTAAGAAAAAGAATGAGGGTTCCGCTCAAAAAATTAAGACCCATATCTTGCAAGATTCTACGCGTACAAAGTCGCGGGCCGAGCTAGTATGTAATAATATTATTATTCATTTATAATACGTCTGGTCTAAGCTAATTTTTCTGTTCTTTTTGCAGTCTCTCGAAGAAAAGGACGGTGCCAAGAAGTCCTGCGAGCGGCCTGGTCCTCCGCCAGCGTGCACGGTGCTGGTGACGCCGCACGAGGTCGTCAGTGTGCGGGACACCCTCGACCTTGGCTTTGTGACAGGTGCTGCTGCTTATCTGAAGGATAGGGGTTCTGAGGCGCTTCTTAAGGGTATGTTAAGACTGGTTGTGATTTTCTGCGATACACTCGGCACGGTTGGCGTAGTGGCTGAGAGATCGACTGCTGCGCCGCGTGTCGTGGGTTCGATTCCCGCACGGAACAAATACTTGTATATAGTTGTTCCTGGTCTGGCTTTTCGTGCATGTGAGTTTAAATGTTTGTAAACGCACCCTCGACACAGGAGAATTTTTTAGTGTGGGGAGACTTTAAAAAAAAGGTTAAGGTAAGGTATAGGGCGTACATAGACGTGTGATTTGACAGGACTTCATTTAATTATTGCTGGGGCCACTCACGTCTTCCTAACAAAAACACTAGGAAGGGTGAAGGGTGGGCGTTTTGGGGGACTGTCTTATGTAATTTATGATGTTTACCTTTCATCCATACTGTTTGTAAGTCAATTATACTTAATACTAGTAATATGTGGAAACGTTGTTGATTTTAAGTTAACCTACTTAATTGTATACTTAGACGTAAGAAAAAATGTACAATTGTTTGTTTTCCATAACATAATAAAAAATATAAAAAATGTTCAAAAAGTGCTGATTCTCAGCCTAAGAATAAATTAATTTCTATCTTGATTACTGGAACAAAGTGTATGAATCAGGTTTTTACAAATGCTTTCAGAATACATTGAAGAAATGCGGACAGATATCGAGATCCTAGCGTGCGGGTCTATCAAGAACTTGACCGCTTTCAAAATACCAGACACTGATGAAAACTGGTGCTGTTTGGTGAGTTCCAATCGACTTTATTGAAACAAAAAAACTAAAAAAACACTTTTATAGAAAATCCAAATTTAAATTTTAAGTAATAATAAAATATCTAAATTTTGATTAAGAAAAGTGTAAATAAGAAACAAAAAGCGTGGGGTGCGTAGTGTCTATTTTTTTAATCGAATTATTCATTGTCATCGGTCTTTGACAAGTGTGCAAAATTTGACCGTTTAAAGTGGGTCAAAATAGCGTCCAAAGGAGTCGGGTACAAACAAACAAACATACAAGTGAAGCTAATATAAAGCGTGTAATAATAAGACTCAGACTGAATTTTATTTGTTCTATTCATAAAGTCTCAGCGAAATAAAAATATCGTATGTTTTGGTCCTATTTATATAACCATACCTTTTATTGAAACTTAGTTAAAAAATAACTCACCAGAACTTGACTTCCTTTCCAATAACAAAGAGTATGTTGTAGGTTTTCGTCTGTATGCATTTGGTACTTTGGGGAAATATTTCTTATTTCTTCGTGTATTTATTCAGGAATGGAGTGTATGCGAAGCTCGCGAGCGTGGTGCGGGGTTAGCGCTGGTACTAGCCAGCGGTGCCGAGCTGGAGAGGTTCATAGCGGCCGTAGAACAAGCATTCTGCGCGCTCACTGTAAGTCAAAAACCTCCAATCAAACCGCATATGAGAAACAGGGTGTAAAGTTCCTCATCCTCTGACCAGAGGGGTGTTGTGTCTGGTGGGCAACTGCCCGACGGTTGTTGTCGGGCTCGTTTATAGATAACTTTAATATCGCGATCTAGGACACGTCGATTTAGTTCGTATGTGGCGAGATAGATGTCGCTACATGTCGTTGCTTTAAGGGCGGTTTTCGAATTTATTCGCGGGTTCGAATCCCGTATTAAGGACGAATGTTTGTGTGATGAGCACGAGTATTTGTTCCCAAGCCATTGGATATTAATATCTATATATAAGTATGTATTTCCGTTAACTAGTCACCATAGTACAAGCTATGCTTAGTTTGGGGCATGTTGATTAGTGTGTTAGTCCAATATTTGGACTATTTTTATTTAGTTTTACTACCTAACTTTTGATTCGAACTAACTGAAATTAGATCTGGCCCAAAAATACCTGTTTCAGTACATAACAGTGATATAGCTTTTTAAATTTCAATGTCAATCATGGGAATGTAACCCTTATGACCAAACACATAAAGTCACAGAACGCGTGCCCATTATATGTACCTCAATAACTAATATCAAGCCTAAAGTGTTTCCATTATCATGTTGGACGTTAGTAATCCACTCAATGATTTTTAATCTACCTTTATCTTATCGACTCACTACACACTTAAGTTCTTCTGAACTTTTTGAAGTGTTTACACAATATGGTAATTAAGGAAAGGCATTCCCTTTAACCCGCAACAGTATAGCATCCATGCATGATAAAAAAAACTGCTAAAAAAAAGTTTTATTTTTATAAGTAAAAGAAACACTGTGCACACGCACTTATCTTTCAACGTGGAAGTATGGCAATGTCGCATTTTTTCATGAATGAAGGACCGCGTGCGCGGTGATTTAATTGATTCGCGCGCTACTATTTAGATTTAAATATAATGTTTTGAATTTATTGTCATTTTAATATTTTTGTGTCTTGTGACCGTAATCGCGACTGCTAAGCATGAGTTCCTGGATTCGATTCCCGGGTCGAGCAATGTGTTATAGCGATTTTTAATTAGAAATTGCTCAGAAGCAACCTTAGTCTGGAGGTGTGCCCGGTTGATGGAAATAGGCTCACTACCTAATATATGGGACTTAAAGACATACATAACTGGTGAAATTTTTGTGTACTCAAGTACACTTCGGCCAATTCCTTTGGGGAAATACAGGCGTAATGCTATGTTAAAAAAAAATAATACTTATTCTTCTATGCGGATATTTTTATCTTAATCTATTAATGATATAGATTAACGAGTTTAAGGGAACGCCCTCTGTAATCTAACACGAATAAGACCTCTCAATCAAGAGGACAATAAAAACAAGTATCAACTCCACATTTTATCTTTCAGTGCGAGCCATTCCCGCTCAGCGTGGTTGAGGCCACGAAATCCGCGTGCAGTTCAGCGCACACAAAGTACGAAGCCGCCTGGTCGCATATGTTACCACAACAGTAATGCTACCATGTGTTGTGAAGCTACAACACTAGTGATAAGATTTCAGTACTAGGAATGTGCTAGGGATGTATGAATGGTATCGATAATAATGGTGTTGGTAAAAAATTATTGTACGTACTTATTTTAGGTGTTGAAGCAATATTACTGGCATTGTCATTTGAGGTAAATTCAGCTATCAATATTATTAAAATTCCTAAGTTTAGGTGCAAGTATTAAAAAGAGGCTTTTAAGTATAAAATGGAAGGAAGGATATCAAGGATCCTAGTACTTGTCGAATCTTACCACCAGTGTTAAGTTGGGGCAGTAATAGACTTAACAATAATAGGAAATGTGAATTTTTAGTTGTTAATTATAAGCGCTTTTTTTGCCTCGTTCTACTTAACATAGAGGAATTAGTGGACTGCATAAAAAAATCTATCTACTTTAACAACACCATTTACGATCTCTGACCTTATTACTAAAGGTTTATCAAGGTGAATCTGTAGTCGATTCTTGTGATGCTCTATTGTTTATGGTTAATCAGTGGTCACAGCACTGACAGCTGAGATACTGAGACTTGATGAGTCGTTCAATAACTGACTTTTAATGTGAAATGGTTGTCCATTTCCAAAAGTAGATCACTTGCTCATATTTTTTTTAAGCTTAGCGTATTCCGGCTAAATGATGTTGTTAAAGTAATTACAGAAAAACTCAAATACTCAGTTATGGCTTAGTCTATTTTCCTCTGTGAGACAGAAAAAGCGTCCTGCGAGCACAATTTAGTTAAACTGTAAAATATAATTACGCTTTCAACATAAATTTTCCGCTCGTGTATAGCTGATTTCGTTGATTTTAGAAGCAAACGACGAAATTTAAAAATAAGAGATTTTTTCACATAGTAATGTCATATATTTCTTAAAAAAAACATTCCAAAACATCTCCAATCTTCAATGGCTTACCAGAGACAATTGAAAACGGTTTTTAATATCGTCGTTTGCTTAAAAAAAACAAGTTAGGTATAATAAGTATTATATACCGTTATTTGTTTATCTATGATTCACGTTATGTATGTTGCTGATAATATTAACAATTATGAATATATCGATTCCAGTTTGTATACTGCTATTACGTAGTAACATGTTCTCACGTTTATTAGTACTAGGTCACAATACTTCTCTATGATATTAATCAAGTGTTTATATTAATGCCATGAACGATAAAAATGTCCTGGAGTTGAAATTTCAGAAGAGAGTTAGTCAAAGATAGTTTTCAAATTAAGTTTATTATGGTTATAGCAAATATAATGATTGTCGTTAATGTCTAGAGACAAATTGTGAGAACACAGGGGATGTTTTGCCTGTATTTCACAGTTTATCTGTCAATTGTATAGTCGACCTTTAAAAAATGTTTTACTAATGTTATCAAAAAATCCTTGTAACTTTCTAACTTCTAACCTCAAATTTTTTTTTAGAACTCTTTTGTTGATGTAATTTGACGTTTTATGACGTGACCTTACAAATCTAAGGGTGCTAAGGCAGTCACGAGGTCGACACATTATTTAAGATCACAAGAGGATCAGAATTTGTAGCATTAATATAAATACAAAAAAATAAATTATATCAAATCGAATATTATGAAACATGTATCATAAATATTTAGCTCTAAATAAAATAATAATAATTATTATATTTTAAAATCGGCCAGAGTTGATTGTTAAAGCGCTGATACTTTGAAAATTGTATTTAATATATTATTTATGTTTAATTCAGTCTGGTCACATTTCCCAAAATATGTAATTAATATATTTTATATAATGTATTATGTACTTGTATGCTTAGTTAGAAGATGCACTAAAATTTACTTTTAGTGCGGTCTCCGAACAAAGTGCATTCTTATTAGTATTATGAAGGGAACAGCAGAGGGGAGAGAGCTTTGGCTAAGTGTACTGTGAATTTGCGCTATTTTGAAACTTGGTTTACGAAAGCATATCCTAATCGATGATCGAATACTCGATAATCGGTAAAAAAGGATATCGAATTACAAGTTTACAGAATGAGTATGCCTCGTGTGACGGCTTAGTAGATTTTGTATGGGATTAAAAATATAGTTTATTTACTACAAACCTTTTGTAGCTTTATTATAAATAAAGCTAATTTTAACGGTTTTGTTTTAAAAATTGTCTCGTTTTGTTCAAAAAAGGAACGTACCCGGGGTTGGAGGGATGGTGTTATAAGCTTTAATATTTCGTTGGAAAGGTCTCAAAAAGTTATTTATGCTATTAGAACAATTTTCTGACGGTTGTCCGCTCGTTACCAAATATATCAATCGTATATCATTTCGTATGTGTATTAGGCCGCTGTAAGGCCGTGTGATATTAATGTATATGTAGGGTAGGTATTAGCGCATCGTGAACTGTGACGTCACGTATTTTTTTATCCATATGACACATTGGGCAATGAGGTTCTTGGTAATTTTGTTATTAATAAATACTTGTTTAAGTTGTTTCCTGAAAATTAAAAGCAATAAATAAAACTGCAATGAAGCATTCCATATACAGGATTTATTATGATAATGAATTACACAGGCCTGCAAAATGAAGGTCATAACTTCCTCTCTGGAATTTGATAGCTGATTCTGGAGTATTTTGATGCGCTGATTACGAATATGTACTTAGTTTTTCTCCATCACCTCCTGATTTTTCAAAAAAGCTACAGATAGAAAATTGAGAAAAAAGACAAGTTTTCACTTAAAAAATTATATATTTAAAAAAGTCCTTAATTTTTAACTTAAAAAACTATTAAAACGTAATAACAACTTATTGCTGGGTTAAAATACACTTAAATTTTATTTGTGGAACCTGGTCCTTTTTTCCTGGAAGCTTCTGTTGTGCGATTTTCGCTTATATTTCCGGTTTGGATCATCACGCTTCAACAACCAACAATAGTCCGCCATCATGCTGACATTCCATCTTCCTTGATACCGGACTTCAAGCTCTTTTAAATATTGGTGAAATCTTTCACCTTGTTCTTCGCTAACGGCTCCTAGATTTTCTGGGAAGTAATCAATGTGCGAATTCAGAAAATGAAGTTTAACGCTCATATTACAACCCATTACACCAAAATTCGTTATCATTTTGGCTACTATTTCTTTATAGTCCGAGCTTTTATTGTTCCCCAAAAAGTTTTTTACCACTTCCTTAAATGATTTCCACGCTTGTAACTCGACAAGTTTAGGTTGCAAGATGCGCACTTCGACTGTTAGTTTTCTAATTCAGAGTAGGTACTTATACAAAAAAAAACCTTTTGTTTTCTTCATTATACCCTTTTTGAACAACATTAACAACAATTAGGCAATATCACCTAAACATCGTGTATTAATGAGCTCATTACTAAATGAAGCCAAAATGACCCGTTTTCGAAATGGTTAATGCGAATTACTTACACTTATTATGTAGTAATTAACAAATTACTGATTTGCATTCATTTCTATGTCGTCTTAAACTAATTAAATGCAATAAAAATTAAGCTGAAGTAATTAAGTGACGTTTTATAGATTTTAAAATGTATGCGCTCAGACATTTTTAGTTAAAATCTTAAATATTCAATATCAAAGAATCCTGACGTGATAGATTTTTTTTATTATTTTTCTCGTAATCAGCACATCAGAAACTATAGAAAACGTTAATCAGATCTCAGAGAGAAAAACCATTGCAGACCTGTGTTATTAATCATTGAAATAATGAGTTAACTATCAATATGCAAAATGTATCATAGAGATAAAAAATACGGAGCATTAAGAAAAATAATAAAGTAACTACATAATGAAATTCCATAATAATATTATTTTACATTTTGTACCCGAATACATAAATAATATGTATAAATAGGTACTATAAAATACTCTTTGGCAATTTATGTATATTTTAAATATTTTTTTCTGTGTATTCGTATGATAATTTATTTGTTGTACTTATTGCCTTATAATGCTTTGTTAATAATATTTATCGATATATAAAAGTTTTCCTGTATATTTGTTGTGTATGTGATTGCGCTTATACTAAGGCTATTTTTACTTCAAATTGGGGTAATAACAACTTCATGTATACGCGTCGCCCGCCGGTTCGAAACCAAAGAGAATGTTTGTCTCTGTAATGGTGCTGGCACCACAACTCCGTTTGAATTTCGAACTAACCAGAAACAGATAATATACAAGGTCAACTTAAACGCGCTAAGCATCATAGACATGATGAATGTATCGATATTAAAACTCGATTAAACAAAAAAAAATAGATCTGCCAAACATAAATCGGAGCTCAGTTAGGGTCTTGGTTCTACTAGAGATCTCATAACTTTTTAACAATGAAAGCATTATAAATCTTGACAACCAACTTCACATGCAATGTTTTTGGTGGGTTTTCTTAATATATATTTCAAGTAACTACACCCGATAACATGGTAGTATAATAAGAAAATAAAACAATCATCATGTTTAGTAGATATCAATAACAGTTACTGGGTCGTAGAGGTCTTACAGGCAGTCGTTTCATGTAAAATACTGATATTAAGCTGCATCTAGTTAGACTTGAATCGGACCCCAACACAGTTGGGAAGTGGCTAGGATGATGACCATGATGACGGGTCCTTGAGCAGCTATATCGATACCCATTATGTTTTATCAAATCTGTCAAGCTTTATTTAATGTAATTCGGCCTTGTACAGACGCCAGCACATCAAGCTACTCCAAACTGTCAGATTTTCCCAATTGAACATGACACCTTATTCTATTAAGATAAATTTGAAAAACTATCTAAGAAATTTCGACACATTGGGATACCTTGATGCGCTGGCCTCTGGTACATTGTTTGTTACTGAGTTGGTCCTTCGTGTATATAATAAATAAGTGTTATTATTCTCGTTTCTATGTAAAATAGCCTGCACTCTATTTGCTATTTAACTGTGATTTGTGTTGTTTACCATTAAGTTTGTTGTTCATGCATAATATTAGATCAATGTTTTTTAGCTTTTAGTATTAGATAATTATTTGAATATTATTATACAAGGAATAATCAATAGAACTTGTTCTGAAGACTATTATTATAGAATAGATAAATAAATATACATATTTGATCATTGTGTGGTAAACACACGTTCTATTACGATTTATTTTTATTAAATTACTGTTGTGCCGTTTAATATCTAAAATGTCCTATGAACCACATAGGTTCATAAGGTATACAGTTTTTTTTTCTTTTTTATCGATTCGAACGTAGATTTGAAAATAGTGGTTTAAAAAAATACAAATTATTATCTGTCAAAACACCGAATCAAAAATATCTCTATTTGTTTTTGTCAGTGTTAATATGAATTGGCGATGCATAATTATTAGTATTGGTTTTTTTTTGTTAAATTATTATTTTTATTATTGAAATCACGACTATCTTCCGTTCTATTGTACAATGTCTGAACTTTAGGCTTATTTGCTTGAAGTAAACGCATCTGAACTTTCTGAAATAGGCCACTCATGCTTTTGATCCGATGTCGCAAATATAAGAAGATAACAAATGAAGTCAATTTTTTTTTAAATATATTTTCGAAATTGCACCTACCACTGTTTCTCTCTGAAATAGCCAAGGGTTGCCTGGTAGAAAATGCCTATGGCATTAAGTCCGCCTCTGTTAACATTTGTGTGCTTGAAGAAATAAAATAATTGATAAATAAATAAAAAAATCATCTCATTGTTTTCCAATAAATGCGCAAATTACTTTCTACCCGCATTCTGTCAATAGTAATTTAAAATTCAACACTTCCTGTGACATTGCAATATTTTGATGATTTCCATCTAAAAGTGTCTGAAAACGAGCCCTCAGACTTAGAAGTTGTTATGTTACGTTAAAATCAAAAAACAAAACACTGCTAGTGTTTCATTTTCTTTTTATAAATAAAAGCGAGACAGAATGTGAGTGGGAAACAATTCGTAATAAGAATGCCTTTAACAGAAATATCAGATGCGTACTAACAGCAAAGCATATAGTAGTCCGCGCGTCGATTGTAACCGCCTTGAGCTGGACCGGCGTAGTAGGAAGTTTGAATAGAATACCAGGCCAGCTTGTACTGGTTTTGTTACCATAGACGTGCGGCCTATTGTACTATATTTACAGCCTACCCCCTTCCAATAGATACGCTAAGTATTAATAAGAACAATAATAATGTTAATGCTGTATATTGTAGATGCTAATTTACTATTTTAATGTAATTTGTATAATTACCTACCCTTTTTGTAATAAGCGAGTGTCTCTTCAAAGAATTTCTTTTAAGCCGATCTTGCCAGAATTCAGTAGGTATCATTTTTCTCTAATATGATTTACCTTGTATACTTTAATTAATAAGGTATTTACTTTACCAATTGAAACATAAATAGACAGATTCACCTTCTGGTCAATTTCGATTTTTTGAATTACATATCAGATATCTGTTATCTGAGGGATAATTAAAGCGGTTTGTCATTATTGTCTATACAAACGCTGTCAAACCGCAATTTATAGCCATCAGTTATAAGTTATCTCAACATTGAAAATCGTCTCTATGGGCTATTTTTTAATGAATAATTTTGTATTTTTGACAGTTTTTCCATACGGTTAAACGTCAATTTTATCTCACGTATAAAATAATGTCTAACTTTGATAAAATCAGCCCTTGAATCATACAATTACCTACTTTTCCATTTTTCTCTCTTTCTTTTTTCCGTCTTCTCAAAAGACTTATTTTCATCTCCTATCTCACGAATCATGAGATCGCAGGGTATAAAAAGTATTATGGGCTTCAGATTATTTACCTACATCCAAAGTCTTCTCAAAAAGGTCAAGTGCGTAGTATTTGCAACCGGCGCCGTGCGTGTATGACCGGATGTATGATCGTAGATGAAGCAAAAGGATCGTAGCAGATGGCGTACTGTAATTTCTGCCTACCGTCATGAGAAAAATGCGTGAGTTTATGTATATATACAAAGTTTACTCCAAAGAACATTTACAATCTCCAATTTGTAGATATTTCTTGAAATCATTGAAGAGATACATCGCAGCTTACCCGTTGTAGTATATCAGCATTGAGATGTCCTAAAAATCAGTTATGAATAGGCAATTCGAATATAATATCGCTTGACATTATTGTTCATATAAACAATATTATAATAATAAATATTTGCGGAAGTAAATTATGTTTAATTTCATTGTGATTTCCTGTGTAAGTTCCAAAATCATGCGGATACCTAATTTTGAAAGATATTTTTTCCTGGTTGATATTAATAATCCTGTCCATTCTATCCAGTTATTCCTTCCTGCTATACAATATGTTAAACTGCTGCTTTACCTACAATAATGTATTTACATTAACACGGCTGTATTCCCGGAAGGGTAAGGCAGAGGAGTTCCTTTAACATAGGCACCCACATCCCAAACTTCGCCCGACGACCCATGTGGCGCAGCGGGTGAAGGTCCGCCTGCGACGCAGGAGGTTGCGGGTTCGATTCTCGCCTTGGGACAAATGTTTGTACGATCTACAAAGATTTGTTCCGGGTGTTCTGGGTATTTGCTATGTATAATAAAAAAAATATATCTATCTATGTAATGTATTGTATTAAGTATATCAGTCATCTAGTACCCATAACACAAGCTCTGCTTAGCTTGGGGCTAGATGATGCTGTGTGGATTGTCCAGCATTACTTATTTATTTATTATTTTTTTATTTAGTTATATTTAAGTCCCATGTAACAGATGGCGAGCCTAAGCACGGTTGTCTTGTATTGCATCTTTATACAATCGAAACTTTCCGTACTTGACAAAGTGCGCAATAAGTGCAACCTACATACAAAGCCGCTTTAAACCATTCCCCACCCAATTCGGATTTATACGACAAGAAACCTTTGTTCAATTTGATTTCTTGATTCTACTTTTCATTCTACCTAAAAATAGCACATTTCAGACGGGATGATAAATGTATTATGACGTTTTAAAATACAATCAGCCGGTTAAGGGACTACTCACACTTATTCAGCTTATGTACATAGAAAACTACGATTTTGTATGAAGTCGCGTACACATATCATACAAAACTTGTGTTTTCTATGGACAAAAGCTGAATAAGTGTAATTATTAAAAAAAAAAACTTTTTCATCGAATTATACCTACCGTTGCAAAAAGTTTTATATCCTTCCACTTTACGAAAGGCAAAAAATATTAGATCTAATTTTTCTTTTTAAGATCGCTAATGGAACAACTGGTGTTACCGAGTTGCTGCACAAATTCGGGCTGCGAGTTCCGTCTGTGTTTTTGCGTAGACCCAATTTATTGCACACCCCAGTGGTAGCCACAACGTACAGACGGAACACGTACTTGGTGAGAGCGAGCCATATGTACAACGCAACTTGCCAGGAAGCTGATATCGACATTTTCAATACTAGTATCGCTAATTTGAAGAAGACATTATCCAATAGCTTTTTCGAGCGTACCTATTTAGTCATTTTTCTGTTTGGTTTTGTATTATATAGTATTATTATTTTTATATTGATGCCATACTATTTATATACTACATGTGAAAACCTGTAATTGGCCATATTTTGTCTAAACTTTTACTCACTGTCTGTTAAGCTGTAAGTTTTCCTAAAAACGTAATAAATAAATAAATAAATTAGTCCCTAAAAGGTAAAGTCAGACCATTCACAATCACGATAAAATGACCGACAATCGCCTAAGATGGTATGGACGAAACGGATATGTGGTGACAAAGTGCACTAAATCTGCCGGAATAAAACCTGGTGGTCAAATTAATATGAAAAGAGACCTCAAGGAAGCCCAATTGCCTGAACCGACAACCCAAGATCTCTTGGTGCAGAAATCTGAGAAGACCCAACTCCAAATAACGGAACCAGTACACGTAGTATACCACCATAAAAAAGGGTCTTTTCGACAGAAGAATAGACAACATGACAGATTGTTGAAAGATTTCAACTGTCCTAAGCATTGCGATGTTAAAACTAAAGAGAAGAAAGTACCCGTGCCCGGTAGAAGAGATGTCAAGTTGGAAAGAAAGACGTTGTCTATTCTTGGTAGAATTGGCCATGCTACGCGAGCTGGGACGGAAAGAGAAGATAATAATCATTTTTTTTCTATATTACACAACATTAAGCAACATTTAATATAAATTACCAATGTATGAAATGTTTTTCTCGCGTCCGTAAAACGGGATTGACAAGCAGCTCTAGAGATCGTGTGAAACCAGTTCTTATAATGTTATCATACCGGTATACACACCTCCGTGGACCGATATTATGGAAGCACTCGCTACTATTATTAATAGGTTCTGTGCTGCAGTTTATTTATTATGTCGATCGATATTTTGAAACAAAGTGCCGTCGCTGATCTGGTGTTAGCAGCGTAGCACCGTAGTCGCTACGTAATTACTAAAGAAAGTCTGATTAGCACACCAACTCACCAGTAGGGTAGTGTCCTTGAAAATTCTGTTTGGTCCGGAAGTTGCATTACTCAAAAATACTGGACACGTATTTTTTCTTTTGTCACGTAAACCAAAAATGACGACGAAATTTGAATTTCGTGCGTTCATTGATTTGAAGTAAGGAAAAAATACGTGTCCAATACTTTTGGTAATCTAACTGACGGACCAAATACTTATTATATTTTTACCTAGGACAAATCCCTACCACTAGCGGTACCATCGTACAGACGCCAGTACACCAAACTATCCCAATCTGTCAAATTATCCCAATTGAACATGAACATTATTGTTTTATTCTAATAAAGTGGAAATACTACTTTATTTGATTTTAATATTAGGTCTTTACCTATGAAATTGCCGTTCTGCAGTACTGGCCATTTCAAATCAAAATATTTTTTGTTTGGCTAAGAATTCTAATTTCAAATTAATTTTATTTTAAAAACATGGATTTTTTTTTCCAAAAGTAGTCATTTGTTTATTGATTAGTGTTACATTTTCATCGCATTTAAATCTTTTTCATCATCATGGATACGTTAAAAATTCGAGTAATTATGGAATATGAGTACCGTCGTGGCAGCAACGCGGCACAAGCGGCACGCAACATCAACGACGTTTACGGAGCTAACACTACAAACCAACGCACTACCTGTTATTGGTTTGCTCGCATCCGTTCTGGAAATTTCGACCTGAAAAATGAACCTCGCGGTCGTCCGAAGACTTTGGTCGACAATGACGAATTAAAGGCGATTGTGGAAGCTGATGATACACAATCTACGGCTGAATTAGCAGCAGCTTTCGACGTTAGCGTCAAAACAATATTGGTCCATTTGCGTCAAATTGGCAAGGTAAAAAAGCTTGACAAATGGGTGCCCCACGAACTCAATGATCGCCAGCGCGAAGTACGCGTCGAGACGTGCCTTGCACTGCTCAACAGACACACAAATGAAGGAATTTTGAACCGCATTGTTACCTGCGATGAAAAATGGATTCTGTTTGATAACCGCAAGCGCTCAGCAAGTTGGTTGGATCCTGGTTCAGCACCTAAACAATGCCCTAAACGAAAACTTACCCCAAGAAAAGTGATGGTCACTGTTTGGTGGTCTAGCGCCGGTGTGATTCAACACAGCTTCTTACCAAACGGGGTGAGCATTACTGCAGATGTGTACTGTGAAGAATTGAACACAATGATGGAGAAGCTGGCACACCTCCAACCAGCATTGGTCTTTCGCTCGTCTCCGCTGCTCCTGCACGACAACGCGCGACCTCATACTGCACAGCAGACGGTCTCCAAGTTGCAAGAACTGGGGTTGGAAGCTCTCCGTCATCCGCCCTACTCACCAGACCTTGCGCCTACAGACTACTACTTTTTCCAGAATTTGGATAACTTCTTGGCGGGAAAAAAATTCAATACCCGAGAGGCAGTACAAAATGCCTTTGAAGAATTTGTTGCCTCCCGTCCAGCTGATTTCTTTAAGAAGGGCATCAATAAACTGCCACTGCGTTGGCAAAAATGCATTGATTGCATGGGTGATTACTTCGATTAATACAAATGAAAAATACATGAAAAAAATTCATTTAAATTTGTTCATACAAAACGGCAATTTCATAGGTAAAGACCTATTATTTGTTGTTTGATTTTAAATTTTCAGTGTTTATTTCCATTGCCGCTAAATGGAAATAAACACTGAAAATTTCAACTTTAAAGCGGTGGGGTGCAATATACACTTATACTGTCATATTTTGTTAAAATTGAAAGATTTTGTTCATCTAAAAGTTAGAGGAAAGGCTTCTTGAAATGGCGGTATCTTTTACAGACTTTCAAAGCCTGGTAAGCAGTGGGTACTAAGTAATCAACATAGGTAGGTACCTATCTATTCCGCAAACTGTTGCTGTAGCCTTTAGCTGCGCAGTAAGTAGGCACTTTATACGACTTATTAAATGCCAAGAAACTCGCCTCGTATATGCTACGTGCTTGCGTCCATGTTATACTTATCTCCTAAATGATACTGTGGTTATGAACAATGACGAATAGGTATGGTTAGAATGAGGAAGGGCTTTCCTTGTTTTATCAAGCAGATGTACCTAAATAATATGCGTCACTTTTATATACTTTATGTTCGTTCTACAATGAAATGTAGGTTTAACTTAAACAATTATGTCTATGATTAATGTCGTTTAACTAATAGGTATCGTGGAAGAAGGTTATTCAAAAAGAAACCAACGACTGAAATTGGTGACTTTTTTTGCAAATAAGCAGCAATATAAGTTTCTAATAAATACATGACAAAATAAGCAGTAATGATACAGGAATACGTTAATACAGAGCATGGGGTGATACCGTGGTGGCCCAGTGGATAAGGCCTCGCCTCTAATCCGCGACGCTGTGGGTTCAAATCGGGGCGAGAATAAATGTCACTTTTCCAATTCATATGTACTTTCTTAGTAATTACCTATGAAGGTATATCCGTGAGGAAATCTGGACTTATAATGAACACGAGTCTGACATCGCCAACCCGCATTGAGAAAACCTGGCGATTAAAGCTTGTGTCTTGTCTGTACGAGAAGAGGCCTTTGCCCCGCAGTGGGACAGTAACAAGCTGGTATATTATATTTTAAAGTTGAATTAACGTGACCTTAGCAGTCGCAGTCTCCCGAGTCCCTGATGATTATAGCAAGAGTTTGTTTTAGAAAACACGATTTCATTATCAACATAACAACATTATTTTCCAAGTTATCTGTATCTCAGTATATATAAATGCCATTCTTTATCATAAATAAACCGGCTACATTTGCATAGCAGTCGGTAGTAAACATCGAGACTCTGGCATAGTGGCCTAGTCGGAACTCACAGTTGATTCAAACATATCGTCTGTTTTTCAAGATGGAGGACCTCAAGGTAAGAGATTCATGATTTTTTTTTCTGATTTGTGTAGTAGAAAGCAATATATATAAGAAAATAAGTACCAACGAAAGTACTTTTTAAATTGCTATGTTAAAAAAATTGTTGGAAACCAGTTCTGTACGACTAGTTTCTAGTTGGTTTTAATTAAAAATAGAACATCGTAAACTTGTAAGTAGTCTTGGTGACTTACTTTGTAAGTCGTAGTACTTACTTAGTCTCTGTTACGTTCTGGTACAGAAATTGCCCAAATAGATTTTTTTAAAGATTTTGTCTGCCTAGTCTTTCCCAACTATGTTAGGGCCGGCTTCCAGAATAGCCGGAACCAGTATATAACTTAGAACGACTGCCTATCTGACCTCCACAACCTAGTTAATGCGTAATAGGTAGGAACTATAATCAAATTTAATACTTAATGTTAAATACTGATCTCAATTATCAAGAATACCTAAGAGTTGTTAAATATTCTTTATTTGACTGCTCATTTTTTACTTATTATATTTTGCAGTGCTCTACAGGGACCATGATTGTGCTAGACACAATCATGGTGCCTGTAAAGATCTTGTAAACATTGTGGAACGCAAATTAATTAAATGAATACGAATACCTACCTACTATAGGTATAGGTACGCCTTGGTAAGACTGGTTGTGAGACTTGAGGACGTCCCTGAATGCAGTCTTAGGTTTGAAAGGTGAACTTATGTATGTAGGAATTTATAAGTATTAACTAGGTAAAGCTACCAAGTTACTAAAATCCAAATACATACCAAGAATATGGTCTTGACAAAAAGACATGCAAAGAAAGATAGGGCATGCCCTGTCTTGGATCCGTAGTGAAGTTAATCAGAAATAGCGGTGGAGCTAGATAAACATAATTTTCCCTTCTCTATACTAAGCAGGAAGCAGAAGGCATAACAGAGCTAGTAGGCCAATAGGAACAAAGGGTCGTTTACAACTGGTATAAGCCGAGGCAAGTCAGTGCCAAATTACCAAAATCAAAATCAAAATTCATTTATTCAATTTAGGCTGAGAATCAGCACTTTTTGAACGTCAAAAACGTTTACATAAGACAGTCCCCCAAAACGCCCACCCTTCACCACTTCCTAGTGTTTTTGCTGGGAAGAAGAAGTGGAGGAACAAACTCCCCAGCAACACGTCTGTCTGATAGGTTTGAAGAACTTGAAGCTATTCAACATATTATGTCAAAAAATAATAATTATGTCAATCATCTTTATACATCATTCCATTAAATAATTTGCAACATGTTAGCTAGCACACACCAATGTGCCAAAATAAATAAATAAAAAGTTATATATACCAAAATCGACAATTAACTCAAGCAGAGCCTGCTAAACTGAATACATAAAAAGCCTCCAAGGCAGTCCAAGGGCGTGCCCGCTGACATGTGCAATGCTGAATTATATCAATACAACTCATTCATACAATGTAATGAGAGGATCATGTCAATAACATAAACATATACCCATACCTTACTGCTTATTCTTCGACTACTAGGTACCTACATCACGGCAAAAACACCAAGACGGTATATAGGATTGTCGTGTTCTGATAATACACCCAAGCCGCGACAGCCCATTTGGATTTTTCATTCATAGGTACCTACTATTTAACAGAGCCAGCGACTATCAAGTAGGTACCTAAGGTTTTCGAAATCTGTCAGTCTTAGATCTTTGACAGTCTTTACTACTGGTAGACGTCATATTAAGCCCGAAAGTCTGACAATCAGTCTTAACAAGGGGGGTCTCGTGTAGGTAATGTAGTAACTGGGTTATGGAGGCCAAATAGGCCGTCTCTTCACAAATAACAAACAACACACAGGAACAAATATTTTCTAGACCTACAGGTAGTTAGTTGTTCCGGGTTTGTGATTGTGAGTTTCATTGTTTGTAAACGCACCCACAATACAGGAAACATTCCTAGTGTGAGGCAACGTTTTAAAAAAAATATAAAAAATAGTTATAAGTGATGATTACATACTTAAATAAATGAATAAATAATAAAAAATACTGGTATTCAGCTGCATCACGTTAGACTCAAAGCCGACCCCAACATTTAGGATAGGCGAGGTGGGAGATCACGATTAGATACATTCAAGATTAAAATTGAACTTTCCATCCATTCTCTGCGTGTCCTTGCACAGTACCTCTCGGGCTTTGGCTCTGAGTTCGCATCAGAAGACCCTCGTAGGCCAGGCGCCCTTCCTGAAGGTCAGAACAGTCCTCAGCTTTGCCCCTACGGACTGTACGCTGAACAGCTGTCTGGCACCGCTTTCACTGCGCCCAGACATGAGAACAAACGGTCTTGGCTTTACAGGTAGATAAGCGACGTTTTGAGAATGTCTATTTTATTACTCCACTCATTATAACATTAGAAAAATATCGTTTTAACGCCATTGTTACTGTCACGTCAGCGCATCGTATAATATGCTCAGTTATTTCACGATTACTTCAAAGCAATGTATTCCACTTTTATATTTTAAACACCAAAGCAATTTTAACACACATTGATATTTTTACACACTTTATATTAGTTTCACCTGTATGTATGTATGTTTGTAACCGACTCCTTTGGACGCTATTTTGACCCACTTTAAACGGTCAGATTTCATTCAAATTTTGCACACCTGTCAAAGACCGCTGACAATGCAATAATTCGAAAAAAAATTACATGGTTAAAAAAAAAAAACTAAAAATCACGCTTTTATAAAAAATTCAACTAAAAATTGAAAAATAAATTAAAGTTTAAAAAAACTAAAAAAACACGCTTTTATAGAAAATCCAACTAAAAAATTGAAAATAAAATTAATAAATTTGGATTAAAAAAAGTGTAAATTTGAAAAAATGTATATTTATGGAAAAAAGCGTGGGGTGCATAGTGTCAATAGTTATAAACATTTTCTATTTTTAGTTTTTTTAAACTATAATTTTTAACTGTTAATTTTCTTATTCCTTCTTATAATTTATAAGTAGGTACTTAATAAATGGAGTCTTGGAGGCTTTTCTTATAAAGAGGCTTGGCATTCTTCACATGGAAGTAAAAAAACTGTGAAAAGTGTTACGTTAATTACATTTTCACTTAAATATTTCAGGATTCGTCCTTCCGTGGTACACAAGCCTTTCCAAAAGTTAGATGTTGCCAAACATCTTACTCATAACTGGGATGAACAGGAACCTGATCCTAACCAGGTATGATGACAGTTTTACGACACTCTAGAGTAAGTGCTTGTTACTATAGCGTGCTATTTCGCTGTTCTATCACGCTGTTTCGGCCCCTACCGGCGCTACAAATATCGCACCGCTATAGTACTGGAAGCTAATCCTGAAAACCTATAATTGTTTCGCAGTCGCGCTGGCTCCCGTTTGACATTCCACCTGCTGGTCAATCAGTGGATTTCGTGGCTGGACTGCACACCGTCTGCGGGGCCGGAGACCCTCGGTCTCGTAATGGGCTCGCCATCCACGTCTACTTGTGCAACACATCCATGGACAAGAGCGCTTTTTACAGCAGCGATGGAGATCTGCTTATTGGTAACTGAGAATCTGTTTATTTTGACCTGTTAGGTCTTAAAGGCTCACTCAAGACAGGCCCGAATAGACTTGGAACTCGGTTGATTTGGGTTCAATATGCGTTAAAATAGGCAACGACACATAAAGTACCTATTACAATTTAGTCTTAAGTTAAGATAATAAAAAAACCAGCCAAGTGCGTGTTGGATCACGCTCAGGGAAGGGTTCCGAAGCCGGGATGAATATTTACTCATGTACCAGGAAGCACCGTATTCATTTTTTGATAAAAAATAAGGTTTTTATTTTAAGTAAATACAACATTTCTCGATGTACTTAACTATGAAGAACAAAGTTAGTCCTGAAGTTTTAACTTTAGAAACGCACATTATCTCATTAAATATTGACGTACCAATTAATTGAAACTTCATCTAAGTAATTTTCAATAGAATTTGTACAAAATTTTCCTTATTATTTGGTTAGCCGACTATTAGGTAGGTACTCATTAACTCGTAAAGCCTAGTTCGATGTGATAGTTTTCCTTTTAACTTTATTAGAGGCCCTGAAGGGGAACCAATTTAAATCCTTACGATAGTTTCTTTTTTAATCAATTTTTAGATGCCCTTTGATTATTTATTTTATTTAATTTCTTCATATATTAATAATTGTATCGTTCTAAAGAAATAAAAATCTTACGATAGATTATTTTACTTAAAAGACACATTCCTTTATTTTTATAAAGAACCAAAACTTCACAGATATCATATCCTAAATAAATCATAATATCGATAATAAAAAACACTCGCTATTTGTTCGGCTAATCGATAGGGTTATTGTTCAGGAGTATCTCTCAAAAACATCAAATGATCATGAAATCTTACATTAATTTGATTACATCATATGAAGGACACGTAAAGATGAAAAAAAATTATGACCTAGTAATAAAATGTTGTTAACAAATTGACAAATTTTTCCAATTTAACATGAACCTTATTTCTGCAATAAAGTTGAAAAAATATCAAAGAGATTTAGCAGATTGGGGTAGCTTGATGTGCTGGCGTCTGTACCTACGGATATCAAAACTTTTACTAAGGTAATCCCTGGAATGAGCAGGAGCACCGTCTTCTTAAGTAATTAATTATATTATTTCGTTCGTCTTCCGGTAGACGGTTTTTGTAGAAGATCTTAAATGTATTTTTGCCTATTCTGATGTCCTTTGTAAACGTTCACCAACATGACCATGTTTATTCAAATTCCGCACCAAACATTAAAGGAAAATCTGACCTGATTGTTCGTTTTGCGCATACGGATTGGATTTTGACGGGACTAATAATTAATTATTGTAACGCCTATTATACACACACACACATTACACACCATTACATTCCATTATTACTGAAATTCGTTTCATCATACCATACAATGTCGTCTTCGAGGGGTAAAAATGCTAAAAAAAACATCACGTGATTAATGGACAATAAAACATCAAGAAAACATCTTGACAATATTAATTAGGAAATTCCCCATTGACTTCGATCAGATTGCATCTTGATTTACAACCGATCCTCGATGTTTCAGTTCCCCAACAAGGTACACTGAAGATCACGACGGAGTTCGGAGTCATGACGGTGGCTCCCAACGAGATAGCGGTTGTCCAGCTCGGCATGAGGTTCGCAGTGACTGTAGATGGGCCTACGAGGTAAAAACTACATTTTAGCTTCATTGTTGTCGGAACTCCTTTCAGCCCTTGACTAATTCCGTTAGAACTCATTTAAGTACGCATATATAAGAGGTACCTATATATAATAAATAAATAATGCAGGACATCCACACAGCATCATCTAGCCCCAAGCTAAGCAGAGCTTGGGTTATGGGTACTAGATGACTGATATACTTAATACTATACATTACATGGATAGATATTTTTTTTATTATACATAGCAAATACCCATAACACCCGGAACAAATCTTCGTATATATATAAATGTATATCATAATTTGCCCAAAGGTGAGAATCGAACCCGAAACCTCCTGTGTCGTAGGCGGACTTTCGCCCGCCGCGCCGCGCGTAGTTATACTTCGTAGGTCCCATGTAGCTGGGGGCAAGAAGTGTTTTGTTAGTATTGTTGGCAAAAACCGTGTTATGGATGGATTATATTATATTATTAATTCATTTGTTTTATATAAATGATGTCATACTTTCCAACATTTGATTACAGAGGATATATTCTCGAAGTTTTCGATGGACACTTCAAGCTACCAGACCTTGGTCCTATCGGAGCGAATGGACTCGCTAATCCAAGAGATTTCCTCACACCTGTGGCACGGTACTTCGACGAAGAAATACCTGGTTAGTTAATACGTATTCAATTATTAAAAAGTTACAGGCCTTTAATGAGGCAAGTAGGATACACCACTCAGTATGATGCTGTGCCAAGGGGGTCCACAGCACAGCGTTGGTTTTCAGTGGGTTCATATCTTCCGTCACGAGCTCGTCGGTAAATAAAAACAGCCGCACGGTTCGAACAAAAGTTAAGCTAGGCTTGTCGAGGTTGGTTTGTGAATGGATGACCGTTCATTACATATCGTGACGCCTCCGTGGTCGGAAAGCATGCTGAGCTGTTGGTCCTGGCTGTGTCATTAATTGTTGATCTTTGACAGTTGTTACGGGTACCTAGTCAGAGCCCGAATGTCTGACGAGTCTTACGAAGGGGTATCGTGTTGTCTATGCAGTAACTTGGTTGTGGAGGTCAGATAGGCAGTCGCTCCATGTAAAATACTGGTATTCAGCTGCATCCGGTTAAACTGGAAGCCGACTCCAATACAGTTGGGAAAAGGCTAGGCAGATGATGAACACTGTCAGTTACAACTAATAATTATAAATTGTATTGTTTTTCTCGCCTCTTAAGGACAGACGCCAGCACATGAAGCTACCGCAGTGTCAGATTTTTGCTGTTGAACATGAACCTTATTTCTATTACCATAAAGTTGAAAAATAATCAAAGAAATCTGACACACTGGGCTATTACGTCTGAAGTACTGCCTACCTCCACAACCAAGTGCAAGGCAGTCGTCCCATGTAAAATAATGTTATTCAGCTGCATCCAGTTAGACTAACCGTAACCGACAACAACATAGTTGGGAAAAGACTAGACAGCTGATGACATATTCCCACAGGATTCAAGATAGTGAACAAATATCAAGGCACCCTATTCGTGGCTGAGCAGAACCACTCGCCCTTCGACGTGGTGGCGTGGCACGGCAACTATGTGCCGTACAAGTATGACCTGAGCAGGTTCATGGTCATTAACGCGGTGCTCTACGATCATTGTGTAAGTCTATTTTACAATTAACCTGATTGATTGATTGAATGTCCATTGGGAAAATTGAACATAACTGTCCCCGTCCTTTTCTCGATCCATCTGTCAGAAAGAGACGTCAATTATCGAATCTAATTGTAGTTTGTGAACAAGGGAATCAGTGCCATTGGGATATTTTACGATGAGCATCTCCATTTGCAGGACCCATCAATATTCACGGTACTCACATGCCAGTCGACGAGGCCAGGCGTTGCCATCGCCGACTTCGTTATCTTCCCTCCGAGGTGGTCCGTTCAAGAGAATACCTTCCGGCCACCATATTATCATAGTAAGTACATTTAACATAACATCCGACTGTACATACCGAAGTGTTGGGCACAGGTGCGCCTTTAGTAACACCCACATGTACCACCAACCGGGTACAAATCCAGACTTCGGGCAGCTAATCAGAAAATTTATATTGACAAAAACTCAATAAAACTTTGGCCGACCTGGGAATCAAACTCAGGTCCCCACGCGTTTGCGACCACTGGACCAACGACGCAGTCAGTCATAGTAAGTGTAAATTGTAAAAAAAAACGGGTTTCCTGTAACAATATACGAAGGTAAGTCAGATTTTGAGTCCATAATGGCGTTTACTTAGGTAGGTAGGTAGGTTATTAACGTAATATTATTACGATTCTGAAAGAGCCGAAAATGGACCTATTTAGAAATAAAAGTTGGTATTTACTTACAGTAAAATGGAAACAACACTGAACTGACTATTTTAAGAATACCAACTATGTACTATGTTAATAATAATACCTACATGTTTTTCTGTATGTGTTCAAAAATATTCGCTGAGGACAGGATTCGAACCTGCGCGGGTAATACCCATTGGATTTCAAGTCCAACTCCTTAACCACTCGGACACCTCAGCTGTGAACATTTGTATCCAATTCACGAATAATAATGGTATACTTAATGCGTTTTACTATACACACAAAGATTCTGTTCGTTACTATTTACACAACTGTGGAGAGTGGAGGTTGTCCAAAGAGGTTTGTTTGAAAAAATACCGGCGAAGAGCGAGTCGGACTCACACGGCGACGGTAGACGTACCTTGATACGAAAAACATTTAAAAATGTATTTTTTATTGTTGCAATACTAAATTTGTTTGTAAATGCCGTTTGCTGATTGCTAAAATACATCGTTATATTGTTCCTGTTATATTTCAACTTTCTTTCGTGAACTAATGAGATGGGAGGAACTAAATCTTCAGAACTCTTTTTGACAATATTGCGCCCGCAAAGGAGTATAAATAAATAAATAAATAATGCTGGACAATCCACACAGCATCACCTAGCCCCAAGCTAAGCAGAGCTTGTGTTATGGGTACTAGATGACTGATATACTTAATACAATAGATTACCTAGGTAGATATTTTTTATTATACATAGCAAATACCCAGAACACCCGGAACAAACCTTTGTAGATCGTACAAACATTTGTCCCAAGGCGGGAATCAAACCCGCAACCTCCTGCGTCGCAGGCGGACCTTCGCCCACTGCGCCACATAGGTCGTCTATACGAGAGTATGAGAGAGAGAGTATGAGACTTGGCACAGTCAAAAATGTACGTATATATGGAGAAGGAGGGCAAAAAGCTAAAATGGTAGAATTACGACAACTAAGCGACTACTAGTTGGTACACGTAAACACACGAGTTATTCCCATCGGATATGGGCAGAAATTACAGAAGTCCACGCGCTACGGTCACCTTACATTTTTCTTTTGCTTAATCCACATTCATATAACGTATTGGAAGTAAACAATGAAAGATCTAAAATCATAGTTTAAAAAAAAACCCATCTCGCTGAGGACAGGATTCGAACCTGCGCGGGCAGTGCCCATTGGATTTCGAGTCCAACTCCTTAACCACTCGGACACCTCAGCTGTGTATTGTGAGGGTTAAATAAGCTTATAGCCTTTGCCTACCGGAGGGGGTGGTAAACTGAAGATCGGAACAAAATTCAACCCCTTTGCAGTTGTACAGATAATAATCAGAGTAACTATGCTGACGGCGTGTGTTCCTTAAATTTAATTAATTGAAATTGTTCTTAGTAAATACTGTATTTATTTGTGTGAAACATGTAGTACACAAATTGGTTATACCTACTAAATTGACGTTATCCTATCGCTCTGCCTTTTCTAAAACCGGAAACATTCTAACATTATATACATACTTGAACTCGCCTTTTTCCCATGGGGGTAGGCAGATACCACAGAAAGCCGCATGCTACGATCCTTACGAAGGTAATCCTTTGGTTTCGTTTTTAGTTCATACATCTGGTCACTACTCATCCACCACCACTGAACGACCACCACCACCACAGTTAGGTGTGTGATGCACTTTATTTCTTTCCCTTCCTCTGACTCGAAAGCGTCCGCATAAGTAAAGCCATAGGGATATCTGATCAGTTCCGTATTTACCATAAAGGCACCCAGGACCTGTGCCCAAGGCCCCCGACCGCACGCGGGCCCCGAAATAATAAATAAATAAATATTGCTGGGCAATCCACACATCATCATCTAGCCCCAAGCTAAGCAGAGCTTGTGTTATGAGTACCACATAGGTCGTCAAATGATGGCATAATGTTTTCATCGAAAAGAGAGAATCTCTTTTTGATTATTTTTTTGTAGAAGAAACATCTGCCCTGCTTTTCGTAATACACTTTCTTATAAATGGGGCGCTAGATAGCTTAAGAAGGCCCTGTTTCATGTGAAGTATTTTTAAAGAGGTTTTCAACCCCTTGGCTGATACAAGTTGACACGCCATTTTGTTTGATATTATGAGGATTTGTCGCGCTTCCGTCTAACGTCAGTTTTGACGCCACCTGGTTTAGGCATGACGAAGTTAGATTGCGAGAGCATAATTGGCACAAATCAAATCAAATCAAAATTCATTTATTCAAATTAGTCTGAGAATCAGCACTTTTTGAACGCCAAAGACGTTTACATAAGACAGTCCCCCAAAACGCCCACCCTTCACAATAATACCCCATGGCGTTAGTCATGATCTAAGCTATCTCTTGCAAGTGACGCAAGTACCTCAAGTAATAATACAAGGAGAGGTAAATAATGAAAATAATAAAATGGCGTAATAATAAACAGCGGTATTATGTACCCGATTTTACGTATGTTCTTCGCATTGGTCATTAAACATATAATATTACTGTTGTACTTATTAGGATAAAATTGCTATATTTCATCTTTTCATCTTTAAAAAAAAACCCCACAAAAGAAATTTCTCCTGTATCGTGGGTGCGTTCACAAACATTTAAACTCACATACACAATGATGTGCATACGGAGTGACGATGCAATTATGATTAAGTAAGTTTGCCCTACTTGTATTTCAATTTGGTATTTTAATTTGCCCAACACTGCCTACAGTACACCCACATCTCGCTAGTTACGTAGCATTAGATACAGGGATAAATCTCAAAAATAATACATAACTATCAATAGTATTATGCCTACTAAATATTAATAAATAGTACTCGCAGACGGCGTGCGTTTTTGATCGTAAAAGAAGTAAAGGGATAACGATCTTAGCACGTGGCGTTCTGTAGTTTATGCCCTACCCTCATGGGAAAAAGGCGTACTTTATATATGTATGATAAATATCTACATCTATATCAAATACGCCTTTTAATCACTCTCCGGTACCTCTACGACCAATTATGTTCTATAGTTCTTAATGACCTGCTCAGAGGTATTTAGGCAGTTGGGCTCCTAAAATTACGAGCCTGTTATCGTCTCATTGCAGGGCAAAGGCTTCTTCTCATACAGAGAAGGCTCGAGAATTAGTCACCACGCTTGTTCAAGACGGTTTCAGATATTTAAGTTATAAGTAGGTATAATTAATAGTAGCTAACCGTGGCTTCGTCTGCATAAGGACTTGTTGTTCTGAAGTACATAGTTTTCAGGAAAATCCAGATTGTCCCATAATGTTTTCCTTAACTAATGTTAGTAGGTAATGCCTAAAATAAACTAACTAATATAGGTACCTATTGGTGCTGGGTCACTTGTTTACAAGCTAAACTGAATTTAGACTTCTCTTTCTCTATTATAAAAGAAGAAAGGGCCGGGTATTCATAAGAGCTGTCAATATTGGTGGAAATTAAATTTTCAAACATACATATTTGACACTAAGTGTCTAAACACACTATGCCGAAGTTACGCGACCGAAGTTCGGCGGCTGATTTTACGTCCGACGCATTTTGCTGATATGACATACCATAAGTGCCGAACTTACGCGGCAGAAATTTAGCTCCGCAACTTTGTGTGTGTAGTCAGTGTCTTGAGCGCTGAAGCGCTGACAGAAGCGAAGTGAACACTACGGGCGGACACGCGGGGCGCGGGCGGCTCCCCGCTGCTGGTTCTTCGTCGGCAATCGAACCGAACTTCGGTCGTGTATAATGTGTGCTCACAGAATAAGTTGCTGCTGAACTTACGCTCGACCGAAGTTAGGCTGTACGCTATGACGCGACGTAATTTCGGCACATTGTGTTTAGACACTTAAAAGGCACCGACCAAAAACATGTTCAAGTTCAAGGCACCAACTAATTTTACGTCTGTAAGTTAGTACTTAGCTGTAGTCGTCCTTTTCACGAGCTGCCTGTTACAAAGAGATGTCAATTCTCGAATTTACGTTTAGATTTTGAACGAGAGAGTTGGTGTTTACAAATTGAAAAAATCAAATCATTTATTCGCAATGAATGTCGGTATTGTATGATAAAGGTTGTTTTAACATATAGGTACATTCTGACTGAGTGAATTAAAGAATTTCGAATGCAAAAAATGCAAAATTTAACAAGTAATGATAGTGCCAATAAAATTAGTAAAATAATATCATAATTAACTAATAATAAATTGTTCTAACAAGACATTGACTATTGATAGACTAAGCACAAGAGAATAATATCAAATAATGTCAATAATATTAAACTGTTGGAATGTTACACCTTTTGGTAAAGATTTGGTACACTATGCAGTGGCTTCCAATTTTAATTCCGTATCTCAATCCCAATCTACAGATCATTCTTTATTTGTAACCAATCAATAGCCGAGTTTGCAATCTATAACATTGAGACGGCGAATCAGAGGCGGCAGAGCAGTTTTAGATCGCGAATTAAGATTTGGATTGAGATACGATATTGAAATTGGCAGGTCTTATCTCATTATCTCATTTTAAGCAATAAACAAAAACTACCAAAAAATCAAAAATGTGCATGGTGATCAAAAATGTATTCTCGCTGAGGACAGGATTCGAACCTGCGCGGGTATAACCCATTGGATTTCAAGTCCAACTCCTTAACCACTCGGACACCTCAGCTGTGTACATTATTATGAAATTATTGACTGTTTTTGTTTTTTTTTTCTATTGTATACTTAGTGCGAACAATGCGTTGTAATGAAGAACACATGTTTATTCAAGTAGTAATTATAATAATAAACATCTGTAAGATGAAGTATCTTAATTAACATTAGGAGAAATAGTGATTTGAACCGGTTCATGATGTTTTCGATATTTTGCACTTTGTGGATTACCCGGCTTTTCAGTAGAGGTTTTCAAATTATAAGCCACAATGGTTGAACTGGCTCAAGTTGTTTTCCATGTCTTGCACTTTTTGGATTACCCGGCTTTTCAGTTGTGTAACATTCCAACAGTTTAATATTATTGACATTATTTTATTATTCTCTTGTGCTTAATCTATTAAGCACAAGAGAATAATCTAAAATAATCGTCTATGGAAACACTTTGAAATTAGGCTGGCCTAGCGTTGTACGAAGTTTCAATATCGTATAAGCTGGAGGCCAGCTTATACTGGTTTTGTAACCAATGGATACTATATATCAAAATATCAGTAGGTACCTTCTCATCATCATATCATCGGCCAAAAGACGTCTACAGCTAGACATAGGCCTCCCCAAAGATTACCATAACGATCAGTTCTGCGCGGCACTCATCCGTCGGCTTCCTATGATCTTGACCAGATCGCCGGGCCAGCTTGTATTTCATTTATATTTTTTTTTTGTTACTAAATCTTGAAGACGCATTTTAACGAGACCAATGGCTCGGTGGATATTTTAAACGAGATGGCGCCATCGCACATAAGGATAAATCAAAGTACTTGTTTGTTTATAATTAATTTTAAAGTAATTACTTTCAACTATTTACCTCACATGGCAGGACGAGCGGGATATGTGCGTCATTGGCACAGAATAAGTCATTTTAAAGTGGAAAACACAAAACAGAGATTATGGTTAGGGCTTGTGGTGTGGACAAGTATTTAAACTCAAAATCGTAGTCGGCAACTTAGTCTTCGTCATTCTCTCCCGGCGTCAACATGAGGCTTAGTGTCATAGCCCTCGTATTTCTGCTGTCCGCTGTCGCAGGACGCAGCCTTATCCGTGAAAGCAGAGCCATTCTACCGTCAACAGCGGCTCGACAAAAAGCGGGTCGTGATTCAGGCGTTCTACTTGCCATATCCACTAACTTGAAACAACCAATTGGAAAGCCGGGTAATCCAAAAAGTGCAAAAGATGGAAAGGTAGGGAAGCAACTGAAACCGGCCCAAACCACTATTTCTCCTACTTTGAAACCCTCATCTGAAAAGCCGGGTAATCCAAAAAGTGCAAAATATGGAAAGGGAGAAAAACAACTGAAACCGGCTCAAACCACTATTTCTCCTAATGTGAAATCCTCAACCGAAAAGCCGGGTAATCCAAAAAGTACAAAAGATGGAAAGGGAGGGAAGCAACTAAAACCGGCTCAAACCAGTATTTCTCCTAATGTGAAATCCTCAACCGAAAAGCCGGGTTATCCAAAAAGTACAAAAGATGGAAAGGGAGGGAAGCAACTGAAACCGGCTCAAACCAGTATTTCTCCTAATGTGAAATCCTCAACCGAAAAGCCGGGTAATCCAAAAAGTACAAAAGATGGAAAGGGAGGGAAGCAACTAAAACCGGCTCAAACCAGTATTTCTCCTAATGTGAAATCCTCAACCGAAAAGCCGGGTAATCCAAAAAGTGCAAAATATGGAATGGGAGGGAAGCAACTGAAACCGGCTCAAACCACTATTTCTCCTACTTTGAAACCCTCATCTGCAAAGCCGGGTAATCCAAGAAGTACAAAAGATGGAAAGAGAGAGAAGCAACTGAAACCAGCTCAAACCACTGTGTCTCCTAATTTCAAACCATCAACTGAAAAGCCGGGTACTCCAAAAACTGCAAGACATGGAAAACAACTTGAGCCGGTTCAAACCACTGTTTCTCCTAATTTGAAACCCTCAACTGAAAATCCGGGTAATCCAAAAAGTGCAAAATATAGAAAACCTCATGAACCGGTTCAAACCACTATTTCTCCGAATTTCAAACCCTCAACTCAAAAGCCGGGTAATCCAAGAAGTACAAAAGATGGAAAGGGAGGGAAGCAACTGAAACCGGCTCAAACCACTATTTCTCCAAATTTCAAACCCTTCCCTGTAAAGCGGGGTAACAATCACATGTTAACAATGATGTTTCTTGATGCAGAAAGAAGCCATGTTAGCGCCTAATATCATGCTTTGTTTTAATTTGCAGAACGACATTTATGTATCATTCAGAATAATAAATTATTATGGTCTACGTTATTCTATCAGTCTATATTTTTAACAGATGCTATTATATCCTTTATTTCTTTACATATACGAGTATATCAATTACATTTTTAAATGTCTCAATACAAAAATTAAAAAAATAACCGTTAAAAATATAATATAATAGCCCACTGGAATTGAGAACAGGGTCCAGGCTGCCGGTGGTCAGGGCTCTTGAGAAAGGAGCCTCCTAACGATACGTGCCGTGTCCAGAAGTACCGCTTTCTGGATCAAACCCTTGATCCAGCTGCCTAACGAGAGCCTTCTTAGGGTTGGTCGAGGCTCTTGGCTGTTATACCATTGGCCGTCACAACTATCGGCACAATGACTGCTGTATTCACATCCCACATGTCGACCACCTCGCGGGTCATATTAAGATACTGCATCTTACAGATGTTTATTATTATAATTACTACTTGAGTAAACATCTGTTCCTCATTACAACGCATTGTTCGCATAACACAATAGAAAAGTTTTCAATTACAATACCTGTCCATAATTTCACATTAATTTACATAGCTGAGGTGTCCGAGTGGTTAAGGAGTTGGACTTGAAATCCAATGGGTTATACCCGCGCAGGTTCGAATCCTGTCCTCAGCGAGAATACATTTTTGATCACTATGCACATTTTTGATTTTTTGGTATTTTTTATTAATTGCTCAAAATGAGATAATGAGATAAGACCTACTGCCAATTTCAATATTGTATCTCAATCCAAATCTCAATTCGCGATCTAAAACTGCTGCCTCTGATTCGCCGTCTCAAGGTTATAGATTGCAAACTCGGCTATTGATTGGTTACAAATAAAGAACGATCTGTAGATTGGGTATTGAGATACGTAATTAAAATTGGAAGCCACTGCATAGTGTACCAATGCTTAGGTATATCTTATTTTATTAACTCCCGACGCATAAACGACGGGGTGTTATAAGTTTGAAGTGTCTGTGTGTGTGTGTGTGTCTGTCTGTGGCATCGTAGCTCCCAAATGAATGAACCGATTTTGATTTTGTTTCTTTTTGTTTGAAAAGTGAATTAGTTGGAAGTGTGATGAAAATCGGTTGAGCCGTTCAAAAGTTATCCGTATTTTACTCTTTGAATCTGGGTTTTTAATCTTATGTCACGATGTTTGTCAGGGATAAACTCCGGAACAACATAACTAATTTTTATGAAATCTAGATTATTGACTTTTTTTATTGCAAATTCGATGTGTCGTAGCAACGCGTAGCCGAGTAGAGCTGGCCTGGCGGAGTGCGGGGTTTCGATACAATGCGAGACTAGCTTATACTGGTACTGTTATCGCTGACATATGGCCTAGCGAACTTAGGTACCATCACATTATAGGCGCATTGGACGACACAGTAGACGACTTGGCTGAGTGGTTGGGTGCATATCGTGGGTTCGATTACCGCACAACAAATATTTGAATGGCCTATAAGTAGTTGTTCCGGGTCTGGCTATTTGTGTATGTGAGTTTAAATTTTTGTAAAGCACCCACGATACAGTAGTTCCTACTGAGGGGCAAGATTAAAAAAAAACCTTCAAAAATTTTGGCTTCAAGATAATGAGACGAATATAATATTTTGGGAAGAGGATAATTGTAGGTTTTAGTAATGATCATAGTGATACAAAGTTTGATAATTATTTTACATTTTATTTGTATATATAAAATTTCCACGACATAAGAAACACTGTATAATGCTTCCTATCTCATTTTCTCCCACGTGAAATCTTATGAATTTATGTGTCTGTCTCTTTTTACTGTCGCTTTTTCGTTTTATAAACTTTCAAATCACAACGATGCTAAATAAGTTTTCACTTAAAAAAAAAAGAAGGCACAATTTCAGCTCGTATATGTACTTGAATCAGGATAATTAAACATTGTGTAAATAATGTTATATTTGTTTAATTTTAATGATGTTTACATGGGGCATCAAACCGTAAAAACATAGGACACCGCAAGAAAATTAAATATTGTATTGTAAAATGTAATTATAACTGAAACACACTGACCAAGCGTAAATGATCACACATCAGTTGCATCAATAATGTCAATTATTAATCCGTGTATTATAATGATATTGAAGGAGCTCGCGGCTAAATAAAAACAGCCACACAAAGGTTAAGCCATCCTTGCCGAGGTCAGTCTGTGGATGGGTGACCGTTCTTAACATATCGAGACGCCTCCGTGTCTCGGAAAGTACACAAAGCCGTTACTCCCGGCTGTCATTTGTAGATCTTTGGCAGTCGTAACGGGTAATCAGAAGCCCGAAAATCTGACAACCAGTCTTACCAAGGGGTGTTGCCCAGTAATTGGGCTGTGGAGGTCAGATATTCAGTCTTTCCATGTGAAAATACTGGCATTCAGCTGCACCCGGTGAGACTGGAGAACCTCTGCCATTTGGCTTCAGCACCCAGCTCGTACGCTTTCCAAAGGGATGTGTTAAAAACATAAAAAAAAAAATGGTAAACATTAACTTTGGATAGACTTACTAGAGAAGGAAAAAAGGTATACAGGTAGCCCGTTGTGTACTATTGACGTATAAACAGGGTGAAAAGTTTAAGGACGCACAACCTGATGAGTTCATTACATGATTCTGGACCGTACCAGTGTGGTACTCATGATATCAGTTTGAGCGTCGATCTCCCTTCCAACCTGTATACAATACATAACCATTAAACATACATTTATGGTCTGGAGGACCCGAGACGCAGCTCAAGTTATGGTCCACTTCTCTTCACAGTAAAGAAGACTAAATCTCCAAAGCTCAAAAGTAATTTTGACGACACGGTTGGCGCAGTGGTTGAGCCATCGGCTGCTGCGCCGCGTATTGTGGGTTCGATCCCCGCACGGAACAAATGTTTGTAAGACCTACAGGTAATTGTTCCGGGTCTGGCTGTTTGTGCATGTGAGTTTAAATGTTTTAAACGCACCCACGATACAGGAGAAATTCCTAGTGTGGGGCAACGTTTTTATAAAAGAGAGAAAGAGAAAGAGAAGAGAATTTAATGTTACTTCTTTCTTGCAGACCTGATTATGATTGTTTTATTTTATGCATTTGTAAAACTAACTGAGTAAAAGTAAGCCAACATTTTCTTCCTTTGTTCCAGGGAATTGCATGAGTGAGTTCATGGGCCTTATTCTGGGTGCATACGAGGCGAAGGAAGGAGGTTTCTATCCTGGAGGCGCGTCTCTGCATTCCGCAATGACACCCCATGGGCCTGATGACAAGTGCTTCAATGGTGCTTCTTATGGAGAGCTGGTCCCGCAGAAAATTGCTGTGAATACTCAGGTATGAGGTCTAAACCTAATGCAAGAGCTTCGACAAGCAGTGTATTGAAGCTATTTGAAACCTACAGTAGTGATTCCATTCACGCAATATATATACAAATAACATCACGACTGTAATCCCTGAAGGGTAAGGCAGAGGTCTACTTACAATACACCTAAATTTCATATTTCCCTTCCATGTTTTCCCTGAAGGGGTAGGCAGGGTACGTGTCATTGACCCCATGGTGCCCAACCTTAGCCAGGCACAAATCCAGACTCTGGGCTGCTATTCAAAATCCAAATCAAAATTCATTTATTCAAATTAGGTTGAGAATCCGCACTTTTTGAATGTCAAAACGTTTACAAAAGACAGCCCCCCAAAACGCTCACCCTTCACCACTTCCTAGTGTTTTGCTGGGAAGAATAAGTGGCGGAACAAACTCCCCAGCAACAAATTATTATTTTTTTCAAACGCATGTTATGTTACATATTTTAGCGTGTTTTATTTCCAGGCCTTCATGTTTGAGTCTTCACTAAGCTTAGCTATAACGAAGTGGGGTGCCGAGACTTGCCAGAAACTGGACGCCAAATACTACGAGTGCTGGCAAAACTTACCGAAGCTTTTCTCAGAAAATATCAACATTTAATTTATGATTTTAAATATTCCTACCTATCTACTATGGATAACTAAAACAGGATTATTATATTAAAGTTTCAAACTGTTGTGTATCTGCTTGTAAACGGTCAAATATTTTTGTACTTTTAGCAATAAAACAAGTGAAGACATTTGGAATAACAGTTTTATTTGCACGGGTAAGCATACATCCCACATTATTTTAATTTGAAACATGCAAAAATACACTTATTCTCATAAGTTCCTTAATTCCCAGTTCCTATACCATTCTCAAGTTCGTAAACTGCAAAATTCCCAGAGTAACAATTACAACACATGACTAACAGACCTTTTTTTGCGATTAGCCCGCCACATTATTCTCAAACCACAAGAACTCCTCAAAGCCAGAATAAACAATGACGACCGCCAGAAAAGCGTGGACACAATGAAGAGACGAGTCCTAGAGAAACGATTCAACTGTCTTGAATCCCGCAACGAAATTAATCAGAAAAGAACGCGGAGGAGTTAAAAATACAGTGTGCCGCAAGCAAGAATTCTTGTCGAAAACGGAACGTCAATTCGGTCGATTCTAAATTCAAAATACAACTATACTGTACCATTTATGTAGGTTTACATGTATGAAACAAGCACTATAACTATCTACTATAAATATGAATAAAAATCTAAATAATAATAATATAACATTCGAAATAGGTATTTATGGTTTAACAACGGTTCGAATTATTGTCGTTTCGTAGGTATCGATAGAGAATTCGAGCTAGCCACACGGATCAATAGTTTTTACCATATCTGGTCCACTAAAGACACTTAAACCCATAGGCAGATAATATCTTATTTTGTCATGTTCTGCAATAGTTTTCCACCAGCCGAGCGTTTTCCCTGGCTGCACTTGCATGATGTACTCGTATGTATAGGTATAGGGATTATCGTCGGTTGGTGCCTCATGCCTTTGAAAGTAGTCCAAGGGATCCTTGCTAGTTGACTTCGGACCCTCGTACACCTCCCAAAAGACTGGGCCGTACCCCATGTTCCCGAGGTACTTATATAAAAATGCAAAAAAATATCAAGGTAATCGTGAAATTCACCCCAAACCAACATACATATAGGGAAGTTCTAGTTAGGCAGCTGGATCAATTCAGAAAGTGGTACTTTTGGACACGTTTCGTTTAGCTAGACTGATAGAAGGTAGCTAGTGTATGTATGTATTTTAATATTCATATTTAAAAATATGTAATTTGTATTTCAGTAGGTATGCACAATAAACTGAAGAGATAATAATAATAAAATATTTATTGATAAAAAAACATAGCATTAATCATACAAGTAGGTTCTGATGGCACTGTAATAGGTACCAAAAACTGTAAGATACGAAATCGATTAAATTCCATTTACATTCTCTAGTCGCGGGTTTTAAGAAGGAAATTAAGTATGTAGAGTAGTACATTGTCTTTTTTGTTTTTGTTCACTTCCCGATATTTGTAATATATTCAATAAAAGCATTAAAACTATTACCTATTTTGACTTATGATATTTACATTCATACAAAAAAATAAAATTGAAGTGTATGTTTGTAATGTACAATGATTAATTATATAATACAAAATGATTTAAAAAAGAAATCTTGTTGTTCTGGCTTATCACTGAAACGGCTGGCCCAATTTTAGTGGGAATTTCAGCTGACGTAATAAGGAGTAGCTTAGGAACAAAGGAGTCGGTTACAGACAAACAAACATTCATACAAACATTCAAGTGAAGCTTATTCTTTTTTACACGCTATATATTAATATAGCGTGTAAAAAAAAATAAGCGTTCCGCGCAAAAAAGTAAAAACCCATGAAAATTCGTCAAATTCTAAGTGAACGAAGTCGCGGGCACATCTGTATTTCTGTGTTTGAAGCGAAAACATCGGATCTCTTTTTTAAGAATATTGCGTGCACGCAAGAGTTTGAGATTTAGGAGGCGGAGTTAAAGTTTATATGGAGAAGGAATGCAGAAAGCTAAAACGGTTGAGTTTCTAAGTAAGTTTAATAAAATGGCCAGTATTCCCATTTTAGCTCACCCTTACTTCTTACCAGTAGACTCGTTATCCTTCGTACGAGGTGCATCATTTTCTAATGTATCACTTGAACTTGTCGAAGATTCATGAGACGCTTCACCTTTTCCGTAATCATTGGCAACAGACAATAAATCGTGCATTGCGTCATAAACACTAGACATTAAATTGATGGACTCGTCCAGGTTTCGTAGCCCGGCCCGCTTTTTCTTCTCGTTCCAACTTTTTTTATTCACTGGTCTATCGTTCCGGCGTTTAGGGAAATTGTTGATGTTAGGCCGCCGATAGTGAGCAATGAATTGCGGTTCGTCTTCGGCAAGGTCGGTTTCGTAGTCTTTCTGATTGTTCTTTTCATAGTTATTCATATCATCTATTAATTTCACGGCTTGTTCAGAAAGCTCATCACCAGTATATTTGGTTTTCTTGTTATTAACTCTTTTCTTCGGTATTCTGTCATATCGAGAAGGGAAGATAGGGTAATCAAATGAAGGTTCGCGGTTAATTGTTGTGAAAAAGTCAGGTGCCTGAATTGACTCCAGTGATTTCTGAATGTCAAGTAGTTCTTGATGTTGCTTCAATGTTTTAGCAAAGTCGTCGTTCAGGTATGGATATTTTAATTTAGGTTCCAGATTCCAGCTCGTAGGTTTACGGACTCGTGGGGAAGATGCTGAAGTCCTTACTCTTGTCGAGGGTAGGCTCCCTCTCATGAGCGTGGTCGCAGCTGCCGCGGTGATTATCGACAGGGCACATAGCAAACGAAAACCAAGCTTCATGTTGCCAATTCGAGCGATGGCACTGGACTTAATGATTTTGAGTAATGTTTTCCAACATTATATACTTTTTAGAAAGTTTTCCCTGTACAGTCGCGCCCAAATGATAGTGTGCAATTCAAACGCGATATCGTTAACAGTTTCGAACATGATTCTCAAATGTTGTACATAATCGTAGCCCCAACACTTAGTTTTCTTATTTACCTAAACATAATTAAGAACTAGAACACAAGATTCTGTTTGTACACCATCCAGTGGTAGGACATAGAGATCGCAATTTATTTGACTACGTTGACAGTTGTAACGTTTGAAACATTATTAAAAATGTTGTCGTTTTCAGGGTTTTAAAATGGAGATCTCTAATATTTTGGCGCAGTGGCTGAACGATTGGCTACAGCGCTGCGTTTCGCGAGTTCAATTCCCGCACGGAACAAATATTTTTATGGCCTACAGGCAGTTCCGGGTCTGCCTTTTTGTGTATGTCAGTGTATACAAATGTTTGTGAGCGCACCTACAATACAGGAGAAATTCCTAGTGTGACGAAACGTTTAAAATTTATTTTTTATACTGGACTGTACCATGGATTAGGTAAGTTGTAGTTGGTTGTGGGGGCAGTTTTACCACAGATAATACTGTCAATGTGTGTGTTTCTAGTGCCTACCTACTCCATTATAAATAGGTATACCGTTTACAATGAGCGGTTAACGGTTTTATTCCTCCACAATCTATGAATAATACATAATATTAGTTTGTTTATTTTCAATTTTAAGATCTAGTCACATGACAGTGCGGAGAGATCCTGAATTTTGGCGTAAATGTGACTGTTCAGTATGTTCACTTGCCCTCAACTGAGAACAATATGCAGAAACAAAAGAATAACGTTGTAAAGGATCTACAAAGACCAGACCATGCCAGTCAAGATTTTTGATAAGGAAGTTTTTGAAACAATCGTCCTGAACATGAGGTTATATGCTGCACAACATAACACCCACCAGTTTCAGAGAACCGTTGGTGACCTCAAAGTATTTTTTGATGTTCTACTCTTGACTGGATACCACTTCCCCGAGAGCGAATGATCTGGTCTCTAGATGAAGACTGCGATGTTACCGTTGTTCGAGAGCAATGTCAAGAACAGGTTCTTAGAATTTAAAAAAAACCTGCATTACAATGACGCTACTAACATCGCCGGATCCACTGATAAGATGTTCAAAGTACTACCACTTGCTGATGAAGAAATTATTTTCCACCGAAGTAGGTATCACCCGATTCTATTGGGGGAGTGTATGCACTGAAGGACCCGATAGAAGACATCGTAAACATTTATTAACCAAGTACGAGTCTAGATGGTGTTGTACACTTCCCGCAGTAGCTGCCAAGCCAGCTACGTAGCGTAGAATGCCACATCAAATCACGTTGACAATGTAAAAGAACAAAACGTTGTGCACCGAAAAATAATATTTTGAAAACACATAAGCCCATTGGCCCCATTTGAGGACGGTGTGTTTATTTTACGAAAGAAGAAATATTTTCTTTTTTGCAGTAATGTGTGTTACTACCCTCCAATAGTTAAGTCAATAGAGTTTTTTTTTAAATTGAAGGTAGTCTAGTTGTATTTAAGTCCAAATGGCATTATACAAAATAACACACATAGTGAATTGTGTACCAACATTTTAATTAAGTTTACAATTTATATTATGTAGGTACCTACAAAATTGTGTATTGTATGGTGTGTATTGTGTGGTGTATAGTGTGTTTATATTGTGTGTGTGTTCTGTATTATTCACAATTTAGCCGAAATAACAAATATTATAAGGAAATTAAATATTACCGTCGTTAAAGGCATCAAGCATTGTGCACTATTACGAAATAGTGAGCTTCGCGCGTATTCTTGCAAAAGAGCACAATCCACATTTCTCCGTAAAGCAGTCTGGCCTCTGTAAGTTCTGATCATGTAACAAGCCATGCCCGGTGTCACCGCTATAGAGGGGCCCTTCACTTTCAGAGCGTCCTCTACAGTGTTACTTGTCACCGTCACTGTCGTCGCTGAGGAGTTTCCAGTTCCGTTCACAGTCTGTGTCACTGTCACCTGCGTCGTGTTCCTCATAACATGTTGCTGGTTCTGTGTTGTGCTTCTCGTGTCCTCCCAAATAAAACTCGACATCAGATTGCAGTTGATGCGCGTCTCCTCGAACTCGCCGTTTTGTTTACTTATGCGCAGCTTGCATACCTCTCCCGGGGTGCCACTGTACTGTCTATCGGAGCTGTAATGATGCGAGTGACTGTTGCGACCCAAGTTGTACAGCGCTAGTCCAGTCAGCAAGTTATCGAATCTGCTGCCTGAGTCTCTGTACTGGTACACGTAGACGGGCGGTTGTCCTTGATACACAGGATAGAAGCTCGACCTATAGTTTATTTGTTGCGGCGGAGTGTAGTGGTAGTGGTGATGAACTCCTACCCTCGAGCTGAAGTTATTTCGTAGAAGAGGTGTCTCTCTAACTTTGCTACGACTAGAATTACCAGACGTTTCTGTTGTAGGAGGTTTAAAAGTAGAAGTAAGAGTATTTTGGACCGTGTTTTGCTGTCCATCTTTGCCACTGTTAAAATAACTTGACTTTTCAGTTGAGGGCGAGGGAGGTTTCATAGTAGAAGTATGCTGGGACAAGATTTTCTGTTGCTGTGGCGATCTATCTTCGGTACTGTGTGGATTACCCGACGTTCTATTGGAAGAGTTTACTTTAGGAGCAGGAGTATGTGCGGCTGCGGCTTTTGGTTGTTGTTGTTGTTGTGTTTTTCCATATTTGCCACTGTTTGCATTGGCCGACTTCCCAGTAGGGGGGTTTAATTTAGGAGCAGGAGTTCGTGCGGCTGCGTCTTGTGTTTGTTGTTGTTGTTGTGTTTTCCCATCTTTGCCACTGTTTGAATTGCCGGACTTTCCAGTAGGGGGGTTTAATTTAGGAGCAGGAGTTTGTGCAGCTGCGTCTTTTGGTTGATGTTGTGTTTTTCCATCTTTGCCACTGTTTGGATTGCCGGACTTTCCAGTAGGGGGGTTTAATTTAGGAGCAGGAGTACGTGCGGCTGCGGCTTTTGGTTCTTGTTGTGTTTTTCCATCTTTGCCACTGTTTGGATTACCGGACTTTCCAGTATGAGGGTTTAATTGAGGAGCAGGAGTATGTGCAGCTGCGTCTTTTGGTTGTTGTTGTGTTTTTCCATCTTTACCACTGTTTGGGTTACCCGACTTTCTAGTAGAGGGCTTTAATGTAGGAGCAGGAGTACGTGCGGGTAAGTCTTTTTGTTGTTGTTGGATTTTTCCATCTTTGCCTCTGTCTGTATTACCAGACTTGCCAGTAGGGAGCTTCAGAGTAGAGGTAGCAGTGTTTTTCTGTTGATGTGTCTGTTCAACGTAGCCACTGTTTAAATGAAGTCTGCGAGTACCGCTGGAACTGTGTGCCAATTTATGCTTGTTCGAATTTTGGACCCCGTGGCCTGACTTCTTAGCAGGTCTTGAGCGGTTGCCTGTAACGGTGTACAATAAAAAAACTAGTGCTATGAAACTAAGCTTCATCTTGAAGGCGCGAGCGACTGTTCAACACATAATTGCCGACGGAAGTTTATATAGACATGTATCTGACCACATAAAAAAAACCATTTCTTTTTGGTAACACATAGACGTCAACACTGCGAAAACATCCATGAAAGGATGTACTGATCTCATCCTTTTCAGTTTATTTTCCTGCTATTACTATTTATTAATATAATATCTCGTAGCTTTTGCCCTTAAGTAGTCCTAGATGGATACATCTAATTCTATTTCCAATATTATTATGACCCGACATCCCCGATTAGGTATACCTAATAATAATAAATTAAATTTCTAAATATAGACAAAACAAAATACCTATTATTTACAATGAGAAACACTTATCCAACTCTTACTAATCTAAGCATTCAAGCGCATAACAATTGTAATTCACATTATGCTGACATTGCATGCACTTGTCCCACTTTAGCGAAAACAGAACATATCAAATATCTAGGTATTACGATTGACTCAAATCTGAACTTCCGCAAACACATCGATTTATTATGCAACAGAGTGCGTAAACTAATCTACATTTTCAAAAACTTACGTCACATTGCCCATTTTCGATTAATTAGACAGGTTTATTTGGCTTTGTGTCAATCTATTATTACCTACTGCATAACATCCTGGGGTGGTGTCGCTAAATCAATTTTGCTGCCCCGAGAACGCGCCCAACGAGCAGTTTTAAAGGTTGCTACTTTTCGCCCATTCAGATTTCCTACACATCAGCTTTATATAGCATGCAAGGTGCTAACAGTACGTCAATTGTTTGTTTTGAACGTAATCTTATTACAACACACTGAACTTTATTTTAACCCAGTACCCTCAGATAGGAGGAGAAAAGATTTGGTTTGTGCTAACCTTCGGACGAAACATGCTTTTGCTAATCGTTTTTACTTATTTTTGGGACCCTACTTATATAACCAGTTTAACAGAGTACTAAAGATTTATAGTTTAAGTTATAATAGGTGTAATCTACTAGTTCAGGAATACCTGGCAAAACACAATTATGCAGACACGGAAAAATTACTAGAAATTGTGAAATAAAGTCTGTATGTACACACTCTAATAAAAGTCTCACTGTTTACCTAATCTACTCTATCTACTTTAACATTATTCGTTAATTTATTGTAACATAATATATATCTTACATTCGATAATGTAACATAATAATTAATAATATAGAAGTCTTAATATTATATACCTAAATAGTTACTTGTTAAGTCATTGAAAATAATATGTCTTCTCTATAAGTTAGCTACTAACAAAATTTACTAATGTCCTCTTTTTAAAATGTTTGAACTAAATTGATGGCCTGAAACACAGGTTTTCATAAACCTAGCTCAGGCAGGTCTACATTATAGTTAGAATTAATTTTCCTCTATGACGATTAATGTAAATCTTAGTTTTACTTATATTTTGAATAAATTTTATTTATTTATTTATATTATTTTATATTTATTTAAATAAAGGAAATAATAATAAATGATGCTGGAAAATCCACACAGTATCATCTAGCCCCAAGCTAAGCAAAGCTTGTGTTATAGGTACTAGATGACTGATATACTAAATACAAAACATTACATGGATAGATCTTTATTTAAATACATAGCAAATACCCAGAACACCCGGAACAAATGGTAGTTGTAGATCGTACAAACATTTGTCCCAAGGCGGGAATCGAACCCGCAACCTCCTGCGTCGCAGGCGGACCATCGCCCGCCGCGCCACATCGGTCGTCAAACCTCCGCTCGGTATACCTACAGATTTACTTTGTGTTCATAAATCATATCTCTATTCTTAGAATAACCCTTATAATTTCACACACGGACACGGTTGGCGCAGTGGCTGAGCGATCGACTGCTGCGCCGCATGTTGTATGTTCGATTCCCACACGGATCAATTATTTGTATGGCCTACAGGTAATTGTTCCGGGTCTGGCGGTTCGTGTACGTGACATTAAAATTTTGTAAACGCACCCACGACACAGGAGAAATTCCTAGTGTGTGGCAACGTTTTTATTTTAAGAAGATAAGCAGAAAATATCTATCATACATACTTCCCGTTGCCAGCATACAAATCTAGCAAGAAGTAAGGTCTCACTCCACAAGTAAGGAAAAATGCGAAAATAGTTAATTTTTAGGTATGAGTACCATAAACACATATCCACAAAACAATATTATGGTAAAACGTGTGCTTACAGAATTTAAGTTCGTATTCTTATTTTTCGAATTGCCCCATACTAGGCATTTATCCTGTCTCGTGGGTGCGTTTACAAACATTCAAGCTCACATACACAAACAGACAGACCCGGAGCAGTTATTTGTAGGTCATAAAATATTTGTTCCATGCGGGAATGCAACAAACCACAGAGCTACCGCCGATCGCTCAGCCACTGCGGCAACCGTACCAATCTGAAATTGGAAATTATAAATTTCCAAGGCTGTGAGTGAAAACGAGCGAGTAGTATCCGCACTTGTCTGGTTTTGTAATTTTTTTATAAAAATTAAAATATATAATGTTTTTGTTTTACGCAGAGTCCCGGACGGACCAGTAAGTATGCATGTATGCTCATTTGTTCCTCATAACTTCTTAACTTAATGTTATAAATAAGGTATCAAAGCGTCGTAATTGTCCGCTGGATATAGGTTATGTGACGTCACATTAAATAGAATATGGCGCCCTCTAGAGTAACTACCTAAATTCAAAAACTAAAGAAAAAGAATATTTTAATGATGCCGTGTTGGGTATCAAATGAAAGGGCTTAATTAGCATATTAAAAATTCAAAATTATGTAAATTATATTAGTTTATTTATTTTAGGAGTACTAATTACCATTCTAATATTTTTTTATTACATTCGATTATCATCATATCATCAGTTTTTTGGCCGAAGGTTGACAGTCATTTAGGACACGCTTGAACTGCACGAGTATTACCCGAAGGGTTAGGAAGAGGTGTACCTTTAGTAACACCCAGTTTTCGCCAGTTATGTTTTAAGTCCCATATAATAGGAAACAAGCCTATATCAACCGGGCACAAATCCAGGCTCCTTATAAGAAAAATCCAATAAGTACATATTTAAAAAATAAAAACAAGTGCATACAAGACTAAAATTAATTTAGCCATAATATCTTATTAAATATACCGTAAGAAGTTTCAATATTATCGTCTTAAGGGGAGTCAAACATTGTGCAGCACTTCGTTGTAATGAGCTTCGAGCGTACTCTTGCAGAAGTCCACAATCCACCTCTTTCTGCAAAGTAATGATACCTCTGTAAGTTCTGATCATGCGACAAGCCATGCCTGGTGTCACCGCTATAGACGGGCCCTTCACTTTCAGAGCGTCCTCTACAGTGTTACTTGTCACCGTCACTGTCGTCGCTGAAGAGTTTCCAGTTCCGTGCACAGTCTGTGTCACTGTCACCTGCGTCGTGTTCCTCATAACATGTTGCTGGTTCTGTGTTGTGTTTGTCGTGTCCTCCCAAATAAAACTCGACATCAGCTCGCAGTCGATGCGTGTCTCCTCGTACTGGCCGTTTCGTGAATGTACGCCCAACTTGCATATCTCTTCCGGGGCACTAGTGTAATGTCTATCGGCGCTGTAATGATGAGTGCCGTAGCTGTTGCGGTGACTGTTGCGACCCAAGTTGTACAGCGCTAGTCCAGTCAGCAAGTTATCGAATCTGCTGCCTGAGTCTCGGTACTGGTACACGTAGACGGGCGGGTGTCCTTGATACACAGGATGGAAGGTAGATCCGTAGCTTATCTGCTGCGGCGGACTGTAATGGTAGTGGTGATGCACATTGCCACTGTTTGTGTTACCAGATAATCCAGTCGAGGGAGGGTATGAGTGCGGACCATTCATCGAATTTGATTGAACCACGTTCTGATGCACATTGCTGATGTTTGTGAAACCAGACATATTCGCCAAGGGTCCATTTGGGTTTCGACTGCCTGAACCATTCTTCGGAGTATTTTGAACCACATAATGAAGGCCATTACTGATATTTGTGAAACCAGACATATTCACCGAGGGGGCATGTGAGTGTAAGCCGCCTGAACCATTCTTCTGCCCATTGCTGATATTTGTAAAACCAGGCATACTCGCCAAGGGAGCATGTGAGTTTGAGCCGCCTGAACCATTCTTCGGAGTGTTTTGAACCATATTATGATGCCCATTGCTGATGTTTGTAAGACCAGACATATTCGCAGTTGGAGCATGTGAGTGTAAGCCGCCTGAACCATTCTTCGGAGTGTTATAAATCACACTATGATGCCCATTGCTGATGTTTGTAAAACCAGACATACTCGCCAAGGGAGCATGTGAGTTTGAGCCGCCTGAACCATTCTTCGGAGTGTTTTGAACCACATTATGATGCCCATTGCTGATGTTTGTAAAACCAGACATATTCGCCGAGGGGGCATTTGACTGTAAGCCGCCTGAAACATTTTTCGGAGTGTTTTGAACCACATAATGAAGGCCATTACTGATGTTTGTGAAACCAGAGATATTCGCAGTTGGAGCATGTGAGTGTAAGCCGCCTGAACCATTCTTCGGAGTGTTATAAACCACACTATGATGCCCATTCGTGATGTTTGTGAAACCAGACATACTCGCCAAGGGAGCATGTGAGTGTGGGCCGCCTGAACCATTCTTCGGAATGTTTTGAACCACATTATGATGCCCATTGCTGATATTAGTGAAACCAGAGATATTCGCAGTTCGAGCATGTGAGTGTAAGCCGCCTGAACCATTCTTCGGAGTGTTTTGAACCACGTTCTGATGCACATTGCTGATGTTTGTGGAACCAGAGACATTCGCAGCTGGAGCATGTGATTGTAAGTCGCTTGAACCATTCTTCGGTGTGTTTTGAACCACATTATGATACCCATTGCTGATGTTTGTGGAACCATACATATTGGCCGAGGGAGCATGTGAGTGTAAGCCACCTGAACCATTCTTCGGAGTGTTTTGAACCACGTTCTGATGCTTATTACTGATGTTTGTGGAACCAGACATACTCGCCAAGGGTCCATATGGGTTTCGACTGCCTGAACTATTCTTCGAAGATTTGTGATCCACGTTCTGATGCACAGTGCTGGCGTTTATGTTGCCAGACAATCCAGTCGAAGGGGGATATAAGTGTGGATCGCCTGAACGATTCTTTGGAGTTTTTTGAACCACGTTCTGATGCTTATTACTGATGTTTGTGGAACCAGACATACTCGCCAAGGGTCCATATGGGTTTCGACTGCCTGAACTATTCTTCGAAGATTTGTGATCCACGTTCTGATGCACAGTGCTGGCGTTTATGTTGCCAGACAATCCAGTCGAAGGGGGATATAAGTGTGGATCGCCTGAACGATTCTTCGGAGTTTTTTGAACCACGTTCTGATGCTTATTGCTGATGTTTGTGAAACCAGACATACTCGTCAAGGGTCCATATGGGTTTCGACTGCCTGAACCATTCTTCGGAGTTTTTTGAACCACATTATGATGCCCATTACTACTGTTTGTGTTACCAGACAATCCAGTAGACGGAGCATATGAGTGTGGATCGCCTGAACGATTCTTCGGAGTTTTTTGAACCACGTTCTTATGCTTATTGCTGATGTTTGTCGAACCAGACATACTCGTCAAGGTTCCATATGGGTTTCGACTGCCTGAACCATTCTTCGGAGTTTTTTGAACCACATTATGATGCCCATTGCTGATGTGTGTGTAGCCAGACAATCCAGTTGAAGGAGCATATGAGTGTGGATCGCCTGAACGATTCTTCGGAGTTTTTTGAACCTGGTCCTGATGTTTTTTGGCGATGTTTGTGAAAACAGGCATACTCGCCGAAGGAGCACGGGAGTGTAGACCGTCGGAACCATATCCTGGACGACCGGTGGGAGGTTGCGAGCGGTGCAGGTCATGAGTAGGACGCTCTTGGTGAGTGTGGTGCGGAGAGTGATTAAGACGCGGGGGGTGACCGGTGTGCAAGGGATAAGGAGGTTGCGGGCGGTAACTAGGACGCTGGTGTTGCGAATGGTGATCCGAGTGCGTGTCTCTGGTCTTAGAACGTCCAGAGACCATAGACGTTACGAGAAACAACACTATTAAAACCAGTTTCATGTTTTCGCCGCGAGTAACTGGATGGGACTAAATTAGACTCGACTCGATTATCAGCCAAAATAATCTCAATTGGCGCGGAGTGTGCCCGGCGGGAGGGGTCATGATACATATTAAAAAAACTTCGTATTTGCAGAATACTATCGAGGTCACACATGACTCATTACATAAACACATTTGTCTATGACGTAAGATTTTTTGTAAGTTATAAAAACAAGGATAATTATAACGATACTTCTAATCATAATAGCCAGCAGAACTTAAAAGTATCCACTTACAAATATGATATACATACATATACAATACATTTATACCTATGATATACATTATACACTAAACATTCACGTTACACCGCGTAACTACAGTTCAAAAGCTCAGCATAATTTGTTAATTGTAGATTAATTAACAGTGGCTCAAAGAACACAGAGCCGTCTTATCGTACTTACCTATTTCAGTCCGCATATGATTCAGTTTGTAGGAGATTTAAATGGTTTACCAAGGAGCACCTTTAGCACAGTTCTGTGCCCCCTCAACTTTGCTTAAGCAGTCCATCCCCAAACCGTTTTGCAGTACGTGATGACGAAACGTAGTGTAGGACGCCCTCTGACCAGGTGGGATGACGATCTGCGAAAGACTGCAGGCAGACACTGGATGCGGCAAGCTGAAGACGGGGCGCTATGGCGCTCATTAGGGGAGGGCTTTGTCCAGCTGTGGACTAGTATAGCCTGATGATGATGACGAACTAACAGTATTCTGGATAACCCCGCATTATCAGAATGTTCTTATCAGCGCAATGTGTCGGAGATTTCCAAATATAAATAAGAATTCAGGCGTAGTAGATACCTATTGTTATTTATTTGCATGAAACATCTGAGTCCATCATCATCATCTTCCTGTGGTTTATGTTGGTCAGCTTCGCGCATGAGCAGTATTTGCGATGAGCCGTAATTTTAAACTTCGGTGGCGCTTAGTTCTCATAACTGATACGGGAATAATGTTCATTTTGGCCACTTGAAGGAAGTTACGTGGCTGTAATTTCCTAACAGTAGATACCTACCGTGAAATGGGGGTGACTAGAACCGCAGGGGTGGTTCGAAACAAAAGTTTTGACTTAACCTACGGTGGACCCGTGCGGCAGTTATTATTTGGCCACAAGAATTAGTGTTTTTTCTACAATAAGCACAAATTGCTCGCAGTATCTGACACACAAGTTTGGTCGCCTTTCCAGGAGTTTCGACTTAAGCGCAGATCATATTGATTAAAAGGTTCTCCAGCCGAAGAAAACAGCCACAGAAGTATTTTAACGCACAAAATACGCCTGGGAACAAGGCGTGATTTTATGCGTATATGTATTTATATTTATAGTTTTTATAGCGTGATTTTATAGCTATTATAGAACGCGACCTGCTATGACCTTTACGTAATCCTTATGCTTAGTTTACGTTCAAACATTGTCTTGCATATGCATACTACACACCTGACCTTAACAAAGAACATCAATAAGGTCAATTTATGTCCTAGTGTCTTCCCCCGGCATTTCTACATAGATCTGCCGTATACCTACCTTGTGTCAGAACTCAGATGTCTTTCATTCATCCTCTTAACGTGACCAAATCAACTAAGCATAGGTAGGTAGGTTAATTTTACAAATATTTGTCACTACATCCTCTTTTAAAGCATAACGATTTATCACATAGTCCCTCAATCCATCGTTCATAGTTACACCACATACCGATATTAAAACACATTTGTAACCTCAATTCTCAATGGGATGTAATGGTTAATCCAATAGTGAAAACAGAAACAGTAGGTACCTATAGATAGCCAGGTTTAGACATAGACCAGCTGTAACGACCGTGATGATCCTTGAAAATCTTTTAAAAACACGCCGCATTTTTCTCGTTATAAGCAATTTTCTGGCATCAGTCCAAGATACAAGTACCTACGGAATAAATTCCGTGGGTGACCGTGAAGTTTTTTCGATTGTGTCATTTTTATAGTTTCTGGGAGTATTGGTGCCGATAAAACCCTATGTTAGTAGCTAAAAGAAATGGTATTTGTAAGTTTTATGGTGTGGGTATATTAAGAAGCATTCTATTCTGTAAAAAGACAAAATTAAAATCTAAGTGTAAGGCCACCATTCATAAGGACCTAAAAATAATCTGAAGTTTTACCGTACGAGTGCGCACGTCGGACGGAGTAAGGCTCAGCCCAGTCAGAGAGGAATAATCCCCGCGCGGTCTCGAGCATTTTCTTTACGGATCGCGTATGCTCGACATTGTGCACGACCTCGCGAGCCTGCGCGAGTAAACCGTTCTGGGTTATCACTCTATAGTAAACATGCCAGTTTGTCGCGAGTATTTTTTGTCAAGTTCAAGCATTTATGCACTTTATTGTAATAATTTTAAAGTTTATTTTTAAGTGCGTTAATAAAATACTCTAAGCGCTCCGTTCTGTCTGCACTGAGCCTAAGCGACCACGTGGATGACTTACACGGACGCTACTTGTATCATGTAAACACGTACTCCGCGCGCATCATAATGTGTACCTACACACATGCACTCGGACACATCCGATTAGAGCGCACATCCCCAAACTATTAGTTAAATATCCAATAGAAATAAGGACCCTCCCCTGCTTCGCAAGTCTTTTAAGACTTCACAAATCCCGTGATTTCCTAATCATATTACATTGTTATAAATTCGTAGTGTAGAGCAAAGTTAAGTAAAAAAAAAAACTTTTATAAGTACATACTTAAACCTTACGGGATAAATTCCCTTACAAAACGGGATATCAAAATCCGTTGCGCAGTTAAGAACAACGCGGTCACACAGACTATTATATTCATTAAAACAATTGACAAATACTTTCACTACTAACTACATAGCTTTAAAAAAAAAAAAAAAGCTATAGCTTTTGCCCGCGTGGGGTCGAAAATTATCCCACGGTATAATGTACCATACCTTAACCCAGGTCATGCCCTATCCGTGTGCCAATTTTACTACATATGTATATTGTCGTTTGTTAGTGTCGTCTTCGTGTGCACTAGTTTTAGTTATTATGTAATATATATTTATAGTATTTTTAAGTTTTATATAGTTAATATAGTATTGGATATATTTTTATATGCCTTGATGCCTGAAATAAATGGATAAATAAAAATAAATATTGTTCTTTCTCCGTCGAATTGTCGTCGCTGCTATCATCTCCCGCAGAAATTATTATGTGACCCAGTTCAATATAGCATTGTTATTTTGTCTTTGTTTATTCTAGATTGTAATTGGTCAGTAGGTCTGTATATAATGCTTTAAATACATTTATTGTTTTACTAGTAGTAAAATTCAACCATTTTTGCTTTCTGTGCCTACTCTTTCTCCATACAAACTTTAAATAAACAAAATCTCACTCCACCGTGCGCGCAATATTCTTAATAAAAAGGGATCAGAACTAATCAGAACTCATCGTTTCACGTATCTACTAATACGAGTATATAACCACTATTAACACAAGACTTTCATTAGGTTTACTCATAATACGAGTATCTAACAAAATTAATTATAAGGAAACTAAATACTATCATATTAAGGGGTATCAAACATTGTGCAACACTTCGATGTAATGAGCTTCGAGCGTACTCTCGCAGAAGTCCACAATCCACATGTCTCCGCAAATTAATGATACCTCTGTAAGTTCTGATCATGTAACAAGTCATGCCTGGTGTCACCGCTATAGAGGGGCCCTTCACTTTCAGAGCGTCCTCTACAGTGTTACTTGTCACCGTCACTGTCGTCGCTGAAGAGTTTCCAGTTCCGTTCAGTCTGTGTCACTGTCACCTGCTTCGTGTTCCTCACAACATGTTGTATGTTCTGTGTTGTGCTTGTCGTATCCTCCCAAATAAAACTCGACATCAGATTGCAGTCGATGCGCGTCTCCTCGAACTCGCCGTTTTGTTTACTTATGCGCAGCTTGCATACCTCTCCCGGGGTGCCACTGTACTGTCTATCGGAGCTGTAATGATGCGAGTGACTGTTGCGACCCAAGTTGTACAGCGCTAGTCCAGTCAGCAAGGTATCGAATCTGCTGCCTGAGTCTCGATACTGGTACACGTAGACGGGCGGGTGTCCTTGATACACAGGATGGAAAGAAGACCCGTAGCTTATCTGCTGCGGCGGACTGTAGTGGTAGTGGTGATGAACTTCTGTCTTCGGGCTATAGTGGTTTTGTACTACGTTGTGTTGTTGAGGGTGTGTCTGCCTCACATTGCCGCTGTTTCTATTACCAGACATTCCAGTTGACACAGGGTAGTTATGTGCACTTCTTGGACTATGTTGGAATGCTCCATGATTCACGTTACCAGACCATCCGGTCGAAGGGGGGTAATAATGTATATCGAGTGGTATTTTTGGTATCTTGGGTAGGTTAGGAATATAAATGTTGCGACCTCCGAACATCCGAAAGCGTCCATCAGCGACGGTCACCAGTAAGAGAACTAATGCTATGAAACTAATCTTCATATTGTCGGTGCGAGTGTTAAGCATGAAAATTACGACGGAAATTCACTTTTCTGTGAGCCTTTTGAGGGCACAAAAATAAATACACTTTAACGACAACCACTATCCTTTACTAAATAACGTTAACTAAAACTTCTACAATTAAAGATGTTTTTCCGTATATATTATTATTTACGTATTTTTCCTGTTGTGATTACTTGATAGAACCCGTAAAGTGTGTTTATCTCGTTACGTGTTTGCGTCAAATCTTCGTGCACATAGGTATGTATTATCCTTCCTAAAATAAATCCTACGTCAATAACCTCCCAAGTCAAATAAAAGTAGGTACAGTAAAACGGGGTGAATCGAAAAGCCGGGGTGAATCGAAACAAAACTTTAAATGAGATTTAATCGTTGATTCAACATTATTAATTACTGACAAGGTGTTGAAATTAATCATTTTAATTCCTTAAAAAAAATAAGAGTCCTTTTAGTAACAAACAATGTTAAACTAACGCGATAATGCCCTTCAAAGTTTTGTTTCTACTCACCCCTGCGTTTCTATTCACCCCGTTTTACGGTAGTTATAAGTATAGTTATAGTATTTTTAAGTTTTATATTTTTAATATTGTATTGTATATGTCTATATGGTATTTTCGACCATTCGTAACATATCGAGACTCCTCCGTGCCTCGGAAAGCACGTTAAGCCGTTGGTCCCGGTTGTCAATTGCCCAGTAGGTGGCGCTGTACGGGCAGGACAACGTCTGTTCGGTCCGCTAGTGTAATATATATTTATAGTATTTTTAAGTTTTATATAGTTAATATAGTATTGGATATATTTTTATATGCCTTGATGCCTGAAATAAATGGATAAATAAAAATAAATATTGTTCTTTCTCCGTCGAATTGTCGTCGCTGCTATCATCTCCCGCAGAAATTATTATGTGACCCAGTTCAATATAGCATTGTTATTTTGTCTTTGTTTATTCTAGATTGTAATTGGTCAGTAGGTCTGTATATAATGCTTTAAATACATTTATTGTTTTACTAGTAGTAAAATTCAACCATTTTTGCTTTCTGTGCCTACTCTTTCTCCATACAAACTTTAAATAAACAAAATCTCACTCCACCGTGCGCGCAATATTCTTAATAAAAAGGGATCAGAACTAATCAGAACTCATCGTTTCACGTATCTACTAATACGAGTATATAACCACTATTAACACAAGACTTTCATTAGGTTTACTCATAATACGAGTATCTAACCAAATTAATTATAAGGAAACTAAATACTATCATATTAAGGGGTATCAAACATTGTGCAACACTTCGATGTAATGAGCTTCGAGCGTACTCTCGCAGAAGTCCACAATCCACATGTCTCCGCAAATTAATGATACCTCTGTAAGTTCTGATCATGTAACAATTCATGCCTGGTGTCACCGCTATAGAGGGGCCCTTCACTTTCAGAGCGTCCTCTACAGTGTTACTTGTCACCGTCACTGTCGTCGCTGAAGAGTTTCCAGTTCCGTTCACAGTCTGTGTCACTGTCACCTGCTTCGTGTTCCTCACAACATGTTGTATGTTCTGTGTTGTGCTTGTCGTATCCTCCCAAATAAAACTCGACATCAGATTGCAGTCGATGCGCGTCTCCTCGAACTCGCCGTTTTGTTTACTTATGCGCAGCTTGCATACCTCTCCCGGGGTGCCACTGTACTGTCTATCGGAGCTGTAATGATGCGAGTGACTGTTGCGACCCAAGTTGTACAGCGCTAGTCCAGTCAGCAAGGTATCGAATCTGCTGCCTGAGTCTCGATACTGGTACACGTAGACGGGCGGGTGTCCTTGATACACGGGATGGAAGGTAGACCCGTAGCTTATCTGCTGCGGCGGACTGTAGTGGTAGTGGTGATGAACTTCTGTCTTCGGGCTATAGTGGTTTTGTACTACGTTGTGTTGTTGAGGGTGTGTCTGCCCCACATTGCCGCTGTTTCTATTACCAGACATTCCAGTTGACACAGGGTAGTTATGTGCACTTCTTGGACTATGTTGGAATGCTCCATGATTCACGTTACCAGACCATCCGGTCGAAGGGGGGTAATAATGTATATCGAGTGGTATTTTTGGTATCTTGGGTAGGTTAGGAATATAAATGTTGCGACCTCCGAACATCCGAAAGCGTCAATCAGCGACGGTCACCAGTAAGAGAACTTATGCTATGAAACTAATCCTCATATTGTCGGTGCGAGTGTTAAGCATGAAAATTACGACGGAAATTCACTTTTCTGTGAGCCTTTTGAGGGCACAAAAATAAATACACTTTAACGACAACCACTATCCTTTACTAAATAACGTTAACTAAAACTTCTACAATTAAAGATGTTTTTCCGTATATATTATTATTTACGTATTTTTCCTGTTGTGATTACTTGATAGAACCCGTAAAGTGTGTTTATCTCGTTACGTGTTTGCGTCAAATCTTCGTGCACATAGGCATACCTATGTTATGTTATTGACGTAGGATTTATTTTAGGAAGGATAATACATATATTATCCTTCCCAAAATAAATCCTACGTCAATAACCTCCCAAGTTAAATAAAAGTAGGTACAGTAAAACGGGGTGAATCGAAAAGCCGGGGTGAATCGAAACAAAACTTTAAATGAGATTTAATCGTTGATTCAACATTATTAATTACTGACAAGGTGTTGAAATTAATCATTTTAATTCCTTAAAAAAAATAAGAGTCCTTTTAGTAACAAACAATGTTAAACTAACGCGATAATGCCCTTCAAAGTTTTGTTTCTACTCACCCCTGCGTTTCTATTCACCCCGTTTTACGGTAGTTATAAGTATAGTTATAGTATTTTTAAGTTTTATATTTTTAATATTGTATTGTATATGTCTATATGGTATTTTCGACCATTCGTAACATATCGAGACTCCTCCGTGCCTCGGAAAGCACGTTAAGCCGTTGGTCCCGGTTGTCAATTGTAGATCTTTGACAGCCGTTACGGGTAGTCAGAATCCCGAAAGTCTGACAACCAGTCTTACCAAGGAGTATCGTGTTGCCCAGTAACTGGGTTGTGGAGGTCAGATAGGCAGTCGCTCCATGTAAAACACTGGTATTCAGCTGCATCCGGTTAGACTGGAAGCCGACCCCAACATAGTTGGGAAAAGGCTAGGCAGATGATGATATGTCTATATGGGCCTTGATGACTGAAATAAATGGATAAATAAAATAAAAAAAAAGTCCTCATGTTGTCGCTTAGCCCGAAAAAGGGTTTAACTTAGACCCTTTTTCCTTTTGACCGTAGCTTGAACTAGTGACCGTCCTTCTACAGCCGGTACTGCTCTGACGACAGTTTGGTGTCTGAGCTAAATACTGAAAGTCTGAAACAGATGAAAATGTCAACTGTTTCTATAATTGCGCATCTTGCAAATGACGAAAGAATTCTACTTATCGGGACTCTCATTTTTATCCGTATGTTCAAAAAAATCGTACCAGATTGCTGAAGAAAAACAGTAGTTTTAACTAAACACTTAGATCACTTGGTAACTAAAAAAATGTTTAGTTAAGATAAACGCATTACGGAGATGAAGTCAAGGATTAGTAATACCTACCAGTGTGTCCAACACCATATTATCTTTGCTGGAAATTAAATTATATCGACTGGAACAATATGCTAGATAGTGCAATATTCAAATTGCCCACTTGACTGAAAAACGTGGTGAAAATCTAGTCGCAATCTTAGTCAATTGCATTAGCATTCAACATACATACCTATAACGCAGAGGGATATCGTGGCTATTCACTATGATCACGCAAAATTCAAAAAAAGAGAAAGAGCAAAATATTTATATGATTTAAAAAAAAATGAACTCGGTAACTCCATTATTGGATATTTACCATACTTCGTGTATATCTAACACCGAGATTTACGAATTACGTGTGACAATTTACGAATTTCTGATTTTATACTTAGCCGAAGCTTCAGTTGGTTTATGGTCGAAAACGGAAATCAGGCCGAATCATGTATTTTTTGGCCGAAAATATCAGAAAACAAAAACGAAGCTCCGGTAGGTTGCTATAAAAATGTTGAAATTGTTTTTATTAAGAAGTCCATTTTAGTTGAAATACATACTTGAACCGGTAAATGTTACGCCCATTCAGTAATAATAATAAAAATAATGGTATTTTCGAGCGTTAAATAAATAATGCTGGACAATCCACACAGCATCATCTAGCCCCAAGCTAAGCAGAGCTTGTGTTATGGGTACTAGATGACTGATATACTTAATACAATACATTACATAGATAGATATTTTTTTATTATACATAGCAAATACCCAGAACACCCGGAACAAATGTTTGTAGATCGTACAAACATTTGTCCCAGGGCGGGAATCGAACCCGCAACCTCCTGCGTCGCAGGCGCACCATCGCCCGCCGCGCCACATCGGTCGTCGACGAATTCTGAAAGGCATGTACGTATTATTCTTTCGTCGGAAAAAAGTGAAGTTAAGGAACTTAAATGGATACATTCTTGCAAACGTCATTTTATTCCATAAATAAAAAAAATGTCAATTGCTGATTCGGGAACCAATTCCAGAACGTGAAGAGTCTCCAGTGTCGAAACTCAGTTCCGAAATAGATTACCTTCCGAAATTACGTGTACTTCACACCGTCTCTCAGGGGATCGAACTCGGGTATAATGTAATGACGGCTGTTGGCGCTGTGGCTGAGCGATCGACTGCTACGCAGCGTGTCGTGGGCTTGATTACCGCGCGGAACAAATATTTGTGTACAATAGACTACTTTAACTATATATTTTTTTTTCTTTTTTTTTTATTGGAACGAAGTTCCTTGTCGCGCCTTGCGAAAGGGGGCTAGACGGAAAAAATTAAGACAAAAAGTTGTAACGACACTTTTTGCTATAGTTGTAAGCCGTGCGGCGTGCGCGTGTTTGTCTGTCTGTCTGTCTCTCTCTATCCCTCATAGAAAACAAGCCAGTTATTTTCGTTTCGTCTTTCTATTTCGCATTGAACAGTGTGGTGTCGGGACGATTATTTTTGTTGAGTGTATACAGGTTTTTTGTACATAATAAATAATAAAAAATAATAACAAAAGGAACTTCGTTCCATCCGGGTGTCCCTTGACACCTCTCAAGTTTTTTAAAATTTTATTTGCAAAATATGGATACACAATAGTACCTAGTACATAAAGCATTCAAATTCAAATATTTACAGACGAATTAATATTGCTATTAAATTATCAATTAAGTTATTACCTACAATTGAATATCACAATTATCATTATCATTCTTTTCTTTAAAAAAAAAAAAAACTTTGCTTCACACTAGGAATTTCTCCTGTATCGTGGGTGCGTTTACAAACATTTTAAATCACATACACAAACAGCCAGACCCGGAGCAACTTCCTGTAGGTCATACAAATATTTGTTCCGTGCGGGGATCGAACCCACAACACGCGGCGTAGCAGCCGATGGCTCAACCACTGAGCGAACCGTGTCGTCATTATATACCTATAATAATTATTAATAAATTATAATCATCAATAAATGTTTTTTTCTGTTTAAAAACTTAAACTGTATGGCCTGCAGGTAGTTGTTCCGGGTTTGGCTGTTCGTGTACCTATGTGACTGAATGGTTTGTAAACGCAACCACGTCACAGAAGTAATCCCTAGTGTGGGGAACGTTTTTTATAAAAAATAAAATAAGAAAGACGTTATTTAATGTGTTGTTTGAACTCACATGAGGTTCATCGGCCTTAGATACAAGATACCTGTTTACCGTGCTGCGCGGAGGCCCGTGGAGGTGACCGAGTCCTGGCGCTGCTATTGCTGCTGGAACTCGAGTTTAACGTGTTCGTTTTTCAAGTTTATTTCAATAAGGTACTTTGTTTACCCATAGCTAAGTAAACATGCATTTTTATGATACTTACATCACTTTAAACTTTGATTTTAGGATAGGAAAGAAAGGAAAATTCTTAGTTTTTATCATAAAACAACGTCTCAAACAAAAGTGTGTTTAAATTGGCCATCGACGAGTCGGACAAGAAAAGTTGCATATCATCGTAGGTACTTACAAGATTAAAAGAAATCATTTCTTAAATGGGGGCGCGTTTAAGTTTTATTTATAGCGGCAAAAAATTTCAACCGTGTAATACCTATTACGTTTCATGAGATACAACCCGCTGTCAAACGGACGGACGGACACCAGACCCTTGAGTACGGTACCCTAAAAACTTACTAATACGATCTTTATTTATAATGGTCTGTTCTTGTCTATATTCCCATGCTGAATTTACGCGCTTCGTCTCGTCGTGAACCACCATGCCGCTCCGGTGATGTCACCCATAACTTTGTAAATAGAGCACAGTAATTGCCAACACTACTGTTCACACTAGTATAGCATATTCAATATTAACTGATGATATTGACCCTTAAAAGTCAATTCCATTTACGTTATTGCAATTGTGGTTTATCTGTGCTAATGAATAGAAATAAAAAAAATCAAATACCAGTGAAGTCAAAACAACAAACATCGACACAAACTGATACCAAGGGGTACATGATTCTGGACTCTAAAGATACTTGTATTATATCTATCTTTGTACATATCTTCCGAACTCTCTAAACATAATATATAGACCTGACCTGTATAAACGACGATACAAAATACTACAGACTGACTGCAGTCTGTAGTATTTTATACGGAGACATAACAACCAATGGGGTGTTATTGTTAAAAGCAATTTCATCGCCTAACACTTTCACATTTTGTGACACACGTAAGTACTCTACACAGGCACGTTTCGACGAATATTTTTTCTGTAGGTGGTCGGACATACACTTGGCCTGTTTTTTCTATCGTTAAAAATACTTACTTAAATATTTTATTTTCAGTATAAGCATTTTTCATAATTTACGATCAATTGAAAAAATACAAACGATATGAATACAAACCAGACTTCAATTTATTTTACCCATAATATCTGAATAAATATACTATAGAAAAACTAAATATTATCGTCTTAAGGGGCACCAAACAGTGTGCAGCGCTTCGCTGCAATGAGCTTCGAGCGTACTCTTGCAAAAGTCCACAATCCACATGTTTCTGCAAAACTGTGCTATCTCTAAATGTTCTGATCATGAAACAAGTCATGCCCGGTGTCACCGCTATAGAGGGGCCCTTCACTTTCAGAGCGTCCTCTACAGTGTTACTTGTCACCGTCACTGTCGTCGCTGAGGAGTTTCCAGTTCCGTTCACAGTTTGCGTCACTGTCACCTGCGTCGTGTTCCTCATAACATGTTGCTGGTTCTGTGTTGTGCTTGTCGTGTCCTCCCAAATAAAACTCGACATCAGATTGCAGTCGATGCGCGTCTCCTCGAACTCGCCGTTTTGTTTACTTATGCGCAGCTTGCATACCTCTCCCGGGGTGCCACTGTACTGTCTATCGGAGCTGTAATGATGCGAGTGACTGTTGCGACCCAAGTTGTACAGCGCTAGTCCAGTCAGCAAGGTATCGAATCTGCTGCCTGAGTCTCGGTACTGGTACACGTAGACGGGCGGGTGTCCTTGATACACAGGATGGAAAGAAGACCCGTAGCTTATCTGCTGCGGCGGGCTGTAGTGGTAGTGGTGATGAACTTCTGTCCTTGAGCTGTGGTGGTTTTGGACCACATTAGGTTGTTGGTGGTATGTCTGCCTCACATTGCCAGTGTTTGTGTTACCAGACATTCCAGTCGACGCAGGGTATGAGTGTGTACCGCCAGAGCCGTATCCTGAGTGCCCGGTAGACGCGGGGTAGTGGTGCGAGCCTCCGTGCCTAGAGCCATGGCTACGTCCTGAGACAGTGGACGTTGCGAGAAACAATATTAAAAAACTTAGTCTCATGTTGTCGTCGCGAGAGACTGAATTGGACTAAATTAGTGTCGTCGAGGTAGTCACTGGTCACTCCCCGTCACAAAACAATCACATTAAGCATGACGCAGTGGGCGCGGTGTGTACCCACAAGACACGCAGGGGTCGCGCCCCACCCAGATATCCAGACGTCGCGTTTCGCAGTACCGGGACAATGTTTCATCATCGCACTAAATAACTTATCCTTTAAACACTTCTACTTTTCAACAAAAAAAATGTTTCTTTTACCCAAAGATAATTCATACTATACTGAATGTGTTATCCACCTATCTCTTTAACTACAAAAACTCTCAGACAGTCTCATGTTTTTATCACGTCAAGTTTTTTTAATAAACCACAATTTATTTACGAGGTTATCTTGTTACTGGTGTCTAGGTTATCATTCAGTATTTTTGGTTAATTAAAACATTTTAATTTGTTTTAAAATGTCCTTTATCATCTGCCTAGCATTTTCGGGTCGGCTTCGGGTCTAACCGGATGCAGCTGAATACCAGTATTTTACATGAAGCGACTGCCTATCTGACCTCCACAAACCAGTTACTGGGCAACACGATACCCCTTGGTAAGACTGGTTGTCAAACTTTCGGCTTCTGGCTGCCCATAACGACTGTCAAAGATCTACAAATAACAGCCGGGACCAAACATGTACAATCTCATATCAGGTGATGCAGTGCATCCGATGCGCAGTCGATAGGCACCTTACTTTTCTAGCCAAGGCATCTAATTCAGTTTGAGTACACCTAAGAATGCCAAAAGAGTAGGACAATAGTGGCATAACTCAGCCATTGATGGCGCGGACCATAAAAAACAAGGATAATTATTACGATTCTTTAATCATAATAGGTAGTCAGCAGTTGATTATGCTTTGCCGCACGTCATGCCTCTATTTTCACAGCTGGTGAATTTTCTTGCCCTGTGACACCGATCTGTTCAGGCAAAGCAAGACGGCATCACCCTAAACTGGGCTGCCAAAAACCGAGCTCACTCAATGAGTTCCTCCCGTTTAGTATCACACCACTTGTACGAAGGGAAATCGCAAACGCGGTTGAGAAACGTAACACGAAACGAACGCCCGCGTATGATGAGCCTCTTCAAAATCAAAATTCATTTATTCAAATTAGGCTGAGAATCAGTACTTTTTGAACGTCAAAAAAAAATGTTTACAAAAGACAGTCCCCTAAAACGCCCACCCTTCACACTTCGATGAAGACAGGCCATCCAAAACTACCTAAGGTGAGTTAACTGGGAAAGAACACCATTAACGATGACCGAATTTCGCTCTACCCCAGGAACACGTGCTGCGGCCCACATGGAAAGCGCTCAAAGGACTGTGCACCCAAGCAGGCGTTGCAAAAAATTGGAACAAAAGATGACATGATATATGGCTACAAAACGGGAATAGAACTCTGTCACCCCGGTTCGTGTGATGCTCCTAACCAGACGACGGCTTACATGTTAGTCACGTGTAAACAACTATAATAAGCGCCCAATAAATTATACCTTACCTTCTACTTATTGCATTAAACACAGTGCTCTTCCTCCTCTCTCCTACTTACTTTTACTTTACTGTGCCCTGTCGGGGTCTACAACGGCTTTTAGCTTTAAGCCTTTCATTAACATCTTATTTTTTACCTTGTGGAACGCAAATAAATATGAATATGAACTAACAATGCACTCAAGAGGATTAAATAAACCGCATAAAAATCCGTTGCGAAGTTCAAAAGACAGAGGTACGGACAGGCGAGGCGGCGGCGGCGGGAACCAACTTTGTCTTATACTATCTATGAGATAGGGATTCTTCTGTACTGTGGCTGGACAGTGGACAGATATATTTTTTTGTGTTCGATTGAATCCCTGGGTGGTTTGGTTTCACATTTGGACCCGGTAGGTGGTGCTAATTACGTATAAACGACGAGTTTAAGCATAAAAGTCCCACGGGGTAAAATTAAGTCATTAATTTTATTTCTGTGGCGTGAAAAGAGAAGGACAACTTGATAATAAATACTTATCTAAATCTAGACCACGTGAATAACTATTCTTCAGGTTCAGGTCTTGTGTGGGACACATTGCTATCACTGGATTGGTGAATAAAACACTGCTAGACTTGAGACTGCTTGAAGTTTATTATTCTTCCTGGTTACTTCTTCTAGTGTTCTTAGTATTACTGCTGCTCGCCGACTGTGTCGATTCCGAAAATATGCCCGATATTTATACAAAAAAATGTAGAGCCTCTGATTGGTCGACCAATCAGAGCGCACGAATTTTAGCCAATAAGAGTAGGTGGTTTCGACACAGTTTGCTTAAATATAACAAAACTTTACCTTAACGAGAGCCGAACAAATAATGCTATACAAAACTATTAAAAACTAACAAATTATCAGAGTCATAAATTATAATACGAAATTAAATCCTAACACTATCTTATCAGTCTGTTTACTATTTGCTATACTTTGCTATATACACTATTACACAAATACTATAATTGTCGGTCCCGCACATCACTCCCGCCGTGCGACTGCGTCGCATCTCGTTCCGGTGCGGGCACGTCGTCCGTAGTCAGGGGCAGGATCACCAGCTTCCTCACTGGCCGGCGCAGGACACCTCCCTTGGTCTGCACGTCCACTGTCCGCACGATGCTGTCGGGGCCAGGATACACCGCGTTAACTCGTCCCCGTATCCATACGTTGCGGGGCAGGTTCGGGTCGACGATCTGCACGAGGTCATTTAATTTGACCTCTTTACCTCGTCCGTGGGGCTCCCGCCGGTGTTGGAGCTCGGGAAGGTACTCCTTCACCCAGCGGAGCCAGAATACGTCAGCGAGCCTCTGTGCAGCTCGCCAGCTGGACCGGGAGATGGTGTCTTGCTCGGAGAATGTGCCTGGCTGTGGCACGCGCCCAGGGCCTCCCAGCAGGAAGTGATTGGGAGTCAGGGCCTCGGGATCTTCTGCGCTGACGGAGACGTGGGTCAGCGGGCGAGTGTTCACTGTGTACTCTACTTCAGCTAGCAGAGTGGTGAGGACTTCTTCGGTGGGTTCTTCTTCTGTGATCTTCCCAGGTTCTATTGGCCAGGAGTCTTCTGTTAGGTAGAGGAAATCCGGCCCTTTGTACCATCGATGATTATTGTCGAAGGCTGTTGGTACATCTCTCGTTGCGTCGTCGGCGACGTTCTGTTTTGTCGGAACCCAGCGCCAATCGTTGACCTTTGAGCTTTCTTCTATTGCTGCGAGACGGTGAGCCACGTAGGGTATGTATGAACGTGACCCAGTCCTTATCCAGGTGAGGACTGTTTTACTGTCGGTCCAGAACACTTTTCTGTCGGGTTTTCTTTCGTGTTCTTCAATGACTGCTTCGGAGAGCCTGGTACCCATGACTGCTGCTTGTAATTCTAACTTCGGTATACTTGTGAGCTTGAGCGGAGCAACCTTTGCCTTGGCCATGATGAGAGACACTCCCACTTCGCCGTTAGGTGTCACTGCCCTCCAGTACAGGACCGCTGAGTAGGCCGACTCGCTGGCGTCGCTGAAGATGTGAAGCTCGAGGAAGGCGGCGGCGTCACTGTAGTGCAGGTACTGCCGCGGAATCGCTATGTCGTGGAGACTTTTCAGGCGTCCCATCCACGACTCCCACTGCTCCGCCAGGTCTTCGTCGATGCATTCGTCCCATGCTGTTCCTCGGAGCCAGACTTCTTGGAGCAGCTGTTTCGCCCTGATGGTGACAGGCGAGGCGAAACCTAACGGGTCGAAGAGCGACATTACTATGCGCAGGGCTTCTCTTTTCGTCGGTTTCTTTCCTTTGATGAGTGTTGAAGGTATTCTGGTTAAGTCGAGGTTGAAGGTGAGCTCGTCTGAGTTAATCTTCCAGATGACTCCTAGGAATCGTTCAGTCTTTTCTTCTGTTCTGTAGAGTTCCCTGTCTTCAGTCTGGTCGTCTTCTCCAAGTGATGCTAGGAGTGACGTTGAGTTCGATTTCCACTGTTTCAACTCGAAGCTGGCCTTCATGTGTACTTCTCGTACACTCTTCGTGATACGTTTGGCGTCTTCAAGGCTTCTGAAGCTGTCTAAGTAGTCGTCGACGTAATGCTTGTTTACTATAGCGGCTGCGGCTTCCGGATAAGTGTCTTCGTGCTGCTTGGCATTCAGGTTCTTTACGTAAATTGCTGTAGACGGCGAACTTGATGCCCCGAATATTAGCGATGTCATCCTGTACTCCTCCGGTGGTTGGTTGTCGCGGCGATCGCCGCGCCACAAGTACCGCAGTGCGTCTCTATCTTCTGTACGTAGCTTGACCTGCATGAACATTTCCTTGATGTCCGCTGTGACCCCGATGCGATGTTGTCTGAAGCGCATGACGACACCCGGCAGCGACTGGAGCAAATCCGGACCTTTGAGGAGCATGTCGTTGAGAGCCACTCCTCTGGTTTTGGCGGCGGCGTCGTGCACAACACGTAGCTTGTCCGGCTTCATAGGGTTGATGACCGCGAAGTGAGGCAGGTACCACGTTTTCTCAGGAGTCTTTTGTGGCGGCGCGGGCTCGGCGTAGCCCTTTTTTATGAGAGCTTCCATTTGTTCGACGTACTTCTTCTTTAGGGCCGGGTCGCGATCGATCTTCTTTTCAATGTTGAAGAGCCTCTTCAGTGAGTTTTCATAGTTGTCTGGGAACTTGATGTCTTCTTTCTTCCAGAGGAGGCCAGTCTGGTATCTCGTTTCACTGATCTTCTCAGTCTTCTGTTCGAGTATTCGAAGTGCCTTCTCTTCTGGGTCGGTTTTCGGTCTCTTCGGGTTGATGCAGAGGGCGTCCATCTCGAAGTGCTTCTTCACCAGGTCTTCGAGGTCATCTTCTGCTTCCTTCATGTGTGACACGAAGTCTATCTTCTGGCCGAAGGAGTTTGTTTGACTTCCGTGGAGTACCCATCCGAGTGGCGTGAGAGATGCCACTGGATGGTCCTTGTCCCCTTTTCTTGTCTCTTCAGTCAGCAGGAGATGCCAGTTATCTTGCCCGATGAGGATGCGTGGCTTCACATTAGAGTACGTGAGATGTCCCTTGATGTCTGATAGGTGTGGACATCTTTCCACTAATTCGCGTGGCACCCGTTGAGATGAGACTTGTAAGTTCTTCACTGTTCTTGCTTGAATTCGCTCTTCATGTTCGTTGACCCCTTTCAGCCTGATGGTCACTCTTCTTGATGCCGATTCCGCAGTCTTCAACTCGTTGATGGTTTCGATCTTCAGCGGATCTACGGGTCCTGTAGCTCCGATGCTCGCCGCGACGTCGTTGTCGACGAGTGTGACCGTTGATCCGTCGTCCATCAGTGCGAATGTGTTGACCGTTCCCTTTGGCCCCTTCACTTGGACCGGCAGAATCTTCAGATAGGATTGCTTCTTTACTGTCCATGTCGAATTGATGACTTCTATTTTCTCTTCGTTTTCTGTCTTCTCAGCCTGTTCTGTTTTCTTTTCATAATGAAGCAGCTTGTGGTGCGTGTATTTGCACCCGTTGACACCACACGGCTTCGTTCGGCAATTGTGAGTCTTGCTCCTATAACGTAGGCATCTGAAGCAGAGGCGTTTCGACTTCGCAGCATCCCATCTTGAACTGGCTTCCATCTTCTTAAATGTGTCGCACTCTGTCGCGTTGGTGTGACTTGTCTCGTCGCACACGAAGCACTTCGGTGTGTTGCTCTTCTCTATGACGTTGGTGACCCGCTGAGTCTTCTTTGGAGGTGCTGATGTCGATGATGCTGCCACCTGTTCAGGCAGCGCGTAGGGTCCGCACAGTTCTGCTTCCCTCTTGAAGAATTTCTCCAACTTGATGAGGCACGGATCTTCTTTGGGCTGCGTCGATGAGAAGTCGTAGTAGCGATACCGGAGCGTCGGCGTCAGCTTGTCCACCAACATCTTCGCAAGCTCGGGGTTGTACATATAGTTAAAACAACCCAATGTCTTCAGTGTTGCTACGACGTTGGAGATCTTCGTGGCGAATACGCAAATTTCTCTCGGCGACTCGGTGAGACGTGGTAGACCTCGAAGCGTTTCCATTTGCATCATTGCGATTGACTCTGGTCTTCCGAATCTTGATTCCAAAGTCTTCATTACTTCCGAAGGGTGAGCGTTCGTGATGAGTAACCCTTCGACCGCTTCTTTAGCCTTCCCTTTCAAATTTCTTCTTAATCTATTCATGTTTTCGACGGCGCTGAACGTTGGTTCAGAAGCATAGTAGGCGGCGCGGAAAGGCAGCCACTCCTGATGCGACCCGTTGAAGAAAGGTAGCTCGATGAATTTGGGTCGCTGGGCGGCTTTGACAGCCTTAGTGATGGCTTCAGCTAGGAGAACGAGGTCTCCTTGACCTCCCGCCGGTGTTTGATGAACCTCTTCTTGTTTTGGCGGTTCTTCGTGGACGATCGGCGGCTCCGGTGGCGGGCGGTGAGGCTCGTTGGCGATGGCTAAGATGGGGTGAGTCTCCTGGTTCGCCAACCAGTTGTCCACACGGTCGTCGACTTCTGAATAGAGGGAGACTTCATCTTCGACTTCTTCCTCTTCTTCTCCATCTGTGTCTTCAGTTTCTAGCGCGGCGAGGCGGGCAGCAGCAAGTTCAACTTGAAGGCGTAGCAAATCTTCCTTTGCTTTGGCGATTTTCTGTATCTTCGTCTTGCTATAATTCGATCCCCCCCCCTCCCCCCTTCTTGCTAGGGGGGCCATGGGGCTGTGTGCCGGTTGGTTTCGACGTACCGGCGGCGATGTTCTTGACGACTCGTTGCTTCACAGTTGAGGCGTCAGTATCGCGGCGATTGTCTTTCGATGCGACAGTCGCGGGCGGCTTCATCAGCTTCTTCGATTTCGCACCTGCGGTGAGCGTTGTCGCGGCGGACGGGGTAACTGAAGGTGCGACGGCGCCGGCGCGGTGCGAGGCGGAGGGCACGTTGGCTGCCGAGGGGCGGGGCACGGTGGCTGCCGGCGCGGTGGGCGCACTGGCGGCTGATGCGAATGCAGCGGTTGAGGCGATAGCGGCGGAGGTCACGGTGGTGGGGTCTGTTGTCACGGAGGTGGAGGTCTGTTCGGAACTCTCTGTGGCAGTTGTCCCCGTCTGTGTCGATACGGATGTGACTTCCGTGCTGGTACCGGTCGCAGAGGTTTCTATAGTGGCCTCTGACGAAGACGGCTTCTGTTCACTCGACCGTTTGCGGCCCCTTCCCTCGGAGCGTGTAACGGGCATGATGTCAGCTGATCTTCAAGTTCGATGATACGCAGACACTAACACGAACTACTCTCTTCAACTTTTCTCACTGTAGTACTATCTTTGTGCAGTATTCTTCACAATTCCGGCTCGAAGGACCATTAATGTGTGGGACACATTGCTATCACTGGATTGGTGAATAAAACACTGCTAGACTTGAGACTGCTTGAAGTTTATTATTCTTCCTGGTTACTTCTTCTAGTGTTCTTAGTATTACTGCTGCTCGCCGACTGTGTCGATTCCGAAAATATGCCCGATATTTATACAAAAAAATGTAGAGCCTCTGATTGGTCGACCAATCAGAGCGCACGAATTTTAGCCAATAAGAGTAGGTGGTTTCGACACAGTTTGCTTAAATATAACAAAACTTTACCTTAACGAGAGCCGAACAAATAATGCTATACAAAACTATTAAAAACTAACAAATTATCAGAGTCATAAATTATAATACGAAATTAAATCCTAACACTATCTTATCAGTCTGTTTACTATTTGCTATACTTTGCTATATACACTATTACACAAATACTATAATTGTCGGTCCCGCACAGGTCTATTGGTCCAATCTATAACATCTCTTCTGCGGCTGACCTCAGCTGCTTATGCGGTTAGAAAGATAAGTAGGTAACAAATGTAGAAACCGCCAACTTTCTATTTTAGCTAGGTGCTTTTACAGCTTAGTCGTTTGGCATTAAGTTGGGCCAGACTGAGTCATTGTTGCGGAAGGATCGTACGTTCCCGCGACCCCCGGCGTAGGTGTGAGACGGAACACCGGGGTGGTTTTTAGTCAGTATGATTCTGACAGACCCCTTCGCTCCCCCAGAGCGAAGGACATCCATGAGGATTTTCCACCCTGAACCAAAAAAAAAAAGACTGCTGTCATTGAATCCATGTTTATTCAGCCAGAGCCGTTTATAATCCACCGCATGGCGAATCTCTCAGGAAACTATTTTAGAAAATTGATATTATGATATCTTGCCAATTCTTTACGAAAATATTAAGTACTAGCGACTCGCCGATCGCGTCGCACGTCCTCCGATATCCATAGATTTATTTTTATTTGTATGGACTACTACGGTCATACGGACAGAACATCAGTTGAAAATTCCTATATCCACCTTCTGGCTGCATCATCAGGCCAGCTCCATGGTACATTATCGCATTGACACTAGTTACAGGGGTATGGCAAATTTCAGATTAAGCGGATGCTAGTAAATGCATTAAAATGGGGTAATTCCAATCGAAAACACATTTCTACGATACTTTATACCAACGTTATATGTAACATCACGCCTGTAATCCCCGAAGGGTTAGTCAGAGGTGTGCACTCACATTTCGCCAGTTAAGTTTAGCCCAAAAACCAAGCACCAATCCAGTCTCCGGGATGCTACGGAGAAATGCCAGACGAAAAGTTCCATTGTTCCTTTGTCCAACCCGTATATCGAACCCAGGGCCCCATACCTAGCAGTAGCGTCTGAGAGCACTTGACCATGGTCAAGTGAGGTCGCAGCCAGACTAGGGAGGGTCAAAGTAAAAGTAAAATGAGTTCACACTTTGACGTCGCAGCGCTTAGAGGAAGTATTTTGAATACCTACTTTTGATCATTTTGACTGCGGTGAGAAGTTTAAAAAAAACATATACCGTCTATATTTAGGTTTGTCAATATCACGAATACGGTTTTGAGGGTCATGACCACTACAAAAGTCCCCCCTCCTCTCGGACCGCTACTGCCAACGAGGCACGTGGCACTTTATGTAGATACCAAAGAACATATTGTGATTTTAGTCTAACCTACCATTTAATAAGAATAACGTATTAGGTCTTCACCAACACAAACACATTTATCATTAACACATACATACTGGTGTTTAGTGAATATAATATTCGTCTTCACACGTAAATAATGTACGTTTAGATAAAGATTTCTTGCCGCCAAATGTTTTTAAATAGGTCGACCTTCAAATCGGCCTACTGTTTTGACATTGTAAGTATATTTATTGCCCGCAGTAAAATGTTTTTTGTGGCTCAAAGTAGCCGCGACTTCTCATCGGAGACAGTCGCTTCTTTTTTTGTAAGGGTTCCGTAGTCAAATAGGAAAAACGGAAACCTTAAAATAATACTTGAGTGCTACTGCTGTGTAGTGTGCATGAGGTCGTGGGTTCGTATTATTATTTTGTCCACAGAACTCACAGCATTGTATTCGGATACCGTTGGCCCTATCTTTCAGGGGATGATAGAAATAAATGAATATAAATGAATAGCACTATGGCGTTATGTTGATAAAGTACAACTGACGGTGAACATGCGCGTTCAAATGCTTCAGGATCCATCCGCCGAAACTTTCTCTAAACAACTGTTAGATAATGGAGATGGGAGAGTTGCTGTACATGAATTTACAGGACTTCTACACAATCATCGACTCGCAACGCGACTCCTGAGCGTGGGGACCTGGGTTTAATTCTCGGGCAAAGTATTATTGAATTTTAATTTTCAGCGACCCGGGGCGCTGCCGAGCCTAGCCCTACGGTAGCTACGCCCCTGATGTAGGACCAGACGTAATAAAACGTAAAATAAGCAAAAGGACATGTAAAGATCGTAGAAGGTCTGTAGTTCCTGCCTGCATGGGGTCCATGTGTAAAAGGTGTGATTTTAGATATGTGTAATACGGAACTATAAATAATGCCCACAGTGCGCGTTAAACCACGCACATTGAAGGATTCCCGGAGATGAATAATTTCCCCATGCATAATATTGATTTTATCTACAGCAAAATAAGTCAGTATTTCTTAAAGTATGAACAAACTGTAAATTTGAACTAACTAAAAAATTAACTTAAAATAAAACAAATCTAGTAGTCTAGAATTCTCTGACTTTTACAGACGCCAGAAAATTTGAACTGGTGTTGATGTTTAATGTTGTGAAAGAAGCAGAATAATAGACTTCTAGGCTTGTATTTTTTTGTTTTAAGTTAATTTTATTTTCAATTTGTATGAGGAGGTTCAAGTTGTATGTACAGGAGCCAAAATAAAAGTTTCGAGAATTGTTGTCTGTCCTAACACTTAACACTGTTTACCTACCCATTCCAAGTCTACTTTATTGGTATTTCATTGATTCTCAACTAACCCTGTAAAAACGAAAATATACATACCTGATTCAAAATTCCACGCGTACGTCGTGAGTGAAGGCTAGTATCAAATAAAAATTGCAAAAATAGCGCGGAAAATTCAAACTTACGAAGCGCATCACCATTGGTAGAAACGAAGTGTGGCGTCACATCACAGGTTTATCAGCGTCAATAGACATACTGTTTTGGTACTGATTGAGAGTAAATGAGTGAAACTTGTTTTCCATAAGTGATTACAGATTTAGGGCCCGATCATTGAAAGTGGTTTTGTCAAAACACAATTGGACAATCTACCAAGAGTAGATGCATTTATGATGATATCATATTTATCATCAACTTCCGTTTTACGGCCACTGTGGGAAGGAGTTAAAGCTGCAAGATGATTATTATAATAAACTAGCTGATCCGGCAAACGTTGTTTTGCCATTTTAAGGCAAAAAAGAATTAGTAAAAACAAAGCAAACAAAAAAATGTTTTGGGTCCCACCCGCCCTTATCAAAAATAGATGTAGGCCGATTCTCAGACCTATCCGATATGCACACAAAATTTCATACAAATCGGTACAGCCGTGGCGGAGCAGTTTAGTACACGAGAGTTTAATATATTAGGTAATAGATTATAATAAATGATAGATTACAATCCATTACATAGGATTTTATGCAGCAATGCACTCAGCTGCTCATAAACCAAAACATAAACTATAAATTAAAATTAAAACTAAGCTGCTACACTACGGATATATTAATAACTAGCTTTTGCCCGCGACGTCGTCCGCGACAATGTCGATTATCACGGTTGAATAGGTACGAATTCACCGTTTAATAATCTATCCCATGTAGGGACATGGGATAGATTATATCCTGGGAAGGGTCCCAGGATATAAACTCCTTGCCAAAATTCAATCATCTGATCAGCCGATTAGTCGTGAAAAAGTAACAAACAGTTACTTTTGCATTAATAATATTAGTATGGATTCAAAAGTAATTATACGAAATTTTATTTACGATCACTCAAGTTTGTTATGTTTATATGAATCAGAATTAAAACTTTTTTGCTATTAATGTTTGTTTGTTTGTGTTTGCTATGAACAACTTAAATATTGTGATTTACACGAACTAACGTCTTTGTACTTACCTACGTAGTTTTTGTTTCAGATATAACATTTTATTTCAAAACTTACTTCTGACATTTAACATAAAGCAAAATATATAATTGAACATACTTATGTTAAAGTGATCTTTACAAAAATACACGTAAACATGATTGTGAAGATCTCTTCACATAATTTAACGCCATTTATTTTTCGAGTTTTCACATCTGGATCTGGATAAAACACGTAATTGGTGTACTACCGCTGCTGTTATTGCTCTTTGGTACGAGACAATACAAGACAAATAAAAGACTTCTTGTAATATATTATTTTAGCTTCTTCTATGGTATTTAAAGTAGGTACTCAATTAAAACTGAAAATCTAAGTGAAATTACAGAAATACTTGTTTTAAACATGTGACGTCCTCCAAAGCCCGCGAACAATGGCGGCTCAAACTAATTCAATGTTATAAATATTGTTTTAAAATTAAATTGAAAATTTCAATGGGTATTTGTATTTTTTTCTATGTTACAAAGAAGTAAACAATAAATTATGACAAAAAAAATCTTGCGCATAGGGAATGCATGTTTTTTTTACATACATTGGAAATTAATAGGTCATAGTGAAGTAGCGGAATGTCGTCACAGCTTTGATACGGAACCCACCGCAGGGCGCGAGACCTTCTCGCAGTTTTACTGTTTTTATATTTTTAGCTCGGTTTATAAAAAAAATAAAAGATATTTTTGTTATTGCAGACGGTCGACACTTTTCACATTTTACTATAAATCGAAAAATTACAAACGATATAATAACTACAGACGCCTGCACATCAAGTTATACCAAACTGACAAATTTTCCCAATTGAACATGAAACTTGTTCTTCTGTAATAAAGTTGAAAAACTATCAAAGAAATTTGACAGATTGGGGTAGCTTGATGTGCTGGCCTCTGTACATACAATACTATCATTAGTCAACCCTTAATGTCTAAAAAAAAGTATCATCAGGAATACCAATATTATCGACTTAGCGGGCGTCAAACATTGTGCTACACTTCGTTGTAATGAGCTTTGAGCGTACTCTTGCAAAAGTCCACAATCCACCTCTTTCTGAAAAGTAGTGATACCTCTGTAAGTTCTGATCATGCGACAAGCCATGCCTGGTGTCACCGCTATAGACGGGCCCTTCACTTTCAGAGCGTCCTCTACAGTGTTACTTGTCACCGTCACTGTCGTCGCTGAAGAGTTTCCAGTTCCGTGCACAGTCTGTGTCACTGTCACCTGCGTCGTGTTCCTCATAACATGTTGCTGGTTCTGTGTTGTGTTTGTCGTGTCCTCCCAAATAAAACTCGACATCAGCTCGCAGTCGATGCGTGTCTCCTCGTACTGGCCGTTTCGTGAATGTACGCCCAACTTGCATATCTCTTCCGGGGCACTAGTGTAATGTCTATCGGCGCTGTAATGATGAGTGCCGTAGCTGTTGCGGTGACTGTTGCGACCCAAGTTGTACAGCGCTAGTCCAGTCAGCAAGTTATCGAATCTGCTGCCTGAGTCTCGGTATTGGTACACGTACACGGGCGGGTGTCCTTGATACACAGGATGGAAGGTAGACCCGTAGCTTATGTGCTGCGGCGGACTGTAGTGGTAGTGGTGATGCACATTGCCGCTGTTTAGGTTACCAGACAATCCATTCGAGGAAGGGTAGGTGTGCTTTGTAGGTTGCGGGTGGTACGGGGGCTGAGTGGGGTGCGGATAGTGCGGAGGATGGGTGGGGTGCGGATGGTAAGGAGGATGGGTGGGGTGCGGATGGTAAGGAGGATGGGTGGGGTGCGGATGGTAAGGAGGATGGGTGGGGTGCGGATGGTACGGGGGGTGAGTGGGATGCGGACGGTACGGGGGGTGTATGGGATGCGGATGCGGATGCGGGTGCTTAGAAGTCCACCGTCCCGAGACTGTGGTCGTTACGAGAAACAGTACTATCAAAAAAAGTCTCATGTTGTCGCCGCGAGAGACTGGATGGGACTAAATTAGAGTCGACTCGATGGTTACCCAAAACACTCTCAGCGGGAGCGGTGTGTGCTCGGCGGGACGCGTCGCGACGCATACGCAGAAAACTTCGCGTTTGCAGAATACTATCGAGACAAACGTGACACCGACTCATTAGATAGCATCATTTATTAATAGCGTAAGACTTAAGCCGATATATAAAAACAAGGAAGATTATTACGATACTTTTAATCATAATAGGTAATTAATTAGCAGAGCTTAAAATTATTCCATTACTGCATCAACATTATAAAATACCGTCGGTCAGTCGCGTCACCAGTGTAAGAGCATCTTTCACTTTGTGCTATTACAGTTACGATATATTATTAAACACTGAATATGCATGTTACATCGAGTTACTACAATTCGATAGTTCAGCATATCATTATTTTACAAAGTGTTGAATTGCTTACGTCTTGCATATAAACTATGATAGCTGAGCTATCAAATGCTACATACTAAACATTTTAACTGGAAATATTGAATCAATTATACCTAATTATACATTTTATGTAATAAGGAATACTTATTTGGCTGTGAAAGAGGCTCTTAAAATCATAATAATGACAGTTACAACAGAAACACATCCTTGTGACTTGGCGGATAAGAAATAATAAATTAAAATGGAGTTAACATGTCACTAGGCTAACGAGGTGTCTCTATGGAGTGAGTTACAGGGATCTGGCTTATTCAAGTCGTACCAGTACATTGCACTTGAGTGGTTTGTACGCACATTTATTTCCGAAGAAAATAAAACTGAATATTTCACATTCTAAGGTATAAAAATAATTTCCAAAATTCATTTAACTGAAAGTGTTTGTGAGATTCTTGTGCTTACAAACCACGAATAATTGGACCCTTTCTATTTTGACCAGTCCAAAGGCAGGAACTTTTAGTGAATTCTTTACAACTGTTCATTTAGTATGATAACACTCGTCAAGATTGTCTTTTGGCGCTGAGGGCGAGATCCATAGTACTAAACTCAGTGTTAACTGTTTAAGGGTAGGCAGCTTAACTACCAGCTAATGAGTGTTTCTTTTTTAATCATTTGCAATGCAGCGCTTTGTTAATAGAATCTTGAGCTTAATTAATAATATGTTTGCAAGAGATCTTTTAAACATTTCAGTCAGAACCGAGATCTATTTAACACGAGCCTGAAAAGAGATCTGTGACAGTTAAATGTTAATTTCATCTACAGTTCCTACCGAAAGACTTAAAGTCAAATAACATGAGGAACTAAACTGTATAATTTAAACAAGGTACAAAATATGTATTCAAAAATAATTATCAGATTATGCAAAAATATTCAATTTCCTTTTTTATCAACAACAGTTACCGCAAACAATGATTGCAGTACATTTACCTCTTAACTTCTAACGTCGTACAGTCTATGTACTTGTTGACCATACCAATAATTTTTACACCTATTTTACGACATAAGATCCAAATTACAATGTATATAGAGCTCTTTCATTTTCTCGATAATCTTGATAGTGCAACAGGTTTCCAAATTCAATTTGCCTTCGTATTTATTACTTTTTCGCGAACAATATAACACTTTATACATTGATTTTCGCTTATTTCTAACTACCGACTATTTATTGTGGAATTTGGTGTTGTCATTTTGGCAATTAGCACGTGGAATGAATTAAGACACCATATGGCCAAATGAAGCCGAGATAGATTCACAACATTTTACGTGAATTGAAACAAATGGATCACTTTACGAAGTATGGCGTGCTAAATACTTAGTGTCTGGAGTCCTTGAAAACCATTCCAATACGGCGACAAAATTAATTGAGCTACACTTTACATTCATTTGATTAAATTAGCATACTAAACGTGACTATATAAACAAAATGGATCAACGGTACGGTTAGCCGCGCGTAAGTAGTAATTCATGAAGTACAAACACCTGGGTTACTGCTACGAAATAAAGGTGCTGTCAAAGTTAAATTGTTACTTTCAACGTGCGGTTGACTGTACAAAACATCACTTACACAAGAACGCACATGAAAGAGCTCATTACCAAAAATGTCCATAATTTAAATCTGTAACTTGTATTGGAGCCCGTTAGTAGGTTGTGACGTAGCAAGTAGGTAGGTATACAGTCTGTGTCACAGTACGTACGCACACGCGGGCGGCTGGGCCGGGGCCGGGCGCTAGCCGTGGTTCACGTTGACGCCCGACTCCAGCTCCGACGCCGGCGTCTCCGGCTCCTCGTCGTTGTAGATGTTCTCGGCCATCTGCCATACCTGCGCACACAACACGTCAGTTAGAAGTCAGTAGGTACATGAGATAAGGTTGATGGCATTTTAGTAGTAGGTACAGGTAAACAGAAAAACATATTTCAAAATATGAAGAGCAATGTCACAAAAAATGTATGTATTTGAAAAATATGTGAAACGTTCTTAGGTTGGGGGACCGCAAAATAATCCATATGAATTAAAATAGGAAGTAATAGCAGCTACCCTTCCTACAACAACATACTTCCATTATTGCTGGGTAGTGAGTAGTGGTTCCCCGACATATTATTTATAAACTTTTTTGTGTCGGGATTCTTTAATTTTTTTAAATTGTTTTATTTTATGTTTTTTACACTTTACATATTTTACTTCACCGTGGGTACGTCGATTATAAGCTTTCCAACACTTTGGATAACACAGACAAACAGATACACATGCTAAACTTATAACACCCCACTTCTTGCGGCGGGGGTTAAAAAGAAATTATAGGAGAAAGTACGTTAAAAATTGAAAGCTCGCCTGAGAGATGACAGCACTATTGAATGTTTGTTTTAACATAAATCTAAAGACAAAACAAACGAGAAACGAACGTTTTAACGATAATCTGCCTAGTTAGTCTAGTGGTCGCATTTGCAACAGCTGAACATGAACAGGTTTTGGGTTCGATTCTCTGGTTGGGCAGTGTGTGGCACAGTCCAGTCTGTGTGCTTGCCCCTGGTATGGTACTTAAAACGTAACTGGCGAAATTAGAGCTCAAGCTAGGCCTTCATAAATTAGAGCTAAGAACCAACTCGATCACGTCATCTTTCAAACAGAAAAAAACCGTATCAAAATCGGTCCATTCGTTTGGGAGCTATGATGCCACAAACACACAGGTACACACATTTAACACGCCTCTTTTTCGCAAGGGAATATATTCCAATTTGATAGCATTAATAGTTTTTGTAATAAGCAGCTGCGTCAAACAGACAAACTCACACTTTATGGGAATTCCTTTTTTACCTTTTTGAACAGAGCTAATAATATGAATAGATAGCCGTCAAATACATATACAATCAACAGCGGCTACATCTGAAGTGAGCAAGCTTGTTGGAAAATTGCTAAGCAGATGCTGAACATAGAAGTAGGTTTTGTCATCAACAGCGGAATCAACATACCTGCATAATATTGTCCTCTGAGACGGAGCAGATAACCCATGGCTCGTTCGGGTTCCATGAGAAGTCTGATATCTTAGCAGTGTGACCTCCATGGATAAACAGTAGTTCTGGTGGGCCATCCTCAGCGTCTTCAGCTGTCTGCTCCTCGCCTATCTTTGACAGATCCCACACGTGAAGCCTGCAACAATATTCTTACTTATCAAATTTCAGTTTGGTGGGTCCTTGTGGGCTTCTCACGAAAAGTTAGTGAGCTCGATTGGATGAAGGACAAGTTATTTAACTATTAATTCGTAAGTACGGGTTTCGTCTCGGTCTGAAACTAGCTGTTTCGTCTAACTCGCAATTACTTTTGCGTTATCTCATTTGATCAAAATACGGAGTAATAAAAAAGGATAATGAGTTCATGTATGTATTTTTTTGAAACTTCATGAACAGCAGTTGACTTCCTGCCGCAAGGCATTCTTTATCAGTCAACCTTTGGATACACACACACATCAACACAATCTAGGGATATTTCAGGTTAAGTATAATAACTTTAAAAAAACTGGCCATATAAAAAAAAATCAACCACGATTTGTTTACGCACTATTCTCTTCTATATTCTTAATTCAATTCATAAATGAAAATTACAGATGCATAAAAATTAAGTTAACATCTACACTGGAAGTATTCCAATCACCACTGCAAGACAACGCTGATTACTACAAATACCGGCGAAAAGACAACCTACCGCTACAGGTTGGCACAATAGCAAAGTTACAATAGGAGCACCAGGTGCTGGTGAGTGATCAAACTGTAAGGAGGAAACTGTAAACTACTTCGGATTAAAGCCATTTTGGACGATACAATGGGCAAATGAGCATTTGGCTCGGAACGACCGCCAATGGGCAAGTTTTATTCTTTGATGAATCTCAGCTCGGCTTCCATCCGGATTCACGAAGAGTACGTGTTTGGCGAACACTTGGACGTGAGAGCCGCCTACGAAATCCCCAGCAACTCCATCCATACCAAGGTGGGACAGTAACGGTATAGTGGGCGGGAATACGCCTAGGCTGGGGGAATCGACCGCGTTTGGGGTCACGGCAAGTAAACTGCTGCAAAATGGCTTGCCCCCAGTTGCAAATGGGCTAAGATTCTATGCTTATGCATGATAATGCCCGCCCACATACGGCTTGTTTAGTAACTTAGTGGCTGCAGCAATATAATGGCGTCCGTGGACAGGCTCGCGCATCCAATTGAACACTCGTAGGATAGACTCCAACGTGCTTTTTCAAAATTTTCCAGGAAATCTCATCAGTGACAGACAATGAACTTTTCACGAAACTTTTGTACATCGTCTTTTTTTTTACTTATACTATAGGCCATTTTTTTTTAGTTACAGTTAGAATTTTAATTTATTTCCTATTAGAGTATGAAATACTGCGCATATTGATAGAAGTATGTTATACAATTTTGTAAGTAGTTTATTATAACTATAATATCCCTAGATAGTGTTGATGTGTGTATCTGTACCCGATTTTGTGAAAATGAGATCCGCCGGAAAAACATACTTCTTCTTTGTTCTCAAGTTGTTTTGTGTATTACCTCCTGTCCGTGCCGCTGCTAGCGAGGATGGTCTCGTTGTGCGGCGACCACTGCACCTGGAAGATCTCGTCCTTGTGCGACTCGAACGAGTGCAGTTTTAGCTTCAAATTGCGGAGGTCCCATAACGCCACCTAGAGACAGCAGACGCATATTATTCTGTTACAAGTTTTCCCTTAACTGCTGTGCAGGGCAGTTCAAGGTGACAGTTTTAAGTTGATAAGCTCATCTCGCACGACAAAATAATGCATTGAGAGTATGGTAACCTAAATCGCGAATTTATAAACAAGGCTCAAGGATAAGCTTTATTAGCGTGGTGTAACCATTCACTTGTAAGTCGCATTATGTGGCACCATTTCAATGTAGCCAACATTATTATAATGCACAATCAACCATGCCAATAAGAATTATGTGTGTTTTGGCTGGCAACAATAGCTCAAAAGTGTATTCAAGAGTTAACTATATAATCAGCGATTTCCCCACCCTCCCTCCCACTACTGGGAGTAAAGCATTGTTTCTATGAGAAAGAAAGTAGGCTACAATACACTATGTTTGATAAATGCTACATGTATTTGATGTTAGTGTCTTAAGACAAGCCAGTTTCAAACTAAGTTTTTCTAGGGTAACTGAATAATTTACTGTTTTATCAGCACTGCCGGTGGCTAGTATGAACTCGGAGTAAGGGTTAAAGCTGAGACAGTTAACTTCAGCGGTGTGCGCGTCCACTGTGTGCGAAGGCTTTGAAGTGTTGTTACATCTGTAATTAGACAATTTTTTGATATAATATAGTGTCGTAATACACATAAGTTTAATAAATACTGTCACAAAAGCAATTGTGTCACAAGCAGTTGAGGTGAAACATGATGATTTTTGAAGAAGCAAGTTCATTTTTTATTATAATAAATGCATTTCAAATGGCAGTATGGCCCACCAGTAGTGCAACACGTGTGCTAGAGAGAGAGGCGATAAAGATAGAAGCTTAGCACAGCATATTGAGTGATGTGTCGTCGGTCACGTCTAACCAGACGAGAGGCATACAAAAATACAGAAAAAAAAGTAAGTTTACAGGTTTTAAATACAAACTCCTTACCTGGTATCCCAAATCATGAGTTTCTGGTCATCAGCGACAGAGCCGAACAATGACTCGTGCAGAAGGTGCCATGCGACGTCCTCTACCACCGCCGTGTGCCCCGTAAACACTGACTTGGCTTCGATGACGCGACCCTCCTTGGGCGTCGCGTTTATGTCCCATAGGCAGATTGTGTGGTCATCACTGGTGAATAAAGATTAATTTAGTAAACAGCATTTTTTTTTATTCTTTAGCCTACCTTATACTTAGAATAAGGTAGTAGAATTCCATCTCCTAGTCATAGTGTGAAACAAGATAGAACAAGTCTCACATAATTTCTACACAACAAGTAGCAACATACCATGGCGTCCTTAAAATGAAATTTACATATCTAACTACAGTTAAAACCTTGATTATCAAATAGAAGATGAGAAGCATCTTGTAAGATTATAATGGCATACATCTCTTGATTTACACAGCCATAATAATATTTAAATAATACTAACCTTGCTGACAGAAGATATCCATTTAGGTTGGGGTTCCAGGATAAGCCATAGCCTTCTTTTTGGTGACCACGTAACCTGTGGATACAGTAGCGAGAGTATTACACCTTGATCAACAACATGATTACTTTCCTACATATTTCACAGTTCATAAATGGTTTAAAAAATGGATACAAATTGGTCTCACTTGATCTCAGAGCATACCAACACACAATCTCAAGAATAAGTTAATTAAGCCATACTAATCACATTACACAGCAAACATAGTCTAATATGCATCCAAAACAAATTAGAATTATTTAGAAAGATTTATTTAAATAGAAGTCTTACATGGCTCTAATGACTTAGTATATTTAAAAAATAAGAAAAATATATATTTTTTCTTAATTTTATTTTGTTTTGGTATCAACTGGTTCCAATCATGTCTTGACTGACATTGTCATATCTTGAGGAATGATAATTATGGAAATCTTTGGAAGAGGTCCATGCAGCAACAATCATCCAGCAGTCAACATCTTTTGGCAGAAATGTTACTGATATCTTGACATACCTGAGGTCAGGATGACATTCACCAGAAGGTTCAGGCTTTGACGGATGCTTAGTGTAGTCGAAGACCAGTACATCAGAGGAAGGAGTTTTTGTGGCAATCACGCAGGGGTTCTGGGGCATGTAACGCGCCCTGTTCACCTCACCTTCATGGTTGATCTTGATTTCAATGTCAATTTTACCTGACACTGAACCAAAGCCTCCAAATTCTGAAAAAAAAATATTTTGTCATACCTGTATGTACTTACTTATAGATATTTTTCTTTTGTTGAAAGTTTTATATTTTTATAGTGTAAGTAACTTCCAGGCACTTATAAATTAAATGTTTTGTATGGTTTTTCCTTTAATTAGTCCTTACTTTTGGAGAATACCCATAAGGGTCATGTTACAATACTACATAACTTAAAATGATGCATCATTTCATTTTATGAACAAAATCAAATATAAAATTGTACACACTAACAAAACTACTTTGGATCACCACTTTATTGAAAACTTAAAAATTCTATTGTCAAGACAACTAACTTAAACTTGCTATAATTCAGTTGTTCTCAACATATTTTTGATCAGGGGCCACTTTTAATCCTTTGTTGATAACCTTATATGACCATAAGGATCAAGAAATATAAATCATGTCAATCTCAATTTTAATTTAATTTAATATTGTTAGTCAAGTCAACTTCTATCATCACATTTTAAATATACAATAAAATTTGATTTGAGTAAATGTGACTTTTAAGTTTGCCTCTTCTGTACAAGTTGAAAAGCATGAATAAAAGTTTTAAATGAAGTCCAAATTTTGCATCATAGGAATCACTGGGGGTCCATGGACCCCTGGTTGTGTGTGATATTACAAGCTCACAGTACTTACCTCCCTTATCATTGTCATAGTGGCTAGCATCAAACTGTGCATCTTCATTTGGGAGCTGGACACTGGCAATTAGCAGATGATTCTGTTCATCTGAAGTGTGTGTGCCCAAGATCAACCTATATAGATAAAAAGTTTCTATTATCAAAGAGGTACCAGTGACTGAGAAGTTGTGGAAATTGGTTGACATGATATGGGCATATGATGCAGAGGAACATTTTAGTTTGAATGTGGGTCACAAGAGTAGAGGAAGACCACAGTAACAATGGATGGATTATGTGAAAGTTGATGATGGCTATAAAGGAGGTGACTACTGAGACAACTGCGAGTAGAGATTTATGGAAGAAGACTTGCTGCGCCGCCCCTGTCCAGTTGAGACAAAGGACAGATGCTGAATCAAAGGTCACAATATTAGTCATTGTCACATTATCGAAACCCATTTAGATACTTAGTTTTTACAGTGACTATATGAGTATCTCATACTACCACCAGGTCAACCCTTGTACCCGGTACAGCCACCGAAAAGAGGAGAATATAAGAAGTTTCAAGATTTGTCCTTTGTAATTCTTGTGGCAAAAAAACAACCGGAAACTGGAAGTTGACAAGGGTTTTACTGGCATGACTTTCCTCAAGATGATGTGTCAAGGGAATACCATCAAGAATCTAGCATAAACAAAGCATTCAAAGTAAGAACAAGCATACCAACCTATGAACTGAGTAATCCTTTCCTTCAGGCCGGGTCACGTCAGGAAGCCACTGAGCGGTTAGCGAGGGCCACTCCAGAGCGTGTGTCATCACCAAATCATACAAAAATGGAGTGTTTTTCTTCCATATTTTATACTCCTCATTGATCACCCTCTCTTCAACAGCATCATCAAAGGTTTCTACGACAAACGACAGAAATTACAGATTCTCTACGAAGTCTTTTTTGATAACCAAAAAATCACTGACTGTCAAGCTCAAGCGTCAGCAAAGAACAGCAGCACCATCGGGTAAAACATTGATTCTGAATACAATTACCTCCGTCACCTTTGTCAGCCATTATATTAAACAGAAACTTGTATTAGTTAGATGTAAATTAACGAATTTATCAGTAAAAACCGTAAAAACCGACCGGCCCTGTAAAGGCGCCAAACAAAAGTCCTTGGCGTTACTGGGAACAGACAACATACAAACTTCCGGTTGCCAAATAATGTTGATGTGGTGTTTACAGTACAAAATAAATTTGTTTTACGGTTTCTTTTTAATTTTGTCCAATACCATAGTTCATTATTTCATTCAGGCTACAACAATTTACTTGTGAATATTTGGATACTTTTTATGATCCTGAATAAAATTTTAAAATCCAGTTTAAAAACAATTACCGGTTTTCCAAGGATTCGATTTTGAACTCAGTATTCACTACCGCTGTTATTTTCTTAGGATAATGGATTGCAATAAATAAATTCATGGTCTGTCCTTCCTTGTGGAAGTAAGTAATCAACAAATAACATGGCTTCGATTTCCAAATAAATAGGCCAGTATGCTGGCAATAATGAATATTAGTGATGAATGAAATCAGAAATGTCATTTGATTAACGTCAACATTGTCAACATGGCTGATGCTGCAGCAGCTCGTCGCGAAGCTCGCAGAAAGAGAATATTAGAAAATTCTCACAATAGACTCCAATATATATCCGGGAAAAGTGGAGGCGAGGGTCCCAGAGGTATTACAAATAATTTTTCATTAGTGACATCTTATCAGAATACGCAAACTAGGCTTTGCTTATCACATTGTTTCTCTTCCAGAATCTCCGGTCAGAAACATAATTCCTGATCCAATCCCGGAGATTTCGCTACCGGACAATAGCAGTAGCAAAACTTCACTAAACAATGGTATGATCATCCCTGAACCTGATTCTTTTGAGTTGTTATCATCACTCAATCATGAAATCTCGTCAGGTGATGGAGAGGTACTCAGTGATTTGGCACATATCTTAACACCGGCACCAGAGCCAGTGGCAACACCATCCCCCTGGGAGAAAGTCAATAATAACAAATACGACGTAGTTTTGCTATCACTCGTAATTCAATTAATGTACAGTTTATCATTGGTCACATTTGATGGTACATACTTTTTCTTACCAGTACTCATCTATGCTATAACAAAATTGATATGGTTTCCGTCACACAGTAATTCTAAACTTGCCAATGCATTACAACTCTTGCATATTGTGTCGTCTCATAGAGTGCAGAAACTTATTTACTTGACACAATGTATGGGTGTAATATCATGCGACATTTGTGTATATCTATTTACAACAATTTGCATACAATCACTACTGATCACCTTGAAGGATGGTTTAATTACATAGTAATTACTTCATTTGCACCCAAGCTGAGGGCATTCAATCGACTGAGCAGTGTCTAACAATAGCTGGCTATAATGAATTGGGGTTGTGTTCAAAATTCAACTCAAGTTTGGTAAAAAATCTCAAGGTGTTGTGTATGTTAACTCTATTGTTGAATTTTGAAGGTGCTCCATAATATTCCATAATATTTTGATTGCTTGTGCCTTTATTCATAAGTGAGAAGATGTGACAAGTGTGCGTTTTAGTCACATATTGCCATTTTTAGTTTTAAATTAGAATCAATTTTGTATATAGCAACACAAACAGAAGTTTTAGTTATGTTCATGGTAATATATTTTATTTTCGCTCAATACATTAATTTTGTGTGTAATATTTGTGTTATTAGATTATTTTATTACTCTCTTGCATTTATATTATATTTATTTCAGTAAAACATGTGAAAGAATGAAATAATGTACATATAAATATAATACTTGAGTTGAGAACATCCAATAAGGTGAATAATATTTAATACTATGCCAAATTAGTAAACTATTTTCATGCTATATACTTACTTGTAAAATATAGTATTTTGATAAAGGAATATAGTCCTTTGAATTGTAATGGCCTGTATAACCAATTTCAATGGCCTGGACTTATGAATATATTTTATAAACTTGAAATTTAATCAATATTATACTAACCACTTTATGTATGGCAGTCTGTGACTTGTAGACCCTTTTGTAGATATTTTTGTTTTTATTTACATTATTGGTTTTGTTAACTTTTAAACTTTAGAAATCTAACACTGCCTTGATCTTTTTAGACTTTTTAGTCATGTATCAATGTATGAAGAAAATATAAAATGTTAGGTATATTATGACTACTTACCCCAATATAATTTAAATCAATACAAATTTCCCCAAAAATGTAACATTAAAATCCTCAACCTTATACTTTTAAAATCGTTTTTTTGGTAATGGTATAGTTATTAACTACATTCAGAATTAAGCTGGTATGGTAATACCAAAGACTTAAATGCTATTTTTCTCTTGTTCTGTCTTAGTGCCAATTCTATTGTTAGCTTATTTAAAAAAGGCTGTAAATATAAATTGCAGACACAAGCCTTAGACTAGCATGATGCCTTGCAACATTACCACTTGCTAGTCGCCATTACCCACTAGGTAAATTGTTACAAAATGTCTTCCTCATATTGTTACTTCTTTTAAAATTACATTTCATTGTTCTCCTAATTTTTCATTACTTTTTTCGTAAACCCTGAGAGCACTCGCATGCATATAAAACATTATACATGCATAGACAATTTTATAATATAGTTATTTCTTGTTGTTATCTCAATCTGTACCTCGAACTAGATAATATTCTGCTTTAATATACATGTGAATAATTTAGTGTATCAGCTTAATTCATATTGTAAATAAAGGTTAAACAACTATAAATAAAATAAAAGTTTATTTTAATTATATTTTGTAACATCTTTTAATTAAAAAATGGTTATGAATGGTTTTTTATTCTTTCAGTGTATGTTCCATAAGCGTCGAAAGTAGACTGAAATAAATACCACATGATTAATTGACTAGTATTTGATAATGTTTTTAATGAGAGGTAGTCTAAATAACGATGTTGTTTTTTTTCGTAAACATTTCAACTAGGTACCTATATTAAAAAAAGTTTATACAAAACTAAAAATTAACTATGTCTTATGAGTAAATAATGTGAATATGAGCAAAGTACCTGAGCATCCTTCAACATGATTTACATATATTTATTACGGTGAGATTACTAGTAGAAAATACTAGAAACGGCAAGAATGTTCTTAGCAGCATTTGGTTTGCTCCGTCTGTGTTTCTGTGACTCTTCGCTGAACCTACGGGTGCGTTTCCACTGAGACAGAGCGGAGCTTAGCGTTGCACATGGTGATTGGTTAATTAAGGCCCAGACTTTACCAAAGCGGAGACGAGACGAAACCAATAGAAAATCGTTATTTACACTTCCCATCGGCCATCTCCGCTTAGCGTAAATTATGAAATTTGATGGGTGCTTAATAACACATCTCTCATTTCGTCTCCGCTCTGGTGGAGTCCGGGCCTTAATTAACCAATCATAATGTCTAATCCGAAGCGGAGCGGATATTTCGAGCATTGCGATTGGTACCGCTAAGCTCCGGTCCGCCCAGCTCTGTCTCAGTGGAATCACAGCCTAACATGGCTTTTTTGACAGTGAGGTAAGGATGAAAACGAAATAAAAAAAAAGTATTAGTGTAGTCATAAAATATATTCTAAAATGAAACTAATACAACTGAAGAAAACAAAAACATTACAACAAATGCATGATGTGAAGTCAAGATCTACAAAACTAAACTTAACGATTAAAAAAGTTTTTAATACTACTGAAGATATTCTTACTCTGATTAGTTTGGTCACTTTGTACCGACGTTTTAGCCGGAGTGGCTACATCACCCGTGCTCCGACGATCTGACTCTGAAGAAAAAACACTATGAGAAACTATGCTTTCTTTATTGAACATGTCTGGACTAGTGGAAGTGTGCTTATCAGTACTTTGTACAATAATATCCTTATCGCTACTTAGAGGAGAAGAGTCAGCTGGTTCGTCGGAGCACCCGAATTCCTATTGTTTCTTAGCAACTGCCTTTGGCTTCTTCTCTCGTAGAGGTTTGCTGCGGACAAGATCTGCGCGTCCCATTGTTATCATTTTAAGTTCCCATGCTTCTAATTCTTTCCTGGAAATAAAAGAAGAGTTCCACGTCACAAAAATAAGAAGTATAGCTTAGGTAGCTAGTAATTATGGAGGTCAGCTTTAAGGCTGCCTGTCCACCGGAGCGGAAAAACGGAGAGATATTAACCAATAAAAACCCTAAGATTTTATGCAATGCTATTGGTTAAAATGTCTGCATTTCTCAGCTCCGCAGCCTCACTCCTCTCCAGTGGACGGACAACTTTTAAACTGGTTTTATTACCACTGAAGTGCGGCCTACCTTACATACTTAGAATTGGAATACTCGACGCGATGCGCCTGATTAAGATACAAGATAGGTATTTCCATCTGCGATTTGTGGTTTCTGGCAGCCTGGAGTATGGATTTGAGCTTGGTTAATGGCAATTAATAGCCACGGTCCCTATTACACGGGACTTAAACATAACTGGCGAAATGTTGATGTACTTAAGCTTGGAATTGCAGGTGTGTTGCTGTGTTAAGATGATACAAGGTTGGACATGGGCTAAGAAGGTGACGTTATTGAGTCAAAACAGCAAATTGAATAACTATACACAGAAATCTACAAATCTGTAGGAATCTTAATTAAAAATTAAATAGTTATGTTGCCTAGTCAAGTTTCCAAACTTAATGATTACCGAAACTGAATATAACTGGAGTTTCCAAACTAAATGATTACTAAAACTGGTGGTCTCAGCCTACCCATTCTGAGAAACAGGAGTGATAGTGTACTTTTCCATGACTTCATTCCCCTTGGAATTCAACAAAATTTAATGGGTTTTATTTTTATTGCATGAAACCCTAATTCTTTTTCTAAAATAAAGTCAGTTACTCCTTAAATGCATCAGCTATCTCACAGTGAAAGACCCGTCTAAATTGTTCAAGCAGTTTCAGAGATTGCCTCAAAAAAACAGACAGACAGACATAAAAATCAGCATCTACAAAGCATCTTTAGATGAAATGCCTAGATTTTCAGCCAGGAGTGCTGGCGTCATTGGTGTCTGTAAGCTTACCTGTATTTAGCCATTAGGTCAGCAGCCTCTTTCTCGAACTTAGCTTTATCATTTGCGCTTAACTTTAGCCATTCTTTCTTTACTTCTTCTTGATATTGTTTTAAGTCTTTGCCTTTGAAAGTTTCCTTTCTAGTTTGAATGAAGAGGAAATATGAAGACATTGGCTTTTTAGGACGTCCAAGCTCTTTGTATTCCTGTAAAATTAGAAATAAAAGTTTACACTACGGCATATTGATAAGGCTCAGTAGCATGGAAAGAGGCATAACATGGATTAGAACAGTAGGTGACAAAATTCCGTGGAGACAAGTGAGCACTGCCAATTAAAGCCAAGGTTGTTAAGGTCCAAAAATAAATAATCATCATCTTTTCCCAACACCGACATTGGTAAAGCTACTGAAATACTGTGTTAATTACTAATATTCATCTTCATCTGAAGATGATTGTTAGTAATTAACACAGTATTTTGGGCTGATGACTGTCAAATATTAAAATGACAGCCAAGACCAATGGCTACATACTTTAAGAGACAACTTAGTAAAACTCTACTTAGTAAGTAATAGACAGTCACCCATCTACAGACTGAACTTGGCAAGCATAGCTTTACCTTTGATCGACCCAAACAAATGTTATTATTTAGCACGAAACTCCTCCAAGAAAAAAAAAAAATAAAGTAACACTAAACAGTGATATATAAATATTTTGATTTGTGTACAAGTTAATGGTACTACCCCTAAGTAAGGGGTTGACAACAAAAACAACACAGATAAAATAGAGCTTCTTAAATTCAAGAAACACTCTTTTGGAATATCTTCAATTATTACTTACAGCTTTTAACTTTCTTTTCTCCTTTGCGTCAGCCAATTCCAGTTTCACCCTTTTTATGTCTTCCTTTTGTTTATCTGTGAGTGAAGATTCATACATAGCCTTGATCTTCTTATAATCTTCTAAATCTTTTTCATATTCATGACCCATCTGAGTTTTGGTCTGCAAAAAAAGTAATTTATACTGGTTGCTGAGCTTAGATGGTCTTGGGATTGATTCCCAGGTTAGCCAGTAGTGTTGGGAATTACTCCAAAGTAAACTAGTCTGTATTTATGTGTATTAAACACCTTGGTCATAGTGACTATAATCACCGGCAAATAAGATGGCAAAAGTCGTTAGATGCACAAGTCGTTTTTTAGGTCTCTTTGGTGGTCAAGCGGGACGCGGGGTATGAGGTAGCGTCGATCCGAGCGCGCGATTGGTGCATCAGTCGACCCTTGCCTCCCGCATCGCGCCTTCGTCCCGTTCGGTCCCGATTACATTTCAGTGCACGAAAATGAACCCTTTGTTTTTGTTGTGTTAAACTTAAGTGTTGTTATTGTTTTTAAATTTAGGATAGAGTTCCTGAAAAGGCATAGCATACGAGGAAAGTATGCTCAAACCAGAGTTATACAAATAAAATTGGAAAAAGAACAATTTAAAACATACAGCATTGACCAAACACTTGCAGAACACAACCATAGTGTTCTGCGATTGCGACTTTCAATATGATGCCAAGGGTAGTTTTATTAACGGATAGTGACGACGACTAGTTAATTTATTTATTTTTTTATATAAACTTTTTTTTAATTTTAAATGCACGTTATTTATAACTCCTAATAAACTTGAATAACTCTCCCTTCTTTAACTTTGTTCTATACAGACATGATTAAATATAAATGATGGCAATAACAATTGAATAATGACGATCAATAAAAGTTACCACTTTTTTGTGCCACTAAGTGTACGATGCGCGAACTTACCCCCACTACGCCAAAATCTTGCCATCTTATTTGCCGGTGACTATACAGGCAATTTATTGAAACAAAAACTCATCAAAAGATAAAAGCTTTCAACACTTCACATTCGAGACTACCTCTAGATCCAGCTGCTGCCAGTGTTTAGATGTCCAGGAAATAGCCTCTTTGGAAGAAATGCCTGGGTTTTTAGCCAGGAGTGCTGGCCTCATCTGTGTCATGAACTTGAAGAATGGAGTTAGAGGGCGCTTTGGCTTTTCTAAGCCCAGCCTTTCCTCTGCAGATTTCTTCGTGTAGCTGCATGCTTGAACAGGGGCTAGCCAGTTCGTTCTGTAACAGAAAATGTAGAAGTTCTGTCTCACGATCTGTACTAAAATCAATTGGTCTCCAAAGGCTTCAAGCATTTAATTAGGCTCCCACAATGTGAACAGGTTGTTTTATTTAAAAAAATCTCATTTTTTGTTAAAAATGAAAGAGTCATATTCTAAAATAAACAATAGCCTAAGCGTCATAACCTCAATCTTACCTCCCATGTAGGACAGTTTTATAACTTCCTACGAAGTAATTACTCAATCGACAAATCTGAGTTAAAGAGGACATTATAGAAATTACTCGTGTGGTCGATATTTCATAGAAATATGAAGGAATAACACCAGTTCTCGAAAATAAAGCCCGCAATTTCAGCTTGGTAACAAACTGTCAAAGTGTCAACAGATCAAGACGGCTGAAGACAAAAAAACCGTACTCAGAAGCATTTCTGATTGAGACAGATAAACACGTAATTCACAAGTGTAAAGCCACCATTAAACTATGCTAAAAATTCGGAGAACTGTTAATGAAACGATTTTTGACATTTCAAACAATGATGCTATTTGCAAAAATTGTTCCATAAATGAATCTTAAAAAACAAGTACTCTATTTTTCTTTTATTTAATTTTAAGACAAGGGGCAATGTTAGTATTATCATCATATTTGAAATTAAAAGACACTTCATTCATGCAAGTTTCAACATCCACGAACCAACGATTGTTCGACGTTAAATAAGCTAAGACCATTTCAAATAAGGTCCACGATACAGGTCTCACATCTTCCACCAAGAACACACGATAACATTAGTCTCAAAACGGCCTTATTGTAGTGTAACTGCACTATTACTTAGAACTGGGGGCTTACTTTTGAAATCAATCCAAATCTCGATCGTAATCAAATCTAATTCAGTTTCAATTTTATTACAATCGTCAGAAAATTGGCAATCTTGAACCAAGTCGAGATTGAGATCAGAATCGACTGCATGTTTGACTATACTAGTTGACAAGGGTTGGCCACACATATCGAAACGTTGATTACCAAATTTTAAAATATTAAACAGCTCGTTAAATCTTTAAAATTTGTTCTGATATTTATTTTAATACAAATTACAGCCAATTTCTCAGCTACTGCGCCGACCTTACTGTGCCGTGTGTGTTGGGACATCATTGTAGCTTGTTTGTGTCCAACTTAATATCCCTGTGGCATAGAACTAAAGAGCGAAGAAAACCTAAACCAAATGTTGTTTATAATAGCTCTCTCCGCTGAATCGCTGTGTTAAGATTCTCCGTCATTACACGACCTCTTCGTGTACATTAAAATATTTTTTTTCTTACAAGTAAACGTTGGCTTGTTATTCAATGTACTTATTTGTAAAATACCATGACATGTGGTTGTTCTATTTTGATCATGACACGAATTCAAACTCGATACGTCAACGTCAACGTCAAAATCTCACCAAGAGTACGAAAAAGGTGCAAATGAACGTACCTATGCACCTTGTATTCCTTCGATTACATATTTTCATTCTACAAAATCTACTAAATACCAGCCAGACTGACAGTTATTCCAAAGCATTCATTATCACGTCCGTCGGCACGCACTTCTGTCGGTAGTCACCATAACTGCCTATTACATATTTTGTTATTTATTCAGTCATTTCATTTCAAATTATCTAACTATTATGAAGCGTCGAAAAATTCCTCCGCATCGCTGTCGACTGGTAACATTCTCTCAATAGTTTTCTCAGCACCGTGGAACGATGATTTAAAAGCCGGTAAACTAATAAGCTTATTCATCATTTTCGATTTTGCAATTATTGATAAGTAGGAGAAACCAGTATCATTTATATGGTCCATGAATCGAATGTTTATTTTTATTGCAGAAATTGTATTTAAGCATAAAATTCATTGTCAGATTCTTTCTTTGCTTTAGAATGATCCACTATTCCCTCAACAACAGCCTCGCATGTTAATTGCGTGGAGAAGACGAAGAAGTGGGTAGGTACTTAAAGTACAGACGCCAGCACAACAAGCTATCCCAAACTGATAAATTTTCCCAATTGAACATGAACCATGGATATCGAAATGAGCCTTATTCTTTAGTATTAAAGTTGAAAAACTATCAAAAAATTTGACAGATTGGGGTAGCTTGATGTGCTGGCCTCTGTACCTATTACCAGTGACAACCGTACCGTTTTTAGAACACGTGGAACCTTAACCTATGGGCGGTAACTCTTGGATGGATAGGCGCCTCAGGATTACAAAGTGAAACAAAAACAATTTCAATAAGATTTTATTTTTAACCTACTATTAGCCACTATATTCTATAGCTTACAATAATAACTTAGGTAGGTACATAAATATAACTTATTTAATATTCACAATCAAATATTTTCAGTCATTATTTACATTATATACTTAGATAATATTTTGGCAATGAGGAGGTGGGGTTTCTCTCTGTACACACGGCTACATGTCAAGCGATACATTTCTTGTATAAGCTGACCTCTCATTAAATAGGATTTCGATACAGTGAGTGGTCAGTTTATACTGGAAATTGTATAACTTTTCTAATCCGGTATCAGCCATTAAATCCGGTAATACCTACGACTGGTGAAACGCAGGTGTAGGTAGGTACAGACGCCAGCACATCAAGCTAGCTTAAACTGTCAAATTTTCCCAATTGATCATGAACTTCTTTTGTATTAAAGTTGAAAAACTATCTAATAAATTTGACCGATTGGGTTAGCTTGACGTGCTGGCCTCTGTACTATCACCCTCTGTTTACGCCTTGGGTAGGCCAGGCGTGAGGTTATGATAGTCAATCTGATAGAAACGAGAATAATAAGTTAAGTCAAATTATTACGTTATTATAATCTAAACAATTGGAAGATATTTTTACTGACTTGATTATACAAACTTGAAATCCGGAGAAGCAAAAATTGGTGCCGATTCTTTTGTTGTCAAGATACATGAATTTATGTTGATTCCATGTCTCTCTCTCTCTTATAAAACAAGAAAGAGACGCATCTATATTATTGTATAGGACGTTTCTTTCTTGTTTTATCAATTTGTCAATTTCAGTCGAAATAAAGCCTATACAAATATTGTTGACATTTCAAAACGCATCGACCGAAAACACCAAAATTCAGGGCATAAACTAATTTGACATCTCGAACATAGTTCTCATCTGTCACCGTTTCTTGAGCTCTCTGTCAGAAAGAGATGTCAGTTCCCTAGTTTTAGATTACTCTGTAAACTGAGGAATTGGCACTAGTAGGTCGTAGTTTCAATTTATAAAACATAAAAATAAAATGAGAACGTATATTAATAATACTTATTTCTTAAATCTTTTTCATTTGTATTTACAATTCGGAGTAGATACGTACTCCTCGAACTTATTTACATTTTATAATACTCTACCCAAACTATTTACAAAATACAAAGTTATCTTACATTTTCAGCAGTAGGCAATTTTCTCGGACTGATATTTACCAACACATAAGGTAATTTATTGACCTGTAATAATATATTATTCAATAGGTACCCTTGGTAAAAACATAACAAGAACACAACACTGCCGAAGTGTGGGTGTACACCTCTGCTTAACCCTTCGGGGATTACAGGCGTAATGTTTACAATAGATCGTACTTCTTTGGTAGCACTGACAATGAGCTGACCTAGCGTACTACAGAGTTATAATGAAATAAGAGGCCAACTTATACTTGTTTTTTGACCACCGGAGTCCGGAGTGCAGCCTACCATTCTTGAGATGTAGGAAGTTACAGGTTTCATTAATTACAACAACCAAATGCGAGGCTTGACATTTTCGACACAGCAAACAACGAAACAGTCATTCTTCATTTATGCATCATTCATAACACTATAGACATAGTATTTACAATTATAAATACCTACTTAGCTATCAATAAAGGCTATATCATTCTGACCTCAGTTAATTACAAAACTAATGGCACTTGAATATTAGTTCATTCATATACACATCTTAATAATTTTAAATGCAGCAACGGAGGAGGACGTTCCTCCTCTCAGAATTGTCTTTGATTCGTCTTAGAACGTTAGTGAAAACAAGTTGTGACCATTAAGCTCGTCAGAGAATAGTTTCACCGGCTGAGTAATGGTAGTGTCTAGGCTTTCTATACGAATGTGTTTGAGGCGGCCTGTACGTAGCATACTTGTGCGGATGTCTCGTCAGGGTGTGAGGGTGTGTTGCGTAACAGTGCAGTGTTAGCGGAGTGGGCGGTGGTCCCGGCGGACACTTCGCCATCGGCGGCTTCCTCGGCCCAGTGATCCTCCTCCACAAAGCCTTTAGACTTGGCGTGGCGATCCACACCGCAACCATGACGCCTAGGATCTGTGTCGCAAATATTCTAAACAGGAACACCCAGAATGCCGGTTTTGGATGCGTTGAAGGCTCTGTTGAAGGCACTGGAGCAGCAAGCCACTCGTCTCTCCATGCATACTCATACACCCACGTTGCAAGTATGCATGCTGATGGCACAGCGTACAGTGCCGCAAACGCTCCTAATCTCAGCACACTTTGGTCTTGATGAGGTTGAGGCGGCGAGTTCAGCAGTACTGATGGGGCTGGCACGGGTGCTGGACGTCTAAGGGCAGCACGGAAGCCCGACGACAGGAACACGGAGCCAAGCAGCAGACATATGGCTTCAGGAACTATAACCAGCGCCAGTAAAGACTTACTGGATTGGTTACCCACGAAACATGTCCCTGTAACAAAAAGAAAAACAAAACGTTTAATAAACGACATCAGTGGTGTAGAGGTTAGCGGATACCAATTCTTTTTCTCGAGTGCTCTTTATAGATGTGAATAACATTCCAATTTCCAGTAAAGCTGCTCTCAAAGCGAACACCTACACAAACATACGGCGAGAAAAAAGGCTTGCATTAATAAGGCGGTTAAAAAGGCCGATTTAAAATTGAAATACGAGTGTGCGAGGAGGAAAGGTGTCGTATTTAACGGCTCGAATAATGGCCGAGCATTTCTTTTGGCCGCCATAATGGAAGTGGAATGGAAATAATAAAAATAAAAGCACAATACTCGTGGCATGATTGAAACTGCAATATGCCTGAGAATCGGGCCGCGTGGCACTTCGCTCGCACTTCGCATAATGGCGATAAAAATAAATGTAAGAGGATTTTAAAATATACCCACAGGCCGAGATAAACAGATAGTGGACAAACATAGGAAACCATACATCAGATAGACGCTCTCGCGGCTAACTAGTGAAAGACTAATAAATTGTTTCCATTTCGCGAATGAGAAACATGTCGATAGGACCTAAAATTGTCAAAAAAGACTCCAGCTATGGGTTACTAAATCAAGAAATACAAACATCCCAAAAAAAGGTCTTCTGAATCTTAATATTCTGGTATAAGTACATATATATATGCTGGTTACCAAGTGCGACCGTAACGATACTGCCATTAGCATGAAATGATAAACCGTCCAGTTTTACCGATCAAGAATTTATTACAGCCGACAGTCGGACTGGGCCGAGTGATTTATGTCCAAAAGTTTATTTATACAGCCAGTAAAATATTTTTAAGTATATGTTCCCATAATTCAGCTTGATAAGTGATGATTGGCTCATTGTTCCCTTTCATTCGATAAAACGGTTCTCAGAATCCTTATGGGTATTTGGATGTACCCCTAATATGGGAATATGGATATGAAGATTGTTGTTTTTCCGAACGAGAAAGAAGACAGATAGAACGCTGCATTATCAAAAGCCATTTCGTTATCATACATAGCATGTCTTCTTCGTTTTTATACATTTCCATTAGCCATAATCTCAATATTCACCTCTTTATCTAGCTATATCATATTTTACGCAATCCATCCGTCATTTTTTTGGTCTTCCTTTACTCTTAGTATTAGAGAGTATTTTGCTGTAGATAGTCAAGGGTTGTTATCTTATTTTTCAGCACCCCTCGACAATTCTACAAGTCTTTACCAAACAGCAGACCAGTGGAACTCTTAATGTAATCTCGGCTCTTGAAAAAGGACAGAGTCTTTGTCGGCACCGCATCTTTGTATCACGCAAAACCACAAAGGCCCAGTTTTCTGATCCAAGTATTACCGACCACTCGATTACGATAAAAAAAAATCCTCCTTTTTACTAAACGTTATCATTGCGTTGCGGTGTTTTTGTTCTGCGCTTGTCCGTTATAATTAATCATCTCTAGCTTAAATGATAAGAGGATTTTTTGATAACTTATGCGTTCTACAGTCGCTGTTTGTTTACAGAATTAAGGAAAGCTACTGGTTCTGTATCTGCTGTTTCAGTGTTTCATGTCACCGCTACGACCGTATCTTTTATCTCTCAAGCAAAGATGCTTCCAGCAAAGACACGTGTTCTTCGCTATGTAAGTATTACAATTTGGTCGTAAAAAGCCGCCAGTAACGCGGTCTGATTGTAGTGCCCCAAACAGCGGCACATCGTACGATTCGGGGCGACAAATCTCGGGATTTACTGATACCGATACTGTGTATCTTTACGAAAAACCCGGCTCTAGGTCAGCAGATAGGGCAAGCCGCGGTTTCTTTAAAAAGATTAAATAAGGTAATACATACAAGAATTTATGAGATTGCTTCTTGACTTGTGTTAGTTATCCCTTCGGTTGTTACAAACAAACACGCAGACGTTTTCTTATGCTCACCGCCTAATGCAGTTAAGTAAGAATAAGTAGACAAGTCTTGGGTAATATATTGTTATACAGTAATCTCCACATATCCTCTAATGGCACAAACCGAGTCAGAATCTCGTTTAGCACACATACAACATTACAATGAGCCGGTACTTCCATACAAACCACTCAATACCATTACAGCATGAATACGTGCTCCCGCGCACTCGAACCAGATTTAATCGCTTTGAAAAATGCCGCCGATCAAACAAGAAAGGACTATTAAAACAGGAACGTTTCTTGCATTTGTGTTGTTTCGCTACGGACGTGTATTAGGACTTATTGATTGATTCAGAAACAAACAATGGGGCTCCGAGAACATTGTGCGCAGTTCCTGGCAAGTTAACTTTGCATTCTTTTAGGGCTTTCGTATTTGATTACATACTGAAGATCACGCGAACTTCTTTCGACAGAAATGATCATTTACAAAGTTAGAAATACCGCCAAAACCAAAACGAAATGCACACTTAATTTATACACGTTTAAAATACTTTCAAATATAGATCGATCAACAATGCCATAGAATATAAAGAAATAAATAACTATATGCGTGGTGAATCATCTATCCAAGTAGTTATAATAGAGCAGGCTCCTTTGGAAGCGTTGAACTTCTAACATGACCATTTAAAGATGTCCCAGCAACGGCAAAAACAACATGTGATCGACTGCATATTCGATATGGTCAGGTAATACAGGATTTGGTCAGATCGATTAGCCACATCCAAGTTATCCAATACGTCTTTCCCGTAGAAAAAGTATCTTAACTGCATGAATTACAATAGAATTGACATTTGTTAGCTCATTACACGTTTTTTTTCTGATGCATTCAGCATTTATTATTCCACCTTCTGCCGCGACTAACCTGACTCATCTTTGGACAACTATCCACTCGCTAACTATAGAACCGGTCCTTAACTACCATAGTTGGAAGACCTAGTTACTGAGAAAAGAGGTGTTATAAAAACATAATATGATGGGGTCCAATGATGGTGCGTAAAAGTCATCCGTATATCGGAATTGTAAATCGTTGATTGAAATTCGAAACGTGAGTCAAAATTCGATCTTAATGAGGTGTCAAACGTTTGTCGTACAATCGAAAAAGATAAATGTCAGGTTTTTGCGAGGATGTGACGCCGATGTGACAGTAGTCGTTACATTTTCGCAACAGTGCTACCTAATTGATTCGATATTAACAAGCAGGCGTTGTGTGTCTCATTAATTAGTTCAACCAACTGTCCATTATGATCAATATTATGAATGTCACAGGAATGGGAGTTGACATTCCGAGAAGTTAGTGACCTACAGCTGACTGTGTGGTAAATGAATTCAGACATATAGGGTTACGCGAGGAATTAAGTATGTAGTCCGCGCGAGAAATGACAATGAAAAGTATCTCGATTGGAAATTCTAGTGTTTCGGGACCTACTTACAGTGTTATATCTCGAAAATTAAAACTTTGACATACATACTTAGACTCACGCCTTTTTCCCATGGGGGTAGGCAGAAAATACAGAACTAGTGAAGGGTGGGCGTTTTGGGGGAATGTATGTAGCATAATTTGAATAAATGAATTTTGATTTTGATTTTAGAACGCCACCTACTATATCCTTACATATGTACATACATATATTCAAACAGACATTTCGAGCAATTACATTGAGAGCATCATAAATCCACTCCAACTACCAATCGTTAAGTAAAAACTTAGACAAAGGGTTAGCCTTTGTCTAGGTTTTTACATAACGATTGGTACTTTTGCATGTTGTTTAAGTACTCTGGTCGTATAAAAGACATGCACCTTGGTAAATTTTACTTCGTAAAATGTGAAGATATTAACAAAAGGTTCTTACCAGTAAGTTCATCAGCATCTACATCCCTGGTGACGAGCACAGCAGCAGCCAGTGCTGCCGGCACGCCCCACGCGGCCAGCTGCAGAAGTGAGGAGTGGCGGTTATTGCGCGCGCCTGTTGCCGGCGTGGGGGGACGCATCACGCTCGCTCGCCAGGCTCCTGCTACTACCACCCACCTGGAAAGAGAAATGAGGGTTGAGAAATTTGCCATGAGTGGTCTAACAATTTCACTGAACGTACTAAAGATATCGGATTTGTATATTTTTGCCACGCAGAAACATCGGGTCTGGCTGTTCGTGTGACCTTAAATGTTTGTAAACACACCCACGACACAGGAGAAATTCCTAGTGTTCCTATTCCAGCGTTTTTTCCAATAAGAGGAAAAGGAAAGGTAAGAAAATAGACATATCAAAGCTATCGTTTTTAAATTGTGCTTGGTGCTTCAACGTTCAAGAGTAGAAAACTTTAAACTCTAAAGGACCGACGAGATCCACAGACAGACTTCAACTAGTAAAACCACGAGTTTTTCAATGACAAAACCCACGTTTTCCGCCATCACTTTAAGTGGGACAAAATATTTAATATCTAGCTATAAATTGATGGTCATCGCACTTGGCGCCAGTTCAGCATACTAGTCGACCCGGTCGTGTTAACAGCCGTTACCGTTGATCTAGATCTGACGAGTATACGTGTGAATGCGCTACTGCAACTCACGCGCAGGTTTGGAGTTCACATGTCGTAATGCTTGTAACAGACGTAAATGCACATGTTTAAAACCAAACATTGTCAGTGAAGACTGGTTGGAAAGGTTTAATGCTGTTAGGCGTGCTTTAAAAATAAGAGAAAGAACTTTTTCTTTGTTTTCTTGTCATTCATAAGATTGAGAAGTACCTAGTTAGCTTTTTTGTTAGTGCTCGTGATCCTTGATGAAGTTTTAGGTGTCTAAAACATCATCATTAACATCCTCCTACCCTTATACAAATTTATTTAGGTTCAGGCCAGCTTGTCTTCTTCTTTTTTCGTCATCTTAATAGTCACCTCCTTTCTAGCCACATAATCTTTAATTCATCGTTTCTTTGATCATCCTCTACCTACTCTTGTAACTCTCCACATAATACTCAAAACTATCCTCACATCTTATTCCTCATGCCTCCTCATTATATGCCTATACCATTATAAGTTGTGTGGGTGTAAAACAACGGGAAACTAATGATGTAGAACTGTGGGACACAATGACACATGTAGGACCAGAGGCTTTCACTAAAAACAACAATTAAGACTGCCATAAAACGTAGAGGAAAAAGTACTCGACCAACTAAGCAAGATCAATGAAGGTTCGCCAAGTAATTAAGATAATTGAACAGTCAATGGGCAAGGTCCAATAAACAGCTGTAGTAAGCAGGTGTCTTCGAGTTAAACGGACTACCGAGGACTAAGATAACAGTGGAATTACTATCAAGATTATTTAGTAGGTACGATGACGAGAACTCATGTAAAATATAGATCGTGTTAGATTACAGCTTATCGATATTTCGCGATATCGACTATCCTACTTTTTGTGTTAGTTTATTTTTACGATGTCAACAACTTTTAACATGTGCTTGGTCTAGACTGCTCGTCTACAAGCAGATTGTAATGAATACTTCAGTAACTTGACAGTTGGAGGGGCTTCTGAAAAAAGAAAGGTAGGGAAGTCAAAAAAGAATGAGCGAAATTTAATGAATCTTAGAATGTACCAATGTGCATATTTTATATCTCTGTGATTCTAAATTTAATTCCAGAATGCCAAAACCTGTATGACATTTAAGTAGCAAAAGGATTTTTTTCCACAAAAGAGATAAATCTTTTATGGAAAAATATTATATCTTACCCACTACTAAATCTACAAGAACAATCATGTAGGTTATTACAAAAAAAAGCTATGATTGCTAAACAATACATAAACCTGTTTATGCTATGCGTGTCCAAATTGTAAATAACACAAATTATTCACACCAAAAGGGTAATTAATTAGAACCTGACACCAGTTTTGTGGATTCAGTGTTGCCATGGACAGTTTTTGCGAGGAATTCTTGTTTTATCTGCCATTGATTTACTCTTGTTATTAAAAAAAGAAGTAATCTGATCTATTTTATATGCAGCAACAGTGTAATTTTACACCAGACTCGCTGGGCCGCTGATGTAAACAAAAAAGTGGTTGTAATCAAGATGACAGTGTAATTCGATGCCGCTGAGAGTGGAGACTCGTTATACTATCATAAAAAACTCTTTGTTTTCATCTTTTTCTACTTATAAATTTAAATTTTACGATCTAGGCCACTGATCGATAAATCATTAATTTCCGAACCCCGATTGCTGTGTTACCTACTAGTTTTATTTTAGACCCGTTCCAATGCTCCGGGATGTCGTGATCTCCAGACCTCGTAAACGCTCTTGTTGGACTTCGCCTCGAGTAAATTATAGCCTTTGTCAACCCTTACTTAGCTCGTTAAAACATCTGACAGGTAAATCCTTCTCACTACGGCCGAGAAAGGTGTCGCCTTGTTTTCAACCGCCACCACTGTAACAAGACCCTCTCCGTCCCTTCCGGCTCACTGCCAGATAACTCACAAAAGAGGGACTCAAAGGGTTCTCGGGGGCATTCTCAAGCTGGACAAAGATCTCCGCAGTGGCGTGTCACTGGCACTTGAACAAACAACGGTCCCTATTTGTACAGAACCGAAAGTGGCGATAGTCCAAACACCGGTGTTTGTTCGCTTGCTCGTATGTTTGATCCGGCCTCCGCCGCCGGCGCATGTTGGCTAACATTTTACTAATGTTTGTACGATTTGCATTGTGATAATTAGGCTCATTTCTTTCAAGTACTTACCGAACACACCACGCAACGGTTGTACTTAGATGTTTTAACGCTCATAAAAGTTTAATTTTTAGACCGCACGGCATACGTTGAAAACCAAGTTTAATACTTTTGAAGTAATCGAATTTGTAAATGTTATGACAGTCAATCACTATCGCAATAAAACAAAAACCTTTTAGCATATTAGTACAAAGTACTTGGAGTGCGATTTATGACTCAATAAAGCATTGGGATCTATCGAGAGCTCGACGCGTCGCGCGTCGGAGCGAGCTCGAGTCGTTTGTCTGCGGCGCAAGCGCAAGGAAATGCAAATGTTATTACATCGAGGCGCGAACGGACGGACGCTTTTAAGAACATTTTTTATTTCTTTTTGTGTTTATGTGGCGTCGTGTCGTGGCACAAGTGGCTATTAAACGATAACGCTATCTCCACAACGATTGGTTTCACGCCGTAAAGAAATATATTTATTTGACAAGAGCGAGATGCGATGCAATATTTATAGGGTTATGATGTTCATGAATATGTATTGTGATTGTGATGGAGTAATGAGATGGGCCACGCTCCTATGGTGTCCGTAAAGATGTTACGTCAATATTATTAACGCGCTGTAAATGTATGTTTATGCGGGTAATTATATTTTTTATTGGCACTGTACTTTATTGAATTTCTGAATAAAACACGGGGATAGCTGGTGATAAACTTCTGCAAATTATGGTGCTTTTGTATTTTATATTCTTAACTGAGTATTGCAGTTGGACACGCGTCGATATCATTTTTGTTCGGACCCACAAATTATGGCTTAGCAACGCAAGTACTACGACAGCACTCCACGACTAATGTAACTAGCTCAGGATAGTACAAGTAATATCCTAAGCCAGCTTTGGCTGAGGATAAATAAAGCTACCTTTAGATGATGTAAGCCTAAGGACTAAGGTCTTTTGGCGTACACATTTTCATTACTAAGCGAAACGTAATTAAATTAATAAAAAGCGCTGTTGGATTTTTCGCGATTGGCTCAATGTCGAGAGATGGAACTCCAATAGTGTATTCATTCTTATTCAATCATTAGGGCTTGCAATTAGGTGGGCATTAATCTTTGACTCTATAACAACTGAAACAAGAAACTTGAAAGGTTGTGGAAAATTATTAATCAGTTTTACAAGTAGATTTTACGACCGAGCTTATTTTCCTGCCAAAGGCACGTACTAATATGCTAAAAAAGACATAACCTATGTTTTTTTTTAGTTTTTGAGGATAAATAATTTAAACCTAAACCTAGATAAGTAGGTAGTAGCGCACATTGGTGAATGAAAATGCAGCAAGTGCAGCAGTGGAGCATTCATTAAAAGACTGCAATGACCTCACTTTTCTTCTTAAAATCATTGGTACCGAATGGAATATAATTGGATACAATACTTTTGTTAATAACTTTCTGGGGTGTACACATACTGGCATGTTTACGAGGCCACACATGTGGCCATTACATTTGTATTCTTATTTCAAATGTCGGGTAGTCGTAAATGTCGACATGACATAATGTCGGTCTTGCTTGTCCCGGTGCGCTTGCGTCGAGACACCTTCGTCTTACAAGTACACCTACGTCAAACAGCTAGACATGATTGACGGACAGTGTTTAACTTATCCTCCAAAAAACTAAGATGAAGAGTCGGCTCCATGTTTATAAAATAAAACGTCGGTGGGTATATTCAAGTTAGGTAAGTATGCGTCCGATGCGCCGTGTCCGATTTTCAGAAATAAATATCAATTACAATATTTATATAAGTAAGTATTAGCTGACCCAAAAGACGTTGTCCTGTCAAATTTTTGTTTTAGTGGAGACCTAAATCGGACACCGTCCAGCCGTTCTCAAATGATGGGCTTACCAACGAATAGCATTTCATTTTTATATTTATAGACGCTCCAGTCCCACGGAAATTCTCCACAAGTAATTACAAAATTTCAGGAGATCCTATGGTAGTTCTAACAGCTTTTGTTAATACAGAGAAACGTATGGATGTATTGCTACTGTTCAAAATTCCCATTAAACCAACAGCAGATTTAGTAACTCGAATGGTAACAATACATTTCCAAACAGACTATTTTCTATGAACAGAATACGAAAAAGTAATTCATATGGCATCGTTTACATGTTTCTGTTTGTGATAGAGAAGACGCACCGACGCGACGGAGCTTTCGGCGCGGCGCGGACGCATGGCAGTGCGCCGGCGCTCGTTAACCCGCTCGTAACAATAAAACACAACACCCACAGCACAATTTGGGTGAACGGACCCATTTATTGCCTTAGACGGGACGCTATTCTGCTACAATCCCGTTTTCTATCATTTGGATAGTATTCAAAATACTATTTCCCTATTCTGAGTTTAAATTGCGTTCCGTAAATGGGCTCGCCCACGTCTCACTTGTTGATCACAAAGCTAGATCACTTGGTCATAAAAGGCGTCCGACATATTGATCGAATTCTTGATTAAAACGAACTGGTTGAACAGTGATGTCATATTAAATACTCAAATAGTTGAGCTAATGTTAGTTTATGATTAAGAATCGAAGCGAACTTCGTATTTAGAATCAGTGTGCTTGTTTCTTTAACAACATATGGACAGCCAGTCATACATTTCCCGTCAGTAAAAGAACAACACAAACACAAGCTGCTGGGTGCAGAATGTGACCGTCGATGATGCATGTTGTGCCGAAGGGTCTCGGTTTATTTCGGGAGCTCGTAAAATCGATTATCCGTCCGATTCGAGCGCTCGGCTCGACACTCGGGCGCAACGCTCGTCGTCTGCGCGCGCGCACGAAACAGGATGCACTATTTCTGTTGCGCCTCTGACAGAGATATGTGTGTGATATTAATGAGATTCAAATGTATTATGAGCCTATTTATAAGGATAAATACGAGGTGCTGACGTAAACACCGTTACGTTTCTGAAGTTATGCAACGAACTGCTCCATAATGGAATGCTATTTCTGAAACTGTCCATTTTGCAGCTATGCAATATTATTCTCTAAGTTCTATTTTGCCTGAGAATATACATCATTACGTTGAACATAGACCATGTAGATACTGAGTTTCCGATCACGCTATAATATACCCTACATAAGGCATTCACCGTTCTTAGTTACAAGCATATGAGAACCTTTGAACTCCATACTCAACTACCCAAAATGGCAAACGAGTCCACAGCAGGTGGCTAAATATGGCCACGAGAGTTGAACGCACCACCGTAACCATCTTACAAGTTTACTTGGACCCTCCTTGGACGGACAACTGGGTGTCAGTGAAGGAGATTAATGACCTCCCAGAGGTCTAATTACACTGGTCGTGTCACGATGTGGAATGGATATCCGATCAAGTGTTGAGATCACACATGATTGATGTATTTCGAAAGGAAAATAAATGATGGAACACTTTATACGACGCGCTGAGAATTCAGATAAGGGAATATTTATGTTACACAAGTTTAAACTTTACTTTTCAGTGTTACAGGCTTTTTTTGCTTGTATTCTTGTAAATTGCCATGTAGTTAGTCGTTGCCAAATGGAATGAAATTAAATGTGAATTGATTCCGTGCCCATGAATGGCAAGGGTGTAAAGCGTGTTATAAGTGGTAATTAGTGCGATTAATTAGGTTTAATTTGTTTCCCCCAGTTTTTACATTCATTAGGTACCTACCGTACTTATAAAGTTAACGTATTTTATGGAGAAGGTCATAAAAGTAAGTTTTATATCGCTTTTAATAATACCTAAGTACTTAGAAAAGTCTGTACTTAATATTTACATAATAATTACGGAACTGTACTTGTTGATGTGGAGATTTGGCATAGATTGTAAACTTCTTCCGATAGCTTGATTTCTGAACGAAGATTATGAACAACCTATTTTACTTATATTAGGTCTTTACCTATGAAATTGCCGTTCTGCAGTACTGGCCATTTCAAATCAAAATATTTTTTGTTTGGCTAAGAATTCTAATTTCAAATTAATTTTATTTTAAAAACATGGTTTTTTTTTTCCAAAAGTAGTCATTTGTTTATTGATTAGTGTTACATTTTCATCGCATTTAAATCTTTTTCGTCATCATGGATACGTTAAAAATTCGAGTAATTATGGAATATGAGTACCGTCGTGGCAGCAACGCGGCACAAGCGGCACGCAACATCAACGACGTTTACGGAGCTAACACTACAAACCAACGCACTACCTGTTTTTGGTTTGCTCGCTTCCGTTCTGGAAATTTCGACCTGAAAAATAAACCTCGCGGTCGTCCGAAGACTTTGGTCGACAATGACGAATTAAAGGCGATTGTGGAAGCTGATGATACACAATCTACGGCTGAATTAGCAGCAGCTTTCGACGTTAGCGTCAAAACAATATTGGTCCATTTGCGTCAAATTGGCAAGGTAAAAAAACTTGACAAATGGGTGCCCCACGAACTCAATGATCGCCAGCGCGAAGTACGCGTCGAGATGTGCCTTGCACTGCTCAACAGACACACAAATGAAGGAATTTTGAACCGCATTGTTACCTGCGATGAAAAATGGATTCTGTTTGATAACCGCAAGCGCTCAGCAAGTTGGTTGGATCCTGGTTCAGCACCTAAACAATGCCCTAAACGAAAACTTACCCCAAGAAAAGTGAGGGTCACTGTTTGGTGGTCTAGCGCCGGTGTGATTCAACACAGCTTCTTACCAAACGGGGTGAGCATTACTGCAGATGTGTACTGTGAAGAATTGAACACAATGATGGAGAAGCTGGCACATCTCCAACCAGCATTGGTCAATCGCTCGTCTCCGCTGCTCCTGCACGACAACGCGCGACCTCATACTGCACAGCAGACGGTCTCCAAGTTGCAAGAACTGGGGTTGGAAGCTCTCCGTCATCCGCCCTACTCACCAGACCTTGCGCCTACAGACTACTACTTTTTCCAGAATTTGGATAACTTCTTGGCGGGAAAAAAATTCAATACCCGAGAGGCAGTACAAAATGCCTTTGAAGAATTTGTTGCCTCCCGTCCAGCTGATTTCTTTAAGAAGGGCATCAATAAACTGCCACTGCGTTGGCAAAGATGCATTGATTGCATGGGTGATTACTTCGATTAATACAAATAAAAAATACATGAAAAAAATTCATTTAAATTTTTTCATACAAAACGGCAATTTCATAGGTAAAGACCTATTATTATTAAAATGTGAGTAAAATAACTGATTGGTTCGAGAAAGGAAATGGCTAATAACAGGTTATGTAACTATTTTTTGTGTCTTTTGTATGGGTGTGGTTGATGGAATTACACAGTTTTAGATATCTTCTAGCCAAATATGATGGTGGTGGTGATGGTGATGCTTAGGTAAGCAGAATACAGTGTGCCACCATCTTAATAAACGACAATAATGCTGGCCTAAAAGATATTACATAAAACATACTATTATTGTAGCGTGTGTGTCCTTTCCAGAACAACCAATCAGTCTTTTAACTCACATTTTCTTCCCAATATAATATAATAATAATATATCCCATTGGGAACAAAATATAAGTAAAATAGACTGACAGGTCAATATTTAAAAATGTATCATTCATCAAGCTGGGCTAGAAGATATTTAAAGCTGTGTAATTCGAACTATCTCACACATACAACAAACACATAACATAGTAACAAACTATTATTGCCCATTTCCTTCTGTACAATTCATGTGATCTTATAAATATTGATTGATTGCTCGCCAACCAACATGGCGGCGGACCAGTCGTGTGTCTTGTTAGGCAACGACAACCTGACAAGTCTTTTATGGCCAGTGTCGGTTAATTAAGTTTGTTTTACGATGGCAAATTGCAAGCACGCCCCACGAGAGAACGGGGGCATAATTTCTTGTTAGCATAATGAGTAGGCTTGTTCTAGCAAGTCCAAACTGCCTTGTTGATGTAAGCGGATGTTGGGCCGGTGCTGTTAGTGTCAATTATAATTTGAGTGTGATGATATATACTTACTGTATACAAAAAACACACCCCGTATTTCTCAACAAGTGGTCTAGGTTAAAAAGAAAAATTTCTTTTTTTTTACGTGCAGAATAGAAAAGAATATAATACTCTTTATTTTACACTATATTAACCTACAAATGAAGGTTGGCGCAGTGGCTGACCCATTGGCTGTTGCACTGCGGGTCGCGGTTGTTCCGAGTCTGGCTGTTTGTGTATGTGAGTTGAAATGTTTATAGCCGCACCCACGATACAGGATAAATTCTTAGTGTGGGGATACATAAAAAAAAAAGACTTTAAGAACTACATAGGGTGTTACAATGGGCAGCCATCCAGCAGAAGCTCAAAAGCAGCGCCAGCGCCAGCGGGCCTTTGCAATTGTATTTGCAGCCCTAAGGAGAGTGATGGAAACTCGAATCTTTATTTTGATGTCCTCTATCAATGTAACCAATTTAGACGTTATCCCAAGGCGCTGGTCATATAGTTAAATAAACAAATTGTTAATTTAAGACATTACGTCATTAACTTCCTTTACCATACTCATAAAACATGAAAAGAAAATTGCTGAAACACCAACATAAAACGAAATTGCCTTATAGAATTACGACTTCAGCGATAAACGATGCACTTTACCGTCAAGATCCAATCTAGTACTGCCTACGTAACAAAAGCTGTCAGTAACTCGCATGTTCCGTGTCTTCTCGTGACAGCCTAATATTTACATAATGGGCACTGAGCACGAAAGTAAACGAAACAGGTCCTGCGCATACAAAACACACGTATTTACATTTTCTTTCTTTTTAAAAGTCGCGGTGATTGGCGACCAGTACTCTATGCAGAGAATAGTAAGCGGGCTCGTTATACCGCGCAGTCTTTTGTTTGAGGTAAACTTTTTGGTTTTAACTCTATGGGTTAAGACAAAGATTGCAAGAAAGCAGAAAATAAAAGCGATTTCAAACCGAATAGAAAAGTCGACTGTTAAGATGTGCTGACCCTACTGTCTTCCTATTACGCTGTAGATTATCCTGTGAATCCAATCAGCTATTTCAATATAATATCATTACTTTATCAATCTTGTTTTACAGCAAGTAATTAAAGTTTACAATCACCAAGTTAAGTTATAGAAGACGGCGCTGTACAATTTTCTTAACAAGCTTTCAGCTGATGCTCTTAGGTAGTTATTATTATACGTTGGAGATTGATAGTGCTACTCGCAATGAAGTAGACATGTGATCTCAGCTGTTCAATCATAAAATAGCTAATTCTCTAACATGATACATGGACTATCCAAGAAAGACATAATGAGGTGCTGGCTAAAAGGAAAGTTTCCGAGCAATTGGAAATTAAAAAAAAATACCTTGCCGCCATAATGAATTTTCTTAACGGCCTATTTAATCGAAATAGACCGTCGTAAAATCATGCGACACGACTGTTAAAACTTTCATTAGTGAATACAGTTTTCAAATACCAATTAATTAAAAGTTCCAGATTATTTTTATCTGTCATTAATTATTGCTGGCTTCAAATAAAGCCAAAATGTTGTCAAATAAAGTCGTTGACAGCAGGATATCCGGCGTTAATCAGCTATCAAGGAAACGATCGTAATAACCGAATAACTAAATTAGAAAGAAACAACGCGAGAGATGATTGATATTCCGAATAAATTATTTGTTTACGCATCCCAAGTCAAATTAGAGAACAATTTCAGTAAATTAAATCATTTGCGGCTACATAATGGACCTTTTATTAAAGAAAAACAATTTAAACATTTCATATTTCCACTCTTAATTCATTAGATTAACTTTATTTACGGTACACAAAACATTCAAATCAAATTCTTAAACAACCGAATTGCTTAATTCTCCAAATGGCGTTCGGAAAGCAATTTCGATTCCAATCAAACGTTATTTAACGAGGGCGCTGTTAGGAGGCACTTCAGGTGCTTTTGTAAATTCATCTATAATAACAAGAATACAAGATTTAAGCTTTTAACGTCCCGAATTGAATGACAGACAATTCTTCCGGCCAGTGGATGACTGCGCTGGTTTTTATTGTGGCATGGACGGAGATTTCAAAGAGCTTTTTAATGCCCTGCGCGTACACATCTCGTTCGAAACTATTACGGCATACTAAAGCCGATTACACGTGGGCTGTTAGGAGCGTGCGCCTGCGCGTGTTGCTTTGAAATAGGTGTTCAAACAGAACTTATTTTATCTTTACCATTCCCATGGTTCGAGAACTTTCCAGTTCTAGTCTCGGACTTAACGAGTCTGAAAGCACTTCTGTGGACACGTATTTACATCGGATAGATGTGGCTAATGCTGTAATGTAGGACAGAAATATGACGCGAGCATTCGCACAGTAGACCTCATTCATCACTGTACTCTAACATCATAAATAACATTGAGAGTGACTTTACATTGCAGACTATTTCGACAGATACTCTTTACACGCAATTTATTATCACTTGAAATGTTTCTGATTCATCTATGACGAGTGAAATCCAAAATTGTCTCACGTACCAAGTAATCTGGGAATTATGGAATAGGCCAGTAACAGATGCGTAGATGTACAGTCAGGGAAACGTATAAATAAAGTCATACGAAAATAAAAATGAAACAAAACAAATCTTTCTTTACTTGTTAATCGTATATGTATAATGGCTGAAACACGTCAAATTTCGAAGTGTGTAATTGGCTGGCAAACTCATTTCCCTGACTGTAGGGTCAAGCTGTTGCGCCTACGCAGGTTTCTAAACAACGGTCGTGTGCGCACCGCTTAATTCCACCGAATAGTTTTTCGGCACGGTGATTAACTCTTTGACTGATCGGTCCGTCGACACGATGTAATTTTCTAAATTGTTATAATGGCTGATGTCCATCTAACTCGGATGAACCACGATTTGACCATAACAAACATGTCTATATAGGTGTTACTTCTAACTAAACTTGGAATATTTCGCTGTGTGGTAGATATGTAAAATCGTGTTGCTTTATGCACGCGTTGACTTAGGCGATGAATATTGATTTCTTCGCAAGTAAATAGTCACATAGAAAAGCTTCGGTGCCTGTTGAGAGGTAAGTGAGTGTGTGCTTTTGCGTAAAAGAGAGCAGCTTAGTGTACGTACACAAAACATATGAACATATGTATAAAGGGAAGTAGTACCAACGTGACTTTTTAAATTCATTTGTACTCTCGAAGTTTATATTAGATATCAATGATACCGCTGAAGGCAAAAATCGTGAGAAAACCAGCCAAAAATCACCAACATTGGATTGCTAGACTTATCTTTAACTATGAACTAATATAAAACTGAAGAGTTTGTGTGTACGCGCTGAAAATATGTTTGCATTAGATAGCCCAACTCTTGAGAAAGGCTATGAACGCTACGACCCTTTGTAATGGGTGAAACAGTGAGGCACTAGCTAGTAATAAATATATTTTATTATTTATTAAATATGTAAACATATATACTGTAATAATATTCTCATACAATCCACGTACAAAATAAAAAAAGCCACAAGAAAACCCATTCAAATTGTAACTCGATAATAAGCCGGTCGCCTTTACAAAAGTATTTTTATGTGTCAAGCGATTTTTCGAAACGAGTACGTGTTGTACAAAATCGGTTATACTTATAAGAATCGATACAAATACGAAGTTGCTTCGAGAAGGTATCGATTGAAGGCTCAACGAGGCAATCGGTCGAGTCGTTTTCTACAGAAATACCACTTTTTTTACTCTTATTTCTGTCCGGGACGGCCCAGGAGCGTTGGCTCCGCTATAATAAACAAGAACGTTACTGTAACCATCACTTTTAAGTGTTTTACAGGATATAATATCAAAATATCGGAATGGTGTGAATACTTATGCACTAGGCTGTCAAAGTGACATTAAGTGACAGCGCCGTCAATTGGAAACATAAAAAAAAGATAAAACTGAGCTAAGTATAATCTACTTTTAAAATCCTTTAGTTTATTATTATTTTCCCGTTCTTAATCCTTGTAGCTACCTACATCCTTTTTGTTGAGCCACACGCTCAATAAATTACAATGATTATGCAATAGCTATAAAAAAGTTATAAGAAGACAAACTACCAATTAAATCCTGTCAAACTAGTAGGAAGCTCATTACGAACTAAACAAAAAACTCATATACATTATTAAAATGTGAATGTATGTACATGTATGTATGAATTTCACATAATCACTAGCTGACCCAGCAAACGTTGTTTTGCCATAGAAAGGTGAAAATGTGAAGTTGTATGTATTTTTCAATGCTAAATCATAGTAAAATAAAAATTGACAAAATTTTCAAAATAATAAATAAAATGTAAAGGGGTGGACAACCCTTATCACTTAGGGGTATGAAAAATAGATGTTGGCCGATTCTCAGACCAGTACCCGATATGCACACAAAATTTCATACAAATCGGTCCAGCCGTTTCGGAGGAGTTTGGTAACAAACATTGTGACACGAGAATTTTATATATAAGATTAGCAACCGAGAAAATCAGCTGACCGATTAAAATGTATAATTAATTTGAATTGATTGCGATTCGGAACCTACTCGAAGATAAACGTAAGGTGTTTTCTTCAGGCGATTATCCTGAGTGGCGTGACGGGGTGGTGTCAGTACATGAGTGAGATAGCGTCTCGAGGGAAAGAGATGGGTAGATGCGGACGATTCAGGTGTGAATGGGACACGCGCGAAACATACCAAGCGAGCCTCCGACTGAGATGGTCAAAGTTCAGGGGTATCAAGATAGAATATGGATTTGAACGAATTCCAAAACCATATTTCATCGCGAGTTCTGTTTGTGGCTTCTTAATAGGCCAATAAGATCTTTGTAGTTGAAACACAATGACATTGAGTGTCTTAAAAATATATCAAAACCGAAATTAGTTAAATTTAAGAAATAAAATTAAAAAAACAAGAATTTTCAAGTACTTAACTTGTAAATTTAGTTTACCAAACAACACAAATTTCCGAACAAAATAGTAAGACAAAAAAAGTTTGAGAGCCTCAGTGAGGCTCGTGCTTTTCCTTCGCTTCTCGTTAAGAGCTTTTAACGAGCCGACCTTGCCGTAACGATCAGAAAGAGATAGCAGCACCCACGCGCACCCAAACATGCGCGCTAGACAGGGACGGAAGTACACACCGGTAACAATAAGCTTACTAACAAGACGGACTCACTCACTGAAAAATGTCGTAACCACCATAATTACACATTGAATTATGCAACCTATTTTTATTTAGTTAAGGTGTGATTTTAAATAAACAAACATCGCCACTTATGGGACAGGTACCGCGGCACCTCGTCTGACTAACGAGAATGACTCAGGCGCAGGTTTTTTGTCGTTTTTCCGATATAAACCTTTCAGTCAAACAGGAGGGTTTAAATTAGATTGGTGTGGAGGCTCGCTACGGGGTTTTCTCATAAATGCCTTTTTGAAATTTATTTAAATTGGTTTTTCGTTGCGCAGAGCTAATCGTAGCTATAAAGTATGTTACAAGCGCATTTTTATGAGATGCTATCGTTTCATAATTATTAGCTAGCCGTCTTCTTGGGACATGTTATTATAGGTATAACACTAATCATGTTTTTTAGTAGATTCTTATTAGATAAATACGACTTAGGCAGGCATCCTCATTATAATTTGACCATTAGAATGTTAAATATTACAAGGAACTTGTTTTAACTGTTACAAGTAGAAAATTAATTATTTTTCTTTAGAATCTCGCTTTTTTCGGTTACGCGTGAGGTCCTCCCGTACAAAAGACATCAACGCAATCAAAGTGTGTTATTTAATTTTGATTGTAATAAAAACTGTTTGTTAATACTTACGTAATAAAATAAAAACTGTCTCTTCTTACCCCTATTGTGAAATAGTACTGTCAAAAATACTGCACACTACACCATTAAAAAATAAATAACTACCTAGGTACTTGCTTTGAGAAACGAACATTAAAATGCCTCATTAAACACAGATAATCGTGGGTTTAGATCTGCTGTTAGTTAAAACAAGTTTAAAATTAAAACTACAACCACTTAGTTTGCTTTAAAGCACCAACAAAATCCTTTTATCAGTTTATTTATCAAAGTGATTAAGTCAGGGCGGCCATCTTGGAAAAAAGTCAGGCGCACAACAAGCCGTCACTCAAAATTTGAAAACCGAACACAGCGCACATACTTGAAAGGGTAAAGGTCTTTTTAAGAACGGAATTAAAATATTTTAGATATCACTATGTTGCAAGAGATGTTTTGAAATGTAGTGATGGGAGTGAGTGTGGCTGTTTAGATTAGAGGCCAAAAAACTTATTATTTAAATACAAACATAACATTATGCCCCTATTCCTAGAAACGTTAGGCAGAGGTGTACTTTTAGTACACCCGCATTTCACCAGTTATGTTTAAGTCCCATGTAAAGGGCGAGCATATTGTCACTAACAAGGCACATACCCAAACTTTAGGCTGCTACTGAGAAGTTCAGTAAATATATAGAATGCTCACTGAATATTCCCAATTTCCAAACAACAACAACAGAACCAAACCATCACACCAATATCGTGAAATACCAATCACCAAAACAAAAAACTCACGAACTTTTTCTCCGTACAGGTTTTCCGAACATCTCATTAGGAGTTCCGTTTTCCAGCGACCAATTAGCTGCTGAACAAAAAAACGTAGTCTATCGCTCGGTAAACATTGTTGGTGTTTGTGTCCGTGCTAACACGGCGAGCCATAGATCGTGACCAAAGTTATTACAACACGCCTCGTTGAGATAACACCGAACGTGGTATCGTAAAAAATGTATGGTCATATCGTTAATATGGCGCTCGATAATTTGATTGGGCTCTTGTAAATTATATTTGTAAGGTAAGTATTTTATACTGTAATATAGGTACTCTTTTCACAAATATATTGTCGTTAAATAGATCAGGTAGTGTCAAAATAGATGAGGTAACCTGGTACTGTAGAGGTTTTACTCGTTTCTGGCTATTAACCAACCTCCATAGATGCTTATAAGTTAAAAGCACATTATGAAAAAAATACTATTCCATATTTAAATTAGGACAATAAAGGACGGTTGGCCCCATTAGCAGACAGCGATGTATAAAGATATGAATAAATAAGAAATTATTTCCATAATTATGATTATCTATTTTACTTCTAAAATTTGAGCCGTATGTGCTTTTAAATCATCAATGGCATCATCGGTCATCAATAATTTGAGCAAAAATATCGAATTACAAAGGACAAATGCGTGTGGGCACAGTGTCAAAGCAACCTTTGAAGTTTGCTGAAAATATGCTGTATGATTGATCAAAACTTCAGAAGTAATAATTCTTATACAAAATGTATTGGATTTCTTTCATTTTCTGTGATCTTCTGACAGATCCTAATCTATCATAATCCGGCCTCAACCTCTTTGGCTACGAAGATATTGCCTCAGCAGCGCAGTGATCAGTTTTTCTGGATTTTTAATCTTAGCCATCTGACAGGCTTTGATTCAAGAAGTACTTTGAACTTTTCTGCTTTATTTACTTCCGCTCATTACGAGTTATCAAAGAAAACAGCAAAATATATAAAAAAAAACATCAAAGGCGCACTGGATCATTTGATATTTGATCGGCTTCCGACACGACAAACACACAGAATTTCTAAATCCCCATCTAACTGATTGTACTACCAAATCAGTTCGTGGGAGTAAACAAGCAACATTTTAACGTCCACAAGAGGTGCGTGGATACCTCCTCAGTATCAGACGGCACGAAGGGCATGATTACTCCTTTGACGTGCCGCCTTGGAGATGCAAAATGGAGTTCAAACTAGCCGCCTACGATGATTGTTATCGTTGTTTATCACTTTCCAACTACAACGAACTATTATAATGATTATCGAGGCATCTTGTAGTAGGTGTGCTTTTTAATGGCAGTGTTAAGTATGTGCGGCAACTGTAGGATCGTTAACTGCCCACGGTATTTCATACTAACTTTTAGGTCAAATATTTTGGAAAGGAATAAACTGTTTTTAATGAAACTTGATGAGAAATCTATTTACATAATGGTTAAAATTCAGATTCTACAAACACGCGAACTGCCAACGCGCGAAGTTTAAATAGTTGTTATGGTTTCTGGAAATTTCTAATATTCTGCGCAATTATCAGTGTTTTTTTAAGTTTTCTAATACTTTGTAGAAGGTATTTACGGGAATAAAAATTGAAAATTCTTTAAAAATTGTTGGAAATTTCCAGAAAACATAAAGAGTACTTTAACATCGTATTCATTGCATCGGTTTGTAGAATGTGAATTTTAATCGCGGGTAACACCGCGGGGCGTCTAAAAGTTACTAGATAACCTTTACGAATAAGAGTTAAGAGAAAATGAGATAGCGATTTTGTTGTGTTTAAAAGTAAACCTCTTGATCTATAAACTCTTTGCTCATCAAATTTCATTGAAATCAGGTTATTCATTTCCAAGATTTTAGCATTGGAAGTTTGTATCAAGTACCTCGCCTCTTTGACGCTCGAGAAGGTATGCAGGCTAAGTTTATTGTGGAACATTAGCTATACTGTTAATATGTAAGTAACAACATACTTGGGTGTTTCTGAGATTAAGGTGTGCCTGTTTACTGCTCCCACGACACACAAGAGACCTAAGAAAAATCATATATACGAAAGATTTTATATCTTTGAACCAGCCGCACGCAGCTCCGAAAACAAATGACATCCAAGCAAGATACGTAACATTTTCTGAACGCTAAGAAATATAAAGCTATCACCATCGGGGTGAGCACGGCTACTGTGACATGGGTTGAGTCACACATTTTATCACAGTTGGGGCGATAAAACCATACCACTATGCAATCAAAAATTGAATTGAATTAATCATCTCTTGTCACAAACGTCTTGGGTGTACAAGAGATTTGTATTCGCACCGCTGATTTTTTTTTTTAGTAATGGGCATCTCGCATTTTAATCTTTTGGTTTATTAACTGCTTAACCGAACTATCCTGTGGGGACTTAATAAAAATTAAGGTCTCCAGCCAGTACGTGATACCTTACAAGCTATGCGACAATATATTTTACAGAAAATATTTTTTAAGCCTACTTGTGAGAGAGTAGTCAAACGCGAGGCTATCAGTTATAAAAAAAAAGGAAATCTTGGGCGGCACGGTTGGCCCAGTGGCTGAGCAATTGGTTGCTGCACTGCGTGTCGCGGGTTCAAACTCAGCACAGAACAAATATTTGTATGATCTAAAGGTAGTTGTTCCGGGTCTAGCTGTTTGTCTGTGAGTTTTAAATGTTTGTAAACGCATCCACTATACAGGAGAAATTCGTAGTGTGGGGCAAGGTTTAAAAAAAAAACCTGGCACACACACACACACAAAGGTACTAAAACATGGCTACAACAAACGTAATAACAGATGGACAACCGTACGATCTGCCTGACCACTTCAGGCACTACACATGTCTGAGGTTACATGGGTGATTATTTGAAACCGAGTGTATTTGCCTCATTGATATGGCTCAATTTTTTTATTACTTTTAAATCTTAATTAACATTATATCGTGTCCAGGTCATTACTTGTTATATCATATATCAAAGGCACTGATTTGTACCCAGCAGTTTAGGATATAGACTGTGCTGATGAATTGGTCAACCAGATTAATGATGACCAAGGCAGCTGAATGAGCCTTTGCACCATATTAATTAGAATTATGCAGATAAATGAGAATAACATATTATCTTCAATCAACTTTATTATGAAATATCTGACAAATATCGAAGTAATTACCTACAGTCACATCTACTTTTTGGCTAAAACAAGATTATCTTAATAATAAATTAAAATTTAAACGTTGGCACACGTTGACAATTTTAAAACTAATCGTTACATTTTTGGTCGAATTAAACGTTCGTTAAACTTAAAAGGTAAATCAGGATTTCTTTAAAGCTTTATTATGATTTTAAATGAAATAGGTAACACGTAAACACAAAAATAAAAAGATCTTAGTTTTAAACCAAAACACTACAAAATCTTAAAAACAAAAAACACAAAAACAATAAAAATCTTTGTTTTAAAAAACAAAATGTTCAAACTCTTAATAAAAATAAAATAAACCATAATTTCTTTGAGAATCAAATTGTCTTTTAAATCAAATTAGCAATAGGAACTTTAAGGGGGTCCCAACAATGTAGTCCTAAAATCAGGTAGCAGCAACCAAAAAGGTCTTAGTTTGCAGAATGCTGAATAGCTGATAGTATAACTTGAGTTTCTTAGAAACTTTTTATGCAGATTGAGAAGACTGTCACTGAGGTAACGCTTTTGTTTACGTATCTTGTTCCTTGATATAAATTCCTTTCCAGAGCAGAGTCGGCTATTTTCATCGTCTTCATAAAATATTTCGACTTCTTTTTTCAGAAGTTCAGGCAAAGAATTAAAACCATGATTCAGTGTTTTCTTTGATTTTGTAGCAAAACGTGTTAATTTAGGGTCTATTCTATTTTGATTGGAAATGTTTAAAGCTGAGGATTCTTTTTTTGTTTTGGCTGACTCTAATCTTTGCAGTTTTTTCTCATAACGTTCATTTTTTAGCTTCATTTTTATTATTATTTGTTTAAGATTATTTATCTCTTTTTGTGATTTATAACAAATACGTCTTACGGTAGAAGATACAGGTGAAGAACAGGAAGGAGATTTTGTATTCAGTGTATTTACTCCTAAATCAGTCGAAAATTGATTGCTTTGCTGAGAAATGCTGCGCAAAATTCTAGATGGACCTGGTACGGGTGACCCCAGTTCTCTGTTTGGAACCTGGAAACGTAAAGGTGGATCATCCATATTCTCTTGCTCTTCGAAAGCTATCGGTTCAGTATCCAACAAAATGCAGAGCCGCTGTTGTTTTTTCTTGTTTCTTTCTAAGGTAATATGCCTTATAATTTTTTCTCCATCTCTTTCTCTGTAATCTTTGTATTCTAGGTGTCATCTCATTTATTGATAGTTGTTTTTTTTTTGTTTCTACGTATTTAGGTTTGTCTATTTTTTTCTTGTTTGTCTTTCCATAACTCTTCATTGTTTTTTATTCTTTCGTACCTCCTTTTCTCCGCGAGTCTTTTTTTTCTAAGCCTTTCTTCTCTTGTTTGCTTCTTTGGTTTTGCCATTTCGATAAAATAGATCTGAAAAGAGAAAATGGGATTCAAGCGACAGCTAGTGTCGATATCACTGAGTAGGTTCCAAATTGGGCACAATTACTTTGCTTATTTTTTTATGACATGGGGGGGAGTGTTTCCAAAATCTGATACCATCTGCTCATTAACTAATAATAAACCAGGACAGAGTGAAATAAGTACTAATGTTTACATAAGGTTCGGAGGGGGGGGAAGAGCTTTGCTTACTTTCGCTGACGAGGGGGGTTAATAATTACAAAAAAAACTATTTATGTAATACTTTAATGGACCCCTTAACAGGTAGGTTTAATTGGTGATTGGGAAATTAGTTGGAGCTGTTGTTGTTATTTTGAATTAAACCTAATTTATCTGCCCCGTTCAAATTCATCTGGTCATAAGAGCCAGATAAAACCAGACTAATGCGAGCCAGACAAATTAGGAATTTGAAGATAATCGTACCCTGCTCCTTTATTTATGAACGGATGGAATCAAAGGTGTAATTAACATGAATAAACAACCTTATGAGAGACCTTGGTGTAGTTTCAAAACGTAACTAAAGACACACAATCCATAAAAGAAGACAGATTAATTATGCGACTTACCTGACAAACGCCCAGATCACAACTTTCGAAGGTACTTTTTAGCAAAATTTCCTCCGCGCACGAGCAATCCGTATGACAGGTCGGCACTGACTGACGCGGCCAATCACGAGTTGATATTATTGTATCAAATATTTTGTGTTTACGTTGACATTTTGCTTGAACAAATTGCGCCAGTTGAATTATTATTTTAGTCGGGGACATTTTTTAAAGTAACATAATTACGAATAAATACAATTATTTTGAATATAAATTATAACATATCAAGAAACATATATTTAAATATCGGTGCAACGTTCTTATTATAATATATTGCTTCATAAGATCGCAGAAAACCGAATAATTCAACAAAAAGCGGCATGGGGACACACCAGGTTAATTAGTTTATACTGTTTTCTGTTGATTTAATTATTGCTCGCTTTAAGGAATCCCAATTGAATAATATAGGCCTCGATAGACAATTTCATTTATTATGAAACCTGAAATTGATGTTCAATTTGGAGATAATATTGATGTGTTCTTCAGTCAAAAACATGTCAAAACCGTGTTTCAAAGAATCACCCACATGACCCGTTATCGAGACTAGGCTTGTACCACTTGTAGGTACTGTACACAAGTAGTTACAGGCTAACATCGGTATAAAATTAACACAAATATGAAGAGTTGATTTTGCTCTCTGGAATTCCACAGTAACAGCCTAGAGTCTGAAATTATCCTACAGTTCACTCACATGTCACAAGTTGTGTTTTTAAATTCCATGTAATTGGTTGTGAGCCTCTTGCCATCAACCGGGCATACATGCAGACTTCGGGCTGCTTCTGACAAATTCCTTCCTTCTGAGAACACCTCATTTGACGACCAATGTGGCGCGGCGGGCGAAGGTACGCTTGCGACGCAGGAGGTTGCGGGTCCGATTCCCGCCTTGGGAAAAATGTTTGTACGATCTACAAACATTTGTTCCGGGTGTTCTGGGTATTTAATATGTATAATAAAAAATACATATCTATGTAATGTATTATATTAAGTATATCAGTCATCTAGTACCCATAACACAAGCTCTGCTTAGCTTGGGGCTAGATGATGCTGTGTGGATTGTCCAGCATTATTTAATTATTTATTTTATTTATTTACGTTAATTTAAATTAAAGGCTTAATTTTTATTTTTGAATATATACATTGTGTTGTACACGTACTACTTAAGTTTTCTATGATCGACAATGCCACTCCACAAAATCTAGCACCTTCTAATCGTAGTGCTTGACGGAAGCATACCAAGCGAAGCGGTTTAAATTAATAAATTTCCCTCGTAAACTCTCTAGTTCGTATCACCATTCGTCATGCACATCGCCCTTAACGCTTGCTACATACAATTTCAGTTTTACGCTCCATTGTAATTTGTAATAGATACTCACCGTAAGTGAATTACTTAGGCCGCAGGTGTGATGCACCTTCGAGTTATTATAATAATTTTACATAACATCACGCCTATAATGCCCGAAGGGTTAGGCAGAGGTGTATCTGTAGAACACCCACATTTCTCCAGTAATGTTTAGTAGAGGACGAGCCTATTGCCATCAACCGGGCACACATCCAGGCTGCTACTGAGAAAATCCAGATGATAAAACCCAATAACACTTGGCCCGACCCGGGATTCGAACCCAGGAACTCGTGCTCAGCAGTAGCGTTTCTGAACACTAGACCAGCGAGGTAATCAGTACTTCATCAAAATTAATTAATTAAAAAAAAAAACTGACAGATGACGCACGACCTTAACCGCTAGGTCTGGAAGCTGCGCAAGAGTACCTTACACAAAGAAGGCGAGGAGACTAAGGATACAATTTTGTTTTGTATGAAGTACAAAAGTTGGATTCCCATCGAACCAGACTGCTTGTAACCAATAAGGCACGTTTATCCTACTGATGGACTGGCTGGCATGGACTGGAAGACGGGCAAATTAAATTTAGAAGTGTCATAAGTATCCTCTATTCGATTCCTTAACCTCTCTAGATGTCTTGATGGCCCAATGGTTAAGGCGTCCTCTTCTTTGAATGAGTTTGTGAGTTTTAATCCAGACAAGTACCAATGCGACTTTTTAATTCATATGTACTTAGTCGGTGAAGGAAATTATTGTGAAGAAACCGGGACTTATCCTACTTCCTACTTATATTATAAATGTGAAAGTTTGTCACTATGGAATTCACATAATCACATAATAATTTATAAATACTCATACAACGAGGAAGTAGCTGCTGTTTTCTATAATTCTGAAATCGATAACCCACCTCATGATTTTGAAGATTAATGCTCGTACCTTCTGAACTCTTTTTGAGAGGCCTCTTGTCTTTGCCCTGCGGTAAGACTATTTATTTTATTTATTTATTTATCCATTTATTTCAGGCATCTTGGCCCATATAAAAATATACAATACTAACAAAACTTAAATATAATAGACTGGTATAATTATTATTATTCCTTTCTTCAGATTGGCACCTTCAAGCAACAGCCAGCGGGATTTTCCCATAATAAATTCAGGTAGGTGTGAATCATTGCGTAATAAATTAAAACCAATCCAATTGATTAGACGTGGTAGAATAGGTAATAAGATTATGTATGCAACATGCTACCTGTATCATGCGAATGTTATTGTTCATCTACCAAAGCAGTGTTGCCTACTGTTGGTTAGTACGCACGACTCTGAAATTAACTTTAACGATAAGTGATCATCTGCCGAGCCTTAACCCAACTGTGTTGGAGCCGGCTACCAGTCTGATTGGATGCAGCTTTATGCCAATATTTTACGTGGAGCGACTGTCTATCTGACCCCCATAACCTAGATATATCCACTACCAACATATACATTTGTTTGACGACCGATGTGGCGCGGCGGGCGAAGGTCCGCCTGCGACGCAAGAGGTTGCGGGTTCGATTCCCGCCTTGGGACAAATGTTTGTACGATCTACAAATATTTGTTCCGGGTGTTCTGGGTATTTCCTATGTATAGTAAAAATATCTATATATGTAATGTATTGTATTAAGTATATCAGTCATCTAGTACCCATAACACAAGCTCTGCTTACCTTGGGGCTAGATGATGCTGTGTGGATTGTCCAGCAATATTTATTTATTTATTTATATTTTTCTCCTTCTCTATCAAGCCCTTCCAAAAGTTGTCTATAATAGATTTTTTTAGTGACAAGGCTGTAGTTCTTAAACTCATTATTTGTATTTTTTCATGGTGAACAATAAAGAGTATTCTATTCTAACTGGGTAACCCGATACCCCTTGGTAAGTCTGGCTGTCGGACTTTCAGGCTTCTGACTACCCGTAACGACTGTCAAAGATCTATGAATCGGCGGGACGAGCGAGAAAGCGGGACCAGCTTAACGTGCTCTCCGAACCGATAGGTATGCAAAAACTGTTTTTCAAATAGTCACTGAATACGCGTCCACGTCACTTGTGTTATTTCTATGTATACAGGCACAACCTGATCATACCATGAGTTTGGTACATGATTATGGACGCCCCGGTGTTGATGTGTGTGTGAACTTTTCGTCAGTTTTACATTTTTTTTCTATATAATCCATTGAGATTTTTAATTAAAAAGTTGTAGTTAAAAATAGTAATTCAAATCTTTCATTTTCAGTTACAGGTTTCATTCCACGCTGTATAATGTAGGTACCTTGTAGTTAAGCATATCCAAAACGGTAAAACGATTTATAACTCAAAATCATAAATGCAATATCCCAAAAAGGGTAATCTCGTGTAAGTAAAACGTGTCGATATTTAATTGTTAAATTAAGAATCGAGATAAAATATTATTCGATTTGGGCGTTTGTATAAATCGATGCGCGGTGCGGGGCGGCGGCACGGGCTCGTTATAATAAAGTTTATGGCCCGTTTACAGCGCTTGTTTTACATACAATCGAGCCTTTTCTTATTAGTTGCGATGTAAATAAACTGGTTATCTTGTCCTTTGTTAGGAGATGCGTGATGCTGCGCCTGCGCTGATATCGAGGGTACGTGGGTAACTACATGCTTATGAGATCGAGAGATTTGAAATTTAAATTGTTACTAGCCCACCAAGTCGCTTCTACAATTTTATTATTTTCAGGAATGTTTCCAGAACCTTCTCTGAAATGAAAGATGTTAAATTAACGTTAAAAATAATGAATTAATGTAAAATAGATACATAAATGTTTCTCCTTTCGCTTAATACCTAACGGTAAAAGAAAAGGTACAAACATGGATAGTCTTTATTTACCATCCTTTGATTTGCCCGTTTACACAGATGCTTCAAAATTGATTTGAAAATTAACACAACACATACACACACATCACATGTACAAATCACACTTCGCAGCAATATGTTAAGAATAGGTACACCTAGAAACATTAACCATGTTATCGCATCATACTCCCACCCTAACCCCAATTTATTTGGGGTTGGCACAGCATATCTTGTTCTTCCATTCATCTGTATGCCATCACATCAATAGTCACCTTCTTGCTAGCCATATAATCTTGCACACAATCCATCTATCATTCTTTTGGTCTTCCTTCTTGTAAGTTGTGACCCATTGACATAACATTGATCATAGATACAGACGCCAAAACATTAAGGTACCCCAAAGCGTCAAATTTTCCGAACTGAACATGAACCTTATTTCTTTTAGTTTAAAGTTGAAAAACTATCAAAGAAATTTGACAGATTGGGGTAGCTTGATGTGCTCGTGTCTGTACATCATACGAATCTATTCCCGATTCAACCAAATCTGAAATCTTTACAAGTAGTAGGTACCATGCTTTAACGCTAATAAACATATTATTATGATCTATTCTTTGGGAAGAGCTTGTAGATACGAAAAAACTCGTCTCAAAAATCTACTTACATAATCGTAATTCTTACAGTAATAATGTAATTTGTAGAGCTTTTATTCTTATCTCTCTCTCCCATATTGGACAGCTTTATTGTGTGAAAGGAACGGCGATGGCAGTAAAAGGATAGATAGTCGCCGCGGGTGGATGCAGGTATCTCCGAGTATATGTGCATCTGCTTAGCGGGGCCACTTGGAACAGGGAAAGGAGAGGAGTAGAGTAGCTTAGAACAGTTTTTTTTCCTACTCGACTACTAAAGAACTTGAAGGAGGTCCCTACAGAAAACACGCGTGTTTATTATTGATAATTTAGTTCTACGACTCTCTTAACTTAATATAAATGCTGGAGATGTTGCATGGCCTAATGAATCTAGTCAAAAGTAGATAACATAAACAATTATAGTTCTAAAAAAAACATTCCATGTTTATTTGGTTTGTAATAGGGCGCCTAATGTTGATGATTGATTGATATATTTATTTTAACTCCATTCCATACCCAAACAATACTCTACTATACAAATATTTCACACCAGCAACTGATAGATCCAATCAAAATATAACACAAACGTAGATATGGCACGCACGCACACGTACATAAATACAGCGGGTATTTTTATTTTATCATAAACATGTCTAAACATTGCCCTGTCCGGCTCCAAAACACGGCCCGCTTTTTGGATGCCCGTTTAAATTACGGCCGGCGGGATTTCTCCTTACGATCAATAAATCAATAAATATATACGGCTAAGCCTGTCTGTCCGGCGGACATTAATGGAAATCTGTGTTTGTTTAGGACGCGATCCTCCGCCGAAACGTTTGTTATTAAACGGAAGCTTCAGCGGCCAACTTCCTGCAAGCTGCTTCGCTATTTTAGAAATTATGATTTACATGTAACGACAATTTGTTTAATGGCTTCCTAACTGCATTGGGTGGAGCGGTTCTTGTGGAAATATTGCAAATGCTCGTGGGCGGTACCGTGCTTTTATACTCGTAGCTCAGAATTGAATGAGGTATGTTTAGGCGTCGTGGTTTTTGTTAAGTTGTTAAGTTGAAAGTTACGTACGAGTATACCTACGTGGTAAGTTACGTGTACCTATAAGAAAAATAAGTGGTAATTGTAGCTTCAGATGCGGAACCCATTGTTTCAACTCAACGTCTCAAGCCACCACCGCCACCTGAACCTGTCTTACCTAAATTGTAAAGAAAGGATGTTTTCAGCAGACTTGTACAATAACTGTCCCCGGCCAGGCACACACAACTACTGTTCAAAAACAGCCGGCTCCAATAAATTAAGTGTTTTTTTCACCGCCAGTACGGGCTTACGGTCGGCAAAAAAGTCTACCTGCCCTCCGAAACCCACACAATGGTTCCCTCGACCATTTATTTGGGTGAGCGGTAACATTTCACGTTTTCGTATTCGGAAAAAACGAACAAACTTGCACACAAAGAAATCTTTGCATTTTCTGGGAACAAACTTAACCTTGTAAGTTAGAAATATAAATCAGTTAACGAGATATCTTCGGAGGTAGTAAAAATAAAAGGACACATTTGTTTTATGACGGTCTTTGTCTCATCGTTGGACTAATAGAAAACTAGTAACGGGACCTTTGATGATTTCGAAACGGCACGTATCTAATAGTAAAAGTACTAGTTACTACTTAACAGAGTTAGGCGTCAGATTTGGTTGTGTTCGTCGAGTCATAATGAACCGTGAAAGCTTTTAAAATTGTACAAGACAACGCGGGCGCAAGCTCGTTTAGAAGAGCAGGCGCTAAACGACGCACACGCATCCGTTGAGGTAACCACGAGTTGTCGGTTCTTCGCGAGATATGGCCAGACCACTGCCACTTCAGCTTGCTAATTCTTTGAGCTATGTCGGTAACTTTGATTCTCTGTCGGATGTATTCGTTACGAATCCTATCCTTCAGAGAAACTCCGAAATCTATAGCAGCAATCTATATCGGTGCTTATAGAAGTGATTGATTAAAGTAATCGATAAGAAAGTTAATAAACTCTAAAGTTTATACGATAAGTAATAAGCAAGATGATGTCATAACGTCCATGCGTACAAGTAAACGATTATCTGCAGCCCGATAACATTGTTTCAAACGGTGATCACATTACGTGGTCATCAGTTGCCGCTTGCCGCTGACCGCGTAGAATGCAGTGTTATGTTCACGCTAAGAGCTGTGTGAGTCAGCGACAACCGGGAAACGTTCCCGGGAGAAGTCACTGGTATCAACCATACACAACACATGTAAATGAAGTAGCAAAGCTTGACAATAGACTGCCTCGAAATGTCAAAGACCAGAAGTCGATTTATTCTTTCAAAAAACGACTAAAGAAGAGGATTCAAAAAAGTTTATTTGAAATTTTCGGGTACCAACTGTACATGCTATGTTACTGTCGCGCCGCCACAGGTAACCAAATAGGAAAGTTGTAAACTCAAAAATAAAGTTCATAAATCTTAAAAACACCAAGATAAGGCAGGCCAAATCAGAAAAGGTAATGAAACCAGTGACTTAATTGAAAAGCCTAATGATAGATTACTACAAAAAGCCTTTGGCCTGATAAGCGTACAAGCAAGCAAGTATGGTAGATTCAATTGCATCTCCACTTTAAATTATTCATTAATAAAACTCCATAAACCAGTACGGATACCAGCGGAATTGCTATCGATAATAAGCTTATTACCATAACCGACTACGCATTAACAACAATTTTAAAATTCCACCAGACTACCCAGTTCCCCGAGGCGGACGGGTAGACAGATATAATCGGCTATAATTATACGGCTATCCATCATCGAAAACCAACAAACGAGGTAGGTTACAGCAATGATGGGCCACCCACTGCAAAGCTTCGACCTTTGAGGAATAACCTTCTTACTGACAGGGGAACTTCTTACATACGAAGGGTCGGAACCGAAAAGACCGGAAGATGATCTGATGACTTTTTTAAATTCCGAGATCAAACGCTAGTCTAGTTCTATCGTATAAATATCGTATATCGTTCTATTGTATGGTATCTAGTTAAGTAGTTGAAAGATAAATGCGTGATACACATTTCAAGATATTATTTTAACGATATAGTAATAATTATACTACATATTTATTTATTTTCAAGTAACATGACTCGTTCGTGTTAATTGTTACTAACACCAATGATAAATGATGACATTGTTATGTCATCATTTATTTAATTAGAATCACTGCCACACGCCTAACATCGAGGTAATAATGGTGGTGGCGATGATGGTGGTGGTGTGGATATAAAACACTAAACATACAACTGAAATGAACGCCACTGTTGAATGAATGACCACTACTAAACTGTGCCAGATTGTCTACAAAAAAACAAAATCTTAAAGCTTTCACGAAATTCTTAAATAGCTGCTGTAAAAATACTTCCAGACACCCACAAAATTTGAAGTAAAAATAGAAAGAGACAGTCATTCATGATCGTAACGTAGTGACGGGGAACAATGGGCGGAGATATGATCGTGGCAGGCGAGCCAGGGACCAGTTCTTGTATCTAAGCCGTGAATCGCGGCTAACAAGCCCGCTTGGTGCACCAACGTAGATAACACAATGTTTCTTGTAAAATAACTCAGCTTTAGGAGACGCAAGCAGCATTTCTTATGGCTTAACTTGAGATAAAATATTTCTACAATAATTTTCTGATGTTGTCAGTGGGTTTGAGAGATAAGCAGAAAATTATGAAGCTGGGTAAGCGTGTTTATGTATAGAGATTTCAAGAATCTAATCTGTTGAAAGAACATGGTTTGCAATGCAGCTATGCGAAGCTTCTTCAAGAGGCGTATCAACAATGTCTTCATGTTCAACGCTATCATCTCCCTCATACAATAAACATGAGATTATTGAAGCATGACGTAATAGACTTGATATAATTAAAGTACAAGAATTAATATTTCAAAAGAGACTACGGGTCTATGTTCTTAACAAAATTTCTTGATACTTTTTTCACTACCTACATAGCTCCTCTCACAATTCTGTGTATACTATTTGTACCCAACAAAGCGTGTTCCAATAATGAGGATCGCTCGATACGATCTCGGCTGCGCTGCGCCCGCGCCGATCAGAAAGCCAGATATGCAGAATCCTCGCTCCTCGGCTCCTTTGTAATCCGGCCAGGGTAAACACCGCTTTCTGGCTCCGACGACCCATCTCACCGCACGTGCATTGTTTTTTCTAGCTCAAAATCAAACCACCAAAAAAACGGAATCATGACGAGTCCCTCCTCTATTACATATTAAATTATTTTGCATCGGAACGATCAAAGAGCCCAGTATAGAATTTATAGCCGGCCTATAAAAAGACAAGTGACTTCTTATAAATGCTTTTTTTACAACACTGATTCTCGAAATGATTTTATTGGCTCCCATAAGCGGCTCTACTTATTAAGTCGTCACAATATTGCATATTGATTTTTTAACTATATATGTTGAAAATTACAGCAAATTGTTACTTTAAAAACAAAAACAACTATCGGATCCACCTCGTCATTCGATAACGCGGCTCTGCCGGGTTGGTAGGTTGTTAAAAATGAAAATTGTTCTGCCAGCGCAAACTACGGTGATTACATATCAGGCGGCCGAAGCCCGAGGGAAGCGCGTCTCTCTCGCTTATTGCCAGATGATTGAAGACCCCGCCGCCTACGACGCACTCCTTTCTGGCACGAGAAAGAGACGGCACTTGCCCCTGCCGTGAGAGGAAGCAGGACCGCGACAGCTCAGCATCTGATTAGCATCCCAATTACGGTGCGGGCGCGCAGTGGGATCGAATCTTCCTCCATAGTGTTGCACCACAACATTTTGAGCAGGAGTTTATATCGATAATTTGAATGTTGGTTTACTTGATGTTTCAAATTGCTGAGTTTTGGTGCACGGTAGTAATAATGTCTGATATTACAGAAAAACTTTAGGTCTCTAAACTTGCGGAGCAACGACACCCAAAAAATATGGCCTGTAATAATATTTACAATGCGTTGTAGCTTAGCCGCGCTGTCGGCTGTCAATGTTATCTCTAACAACAATCACAGCTGGGTTATTGGTCGATAATAAAATGTAATAACGAGTGGCAGCCCTATTAACGAGAATGGCGGCGCGAGGCGGGGCGCTCTCGTGTCGAGATTACATCGACGCAGCACGGAAATTTTAAATAAACAAGGAATTATGAACCGACCCCAGATTATACACCTTCGTATTGACCAGCAACGGGCGGCAACCAGAGGAAATTACCACATCAACAATTATTTATATGCACGAACCTCAAGCGGCTTATGAGTTTTATGGTTTTACTAAATTGCGGAAACTACGCTACTTATTGATAACTATCGAACGGTAATAAGTTAATAACATGTAGGTACCGTGACTTTCTATTCCGCATTAGCCATTACCTGCCTATTATGGGATCGCAGTACATAATTAGAGATTGCAAATTACAACAACACAATGCTTCGAAAGCTTACTGCCGGAGAAAAGCTAATATCGAATCAACTCAGTTACGAAACAACAACAGTTGGAATTTATATTAGATATTTATTACCGTATCCGTGGTGTTTCGTCTAAATGAAAATTAAATAACTGTTATTTCAAGCACAGAAAACCTGCAAGTTTGAATTCTTTACACAAAAGCTTTTACATTTAAAGTCATGTCCACAAAGCAAGCGCTTACATGAATATTTCTAGAGTTAAGTTAATTTTAAGTTAGTTTTGTTTAATTAGCATTTATTTAAGTTATGTGCACACGAGAATGTTTAAGAGACCTTTGGTAGATTGGTTTTATCTTGAAATATAAAACTACAAGTCGTTTTCAAAAGTAAATAGGCCACAAGAGAAGCTGGAAGGTCCTGCAAGGCGAAAATGCAATAACTATTAAGCCGGGAACAGGTTCAAACATTGAGTTAACTTAAACAAATGATAACGGAGCGCGTCCGTAGCGTAAGCTCACTGCTCCAGCGCATGAATACAAAACCAATTTGACGTTTCTCATTACACAGCGACCACAATATGCGCCGGAGTCGCTCGACTAACTAGTTCCGCGCTGAGCGATCTGTTATTATGTTAATAGGGCTAGTTTAGAGGCAAGAGGCTCAGTAATACTCGCAATCGAGCCTTCGAGCTTCGGCTCACAGCTCACGTACGCTGCAAACAATTAAACCGGCCTCTTTCATGTGTCAATAAAACGCGATAATTGCTTGTAATTGATGCTATAACTGGAACTGCGACTGGTTACGCACATTGTTACTGAACAGTGAGCAGTCATCGACTCGGTTCAATAGTTATTATCGGGCCAGGGCGCATTGTGATACTAGGTCATTGAAGCAGTACTTAGGTGGGGTACTGGGGTAGTTATAGACACACATGGTGTGGTTATAAGGCTTGTGGCCAAATTAAAACAGTCACTCGGCTCAACCGAAGTTAAAGTTGCGCTTGCCAAAGTCAGTTTGTGATTCATAACATACCGAGATCTTTTTGGTCCTGGCTGTCGTTCGTAGATCTATGACAGTCGTTACGGGTAACCCGAAACTCTGTCAACCAGACTCACCAAGGGGTATCGTGTTGTCAAGTCACTCGGTTGTGGAGTTCAGATAGGCAGTTGAACCATAAAGATACTAGTACCCATTTAGCTGGGTTGGGTTAACACCTTAACTGCCAAACAACGAGACACAATAGAAAATGTATTGTTTGTCGGTCATTTGGCGTTCAACGTGTTAAGCTGGACGCTGACCAACTAAATTGGGAGTGGTTTTATTCTTAAAACCGACCTCATATCTCAACTCTAGAAGAACTTCTAGATACTCTGACCTGAAAGTTAATGAAAGCTTTAAGCGTTTTAAGCCTTTAGCAGCAATCAACAGTAAAACCACATACAATTAAACAAGGTTCTGTGACCTGTTTATTTCCTGCCCATGATTTATTCATTTTTACTAAGATCAATAATAAATTAATGATTAGGCATTATTAAACTATGACAACCACAATATTAACATCAGTGTGAATGGATACGCGGATTATATTACCAAGGTGATTGATTGCATGAAATCCTCGATAATCAACGACGTATTTACAACGTCCAATATCTCCTGATCTTATCTTCGATATAATAATCTACGCACATAAACACTGAAATGGAAGCAGTGAAGCTATTTCTGTATCGTTCATTATGTAGGTATGCTATCAATATTTTCTCACTAAAAATGTGTCCAGGATTAACGTTAAAACACATTCAAAGAACGCCGCCGTCGTATAAATCACTGGGAAATTATCATAACGAGTCAGTTTTGTAACGAAATTGTGGCTTTCTAAGAAATTAATAATGTCCGCTATAAACTGAGATTTACAACTGTTATGGGTGTGTGTCCTCCTTAAATATAAGGTAGGTGCCTACCTACGTGTGTGAATGTAGCGGTGGCGTGACGGAATCCGAATTGATGATACGCTAATGTTTTGAGATTTGGCGGAGGTGATGATTGGGCAAATCGTCTTTTAAGTTCTAACGCCACGTAAGCGAATACTGAGCGTGAGGTCCTGGATACAAAACCTAGGTCGGGCAAAGTGTTTTGGCGTTTCTCCGATAGGAATTCTATCATTAGCAGCCCGTAGTCTGGATTTGTGCCCAGTTGATGGAAATAGGCTCACCCACTATTACATGGGACTTACTTACACATAACTGGCGAAATGTGGGTGTTACTATCAGTGCTCCATACCATACGCAACCCATCGTGGCATACAGGAGTGATGTTATGTTTTTTTATGTTACCTCGTAAGTCAAAAAGAGCAACTTTAAAGGAGAATAAAAAAACTGCTTCAAAAAAATACATAACATAAATGCATTTACAATAAGTTTATACTTAATAGGCACGACTTCTTAGACATACGCCTAGTTTGAATGATGATTTTTAATACCCAAAATTTAGTTACGTGTTGTTAGAACATAAGCGACGAAATGTTTAATCTAGTTCAAACCAAGAAATGGAGATGCATTAGGTTGGAGCTTTGGCATAAGTGATGCTGATGATAAGTCAAATCGAAAACCCGCTAACGTAAATGCATTAGGATAAACCTTGGCGTAGGTGATGATTCGTAAACCTATTTAAATACAACAGATGTAAATGGAATCGTGCATTAAATTACACATCTGCGTCAATCAAAGTTTGAAATGAAGCTAGTAACGATATATCTAGATTTACTGGTGAGGCCCCTGAGCATACACATAACATAACATCACGCCTGTATCCCCCGAAGGGCAGCGCAGAGGTGTACCTTCAGTACACCCACATTTCACCAGTTATGTTTTTAAGCCCCATTTGAGCCATCGGCTGTTGCGCCGCGTGTTGTGGGTTCGATCCCCACACGGAACAAATATTTGTATGACCTACAGGTAGTTGTTCCGGGTCTGGCTGTTTGTGTATGTGAGTTTAAATGTTTGTAAACGCACCCACGATACAGGAGAAATTCCTAGTGTGGGGCAACGTTTTGTAAAAAAAATAAAGAGAGAAAGAGAAAGAATAGGGGGTGAGCCTATTGTCTATTGCAACTGAGAACAAAGGCTATGAACTATGGCTATGATTTGTACTACCCTCTTAACTCCGACGTATGTTGGAATAGAGAGAGCGTTAGTGGAGAAGCTTGTAAAAAGTTAAGGGAGGTGTTTGCCTTGCAGTAAGACTACACTATAAAAAAGTTACGTATTAATCAACACGTTGAACGCCAAATGACCGACAAACAATACATTTTCTATTGTGTCTCGTTCTTTGGCAGTTAAGGTGTTAATTAAATATTTTATTGAAATGGTTATTTACGACCGTGACAAACATACCTACGTTTTTTAAAATATAATCATTAAAATCACTGTTACATTACATCTCCCTAAATTAGAATTGTGCTCAAATGTTATGATTTCATGAAATAGTCCGTCAATCGCTCAATTTGAACTTAAAGCCTTGTACAATTAATTTGATTATTTGAACTTAGTGCAATACTTATTTTTAAGGGCGCGAATAACATTCAGCCTTATACTGAGCTGCAAAAAATATGAAAATTTGAATTTCACGGGTTGCCACTATGCGTTCACCCTAAATGAATGTGAAGACGAACTTTCAGAACACAGACTGTTAACTGGAATGTCAACGAACATTTTTAACATCACAAGAGATCCTGCTTGACGAAATAACACGGCATCAACCTCCACGGAACGTAAACGTGCGCAAGGTGAGTGATTATAAGTTTAATAACCTTTAACAAGTCGCGAATTTGCACATTAAAGAGATGAAGTTACTTTTAATGGCAGGCTAATTGCATCTTCTCATTGTGCTAATGAATAGACTTTTAACTTCTTAATGTCACGCATTTGTCATGCTTCGACTTTGATAATAATCATTAGATGCTGTAAAAAGGGGTTAATAGAAACGCAGGGGTGAATAGAAACAAAACTTTGAATTAGATTTTCTCGTTGCTTAGACATTGTTTGTAATATTTAAGGACTATTATTTTAAATTAATTAAAATTTATAAAATCGGCACCTTGTCAGTTACAAATAAAATTGAATGAATGTGAAAATCTTTTTTAAAGTTTTTGTTTGATATAACCCCTGCGTTTCCATTCGCCCAGTTTTACCAGGAACGGTTATTCAGTAACTTGACAGTTTTAAGCAAAGAAATGTTGCCAGATCATACTTAAAGTACTGTCGGTGTTGGGTAAGTGAGAAAACAAATGGTTAAATAAACTGCATATGAAAAATCACAAAACAACTGCATATTTTTATGTTACATTTTGCAAAAGTTATTAATAGACTATCTTATATTTTTAATATCATTTATCATTTCGGAACCATAGATACACAAAACACATATCTTTAGAAATTCTTAAAAGTCAACAGCTATCAAAACTTTAATTAACTTAACTGCTAATAGCAGTTATAATAGCCCATCGACGCCGACGTACTCAACCTTTGCAAACGTTAATAATCGTACCCCATTGTAGAAAATTCAATTACGTACTTGGAACCCTTATAGGAATCAAAGTACACATAGCCAATGATGCTTGAATGTCAACTCGTCAAAATGTCAGACTCTCTTAATTAATACTAAAAACCGTTGGTATTAAGTATTAAGTGTCTACAAATTCAAGCACGCACGTAATTGGTAAAGATAACAAACCTACAGTACTTATAAAACAGTATCCATTATTCATTTTAATTTCCCCATTTGTCTGTACCTAATGTCAGGTAAAATGATGTAGAGGTACACCCATAAAAAGCAATTAATAAGGTCCAAAGTATGGTTACAGTCGATAAAAATTACATTTTATCGCTAACAATTGTAGTTTAAAAGATAATTTCGCTATGAACAGGATAAAACAACCAAGTGTTTATTACGCAATTAGTGAGCTATTCGAACAATCAGGTTTTACTTTCTTAAACGTGTTATGATTTCGAAAAATGTCTTCATTAGCGCATTGGTTTCGCAAGCAAGAACAAAACGCATTTCTGGAATGGCGGGAATATGTTCCTCCGCTGCCAATTCTTTTTTAATTGGTAAATCTCAGACGGGAGTAAATATCTCATTTATAAACCTATCAGTTACTTACAAACTTTATAGATTATTAGTTCTTGCAGTTTAAGTACCTACCTGTCTTAGTATTTTATACAGTAACTGATACAAATACCTCATGGTCTACGGATGATAGCTTTTACAAAAACCAAGCAGCACATAATGCTCAATGTTCGCCGCAAGAAGTCGATGGCCAATATTTCTCAGATACCAATCATTGGATCGCAACTGCTGTATGGGTAGTTAAACCAATATTTATGTAGAAATGCAAGACGGCGAGTTTTTACTGCACCACCATGTCGCTTCAGATTTACAAGCATTTTATTACCGTCTCATTGTATCTTAATGCTCCACGAATAAGATTTATTTTTGAAAATCAATCGTATTTTTGGTTTGCAGACTGTATACAGGGCTAGTTTTTCTGCGTCCTCGTCAACTAAATGTATTTTGTTACAACCACGTGAAGTTTTACAGCTGCGACTTATTATTTTTTGTGGAAGACAGCCATAACTCATTTCCTATGCAGTTAAAATGACACTATACGACAAAATTAATGGCCAAGATATTCTTAGAACTAATTGTCTCATTATGGGTTGGGCACTGGGACATAAAAGTATAACCTCGTGTCTACTGTCCTAATCAAAATTCCCGTTTAATTTTAGCTTATATAATGTAAAATGTAACACACAGCCTTTTAGAGTTTGATGTCTGTCGTTCTTTGAACTGTGTACAATATAAGGTGCGTTAAGACTGACGTAGATAGGGCGCGCGTACACGACCCGTGTTTCGACGCTCCAACCGGCACAGTCTTCGCCTCTTGTGATTTATTGGTCCTCGTTTATTTTATTTCCCAATTCGTTTTAGTTTACAACCTCGATGTTCCTCTATCGTTCTCTAAGGAAATGGTCTTACAAAGAAATGGTGGTGATTAATCTTCTAACTGTTATGTGAAATTGAAAAATTGAATTCCTATGTCGCGGGTTTACCTACCTAAAGGTGTTTTAGAAAGTTTGGTTGAAGATTTAAAATCCTGACCTATACTTGAAGTTTATTTCTTTCTTATTCAGTTACAACGATTTTACAGTAGGTACCTACGTATCCAAGAACCAGAAGAGTACTATGTCGGAATCGGCATCCAGTCTAACAGCATCTGCATTTGACGAAGAATTCAGAAGCTATTTACGTAAGTCCGGATATTACAGAACCCACATTTAACATTCCTGTGAAGTAATTGCACTTACTAATACTGGATTCTATTTGTCTTGTTCAAGATTTTAAAGTGATTTCGTAACGGCAGCATCTACCTATTACTCACAAATAAGACAAAGAGCTAGTTCCATTTGTGTCTAACCGTTTTAAAGCATGACTTATTACTAAGAAAACAATAAGTATTCTATCTAGTAAAGGAGTTTGAACTCTGTTAACTCTATTCAAGTTGAATAGCTTTGTGTAAGCTTCCCGGCTCCGACTACAAACAATGATAATAATTTCTGATTTTGTATTACAAAGAGGGAACTGTGAAAGAGTTTGAGCTCGTTGCATTTCTAGCTTGACAATAGACGAAAGTCGATCTATGTACATTTGTACCTGAAGAACCCTTGGTGGTGTATTCATACTGTTTATCAAAGCCCAAGCGACAGATTAAAGGACATTATAACACGACAAGTGATAAAACATAATTGATAGTCGACAAAGTTGGCGGTGGGACAGGTCCAGACAATAAGGTGCAGGTACCCAAATCGGAATACAAGAAATCCATTGTCCATCCCGCTCACAGGCGTCAATTGTTGCCAATTTTTTTGCTGCGATTTGCTTGTTTTATTTGCTTCGCACAGGTACCGACTGCAAGGTTTATGCCAATTTATATTAGGGTCCCAATTAGGGTACTCACGTCAATACACTTTATTGATGTGGAACGTTCGGATAATATTTCTAAAAACATACACCCGGTGCCGGTTTCTGGATTGGAAATCAACGATGGTCAGAAAGGCTGTTGATTCAGATATACAAATGTCTGAATTATCAACTGCCAATCTGACCCCTTGACACAGCAGTTGACATGTGTTTAACTATATGTAAGCAATTAGTTTTGTTCCTGAAACCGCGTAATACCTTATGTTCTAACTATACCCACTGTGGCAAATATGAGCCGTGTGGGTGTCGTTATAGGCACCTACAGTCATGTTAAGAGTAGGTGGATGCTGCAATGCTGCTGTTAGTAGCAATAGCAAAGCTGTGATTTATAGGCCGTGTTTAGCAGGAAATACAAAATGGACTTACCACACCGACGCAGCGAGGCCGAAGTAATACAGCAGCAGGAACACGACAGCGCAGTTAGGATTCGCCAGTCCGTCGTGTGCTAGCAGCATGCGTGTCGGTGAGGTGGAGTCTTTAGCACAACCGGCAGCAGCCCGGCCGGCGGCGGCGCGCACTCCCCAGCCCGCCGCCGCCGCGCAGCGGCACAGCGCCACCAGTACCAGCGCGCGCTCCCCCGCACCCCCGCGGTCCCCACAAGCCAACTGAGCCCCCACAGCAGCCAGGGTACACGCGAAACTCAGAGCAGCCCATGTCGCCAGCCACACCTCTGAAGCCTTCCGCTCTCCACCATCCCACAGCACCTCTGCATCACAATATTGCGCGCAGCGTGCTGATCCTCTCACCCACACCCAGTTATTAGGCTTGATCAGTCTCCGGCATGCTCCTCTGCCGCCTGCATTTCCCATGTCTAGGGGAACGGTCCCCGGCGCCGGTGAGCGTTCTCCTGGCCCTTCCATACACATATGTTCGTGGTTATTCTCCGCTGGGAATAAAGAACAGTCCAGCTCTGGAGGCCACAGGAACCCAAAGCCGTGCAGCACGGGGTAGCATCTGGTGTACACACTCTCGCACAAGCCTCTGCAAGGCCCGATGGGCAGCGCCACCTTGTCGGTGCACATCGGCACGTACACCGAGCAGAGAAACAGGTGCAGCTGAGAGGAGCAGCCGTACTGCACCAGCGGGCTGAAGGTCTGCAGCGTCACGTCGGCGTCCGCCTGCAGCGTGTGCCGCGCCAGGTTGGGCATCCCGGTCTGGTTGTATCCAATGTTCTTGCACATCGCCACTTTAATAGGTTCACATGTCCGCACGGAGGCCTCGGCGGCGACTCCGATCACTAGGGTCACGGTCAAAACAACAGCCACGATGCACTTCATGTTCGCAGAGGACGTATCCGGAGCGTTAATTCAAAGATCTCATTGTAGTCGTGAATGTTTACGCGCGAGCGCCGCGGACGCGCCTACAGCGTGCGTGCGTCCCGAGTCGCGTCTCAGCACGGTGTACGGGTGTATGCGAGCACTGTACCGACTGTACGGGCGCCGGCCGCCAGCCGCGGGGGGACCACATCACAAAAAAAGGTCCGCAGGTATGCGCTACACTGTAGCAGCGGGAAAGGGAGAGAAATGGCCGAGCTAGCCGGCCGTCTGGCTGTCCGGAGTGTCCGGGGTCCGGTGTCCGGCCGCACGCGTGCGTCTGTCCACGCCGCACTCGCTTATCACTGCCGCACCTTATCACTGAGGGTAGATTCCGACTCGTGATGCGGTTTCATTTATCCAGTATCGATTTTTCGATAGCTATATGATATCGCGCGGTTGATATGAAAACTGATTAAATTATATACCTACTGAATTTGGAAATATGTCGGAAATCGATCACAATTGTTTTGATTCAATTGATTTAGTAAAGGAGTTTTTGCTACGTCATAAATTAACTTAGCAAAGATATTAAATTGTGATGCGCCTTTTCACAAATACTAAGCGACATTTGAATGAATACCTACAGTATATTATTGCACCGTTGGATTTTCAACCCTCGGCGCTGAGCCAAGCATCAAAAATCGAACACGGTACATAGGTGTTGCCAAGTGTTAGTGAAAACGAGTATTAAAAGCTCCTAACTATAATTAAATACCCCAAGTTCATCTCTCATCGTTAAAATTCAAATACTAATACAATTTTGAAATAAATTTATTGTACATAATTTACTACATTGTATTTAAGCATTACTGTATAAATTTTTTATGAAACATAAATAGGTAAATAGGTATAATGGTGAACATTATTTAGTAGTACAAAATTGGACCAAAATGTAGATCAGTGGGGTTATAAAGCGTTCGACAAACGTTTCTCTGAGAATCAAAAATATTTACATTGCGATGAGGCTGCGATCTAACTGAGGACCATATACTTAAAGTTACGACTAAAATGAAAGATAAATACTTTTACAATAATCTTATTATAATACAAGTTTTTTTTATTTCAACACATATTTCAGTTGCTAATATTGTAATCTGATAGTTTATAACATCTGCAGCGGGCCCCACCGCGGGGGCCCCTATGTCTCGATACCTACTTACAAATAACAATCTTATGTACTCTTCATACTTCACAAGTCTTGTACATCGTCTTCCCTTTTAGTTCTTACATCTTGACATTTTTACATTCGCTAAGCTAATGTATAATACAACATTCACAAAATTTTAACAAATACACCCTCCGTCTGATGGAATTTTACACTTAAAACGACGACAAAGCAAAATTATAATAAGGAATGCTAAACAAGCAACACTAGCGCCACCCTGCAGTAACATTTTGGAGTTACAACTAATTTCTAATATTGTACAAACGTATTCTATGAAAATTATAAATGCGACGGTACGAATACAAAAAAAATAATATTGAAAATTTGGAAAACTATGAATCTTATAGATTCTCAAGTATTTGGCCTCTAACAACGAATTATTTGTTATCTGTACTTTTATAAATTACAAAGAAACATCGTCAACGGATACATATATTATTATTTAGTCTTATAATATTAGCCTTTTGCCGATTTAGATTTTACAAAACATATGATTTATTGTGTATAAGTTTTTTTTTTAATAAACAATATGTCAATTTTTAGACGAACCGTTTCGATATTTAACTGGTATTCAAATATGAATGGAAGTACTAACAAAATGAGGAAAAAAGCACAACCACTGAATAATACATTGCTCTATAATACACTAAGACACCACTAGGATTAGCGACAATTTCAAATCAATCATTTAAATCATATTTTTGGTACTCACAATTGATTTGAACATTGATCAAGTTTGGATTTCAAAAAATATATATACGACGTTATTGTAACACTTCATCGAAGACTATTTTGTGTTTTGGCGTGAGACGTTTTCTTAAATATATATAAAAAATCCATTAAAATTTGGTTAAGCCCAAAAACGCTTGACCTAACAATGACACAAGTCTTCAACACTCCTCACAACTCTGGAAATGTACTGGAGTGACGTCGTTGTAAATACAGAATGGCGAATTAATCACCTGCAGGATTTAAGGAAGTAAATCAGCCCACGATACTTTACCGGAATCAATATGACCTAAATTTTTCATCAATATATCGATTTCATTTTGTAATGCCAACTCAAACCAGCGGGGCGCGTATGGCTACTCTGACATGGCTTGAGTCACAGTCATTTTATCACAGTTTGGGCGATAAAACCGTAGCATACCACCGTAATCATTTCTTGTCATAAACGTCTTGTACGCTTGTGCTCGCCCCACTGAAGAGAGTCCTGGGCGTAATACTCATGCACCGATCATATGATACACGCGTTTAGGCAAAAACTAATATTAAATCCGCAAATAATATTAAATCATGTCAGTCGGTTAAGTCTAATCGTCTACGCGTTACGTAATAATACTATTAGTTTGTTTACGTTACGTTTAACCGATTTCCACGCGATTATCATACTTACAAGTTTAAAAACTGTTAATATTTTTTTATGCGGTCAATACTCATTCCCATTTGAATCCTGCAGGTGATTATATCGCCATCCTGTATAATAATACAATAAACTACATGCATACAAAATGATATAATGTGACCAAATAATATTAAATGCTACTGAGACTAAGGAAATTGGTATAAAGACGATAAATACTGTGGCTCAATTAAATAATATACAGTTATTTTCAAAATAGCCTCTACAAATAAAAAATAATGTAAATGGACCCCTTATGCTCCAAAATGTAAAAAAGGCACAAAAAATATACTGAGCAACGCGAACGCTAGCTAAAGTTAAATATTTTATAAAACGTAAGTTTACAACTTTGCCTCAGGGCATCACGCGCAAGCAGAAATGTGACGAGTAGGCAGGTCGAGACCGCGTTAGTGACACGGGGTGATCAGCGAGGGACGAATAAAATACATCAGCGCATACAAATAATTAGTCTCACCGAATATACGATAACAATACTACACAATAAACGATTGACATTGCATGAGATTACATGTTTGAAACCATAAGGTGTGCGCGGCGCGCCAGTGACTAGAGCGGCGCGGCCAGGTCCAGGCGCACGCGCAGCGCCTCGCGCTCCCGCGCCACGTCCGCCAGCTCGCCGCACAGCGCGCGGCACACGCGGTGCAGCACGGCGTTCTGCTCCGCCAGCGCGCGCACGTCGGCGACGGGCGACGACTCGCGCGGCTTGCGGTACACCTCGAAGGCGCCGTGCATCTTGGGCGCGTCCTCGCGCACGTAGCCGAAGCCCTCCGAGTCGTACTCGCGCGGCGCGAAGGCGTCCGGCGGGAAGGCGGGCTCGCCCTCGCTGCGCTGGTTCACGAGCCGGCGCGGCGCCTCGCCCGCCGACGGCGAGCTGCGCGGCGGCGGCTGCGGCGGCTGCTGCGGCTGTGGAGGCTGCGGCGGCGCGCCCTTGAGCCGGTTGAGGTCCAGCGAGGACGAGCGCGCGTGGTTGCGCAGCGGGCGCGGCGGCGGCGGCGGCGGAGGCTCCTTCTTGGGCGCGTAGGGCAGCGAGGCGGGCTCGTCGTGCGGCGCCGCGTCCCGCGCGGGCGGCGGCGGCAGCACGCCGGCCGGCTTCACGGGCTTGCGCGGCTGCGGCCGCTGGATGGACTTGATCTCGGCGCCGTTGGGCGGCGGCTCGGCCGGCGGCTGCGAGTGCAGGCGCTTGGGACTGGCCAGCTCGAAGGCGTGCGCGAAGTCGTCGCGGCGCGGCGAGGTGGAGGCGCGCGTGTCGGCCTCCAGCGGCAGCGCGTTGTTGTCGGGCGTGACGCGCACGGCCACCGGGTGGAAGATCTTGGGGTCGCGCTCCACGGCCGACTTGTGGAAGTCGAAGTTGACGGGCTTGGGGCCCGGGCTGGACACGCTCGACGTAGGGGAGTCCACGAACTTTGTCCATTCTTTGTTGTTGATTTGGGCTTCGGTTTTCGGCGGGGTGAGGGAGGGCTGTCGTTCTTCGGGCTTTTTGGGTGCAGCCTTGGTGGCGTCGTAGGGATCGATGGTCTCGGATTTCGGCGCGAAGTTGAAGTCTGCGGAGGTGCCGGAGCTGAACATGTCGGAGCCGAGGTCCACGAGGTCGGTGGTGACTTGCCGCGCACTGTAGCGCGAGTCCACGCGCGGCACGAGGGCAGAGGGCAGGGCTTCGGGCACGGGCACGTTATTCCGCCGCAGCACTATCAGGTGCATCGCTATGCTGAACTCCTCCAGTGTTAGCATGCCATCCTTGTTGATGTCCGACAGCTGCCATATTTTCCGGAGGTCGGGTACAGGTAGGTGTGATTTTTCGAAAAATAACCTGGGAATCAAAAATAAGAAAGAATTAATGTGAGGATGGCATTATGGTTGTGTTTCTCATGATTATATAGTTATTATGAATAATGTTACATCGCTTCACAACACGGCTAAGCCAAGCATGTAGTTACCTAGCAGTCTGTCCGGACAGCATGCCCCGCTCGGGCCGCAGCGTCGCGAACTGCCCCGCGTAGTGCCGCGCCTGCGCGTCGCTGATCGCCCAGATGTCCTCGACGGCGTCACCTTCCTCCTCTGACGAATGACGGTCTGATGACTCTTCTTCAGTTCCTGTATAACATTACGATATGGATAAGAAAGTTTTCGATTTGGACGAACACAACGGAGATAAGCAGGCTACTAGATATAACGAAGATAGCTGGAGCAGTTAAATGCAACTCGTGAGGTAATGGATCTGTTTACGGATGCTCTAAATGTTTTAAATATGAGATATTACCATAAACGCCATACCAGGGAAAATAATGATAAATAAATAAATAATGCTGGACAATTCACACAGCATCATCTAGCCCCAAGCTAAGCAGAGCTTGTTGATGGGTACTGGATGACTGAGTTTATAGGTACTAGATGACTGATATACTAAATTAAATATATGACACAGAAAGATACTTTTTATTATACATAGGAAATACCCAGAACACCCGGAACAAAACTTTGCAGAACGTGCAAACATTTGTCCCAGGGCGGGAATCGAACCGGCAACCTCGGTCACACCCACATCGATCGTCAACATCGCAGCATATCTCTGACGGGAGGACGTTGGATGTGACCATGACGTAGCTTGACGAACAGTTACGCAGGCTGTCTAATCCAAATAGTGTCGTCTAATTTACTTCAGACAAAATGGCCACACACAACCCAATCAAACAAACGTACAGTTTTGGGTAAGTACGTACTAGGTTTGTTTAGTTAGGCCACTAATTTAATCAGAAAGTCTGATCAAATTCTTAGCTTTAATTAAGCAGTCTGCGTGAGAATGTTATGCGTGATATCTAGACGTTTCTTTACTTTTAGTACGTCGATAATATTTAATCTTGAAATACGTGCTTTGTTTTTTATTAGTGAAGGACGGAATCCACTTCACGAATGTACGAAAATGTGAGTCATTGAGCGGTGATAAAATGGCCTAATTCAACTAGCGCCAAAACACAAAAATATAGTTAATTAAGGCCAATTGTCACTATACATACTTAGAACCCAGACGAGTGTATACAATTTGACTACGATTTCAGTTTCAGAAAGTTTTTGTAAGACTTGATTTCACTTTTTATTTCTTATACGATTTAAACAATGCAATACTTAAGTTGCGGTTAGCGATCCGATCGAGTTGTTTTATAGGTGACGTAAAGGAAAAAAAAAAAGGAAAGAAAGAAAAAAAGCATTTGGACGTGGTTCCTTCAAAAATGCAGGTATTTTGAAGGATTAGAAGACTATTGGATCCCTCCAATAGTCTTCTAATCCTTCACAATACGCAACGGGTGACCTCTTGCTCCCAGTCGCACTATAACTGTTTTTTTTTTAAAGAACTGAATTATTTGCTTTTTAATTTACAATCTCACTGGGTAAGATAGAAACTATGATTTTCTCATGATTATTTACATTGAAAGTAAAAGAGATCATCATCATCATCATCATCATCCTCCTGCCCTTATCCCAATTTATTTGGGGTCGGCGCATCATGTTTTCTTCTTCCATACATCTCTATTTGCCGTCATCTCATGGGTCACCTCTTTTCTTGCCATATCCTCTTTCACACAATCCATCCATCTTTTCTTTGGTCTTCCTCTAATCATGTAACCCTGCACATTCATACTCAAAACTTTCCTCACAACATGGTCCTCATTCCTTCGCATCACATGCCCATACCATGACAACCGATTTCCACACAACTTCTCGGTCACAGGCGCCACTTTCAGACTTCCTCTTACATACTCATTTCTTATTCTATCCATTCGCGTAACACCACATATCCCCCTCAGCATTCATGAAAGTAAAAGAGATATCAGAAAAAAAATCATAAAATAATAAATATGCCGACGAAAATTTTCCATTGTAGGGAGTTCAGAATGATGTCTTGAACTCATGGTTTTTGGATGTGCGTCGATGTTCCCTTCCACCCTGTATAAGACTGTGAAGTGCAATAGAGTCTTTGTCTCACCAAGTAGTCTCGTGTGCTCCTCCCCAGTGTTGGCTGGCCACACCCCCCGGCCGGTGGCGCTGTGCTCCCACACGGGATGCACTCGCTCCGCCACGCTATTGGTCGGCGTCGGACTGTCGCTTGCTGTACTCCACGGCGACCCGGTCTTGGGTCCTCTTCTCTGTAAACAAATGTTTATGGATGAAAACGAGCACCGTTGGTACCGCCAAACCTGCGATGGTTGGAGCGTTCAGGTGCGGTCGCAGCCAAAGACGGAGGGGTCACAACGGTGGGGAGGAGCGGTGGGTATTGCTTATTTTGACTAAGAGAAATCACAAAACAAATGGGGTGATAATATTTGAGACTTCAGTCTCGTTTTAAGCAGGAAGTCAATCAATTCTTTATAAAATAGTGACTAATTGTCTACTTTTAGGTGTTTTTTCCATTTCACGTGAAGATTGAGGGGGGGTGGGAAGGGGGGGGGCTGCGACACACACCCCTCTATGAAATATGCTCAGTATTTCCCGGATTTAGAGGCGTAAAAACTGATGCTAGTAAATCGGATGAATGAGGAAGCAAAATCCATTGCATTACCACCAACAATACATTTACAAATAGGGGAAAACCTGTGTAATTTCCCCAATAGTTAGCGTACCGATACGCCAGTACTTCTGATTTAAATCGAGATCAAGTATAACCAGTTTGCACAAACTATCGTCGCTAACAAACATAGACACATGTACTTATGAATATGTATCAGTGAATTAACAGCACAACTTCAAGGTCAAGTGCTCACTAAAACAGTAAAACTGTACCGGTGACAAGTATGGCATACTGAAACGCCATCTTGTAACAGACCGACTTATTCATTCACTAGAATTACACATTATAATATACAAGTCCTAGGCACAGGATGAGACTACGATATGAGTTTGTGTAGATGTTGTGAGTAAGTCTGCTAAGCATCGGACCCTACGTTCGATCTGGCTTGGTTGAATTACCTACGCTTTTCCTTGTTTTGGACCAACATGCCTACTGGAGATATATAAGGGTACTTCCTGCCTACCTATTTGGGAATACAGACGTTATTTAAACCATGAATGAACGTCTGCAATTGTATGACTAAGACATAGTATGAACATAGGTTCAATACAAGACGAGAAACAAAGTAATATATAAAATTCAATATTTTTTGTTAATCATTTATGTTGAGCTTTTTTGTTGCTTAAAAATCTTTGATACTAACAACTTTTTTGTATATGGAATGTTTTGTGTACTTACGAATTAAATGTATTGAAACGAGGCAATTATTATTGTAATCCTAACACTCTTTCCCTTTATCCAAAAAAAGGAAAATATTATCTTTATTTTTCGTAAAAAGTATTTATAATATTCGAGTTCATAAATCATAAATCATTTAATCGTTTGTTAAACATAGGTAACATAAAACGGTCTTAAGCTATAATACATAGTGCGCTATGTTTTGTCAACAATGACATACAAACAAACAAAAAGTTCAGCAATTGATTGGAATTGGAACTGGCTGGGGGATAAGGATAATTGGCATATTGGTGAGAAAATATGGATATTGCACAGCATAGAGGGAAACCATATTATTTGTGGTTACTGCATATAAATTTTAAATCATATAAAAATCATAAAAAAAAGACGACCTATGTGGCGCAGCGGGCGATGGTCCGCCTGCGACGCAGGAGGTTGCGGGTTCGATTCCCGCCTTGGGACAAATGTTTGTACGATCTACAAATATTTGTTTCGGGTGTTCTGGGTATTTGCTATGTATAATAAAAAATATCTATCTATGTAATGCATTGTATTAAGTATATCAGTCATCTAGTACCCATAACACAAGCTCTGCTTAGCTTGGGGCTAGATGATGCTGTGTGGATTGTCCAGAATTATTTATTTTATTTATTTATTTTTGTGGCCACATCACAACGGCACATCCAATACAACAGCTTTTACATATAGAAGTTCTGTTTGAATGAAACTATTGTATGTGATTGGTCTATCGGTTGCAAGCACTGCTGGTGAGCATGATGTTTTGGGTTTGATTATGTGGGATTTAAACATTACTCACGAAATATGCCTCCTCATCTCTGCCTAAACCCTTCGGGGAATACAAGTGTTATGTTATGCTATTATATTTATGAAATACTGTAGATTTGCTAGAAATCTCACTTCAAGATTTTTCTTTACATGGGTTACATACAGTAAAGTTTTGTGAAGAAATAGTTTTCTGGTTTTAATTATGATTTAAATAAACTAGTACGAGTAGATCTGAACCCCAACAACCGTGAGAAAAACTCATTTTTTTACCAAAGTTAAAGGTTTAACTACTTATTTTTATCCAATAGAATATCACAATAATGTTTGTTTAATTTCTACATGGATAATATTGATTACTGATTTTTCAAGGATTTGATAGTGAATTGATGTCAGTATTTCTTAATAAGTACACTGTGTAAGCAATAATTATCAGAGTATACACTATAAAGAAGCTATTCATGATATTTGTTCTATACCATAATGATGCAATAAAAACAACTACCACGGCAATAGCAATAAAACCATAGCCATGACAAATATAATGCAGTTTCTATAAGCCCATCAGGCAAATAAAATTCTCATTGCAATGCAGAATATTTTAAGAAAATCACTCTAATGATTGTATTGTATTGTTTGACAGGCCAATATTTGCAACTCCACGACTCTGCATGTTACACTGTAATGATTACCCAACCTTATGGAATCAGACAACTAACCCTTTCAAGTTTTCTATGTGTACGGTATCTATATAAATGTTAAATAAACAAATAAAAAGATTCTTTAACTACCTGAACTAAAGAGAACTGAGTACAGATGAAGCATTGTTCTTTTATCAACCTGCATTCTCTGCTGTTAGCTGGTTATTAGCCTGACTGATAAAAATGTCACCACAAAATACCAAAACTTTTTATCTTGTTGTTATATAACTTGCAGACATTTGTACCAGGAGCGCACAGATGCATAGCAGTAATAGGGATAGAAATTTCACTGATGTTATTATTTTTACTGCTAATCTAATTTTATGATATAATTGGTATAACATCATCTCGGAGTAGTCTGAAATATGTTGTCAAAATCTTTTCACTTTACTTAATCCAGACCATGGCATGCAAAGACATACCCCAGAAGTCTAATAGTGCGCTTTGTTTAATTATAAGGCCTACGAATAGTGTTTTTAAATGAATAAAAATTAAAAAAAATATTTTGCCATGCCAAAATTGCAAATTATATGTGTTTTTTTATGAAACAATATGTATTAGATTAAATTTATGACTATATGATAACATAACACCACCCCTATACTCTTTGAAGGAGAGCCATGAATAGTACACCCACATTTAACCAGTTACATTTAACTCCCACATTTAACCAGTTACTTTTAACTCCCACATTTAACCAGTTACTTTTAACTCCCATGTAAAATCGGGGCGAGGCTGTTGCCATCAACGAGCAAAGTAAGAGATTTGGAATAAACTATGAATTTTATAATTATTAAAATCTATATACATAAATACTACACTATCTTGTCTTCACATTTAAAGCGATTGAATCATTTAGAAACATCAATTGATTGAATTTCAAATTATCTACTTTTCAAGCTTTGAAAATGTGCACGAAATAGTTCATATTCCTCACTAAGTTAAGTGTTCAGTTGAATCAGGAAAACGGGTTAGTGGTACTTTTGGCCAATGACCTATCCAGTAATAATTTATCAACAATAGTACCTTTCAAGATAAATATTATATTATTTTCTACTGTGTTTTTTGTTGCTATCAGAGAGCACTGATCTACTTCTGAAACTAGGTCAAACAAACTAAGCTAACAGTTCTTGGCAGAATTCTAACGAGTTATTTTCAAAGATTGATTTCTGGGAATATTTTTGTTAAAAGTATTGTAATAGATTTCAAATATATGAAAATGAATTTACTATTGATAATTCTGACACTTGCTCTAGTAACCACAATATTAACAAAAAGCTATATACCATAACAATGGCACTGGCCTCAAAATGAACATTAGTATAAAAATATTTCAAAAACAGCTATTTGATATAACAATATAAGATAATCATGAGAAACTCACCCCACGGGATCCTGATCGCTGTGACAATGTTTCAGATTCAATTTCAGAATCTGTACTTAAACCTTCAGTTGTATCGTGTGACAACACTTGTGGGACATCGCTATCGGACAAGTTGGATGACAGTCTTATAGGCTCATATACACCAAGAGTTCCACCAAAATTCCTTTCCCTTTTACTCAAGTGATGTTGGTGATCATGCGGGGAATTGGATAACTGTATCAAGTCAGCGTTCGCTTCAGAATTGAGGGTCCACGTAAACCTCGGGAGAGGCAAGTCAACAGGAGTAGACAACAGCTCATGCTTTACTGTCATGTTTGTCTGATGGGCTGCTATTAGTTTCAGTGCTGAATAAAATTGTTTTCTGTTCATATGACTCAGTGACGCACAGCTATTAGGAGCAACGCTTATATCCATGATCTGTAACATATAATTAGTGCTCATAATCACACATTCACAAAATGTGTTATCGTACGTCTAACCTGTACCACTAATTACCTGTTTTAGGACATCGTTGTGTACATTTGATGACCGAAACAATTCTGTTGCTTTTAAAATCGGTATTTTCCCATTGGATTCCTCGTCACAACATAAAAACAAATCACCGAAATATCTCATTTCGGTTTCTGTCAAATTGAGATCCTCCATTATAGTAATAAAATAACAATATTATGGACTTCTATACAGCGTCTTTAGTTTATTATTAAATAGGCAACATAAACAACCATTATCTATTAATGTACACCATATTCATTGATAAATAGACGGATTCGAAACTTGTACATCACAAAATTTACACGAAGCAAACCAAATGTCACTGACAGACAGCTGCCTAATGCGGCCATTAAAATTATAGAGCTCGCTCTCACGTTCAGAAACCGATAATAGAGTAGACCCGTAATCGGTAATTTGTATTATTTCAGTCAACAGAACACATGAAAAATTGACGAGTGAGTCCGTAATTATTTATAAGGTACTCTAAATGTTTGTTTCGATCCATCTTTCTGGATCGAAACAAACATTTAGAGTACCTTCCTCCTTTTTTGAAAGAAAATTAAAGCATTGCGAACTTGGGCCGTCTCCTGAAGATGACATTACTAAAAAATCCGTGTAATGTTGGTCAATGCTCTATCGAATGCCGGTCAATGGTCTTTTAAATGCCGGTCGATGTTCTATGAAATGCCTGCCGATTATGTTATTTTCACTGGTCAATTTCAGTTCATGTTAACAAGAAAATGATGTTGTTGTTGTTATAAAGATTTATTCATCTGAGGCCCACATCTTACTTGTACGATGAACTTCATTTTATGCCTTGCTTCACGTGTCTGAAAATCTATCCAACCACAAATTCCTAAAATGTAACGCAGTTAGCTCTTCTCTCTAACCTTTAGCTCTTGTAAAATATATATGCTACCAGCGTCAGCGTTCCCTGCTAATTTAGCACAATCTCAAGACAAAACTCATTGGTAGCCTTAATATCATACGAAATATTGTGTCGTACTTGTGCATTATAATCACTTTTCATGATCACGACTGCGTAGGTACCTAATAAGTTTGTGTGCTGCCCTGTTGGTCTGGTCATCAGGGAAATCCAGGGAAAACCTGCATTTGTGTAATATTTTATCTACTGCGTACTTTTCTACCCTCCATTGAGACGAGTCATCCCGACCGAAATTTGGTCGGGAGGTTATTCAAAAGTATGATGGTCAATCAAAATAGTCACTCAGTCAAGCATTAAGTTCGAAATAAATACTGCAGTGAGTCCTTTCGTGGAACAAGAATAGTATGGTTTCTTATGAAAGGGAAAAACTAAACAATAGAATAATTTCGTAAAATTTTATTGAGTTCTGATTTAATTGCGATACTGCATTAAATACATAAATGTGATAATTTATATGTGTATTAAGACCACTATCAAAGTAGTTAATAATAATTTAGATTTGTCCGCTATACTTAAGCTTAAATTATAAAAGTCGATCTAGTCGACAAAATCATATTCTTAAACATTCATAACAACATTTATCTCTACGCAATCTAACATTTAATCCTTGGTTTGGATGTACTTGATGAGATCGATAACACGGTTGGAGTATCCGTACTCGTTGTCGTACCAGCTGATGAGCTTGACGAAGTTGTCATTGAGAGAGATACCGGCAGCAGCATCAAAGATGGACGAGTGGGTGTCACCAATGAAATCGGATGACACAACTTGCTCCTCAGTGTAGCCCAAGATACCCTTCAGGGGGCCATTAGCGGCCTCCTTAACCTTCTGTTTGATAGCGTCGTAGCTGGCAGGCTTGCCCAGGCGGACAGTGAGGTCCACAACTGACACGTTCGCAACGGGTACACGGAAAGCCATACCAGTCAGCTTTCCGTTCAGAGCAGGAATGACTTTGCCGACGGCCTTGGCAGCGCCAGTCGAGGCGGGAATGATATTCTGCTGAGCACCACGTCCATCACGCCACAGTTTTCCAGAGGGTCCATCCACAGTCTTCTGGGTAGCAGTGGTAGCGTGTACGGTGGTCATCAGACCTTCAATAATCTCGAAGTTATCGTGGATGACTTTAGCGAGAGGCGCGAGGCAGTTGGTTGTGCAGGAAGCATTGGAGATGACCTTGTGAGATGGGTCATATGCCTCAAGGTTGACACCACAAACGAACATGGGTGCATCAGCACTGGGTGCAGAAATGATGACCTTCTTGGCACCACCCTCCAAGTGAGCAGACGCCTTTTCTATGGTTGTGAATACACCAGTGGATTCAACGACGTACTCAGCGCCAGCCTTGCCCCATGGGATAGCTTTGGGGTCCCTCTCGCTAAAGACAGCGATCTTGTTTCCGTTGACAACAAGGAAACCATCGGCAATATCAACGGTGCCCTTGAAGCGACCGTGGGTCGAGTCGTACTTGAAGAGGTAGACCATGTAGTCAAGACCAATGAAGGGGTCGTTGATAGCAACGACCTGAGCGCCCTTCTCGACGGCAGCGCGGAGGACCAGACGCCCAATGCGGCCGAAACCGTTGATACCGATTTTGGACATGTCTGTAATAGAAAGAAAGAAATAATATTAACTTTATGCCATACTACTATATTACGGAAGGAACACCAGGGGTGTACCTACAGTTGTTATAGTACACTCAAATTTCGCCAGTGATATTTGAATCTCATGTACCTAATAGAGGTCAAGCCTATTGCTAACCGGGCAGAAATCCCGACTCCGAGCCGCTACTAAATAACTCCAATTCAAGATGGAGAATCATCGTAATTGATAGGCGAGTGAGTAATTTGCCGTACCAACATATATGTCTATATCTACTATACTTGTAATATAAATGTGTGTAGTATGATTTCATCACAGAGATAGCTGCAGCTGATAAAATAATACAATTTTATTTTTATCGGTAGTACAAGTTCTAATAACTATGTTTTAATATTACAATATTTACTAAGATTGCAAATGTATAATTTGACAGTATTTCTGGTTTTTCTTCAAGGAGGTGTGTCTCTAGCTAGAAGAACCAGTTAGTCAAAATTAGCAAGTTATAATCACCGGCAAATAAGATGGCAAAAGTCGTTAGATGCGCACAAGTCGTTTTTTAGGTCTCTTTGGTGGTCAAGCGGGACGCGGGGTATGAGGTAGCGTTGATCCGAGCGCGCGATTGGTGCATCAGTCGACCCTTGCCTCCCGCACCGCGCCTTCGTCCCGTTCGCTCCCGATTACATTTCAGTGCACGAAAATTGAACCCTTTGTTTTTGTTGTGTTAAACTTAAGTGTTGTTATTGTTTTCAAATTTAGGATAGAGTTCCTGAAAAGGCATAGCATACGAGGAAAGTATGCTCAAACCAGAGTTATACAAATTAATAAAATTGGAAAAAGAACAATTTAAAACATACAGCATTGACCAAACACTTGCAGAACACAACCATAGTGTTCTGCGATTGCGACTTTCAATATGATGCCAAGGGTAGTTTTATTAACGGATAGTGACGACGACTAGTTATTTTTTTTTTTATTTATATAAACTTTTTTGAATTTTAAATGCACGTTATTTATAACCCCTAATAAACTTGAATTCCTCTCCCTTCTTTTACTTTGTTCTATACAGACATGATTAAATATAAATGATGGCAATAACAATAGAATAATGACGATCAATAAAAGTTATCACTTTTTTGTGCCACTAACTGTACGATGCGCGAACTTACCCCCACTACGCCAAAATCTTGCCATCTTATTTGTCGGTGACTATAAATGACAGGACACCTCGCAAGGTCATTTACGAATGTCAGAAGACATGTCTCTGGACTAGTGGAATTAGTTAAAATTTAGTGGTAATCCTCACTGAAACCTCACATTGATTCCAATGATCTTACCTACGCTTTTTCTCAAAAAAAAAAACTCTTTAAATTACCTTATTATGTATTGATAACATTACACTACCTACATAATGTTTGGCATTTATTATGAAAATAATCTTGTTTGTATGCCAAGACTAAAAGCAGAAAAAAACTTGAAACAAATATTACGTGACAAGTACCAGTAGCAACTCGATGAATCATTATAAAACTAGCCATTTCCTCAAAGGAATGAGAAGAGAACAAACTATAGAATATTCATGGTGCAATTTCTCGTTAAAACATGTGAAATACATTTATTTTTCCGTTAATATTCCCGTATGTTCTGTCTAGCATTAAGGGCTGTTTTACTTTCGATACTTTCTATGGCTTTTATATGCGTCTAGCGATCACAGTGCATTTCAAGGTCATAGGAAACTCACTGGTTAAAAGTTTTGTTTTTATTTTAACGGGATCAATTTAGTATTGCAATAGAAAAATAAGTAGGCAAGAAGTATACTATATTGCAATGTAGGTACCTAGTAACTAGTTATCCAACATAAAAAAAACAACCACGTCAAAACAGGAAAAAAATAAAAAAAGGAAAAGTACCTACTTGTAAATTAAGAATTAATGTTCTTTAGTAAAAATAATGTCAATTAACGGACTTTTATAGCAAATCTACATAGCCAAATAATCATAACACACAGATTCTACATGAGACTGTAACTGGCCGAGCTGTTTGGTTGCACGTAGGTCAGTTACCGATATATAAATAGCAAATTCCGGAAGCCGATGATATAATCGTTTTGATTCTGCTGCACACATTTAGCATTGCATTTGTTTGATGCAAACTAAGATCAGCCTGATATGAGTGTAGGACGATTGAATAGGTACCGGCCGGTATGGAGGTCGTGTAGAGGTCACTCATAATAAAAACGTTAAAGAATACAAAAGTATACTACGAGAAGATATGAAAAAAGACCTAGCATATTCTTCAAAAGAATAAACAACTAAAGATACTCTACACAAAACTTTAACATATGTAAATTATTCTAAAAGTCGGCAAAATCACGAATCGCTACGTGGTAAAGAAATAAACGCAGGAAATTATGCAATACACCATTAATGATCAAAGTAAGCGTGAAAAGACAATGGAACTTTAAATTAATTAACTTGTAATTGTGAACACTTACCGGAATAAATTTATGTAGAAACAAGTAAATAAGTAACACCACGTATGCTCTCCACGGGATGGAGTCTTAAAATGTCAGCTGAAGGACAAGGCAGGACGGGCGTTGTAATAATAGACAACTTCCAGAAGATCAATGAATCATAGAGCACGCGAATGTATATAGACACGACAAAGCAGAAATGGCATGTTTTGCTTTGACATCTGTAATCAACTTTTTTTTGCCAGGACAGCGCTATTTAATTGCAAGTGGTATGTTATATTCTATTTCTTAATATTATGGCAAAGGTGGCAAACAAAGCGGATGTCAACCATTCTGTCAAAGCCAAAGGAAATTGAGAAAGAAAGTGGTATGTTGACACTTGAAAGCTCTGACAGATTTCTTAGAGTGGAAAAGTTTAATTATCTTTTTTATTATGTAAGGATCATAATAAAAAAGATAATTAAACTTTACTAAACTATTAAAATTTACACGCAAAATGTGCATGTATTGTCAATTGCTTGACGAAAAGTATTTCCCCATTGTAGAAAAAACACAAGATATTTATTTGTAGAAACATGAGTAAACACACAAGGCATGCAGGGTGTTCATAAACATAAAATATCCGTCATGTTCAGCCTTTGTGGCATACCAATATATAGGTAGGAATAGTCATTTCATACGTAGCTTTTAAGGTCATTATTTTTTCACAGTACACTATTCTATACTGATTTAATCTTCTTTTAGGATCATAGGCAGAATGCTCACTGTTAAAGTTTCATTAACACACGAATGGACTGCTAGCATAGCATAAGCAACTTAAATAAATAAGGAATTGTACAGAGGCCAGCACATCATATTATTTTACCTACTCACAGGTCTTGTTTGATACTACTCTACGGTCTCACCTCAATTATCTCGTGGATAGTCTATGAACTATAGTGATTGCATTTTGATTTACCGGTAACAAATATGGAAAAAATACCGGTTTTTCTACTTTGTAATTTATTTGACTTTGTAAAATTAAATGTTGAATAATATACCTGATTATATTTTGAATAATATAATTGTCAACGCTTAAAACGTTTTGTTTTTCAGGCACATTTTTGTAAACATCGTTATAGTCCACTGATACATCTCTTTGAAGCGGGTAATTCAAAACGTCAACCAATTTGTATTATTTAATATTACTAATGATTATTCAAAATCTATTATATGATTCAGTACAAGGACATCGGGAATGGTTATAAAAGTAGGAATAAATGGTTTCGGCCGAATTGGCAGGGTTATATTCAGAACGTGTCTTCAGACTCCCGGCATTGAGGTACAATGTTGCTTGCATATTTTGAGTCCCATAAAATCCTATGATCCATTAGCTATTGCCATCCATCCGTAGAGAGTGTTGGTGTGCATTTCATGAGTTAAATAACATATTCATATTTTTGAGTCTTAGTTGACCTCTAAGTTATTTTATTATTGCGTTATGTCTAGATGAGTCTTGTAAAGATAAAGGATTGTTTAGTAGACCATTCCGTCCTGCTATGGACTGTAGAGGTATTTCTTTCTGGAAAAAGAACCGAAAAACGTCGTTTTTTTTAAATACCTACCGGGGAGATATGAAGTATCGTACCTACAAAAACTCATTATGTAGAAGATGAAGTCTTTATCATCCTCCTGGCCGTAGTCTAATCTTTCATGTCAGTATAAACTGCAGCATTATAATGTAAGTACTTACTAGATTGCATAACTCAATATCTAAAAAACTGTTTTCCGTCTACTAGTGACCCCAAACGACTTTACCTTTGCTAATTTATTCTGCGTTGATTGCTACAGTTATCTGCGATTAACGACCCAGCAATCGACATAGAGTACATCTGCTATTTGATTAAGTTCGACTCTACACATGGCAAATTCAAGGGGAATATCACACACACAGAGGATGAAATTAATATCGATGGTAAATTATCTCTGTATTCATGTATTTAGGCTGTATTACTAGAAACATTGGTCACCCGAATTTCGCCAAGTAGGTATATAAAAGTCACAGATGTATGGAAGAAGAAGACATGCTGCGCCGACCCCAAATAAATTGGGATAAGGGCGGATGATGATGATATAAAAGTCTCATATTATGTAATATATGGCGAGTCTATTGCAATTAACCGGCCACAGATGTAGACTCCGGGCTGCTACTGAGAAATTCCAGGTGGAAGACCTATTATAACTACCCGACTCGGTAATCGAATTCATCCTTGTGCTCACCAGTAACACTTAAGACCAACTACGAGGCAGTCAGGCAGGCAGTTATTACATCATCTATTTTGTACAATGATGGCTTCAGGCTTCTCCATATAGGAGCCCCGATCTTTGTTGGTTGATTGGTAGCAGGTTGAATGGAAGTGGTCGAGGGTCGACGCGTCGTGGGTTAGGTGAGGTCATTAGCATTGATCTCCTCCTAAAATCTGATGGTGATGATTTGGTACAGAATGACTTAAGAATATTTTAGTCATGGGTCCGTGGGGTGAGCAGAACTCCAAATAGAAGCTATCAGCATTTACTAGATTTATCAGACAAATAATTTCATGTCCATTCCGCTTGAGTCGTATTTATCCGTCATAATTTGTAAGTTTTCATGGTGTACAATAAGTAGTATTCTATTCTATAAAACCTTTGTTTTTGACCTTTGATTTCTTGATTCTACTTTACCTAAAAAAAGTTATACTGTGCCTGACACGGTCTATTATTGACGACTATCAATTATTTATACATTTATAACAAAGTATTAAGTTCTTTACAGGTAAGATGATAAATATTCTGACGATTCATAACTCGTTGGGGGCACGGGAACTGATATAAAATGTTAAATTGATCTACCGCCCCCAGGCAACCCTAAGCTGCGATCGAAGCTAGTGAGCTAATCTGGTGATATTCACCCCATGACCCAGTGTCCCTTCAAAGTCAATTGATTTATATAATCAGAATCACATACTTACATTACCCGATATTAGATAAGCTATTAATATCCGTCCGGTATAGCCCTCAAAACTTGTTGTTAAGAAATAAAATAATTTTAACAGATCCATATTATGTTTCGTAATTTGTTTTGAAATGTTCTTATCGCATGTTATTGTTGAACAAGAAAACGCCTACATTTTTAACCTGTATGACTTCTCGAACAGTAAGATAGGGAAGATTACAGAGTTAAATTCGAACAGGGGCGCGGTACCTTTCGCCATCACGATGAGATACTATGTAACCTATGACCCTACGTTTTGCGTAGTTTTAAGGATGGCATATGTCTATTAGGCAGGCAGATGGAGATTATATTAGGTGGGTAAGGGCCGTAAGTACATACCTCAAACTTATCTCATCATCATCATCTACCTAGCCTTTTCCCAACTATGTTGAGTCGGCTTCCAGTCTAACCGGATGCAACTGAATACCAGTATTTTACATGTGGCGACTGCCTATCTGACCTCCAGAACCCAGTTACTGGGCAATACGATACCTCATACTTACCTAGTAATCTAAAATCGCTAAACTCCAAAAAGGCTGGATTTGAATGTTTTTTTTTGTGTAGTAATATTTGAGTGGGTCCCTGGGTCAAGGGTGGTTTAGATTCACGATTGGACTAGGTAGATGACGCTGCGATCAGGCAGTACAACGTCTGTCGGATCCACTGGTATGAAATACATAAGAAATCGTTTCAGTTCGTACAAAATAGGGATCCATATTTTGTTATCAGTTTTGAATGTAAAATACCGATGTTTGGTACATAATGGAGTGAGAATAAACATAATATGCAATTTTAGCTAAGATGAGCCGACAGTTAGGTGACTTGGGTAACAATCTTCGCAAACATACCCGTAATATCTACAGCAGAAGATGTACAGAGGAAACTCACGTACACAAACAGCCAGACCCGGAACAATTACCTGTAGGTCATACAAATATTTTTTCCGTGCGGGGATCGAACCCACAACACGCCGCGCAACAGCCGATGGCTCAACCACTGCGCCAACCGTGTCGTCAATGTCAAATTTCTTTGAAAGATTTTCAACTTTATTGCAAAATCATAAGCTTCTTATTTAATTGGGAGAATTTGACAGTTTGGAGTAGCTTGATGTGCTGGTGTCTGTACCTGCCTACTGTATCAGGGTACTGTTGGGACTGCCTATTATTTTAATTTTACTAGCTGACCTTAGTTTAAGGTTAAGCACACTTATACCAAAAAGTAGCCCCACAACAAGCCTTTTAGCCTTTAGTTTTAAGTAGTGTAGATACCATAGCTACTTTTGGACTGGAATCTATAAGTACAGGATTGTAGAATAAGAGTTGGCTGAGGCTAATTTTAAACTTTGATATTTAAAATTATCATTTCTTTTTTTTGTAAATTGAATAATAATAGGTTTTGTTATACCGACAACGAGTCAGCTGATACACGCCTAGACGAACGTCTGCGCTCGCGCATTCTCAATTTATTACTTGTTTGTTGCGTAGACCTATTCCTATTGTACTAAGCCTAAGTTAGTTAGTAGTTAACGGGTAGCAATAAAACGAGTGACTGTAAATTACAATTTTAAGTGTCAAAATTAATTAATTTGGGTTATATAATTACTAAGTGAGCGACTGACTGTAAGTGACGAAAAATCAACAGAATAGTATCTTACAAACATTAATTGGAGTTACTTAAAATACAAAATGTACTAACCTAACCTAACCTCACTTAGAAAAATCGATTCTATCTTAATATTGAAGTTGCCCTCTCTGTATTTCCAGTCGCTCACTTAGTAATGTAGTCGCTCGGATAAAATTTTAATATATGAAATGGATTTATCACAATCCACTTTTTGTAAGCTTGTTCTGGATTTTATTATTAATCAATATTCGTCGTTAGTTTAGTTAATTTTTCGCTTACTCAAATTCATACCGCTCAAGTTATTAATACAGTATGTCATCATCAGTCGCAAAGCTTTTTTTTAATCGCTCGTTTTATAATTCCCCGTAGTTAACTAAGCATACTTTCGTACAATACATAACAGTTATACAGTCAACTGAAGTTTTACTACCTTCTTCGCTGAACCAGCCACAGCACGCGCCAACACTTGCTCATGTGACGGTAGAGCATTGAGGACTTTTATAATAAAACTTCTATGTACTAAATACCCATGTTTGCCAACCAAAAAATGATTTAATTTGATTTAACTAACAACTCCTTGTTCCCGTATCTACAGATCGGATAGTAAAAGTGTTTCGCGACAAGCTCCCGCACACGGTGCCGTGGCAGGTTGCTGGGGTACAATACGTCATCGAGGCCTCTGGAATGTTCACCTGTCTTGAGAAGTCTTCGGTAGGTTTTGTATACTTACTTCTTCACTCTAAAACCAACGTTACACACTTATTAATATTTGATCCGAGTGTTCTGGGTATTTGCTATGTATAATAAAAAATATCTATCTATATAATGTATTGTATTAAGTATATCAGTCATCTAGTACCCATAACACAAGCTCTACTTAGTTTGGGGCTAGATGATGCTGTGTGGATTGTCCAGCATTATTTATTTATTAAGTTTCTCATACACATATCTTTGATTCTTTTTATTGATACCAAATAATATTGTGGGCTCTGCAGCACCTAGGTAAAAACACACGTTGCATTTTTGTTGTATCAATCTAAGTTTTTGGTATTCCTGGTGGTCTAATTTTCGAGTGAGCCAAGTCAGTTCACAAGAACAAATTTCCCCACGTCTTGTGAATTGTCTGGTGAATTGTTTAGGATACGATGGGACTGACATACGCTAAGCGTAAAAAAAAAGAATACAAAAAAAGGACGAAATACTTTTTTTAAAGTGGCTTTCTTCCATTTTTTCCGCCCTGAATGATTCTAGTGGGGTATTTATTGTTTGCTACAAAGTGATAAAACAACTAAAAAATTGTATAAACCACTCCACTGCTGGGCAAAGGCCTTCCCCAATTCTTATGGAGACGATTGTCTCCATCTGCTTAACCTTTTCCCCAACTATATTGGCACCGACTTCCAGTCTAACCAGGATGCAGCTGAATATCAGTATTGTTTAACATAGAAGACATAATGACGCAGCTATATTTTGTTATGAACTCAGGGTCATCTGGCCAGTGACAGCGTGAAGCGCGTGATAGTGACAGCTCCCAGCGGGGATGTACCCATGATCATTCTGGGCGTCAATGACCATAAACTTAATGCAGGTAATAATTAATCATGTTTATTAGCGATGAGGGTAAACGATTTGCTGAATGTGTTTGCATACAATTGAGGGGGTTGTGTTCTAATTAGACTGGGGAATTATTCGTGTTGAATTTGAAAGAAAAAAAACGGTAAGTCTTTATTTAAAGGAGTGAAACAGCAATGAAGTAGGGTAGCTTTTCTGATATAGCTATTCCAATCTGAGAAAGAGTGGGGTGGTGGCCATTGACGGAGCTAGAGATTATGTCTAGGGGCAGCAACTGTCCAGCTGAACTAAACAGTCATGTAATGAGGTGCCCCCCCCCCCCCCCTCCCCCTGCTATACTGACATGGTGGTGGCCTTAAATCATATCCACACAGGTTGACATCCATCTATGATATAGCGAATCCTGGCCTTGCAATGGAAAGCACGTTAAGCCGTTGGTCTCGGCAACGCAGATCTACGACCGTCGGTATGGGTAATCACAAGGCAGGTGGGAGAGACTAGGCAGATGATGGTGAGATCTTCCGAGGAACTACGTATAACCATCGTACCTATTTCTACCGCTAAGCAGCGTTGCGGTGGCTAAGGGTATGGGTGCTGGTATCACTACACGCCCAGGAGAAATTTCAGTTGTGTCTGGTACAAACATGCCGATGTGTCGGTCAGCAATGCCTCTGCTGCGACTCCTCTGGTAGGCGATATAACTACTATATGTGGCCTAGATAACTTACACCTTCTGCTAGATTTCCACCTAACAACATAAAAACATTATTTTCTTGTCTGCTCTCCAAGAAGTTATGATGATAAATAATACAGGGGACATTTCATTCATGTATATGACCAACTGAACATATTTTTTTATGTTTATGAAATACATAGTCCCTTACTGAAACTTGTACTTACTACTACTTGTAATATATTAAATCAAGTAGAAAAAAAATCTTAGATGGCAGGTACAGACGCTAGCACATCAAGCTATCCCTAACTGTCAAATTTTCCCAATTGAACATAAACCTTATCCTTTTGAAATAAAGTTGAAAAACTATTAAATAAATTTGACAGATTGGAGTAGGTTGGTATGCTGGCCTCGGTACCTACTTAACTTATCAGATTGTGCGTCGATGTTCCTTCCACCACTCTGAATACTAGGAAAAATACCTACCTACAGATAACTTTTTTTTTGTTGGGATTGTGTTATTTATTTAGTTTCCATAAAAGTGATATTACAGCCAATCTGTGTGGGGAGCTCGCTACGTCTACCCGTAGGTACTTATATTAGGCATACAAACATCAATGAAATTGTTAAGTAAATTTAAAATTAAATCAAGTGATGGTTTACACTTGAAAGCAATACGTACTCTGCCTAGTAAATTCATAACATAAAAATAAAATCTACTTATTACAATTAGAATAAAAAATCGGATAACTTGAGAGAATGAAATCATTAGGTATGTCCATAGTTATTCATTTACATTCAATTATTTAATACATTATTTTTTCAATACTTATAATAATTACTGAATAAAAACATTTTGCAATCAACAGTAAAGCCAGGCTCTTTATATAATTTTAAATTGTGTCATTTTTAATGATATTGCGTACTGTATTAAAAATTATGAGTACTTTCACCTCCAGAAAGATAAGCAATGAATTTTAAAGTCACCCTGTGTAGGCACAAACGTTTAGCAGTTACAAAGATATCCATTCACAACTCAGGGTCGCGAGTTTAATTACCGCATCGGGACAAACACCCGCAGATAGAAGTGATATCGTTCGGCTTCAGTACCTACGGGTGGACGTAGCGAGCTCCCCACACAGATTGGCTACAATATCACTTTTATGGAAACTAGATAAATAATACAATCCCAACAAAAAAAAACACGGTATGAGTGAAACTTTTTTTCGCATTGTAGAGATTTAACTAAAAACAAATAGCGTGGAGCGGCTGGTCTGTCGGCCGCGGAGTAAGGGTTAAGTGAAAGCACTTAACCCTTACTCCGCGGCCGACCGTCACGCGACATGCAATAGATTGACGAAAAAGTTTGGAGCGATGTAATAAGTTTCACTTTAAAATGTTATCTGTAGGTAGATATTTCCAATAGTATTCAGGGTAGAAGGGATATCGACTCACAATCTAAGAACATAAGTTGAGTAGGTACAGAGGCCAGCACATCAAGCTACTCCCATCTGTCAATTTTTCCGAATGACTGTTTGGTTGAGCTTGATGTGCTGGCCTCTGTAAAAGATCATGATCTGAACCCCCGGCGACGATCAGTTTGCGGATGAATGGACGAAGATTCTATTGGCATGTCAGAAGTACTGTGACAGGGGTTCACGAAACTTATGTAACCTTTTTATTGGTGTTTTTTGACCTCAATTTTATATTTATATTACTGTTAGGTATGTGATTAAACTATGTATTTAATTGTTGTAGTAATTAGTACTCGAGCAATATAACTGGATTTAGGTAAGCTTATGTTTGAATTATCATAGCTTACCTGACTACCTTACTGTACCTTAAAAAAGGGTGTACTAGCTAGTCACTAAAATGGTACTTCAACATGTCCAATTTTCAGAACAAAAGGTCCTATCATGTGCCTCAAGCACGCTGTACTGCCTGGCGCCCATAGTGAAGGTTCTAGAAGAAAACTTTGGCGTGACAGAAGGTTTCATCACCAGCATACATGCCATGACGCCCTCGCTCAAGCCTTTGGATGGACTGTGCTTGAGGGGAAAGGTAACTCTCTTCGATATTATTGATTTACGAGCTAATAGGGTATTCTAGGGAGTAGCTCGTGGCTAAATAGAAACAGCCGCACGGCTTGATCGAAGGTTAAGCTACGCTTGCCGAGGTCAGTCTGAGGATGGGTGACCGTTCGTAACATATCGAGACTCCTCCGTGCCTCGGAAAACACGTTAAGCCGTTGGTCCCGGCTGTCATTTGTAGATCTTTGACAGTCGTTACGGGTAGTCAGAAGCCCGAAAGTCTGAAAACCAGTCTTACCAAGGGGTATCGTATTGCCCAGTAACTGGGTTGTGGAGGTCAGATAGGCAGTCGCTCCATGTAAAGTACCGGTATTCAGCTGCATCCGGTTAGACTGGAAGCCGACCCCGTTGGGAAAAGACTAGGCAGATGATGAGCGAATAGGGTATTCTTATATTCAATTATCCTCCGATCATCCCTGGTCAGACACATACGTTTTAAATTATGTGTAGTGCATCCTATTCGCTGTCAAGACATAAAGGCTGTAATGTAAAATATTGCTATAACGCGATGGCTATGCGTTGATGTCATCATTTATACCTACACAAAAGCAAAACAAATAAAAATGAAATCATTTTTTTTGTAGCAGTAGAAAACAGTAACAAAAAATATAACTTTTTAATATACAATCAAGTAAAAACTATCACAAGTAATATAGAAAATGTAATGTGTACTTATAAAAATGCGAGAAAGCGTTTCTTATTGCAATTTGGGAACATTTTCCTATTACTTATTTGTAGGATGTTGTATTGTTCTACTTTACCTGCGAATCATCTATCGAAGCACTCCAGGTAGGGTATGTCTTACCGTCATGGATTACCTCAAGAAAATGAAGACAATTTATCATTAAAAAAAATTGTTGCTAGTATCAGAAACGGTTCAATTGTCATGTGTCTATAGCGAGAATAATGATTTTGATTAGTATTATTACTTCCTATAGTCGCATTTACCTTTCAACCAAAGTATTACTACTATAGTATGTCTTCATTAGTTTATTTAAATAAAATGAGACCCCAAACACTGTAAAGAAATGTACTAGTGTAAACAATCAATTTTATTTATTTTAATATACAAAGTACTACAAAGCAACGACTTTATTTAAAACTGACAAAATCCTGCAGAGCTAATCACACTAGCATATTATTATTCGGGGTAAGTCAAAAAGAAAACAGCAAAAACGATAAAAAGCTATTTATATAATTCCCCCACTTGACCTAAATTTCAACATCCCGTTTGGGCTCAAAGGTGCATTAAAAAAGTTTTTTTTTTTTCACTTACTATATACAAGCATTTTACAAGTCGATATCATTAGCAATTTCTGAAATAAGCAGCTGTGATCGACAGACAGACAAAGTAACACCATAAAGGTTCCTTTTTATCATCTGTTACGGGACGCCAAAAACGAAAATTAGCTCCCTAACTAATTTAATATTAAAAGAAAACATAAAATTTTAAAAGTCACATTTAACAAAATCTGACCTTCCCCCACCCTATTTAGTTCATGCCAGGGACGTATTTCAACCATGTTTTCCTTTTACCAGCATTGGCGCGACCACAGGAGTATCCATCAGAACATAATCCCGGCGAATACTGGGTCGTGCAAAGCTCTAGCCAAGATCATCCCACAGGTGAAAGATAAGATGACTGGACTCGCTTTTAGAGTTCCCATTGTCAATGTTTCAGTGCTCGATATGACAGTCAGGTACGTTGGTGTAAAACTTTTTGTTTTTGTTTGTGCCTTTTTTTGTTTGTTTTTTTTTCTGTTGTTTTTGTTTGTTAGTCTACTTAACTTAAGTTTTGAATTTCGTGTTCCGTAACTTGTAGCTGAATAATTAGCTAGAAGCTTCAAACCTATATTTGGATTCGGAGAGATCGACCTAAAGGAACTGCGAACAACAACTTCAATTTTTTGCACTATTTTACCTACGTTTTGAACTGTATGTTTTTCTCCACACAGACTAGATACCAACACATCGCTACAAGATATTATCAAAACAGTAGAACATGCAGGCAGAACATTTCTTCAAAACATCATAAAAATATCAAACGAAGAAGCAGTATCCTCTGACTTTATCGGAGACAGCTACTCGTGCATTCTCGACGCTGACTCCAGTTTACAATTAAAACCAAACTTTTACAAAATCATATGTTGGTACGAAAATGAGTACTCATACGCCTGTAGGGTTATAGACTCCATATTTTTTTCGGAAAGGCAATTTAATAAGCCAGTGAGACTACCATGTAAGATGACGTATGTTCGAGCGAAGCCTACGAAAAGGCAAGATGAGGTACTACAAACTGAGTGTAATACGAAAGAGAAATCGATGGAATGCAATGACGATGTTGCTAAGAGTAGCACATCAGCTCAGGAGACTGCGTGTAAACGTAAGCCGCTCGTTCGAGCGGTGATTCTAAGGAAACCGTTGTCTTCACATAGCTCCGGGACCGCCGCTACACCACCTACGGTCAATCGCGATACTAAAAAGAGAAATGAGCTATTCAAAATATGGAATGACAATAATGATGCCCAAAAAAATGCTGTTAGGCAAAATAGAAGCACTTTCTTTCACAGTTGCATGTCACTTGGACCAAAACAAGCGGATAACCTTGACTGCATGAAAGCTCAGCAACGATTGGAGAATGTCAAAAGAGAATTCTCTAAGATGGTTAATATTACCGAAGATTTGCTCAAGAAGTCGAATTCTAATAAATTGCAACTTGGACCTGCGACAAAAAGTCCTTTAGGAGATAAGTTGGGTGCTAGTGGAGGATCCAAGGAGTCCAAAACTCTCTTAACGCTAAATAATTTACCAGGAAATAGTTCAATATTCGACGTTTGTGGTGATTGCAAGAGTAGGTTAGATACTAATCCTACGGACTGTACCAATGTGGAAGTACGATGCTTTACCTCTAATCAACAAAACGAAGATAATTCAAATAATGAAATAGCAAATGCAGTAAAAAAAATAATTGTAAGTAATAATAAACCGTACCTAGCACCTACTCGTGAAAAAACTACGCGGTATGCAATTCAGAACACTGTTGCGAGTTTTCCTTCAAAGGTCATAGCGCAAAGTAACTTAACAGCTAAGGTGAATGAACCCTCAATGAAAAATAGGACATTAATGAACGCTTCTATGTATTTTAAGAGGCAAATGACAAAAACTAACCACAATCTTTTGGATACTATATGTAAGGAATCACCAGTTCAGTGTGACATAATGAAGCAGAAAGGAATAACTCTAAAGCATAATTCCGATGATGCCATAAAGAAGTGTGTGAAAGAAAAGAATGAGAAAGAAAAGGAAGTGGCAGAAAGGGAGGTGAAAGAAATGGAAGTGGAAGAAAAGGAGATGGAAGTTAAAATTACAGAACCTGGTGAATCACATGAAGATGTGGCTACAGAAATAAAAGAATATCAAGAGCCCGACCCGCCGAACCCTCCCGAAACAATACTCGATAAAGAATTGGATAAATATTTACACAAAAAGGACTACAATATGCGTGTCATTGACGGAGAACTGCAAAAGCGAAATATCGTATTAGTGAACGATGAAAATCAAGTTAATTCTGAAGCGAACTTCAAACCCCGTAATGTGAACAGTGAGCAAGTGACTGTGGAAAGCGATATGCGTCACAAACATTTTAATAAGCAGATCCTGGAGACCTTGAAGAAAAAGATTCCCGTGCCGGTGGTGATAGTACCGGAGGAGCCATCGAAATCCTGCAGTCCCAAGGGAACAGCCACTACTATAAGCAATCGGAACGGCATAGGAACGAAATCCGACCTCTACGACAAATTGGATAGTGCCAGCGCCACGAACTCTACCAATTCATTCGAAGCTGGTGAGAGGAAATCTCAAATTCTTCAAATCTGCGACTTGACGAACTCTTTAGAGGATTTGGCACGTTTGGACAAGATTTGCCGAATAATCGAGATCTCCGACGAACTATCGGATAAATTATTCTCGTCCTTGGAACAGGCGAAACTCACGGGGTTACATCAGAAAAAATGGTCATTCAGAGATCTATGTGAAAGGATACAGTTAGACGATTTCTGCAACAAAGTGTTTGGTAAAACCAGAAGTTGACTTGGTAAATTGTGATGTGTGAAAATTAAAACAATGTACGTATTATATGAAATACATCTACTTTTATTTCAGGCACTTGTACGGTAAGTTTTATTTCTAATGGCGTACAACAGATCATCATTAATATCATACATACATACATATAATACCATACTATGAATTACTGAAAGTATAAAAAATATGATTTCATTATCACAGAAAAATCTTGTATTTCGTAAACGCGTAAAAAAGCATCAGGTACATTCGTAAATAAAATGACATATTTGCCGCAATATGGGCTAAATCATAAAAATAACAAAGCTTGAATTAAATGAAAGAATGCAAGTTACCCAATGTTCGCTGTTTCTGTGTGTCTTAAAAGTTTCATGTTAAGATTTATGATGGTGCGTGGGAATATGGCGTCGTTCATATCGACGAAGTCGGCGATGACAACGTTCAGGGGTGAGCGCGAGACGTTCTTGCGGTCCCGAGGGGGCGGGCCCGGGGAGAACTTGGCCAGCTCGGGCAACACGTCTCTTACTACTGGGACGGCACATTTTTCGCGTAAACTTGATATCCACCTGAAATGTTATAAATTATGTTTTATTGTTGCAATATATTAAAATTTGAGAGCCCAACGTCCATCAGTTGACTTTGAAGCTGGTTGGTGCATGGTTTTGACAGCCTTCTTTGTTTAAAACATGCACCGTATGGTTTAGACGCGGTGAGAGGATGAACGATAGGAGAATACCGAAAGATGTATAATATGCTAACGCCAGGCCGGGACGCCCTAGAAAGACTTTGACCAGTGTAAACGTAAACGAACCAAAGTGAATATGTGAGGATCGTAGCAGGTAGCATTCTATAGTTTCTGCATACCCTCATGAGCAAGGCTCGATTGTATGTACTTATGTATGAATCGTATGCCGAAAGCCGTTACCGCTCACTCTCCACTTCTCCGGTTCATAATCTATCTATATGTAAAAAAAACACGTCGATATGCATTTGTAATATTGAGTAGGATTCCTCACCGGAGCACAATGAAGGTAGGCGTCGGGGTGAGCACGGCCTGATGCACGAACCCCGTGCTGGGGGGCCTCTCGACGTTGCGCAGATAGTTCAGGAGTCCCGAGATGCCGTCCTGTTGTGGCCACGGCGACGGCATCATCTGCGGCAGCCAGAACTCGCCCGTCGAGGTTACCGTCTCGTTCCGGTATACTACTATCACCTGAAATGTTTTATGTGCACTTGTACGATTTATTTATTAACGATTTCATTTGGTTGTAAGAGTAGGGTAAGACCAAATAAATGATGGAAGGACTGTTGTTTATTCGATTATTGTCAATTTTCACTTCCAAAACCCGAGAAAGTTTGTAACAGTCTTTACATCTATAGTTCGGCCGAGCGCGCCGTCGTAGAAGGGCGAGACGCAACCTTTTAGCGGCGACTGACGGCATGTTTCAGAAATATACTGACTGACTATATATTTTTGTGATAATAATAATATTCCTCACCTATACCTATATACTAAATTTCAGATTTTAGAAATTTTGCACGTGTACCGAATTTTTACAACTTTAACGCGTGACTGACGAACCCGGTTACAAGATTTGCATGACTGACGATCGTAAAACTTATTTTTAATTAATTAACTGATCGTAAATATTTTTTTAGGTTTTAGAAAGTAGTTGCGAGATATACCTATTCTTTTTACAAAATTGAACCTACCCCGCGCCGGATGGGTGACGGCAGGCTATTGCTCCACCAATGTGGCGTTATATCAAAAATCAGCCTTTGGAAAATGCTTGCAGTTTTTGGTCGCTCACCTCTCACGACTACTACCTCAAATAAATTGGGATAAGGGTAGCAGAATGATGATTAAAAATGTATGTACGCACATAGACATAGGATACCAAAAATATGAGGAAAAAATTAATAAAGTACCTATGGTTTTTGCAATATTCACGAAGTTGAGCGGGTCTACGTTGTGTGTCTGACGTGCAGACTAGTGGCCAGCACATCAAGCTACCCCAAAGTGTCAAATTTCTTTGATATCATCAGGTTCATGTTCAATTGGGAAAATTTGACACTTTTGGGAAGCTTGATGTGCTGGCGTCTGTACGTACACAATGTTTTCTTTGTACGTAAGCTAAAGCCGACTCCACGCATACAAAAACAATGTGTACGTGCATCTACACTCCTACACACACACACACGCAAGGGCAACCCGCATTCGTGAATTCCAAGAACTATAGGTACAAAGGTATTTCCGAGTATCGATTGAAAGTTATTGGGTTAATAAGAAAAAGGGCAGTTAGTAATTCAATTATTACAATCGTAAGCCAGCTATTAAAGTTATAGAAGTATGTGCTGAAGTAATTTGTATGAGGCCGTAAACGAAGCTTAATGGGCTACAATTCATTGTAATGGCCATCGTAATGGGTAAGTAAATGCACAAAAAATCTCTAATAGTTTGAAAAACATATTTCTCAGTCAATTAGGCACTAGAAATATTTATGAAGTGAGTATGTTGAAACTAGCGGCAATGTGCTGTGACGTTTGTGAAAGCTTATAAAATAATCATAGTTCTAGCGCTATCTACGTCATTATTGTGGCACGTTCATGTAGTATGATATTTATTCCCTAACATTTAGCAGTCAATTTAAACGGAAATTCATGGAAACGTCCAAATGACACAAGCCATCATGCAGTGTCTCTAATACGTTACTGCTTTTCTAGAGAGCATTATTAGATTTGGCAGACAACAATGATTAAGTTCCTAATTATATTTTGTAACCATAATAATGGGTATTATTATGGTTACAGGGAACAGAAACAAGCTTCTTAAGTGAGGTCTAAGTCATAAGATAAGATGGCTTGTTTATCAACGGTTGCTCCATCCACTGATGTATGGTTGGGTAGCATTTGTCAAAATATGTCTTCTATGTCACTTGTTATTTGTTTGTAACATTCTTTGGATAATAGTATTATCACGTTTCAATGCCATCACAATTTTAGTGTCAGAGAGAGACGGAACTGTGCATGACCAATAGTACCATCCCTTTTTCAGACTAGCAGCGCAATGGCATTAATACTTCATAATAAGACCCCTGGATGGCAAACACGCCAACGCCTACCTTATTTTAAATGGTGTCGCAGATTTGTTGGAGAGAGACAAAACTGCAATTACCCATCTACTAGAAATTAACTAATTATGCCAGCACCCATACTCTTCAAATCACAGTATGGTAATACTTCCCCGGAAGACCTTCTTTACCAATTTTATAACTTCTAGATTTTTGATATTTTGTTTCAGTTTTCGCTTTGGTATTCATAATAATGATGTCTATTTAATGTGTGTTTTATCTGTGCAGAGTAAATGTAATGCTAAAACGTACCTGCATTTTAAGTCTATTGAGCGAGTTGAGCGTGATTGCCTGCAGATCTATTTGGCGTGGCACTAGTCGTGGCCCATACAGATCCAAAAGATACATCCTCAGTCTGTGATGGTCTTGACGGGTGAAATCGTAGAAATGCTGACAGTCTAGGATGACCACCTGAAAAGTTTCAGAAGGACTTCAAAGGTTTTTCAAAGGAGATAGCTTAGGAGCAATATCTGCAAACTGTTACTGGTCCTTTGGGCCTAATGATATTTATTACAGTCTACTATGTTGCAAATTATCAACCTAACCATATACTATTTTATTTGGAGGTGGGTGTCCTCGTTGTTTTCTTCAATGGAAAATAATCTATGTTGCAATTATTCGTTTGTCCTTTTCTGTTGTGCAAGCACAAGTAAAACGCATGCCAAAAATATTGGCCAGTCATTGGTATGTAGGGCTCACTGCATATTTTCTGATGTTTCTTTGTGATAAGGTAGTAAGTAAACATTACATACCTCTCCAGGATGTGTGTCAACAAACTTCTTGACTTGAGCCAAAGCTGTAGTTATTTCTTCACCATATAATCCATGAGTAAAATAGAAACTATTTTCTTCATCAGCCTTAGTAGCCAGTCTTAGGTCAAAGTATCTGCAAAGCACAAAAGTTAACATTACAATTACATTCAGAGGAATACTGTAGAATATAGCTCAGACTTACATTTATTTATTTTGTGCGTAGGTCTTTAAATGCGCTATTTGAATATTTTATGAAGCCATTTTTGTGTTACAGTGAGAGATAATTAGTCAGCAGTTGTGCTAAATGTGCTAATTGTTACTTCAAAGATACCTAATGCCAATGAGAAGTTGGTGCCAAGTGTCACTGGCCTGCGTTATGGTCCATCGTAAAATCGTACCTCGGAATAAAGGGTACAGTCGGGTGAGTATTGGTTCAGCGTCTGGGGCTACTGCACTAGACCTTGTTATGCCATATGTCATGGAGTCATGGCTTCCTGTAACACCAATTAAAATGTTTGAGCTGGTACTTCAGTCTGGTTGTATAAATGTTTATTTGACGAATAAAAGTAGATATAACTAAAATACCAGCTGAAAGACTTCTTTGTAAGAGTCAAATTAAAGAAAATATTATGTAGAAAATAGTATGAGATTTTAACATTTTTTATTTCACTGATTTTATGCATCAAGTTATCAATCTACATATTTGCAATTCTCCTTTGTCCATGCCTGACAACTTCAAAGTCACAGTTCAGCTAATAGATATCTAGGTCAAGGACCTACTTAACAGAAAAAAGTTAATGTTTAAATATGTATCCAGTGAATTCTCTATAAAATATCTATATTACCTGGTATAGCAAGATATATCAGAGGCATATCTTTTATTGATGAATGCAGGTCACTCATCCAGTGTTCTAGACGAACATTTTGCGCTTTTATATCATCACCCATTATTGCAGCTGAAAACACAAACAAAGAGTTTTTATAATAACACAAGTTATTGGAATATAAATTCAAATTACGAACGTACCTAATTTATTTTGACATACTGACCAGTGAACACAGTTTGCGAAGAACAAAAGATTAAACCTTCCTACCTTGGAACAGAATTTACAACCGCGATTGCTTTTAATTACAAAGGGATCACGTCATACTTGCAAAGTACAAACTAATTACGCTTACGATTAGCGTAGGCCTTTCGACACTAATTCTGTACTTCCATATATATGCACACTGGGGACATTTTCAGTCATGAAATTGTAAAATACAACTAATGTGATACCCATGCATATTTAATCATAAAGATTAGACGTTGCATTGTTAATGAGAATGACGATCAATACAAAGGAATAGCCGACTGTCTTCCTTCCTATCAAATTTAGTCTTATAATACGTCAAAATCAAATGACAGAACAATGACATTAATTAAAGAACATTGACATTTATACTACGTTTTGTTGTTGCTAAACTACAAAGTTTTCTAATATTTAAAAAACGCGTTTTGTTTTCTATTTTCTAATACGTTGTTTTCATAATAAAGTCACTAAAATAACTTGACAAAACAAGTTTATTTACTGGTTTTACAAATGCTTATATATGTAGCTTGCATATTATTATGGTTTGATGTGGTTGTTCTATATCCTGTTTGGAATCTTGGGGCTAGAGTGTGTTTTTTGCGGATACTTTTTAAAAGGATTATTTTTCATTTAGTTGAATATGTACTTTCACGTCATTATCAGCTCGCTTAATCCTTCGAGTCCGAATGTGGATGAAAAAAACATGAACTCTCCAAGTGTATGAAGTCATTAGTGAAAGTTCCTAAATGATTGGAATGAGAGTTGGAGGATGATAATGTCGTAGTGAGTTTCATTAAGGCCAGTTTACGGCCAGGTTTCCCGTTTTGATGAACCAGGAAGTCAATTCAGAAAACAGGTATCATGTAACTAGAACTAACGTGTCGCTACGACTAAAAACAAACTTGGTAACATTATCCGATAATCTGGTATGGTTCAAGAGTTATCAAGAACTTTTATCAAACAGGTAAGAACTTAGTTTAAATATGCTGTATTAGAAAAATAGTAGATAGGTACACTATAAAAAACATAATATATAATTGTTTACATACCTATTAAAAACAAACTGAATCCAAACTTCATGTTAACACACATAAAAAGTTTGTCGCACGTGTGGGTAGCGGTAAATTCGCCGGTGTTCTCCAAAATATTAACAACAAAAAACGGCACTTATTAACCGAACAACCGATGATGATACTTGCACAAAGTTTTGGCACGTGTGTTACTTCGCCAATGTAAATGTACTCTGCCGAGATTTAACTAAAATGAACTTAACATGCACCTCAATGATATCTAACAAATGTAAATATATTAATCAAGAAGTAGGGTTAGGTACTGTTGCTATTAAAGCCAGTGCACAAATTGTTTTGCCAATATGAGAACGATGTCCACTAGTTTGATTAGGTGAAAGGAGACGTTTTTTACCTTTGGTGCTCCAATATTAGCATTGACCTTGATTACATTGGGTTCGCCATAGACTGGCCGATTAGAGGGAAAGAAACGGGCCGGTAAACTTAAATAGCTACAAACAAAATGATGTTTATAAATATAGTAAACGTGATTGCGAGATAACATTGTGCTTTTTCGTTGTATTTTCTACACATCTGCGATGTTATGTTCCAGTAGCAAGAGAAAGAAAATAGTAATAACCGCCGGACCGCTCAACACGGAGCTCAATATGGAGGAAAAACTGCATTAAAATGGACATCTAAAGTTCACCTAAGACTGAATATATACTGTTGATGTGTTAACTTAAACCTGTTTGGTATCGTATCACTTGGTGTGTATGGCAGTGGTTAATTGTAGTTAAGCTTGACATAATAGATAATGTCACGGACATACAGGGTGGAAGGGACACCAGCGCACAAATGGGCTGCGAAAACCAGACGAAAATTTTCAACGCTGGATAGTGTTGAAAATTTTCGTAGGGTTTTCCTATTTTTGTCGTATTTTTCTGCTTTAAAATCTCATTTGGACAGGTACACATCATTATTATTAATTAATTCAGAAGTAAGTTATTCACTTCTTTAATTAAATATGTAATTTGGTCAGATATTGCCCAAGATTTTTTACAATTTTAAGTAAAAAAATACGATAAAGAATCAAAATCATGTAAAGTTCGCGTTAAGTAAAAAGAGCGCTCACGTGAACTTGAGCAGTGTTTGTGTGTCTTCCTCCTTCCTTTCCTTCCTCCTCCCTTCCAATTTGAATAAAATTGTAGTGAGGTAAGTATTATTATAAGCACAGATCATAGGAAGAAGTTTTTGTGACTTTAAGATCCATGATTAAGAGAATCCTTACGAGTTTCGTCATTCTGGAGATCGAAAGAGAAAACGACCTCTCCTTTCAACAAAATATGTTTATAAATTCCTCCGTGAACTAAACAAACAGCTCGTATCTAATGCCCCTGATGCGTGCTACCTAGGCAATAACGTTTGGGGTCACTGGTAACACACGCAGCTCACTGATACATATTGCCCAAGGTTGAAATGGATTTAAATAAATTTTAATGAATTAAACATCCAAAATTATGTAGCTATAGCCTAGTCGCCCGTTATAACATGGGTCTTCAAAAATAACTAGGGAAACCTCTGTGTTGTGTATTTATTACATCTGTTCTTTAGGGGGAATACAGGCGTGTTGTTATAAAACACTTAAGGCCTAAATAACCTAAGTTTCGGAAGTCGGTGGCATAAAATGAATTAAACGAAACAACCAAAGCCACCGACTTCCAAACTAAAGTTATTTTACACCTCTTAGTATTAATTATAATTTTTAAAGTCCAGACATGATCTTGGTGAGATCCATCACCATCATCGGTCATCGTTCGAGAATCATGCGGAGTATTTGAGATGGTCTCTTTATGAAAGTTCAACACTAAGTTGAATGGACCTGTCCAGTCAGTGCACGCATTTGTCACTACTTAAGGACGTTTTGCTAGAGGTCGTTTTGTCACAGTTCAATATCTGAAGGAAGGAAGCCAATGTAGAAAGGCAGAGGGAAGGGTCATTGAGACTTCGTCCCCTCTGAGCGTGCATCTGCATGACGCGAGAAGGAATTAAGGACCAACTCTACTGCTGACGAAGCAAACTTTTGACGGTCGGCACTAAAAGACCAATGGTCGTCTGTTTCAGAGGAGCTGGTTGTAAGCAATGCCATTGCAATGATAACATTACCAGTCCAACCCAATGGGGCAGTGGTGAGGGCTGTGAACGTGCGCGTTACAAGGAAGGTCATTGATGGAAGAGATTTTTGCCAGGGATTGCATTTAACTTACTGTAGGTACTCGGAGCATGCTATGGTAAATCTAGAGTACCAAACGAAAAAGATAACTGAGAGTAGGATTCGGTCCCCGAACTTTTCGTCTCAAAGGCACGGTTTTCTGATTGAAGAACTTATCTTAGCAGTTAAAACAACCCTTTCAACGACATAAGCAATATCTTTAAAATTAAGACTAAAAGAAGATGCGATGGTGTATGTACTGTAATACGAGTACCTTGCTTCTTGCCTGGTCAACGGGAAATAACTAGATACCTACCTACCGTATAGATTTTGAAAGCGGAGAAAATCATCAGACATGTGACTCATCTATTGATTATTTTTACCTAGATTTGATTAGTTTACCATCCAAGGGACAGACTTTAATATTAAAACTAATAGAATATTGATACCTTTACCCGTTCCTGAGCAAAGGGGTTCGTGACCCACACACGGACTACCAACAGAGTGATCCTAGGTTTCGTTTTTTCCATTTCAGGTATGATGGAACTCCGAAAAAACTGAAGTAGAACACTGTATTTTGACTTTCTAAAAAACCTATTCCCTAAGCTACTTGCGTAAATGTAATTTCTTTAAACGTTTTAAAAAAATTAGAAAAAGTCATTTATTCAAATTAGGCTGAGAATCAGCACTTCTTGAACGTCAAAACGTTTACAAAAGACAGTCCCCCAAAACGCCCACCCTTCACCACTTCCTTTTTAAGTTTCAAGGGCAGTTCTTTGGACCTCTTTGTGTTTATAGACGTTAATGATATAGTTTCTAGGTAAAGTTCATATTAGTATGCTTTAAATAAACATTAATTTTCTGATTATATAGCGACCGTCCCAGGCTGACGTATTTAGGTACGTACATTCTTATTGAATAGTCACAAGCTAGATACTATTGTCTCTCTGTAACTCAATTAGGCCGCCGAACTCCCATCACATTATTTGTCTTTAGGAGACCATCTACTTAACCTTATTTTTTTAGATACTTACTGTGCCCCACGGTTCCACCTGCTCCTAAGGGTCTTAGCGTGAGGTTATAGCCAACAACCTTTACAATTTTAAATCTGGCCGGTAGATTCAAACAAAGAACAAACAAACTACAAAATGTTGAGCTTTATTATTGTTAATTAATATAGATTACCTACTCTGAAACTTACCCTACTACAAGCAGATATCCTGACTTCGCTACGCCAACACACACAACGGCAACGTGGGTACACGTCAGATGGTAAAAACCGCCCACTGAACCATGCAGCACTGCATCGATCGCTTTCGTGTTAAGGTCACTACGATGCGAAAATGGAAGGACAAAATGATTATCTACTGTTGTCTGATGTATTGGATTATTAATTGTTTCGTGCATAAAGAAACACTGTAAATAAATAATCATGGTGCGCGCAATCTATGTTGCTGATTGTGGTGGTTTGTCCAACTTATAGCATTGATAACTAACTAGGTTGGTAGGTTATATTATACCTAATGCGACATTTTTCTTTGCCCTTAGAGCGGGACACCTTTAATTATTATTGATTTAAAAATACTGTGCAACAATTATGAAATGTTTAATTATCTACAATGAAAACAGCTCATTTTGTACAGTTTCATAGACAGGTTATTTTTTTTAAATTAGCAAATTTGTTTTCATGTAGGTTATATATTTTATGAATACATAGTTTATTTATATGGGTAAACACTCTTTCATCTGGAACTGCTGGCTGGCATACTTAAGTAGGGGTGGTGACAAAAAATAGTTTTTTGACCGTCCGGTAGATTATTTAAAAACATTGGACAGTTGGACTCGTATTTTTTCTTAATCAAGGATTAGGTACGTCAATACATAAGCTAAAATGTAGCGTGATGTCACACTTTCCTAAGTAGATTTTATACCTTCATGTGACGTAGCGAGGCCCATCTTTAATGCGTTTTATCTAATTCATTTTTTATTATAATGATAAAGCAAAAAATACGTGTCCAATTTTTTTTATTATCTGACTGACGGACTAGAATTATTTCCTTTTTTTTACCCAAGCTTCATCCCTCCGACTAAATTACCATAGGGAAAATCGTAGTTACATTTTCTGCAGAACTATTTAAGTACTTCTACCCACTGCTACAATTTTGTTTTGTCAAAGGTATACTTACGTATTTTAGCTTAAAAGCGGGACGTTATACACCTAAGCTTATCTACTAATGACAATACAAAGAAATGGCATGGCATAACTGTGGTCGGTCGGCGCTTATACCTAGATACTCGTATCATGTCGCATGTCGTACTCATGTCTGACAGTTTGCTTTCCTAACGATCCTGTAGTGATCGTCAATTGTTTGTCTTAACCCCTAAAGCTTCACTATTTGCCACCTGGCAACTAACCCTTTATATTTACTAACCTGATGAACATTTGGAAGAATCCCGCAATACTTATGAAGAAATTACAAATTCTTATGTGTTTAATGGCTGCGCCCTGCGGTTTATGAAACGATTCGAAATACCCACAGAAATACCTCACTTTTATCGGGTAAAAGTATGTATGAATATAGCATAATTAAGTGTGTGAGCTGCCTTTATAACAAATTTCATCCAAATCCGTTCTACCGTTTCAGCGAAAAGGAGTAACAAACATACACACCGCCAAACTTGCGCAGTAATAAATAGGTATTAGTGTAATTACAAAATACAATAGCCACTCACATGCTATTTACAAATTCGACGTCAATACTTTTAGCGGTCATTTACTTTGCACAACTAATCAATTCAAAGAACTATTTGACAAATAATAACATGACAGCTTTTTTTTGTGTAAGTACCCGCAACATATTTTTAATCACGACTTGATACGTCATCTCTATTCAGTTTTTTTATACTGTGAATAAGACAGGCAGAAGAAATGAGAGTCATCGTACTTGCTCACCAAAAAAGGTATGTTCAAATAGGATGATTACATTTGATTACTTGTAACAACGGTCAAACATTGTTCGGTACGAAAATAGTCGTATCCTCTCTGTTTTTATGAGCCGACTGTCTTTTTAACCATGCATGCATGGTTAAAAAGTGGTGATGGTGTTATAAGTGACCGCTATGTGTGAGTGTCTGTCTACGGCACCGTAGCTCTTCAACGGGTAAACGGATGTGGATGCGATTTATTTTATTTGAAAGCAGTTTTTGAGCGGTGGTTCCTAGAAATGTTTTGTCTTAATTGGTTCAGCCATTTTGTAACTTCATCTTACTGCTGTTGTTACAAATGTAAGTGCCTGTTGATTCTTAAACGCGGCTTCTGTTTATCCGTCCGTATTTTATTTTTACGAGATATGTCAAACTGCCAGATTTTCCCTATTGAACATGAACCTTATTCAAAGAAAGAAATTTGACGCATTGGGGTAGCTTGATGTGCTGGCCTCTGTTTATATGTTTTCTGGCAGGAAATATTAGTTTCGTTACTGTTTAAGGCCCATTATCTGGAACGAAAGTGATCGAATAATAAATTTGACAAACAGTGTGCTTAAAGCTGTGACTGACTCGATAAATTATCAACAGCGAATCTCATCATTTTACTTACGTTTAATTTGTGACGCGTACAATTTCTGTCCAGATACCGGTAGACTTAGCACGAATTTTTGGCGACAAGTTTACCAACCGAAAACGACAAATTACCTAGTTGTGTTATTAAACAAAAGAGTTCATAGTGGCCCAGTGGTTTAGGCCTCGCCTCTTGTGCAGGAGGTTGTGAGTTCAAACCTGGGCAAGTACCAATGTGACTTTTTCAATTCATAATGTACTTTCTAAATTCAAATTGGACATCACTGACATCGGTGAAGGAAACATCGTGAGGAAACCTGGACTTGTAAATTAATATAAGTCTGAAATCACCAACCCGTCTTGAGCAAGCGTGGTGATTAATGCTCGTGCCTTCTTTGTATGAGAAGAGGCCTTTGCCCTACAGTGGGACAGTAATAGGCTGGTACCTATTAAATAAAATTAGTTTCACGTAGATAGGTCATGCTGAGGTGCTGTTTCAACCTCAGTACAAATTGTTATGGTAAACTTCTTGCAAGAAATTCGTACTAGGACTAAGGGTGTTCGGCAATTATAAATAGAATAAATACTATAGAAAGAATACTTAGTAAGTAAGTTGGAAATAATTACATGACAAAAGCAGAGGACGTTTGCTGCAGCTACGGAGAGTAGAAATACTCTTGTGATAATTTTGTTATCATAAATGAAATTGATATCTTATGCCATCTCTTTCTTCTATTATTTAACTTTCTCGTCTTGATATATTCTATTGATATTATTTAAGTGGTCTGATGTCATTTAAATAATTTCCATTTGATTTTCTTAACAAAGGGTTTAGGATTTTCTTTGTTCTTTTTACCTTTTACTCTTTCTGTCATATCTTTTAAAGTAGAATCTTTTACATTTTTTTTGGCTTTTCTTTTAAATTATCGTAGTGGTACGATTAAATTTAAATTGCAGATAGGTGATAAATGTTTGTTAAGATAACAATTAGTAATAACAGAAGTCTTCATCTTAGTTAATGAATATTATTCACGAGCTATTTTTAGCATAGAACTAGACATACCTTATACTTGTATTGCATATCTTGAAGTTTATGGGCACATAGACACTGTAGACAGGACAACAATGATAGTGGTGACAAATTAATGGTGAATACATATTTCAAAGTACCTGGATGACCGAGCTTTGCTCGAATAAAACGATGTTTTCTAGAAATGAAACTTAGCTAGATCGATTTATCGCCCGCTAAACCCCCTGCATACGCCATAAATTTTATGAAAATCGTTGGAGCCGTTTCCGAGATTCATATTATATAGATAGTACCTAGGTACATACGTTCATATATTCAAGAATTGCTCGTTTAAAGGTGTAAGATGACTATGAATAGGTACTCTCTTTAACGATCAACTACATTATAACCACTTGACGTCTTGTAACTTAAATTGGTATGAAAAGAAGAACAAAAAGTAAATCTCAAAATCGTAGATAGTCTTGCACTTGCCTCAACAAGTCCTAGCAATAGCAACCTTTACAGGTTGAAACGGATATCAATTCACAACCTGACACCATAAGTTCTATACTTGGTTGTCGACCCCCACAGGCAACGAATTGAGATTTTAAATAAAAAAATAAATAGTTCACTTTTTCATGAAAACTCTTTTTTAACAGAAACGTTTTAAAATAGAATACACCAAAAGGAGTAGGTATGTAATGATCTTAGCAGGTGGCGTTCTGTAGTTTCTGCCTTCCACCATCGGAGAAAGGCATGAGTATACAGGGCCATCATACACGGTCCTATAAAAGTTTTAGAAATTCAAAATCAGTATTAGAAAAAGGATCGATTGGCATCAAAAAATGTTTTTGTGTAAAATGGCTATTTTCTTGCTAACTGCGAATGGGTATCAAAATTCCATAAAAAAATATGTATTATCTCCTAAGACCATTTTCGCGTAGCTGCAACGGAAAAGGTACTTCCCTTTACTGCCCCGCTGCAAGTGTCCACCCTGTACGTATATGTATGTACACCAAAATAGAAATACTGATTAGTTATAGTCTAAAGTAAATAAACATCAGACAAAAACGTAAAAAATGGAATAAAGCCTAAGAAATTTTTTAAGGATGAGGTGTCCGGAACCGTACTAAAATCATGGTATCTGAATCAGTTTGTGCGTCGTTGTTCCTTCCTCCCTGTATGATGCTTTGTTAATAAACTTACCTATGACTGGCGTTGTATATCAGTGATTTATTGCTATTGATCTATTCTTACCCATAAGGTACCTAGTTCTGCCTGATAACAGAAAGGAAGAAGTTTGAGATGGATGTTACGGTGATAAGGTCATCAATTACAATTAGCCTACTTGTTGGTTAGACCAGACAGAGGGGAGTCTATTATTAGACTCATGATTGATTTACACGAAGGTATAGGCCGTGAACAATGTCTAATGTCACAGTAGATGTGACCATGTACGTATGTATATTAAACGTTGACTCTTAACGCTGATTCTGGGATGGAGGTCAAATGTATACTCAGTTACGAAAAGAAGTACTCGTATATCAGCCGTTTTATTCTATATAAATATTCCGGCTAAAAGTTAGGTGAAGTGCTCAATCCCTGGCCTTGGTATGGGATGGCAATTCAATCAGCTTTCACTTCACCTTCATTTTCACATCCAGATTGTTACAGAACAGCACTACAGGTGCTGAATGCTTTTCTACCGTAACTGAATAGATTTTATTAATGGCGCATAACAAAATCATTTGCGTGAGATTTTTTTTTTTTTTTTTTTTTTTTTTCTTTAAAAAAAAAAACGTTGCCCCACACTAGGAATTTCTCCTGTATCGTGGGTGCGTTTACAAACATTTAAACTCACATACACAAACAGCCAGACTCGGAACAACTACCTGTAGGTCATACAAATATTTGTTCCGTGTGGGGATCGAACCCACAACACGCGGCGCAGCAGCCGATGGCTCAACCACCGCGCCAACCGTGTCGTCATGACACGAGATGACATTTCTGTGATTGGGAAACTTTAAAGACACATTTATCAAGCAGTCACTCATTAATTCCTAGCTTACTCTAAATGGATAGGACAAGCTAGAAACAAAATTGGTCCTAGAATTGAACCCTATGGAACCCCGGCAAACTCGGAAGGCTCAGAGATCTCTCTTATTTCTATTGTTAGACAGTGAGTTGGTCATTTATTACCATTTAGTTCGGTGCCCGGTAGTTAGAATCGACTATGAAGCTTAGCTAAGATTTGAAAATAATAGGTCTTTACCTATGAAATTGCCGTTTTGTTTGAAAAAATTTAAATGAATTTTTTTCATGTATTTTTTATTTGTATTAATCGAAGTAATCACCCATGCAATCAATGTATCTTTGCCAACGCAGTGGCAGTTTATTGATGCCCTTCTTAAAGAAATCAGCTGGACGGGAGGCAACAAATTCTTCAAAGGCATTTTGTACTGCCTCTCGGGTATTGAATTTTTTTCCCGCCAAGAAGTTATCCAAATTCTGGAAAAAGTAGTAGTCTGTAGGCGCGAGGTCTGGTGAGTAGGGCGGATGACGGAGAGTTTCCAACCCCAGTTCTTGCAACTTGGAGACCGTCTGCTGTGCAGTATGAGGTCGCGCGTTGTCGTGCAGGAGCAGCGGAGACGAACGATTGACCAATGCTGGTTGGAGATGTGCCAGCTTCTCCATCATTGTGTTCAATTTTTCACAGTACACATCTGCAGTAATGCTCACCCCGTTTGGTAAGAAGCTGTGTTGAATCACACCGGCGCTAGACCACCAAACAGTGACCATCACTTTTCTTGGGGTAAGTTTTCGTTTAGGGCATTGTTTAGGTGCTGAACCAGGATCCAACCAACTTGCTGAGCGCTTGCGGTTATCAAACAGAATCCATTTTTCATCGCAGGTAACAATGCGGTTCAAAATTCCTTCATTTGTGTGTCTGTTGAGCAGTGCAAGGCACGTCTCGACGCGTACTTCGCGCTGGCGATCATTGAGTTCGTGGGGCACCCATTTGTCAAGCTTTTTTACCTTGCCAATTTGACGCAAATGGACCAATATTGTTTTGACGCTAACGTCGAAAGCTGCTGCTAATTCAGCCGTAGATTGTGTATCATCAGCTTCCACAATCGCCTTTAATTCGTCATTGTCGACCAAAGTCTTCGGACGACCGCGAGGTTCATTTTTCAGGTCGAAATTTCCAGAACGGAAGCGAGCAAACCAATAACAGGTAGTGCGTTGGTTTGTAGTGTTAGCTCCGTAAACGTCGTTGACTTTGCGTGCCGCTTGTGCCGCGTTGCTGCCACGACGGTACTCATATTCCATAATTACTCGAATTTTTAACGTATCCATGATGACGAAAAAGATTTAAATGCGATGAAAATGTAACACTAATCAATAAACAAATGACTACTTTTGGAAAAAAAAATCCATGTTTTTAAAATAAAATTAATTTGAAATTAGAATTCTTAGCCAAACAAAAAATATTTTGATTTGAAATGGCCAGTACTGCAGAACGGCAATTTCATAGGTAAAGACCTAATATTAGGCATAGGCCACATCATTATTTTAAAAATGAAGTATTTTGCATGCGAAATTTTGTTCTAAAAAAATTCATTCTTGGTGGTAGGTACTGAGAATTGAGTCCGGTAAATTACGTTTCTAGATAACTTTGTTGATAATTATGTGGCATTCGTTAGTGTGGCGTTCGGTAAGCGTAGTTAATAAAAAGCTCATCGGCCCTGGGACCTGATTCTCGTCTTTACGATATTTGATATCGAATGGTTAGTTTATAATCAGTAACTTGGTCAAACTCCATTTTACTTACCTTTTTTTTTTAAATATTTACATCACATAACATGTAAATATTTTTGCAAAACAAGATTTGTATTGATTTACTATTGTTTGCTAAACCATTGGCAACGTACTACGTTTTATAATTCGGTTGCCCTGGTTTACCTGGTTGCCAGTGCTTGTGTTATGTGTTCCAGTATCCCGCCATAGATCGGAAGTTTTAGACAATGTTTATAAATAAATAAATAATAAATATAATAAATATTGCTGGACAATCCACACAGCATCATCTAGCCCCAAGGTAAGCAGAGCTTGTGTTATGGGTACTAGATGACTGATATACTTAATACAATACATTACATATATAGATATTTTTATTATACATAGGAAATACCCAGAACACCCGGAACAAATATTTGTAGATCGTACAAACATTTGTCCCAAGGCGGGAATCGAACCCGCAACCTCTTGCGTCGCAGGCGGACCTTCGCCCGCCGCGCCACATCGGTCGTCGATTATGTTCTGTATCTAAACATTTTGCACCAACCGTAATGCGATACGATATAATGGAGTGCTGTGGACCACTCGATGCATATCGTAGGTAGATAGACACTATATTATATTATGTTAAGTAAAGTGGACTAATTATTCATCATTAACTCACCTAATTATATAAAACCTAATTGATTTCATTTTTTTACATTTTTACATAATTTACTTGGCTGTAGATAATTGCCGATTTTGGTATTTATTAGTTTTAATTTATTTATTTTGGCATATTGGTTTGTGCCAGCTAACATGTGGCAATTTTTTTAATTTATTGATTTATAAAATTGATTGACAAACTTATTTTTTTTTTTACATATGTTGTATAGATTCAAGTTTTTCAAACCTATCAGACAGACGTGTTGCTGGGGAGTTTGTTCCGCCACTTCTTCTTCCCAGCATAAACAATAGGAAGTGGTGATGGGTGGGCGTTTTGGGGGACTGTCTTTTGTAAACGTTTTGACGTTCAAAAAGTGCTGATTCTCAGCCTAATTTAAATAAATTATTTTTGATTTGATTTGATAGTAGCAATATAACATAAAGCCGCCAGTATTTCAGCCGGCACAATTCCCCAGAATTAGTTGATACTGTATTACAGTTGGGTGACACTTAATATCTAATAGCCCACGACAATACGATTTTTTACACGGAATCTATACTTTTGATATAAAATAACATCACGCCTGTATCCCCCGAAAGGTTAGGCAGAAGTGTTCCTTCAGTACACCCACATTTCACCAATTATGTTTAAGTCCTATGTAATAGGGGGTGAGCCTATTTCCATCAAATGAGCACACATCCAAACTCCGCGCTGCTACTGAGAAGTTATAAACTTTTGATATACTTTTTGATAAATATTAAATGCGGTGATAAGTATGCCTTTCGCACGTCCGATATCAAATAACGTAAAAAATATCGCAAGGGCGAGAATTGAATCCCAGATGGTAGAATTATCATACAGCAATTAGTCGTTAATTATGCTGACGGTAGTTTCTAGAAAAGTTGAATTAAGTCAGACTGGAGTGATTGGCTGTTTCCACTGACTATTGCACTGCATGCCGATTGTTGATTGAACTGACTAATGTATGGCCTGACTGTAAGTATAGTTCATAGCACAATATTGTGCTCGGCCCATAACGTATGTTTCATGTCAAGTCTTCCCTGTAGATAACTCTCCTGTGTTATCAAAGTGTGATCCCAACTGCTACGTGAATACTTCCAATGTGTTCAGTGTACAACCAGAAAAGTACAGAATGCCAAAACACTCCCACTATACGACGCGCCAACGCGCGCCGCGCCGGCCGAACGTAGCCGAACGAGAATCGATGTCACACGAAGCTAGTTTGCTTGCAGCCCCAATGACAGCTCCCTTCCATACATACATTATAATCTTACCTCGCTTTCGCCACGCTGCGACCCAACGCCACCGCCAGTCAACAGTCCACGTTATCGCACAGTGCGGCTACGTAAACATTTCTATTGTGCATCAAATATTGTGAAAACCAACAACATTTACCTGTTCAAAAACGTTTTAAGCGAGTTACAATGAGCAAATTAAGATCCGGTGTAAAATAGTGACGGGACGAGGCCACGCTATCGACATTTTATTTTGGAACGCCTGGACTGAAGATACGAAACTGTACAACTATTGTGTTACATTTCCTGTGCGATGTTGGGGGAGTGTTTTGGTTAAAAAGTTGACATTAGACGTTTACTGGGACTTATTGCGAATGTGTATTGAAACGTTCATCGCTATCCACGGGCGCACGGCTATGCGCCACGATTTGGTGCATTTTATAAGACACACATCCTCTGATCACTACTGCGAAGGAAGAATTTAGTCACCGAAGCAGGTAAGAACAACAATTTGTATTTAGTTTTACGTAATATGCTAATGTGTTGGCTGTGCGCTTTTAAGAACTTGCCGGAGTGTTAAATGTTGATTTATTTTAAAGCAGACAAACGTATTGACATTATTGTGAATGTCGGCTTTATCGACGGATCGTATCGTATGCTCGGTATGATGCTCCTCATAAAGCAGGTAGCGATGATAGCAAGTAACAAAGCCTTAGGTGTAGGTAGACAAGTCGTATAGAAGTTAGTCTGTTTTAAGAAAACTATTCCATCGAAGTGGAAAAATTGGCTGAAGTATTCAGAATTGTCTCGAAGCGGCATCCAATTAAATCATAATTAAAAGGACAATGGTTGTTTAATGAGTCTGTTCAGACAGCGTTAACCACATAGATTACGTTGATATAAACAAACAAACAGGCGGTTATAACGCGAGCTACAAACAAAGGAGTATTAATATTCTTAACTCGTCAACCTTGTAAGTTCATGCTCCGCTTCACCTCTGAAGAAACGGTAACGTAAGCTGAAACATTGAATAAAGGACGAATACAAAATAAATACACGCAAAGTAGGTATACTAGGCTCCTGCTAAAATATTCAAGGGGTTCGACTTTTATTGAAAACAGGAGCAACGCAAAAAACCATATTTAGATTTGGAACAATAGCTGGAATGGATCTATTTTAGAAATGTATGTAGACAGAAATCCTTTTTCAACACGACCAAGATTAAACGGGACGAGAGGGTGAGTTGGAAACAACTTGAACATTTGAGAACAACAACACAAGAGCATGTTGCAAATATTAGAGTATAAGGCAATATAAACATAATACGACTCTTATTTCAGAAACAATTGGTTAAGAAATGGAACCAAAATATATTTTTTTATACCAGCCTGTTATTTTCCCACTGCAGGGCAAAGGTCTCTTCTCATACAGAGAAGGTACGAGCGTTAATCACAACATTTGCTCAAGATTGGTTGGCGATTTTAGACTTATATTAACTATAAGTCCAGGTTTCGTCACGATGTTTTCCTTCACCGATGTCAGTGATGTCCAAGATAAACTTAGAAAGTACATATGAATTGAAAAACTCACATTGGTACTTGCCAAGGTTTGAACCCATAACCTCGTGCACAAGAAGCGAGGCCTAAACCACTGGGCCATCGACCAAAATATAAACAAGATTATTCAAAAAACCCCATGAACAGCGCATAATAACGTGCGCACGTAATTTTTACCATCAAACTATCGAATATAACATGTGTTATGAAACCCATTGGTTGCTTACTTTGAAGAAGTGGAATTATTGGTCTACTATCCTAAAAACTATCATCCTTTGATCGAGCACCTTGGAGCTATATCATCAGATTCCTTTCAATGTTTGTCGCTCAACTACTCATCTAGACAACTCCAACAACCCTAAACTCATTGGTTCCAGGACTTGTTAGGCCAAGTTCCTGTGCCGACCTCCCTGATCCATCATCAGACTATGATCATCATTTATAATTCTACTATTTATCTATGATTGAATATTCTACTATTTGATCATGGTATGTCCGTAAGTTGTCGAGAATTTAATTAGATTTCAGACTTTCCTGGCTGCAGGATCAGGTCATGGCCATCACATAATTGTCGGGTCACCCAAATTAATATGGTATACCAAATTTCAAGTCAAACCAACCTCCTTATAACCTTCCTTATAACCATACACCCCATTGAAATCAGTCCGTCCGTTTCGGAGCTACGGTACCACAGATAGACGTACAAATACATAGAACGACGTAGCTGTCAAATTTATATTATATGTCGGGGTTGAAGAAGAAGGCATTCAAAGGATAACAAAATAACCAAAATTAATACAGACTTTTGACAAGTTTTCAGTTCCGGGATTATCTTAGAGAGATATACTCTTCAGATTCATTATAACATTCTTCTTCTTCAGTCAAAAATATACTAAATAATATTGTGAGAAAGAAAAATCAACTGAACCGTAACAGGTTCAATCACAACACAGGGTTCTCTTTATTTTAATCTTGACAGATCTACAACACTAACCCTAGCAGATTGGAGAGAATCTTACTTTAAAAACAGTTACAGATGCGTACAATGTACATTGCAAATATAACGGACCCACATTTTTTTTTAAACTTTGCCCCCCACTAGGAATTTCTTCTGTAACTACCCGTAGGCCATACAAATATTTGTTCCGTGCGGGAATCGAACCCACGACACGCAGCGCACTATGGCGCATTATGGAGAATCTTAAATTAATGAACCCTAACCCTTTTACCTCTTACCGGCAAGAAAGAGGACAGCAGAGACAATCTGAAATGGTAACGTCTTATTTAGAAAGAAGCCAGAAAAAAAAATCAGGTCAGCATGGGTCGGCACGGCTATAAAGTTGAGCAATAGAAGAGAAATAGTTTTAAAGCTTTGGCATGTTTCACTATTGAGGTGTTTTCGAGTAAACGCACGATATATGCCCTACAGACGAACTAGCCCGTTTAGTATGAATGAATAACGATACAGAATGTGTGAAAAGAAACATTGATTTTTCCACAGAAAATATAAACGAATATTCGTGGCTATTTTGCTGAATAATCAAGAAAGTATTCCAAATACAGGAGCTAGAGAAGATTCTCAAAATTGTTATTGATAAACAGACTGTCAATGCGCTCAATAAAGAATGCAATGAAAAGGAAAACATGAATGATTATACCTGGGTAATTTGTTGTTATTACAAAACCCTGATGACAATAGAAAACATTAATTCTATGACCCATATTTACCTATTATATTGATGTGTACGTGACATTTATACAAGAAGGATCATAAAAGTTTTGATTTTCGCGATGACAACTAACCGCAATCGTAACCGACCGCAAGAATGTAAAATCCATTTTTTGCGTAAATCCGCTCAACCATAATATATCGTTTTCTAATGACGTAGGCTCTATTGAAGGTTTACCTGTACCTACCAATGCTAACTCAACGATGCAGGTACACATTATATACATATACATACGATATATATATTATATACATATACATATACCATACGACATTGCTGTGATAAAATAGCTCATATGACAATATTAATCATAATCAGTAACTGGTTACGTAACCGACAAACAATAAAAAGTTATTCTTCCGAAAGGATCTTTCAGAAGCTTTCGATAGACTTCATCATAAATGTATTATCGCTCTAAAATTTATTGAGACATTATGATGATGCTTTTTAACCGACTTCATTCTTAAGAAAACTGATATTAATGAATCCAGGCGTTACCTTAACCTAAATAATACAATAAGAATTAGGAGAAACAGAGAGTGACGAACATTTAGACAACGCAGTACACGATAAAGCTTTTGGCGTCTTGTCTGTAAAATCCTTTCTTTTAAAAAGTCTGCTTATAATTTAAATATTCTTGTTTTTTTTTGTGTTAAAATTCAATCAATTCTAAATTCAAGTTCCTCACCGATTGACGTAAGCAGAGAAACAAGTTGCCTCAAACATGGAGCATGCATAATAGATCAACCCGTGATTCGGAAAATTTACATGAGGACAGCATAATATATTGAGTTTTATAATGTTTGGCAAAACATTGCAATTCTTTGGCTATTGTGAAAACTTTTTAAGCTGGAGCATTGAATAGGGTACAGAATGATAATTACATTGCCTATTCATTAATATTTTATAAATGGTTTAGCTCACAATAACTTTAAGACCCATTGTTAGCTAAATATCAATATTTTGTTAATGGTAATGCAAGCCAATATAATACACATGTTTTATAAAGCTAGCAAGTAATTAATGAGACGTTTTCTTGATTAATATAATGAGGCGTGTGGAACCTATTAAAAGCGGATATATAGGAATGGAAAACATTGACGGAGAAAGTACTGTGTAAACTGTAAACACATACATATCATGAAGATAAAGATGCTATAAATGGCGGAAATTTTATTCATGAGCAAATGAAAAGGTTTCTGATGTTTCATCATTATCACTAATTTCTTATCATTCTTCATTTTGTCGAATAATTTGTAAGTTGGTAAATCTGTCTGATGATAGGGTAGAAAAATACAAAACTACGAAATCATGTAGGGTTGAATTTGTTTTGCTTCTTCTGGGTACCGTTTCCAAAGGCTAATTGTCTAATCTGTTTAAATAATTATCAACATTGTCATTAGTTTAGTACCGCTACTCCATAACAGATGGCGTTGTGCCGTTACGTCACATTTGTAAATCGCGGTGTTAAGATTTTCGTGCAAGGTATCCTCCTCGGTACTTTATGAATTAAAGTTTGTCTTACTCTGGACACCTATGTTTTATTTCTCTCCGAGACATTTTTGGGACATTGTACAAAGTGGTCCTTCGAGCCGGATTAAGGACTGGTGTGCATTGTCGCTGTTGTGGTAAAGTCAGGTTGAAGGTTCAACCTGATAGGCGAGTGTGACGTCAGCGCGGTCAGTGGTGAGCAGCATAAGCGGATCGTACAAGGTTGGCGCTTAAGCGTATATGTACGAGTGGTACACAACGGTCAGCGCTGGTGCTGATGAACAGTTCGTGTTGGCGTGAGCAGCAGCTGTGGTGCGGGGGGAGGGTACCTCGCATCGCATATCATCACGACGAGCTACGCTAAAGTGAGTGATAGTGAAGTGATTGTGTTACGAGGATAATCTGTGAGTACTTTATTCATACAGCATTGAGACTTAATAATTACAAGCAAATTTAGACCTTATTAACTTAGAATAATTTCATTAACAATTTGGACTTAGAAAATTTAACGTGTGCATGGACTTAGAATAATTTCAAGAAAAAGTGAACTACGGGGAACCTATGCCCGTTTTTACAGCGAGGAGTATTAAGTTCAAAGACTTGTAATTTTTTACGTGTTGTCCACGAACTTAGCATCGCGTTTCAGAACAGTTTATTTAAAGACTTTATATATTCAACATGGAAGCTTTGAGTAATTTACAGTTTAATCTGCATTCTGCTATCAGTAGAGCAAGGTCCAACTATAAGAAATCACCGAAGGAGCGAGTTACTAGTTCATACATAGAAGCTAGATTAGAAAATTTAGATGCTAACTGGTCAACATTCTCCGATACCCATATAAAAATTGTATCATCCGTTAAGTCTATTGAATTCGAAAAATCGGATTATTACATTAAAAATACATATGAGACCACGGAAGAATTATTTACTGAATATAAGGCAGAGTTGAGAGAAGCATTGAAGGAAATTGCATGTTCGGATAGTATAAGTAAAGTGCCTGAATCTTCTGCGAAAGGTTCTAAAGAAATTTGTACTGTAAAATTGCCAAAGATTGAGTTGCCCACGTTTACCGGAAGTTATTCTGAGTGGATTAGTTTTAGAGATTTATTTAAATCCTTAATTCATAACAATGCACAACTAGACGATGTTCAGAAACTGCATTACTTGAAGTCACATTTGTCTGGAGAGGCTGAAGGTCTTTTACGGCACATTCCTATTACTAGTAGTAATTATGCAACCTGTTGGACTAAATTAGAGAATCGGTATAATAATAAAAAATATTTAGCGAATTGTATAATGAAACGTTTTATGAGTCAAAAAAACATTGTAACCGAATCCTCCAGCGCAATTAAGGAACTATTAGATACTTCTAACGAATGTTTACAAGCTTTGAAAAATTTAGGCCTAAAGGTTGAGCATTGGGATATTATGGTTCTTTATGTATTGAGTTTAAAACTAGACACTGAGTCACGTAAACAATGGGAAATGAAGATTAGTGATTGTACAGATGACTGGCCTACAATGAATCAGTTTCAATCTTTCCTTGAACATAGATTTAGGTCTTTGGAATTTTTAGATAATAAAGGTCAACGTCATCAGACCAATCGTAATGTGCCAGTCAAATCGCTCCATGTGTCAACTTCATCATGTGTTTGTTGTCAGGATAACCATAAGCTTGCCAATTGTAAAAAGTTCGCCAGTCTCGATATGGACAAGCGTCGTAATTTTGTCCAAACAAATAGGTTATGCTATAACTGTCTAGGAGCAAATCACTCCGTATATGCATGCCGCCAGTCCACCAGATGTCATATATGTAAAAAGAAGCATCATAGTCTTCTTCATCTCAAGGATGTCTCCAAATCAGTTGGTGATAGTAACAAAACTGATCAAGTTGCAGAAAGTAGCGGTTCTACTGATGCAACTTCAACCCAGAGTAATTCCACTAATGTTGTAAGTTGTTTTGCTAATAGTCATAGCCAAATATTATTGGCCACTGCGTTAATTGCAGCGGAATCAAAGAGCGGTACTGATATTGTGTTAAGATCCCTGTTAGACCAGGGGTCTCAGGGTTCCTTTGTGACGGAGTCCGCAGTCCAGCTCTTAGGTCTTAAAAGAATACCAACTAGAGGTTCAATTTCCGGTATAGGTTGTGATCAAGGCCAATCAATGATTTCATTAAATTCGATGGTCCTCATTAAAGTTAAATCACGCGTCGACCCTAGTTTCATTTTCACTGTTAAGGCTTATGTCTTAAAGAAACTAACTAGTATTTTACCGGAAAGGAAGGTCGTGGCAAATGTTTTGACGTCAATCTCGTCTTTGGCTTTAGCAGATCCTTCGTTCGATACTCCGAACAAGGTTGATTTGCTTTTAGGTGCCGAAGTTTATAGCCAGATTTTGTTAGAAGGTTTAATCAGAGGTCCACCTGGTCGACTCATAGCACAAAACACTAGACTAGGATGGATCTTATCTGGTCAAGTAGGTGAAATCAACCAAAGCGAGACATGCCACAATACCGTAGTCACATTGCATTCCAGTCATATAGATGAGAACACACTCCTTAAAAGGTTTTGGGAACTGGAATCTGAGCCCAAGGGCGATTACGATAAGGTTTACTTGACCCCAGAAGAACAGAAGTGCGAAGACATATTTAAGGCCACGACTAAACGAGACGAATCTGGTCGATATGTTGTGCACATGCCGTTCAGGTCAAGCGATCCTGCTTGTAAATATGGTGGATCGAAAGACATCGCTCTTAAACGTTTTCTAAACTTAGAAAAGCGATTTATAAGGAATCCTGAATTTAAAGCTCAGTATTCAGCAGTTATAAATGAGTATATAGCTCTTAATCACATGGATATAGTACAGGATAGGGACAAAGAAGGTTCCGTGTACTTGCCTCATCATGCTGTCATCCGTAACGATAAAAGTACAACGAAGTTGCGCATCGTATTCGATGCATCATGTGTAGGTAGCAACGGGGTATCTCTTAATCACGATTTAATGGTAGGACCTCCTCTACAACCTGAGCTTCGTCATATCATCATGCGTTGGCGTTGTGAGCCCATCTGTCTTGTAGCGGACATCGTCAAGATGTACAGACAGATTAAGGTATGTGATGATCACACGGATTTTCAGCGGATATTATGGCGTGAGAATCCAGATGACGAAATTCAAGTGTTACGTCATTTAAGAGTAACTTTCGGAACATCATCGGCGCCTTACCTAGCAGTGAGAGCATTGCAGCAGTTAGCTCAGGACGAAGGCGCTGAATTTCCTTTAGCAAAGAACCGTGTCGTTTCCGACTTCTATATGGATGATCTAATGACGGGTTGTCAAACTGTAGAGGAAGGAATAGAAGTATATAAGCAGACATCGGAGTTGCTTAAACGTGGAGGTTTTCAGCTCCAAAAATGGGCCAGTAACGACAGAGAATTACTAAGATTGATTGAAGACGGTGAACATATACCACAAACACAAGGAAACGTGGAAATAAAAACAGATGCAATTTCAAAAATATTAGGTTTAACGTGGGACAAGGTCAATGACGAGTTCGTTTACACAATTCAGCTTAATGATCTGGATTTACCAGTGACAAAACGTAAGGTTATTTCGGACATAGCACGACTATTCGACCCCCTTGGATGGTTAGCACCGACAATCATCACTGCAAAGGTGTTTATTCAAAGAATATGGATGACTGGGATCGAGTGGGACGCAGAACTACCTGCACCATTGCTGACAGAGTGGCTTGACTTCCGAAAGAGCCTTTGTAACCTCATTAAGTTTCGTCTGCCTCGTTGGATCAACTCTAGCAAGGAGAACAGGGTTCTAGAATTGCATGGTTTTTCAGATGCGTCCAATGTAGCGTACGCCGCGGTGGTATACGTCCGCATCATTGATAGAGATGGGAATATTCACACAGCCTTGGTGACTTCAAAAACCAAGGTTGCTCCAGTTAAACAGGTATCAATCCCGCGATTAGAGCTTTGTGGAGCTGTTTTAGTAGCAAAGCTTCTTCAGGAAGTCGCTTCAACTCTCGAAGTTCCCAAACAGCACTTATATGCGTGGACAGACTCATCCGTCGTATTGGCGTGGTTAAGCAGCCACCCTAGTCGATGGAAAACGTTCATCGCGAACCGTGTTTCCGAAATACTTAACATCATGGATAGATGTCAGTGGTCACATGTGTCGTCGTCGGAAAATCCAGCAGATTGCGCATCTCGGGGAGCAAGCCCTTCTGAGTGTAACGATATGCAGCTCTGGAAAAGAGGCCCAGTATGGTTACAGAATGAAAAAATAGACTATAAAAGGGGAAATATACAAGTAACTACACTAGAAGAAAGGAAAATTAAAACAAAGTGTCATGCAACTGCGGTAGATGGTAATGATAGTCTACTTACTCGATTTTCTAGGTTCGGTAGGTTAATAAGAGTGATAGCTTACTGTAGAAGGTTTTTACGAAAGAAGAAAATAAAACATAATGAAAACAAGATGACTACTTGGCTAACCACTAAGGAACTAAATGAAGCTGTACTTACCTGTATCAAACTCTGCCAACTCCAGTCCTTTAGTGATGAAATAGAATCTGTAAAAAAGTACCGTAAATTAAATAAGGGTAGTAAACTTACCTCGTTGAGTCCTTTTCTTGACGATGACGGAATCTTAAGGGTTGGCGGTCGCTTGCACCGGGCTTCTATTGATGAGAATATGAAGCATCCCATCTTAATTCCTCATAAATCACACTTCACCAATCTTTTGATTGCGGAAGCTCACGCAAGAACTTTGCATGGCGGGCCGCAATTAATGCTCAATTACTTAAGATCCAAATACTGGATACTCAATGCTAGGACTCTCGTCAGGCAATATGTTCATAAGTGTGTAATTTGTATTCGACACTCAAAACAAACTCACCAACAAATGATGGGCCAATTACCGAAGGCCAGGGTGTCTGCTCAGAAGCCTTTTCAATGTAGTGGCGTAGATTACGCAGGTCCAATCAGCATCCGAACCTCTAAAGGCCGTGGTCATCACTCCACTAAGGGTTACATATGTTTGTTTGTTTGCATGTCCACTCGGGCTATTCACCTTGAAGTTGTCAGTGACATGACTTCTCAGAGTTTTCTTGCGGCTTTTAAGCGCTTTGTAGCCAGACGTGGCCGAGTATTGGACTTGTGGAGTGATAATGGGACCACATTTGTTGGTAGTGCAAAGGAATTGCGACAGCTATTCAACGCTGAAAGGTCGATGGTAGCTTCGGAAATAGCTGATTTCCTGTCTATGAATGGTACGACTTGGCATTTCATACCTCCCCATGCTCCAAACTTTGGAGGATTGTGGGAGGCTGGTGTCAAGTCCACGAAGCACCATTTGAAAAGAATTATAGGCACCAGCACATTGACATTTGAAGAAATGACAACTGTGTTGGCCCAAATCGAGGCCTGCCTTAACTCAAGGCCGATCTCTCAGTTATCCAACAATCCAGAGGACTCGTGTCCTTTGACGCCTGGGCACTTTCTCGTGGGTGAACCTTTAGTAACTGTACCTGATGCCAATTATGAGAATTCATCCATTAGCAATCTGAAGCGGTGGCATCTCACACAAAAAATGCTTCAACATTTCTGGCGTAGGTGGTCATCAGAGTATTTAACTCAATTGCAGCATCGATATAAATGGACAGATGTTAAGACTGAACCTGAAATTGGAGACATTGTTCTGGTGAGGGAGGATGGTCTTCCACCCGCTAGATGGCTATACGGGGTTATTACAAATAAGCATCCAGGTTTGGACAATATTACTCGCGTTGTAACCATACGGTGTAAAAATAATGAAATTAAAAGGCCTGTGTCTAAATTAATTATTTTACCTGTGAACACTTAATTGTTTACCATAATGATGTGTTTTTATATAGTTTTATTTACGTAATATTAATGGTTCGTGAATTCACTTGAATGAACTTGTATTTTTTTACTGTGTTTTACCATTGTTTAAGTTTTAACTTTTATTTACTTTAATGAACTTGTATTTTTCTGTTTCACCGTTGTTTAACTTTTATTTGCATATGTCATGAACTTGTTATCGTACTAGGTTTAGATTATAGTGGATAGCACCCAACCAATCATATTTTTAAGTTTATACTGTCAGGTTAAGGTTGATGGACAGAGCCGTCCATGGCGGGCGGAATGTCTAATCTGTTTAAATAATTATCAACATTGTCATTAGTTTAGTACCGCTACTCCATAACAGATGGCGTTGTGCCGTTACGTCACATTTGTAAATCGCGGTGTTAAGATTTTCGTGCAAGGTATCCTCCTCGGTACTTTATGAATTAAAGTTTGTCTTACTCTGGACACCTATGTTTTATTTCTCTCCGAGACATTTTTGGGACATTGTACACTAATAAAAACTATCGTTTAAGAAAAGAAACGTTTTTGATCTAGCCAGCGTTAAACAACATAATAATCTGCTTAATTTTTTATCGTTGTACCTATCATAGAATATTAGTTCTTATTTTTTGTAGGTAGAATGTGCAGACGTTAACACATCAAGCTATCCCAAACAGTCAAATTTTCCCAATTGAATATCAACTTTATTCTTTTGCAATAAAGAAGAAAAACTGTCAAAGAAATTCGGCAAATTGGGGTGGCCTCTGTTAATCGTCTTCACACATATTATCTGATGAATACTGTAAAACGTCAAAATATTATAAAACATTTACTTTAATAGAGTAAGAATGGAGTTTCTTGCCCATTCTTGAAACTATCCTTTTGAAGGGTAACTAGAATCCATTTTTTCATTTTGAAATTTGACGTTCCTTTCAAATATTCAGTGGTTTCATTGAAATAAAATATTTGACTTTATATACCATAATTGTTCAATTTATCATTGATGCACAGATCATTAAACAACCATTAATACCAAATATGAAGTCGCAAATTAAAGTTAAACAAAAGAATGCGGTTGATAATTAACGCTATCAATTGAAAGAAGTTGTACCTACGCTCCCATATTTATTTGAAACAATGAGTTCTTAATTGAAGCAAAAGGTTCAATCTTGCCCTGATCCAAAAGTAATTGAGTATTGAGTCATCTTTCCTAAAATTTACCTCCAAAAATTTGAAATCCTGAGCACAGTTTCTTCTTGTTCCAGGTCGCTATTGATGGCGCTACTCAGTATCCAGGGCGATTGGTACTTGTATTTTTTGTTAATATACTGCAAAATCTATTCAGCTATTATATGGTTGTTCAGCAATCACTGCCGCGGAGCTGATAAGGTACGCTCAGTGATAACGAGTGGAGTTAGCGGACAGTCGCCTGCAGGCCTTCATAGAGTGCGCCCGCGTCGTCGAAGAGCTCCACAGCAGCACCGCGTCAAACACATCGTTGCTTTAGCAAGGAGACCGTCTCTTAGAAGAATCGTGATGGCACCAGGAGCTAGCACCGCCCACACCATGATGGAGGATAAAGAGAAGATCCTTCACGGAGCTTTGGCAACCGGTGAGTTTATTGTTTTAAATTTTATGCCTTTATACACGTGTACAACCGCTTTGTAAAGGACTCTTTTGTTTTATATTCACGATTATTCTGTCGATTCAATATTGTTCAGCCATGAGGTTGTTTACCAATATTTTCTAAACCCATGACGCGCCTCCGATAGGCAAGAGGTTCTGAACTAGACGTACTGTTATTGACATACATTTGAAATTAAACTCTTGGATTTATCGCGAAAATGTTATGCAGTCGATTAACCAATATGCTAGGCTTCTGTTTTGCGTAATCAAAAACCTTATTACGGCAATTAAAAACTGCTGATTCGTAACGTCGCATTGTACTTTTAATTTTTGCATGCAATTGATTACAATAGAACGAGCAGAAATAGAATGATATGAATGTATAAAAATAGAAGTTTTATAAGTTAAATGTGAATGAATTGATCAGCGTTGTCGGGTAACCGTTCTCTAAGATTGCTTCCTACTTAGTTGTAAACGGGGAGGTCAGTAACAAGAATAGACAGCAAAAAAACTTCAACATTGATTTTGTATTACGGAAAGAAAACCTGAATTACATTTGGTCCTTGAAAAGGCTTCCAAGCGTATTAATAACATTCAAATGTACTAAAACAGGTAGTCTTCCGCCATATTCACTCAGTAACTTTAAAAAGCAATTTGATGAATCCATAAAGAAACTTCTTTAATACTTCACGCGTGCAATTACAGTCTTGAGTTTGTTACGCTATGGCCTCTGAAAATACGAATTTAGTGTCACAAGTTTTTTTGTTCTAAACATAATATTTCAATGGAGGAATGAATTTAATTCTTGAAATCTACCAAACCCTAACAAACTCTTTTTAGACTGAAACAATACTGTTCATTATTCAAACCATAACGGAGTGGAACCAAAATTCTAAAAAGAATTGATTCGAATTTCGAACTCATAGCGAATCCCACATACAGCTCCATTGTTTGACTTGTTCCCTCATTACCTGCCAGTATCGAATCTTTCCAAAACCATTGTTAATATCTTGGCATCAAGTCTAAGGCTATCTTGCTCATTTCTGAGACTCCCTTTATGACTTCATGGCAATTGCCGGCAGAACTGCAGATCTTGATGGCAAAGCGCCAGTAACATACGGCCTGGTCTGACAACATTTTCGGAGAAACCATTGGACGGCTATATTTATCATTTCACGTTCAGTCTACGTGATGACGCTTAAGTTAGATATTAGATTTTTGCCATAAACACTATCTGATACGATGCAGTGGGTATTTGCAATCGATAGTTCCATTACACCACTCGACGATGGCGGATATTATCTGTAGGTACCCCACTCATTATCTTTTTTATTATCTCGGAAGTTCATTTGGAAAATTACGGCTTTTCATTTGGCAATTGTCATCTTTACAAAATTGGAAATGTATTTGGCGTGCTCAATTTGATCGTGATCGATTTCAGCGCTTGAAAGAACGAACTTGATAATATCTTTTTTTTAAACAACAAATGTAAATTATTAAATAAACGGTGATCGAAATTCGAAATAACTTAAATAAACGATCAACCAGAACGATCATAAATTTTCCCATTGTACCTACTGAAATACCTATTGTTGAAGACCACGGGAGATGATTCATTCCTCTTAGTATGGTGAACTACTATTCTAGATAGTGTAAAATGATGTCAGTTACAAGGCTGGATGACCCCGTTGGCGCAAACACAAATCCATCAGCCAAATGTCTAAACTCTAATTACTGTTCCGAAAAATGGATCACTCATCAACATCACACATTTTTCTTTTCGTACAGTACAGTTTCTAAGAAGTGTCTCGAATGTTAGTCGTCAATGAAATATTTAATTCGTTGCGTTGTGTAGTGCAACGGTCAATTGCCTCCGGCCATTGCTTCGTTGCCAGAGCCAGATGCAAGAAAGAAACGCATTGAACTCTGCACTTTACTAAATATAGCTATTCACAATCACAATGTTAGACGCAATCTGCATTGTGAATGTTTAATCTGGTGTGTCAAATCTGTTTGGCGATAATGCAGTTCAGTTATATTACTATTGTTTATACTAAACGATTTTGTCATAGTCTTGGTGCCTTGGTGAAGGAAAGCGAAGTGAGCTTGACATCCCATACTAATGCTAGGGATTGACACGCTCACTTCACCTAACTTTTCGCGAGAAGACTATTACAGACTCCGTCGGCCGGTGTTCATATTCGACTTACGAATGGTTGACATACTTGTAGTAAGTTGATTTATTTACAAAGGATCGTTGCTTTTTTATCTTATCTATTAAATGTCAAAATTATTTAGACATGTCACACCAGCTTTTTTTGTTTTATCCAAGGAGTTTGGGGAGTCACTCTATCATTAAAAATCATGACTCAGTATAGTGATACTGAAGCGATCGTATCTTGGCACGTGTAGGTAAAATGATGCCTGTAATTAAATAGGTACCAATATTCATTAAGATGATCAAATCGACGGTGAGTGACGAGAAATTAAAACAATATTACAAATCGCGGGTCTCCGACCTTTCAAAGATGACCGGTTATACTTATCAAATAAAACATGGGTGATAAACTGGAATAATACTGGACTTAAATTATTTTCTGAATCTACGTAGGCACCAGAAATTATTTATAAGTAATATATTTTATTAATGACACTTGACATCTGTGTTTAAAAAACATCATTGCCACATTGACGCGTCAGTTAAAAAAAAACAGCTAATCGCACCATTTGTGACGTCAGCGCCACGCCTCCGATTAGGACGACCGTTGCTTTGGAAACAAACATCAAATGAATCTGAACTTGTGGCCAGTTGTGGCAATAAAATAATCATAATATTAATATTTTTGTTATGTGACGTAAGAAAAAACAATTTATCGATAATGCGTAAAAATTACATTGATAAAAAGTTTTAGATAATAATGTTATTAACTTATTACTTATAATAACAGTTAAAAAGCAATGTGATGTAATGTGATGGATAAATACAAGCAATATTACTTCGCTTAGTGCAATGACATAACGATTTTACTAAAAAGGAGATAAGCTATGTATTTTTTTCTTCTAAAAGGGAGTGTCTCTATCGAAGCCTATTACAAAATCATCAACAATTTTGATAACATGACACGTTAGATGTAAGAGATTATGAGTGGTGTGTGTTCTGTTATCTGCCCCTTTAAATTTATCAGTGGGGGGTGTAACTATGCTCATTATCAAACTGGCTCCTTGACTGTGTTTACACATTTAAGAACAAAGACTTTTACGAAATTATTAAGCGTAAATTTAACTTTACCAAGATAAAGTTGTTTTTCCAATACTTACATTTTATCTTTATCACATATGGCAACACAAGGTGCCGCATAAATTAAATTTACTATTTTATTATGCAGCGCTGTTTAAATAAATATTGCAGAATTATTCTTCCTAGCAGTTTTTTCCTTTGTTGTAGCCAATATTTATTCAAGAAATAAAAATGGTATACTCTTGGATTTAAAATTATTACTAACAATTTGCTGCTGTGGTGGCCCAGTCGTAACGGTCCCCGACTTACGCGTACCTAGGCCGAAGGCTCAAACTTAGGTACGCACTTTAGTAGGTATGTGTAAATTATTTCATCACCACTACTTTCAAAACGGTGAGGAATACTAGAAACAAAAAATTGAAATTGTGAATTCCATCAACCCACACTAAAAGTGAGTGGACCTCCTTATACCTGATTCACCGCAATGGGATCTTTATTGGCCGACAATGACATCAATCCATATTTTTTTTAAACTCCAAACAATCATTCCACATCCAAACATCATATATAAATGTTTTGAGGGCATGTTGATTAAAAAAGAATTACAACTGTTCAATGTATTAATATGTAGGTAGGTATTACGAAACAGACAAATCCACTGAATGGTGGGCGTGGGCCAGCGTGGCCAGACGATCTGGGTAGCAACAATTGTTACTACGAAGATACTACAGCGGATGACGATATTATACGAAACGACACAAGCGCTCGCTCACTCTTTTCATTAGATTTGACAGTTACAATATTCGTTTACTTCATAGTGTTTCCATAACAGAGTTTAAGTTTTCATTCATAATTAAAACAATACTATAAAAGAAACTATATAAGAAATATCAACAACATACATTTATGTTTTTAATAAATTGTTTTGACTTAACTTTTTAACCATTCGTACAGAAGGACCATTTTTTAATTAAATGCCAGTGGTTTTCCATTCGCTACTCTTGATCTTAAAGATGACAATTAAAATAAATAAGTTGTAAATCACTTGGTGTTCATCGTTGTTCTTATTTTTTTTTTAATGGTCTTGTATTATAATACACTTGCAGTAGGTACTTGTTATCATAACTGTTTTGTTGTAGATCGTCTAATGTTTTGCCAAGCTTTTTGAAATTGAAAATAGAAATGTATAATATTATGATTAGAGTGCTTGTTTTTGTTTCATATTTATGATAAATCTAATCTGAATGGATGTGCAAGAGGGGTCAGGTCTTGGAAACGTCACTTGACCTGATGGCTGCAAATCAATAAGAATGTTATAGCTACACGCATTTAATGCATGCGACGCACGTCATCCATTCAACATGTTGCATTATGACATTTACTTTATTGCGTGCCATGTTTATGACTCCAACTACATACCCACAATGTTAAGAAAATACAAGCAAATTAAAAATAATACAACGTATACCTTTTCACGATTAAAATAAACTGTTCGGCATTGAAATGCGAAAGTTATTTTCTCATGGACATCTAATGATTTAACTAGAGAAGCCTAACGTTCGTTGGAAAGAAGCCATTACAAATAGTATAATTATGTCAGCCTAATACGATTTGTGTTAAAATAAGTAGGTAATTTGGTTACTTACTGAGTCTTAGTTGTTGGCCTTAGATGAAATACTTAGATGTACCTATTTTCAAATACATTCTACGCAAATCGGGGTTGCTATAGCAACGGCAAATACCAACATTGTTTAATTATTCAGAATTCTTGTGAATTCTTGCGACAGGGTCAAAATAAACTACTTTCAAGTGACTAGTAGTATTATATATTAGTTACTTTGCTTTTCTTCTTTGTCCGCTTTCTTGAAACTATTTAGTGCAGTTATTACCTTTCCAAATAAAATTGTCCTGTCAGAACCTACCTAAGCTTCTCCGAACATATTGTTTCATTCAAAACTACGATAATAAAAGGTTCCGAAATAGAATGATATTTGAATGTATTGTTTATGCCATCCTAGAAGTTTTTTTTAATGAACGTACGAAATAATGTTCAGAATCAGAATCAGAATCAGAATCAGAATGCTTTATTTGTAAACATAGGTCAACTTATAATAGTGGTGTTACAGATAGGTAGGTCCTCTATGTTTTGCCCAGAGGCGTACAAATATATTTAATTACATTGTCTTTATTTCTAGCAACAATTTAACTTTTAAAATAATTATCATAAAGTGGTAGAATAATATAAAATTATGTCACATTGGTAGTAAAATCAATTAATAGATAGGTACATGCATATCAATTTCAATAAAGATGTCAAATAGATTAATCAGTATAAATAGAGAATATAATCGATTTCAATAAATGTCAAATATAGTAGGTTACATGTCTTAATATTTCTAACAATTTTATACAAATACATTAACATAATCAATTTAATAATGTCCACTACACGAAAAAAAAAACAAAAAACACACAAGAATATCATAACAAAAGAACATGCGAGAAATTATTCGTTCGTTACATTAATAATATGAATTAATAAAATTATAGAATTTAATCAAATAGTCATCCAAAATTAAAATAGTCAACATTAATAATATAGATTTATAAAATTACATAATCTCATAATTCATCATATCATAATTTAATCAAATAGTATTATCATTAAAATAGTCATTCAAGGTATAATAACATTTCTCAACTAGTAACTTGTGAAGACACTTTTTGAATTTCTTTAATGGCATACATTTTATAGCATCAGGTATTTTATTAAAAATCTTTGGTGCAACACCAAAGAAGCTCTTTTTCATTAACGCAGTATTACATTTCAACGTACATAGTTGATTTTCATATTGACTCCGAATGGGGGTCTTCTTAACTGTTGAAAATTTTGCAAATAAATGTGAATTTGATTTTATAAATAATGCAGTTTCTAATATATATATAGCTGGTAACGTTAATATTTTTAATTTCTTGAAGTAGGGAACGCAACTATCTGATGACTTTAAATTACACATGGATCTTACACACCTTCTTTGCATCCTAAATACCAGTTCTCTATTTGTTGATTGTCCCCAGAAAACAACAGCATAACGGAGAATAGAGACTACAAGTCCATGATAGGCTGTTAACAGTGTCTCAGAATTTACTCTCTTAGATAATTGAAACAATAGATACGCAGATTTACTCAGGCGTTTACAAACCACTTCCAGGTGAGGTTTCCAAGTTAACTTATGGTCTACAGTTATGCCTAAGAATTTTGCACTCGTAACTTCTTCTATTTTACACTCATCGTAGGTAATATTATTAAGGGGTGGATTCTCACGTCGTTGATGAAACTGTATAATTTTAGTTTTATTCAAATTGATCACAAGATTATTATTATTTAGCCAATTAATAATGTTATTTAGCGAGTTATTGATCTCATTTCGATATTCGTTTGGATCAGTGCATTCTATGATAGCCGTACTGTCATCTGCAAAAAGTACCATTTTATTTCTCAAATTTCTTGGGAGATCATTAATATATATTAAGAAAAGTGGGGGCCCGAGTACAGTGCCCTGAGGCACACCATACCTCACGGATCTCGCTTCAGAGACATATGTAGTTTCTAATTTGCTTATAGGACAAATTCTGGAAATCTCAGTACACTGTGTCCTATCACTTAGGTATGATTCTAGGAGTTTATGAATGTTTCCTCGAATGCCGTACCCGTGTAACTTTTGCAGCAAGATCTGATGATCTACGAAGTCAAAAGCTTTTGACATATCCGTGAAGATCGAGCACACAGGATTTTTTTTATCCACAGAAGCCATTATACTTGATAGCAGGTCAAATAGTGCCATATTAATATTAGTATTTTTCCTAAATCCTTTTTGTTCATTGCAAAATAACTGAAACTTCTCGAAATACGTGTAAATGGAATTATATATTATTTTTTCAATAACTTTTGCAAAAACTGGTATTTTTGCAATAGGCCTGTAATTTTTAAGATCAGTCTTATCATTATTTTTGTAAATGGGTTTAATAACTACCTTCTTGAGACTAGTAGGGAAAATACCATCGGAAATGCAAAGATTAATTATGTGCGATAACGGTGTCGCTATGACCTCCTTAACATCTTTTATTACTCTAGTTGAAATACCGTCGTATCCTACTGTACTAGTATTTTTTAAGCTACTTATCACTTTTATAATGTCAGTATCTGAAACTGGTAGCATAAATAGAGACTGCGAAGTTGAGTTTTCAATAACATTTCTACACGAATTTGTTAATGGGGTATTATTAAGGTTTGTTTTTGAATTATTTTCTATAATCTCTATAAAATATTTATTGAATTCATTCGCAATGTCAAGGGGATGTGTAAGAGTTGATTTATCATTTTGTATGGTTAATATTGTTCCAAAACCTAACACCTAAAACGCCAGATGACCGACAAACAATACATTTTTTTCTACTATGTCTCGTTTTCTGGCAGTTAAGGTGTTAATAATAAATACTGAAAATGAAAACCATAATACTTACAACGAACCATCTGAAATGGTTTGCTTTCCTAACATCCAAAAACCCTATTGTACCGTGGTATTTAATAAATGCGTGTGTATCAATCACCTATCTGTCGTATGTAATTTATCTTTGGAGTACTCGTTCCCGTTTTATAACACGCATGCGGTGGGCAACGTGACTTGTCGTATATAGGAAAAATACGCTCAATAAACGTGTTACCTTTGCTGTTTAATCAATATCTTAATTCATTTTTTTTATAGTTTTTAAGTCGCAATCAGAATTCGAATAATTTTTGTTTTGTCTGTGGGCCATTTCGTATATTAGGTATTTGTTGTTTGAAAAAGTCTGGTCTGGACTAGTTTTAGATGATGTGATTTTAAGTGAACGGTCATCGCTATTCAATGACACCATTTTTTTGCATTTTTTATTACTTGTTGTTTCTGATATTATGTAATGACTAACAAATATGACTTTTATTTTCCAAGACGATGTTTCATAAACTTGAGAACTTTTTTGTCACTCACACTACTTTCGTTTGGTGTGTAATTAGTTTGAGTCAACTGGGCTGATGAGGTCAAACCGCACTTACACACATTGTGTGAACTGTCTCAGTTATTTATAACTGAGACAGTTCACACAATGTGTTATATGTCACATTGTGACCTTCAATCAGTATCTAGATAAGTAAATAAAGTATGAAAACATTGGAAACTAGTATATTAATAATTCATGTTCAGATGACTTCAATTTTATACAAACAGGTTTATTCTCCATAAAAGTCTAACACATTTATACTTAATAAAATTTACGTATCCATTGTGTTAAGATTGTGAACAATATATGACAAAGATAAACGAATTAAGTGCTCTATATTTTCCATTCATATGGAAATCTGCAGCACGAAAATTCAAAATGTATACAGAGATTTATTTGCGAAGACTTCTTAGCATATTTACACAATACTAGTTTCTAGACATAACAGACTGTGTACAAATAAAGCAAAATTATATAAGTAATCTGCTGTGGTTTAGAGCGCTAAACCAGTTCAAGTAATTAACTCGTAAAACAAGAATCTTATGCACTCCATTTGAGTTTAACAAACAACTTTTAATTTAATCATCTTGAAGTTGGGCCAAATTAAGCTCACAAGGATCATCTCTCATCGTCTTTAGAGTCAAAGACCTTTTGGTATGCAGTTGAAGTAAAGGACCAGAAAATATACATTAATAACGGTTTTAATTTAAAATTTGATGAAGGAAGGTAGATAAACATATTGCGTCACAGCAAAGGCTGGCGAAAGGTGTATTTCCTGTTTCTTCAAAGTTGTCTTGACAATAATGGGATATGTCAAGCTAAACGGTGAAAACTATAAACTGACCTTTAATGGTACGTAGATACGAAAACATTGCTGTATATCCTTAATGGAGCCATTTACTAGTTTTAACGTTTACAGTCAATGAATACCTAAGCATTCAAGCCACGTCATAACCAGCCAGAATATTTTTATACAGGGTACATTGACTGCGCTACATGTACACGAGTAGGAAACCCTAGTGGTTATTTAAAAAGTAATAGATACGAGACACACCTCCATCGTTAATCCAAATATATCGTCAGTCCACGCGTCGCGCGTCGTCGGAGCTCGGTCGGTTTCTTGGCGGTACAAAGTCCGTGCTCTCTTGCAGTTGCGCGGGGGCCGCTGTGTATCGAATGCCGCGCCTGCTCATGGGGCCTTGATGGCAGTTGCAAAACGAAAGTTTCTGTATGCTCATTAAACTAGTTCAATCTTAACTTAGCCTCTCTGATAATGGGTATCAAAAAAATTAAATGAAGTCAAAAGTTCAAAAGAATGTGGTTAAGGAATACATTAGTTTGACAAAAACAAACATGACAGGCAATCCTGTTGCGGCTGTATTGAAACTGTGGAATAAATAGGAAACACAATTCAAACTTAGTTACGCGTAGAAAATCGATTGCTTATCCGTCAATCATTCTCGTTGGTGAGCGATAAGACGGGTTAGAGAAAAATCAATTTTACCCTTAACTGTAACTGCTATTTGACTGCATGAAATAGACATCATACCTGTATTTCCTGAAGGGAAAGGCATACATTTCATCAGTTACGTTGAAGTCCCATGTAATAGAAGCCGATCCCCAGCCTGGCTATTTTATAACACAGACTTAGAATACAATAAGAGGACACATCATATTTATTATACAACAAATACATCATCGGCTTCCAGTCTAACAAGATGCTGAATACTGGTATTTCACATGGAGCGACTGCCTATCTGACCTTCACAATCTAGTTACTAGGCAACACGATACTCCTTGGTAAGACTGGTTGTCAAACTTTACATGAACATCAAAAAAACAAAACGTGTCATTTGCATCCTTTCAACCTTCATATGCCATTTATTACATAGCATTAGTCCTTAGGTTCGTGAATAATAACAAAAAGTTAGATTAATGTAGATATTATGCTCTTGTCGAAATCGGAATGATGTCATCGTTTGTTAGAGACAAAGGCAAGGTTGAAGGCGTGTCTTTCGTGCCGCATTTTTATTGGTCAGTTTTTGCCATATCAACAACCATAAATGCCACTTGTACAAACTGCTTATGTGTAGTGACGCGGCTACACATAGTTCTTTTAAACTGGATATCTTTATGGTTTTAAAGCCACTCACGAAACAAAGACTCCTTTACCGATATCGGTCTTTTTGCTAGTAATCTTGCAATATCTTTTGAGGAAGATTGTTTGTATCTCTGCCGGGTTTACTCATCATTGGACCTTGATCTATTCAGTTTAGTTGATCAAATATTTACCTATCTTCTTTTAGTTTTATCAATTTGTGTCAACGATTAGCTTTGAGACTGAAAAACTGTTCAAACATTTGCCGTTCTGGTAATTGCAACTGGTTAGACGTTTTAAGAATAAGTGACCTACTTAGTTGCTACGTTTAGTAATGATGAAACTTGTTTCATTATTTTCTTTATTTAAATGACGATTCAGAATATTTTCCGTTCTAAGAAAAGTTCAATTCATAGAATAAGATGTTAATCCCCATATTATGACAAACAATAAATAGTTGTTGACAGTAAAACTATGATTTCTCATGAGTAATCTATTATCATGATTGTGACCCGGATTCACACTTGCAGCAGCTAAGGTTAATATTACTGATTAATATTGAGCTGACGAATATCTGTCTGGGGTAATCAATCTATTAATTAATGTTCTAGACAAGTGTAACATTAGGATCTATTATTGGAAATTGGGACGTATTGAGAATTCAATTCGACACGCCCACAATATGCTGGTTGATAACCGTTTATTACTTCAATAATATTTGATTGTTTAATAAAGTAATTAAATATGACATTGTGTGTATCCTGTTCATATCTAAATTAGGATTCATATATTATATTTTTTTTTTTTTTTTTTTTATAATTTTCATAACATTAATGGTTCAATATATTCTTTCTCTTTGCAACGACCTCACTAATATAACCATCACTAATTTAATGTCGGATATTAAGACACTCCAGTACATACAACATTTATTTGGTCCTTAGGTCCAAGACGAGTCTCAGAGATATTTTATACTTATAAATATTTTGTTATTGTTTTAGCTTCGATGCGCTCACGCCGCATCAGCCAGTTTGCGCCACTGCTCATCGCACTGGTTGGTCTACCAGCGCGCGGCAAGAGTCAGCTCGCGCACAGACTCGCCAGACATCTCAACTGGAACGGGGAGAGCACTAAAGGTAAATCATTTTCAATTGTAGATTATAATCAGGTTATTGACAATCTGGAAAGAAGTTCTAATCTCTTTGGGCTCTATGTGCACAGTATACCATTTTCAGAAAGTTTCTCCTGTTTCAAGAAATACTTTTAAGTTGCAAAACTCATATTAATCAAGATATAGAATCTATTAACAATAGCTGAAAGGTCTTCCGTTCTGCTGTAATAATTATGATTTATAACCTCTACCTAAGTGTTTACGAGTCATTACAGAAATTTTATTGTTATGGTTTATGCTTTGACGTCATATCAATTGACGTTTTTATATTTTGTAGGAACTGAGGATCACAAGATTAACAAAGCCTAAGTGGAGACACACATTTTTAGTTCCAAATTGCTATCATTGAAACTGTCTGAAAAAACCTTTGTCTCGAATCATGTCGCCATGATTGATGTCATTGTAAATTATCCTTGCGGGGGTTATGGTGATCATTCTTATCTGAGCGTTTATCAAACACTTAGGTACATGACATAGCCTACAATTTGATTGATACTTTTCTCGATGATTAGTCATTTTGGATTTTCCTGGTGATGAAAATTTATAAGAATTACAAAGTAAGTATTATCGAACAGTAATGATGATAAGATAATATAGCCTTTTCACAAAGTAATTCATAATTGAAATCCTTGTAGTGAATGTAATTCAGATTAGAGACTTTTATTCATGCATGGCTTCATTAAAAGATTGATAAAATTATTACAAAATAAATAGTTTTGGGCCTAGTTGCCATCAATAAACAAATTTATTATTATTATTATAAATAAATCGGTAGGACTTCATGTGCCCATAGCCTATCCGCTACACAATTCCTAACATATGCTGAAACTATTTATAATACCGATGTCCGATTAAATTACAGAATCGTGTTATTTACAAAGTTGTGTGTAGTACCAGTTAGCGAGTATACCTACAATAAATCACATAAGTGTAGACCGGGCCTACAGATAGGTAGGTACACAATATCAGCCCTGACCCAGATGGAAAGGTTGGTTTGGTCTCGTCTCTAACACAACACTCACGCACTAGCTCACAAGAATATCTTTATAACTGATTAGATATTGTGGGTAACATCTTGATAAAAAGTGGCCTAATTGATGAACATGAGAATACCAATCAAGGAATGATATATTGCATAGTTTGTTTGTTGCTACCACTTGCTCTAGATTATTTAATAAATAATTATATAGACGCATCCATAAAATGTCCCAGACGTAAACAGAATAACATGTATTATGCAATACTATCACGGTCAAATAATCATATCAACAGTAAAGGTTTGAAATAACATTTATGTTTAGTCACATAAAGTTTTATTTGCAAAAGACATCATGAACAGTTCATGTTTACTGCAATAGCTAAATGATACTGGATAAAACCCTTTTGTCTTTACATATATACCTGCTTACTTCTAAAGATAGGCACCCAGCTACTATAATATATTATACAAGCGTTTACATAATGCAAGCCTAGTAGTTTCCTGGGTTTGTCAAACAAGTGATTGTAATATAAATTAACACTTAGCACAATGCTAATACGTAACACGTAATATTTATGGGGTTAGCAGCACGTGCGACACGTGGTCCTTTCCACAAAGGACCAATGAATATATTTAGCTAAATTGACTAATATATACTAACGAATCCAGCATTAGGAATGTGTAAACTCCGTTCTTTAGACAGTGCAGTACACACTTGCTTATTCATCCAACATTTTTTAGTCCTTCGAGTCGGTTTAGCTTTGAATTTATTAAGAACACATTAGACAGTTACTCACAAAAGCTTTTGTTTTCAGTGTTCGACTGCAGCGAGTACCGTCGCCGCCACATGTTGTTGTATGGCAGTCATGACATTTTCCGCGCAGACAATGCGCAGGGCTCCGCGATCCGTCGCCAGAGCGCCCGCGAGGCAGTGCAGGATGCCGTACTGTGGCTCAAGGATGGAAACAGTGTCGCCGTAAGTATACTTTCTACAATCTCACCGTCAAAATACTTTTTACTTTTATATGCTTAGATTGCCAAAATCCATGAAGGTTATAAAGTTGACTCCATGGTGTAAAAGAAAATGCGTGGAAATTCATATCGTTAACTTTCTAGAAAGCTTTTTAGCCGCATTATTATACTAAAGTATAATGACTGTTTACGGACATTTGCTTATATTAATATTGTGTACAACACGGAACCAGAAAGACCATAAACAAATCAACTAATCCACCATTGAACCCGGAACGCAGCTAACTGCAGCAAGGACGCTGATGTCTCGATAATCAAATGATTCGAATGCATAGAAACGTGATGTTGTTAATTGGTATAATCCACTTGGTTGTACCTTTTGTATGGTTGATTGGATGATTGATCGTATTCCAAAGCGTAATTGTGTAGAAAAGTAAGCACGTGCTTGACGTGCTACGTACTTCTGTATTGAAAACACGTAATAATTGGCTGCGATTGAATGAGGTAGTTAGTTCATTTAAATTTAACCGTCCAAAAATAATTTTGATTAGATTGAATTAATTTTATGTTTGATTGAGTTTCTTTGTTTTTGCTATCGTTTGGTTTTAGGGCTTCAGTGAAAGTGTTTCTAAGATTGATGATGGAGCCTTGAAATTATATGTTCATTCATTATATGTAGCTTCCGTACAGGTTTAGTCGTGTGTATCAGATATCACTGCGATGTAACAAATCTAAATACCTGATACATTATGTGTGATACTGAAGCTATAAATAAACAATTTTAACAATAATAAAAAATAGACATTGAATGAACTTCTCGATCTCCATCCCACGGATTAAAGAAATGATTCAGACAAGATTTATATTAGTCATTGTTGTTTTCAGGAAATGAGCTATTTTTACGTTTTATCGGTTGAGTTCAAAATAAATTGATTAGATACTGACTGTGACTAAATTGTTAAGCTTACGCAAAACACGTAATTTCATGACTGATCTAGAGTTTTTTTTGTAGATGTTTTTCCTGCTCTTTGTTTGCAAACAATTTTAATTATTGACGCCTTTTTAATCCGCAATTAAACTGTTAACCTCGGGTTGGGTACTTGATTAAATGACACCTGAATTGCCTATTATGAAATTCATTTATCAGCAAGACGTATGGTACAATATTTGACACATCTTTCAATTTATTTAGAAAGATTCGTTTAATTTTTGTTCCTTCTAATTTTAAACCGTTCTTCTTTTCTTCCAGATATTTGATGGCACAAACATTACAAGAGAGCAGCGCCGCGAGCTGAGCGAGTACTGCCTCTCTGATATGGGCTTCAGGATCCTCTTCATAGAGTGCGTCTGCGAGGACCAGGAACAACTTGAGAGGAACATCATCGAGATCCTCCACTACTCCGCGGACTACAAGAGCATGAGTGAGGAAGACGCAGTCGATGATCTCAGGAAGAAGATGGAGCACTACATGCGGCAATATGAGCCTATTGATGCAGAGTTGGAGACCATCAGCTTTGTTCGCATTGAGAATGTGGGAGAGACTGTGACGGCGCATCGAGTTGCTGGACAGAAGGAGTCCGGGATTCTGGGGTACTTGTCCGGGTTGAGGGGCCTACCGCAGACTTTGTACTTCACTAGGGTAAGTGTCTTTACGAATTAATTTATTTTTTCTATTCTTTTTAAACGTCGCCCTACACTAAGAATTTCTTCTGTATCGTAGGTGGCTTTACAAACATTTAAACTCATAGACACAAACAGCCAGACCCGGAGTATCTAGGGGAATCTAACCCGCGACACGTAGCGCAGCAGCCAATCGCTCAGCCACTGCGTCGTCAAAACTCCGATTCCTTCTAAGAATATTACAACTTTTAGACGAGAGTTCTTTAAATGTTTGTAGTAGGTAGGCACTAATTTGATTTGTTCGCGTCACTAATCTATAGCTCAGTGACTCGTAAGTCTCGTTAAGTAGACAGATAATCTCTATTATCAGTTTCACTGAGTCATCTTACATCCGTATAATAACTTCTATTCTATTTAGGGTTCCGTTCGGATTTAAGTATAGGTTTAGACTCACGCGTTTTCCTATTAAAAGTCCATGTTATTTTGAGCGGGAATTATGGTGTGATGTCAACGTTTTCCCGCCACGTGTCTTTCATCAATAAACAACTTTGTGATTTGAAACTTTCTTTACAATCAACACAGCGATGGCGGATGTATAAATATAGTTAAAGTTTGTTTTAGTGTGGAAGCATGAAAATGTTTTTGTGACGTCTGAAAGCCCCGAATGGATGTGTTAACTTTCAGCCATCTACCTTTCAAGTCGCAACTGTGAAAAGTGCAATATCATGCTCTAAATTTGAATATACCCGATATTTCAAATAATTAACTACCTGTGTCATATTATGTTTCTGGATAACATTCAAGATATTATAACGCCGCGTGCGCACGTCACAGAGCGCAAGCGCAACCGTTTCCAATGTCGCAACGAATCCCTTATGGGTGCCAACTACGTCAGCTGGCCTATTGAATTATAATAAAACGTATTTCCTGATATTACGTGCAAAATATTTATGATATTGTAGGGCTCTGAAACGATACTTTAATTACAGTCCAATGCAGTCTCAAAGATACAATCTGGAAACACAGAAGTGCATCAATTAGTTGAGCATATAATATAATAATGATCTCATCAATAGCTGTCTGAAATAAACGGCAGAGTAGAGTCAAGTTTGTGCAACAAAAAATTCCTCCTGATCTCTGTTAGAAGATATACTTAGTAGCTAAACTAACACCCCCCATACAGCCATCTCATTACTTTTTTTTTTGGTTGGGTTAACTCCTGAAAACCAGAATCAACCGTGGCGACCACCAGAAAAGTGTCGAGGCATATCATTACTATAATTTAACAATATTTCTTCCAACAGCATGGTGAAAGCGAGTACAACGTCTTAGGCCGTATCGGTGGAGACGCATCTCTTTCGCCCCGAGGTCTCCTCTACGCGACCGCCCTTTCCGAGCATATGAACGCTCTGGCTTGCCGGGACCACATGACTGTATGGACCTCTGAGAGGTGGCGCACCAAGCAGACAGCTGCTGATATTAGGGCCCCGAAGAGAGTCGTCAGGGCGTTGAATGAGTTGGATGCTGTAAGTACCTTGCTTTTGTTTGTTTTTATATTTACTTTTGAAGTGACATTTGCGTGTCTTTTTTGGCTCACTCCTGAAGCTTGGTGACGTCGACAGGTGCCCGTCAAACAGAAACCGTTGTACTTACTTCTGACGAAGTAATGCGCTTTTTCTTATTGAACGGGTTGTGGGAGGGAGTGGAGTACTTACAGTACACCGCACTTACCAAATTACGTTTAAGTCTCATTTAATTCTTTTAAGTACATAAATAAAAACAAAACCGATGACGTATCATTATCACGTACCTACACAAAAATAATATCTAACATCGTAATTGTAATAATCGGGCCCCAAGCAAGCAATGCTGACATATCACAGATAATGATAGCTGAGCACCTTAGTAACCTGAGCTATGGACAGGACGAACGATTTATCATTCACTCGTACTTAAAAGCTAAGTGTTTTTACGTTTATCAACCTTGACAATCAATAATTAGCTAAAAAAACATGATAGATACACAATTAAAGATAATTAGGAAAAACAAAGCATTCAACTATAAGTTGGTGTTTGTGATCACTATCTAGATTCGTTGTTCTTTCAATGTTTCAACGTCACAAAGAAGAAAATGTACAGACAAGAACTGGAGAATAAACATAAACAATTTGTGTCTGGGAAATCCAATGTTTCAGGAATATTCCATAGGTACTTGTTTCCAAATGATTCAGTAGAAATGTCTCAGGTTGAGACGCAAAGAGGGAACTTGATCCACTGAGCAACAACACCACCTTTAAAGCTGGTTGGGCATATCTGGGCATAGTATATTGCCTTGCTGTATTCCATCTGCTCATCTGAGATTAACCATAGGAAACAGCAGTAGATGCTTTTGACCAATAACAATTGTCGTTTGTTTCATTATTCGTCTTTTTTGAATAACAAACATTCACGGTTCGGCTTGTTTTATATCATTCTTACTACAGACACAGTCATCTCTTTCAGTGAAAACCTAGATCTTTCCACACCTCAGTTATCCTTCGCTGTTTGTATACACAGTTATCGTTCAGATTTATTCCTGACATCACCTTTAAGCTATCTTTCAGAACATCACATCACATTAATACGATGTTATCAAAGCTGATAACTGTTGATCAGTGACGGATTAAGGCTATTTGATGCCCTAAGCAATCCACGCCTGTGAGCCCCCCTATCCGTATGTCAACTAGAATCGGTCTTTAAACCTTTACCGCCTAAAAACATTAGTTGGGCAAAACGCGCGAATTTTCAAATTAGTCCTAGAAACTTTTTTTGGTGTGGTTTTTGGAGACGTGAGAGTGAGACGTGATGCCCTTAGGACGGATTTTTTTGTGCTTCTTCTGGTGTCCCCCCAGACGTGACTCCATAGGCAATTGCTTAATTAGATTAAGGGTATCCGTCACTGCTATTGATTGAGTTCTGGAGTAGTGCGATTGGCGCACAAATATTTATAATACGGAAAATCTGTTTACCGTCTCGTGTTTATAGAGAACTCTCAAGATAAACTCGGGGATTTAAATAGAAGAAAAACAGATAATAACGCAATCACTGTCAATAATTAGAGAGGTTTCATAAGGTGATTAGGTTACTAGAAACTTGACCCTAGCACAAAATTAAATCTGTTTACATGAGAAAAAATTGTTTGTTTGCTTGAACGCGTTGATCTCTGAACTTGCCAGTCGGATTAGAAAAATTCTTTATGCATTTTGATAGCCCAGTTTTTGGTCAAGGTTATTCTTAACATTATGCTACGACTCTAAGGAGCAGGTGAAACGTACATACGCCAACACATCAAGCTACCCCAAAGTGCCAAATTTCCCCAATTGAACATGAACCTTATTTCTTTTGCGATAAAGTGGAAAACTATCAAATAAATTTAACAAATTGGGGCATTAGCTTGATGGGACGGCCTCTTTACTTTCATAATGAAAAAAAAAACCTGAGTATTTTTTTTAAATAAATTTATTAAATTTCCCAAGTGACTGTGGTAACAGAAAATATAGCTTAGCATAATGAATATCCATTTAGATCTAAATCAAATCGATTAAACAAAATCATTTAAAAAAATCTTGATAAGAACGTATACTTGTCATATTACCCAATACCACAACACAACATCACGACTCTTTTCTCCGAAGGGTCGGACAGAGTTTTAACAACAGTACACCCACATTTCGCCAACCGACCTTCATTACTTAATAGTTACATCGATTCAGTTGACAACACATACATTACGGTAATTTACTGAATCCATAAAATAGATGATTGAACCCAGTCTTGGCAACAGCTGCTGCGTTTGATATACGCCGTATATATCCGTTTGACCTACATCAAAAGACGTCATTAGACAGCCGGTACTTCATTATCATAGGAAAAGTACTATCGTTGTCTATCGATATTCTGAAATTGTGAATTCTATTTACTGTCACTAATGTGAGTCACAGCGTGAATAGAATTGAATCTTTGACATTGAACTGGTTAAAAATAGACGTAAGTGTTCTCTGGGTTTGTTCGTCACGATGATAATAGTTTGAATAGGTGATCTTGATTATTTTGTGGATGTTGTATAATGTTTGAATAGCTAATATAAACCGAGGCTGGGCAAAGACATCTGGTATTTTCGACCTCATTTTAATGACGAAAACGACCTAATTTAAAAAAAAATAACTATTAGGGCCTCGCGACTCATGCTTGCGGTCGTTGGTCAAAATATATATGACTTTGTCAGGTTCAAAAGTGAAAATGTAGGTACTAGCATATATAATAATATTGATCGAATAAGGCCGTATCTGGTGCCAAATAAAAGACGCAATGATTAATTACTTTGAATATCATTAAGTAGCAACTCACGTGTATATCAACGGGGTGATACATTAAACCAGCTGATGTTATGAACTTAAACATAATACGCGTTGACATTAGAAATGAAGCACGTTTTATAGGTGACGCCACTGATAATCCTTGTATATGTATAGAATTAATACTACATAGGTCGTACATAAAGAGTGGCGTGATAATATAACTAGAAATCCAGTTTATGTCAATCCAGAAAGTCGGCAATTAAGCCCATAATGTTGTATACGTCCAGCGCATCTTGGGTGTCCAGCCGCTGACATGCATGCAACTTGTCCCAATGGTCATATTGAAGACACAAATTATTCTGATTATAAGAGAAGAACTTAATCTTATTTTTTTTTGTCTTTTTATAATATAACATTACCCCAATATTACCCGAAGGCTTGTATCTATAGTCTACCCACGTTGCTACTGGAAAATTCCAGATTATAAAACCCAATACCTAACATAGACATAGACACTAGACCTAGAACGAGGACGGACGGGAGTAGATAAATTAAATCCAGGGATATTCATCTTGCACTTATTAATAATTTCTTCTTCCATCTTCTACAGGGTATATGCGAGGGTCTGACCTACGAAGAGATGCAGGAGCGCTTCCCTCAGGAGTTCGCATGGCGTGACCAGGACAAGCTCCGCTACCGGTACCCTTGGGGCGAGTCCTACATCGACATCATGACTCGTCTGCGACCAGCCCTGTTGGCCCTTGAGGATGAGCACAATGTTGTGGTGGTCGGCCATCAAGCTGTGCTTAGATGCATGCTTGGTTACTTCTTGGATGCTAAGCTTGGTAAGAACCTTTTTAATGTCACCTCACCGAGCGAAGTACTTTATAGTTTAATTCTAATTGATAATATGATTTAATTGAGATTAATTTTCTTGCTGATAGCAAAAGTCATTTGTAAGATAATTAATTGTGTCGTCAGTGCTAAAGTCCCATTTTGACCCGGCAATGGTTAACGCAAATCCGATGTTTTGATTGCTCATTCTTATCCTAAGTAGATGATTTTTATTGAGATCAATTTGCTTGCCGATAGTGGAAGCCATTTTGAGGATAATTCTTTGTTGTTGATGATTAGCATAATGATTATGAATAGGACTTTAGTCCTCTTTTTGCCCTTGCTTTGACTTGCGTAGTCTGTGAGATAGTGTGTGATAGTAATATGACAGCTTCAAAGACTTTCATGACCATTTTTGTCCATATTTTCTAACCATTAATCTGTCAACTTCCAGATGAGCTGCCGTACATGAATGTTCCTCTCCACACGATCGTGAAGCTAACGTCATATGGCTACAAGTACAAAGTGGAGATGATCAAATTGGGCGTCGAATGCGTCGACACACACCGCCAGCAGCCCAAGGTAGGCACTAGATTCATTTGGGAAATTATATGGTAAAAACTCGGTTCTAAAAATAAGTTTAAGTTCGATATGATTGTGACTGAGCATCGTTCTAGAATTAGAACTCCCAAATGTTAACAATATAAACTTGATAACTTTACACATAAGCCATGAAGAATATGGGCATTTAAATATTTTTGGCAGACATTAACGACACCTCGATTTGTAAAAAAAATATGCCATCGGCCAGGAAATACCCGGAAATCTACTTCTCTAGTATTTTGACGTCATTTTTGTTCTAAGAGCACTTGGAACTTTGTTCTGAGAGATCGACAGATATTTAAGTTTCAGTGCCAAAAATTGTAGCATGTACCTACTGACATATTAAAGTACGACTTTTAATAAATTCGATGTTGCAAGTTGACAGAGCTAATATCACATGAAGCACTGAAAAATGTACAGAGGCAATGTGTCAAATTTCTTTGATATTTTTTCAACTTTATTATTACTCAGGCATAAGGTTCATGTAAAATTGGTAAAATTTGACTCGGTGGTGCTTTAATAAAATGACCAGCAAGGTTGTACTGAACTGTACTAGAATTCTTTGTCGGTTACTTTATCTACAGCACTCCAGCTTTTTTCTCATGTTTTAGTGTCTTAGGTGACATTAGATCCTGTCAAGTTACTACAGCTAACTAAAAGTCGTACTGTAGTTATTTTTTTTTTACTGTCATGAAAAATATACTCAGCTAGTATAGCAGTATTATAGCTGGCGCGATATATTATGTAACATAATTCAAATGGCTTTATATGGAAAAATGTTTACCCAACTCATTTCATGTTTGATAGCTGTGAAGAGCAAAGATAATATATTTGTATGCGTAACAATTTGCCGTATCATTGAGTGCTGATTTGATTGAGGGAAAGCTTTTAAAATTGAGCATGTTATTTTCGCACTTATCAAAGCCAAAAATAGCTCATTGGTACCTATATTTTATATTAATGACCCTAAAATGTTTAATATTCAAGCAATTATTAGTTATCTAGTGCGATTTAAATAGCAAACAATTATAAATACCAGGAAATATATAAATGACGTGTAGAATAATCCCTAATGGATGGGATTATATTAATTACTAGTTTTTTTAATCCAGCCATTTATTTTCAACTGCTTCACTTTTTCGTTTTCAACTCTATCTTTCCTGTCACGTTATAGATTGTATCTAGCTATAAGGTAGTATTAAAAAAGTCACGAAAATATTCGCTGGCAAGATTCGAGAACACGTTTCTGCAATACCTATTCGTGAGTCCGTGTGTGTAATTTTGAATATTTTCCTCACACATTTACGTATCTAGGTAGGTATCCATACTAATATTATAAATGGGAAAGTGTGTGTGTCTGTTTGTCCGTCTTTCACGCCTAAGCCACTGAACGGATTTCGGTAAAATTTGGCATAGACATAGATTGCACCCCGAGAAAGGACATAATCTACTTTTTTTATCAACAAACCACGCAGGCGAAGACGCCGGCTGAAGCTAGTGATAATATAAATACTACACAACAGGTTGTTAGGCTTATGACTGACATGATATCAAAGAATCTGAAAGTAATCTTGTTATTTTTGCTCGTGGCTAAATAATTACACCCACTCACGGGTCCATCGAATGTTGAACTATACTTGACGAGGTCGATCCGTGGATGGGTGACCATTTAATTCATATGGAGTCCCCTCCATGCCTCAAAAAGCATGTTTAGGCGTCGAAGTCAAACGTCCGATAGTATTTACAACCAGTCTAACCAAGAGGTATTACCCAGTTACTACGTTGTAGAGGTCAGAGCTTATCAGCACTTATTTGAGAGATCGAGAAAGATTTCGTCTAAATACAGGATCATTAAATAAATCATGTAAATAGGAGTATCTTGAAGGTCATCTTCAGATATCTAAGTCCGTTAAACAACTTTAATGTGTGCATGATACAATCAAATTGGCTGATAATACAATCATCTTTATCAACATTTTTCTCAGAAAATCACCTATAATGAGTTGGTTAATTACAAAATATATGCTATCTTGTGTTTGTAAGCAATTTAATATTATGTCATTGTCAACACTAGCTATACCCCGCGGTTTCACCCACTTCTTAGGGCTGTAGCGTGATGTAAAAGTAGCCTATAATATTCCTCAAGAATTGGAAAAATGTTTTTCAAATCCGACTGCTAGTTCCGGAGGTTACCTACCTCAATCAAACCGACAAACATTTTTATAAGTCATTGGTGTCTCGCATAACTAAAAGCTTTCAAAGTAAAAAGCTGTTCTTTTCACATTGAAAACAGACAGTACCTACTATAAAAAAACATTTTTTTGTCATTGATTTGTTAATTTTATCTATTTGTGTAGATGGTAAGTGTATACGTATAACAACAGCTACAATTTGACTTTTATTTGTTTCAGAACTGCTCCATAAGCAGGACGACGGCTGATGCTTTGGTCACAGTCCCATCTCACTACGACACCCTTCCCTCAAACCTGTGGCAGAGCCCCACCGAGGCGCAGCTTTAGGCGCCAAGTCCGGGCTTGCGTGTATCGCCGCCCATTATACCGTAGCAGCATTACTTGGGCAATAAGCCCCCGGACCCAAGGTCTACAGTCCACGGACTTGAAAAACCATGGACTTGGAGAGCACGCCACGCCAAGATGTTTCGGGAGTCATCTAGCGATCTCTTTAAAGAAAGACTGGTGTGAGTGACCCATAACCGAATGAATTTGAATGTATGCACGCCGTGCAATAGCCAATTATAATTTTAAACTTAGAATGTTGTTTTAAGAATAGACTCTTTTTATTTTTTAAGCCAGTGTTGCCAGACACGTTATTGATCTGCTAAGCTCAATTGAATTCGTACAAAATATAAATTATTTAAAAATGTGATGAAGCACGTTGTGTGAATCTTCCAACAATTTTTGTAATAAGACTGAACGAGTGGAATTCTTCAAAATCAATTTCATCTTTAGGTACATAATCATTTTGTATTTGTTTAAAAGTAGGTATGTAGGTAATAGCTCCCTATTATTCTTTTAAGAATCCTTCATTCATAAACAATTAACGCTCACAGACGCTAAATACATATCTCACCTCTCAATAATTTCCTTATAATCAGAATGAGAGGGCAATAATAACAAAGCGTTAAGTTATAAATTGTTTATGAATAAAGAGGTTAAAGTTAAAATAAGTAGAACGTAAAAGTATCCAAGCTGTATTAGATTATTTACTTAGTCGAATAGTTTCATTATCTATCACTACGGACATTCAGTTTAATCTATATTCCTTATCCTAGCTCTAACTACGATTAAGAATTACTTTTAAACGATTAAAACTACCACTTAAGATTGTTTTAACTTCACTTTAGCTTGGTTAAGCCGGGATTAATTTCGCAATCTTACGTTTTATGAAGGTGTTGTGTTATCTTGCTGACTTAACTCCTATTTTAATGGTGAAAGTAATTATTAGGTACCTACTTTTAGTTTTATATTTAGACTTGAAAGTACTTAGAGGGATAGATTTGTTGTAATTTTTACTTGTAATAAAATCTACGTAAGCCCGCCGGGCGTATCCTTAGAATATGCTTAGTATTACGATGTGTCAATTATGTTAGACTTACCTATCACGGTTTGGTCTCTCAGTAATATTGTGACACGGGAAATGTAGGGTTTCAACTGTCTTTGCATGTATTTTTATAATAAAATAAATATACTTAATGCTAAATGTGAGACTGTTTTATTTATGAAGGAACGAAGATGTAAAACCTTTGGAGAGAACTGCCTGAACACTGCATATCATCATGCCTGTATTCGTGGCAGGATTAGGCACAAGTGCATCTAAAGATTACTAATTTCGCCAGTTATGTGTAAGTTATAGGGGGCGAGCCTATTGCTATCTAGTGGGCATACATTCAGACTCCAGGCCGTTATAGAGAAAAAAATTAATGGAAAAACTCAATAACACTTAGCAAGACTTCACGTTTAGCAGTCGCGCTTGTGAACATTTGACCCACGAAGCCTAAGGACTAGTAATTCAATTATTTTACCATTTGTGGTAGAACAAGTAGGCGGTCTGCCCACCTGGCCTGGTCACTACCGTGTATGGACATCTGCAATACAATATCACACACACAAGCATGCAATTCCAGTTGCAGGATGATCGAAAGAGTTACTGTGACCCTGGAAGTCCTGGAACGTAAAGTGCAAGGACGGAACACGGGTGGGTGTTTTTAGTCAATAAAAGTCTGACTGTAAAGTCACTTCTCTCGTCAGAACGGGAGCCTGGGCGTTCTGACTAGAGAAGTCATTGGATGATTTCCCATCCTTAATAAAAAAAAAGGTGCAAGCGATCCCAGAGACAAAACTGAAAAGCGACATTTTTTTTTGGGACCATCCCACCACACTATTTCCCAAATTTACCTTATACTAGGTGGCAAGGTGGAAAACAATTGCAACGTGGTAATTTAGAAATACCATTACCACACCATACCAAATAAAATGCTATTCGTGAAATACCATACCTAAATTACCACGTTGCAATTTACGATTTAGTGCACCATCATGAGCGAGGGTTCATTAACGCCCACACGTTTTGGAGACGATGTTGTCTGTCCCAACAGTTCGATTCGCGGCTAAACGTTAAATGGTTTGAAAGATAAACTTAATTAGCATTACAAATTAGGTGCTTGCCAGTAGCTAGGTCCTAAGTTCTAATAGAAGTACAAATAGACAAGAACATGTTGACTTTGGCTTGTTTTTCGCGGTTCGATGATCTTCAATGTCACTTCGATGTTTTAATTATGTATTCACATCACCTGGTCGATAACCCAAAGTAAGTAATTGTGGCTCCATGATCTAGCCGGGCAATAATATTACGTTATAACCCGCTCGTTGATATCGTATTTTGAATTTGGAACTTCAACAAAAAGATTGTATAAAACCTTTTTTTAGATGCCAAAAAGAACTCGAATTGATTTTTATAAACTAGTTAATTCGGTGCCTTTCAATCTGACATTCCTTTACATTTATATATTTATTTCAATATTTATTTAACGGTAACATATTCAAATGGACTTAATAGTTAGAATATTATATAAAAGCGGTAAATGTAGGTTTATGTACATAATTAAGACCTACCTACAAAAGGAAATATTTTACAAATTAACCTTTACTTTTTCTTATTCGAAAACCCCAATAAAATTAATTAATTTGACTCAATTGATGTACCTTCTGTGTTATATGCACTTTTCCTGCCCACGGTATTAAAAACGACCGATGTTTTTAAGACAGAAATCAAAATGTATATAAATATTCTGAGTCACGATAAGTTAAGGTTACATTGGGGTAGCTTAATGTGCTGGCCTCTGTAGTTGAAGTGTTAAATAAAATAAAAAGAAAACAAAATTCTCAGATTTTAGGGTAATTCATAAATCTTGTAAGTCTTGTATGTACACACACACCTTACCTCTTGTGTGTAGACACACAAGAGGTAAGGATCCCATACAAGACAACACTAGACACAAGACAAGACAACACATTAATTTTAACATGTGCACGTAAACTGTGGCAAATAAACATTTTATTTCTTATTCCGAGGAAGATGTCATTTCCGTCTCATGTTGCCAGAAGTCAAACATGTCTTTATTTTAATAATTAGGGGTATGTGTAGGAAGGGAGCGCGTGTGAGGTTTTGAGGTATTACATCTACCTATAGGGGCTGCTTGCGCCGTCACGGCATTCGGCAAGACGTCATGCCCCCTCTACTATGACTTGTGCGCGCGCGCGTATATTATAAATGTATAGTTCCATCAATTCTCTGAGTGAGCTGCTTACTATATGCCCCCTCTCCACCGACCGACCGAACGTCCGACTTACTACTACTACCAACAAAAAACTTATCGTTTTCCTTCATATTTGTTTATTGGTTTTCTTTTAATTAAACATCCTTTCAATAACTATCAATTTCGATACGGTCTCAGATCTGCCGGGCGTCCCGTGACGGCCATCTTTTTTTTTCTTACTTTATTACCCGCTCATAATTCGCAAAACTTCAATTCGAAAGTGACATTATGAAATGTGAACCAGTCTGGACTGGGTCATTACTGCTGCCCGTCTGAAGGTCGGACTCGTGTATGTAGATTAATATCTATTGGGCAATCTAATGCTACAATTACTGCTTAGCCTGTGTGTTTAATGCTGGTTTATACAGATTACTCTTATATCGTAAGCGTTTAGGTGTTAATTACGTACGGCACTTATGTGTACCTATTACCATTAGATAGGTACTGCTAATTACTATACTTAGGGATCGTTCATTGATCACGTTACGCTCCAAGGGGGGGAGTGAGATAATACGTGTTTTTATATTTTTCGCTGAACGCGAGATTTCTAACCTGTTTAAAGATATTTTGTGTTTTTTAACACTTCGTACCAAAACATATACGTGATTTTGGATAAAGTACAGAATCCAGCACATCAAGATACCCCGATGTGTCAAATTTCTTTGTTACTTTTTCAACTTTATCGCATAAGAAATAAGATTCATGTTCAATTGGGAAAAAATGATAGTTTGGGGTAGCTTGATGTGCTGGCGTCTGTACATACTATTATAACTTAAGCCTCACAGTTATGTACAGATTTCAATAATCGTTTGTTTATTTCTATAGAGGGCTGGTTGTTACGTGAAGGAGGGCCATTCAAAGGGACCACAGAGACAGAATTTAGAACAGACAGAAAAAATTGCCGAATTACAGTAATTATTATAGTTTGAATGCCTCTTTGGTCTGATGGTCGCAAGCGCATCTGCTGAACAAGGTCCTGGGTTCAATTCCCGGATTGACCAGGATGTTCTTGATATTTTCATTGGGATTTTCTTAATAGCAGTCCGGAATCTGGATTTATGCCCAGTTCGGGAGACAGAAGGTAACACCTCGAGCTACCTTAACCTTCGGTTAATGCACGCGTTAAGTTATTAAGTTATTATTGAATTTTAACTTACGGCCAATTTAAGATGGTAATCAATTCAATTATGTACTTAAATAATTAATATGCTTCAGTTAAGCTTCAAATGTTCCTCCTGGGCACTTTATAAGCATTTAATAGATGCTCCTTCCTGCTGTTGAACATGAACCTCATTTCTTTTGGGATAAAGTTGAAAAACTATACAGAAATAATGACACATTGGGGTAGCTTGATGTGTTAGGCTCTGTACATAGCAACCTGCACCCTTTATCTACCATCAGTCTTTCATAGTTCCTATACTGTACCTAGGACATCCGCAAGCACAGTCAATCAGAAACTCCTAATTTAGGTCCTTATCGCCACCTTAGAGTGAAAAGATTGGGAATGCAATTTTGGTCATTTTTTTCATTACATTTTTTTAAAGAAGAATCCTCGGGACGCGCGCCTTAGTTTCACACAAAAACGTTTAACTAACATATAACGCCCTTTATGACGGGTAATGAAAACCTCTTAAACACCCGCGACTGTAAATAAGCTGTAGTTATAAAATACCTACTGGAGTTTTATCTTTCTCCTGTAAACCTCTTTCCCAAACACGCAGTTTTCACTCTAAGGCAACAAATATTGAGATAAAAAGTCCTCTTCCTCGCTTCTGGTTCCTCAATGATGGGGGTCGTGACCACTTCCTCACAGCAAGAGTTTGTTGCGCATCACTCGACGTTACACGATCTGCAGCCGAGCGTAGAGCATCAAGGAAAAAAGGGATATGAAAAAAAAAATTAAGTATGACAGAGTTTAATAACTTCCACGGGGATTCCCAATGTCTTTTGTTTGAGAATATTTTTCGACGTTCCCACGCATGAAAAAACAAAATAAGTAACCAAAGAAGTTTACATTAATGGCGTAGAAAAAGAAACACAAAAAGTAATTTTAGAATGAACCTTGAAACTTGATAAATAGGTAAATCATCAAATCGTCATCCGCTCAGTAGTCAATTTATTTTTTGTGTTAATTATATTAAAACTAGTAATTTTACGGTTTTAGGTATATATGACTATGTGAAATATCAACACCTTGGTAAATATTATATGTTGGTTTATAATTAACTAGGTTTTGTCTGTGACTTCGTCTGCGTGAATATCGGTATGGTTTGTCAGGGAGATAGATTATGTCCTTCCCCAGGACATTATCTATCCGATAATAAACTTAATTTAATTTAATGGCCACTGAATTAAAAAATACCACAGCAATTATTTTTTTTAGGTTGAACTGTCATGATATCGGAGGATGCACGCATCATGCATGACTTAAAATCAAATTTACCAATTGTAATATACTAATGCTATCTATTATAGATTTAAAAAAAAAATGGTTCTTACCTCCTTGCCCGGGCTTTCCCTAATACAAATAATAGACATCGTAAATATCGGTATCAAGCATGATTGATAGTTTTCCAGTCCATTTATCATTAAAGTCAATAATGCATATCAGTCCCATTGATTGTTGCACTCGGAAACAAGTGAGAGGCTTTACAATACGACCGTGGCTTACTTCATTGACAGATGGTGTTCGCAGATCGCAGCCTACGACATACGCGTCGGCGACGACCCCACAGCGAAAAATATACACACCGCATTGTCATACAAATGTTTTAAACGCGCACACGCACGCTCACCGCTGCTGTGTTAATATTATATTTTCGTGTTCGAATTTTAAAAAAAAAGTGTCGGTTATGTGTATTTTTTGAGTGATATAAAACGAAAACAAAAACAAGTAAGTAGTGTAAGACTGTTGTTTACTGCTTATAATTGTTGATGTAAGTTTTCGTGTATAATGTAAGGTAGGTAGAACTTTATTGATTTCGTAGAGATTGTGGGTGATAAGACTGGTTTATTATGAAAGGGGCTTGTGATAATAGACTGAGAAATTAACTCCTAAAAAAATGTGGCAATTTCCGTAGATATTTTATCCTTCATATAATGTAGCACAATCATTAGCATATAAGATTGAATAGATAAAATATTATGGGCTATTATTTACCCTGTGTGGAGACCCATTATATGCAGCTCCATTATTACTGAAGTTTTAATTATAATTTAAGGTCATCGGCTAGACCCATGGGTCTTAGTTATTGTTACTTAGTAAGTTAGTTAGTTAATTTAAGGTCATGACCTTAAGTTATAATTGACACAAATATGTTAGTAACTCTTGAGGGAGAAGGGTGTAACAATACCTCTTTTTAATAAGGGTGATCTAGAGAACTTAATCGGTATTGGTAACAATATCCTCAAGAAACAAAGACAACACCAACAGCTATACTTATCTCTTTTTAACTTTACACTGAAACTTTCCGAGATCCATTTTGGAAAAAAAAAATAGCAATATATTTATTATGCTAACCTATCCATACTAAATAACTTGTGATATTATGCACTTAAGTAACCATGCCATGTGCGTAAATAACATCGAGATATTTGTCGCACATGAGTGTTGATTCATTAACATAGCGTCAAAGGGATTACAGCGTTTTTACTTTGTTGCCATAAAGGTGATTCATCGGAACTAGATGATGGTTATTGTACCAATTCCTTGGTTAATCAACTTCTAAGGGAGAAGATTCTATGGTTATACTTTATTTTTTGTCGTCTGTTAGTATGATAGCATTGTTTTTTTAGTAAGGGGAGCGAAACCTCACTCATGAAAAAACTAGACACTGCACAAAAAATTGCAACCTGCAGTAAATTAACATGAAGTTAATTTGGTTGTCCTCAAATTGAATGAATAAGATTTTGTGCCCCCGCTTCTTAGCGGTTTTACAGCGAAAGAGCTAACGCTGGCGTAGAAATCGCGTAGCAGCTGCGTAGCAACCGCGTAGGCCTCTAACTTTGGGGAGCAGCCGCGTAGGCGTACACAGCGTATAAGCCACCGAGGCGTAGCTACCGTGTAGCAGCTAGAGACCACCCCGGCGCAGCAGCCGCGTTGGAGTTGCGTAGGCGTGCTTAGCGTAGGCAATGCGTAGTAACCTCGTATTCGTTCTAAGAAGTAGATACTTAATGCGACCAAAGAACAAGTTGTAGGTACTTACTTATTTGTTCATAATCAAAATGAATGTTACCTAAATATGTCCAAGATACACACGCTGATCGATTGATACTGTCAGTAACGTATCGTGATGGGGGCAATCGAACTGGTTTCACAGTGACAACTTGTATGAGATTTGTTTGAAAAATATGAAGATGAACAACATTTGTGACCACAAAAGAATCGCCATTAGTGTTTTGTAAAACAAAAGAGGCTCATAATGTAATCATCGGTAATGTCAGCAAATCAGCGCACAGTACCGAAAATAAAAGCGCCCCACGGAATTTGAGGATTAAGTAGTTTTGCAAGCTCTTGTAATGGTCCCTATGATGAGACCGAAGTGGCTTGACATAATTATTGTTTTATGCCTGAACCCATCTTCGTGTTTCGCTCAGGTTTCGATTAATCCGTTTCCAAATACGACACGTTCATCAAAAAATAATTGTTTGCCCCAAATTGGATATTGAAGGATACAGGAAAAGTCAAAAGTCGAAAGTGAAAGAATATTTTTACAATCCAAAATGAACCAACGTACGAAATGTTTGCACCATAAATACAAAACTAATAACACCTTCGCAAACACCTAATCGTTAACGATCAAAATGATTATCGATTACTGACACGTATTCGATAATTACAAGAACAGCTATGATATGGCCAGCTCGCACGATCACAAGCTCGTAATTCGTTATTACAATGACATGATCACGACACGTTCACCTTGGCCAAAGAACATGATCCCAATAAATTCGCTTACTTGCTAGTTCTCGTTCGCGACTTTGTTACGAGATTTGGCCCATAAGAGACGACGAAGGTTTACACGTTCAATGCAATGAAGAAAAACTGGAGCATCAGACAAGTGGAGGCCTTGATAGTTGAAGAATTCATTCAGATTTTTAAAGCCAGTTTTTTCAGTTTCAGTAAAAGTTTCGCTAACTGTACCTAACAGCCAAATTATTGCACTCCGATCACAACACAACACAACGATCTTTCTTTCAGATGATGTTTTGTCAGGTATCTGAGGAGAAGGAATGGGGGTAATAATAAATAATAAATAAATAATGCTGGACAATCCACACAGCATCATCTAGCCCCAAGCTAAGCAGAGCTTGTGTTATGGGTACTAGATGACTGATATACTTAATACAATACATTACATAGATATATATTTTTTAGTAATCGAAGTTCGACAGAGCTAGTTAATCTACAAATGTATAAATATACGTGTCGAATTGAAAACCTCCTCCTTTTTTTCGTCTGTTTATACCTACGACTGCTCTGAGAGCGACTCCTAACCTTGAAGATGAGTTACATATCCTCATCATCATCCTCCTGCCTTATTTAGGGACGGCTCAGCAAGTCTTTATCTGCTATACTTCTCTATTTACCATCATCTCAATAATCACCTCCTTCTTAGCTATACCACCTTTCACACAATCTATCCATTGTGCCTTTGTCTTCCTCTAACCTCGTGACCCCCTACGTTCATTCTTAAACTATCCTCACCAATCAAGACAATGACATAAGCATAACAATATTCAGCCATGAATATTCCCGTCATCCTAACAAATACAACGAAAGTCTATTTATATCTATTTTACGAGTGTACATAACTCAATAGCATTGTTCAAGAGAATGACGTAGTACCAAGCAGAGAAAGCTGATGTCATAGATAAGCCGCAGGAAATCAGTTCGTCTGAGTATAAGGTCGGCACACGCTGGTTCAATATTACGCGATGGAAATTTGTACTCGAATTTGTTGTTGTACAGTCGTTGGCCAATAACCTTTCGTGAGTGGAAGGTAGTTAGCAGTACCTGGTTAGATGAAATTGTGAGAAAGGGTGGGCGGGTTGATCTTGGCCCTCCGATCCTACATCCGTTGTGGTCAGAGGTCTTTTTAACATTCTCGGGTATCAAAACTGGTAAGTTTACCTAGACCTGCCTACTTACCGACAGTTAGTAAGGCGGGGTTTGCCATAAATGCATACAAAGCCATCCACACTTAGTCATTCGATTGATCATACAGTTACCAAAAGATTTTTGCATGCAGGTACTTTAAATCCTAGTGGACTTGTACAAGAATTTTAAACTTCACAGCAAACAATCTAACTAGCGTGACAATTTTTGTTATATGTTTTAAGTAAGTATACTTCGTAAAAGATCAATATTTTTTATGAACTGTGTATGATGTTGTTTTAACCTGTTGATTTAACGATTCATTCAAAAGCAGACACGTGGGAAACAACGCGTGGATTTTATGGTACGACATGTATTTTACATAAGTATTACCTAATATCTATTACCGTGTATACCTACTGATGAGGTGACGCAAATTGTTCAAATAGTATGAAGAAGTGGATTTGCTTCCGTGTTTTAGTGAGTGTTAACTACTTATCCTTATTGGATTTGTATAAATTTAAGCATAATTGAAAATTTTCTACCTACTACAACTAAAACTACAGAGAACATCATCATAATTTACCAGTGACATTTTTAATTAAAAAGTTAGTATTTTACTTACGTCTCTCAGTAAAATATGTCATTAGGTCAGGTTGAAATCATGATTTAGTTAATATTGAAAAAAAGACATCAGAAAAACCGTGGAAATGACGCTGTATTGTAGAAGTTGTCACGCAGCGCTGACTACAGTAACAAGCTGGTACTTAAAAGTTGGTAATACGGTATTTTGTTTTCAGAATGAACGAGCAAGATCTGATGGTGGCGAGAGCACTAGCGGCTGAGTCCAAGGAGAGCTCGCCAGGTGGATCTCCTGGTCCTCTGCGGAAGACTGTGCTCACGAATCTGGCTGATAAACTTAATACATTCAGGTATGAACATTTCTGACTGACCGCCGTCCGAAACTTGTTTCAAAATACTAGACTTTAGGATAAATTGAGGTTTTTCGATTCCGTAAAAGTGCGTTGCGTTTTCGTAAAAAGATAGTGATGCCAAAGCAAAACCATAAGGACTGAATTACAACTTTTGGAACAAATCGAATTGGTTTTCGCTGCCAACTCGAACAAAGTTACAAATTCACCTTACCTGTCTAGTATTAGCGTGAATATCTAGATGGCGCTGCATGTATCAAAGTGATACATAACTCTTCTACCAATAAACAACCCTACAAAAAGTTACAGGAGTTGTGCTGACATACTCAGGGGAGTATTTCATGCCGTATAACGAATAAAATTATATTAAACGAATTTAATAAAGCATGATATAATCCAAAATACTCGTTTCTGAAGCAGTAATATTTTTTTTGTTTTGACAGTTGGGATGAGTGAACTGTCAACTATGTCAAAACAAACGTCAACGTAGTATAATTTTCACGGGCGTATTATAACCTGAAATTACGTTTTAATTGATTACAAATAAGTAGTTAAACTGTTTATTTATATGATGACACGTTGCATACATAATGGTGATACCACTATCGAATGTGCCTTCAAGAAATGAATAATATTATGACACTTTTGTCTAAAATACTGCAAACAGTGTGTTTTGAAGATGGATAGTACTATGCTCTTAACAAAATCTTCGAAGACTCGTCCAACCACCAGCTTAGAGTGCGCTGAAGAAGATGACAGGTCTGTAGTCTCGTACGTAAGATTCTCCTTTGTTTTATTTAGATAGAAATGCATGTAATAGTTGATGTGAGATTCATGAATCGCATCCACCGGACGTGGCCGTAGGTATTCCATTAATTATTTACCTTACTCTTTATTTATAACTTAGTACTCTTTTGTGGGTCTATACCGTTGCTATTCTACTTAAACTATGAGTTCATTACTTCACACGCTTTATTTTATAATATTGATCTTCAAATCGTTTATAATGTATGTTATGTCGTATTCATGAAATGTTATTGTTTTGCAAACTGCACTTTATCGGAATTTGTCGGTTTTTCTGTAGTTTTTCCATCTCTATTTATGCAGCGTTTAAAGTCTACATAAACTGTATAAACAGTTAGTAAAACAGAAGAAAAACATGTCAGTCAACTTTGTGATCAGTTAAGACTTTACACTACACTTTAGATAAATATCGAATTCAATTTTAAGTATATTGTAAAAGAACCCATTTGTCGTTATTTCTTTTTGAATTCTACTAATTAGTCTATATTACAATTTACTTAAAACAAATAAGATTTCTTTAAATTATAGATGTAGCGACATCTATATCGCCACAGACGCACTATGCATAACATCTGAACTCAGGCAAGTCCTACATCACGCCACCAGAGTTATTTATTTATTTTGTTTGTATTATACTCTGTGTAAAATAGTGGTAAATAAGCGGACTTGATCGCTAGAATAACTTTGATTTCCTCTGGATTACCAGCGGTTATAATACAATTTACGTAGATATGAACGCAGCATAAATAGAGGATAGAAAAAACAGAAAAACCGATATCTTCCGATAAATTGCAATTTTGCAAAGTAACAGCATTTTCGTAGCGCATAAAATAAATAAATAATGTGAAGATTGTTTACAAGATTATGGAGTCGTCTTGTTGGCTTCGTTTATGCTGGTTTTGGCTATGCAAACAATACGTGAAAATCGGCACCATCTGAATATTTTTCGATTTTTCTTCGCATGCCTTGGGCGTGCACTGCGCCCTATTATTTTTACAACATCTGAGACTTATCAGCCAAGACCTAATACTCAAGTAGGTACAAAAAGAATTACGTTGCCTATCGCCCTCTATCGCAAACATACATAACACTATAACAGAAATCTATCAGATCACATTTTTCCTTACTTAGTTAAAATCCAGCACAATTGAATGCTTCAAAACTTGTAAGTCCTTGGTTAGTAAAAGCATATCTCATATTTCGTAGTGTGTCACACTTCTCTTCCTTCTAACTTCTCTCCTCTGAGCCGAAACTTGATCTTCGACGTCTTTCTACACCGGTCACACGGTATAATATTATGTAGAATGAGAGATTTAACCACTATTCCGATATTCTCTATACATAAAACGCTCTGGAATGCGCAACTAGCATTATCTCTCTGAGTGGCGGTTCCTTGACAATTCAAATGTGAAAAATAATGTTTAAATGCCAAACTCTTTTAAGTTAGATCGTTATCGGCCCGGTGTCCACTGTGTAGTAGTATGCAAGCGCATACTGCAGACAAGCGCCTGCCACTGTCTGTTGTCGGACTGCAACAGACTCCTGCAATGATTTTAACATATCCTTCAAACGGACTAACTATTCAATGAGGTCAATGATCGATGATCATGGAAATAATTAAATGCAAAACGCGCCAATTCTTTAAACAAAACTTCTGATGGAAATAAAATAAAAAATAGGAAACTAAGTGCCATCAAACATTACCGCCGCGTTTCTCGACCTTAGCTAAAGCAGACTCACTTAAGCAAAACTTTAACCGCTTTATAAAACAAGCACGTATCAAAATAAATTCGTGCCTACTGGACTAAACTTAAATGAAAACTGAGATTGATATCATCGGAGTCCAATGTCCCCCGTAAAGCCCACGCTGGTCCTGTTACACGGTTTCTGCAAACTAACCGACTTGCTTATGGCGTGGCTGCTACCAGTGTTTCGACTTTTCGAGTCTGACTCACAACTGACGGTTGATCCGCCAGGAATGTACCACTTTTAGGACAATGACTCTTGGCCTACACTCAAATTAGATTCATACGGTGCACGACATGGCGGGAATATGTGGATTTATAGTGTTAATACTCCATAGCACTCGGTGTCAGTTTTTCTAGAATTTCATGGGTATTGGCTGTGACATGGTTCAATTCTGTTTGCGTGTATCTTGTAATTTAATCCTAAACTGCACGTCGTTATTGTTCTTGTTCCGAGAAAATTATTGTTTGCGTGTTATTCTGGAGAAGTGTACTTTTTACGGAACTTTACATTCTGTTTCGAATAGGATCTTTTTTTTTTTGGGATTTTTATCCTTATTTGGATATATGACAACCCCATTGTGTCCATCATTAGAGATTGAATAGGATCTTAATTTTAAAGAATTCGAATTAAGAAATGAAAATAATACTTTTTTAAATAAATTACAAAATAAAATTAATTTCATTTTGTAATTTGAATTCTTTCAAATTTATTTTCTTTTTAATTTAAATTCCATGACCAATTTTAATCGTGAATAAAACATACAGAAAAAAAAACATTATTTGCCACAGAGGACATGCGTGCATTAATGTAAAAAACTTAATACTGGGAATTTGTTAGCATTAGTAAATATTTTGCTTAAATTACATTATGTTAGTGACGATAAAATACAAACTTAAGGCAGAACGAAAAAAAATCAGCAGTTGCAAGACGCGGCGACGTGACTGTGGCAAGAAATCACTCAGCATTATGTTGTGACATGGGGGTCCCACAGCATAGCGCTGGGCCAGTGGTCACTATACTTTTTCTTCTTCTTCAGCCCTTGTCCCATTTCTACTTGGGTTCGGCTCTCCTCTCGTTCTTCTCCAGCGATATGGTTTCTGGGTCGTCAGTTTCAAGGTCAATACAATCTGTGGCAAAAACAATTAAATAAAAAATTGTCTGTCTGTCTATCTGTTTGTTTGAGGTAATCTCCGAAATGAAAGGAACGATTTCAACGGGACTGTCTTTGGCAGATAGCGAATGTTATAAGGAGTAACTTAGGCTACTTCTATTTTCGAAAAACAATAAGTGTTCTCCTCGCGAACAAAGGAAAACCCATGTTTTGGTAAATTCCATGCGGAAAAAGTCACTTACACATACTATGCTACTTAAACAAGTAGATAGGGATATATATATTGGATTCCACTAGTCCTTTGCGGTATAAACCAGTGCAAATGTCATTCATGTTTATGGGCGATAGACACGCGATTTCAACAAGTTTGATTGAAATCAACACAGAAATTCAACAAGTGACCCTGTTATTTGTGGTTTCTGGTTTTTTTTACCGACCGATTTTTATCGGTGTCATCATTATAGGTTTTGGGTCAAAATAACAACGAAATTCGCAAAGGGTAATCACCTCATCGCCCCCACTACAAAACAATTGCAATCTTCGTTATAAAGGGCAGCGCATTCAAAGAATAATAAAGCCCTGGCTGGAGACCTTAATTTTTAATTAAGTCCCCACAGGAAAGTTCGACTAAGCAGTAAATAACCCTGAAGGTTAAATAGCGTGAAGCCGATTCCAAAAAAAAAAACAATTAAGTTTCAAGTAATGACATCTTTTCGTTAACTTCGAAAAATAAGAACTCTAACAAAGATGGTAACATTGTATGTGATTTTGTTGTTTGACTTGATATAATATCGATCAACGAGAAAAGATTTGTGCTTGCACCGCTGCCCTGCTTCTGCTCCTGAATGACTTGTACTTACCTCATAAAATTTCACTTTTGCAATTTAGTCACAATGTAGCCTTGATCTTTTATCAGCCTGAAAGCTCTTTATCCTCATCATCTCATCATCTGCCTGGCTTTTTCCCCAACTATGTATGTGTCGGGTTCCATTCTAACCTAATTCAGCTGGATACCAGTATTTTCCATGAAGAGACGGGTTCTCTGACCACCACAACCCAGTTATTGGGTAATACGTTACCACTGGAGAACACTGGTGGTCAGACTTTCGGGACTTCTGACTACCCGTAACAAGTCAACTGCTAAAGATCCACAAATGACATGACAACGTGTTAACACGTTTTCCGAAGCACGGTACGTTATGGATGGTCTCTATTCCACGAACCGACCTTGGCAAGCGTAGCTTAAACCTTCGATTGACCAGTGCGGCTGTTATTATGTAGCCTCGAGTTTCTTATCGCATCAATCGATAACCAGTAGTCGCCCGGTGGCCGAAAATCGTCCGTTTTAACTATCTGTAGTCATTCTCCATATAAACTTTAATTATTTATGCCGAATCTCCTATTCAATAAGGGGGTAAGAGCCAAGTTTTCTTTTCACCTATTAATATAAGAATTCTAGTAGTCCCTCAGTGGTTAATATTCGACCGTTTTAGCTTTCTGCATATAAACTAGAACCATACCAAAACTCACATTCCTCCAATCCCACAATATTCTTATAGAGGGATCCGAAGTTTTTGCATCACTTACTAAAACAATAATACCTATGCAGATGGACATACCGCTTCTGCACCCAGTTTTATTCACATCAAATATAGTCCTCCCATGTTTGTTTGTTCAGCTGTTAGGTTATGATTTTTCAGCCATCGTTTACAGCAATGTCATGTAAACAAGTATGATGTATGTTAACATAGTACCTACGGTACATCTTTTATATAATCCAATTAACAGGGATAAAGATTTATGTTCAAAGCACAATTTATTAGATTCGCTTAAGATATGGAGGAGGTATACCATTTTATTTATTTATTTAATACTTTAAGCACACAAATGTACAGAGGCGGACTTAATGCCATAGGCATTTTCTACCAGTCAACCTTTGGGTGATGCAGAGACAAACAGTGTCCATTTCTGTCTTCCCATGCATCCATTCGGGTAAATACTGTATATGAATGTAGGAAAACATAGGTTCTTGGCTGCGCACCAATTCTATCTAGCCGCATTATTTATACACCGTTGGAAAAGTATATCAATCTTATTTTGTAACTGTTTTCCTTTCAAAAACAATTTGACAGTGGCCTTGTAATGTGTTTATTCTCCGAAGACCTACTGAGGATACATGTTGCACACTTACATCAAAACTAAGACAACTCAAAAAAGTATGTATGTAGGTATACCACTATACTAATATTGTAAAGATGTAAAAATCGTTTGTAAGTTTGTATGTAGGGGGTAATCTCCGGAACTAAGAAACCAATTCTAAAAATTTATTCACTGTTAGAAAGCTACATTATTCCTGAGTGTTTTAGGCTATTATTATTTTCAAAACTACGCTTTAAAGGGGGTGGTGGGGATGTTAAAGTTCGCAGGGAAAAGTACGAAATCCACGCGGACGAAGTCGCGAGTGAAGTGCTAGTATACTTATTATAATTATATTTCAGTAGGTAGATGAAAAACATGTATTTATCTATTTTTAGATCGTGAAGTTATGAAACGGAATTATAAATTACTTGATAAAGATGTTGTAGAAAGTCACTGCAGATAAAATGGGGTAAGGCGTTAAGACTTATATAAATTACTTGACTTATAGATGCATTATTATTTTAGAGTTTCTTGTGAAATTTCTCGCATTTTGAGTTGTTTCAGTTTTAATCCCGAAATGCGATGTTTTTACCAAGCCTTATATCATTATAATCTCAAACACTGAGAGGACAAAATAAAGTGTAATTCGTTATTCAGTAATTAAGTACTTAAAATGACAATATATGTTAAACATGCAAATCAGAATTTACGAAAACGTCTAAGATGCTCCCTTCATTATAAATCAAACATGACCATCTGCATAACACAAGTTTGGAACACAAAAAAAGTTTGCGCAAACATTAATTATGTGCATACTTAGCTTGTGATGTCTCGAAAAAAATATAGCGAATAATGACAGGCAAAATAAATACATACAAGTTTTATAAATACTCAAATACAAGTTTTGTGCAAATATCACACATTGACACGTCTAACAAACTGCATCCTTCATAGAAAATCACCGACTTTTCCTCTTTGTACAATGATGATCTTTACATACATACATACATAAACTCACGCCATTTTCCCATGCAGAAACTACAGAACGCCACCTGCTTCTATCCGTACATATTCCTTTTGCTTCGTTTACGTCCATACATCTGGTCATACACGATGATCTTTATGATTTATCTTTTTGGTCTGCTGCGTGTCTAGCAGTTGTTAGTTATCAAACACTTTCATTATTTAGCGGATCGTTAGAAACGGGCTAACATCTTCTTTTGCTAACGTATATTTTGCAACAACAATGGATACTGTACACGAACCATTAATTAATTAATTCAAAGAAGCATACTTCACTCGGCCTAATTAGTCTTATTTTGCGGTATCTACGGCTTGTTACAAGAAAAATATGACAAAGAAACATTTTGCATAATATCAATTATCGCAATCGAATTTTTAATAAGGTGCCGATCGGGTAAACGAATGGCAATAAAAACATGTTTGGATAGCATGCGATCGAGTTCATCAAAATAAATAACAGAAGTCGTACTTGTAACGATGCATGAGATTAAAATACCACAGTTGGTCCTTATAGGAGAGATGAAAAGACCAAAAGAAGAAGGATAACGTAAAAATGCGACTAATAGTGCAGATAAGTATGTGCTGATAAAGGACCACACTGAGAAACTCTTCAATAACAACGAGGAGTGTGGTGAACATGGGACCACAGTTGCAGAAAGCCAGTTACAAGAATAGAAACAGCCTTTAGTCCCGATTTTGCAAAGTGCTGCTTAATTGTCGACAGTCGGCCGGAGCACAGACAATCTCCACAGATTGGGGTTCATAGATGGCTCAGTTCTCCGGTGTGTATGTAGTGTCTATCCACTGACAATGGCCCACCTCCTATCATCAGTGCACTTAATGATCTTATGGCTGCGTCAGTGGCCGAAGTTCGCCTAGCTGAATTACATATTATTAGGCTAGCTGCAATTGGGCCAAATCTATCTAAACTTTTTATCCATGGATACGCTAAGAAAGAAGTAGAGTCGTAAGTAGAGAGAGAAGTAGTCGAAACAGATATGAGAGAACCTGAGCTTCCACCGTTCCACGATTGCAATCTAACAATGAGGTTACTTTTGCGTCATTTCTGCTCCGTTTGGCTTGTTATCGCGTAGTGGTCCTTCTATCCGTGCCATGATCTAAAGTACGCGATGTGCACACCATATACCCGGCCACTGTGACGGATAAATGGACGACATTTCCGCAGTTGAACTAGGGCTTGAACCTTGCAATGTTTCATGGAAACATGACATGGCTCTACTTTCAACTTGAAAAGGAAAATGACGAGATTTCCTATAGTTATTTTGCTATTTATTCGGCGTTCTTCTTCTGGATCCCAATAATATCTGCTCAAATGCTCGTAAACCAAGTTCTCCGAATTCTCAGAATCTGCTTTATCGCAATACTTAGGCATCAAAAATCGTGTCTACCAAAAGTTGAAATATTGTCGGACCCAATTTATGTTTTCCTTCCACTAGTCCTAATATTTGTATCTTTCCTTATGTGAATATACCAAAGCTGACCTTAATTGATGCATCATGCTTGCGATGTATGAAGGCAAAAAAAACCAAGTCCTCCATTCCTGGTCCTTGGGATAGCGGAATACATTCCACCTATAATAATTCAAGAACTATCGTTAACCATCCTCATAAGCTACTGACTTTTTTGTTGAAAAATGTCGGACATGCTTGATTGGCCACAATAATAACAAGAGCGTGTGCTACAGGCTACAGGTAGATTAACATAATTTCTTTAAGCCACAACAAAGTCGGCGTGATCAAGCATGATGCCCTCCTGTGGCCGCCACAATCTTTGCGATAACGGCGGGCGTCCAGACACCTTTTGTTTGCAATTTTTGAGCATTCGGTGGCTTCGTGGTCGTGGCGGGAGGTTCGGCGCTCGCGGCACTCGGCCCGTCAGTCGGCCGCATCACGCCGCCACGGCTCCCGCGCTCTCACGTTCTCCGTCGCGGCTCGCGGTCCTTCGATCCGGTCTGCGCGATACTGACCGCAAACCATTTCCGTATACTTGCTACAATAATTCATAATTCACGACTCGCAGAAACCTCGCAATATTCCACCATCCAATTGAACAAGCCTCACGTGTAAGAATTTTGCAACGCGGTTTCGTGCGCTGATTCCTCACAAGAAGGTTGCCGCACCAAAACATCGTCGGTTGCAACATTTCGCACAAGTTTTTGGAAATATACATACCCCAAAATTTAAGAGATCACGAAGAACTTTGAAGACTCTCCACTAACCTGTAGAGTTTATTGGATTGGTCGTCTTAAATTGCTGTTGCAACAGTGCAGTTTCCAAGGTTGCTCGTGAGAGAACTTTTGAACAGTATTTGATATTTAGTGATGTGTTAAAACTAGCGTGAAACAATGTTGTCTATGGATTCCTTGTGGTGTGGTTCGGAGAGTGAGCTGACGACGCTGAAATTGTGCAAAAGTACGGGTGACAGACCGGAGTACCGACTGACGAGACGCAAGCCGTCCAAGAGTCTGATCCCGCAAGCGCTGCTGCACGCGCCGGAGCCGCAGCCCAGGACACACCGGCGACGAAGGTCTGGTACTTGGCCGTAAGTGTATACCAAACACTGGCATACTCCACGTGCTATTTGTTACATGATTAGTTTGGCCGCACGGTTCTTATCAGCTCTGCTAATATGTAATTTATCAGCGGACATGATACCAGCGTACTATAAAATGCCAGAAGCATCGAAGACGACATAAACAACTAGCTTAATAGTATTTATATCATTATTATGTCATTCTCGAAGAGAATTCCGAATGACTGCAGAAACATGCAGCGAGTAAATGACCTAATTAGCTTAGGTGTCGTGTCCGACGTATTAGACTATATGATTAAAATTGCAATGCCACACGATTGTATGTATACCTCAACATAATACTGTACCTACCTGTTCGATTATTTTAATGTTTACATATTTTATTGCCAGTTAAAATTTTTATTTAATTCATGTTGCTGATAATGTTAAAAAAGGAACAAGTTCTTTCTGTATTTTCGGATTTTTAACGATATTCTCCACCAACTCGAGACTTCTCTATGACCCTTCTGAAACAAATAACTATTTAAAAATAAAGCAGTCTCAGGGAAACGCAAAAACATATTGTGAAACACTCACGACACCAACATAGTTTTGGACTCTGTCGTTCTCATAATTTCTAGGCAATTTCATAATTGGTAGTGCATACCAGATACCGTTACATTCTAGACTCTGGGCCAACGCGATTAGAGCAACGTTCCAGATATACCTGTTTAACATGTCTTTCAAATGGCATGTGCAAGTATATGTCACACAAACTAATATTACACTCATATTGACCAATATTTACTATTAATTTAACGACCTTTCTCTTTTATGAAAATAATATTTAGTCGATGCAAGTTTCCGTAGACCCACGAATGGCTCTGTGGGCATTAGTTCTATGGTTTCACTCGGTACCTTATGTCTTTACATCCGTTCCGACCCAGATAGCAGTTGATGCGTTGCGGATTCAACCTTCGCTAACTTGGTCAATATATTCCAAGTTGTGTTTTACACTATTATTCGCAAATGATATGGCAAATGGTTGGTACAACAACTAATTCGTTTTCGGTATTGCACCTACCACTATTTGTCTGCATCACCCAAAAGATAACTAGTAGTAATGCCTAAAGTCCGTCACTGTTCATTTGTGTAGGTACTTGAAGTATTACATAAATTATTGTTGTGATAAATGTATTTTTTGTGTTTGCACTATGACCTACTTTTCTTGATTCAAATATTGACGGTTAAAATTAACTTTTAAGTAACATACATGTATAATATTAGCATTCCTTTTGAACGTATTACGATCCTTTCCAAGCTGCTGTGTAAAATGAATAATATTATAATAATAAAATGGTTTTCCAAGTGGCTGGCACGGTTGCCACTTAAGCAGTAAAAGGGGAGGTTGCAAAGGCAAACAATAGTGATGAGTAATTGCAGCGCTAAAGAAAGGAGGCACACATTAACATATCCGATGTTAATCTTAATTTTTTGCACGATGACCCAGACTGCATTTGTGCACACTGACGTCATAATGCATCAAGAAATATCGAATGGGCATAAATGCTAATTGTACCCCGACCCATTCAGTTCACTCCGGTCGAGGTTATCGTTTGTAGAAAGTCGATCCTGTTTCAAACAGGCTTTCCCGCTCAGAAATGCCCATGGAATTGTGGAAACACAACTTCATTAAGAAGCACATTAGCATTAGCAACGGCTAATACCTTTACTATAGTGTTTGAAACTGTTATGTCATTAATCAGTAAAAGAATTTTAATGATTTCGCAAAATAAGTCTATAGTCTCGAGTTGTTGAATCAAGTGTTCATTTACATAATTAAGATACAGTGTCCGCTCCATTGCTTTTGTGTTTTCTTTGTATCCAATTGATATTAGCACTTTCGCTGCATTTTTCCATGAAAACTAGAAACCATAAATAATATAATCAAACGAGACATGTTGAGAAATAATAATAGTAATTATGTGGAGGGTTACAAGACAAGAAGAAGACCAAAGAAACCATGGACGGATGGTGTGAAAGATGATATGGAAAGAAAGGTGAAATACGGAGGTGACTACAGAGATGCCGCCGGCAAATAGGAATGTACATTCGGATAAGGACGGGAGGATGATGAAAATGAATATTACTTCTGCAGCTCTATGTTTGAACGCTCATTCTTTAGGCGTTTCTATTATTATTGAATACTACTGATTCCTTAGTAATTATGATATGTGCAGGAGTATAATATCAGTAGGGAAATCCATCACGCTCACATACGAGTATCAGACTGGCCTCCGCTAGTTGAGCAATGTTTACTTACCTTCAGTAAGCAAAGTTTCATATCCGTAGATATGCAACAGCCGCGTAATCACACTAAATCCACTCCGACTCTGCATTATTGTTACACTTTACGCAAGTTTTTGTTTGTTGCATTGTGAATGTTTAATAATTGGATTGTGTATTAATCAAATAATTGATTAGGTCATAGAGAAATAATGAGTCTACAAACCGTAGTATTCAAAAGTTCGAGCACTGACCGATGATGCATAACCCAATGGTGTCAAAATAATCAAAGGGCTTAACAAAATCGATACTGCAACACAAACTCTACTATCGTCATCACAATTCTTCACTTCCTTGCTATTTTAAGGACGAAACTCGTATATTATAACATTTTTTGCTTTTGAACTATTTTGGCATTGTCTCTGACGCGTAAGTACCTGTTTTTTATCTTATTTCCGCATCTTCGGTTATCTTACTTGCTAAGACTCAGCTATCATTAACGAAGCAACAGACACGTCATACCAAGGAGTCTCAGAATATGGAGATGCTGTTACCTGTTATATCTTTATAATAGGTCTTTACCTATGAAATTGCCGTTTTGTATGAAAAAATTTAAATGAATTTTTTTCATGTATTTTTTATTTGTATTAATCGAAGTAATCACCCATGCAATCAATGCATCTTTGCCAACGCAGTGGCAGTTTATTGATGCCCTTCTTAAAGAAATCAGCTGGACGGGAGGCAACAAATTCTTCAAAGGCATTTTGTACTGCCGCTCGGGTATTGAATTTTTTTCCCGCCAAGAAGTTATCCAAATTCTGGAAAAAGTAGTAGTCTGTAGGCGCAAGGTCTGGTGAGTAGGGCGGATGACGGAGAGCTTCCAACCCCAGTTCTTGCAACTTGGAGACCGTCTGCTGTGCAGTATGAGGTCGCGCGTTGTCGTGCAGGAGCAGCGGAGACGAGCGATTGACCAATGCTGGTTGGAGATGTGCCAGCTTCTCCATCATTGTGTTCAATTCTTTACAGTACACATCTGCAGTAATGCTCACCCCGTTTGGTAAGAAGCTGTGTTGAATCACACCGGCGCTAGACCACCAAACAGGTCACATCACTTTTCTTGGGGTAAGTTTTCGTTTAGGGCATTGTTTAGGTGCTGAACCAGGATCCAACCAACTTGCTGAGCGCTTGCGGTTATCAAACAGAATCCATTTTTCATCGCAGGTAACAATGCGGTTCAAAATTCCTTCATTTGTGTGTCTGTTGAGCAGTGCAAGGCACGTCTCGACGCGTACTTCGCGCTGGCGATCATTGAGTTCGTGGGGCACCCATTTGTCAAGCTTTTTTACCTTGCCAATTTGACGCAAATGGACCAATATTGTTTTGACGCTAACGTCGAAAGCTGCTGCTAATTCAGCCGTAGATTGTGTATCATCAGCTTCCACAATCGCCTTTAATTCGTCATTGTCGATCAAAGTCCGGACGATCGCGAGGTTCATTTTTCAGGTCGAAATTTCCAGAACGGAAGCGAGCAAACCAATAACAGGTAGTGCGTTGGTTTGTAGTGTTATCTCCGTAAACGTCGTTGATGTTGCGTGCCGGTTGTGCCGCGTTGCTGCCACGACGGTACTCATATTCCATAATTACTCGAATTTTTAACGTATCCATGATGACGAAAAAGATTTAAATGCGATGAAAATGTAACACTAATCAATAAACAAATGACTACTTTTGGAAAAAATAATCCATGTTTTTAAAATAAAATTAATTTGAAATTAGAATTCTTAGCCAAACAAAAAATATTTTGATTTGAAATGGCCAGTACTGCAGAACGGCAATTTCATAGGTAAAGACCTAATATTAATAATTATTCTCGCACAATCGTTGAATGGTGCAAACTGCTAACATGAAACTGACAATAAAGAATCTCTTTTTCCAACGATATATGATGCCTGTAGACATTTTTCAAGTTACTCGTAATCATTACATGAAAGTTGCCACTGACCATTTCAATATAGACGAACTCATACAATTTATTGCAAGCCCACATGCCCAATGTCCACTCGAATAAAGAAACGATTGTTATTTTAAAATAGCAGTTATACTTTTAATTGTTAATTGGCATTTCGTCAGTCCTCGTTATACAGATATTAATTCACCAACGCTCATTATAAAATGTATGAAAGCAAGTATCCGCAAGATAAATATTATCTTTGAAATTGTACGAGCAAAGTATAATTTATTCTATGTTAGTATAGCCGCAATTGCTTCCATAAGATATTAATGTATACCTACATTACTTGAGTTCGTTGCTTATATATTTAGTACTTAATGCCTTGTATGCAGAGTATATAACGATTTCGTAATGTGATCATTTGTTACGCAACCTGCTTAAGCACCATTAGGGTGCGTTGAATTACAAGCAGCCGAGACATTATGTGCCCGACTACCGTATAGAGACATAGTCAGTAGTGGAGGCATGCCTTATAACGTACTGATAATAAAGCCACTTTGATAAGTAACACCTTCAGTACTCCTGGCATCGGCGAATCCTTAGCAGTCAGGCTTACCATCAACCATGGCTATTGTGCAATAGGTATCGCTCATGCCAACATGACAGCAGAAGATACTAATCGTATTTGAGCTAAAACATCTTCAAAGACCAAAATTGTTTGGTTAATCTCTCATATTGAAAATTAAAACCATCTTTGTATTCATAAATCTTGCAAATATTTACCAAGATAGCGCAGTAGTAGCTCGTGGCTAAATCAAAACAGCCGCACGGGCTGATCGAAGTTTAAGCTATGCTGTCCTAGGTCAGTCTGTGGATGTGTGACCGTTCGTAACATATCGATACTCCTCCGTGTCTCGGAAAGCACATTATGCCGCTGGTCCCTGTAACTGGGTTATGGAGGTCAGATGTAAAAAACTGGTATCCAGCTGTATCCGGTTAGACTGGCAGCCAATCCCAATATAGTTGGAAAAAGGCAAGGGAGACGATGACCGCAGTAGCGTATTTGTGAGTTGGTGACATGACATATACCAGTAAATAATGACACGCATTATTTATAAGCGCTGTAACATGCATATTATTAACATCTTTTGACGTACATGCGTGGGTGATTATAAGGATCTGAATCTGTGTACCTTTAATTACGCCTAGCACAGGTCGTAAGATAAATTGTGCAATTACTTGGATAATGTCCGGTTACTTATAGAGCCAGGTAGGTACCTATTATATTCAATTGATGGCTTCCTCAAAGTCTTACCTATTATTTTTTTAGTTAATTGCACTGCGTGGTGTACTTATGTCATATACGCTGTATTTTTTTTGCCAAAACTCTGCAATGCGCTATACGGCTTTCTGATTTTTTCGTCCAATGTGTAGTTTCCCTACTTTTAAAATCTTCACTGAAGTATTCGCTTGGGAGAGAGTAGGGCTACCATCATATTCTGCTTTATGACTTATTTATTTTAGAAGAATGAAAATACTGTTAATCGTAATTTCACTGTATTATTGGTTTAGCGGTACATAGAATACACTTGAATTATAGTGACAATAGTCGACTAAAATGGCCGTGAAACATCCGAACGGACATACGGACAGTACGTAATTACAAGGTTTCTGTTTTTGCCATACGGCTACCATAGGACCGTTTTTACCTTATGGCTTTTTATCAAGACTTTTTAAATTTCGAAATGGTAACCCTAAGAGAGAGAGAAAGCTTTGTAAGTCGCATCAAGCTTATTTTTGAAAAGAAATATCTTCCTGCGTTGAATATTTAGTGTTAGGTTTTGTATAAACCACAACCTAAAGTCCTAAACAAAACACATAATAAAGTAGGAATGCCTCAAGGCATTGTACTTGGTGCCTACGATACTCCCTTGCGGCATTATTTCCATTAACCATAACATTAGCTAGATTGTCTCAAATTATCCGTGATCCTTTAGATTGATGCCTTAGTGTTAGTTGGCCATCAACTTGAATAATACTCGCTTCGCCATAAAGTCTGTTAAGCCATCAATGCTCTAATTCCGTCGTCTCGCACCTAATCGATGCAATTAAGGCCGTCCAATCGATATCGACCAATCAATTTTCTTGTCGTACCGTTCCAATTTCGATGGCGATGATAGGTAATCTGATTGCCTCTCCTTAATTTTCCAGTAGTTTCGTTGATTTTGTTTTATTTCGTATCTGATAATGGCGGTGCAGTTTTTTTCCAGGTCCTACTTTTTGCAATAAATTATCGATGCTTTCACTCAATAAAGTATACAGTGTGGAAGGGACATCGACGCACCACTGATGCCATAACTTCATTACATGATTCTGGACTCCAGCGTTCACTTTACCTAATTCAGTTATTTTCCGATATATATTTTTACGGTATGTCTTTTGTTCAGTGTTATAAAGGTGGAAAATATCAAATCTAGAAAGTTCGTTGTCAATAGTAAGTTGATGACTGAGGTGTGAACTATTCTATAATCTATTACTCCTATCTAGTCCATGTTCCACAGACCATGACCGCCTAAATAACTATTTGCGTATATTAGCAAACTCTTTGTTTCAGTCTACAAGTTTTTACTTTCACAAAAAAATACAATTAACTTGTATATTTTTTTTAAGACTAGCCTTTCTCATCCATTCACTTGCATTGTTATCTTAGTAATTACCGCTAGATATCCTGCTTTCAACATCTATGTTTTTACAAATTTAATTAACTTGGTTAACTGATCTCCAAATGATTGATGAATAGATATAAACACCCTGATGAAATCTTAATTATAGCATCATATATTGCTGTGTATTACGATCTGTAAGTACAACTCCTAAAAGTCCATTGGGTTCCCCCAAGATATTAACCCGTCTCGAAGGACCAAAATTATTTAGAAAAAGAACAAATCTGATTCTTATTTATCTGTCTAATCCTTTACACGGAAACCATTCAGCAATATAGAAGAGCCTCATTTGTATTTTCGCAGTATATCAATCTCCCTAATGTACAGAAGGTATTGTACTCTGCAATTTATTCATGTCCGCTCCATTTATAGAAGATATCAATTTACCGTCGTGTATAAGCGCTTGTGGATCTGTATATCATTTTATTGTTGTCTCAAGAGGACACCTGTCAGAGTCGTGCCATGTATGCCGTAATCGTGAGCATGGTTTTCCCGATGCACCATGTGACATCAATGATAGACATGGTACAATACATGTATTAAATGGCGACGTATGTATAACTTTAAAACCTTTCAAGTACAGTAGGCTGCACATGGGTGTTACTTAACCTTGAGCAGGCCTTGCGGATTTTCAGTAAAATAAGAGGTAAGAGAGCTAACACTGAGTTGGCTACATGCGTTCTGCGGCCTACCGTACCATGATTGTGCTTATCGAAAGCTTACCTTAAAACCATTGAATTTTTGATCCAATTTCGCCCGAGCCAATGCGCTACTTGATCCAGAATCGGTGGAAGGAACAGCTGCGCTACTATTTTAATGACCGGTGGCTACAATCGTGCACAGAGTTCGATAAACAATATAGTTTAATCTCTTAGTGATCATTGTGCCATTGACACGAAAAAAGTTTAGTCCATTGTCTGCGTGTTCATTTATTATCATTTAGTTACGGTTGCGTTTTGCGCATTTAATCTCATGATTGATTTCTGATTGGTCAGTAGTTCAGCAGCATCTAACCTTCTTTTGCTCATTAAATTGCAATCATTCAATTAACTGCGAATTTATGTAAACCTAAGTTGTGTTTTTAAATGACATCTTTTCTCTTTAGCTCAGAATTATACGTAAATGTTAAAATTACTGAAGGCTATCTATAATTTGCCAACGAAGCAAATGTCGTTGCATTCTTTATCATTGATAAAACCAATAGTTAGTAGTAGTGTTTTTCAACTAGTCTGACAAAAACAAATATTTATTAACATAACATAATTGGTCAAAGAAAATGACCAACAAAATAACGTCGATAAAATCTAGTGTGACCTTTATCGTTTTCGTCCACCACAGTTTTGTTTACATGTCGGTTGCCATGGCAAACTTACTGGTCATGTTGGTTTTATTTTATTTTGTTAGCCTTTCAGTCACACATTCTTTTGTTTTTTTTTGTTTGCATGTAGAAAGGTTGTCGTTTCAAACATTTTGAGGATCTTATCATTATTTTGTCACTTCTTTCACTTTTGGCGGCTTTTGAATGAAAGCACCTTGGTCCACTACCTTAGACCTTTACATTTTTTTAGTGAGCAAGTGGTCAGTCTATTTTCCGTTCGGAGTAGGTAGGACGACTCTGATCAAGTATATGTTCACATATCAAGCATAAAAAAGTAAAACAGTATTTAGCAAATTTAAATGAAATACTAAAAAGCGACAATGTGGCATAACATTGTATCGGTATTAAAGTATTCTTTTCGCGGTTATATGGTCTAAAACATTAAACAAATGGTACTGTTTTATGTAAACAAAACGATAAGGCCATAGTTAGTTACCTTATCATTAAAATAACATTAATAATGAGACTGGCACGGACCTTATGCTGTGTTTTGTTTTTTGATAGTTTATTTATTTTTGTGTTTATCAGATAATAATTCTTTAACGTGGCAGCCATCTATGTATACATCTGATGTATTCGCCTTTAAATCTTGTGGGAAAAGAGGAACGCACCACAGCCACCAGTCTTCTCGTACATGCATATGCATGATTGTAATTACTTCCTACTGAATCAATCATTGTTTTATAAGACGTACCAATCCGATGACGTTGTCATGTCACCGCAAATGGAAAGTGAAAGTCGGTACTGCGCCCAATACCGTGGCATAGGACCGAATTCTGGTCTTTTTACGCTTGTATAAAAGTGTCAATTTACGATACCATACTTGCACGAAATATTTCGTGTTGAAAGATAAGTCATCATCATCATCCTCTTGCCCTTACCTATCCCAATTTCATTTGGGGTCGGCGCAGCATGTCTTCTTCTTCCATACATCTCTATTTCCCGTCATCTCAGAAGTCACCTCCTTCTTAGCCATATCAACTTTCACACAATCCATCCATCGTTTCCTGGGTCTCCCTCTACTCTTGTAACCCTCTACATTCATACTCAAAACTTTCCTCACAACATGATCCTCATTCCTTCGCATCACGTGTCCATACCATGATAGCCGATTTCCACACAACTTCTCTGTCACAGGCGCCACTTTCAGACTTCCTCTTATATACTCATTTCTTATTCTGTCCATTCGCGTAACACCACACATCCCCCTTAGCATTCTCATCTCCGCTGCATGCAACTGCCTTTCATTCATTCCTTTTGTGGCCCAACACTCTGATCCATACAAGACAGCAGGTCTAATCATTGTCTTATAGATCTTCCCTTTAAGTTTAAGGGGAACGTGGGAATCGCAGGTTGTTCCCGTTACCTGCCGCCACTTCATCCACCCTGTGTTTATTCTGTGCTTGACAGTCCGATCTATTCCTCCGTCACTTTGCACTAATGAACCGAGATACCGAAAGTCGGAGCAGATCGGAAGGAGCACGCCATCAAGCGCAATGGCTTCAGGGCTGGTGAGACCGCCGAAATCGCAGAACATATACTCTGTCTTGGTTCTGCTGATTTTCAAGCCTACACTCTCCAGCTTCTGTTGCCATTTCTCCAATCTACCCTGGATCTCAGGTCCATCTTCACTGACAAGGACAATGTCGTCGGCAAATAGCATGCACCAGGGTGCCTCTTCCTGTATTTCCGACGTCAGTGCGTCCATTATTAACAGGAAGATAGTATAAAAGATAAATTTTGGGAGGACTTTGACTGTGTGATGAGAGATGTGCAAGACAGTGACGAAGTGTATGTAGGGGGTGACTTTAACGGGCACGTTGGAAAATTGAAGAATGGGTATGAGAGAGTGCATGGTGGTTGGGGGTATGGAAACCGTAACAGTGATGGCGAGGCACTACTGCAAGCTGCTACTGCATTCGACCTGGCAATAATAAATACGTGGTTTAAAAAGAAAGACGATCATCTTATTACTTATAAAAGTGGCCACCACGCGACACAAATCGACTACTTCCTAGTAAAGAGGAATAGTTTGATTTGTGTCAAAAACTGTAAAGTGCTGCCAGGCGAAGCATTAGTCTCGCAACACAGGTTGGTGATGGTGGAGGCTAAAGTACGTGTCCCCATCAGACATAACAAAGAACGACCCCCACCAAAAACCAAATGGCGTATGATAGAGAATGAGGAGTGCGGCAGATTGTTCAAGAACCAAGTAGTGGACAAAATGATTGAAATGAAAGATATGGAAGGGAAGTCTGTGAACGAATGCTGGAATGAGATGGCAGATTGTATAAGAAGAGTAGCAAAAAATATATTTGGAGAATCGAAAGGGAAAGGTATGATAGATAAGGATACATGGTGGTGGAATGATGAAGTGCAAAAGTTACTTAAAGAGAAAAAAGTTGCGTTTAAAGAATGGCAGGGTGTGGAAAATGGGAACGATGGTTTGAAAGAAGAAAAGAATACAATTTACAAGGAATGGAAGAGAAAAGCAAAAAAGGCGGTAGCAGTTGCTAGGGCTCAGGCACAGGAGAAGTTGTATGACTCACTGGATAGCCCTAGAGGCCAGAAGGAGCTCTATCGGATTACGAAAGCAAGGGAAAAAAGGACAAGAGATATTACTCATATCAAATGTATGAAAGATGATGTAGGTAAGGTTCTGTGCAATGATGATGAAATAAAAGAGCGATGGAAGGTTTATTTTGATAAGCTTATGAATGAGGAGAATGAATGGAATGGTATGGTACGTGAGGCACCAGTAAATGAGGGTTTGGTAAGACAAGTTAGCATGGATGAAGTGAGGCAAGCAGTAAGAAATATGAAAAATGGAAAGGCCATGGGCCCAGATGATATACCAGTAGAAGTATGGAAGGAACTTAAAGAAGATGGATTTACGTGGCTGACTTTATTCTTCAATAAGTTGTTGCATGAGGAAGTGATCCCACAAGATTGGTGCAATAGTTCACTAGTGCCCATCTTCAAAAATAAAGGGGATGTACAGGACTGCAACAACTATCGAGGGATAAAGCTCCTGTCGCATAGTATGAAAGTATGGGAGAAGGTGATAGAGAAAAGATTACGAGAAGAGAGTGAGATTTCCCAAAATCAGTTCGGGTTTATGCCAGGTAGAGGAACAATGGACGCCACCTTTGCGCTCCGCCAGTTGTGCGAGAAGTATAGATGTGCACATAAAAACTTGCATATGGTGTTCATTGACCTAGAAAAAGCGTATGATAGGGTGCCTCGGGAAGTGTTGTGGTGGGCCTTGAAGGAGAAAGGTGTGCCTGGGAAGTATGTTGAGTTGATTCGTGCGATGTACAGCCGATCTAGTACCTATGTCCGGTCGTCTGCTGGGAACACTGACAAGTTCAGTGTGGCTGTAGGATTGCACCAAGGGTCGGCCTTAAGCCCTTACCTCTTGTTGAAAGATAAGTACAGTTCTAAAAATATTTAGCCTGATAGTGAATTCTTATTTAGACCTTCGCTATATGCTGAGAATATTTTGGCAACTGGATACGGAATGTTCTCGAAATTGTTCTAGCATCCTTAGCTTGGTAGTGAGGATTTTGTGAAACCTTATCGCACAATAAACCGTATGTTATTGCTGTAAATAGTGTTAGAACAATGCAAGTACTTGGGCATAGTGATAAGATAATACAGAACCGTTTTGATTTTATCACAATACTGGTTATATGATTTGTTATTTTTTTTTGTATTTGAGAGTCGTGATACGTCAGCGTATTCTTCTTCAAAAATGATCTAGCATTTTATAAACGATAGATATTTATTTCTGTTATTTGGTTTTTACATGTCAATATAGCAATATTTTTTTAAACTACTTTTAAAATAATAAGTTTGTTGTTTTCCCTATCTGACTACTTTGAGAAGGAACACCAAAACAAACTCAGAGGTCACAGTCTCTTTTAAAGTCCAAACATTATCTTGGTCTGATCATGTGAGGACCATGCAGATTACTGTCTGAGATGGTCCTTTTAGGAAAGAAGCACACAGATATAAGATTTAACTGTGTTAGAACTTTAGAAGCGTTACTGATTACACTGTAAAAAAAAACACAAGGAATACAGATTGGAGCCGTTATCTTCAGAGCCCATATGATGACCTCGTGCTCTTGTGTACAAGTCATCAAGTGGGAGATAAGGCACGTGGCTCGCGCTCCACGACCTTTTGAAGATTGATCCAGTATCATACATTCTTTCTGTGGATTGATCAGTGGTCTGAACAACCATTATTATGTCAATAAACTGACTGGATACTGTAACACAATCATGCTTTGATTTGTTTTCTTAGCCTCACATCAGTATAGCTGTGTTGTTGTCTGACGTGCACATAATTTTCACGTGCTCATACAAAGTTTTGGTGACATATTCTGAGGTCAGAATGTCTATAAAGGCATTTGGTAACCTGCTTATGTCCTATTCCTTAGGTAATTAATCAGAATGGTTATTTGTCTGTGATTAAGATTTAAGATGGTTCAATATGAAGTACTAAACCTTTCAAGGATTTACAGAGGCCAGCACAACAAGCTACCCCAATGTGTCAAATTTCTTTGATAGTTTTTCAAATTCAATTGGGAAACTTTGAAAGTTTTGGATAACTTGATGTGTACTGTAGTTATTGTAAATGTGTGTATTTGTATGCATGCTTATTAGCTCATTAACTTTCCTCTGCTTGATGAATTCTTAAGATTCTTTTCTTAATTGTGTTCGAGATTAGTTCAAAATTGTAAAGAAAAATTAAGACATTAAAAAGGGCTTCGTCTTCTGACTTCACATGTACAATCATGGTCTCCACATTCCTCGCTCAAGATGTCGCTTATCTCCAAAAAAGTTTCGTGAACATAACTCTGGCGTCATTTATAACTTCGTTATTTTTTAAAGGCTTGTTATTTGCAAAATTTCGAAAATACTGTCACCATCTTTGCCGTGTTTTCACTTATGACGTAATCACGTAAGTTTGGGGCACCCCTCTCTCTTTAAAATCATTAAGGCGAGGCATTTCTATGATGAAACTAGTCGTAACGTCGCGCGATGTCTATGTCGGTCAATGTTGCCATGTTGACACCAACCACGAGTCTACCGGCTCATAACAGCCTTGGCCGTAGTGTTATTGGCCAGGAAAATTATTTCCATAACCCACATACATGGGCCTTCATGTTTACTCGAGCTATAAAGTTCGAAGGACCGCAGTGACGTCAGAATCTCATAGTATTCTGTTTTTGAACGTTTTATATGGATGTGTGTATGTATGGTCAGGCTCACCGATGACGTCACTCCGTTTCTAAATAGCATGCACGGAGCACATGCGATTGTGTGCAATGCAAATTATATCAACGTTTTCTTCTCCGCGTATTTTTTTCACTATTTTGCTTGTTTGGGGTTCCGTGGCCTGTTGGCAAATAAAATAAATACAAAAATAAAATATTTTCACATGCAATTTATAATCCACTCAGGAAAAGTAACAGGACCCTCATAATGTTGTTCTGTCCGTTTGTCAGTAAGTTTGTGTTATTTATTCCGAGACTGTTGGCATTATGTCGTTGAAAATTAGAAAATAAAAGTATTCTGTTCACCACTAAACATTAAAAATCAATGCACAGTAAACGTAAAGCTTATCGTTTGATCCAATAAAATGAAATCGAGGGAAAGATCCCAGTTACTATGAGGAATACTATGAAATTTACTACTTATTGTTGCTTTGCTTTTGATAAAAATCAATAATGTGCATGAGTAAAGAAACAATCCGGCTACGGAACGCATCACTTCCTTTGGTTGGCTTTTGTTTTTATCTGTATTGTAAGGGCGGGTACACATAGCGATCCGTTGTACAGGTCCGTTATTTGATGGGGTATGTAGTTTTATGAGTATTACAGTAATCTGGATCCAGTCAAAAATCCCGATCCGACAAAATATGCAGCAGTCCGTTTTACAGGTCCGTTAAAACGTACGTGTTATTGGCTTATGTAGTTTTATGAGTTGGTTCACACACATAACAGTATTCCGGTTCCAGTAAAAAATGCCACACACAACATAAATACTGATCCGTTTTATCGGATCGAGTCTGCGCGAATTCAATCCATACTCGAGAACGTCCATTCTTGTAGAAAGTTGGATACACTGAAGAACGAAAGTCTCCAGAAGCGTCGTGTATCCGCTAAAATCGATCCTGTAAATGCTGTGTGAATATTACCTCTAGAAGCGACGGATCCGTTAAAAGGATCCTGTAAAAACAAACATTCTATGTGTACGCGCCCCAATTCGTTTTGTAGGTATGTTGCCACAGTTATATTTTATTTATAATGTTTACATTAAATTCCAGGTACGAGGAGATACGTTTTGCATTATATTTTTTGCTGGTATATTGGCTTTACGGGTGATGTCATGTTGTAAAATATCAGCATTACATTATTTACCTCATCATCTGCCTAGCCTTTTCCCAACTATGTTGGGGTCGGCTTCCAGCCTAACCGGATACAGCTGAATATCAGTGTTTTACATGGCGTGGCTGCCTATCTGACCTCCACAACACAGTTACTGGAAAACACGATACCCCTTGGTAAGACTGGTTGTCAGACTTTCGAGTTTCTGACTTCTCGTAACGACTGTCAAAGATGACAACCGGGACCAACGGCTTAGCGTGCTTTCCGAGGCACGGAGGAGTCTAAATATGTTACGAACGGTCACCCATCCACAGACTGACCCGTGCGGCTGTTTTGTCCATAACATTCTTAACCTAATGGAATATTTTATTTTCAAGTAGGAGCAAATACAGCCCACTAAGTTCTTAGACGTTTTTTTTATCTTTACTGCGCTATGGGTCAACTCGCGAACTCGGTCAGGCCAGTGGTCAACCGTGCAGGTATATCGGTCAATGTCGACTCGACACAGATTAACAATGCTGATTCATTCGGTCTCCAACGCAACCAAAGATAATAAGAACCTCATATAAATTCATATACATAAATGATGACTCAAATCAAATTAGAATTTTTACTATAATAACGGTTTTAAGTATTTGTTTTCTCATCCCCCTGTATTTGTATGATATACAGGGCTTGAAGGTACATCGGTTCAAGCTAATACCGTGACTTAATAAATCATTCTGGACCCCCAAGCAATATTTAAATATTTCCTCGTCTTTTCTTTCCCTCATTATTCCTTTTTTTTCTGATGTGTTTTTTACTTATAACGTCATGAGAAAATCATTTCTATCCAATCCAAAGAGATTTTGAACTAAAAGCTTTACGTCTCTCAATAATAATTTCCTTGGGTTAAGGAGAAATCATGATTATTTAGGTACCGTTTTAATTAAAAAAAAATATAAGAAAATAACCTATAAATAGGAAAAACTGAAGAATTCAACACTGAATTCATGGCATCAGTTTGTACGTCGAAGTCCATTCTACCGTAGTATGCACTCTGTAGATCTCAGTACTATTATTTTTAATACTTAATCATAATGTAATAAAACAATACAAACATATAGGTAACCCTGAAGGCTGTCGAGTTTAGTCCATGTTGTTTTCTTAAAAACTTCCAAGTCATCTTGCTTCCTAAATGTTTTACTGGTCATGTAGTAATCTATCGAGACTTGGTAACTTCTGGATCGATATTGAACAAGTTGTCTGTCATACAGATTACAAATAATACCTGACATGAAATACGCGCCGTCATACATTTAATATTAGATAATTGATTAGATATATAAAACAGTGGCAACACAGTAAATAACAAGCATTTGTAACTAATAAGTGCGCGAATGAACTCGTACAGACGACTTCCGAGTGATAAGATCAGGTTTAGTTTACAAGGAACGGTTCGTGAACCGCTCACGATAATCGCGCGAACGCGCCAAGGTCAGAACTGTCACTTGGAACTAGCAGAGCCTCGCGTGGACTCCTGCGCAACGTCAGTCGCTATCCGCGCACGCGCCTCTTCGCGCCCCACCACCGCGGTCCAATCGTAACTCGACATTCCAAGTTACATGCAACAATGTCTTAACTTAACATAATGAAATATTTTCATTAAAGTCCGAGTCTTCTAGTATTGCCATATTTACAAATATGTTCTCTATGATAAACAGAATGTTAAATATAATATAAAATAGTGAAGTGTTTTGTGTGAAAAATGTTGCGGCGTCAGTTCTCACATGAGTCCGGAAAAACAGAACTCGTTAGGGCAAGAGAGGAATATTTCGATCGGAGGTATGTTACAAAATAATTGCACACAACGATGCAATTTAAATTAATTGATTTGAGAGTTTAAATTCTGAGTTATTAGAAGTATGCAACTACACAATTATCGCTGCTGTAGTTATTATATGAACGAGCCGTAATTAAGGGTCGGCAAGTAATAATGGATTTATAAATAATAGCGTAAAATCATATGTCACTGACGGAAAACTGATATAGGTACATAAACAATAGTTTGTACCATACTAGTAGTACAGTCAGCGTGACTGTTATCAGTAGATACACTCAAGTGCTTGCAATCTTGATTATATGTCCTATCTTCATGATAAGATCATGCAACACTTTTGAATTGTCAGTGTTTGGTGTTTCCCATACTCGTTGTACAGAGGCCAGCACGTCAAGCTTCCAAAATCTGTCAAATTTCATTGATAGTTCTTCAACTTTATTACAAAAGAATAAGGTTCATGTTGAATTGGGAAAATTTGACAGTTTTGTAATAGCTTGATGTGCTACATGGCTCTGTTCTCACTTTCTGTGGATAATTATGTTGTAATAGTTAGGTATTTTTGTTAACAATATCATCATCATTAAAATCTTTGCTTTAACACACAGGTCCAAGATCGAAACCTTTGGACCTTTGAATAATGCTGAGGCTTAGTTCATAATAGACTCATTTGATGGATCAAAGTACGAAAGGAAATAATTTTGACATTTGCCTCATTGCGGCATCATTATAGTTAATTTGTAGACCAAAAAACAGTTATCTGTAATCGATGAATGTGATCATTAACTGTAATTCGTAAACTTCCAGAATTAAACAATATCCTTCCTTGAAGAGTCTGGAAAGTGTAATGTTTTTGTTTTGACTTAATACATAAATCATGTTTTTTAAGGGATCCGTAAAAAAAACCCGCGGTATTCAATTTTTCTTTCTTTTTTTTTCAAATTGCAGTGGTGTTTTGATCATAATTCATCTCGCAATTATTACTATAAAATAAACTCAAGATGTTATATAAACTTACGCCTTTTTCCCACGAGGGTAGGCAGCAACAACCGAACGCCATCTGCTACGATCCTTACATACTCCTTTTGCGTCTTTTAAATTCATACATCTACTCGTATTTAGGTCAAATTAACAATTTCCTCAAAGCAACATAATATTTTGTGAAAATATTATGACATCACAACTTAAGGTAAATAAACAAACACGGAAAACATTTACAAGTATTTCGACTATTTTAACTTTGTGTGACTCTCCTGCTTAAAGACCTGTTTTTTCTATTCCAAATTTGTCCTTATGCATAAAAGCTAGGATTAATCTTCCACGGATGTACTTACAGAGACCACTACATCAAGCTACCTCAATCCGTCAATTTCTTTGATAGTTTTTCAACTATATTACAAGAAATGAGGTTCATGTTCAATTGGGAAAATTTGACAATTTGGGATCGCTTGATGTGCTGTGATGTACTTACGTCAAAATTAGAAGCTAGTATTTCATTTGTTTTAGTATACTGCTTTGAATAACTTCGTATAAGAGTGGGTCAAAGGCAGTGGATGCTTGAAACACATTCATAATTTTTGAGCCAATGACAAATCACATCGAATGAACAATTTCATAAACATCATTTTTTTTAACACAATGTAATTAAGGTAGTTTGAATGATATATATTATTCCTCACACATGATAGAAACACCTGTAAGTGTCGGGTTGTATTGGTCTATCAAAAAATAGGGATGTGTCCTAGGTAAAAATATAATAAGTCTATATGGTCCGTCAGTTAGATTACCGAAAAATATTGGACACGTATTTATTGCTTACTCAAATCAATAAAAAGTGACAAAGATATGATAGTTCAGGAGAAGGGGCTAGTGACGTCACTTTTACTTAAAAAAGTGTAGCATGGCGTGACGTCAACGAAATTTCAACGCACTATATCGTTGTCATTTTTGGTTTACGTGACAAAAGAAAAAATACGTGTCCAGTATTTTTGTTTAATCCAACTATTGGACCAAACATATTTTTTAAGGACACTAGTCTATTATCAATATCAAAATAACGACAATCGAAAACGTACAGAGGCCAGCACATGAAGCTACCCCAATTTTTCAAAATTATTTGATAGATTTTTAACTTTATTACGTAAGAATAAGGTTCATGTTCAATTGGGAAAATATGAAAGTTTGGGGTAGCTTGATGTGCTGGCACATAAACGACATTTTTTTATAAATCTTATTTAAAACAATCGTCGTAGCCCAGAAGGCTTGAGTTCAGATGCCTAAAAGAAATACAGCACCCATTAAGCTTGTCAAAAAGAAATCGAAAGTAATTCTGTTTGTTTGTTACATTTCACGACTAAACTGCTGATCGGATCGCAATTAAATTTGGAAAGGAGATAGATTATATCCTGGGGGAGGAGAAAGGAAAGTTTTTAATCCGCAACTTTATCTCCATCCGCGATAACCGACATTCACGCGGACGAAATCGCTTGCAAAAGCGAATTTTTGATAAATCTAAGGGTAATTGATACATTGTAAAAATAAAGATAAAATTTTATAAGTATCGATACGTTTTGACACTTGACTTCCCTAGTTTATACATACATTTAATTTAAATGCAATAATAAAAACTCGTAAACAACAGCTACTAAACGTGTAAACGATCTTAGGGCAATAAAGTTGTATTATTGTAACTACAATGCTGTACAGGTCAAAGAGTAATCATCACAGCATTCAGAGCGTCATGAGTGGATCGCCTCATGGCCTGCAGCTTCATTGCGTATCGCGCATACACTTACAATCTTTCATTTTGACAATTCGACAATATTCATTGCGTTATTTACGTTGTCGTAAAGTTTTTGTCAAAAATATGTGCGGCAATGGATTACGATTACAGTATGTTACTCAACTGAAATGATTTCGAGTACAGCTTTAAAGGTAATGCTTAGGTTTTCTTCATTACCATCGTCCGTCGTCGGTTCTGATTATTATTTACCTATCTGTGGTTCTGTAAAAAACGGACCAAATTCGCGAAAAGCCGAGTCTTCATTCATGTGAAATTAAAAGCTGTGAGTGGGCAGTAACCTGGTCCAGAGCAGGATATTGTGTGGAGGACACACAATATCCTGCTCTAGACCAGGTTACATTAACTCGATTATGACTGGCTCTTCAGGAATATTCTTCAGGAGAAGAACGTTCATGAAATTAAATTTTCTCAGTCATGTCACATGTTTTTTTTACTCTATTGTTTCATTATGTTGAGGTTTTTTTCCCTCGTTATTATGCCAATTATAGTGCTGTGAAGACGCGCTATAAAAAGCAACTGTGTGTGAACACTTTTTTATGCTTTTTGTGTCTTTTTTGTGTTTCGTTCACGTTCCTTGAGTATATTTTCGTGCTGACTGTCATGTTTTTCTCATTAAGAATGTCAATAAGGTCAAAACTTTACTTCTTATGCATAATGTTTCGTATTTACAGTATAATTAGAATTTCGTACAGTGTGTTGTAGAAATGATTCCAAGGAATAAACATCCGCCTTTTGAGACAACTTGTTAAGTACAGTTGTCTCAAAAGACCAATATTTTACCTCATTATTATAACATGAAAAAATATCAAAATTAGCAAAAAACGAATGTTATTATTTACTTATATGTTTTGCCTCTGAATGCGGAAACATAATATATCAAGGATAACAATATTATGCATACTAAAGTACTTGCTAATTTTATTATGCAGGTACTTGAAGAATGATAAACCTTAGGAACGTTGGAGTGCTTTTGATTTTAATGATAATACAAGTGATTTTGTTCACGATGTTTGCCTGTTACATTGACATTGTTAAGTTTTCGTAGTGTCTTTTTTGACTGAAATATTTAATTTGAAGCTGGTCAATATTATTATTATTTAAATTACGTACCTATTGTGAATGTGAGGAGAGTGAAGACTATGTGGGTTATATTGACTGCCTTTTTTTTTAAGTATTAGGTTTATAAAAAAATTGTGTGGCAGTTTGAGTACCTATTTCCCGCTTACTTACCAAATGCCCTTTATTTGAATTTACTTACGATCATTGTTTATTTGGTATTGTTCGTCGAGTCGTTGAGCTCTTTAAGTTCTGAGTAGAGCTACACAATTCTGAGAAATACGTTCACCAATTGGACAGGTCCACTCAAATCAGTTTGGTTCTTTCTTCAAGAAACCATTTCAGACACTAAAAGTTGGCAGTCGGCTAGAAAACACTATGATGACAAACGATTTCATCTTGTGTTTTTGTTTGAAATAAGTATCATCCATCAAAAAAATACCTATATAATGTCTCATATCATTGAGGATTTGTTATCCGTAAGGTTACAAATATTTCACTATCAACATGTTAATTGAATAAAGCAAATAAGTAGGTATATTGACAAAATAGGTGCCTACTAGACACTTACTAGGTACTTATTAACATTTTATTATAAAACTTGTTCTGCGTTTAGCAGGTGACATAAGATATTATTATGTTCATTGATGAAAAACAAAAAAATTGCAACGGCGATTAATTTTATTTTTAAACTTATTTTTACCTAACAAATATTTTTTTGGGATTTACGCTAAAATAAAACTTACAAAACGTGGTATTAAAAATAAAACCAGTTTCAATACCACATTAAAAGCATTACTAATGAGAACTGCCTGTATTATGAATAAAATAAATTAACATACTTAAGTGTATGTAGTTCTTACGTGGTTCGTGTCTGTGCATTTAGTTCGATATTTCGACTCTGCTGTGACAAACGTCCAGTTCTTCTATGGAAGCAATATAATACATACGTTCAGGTATTTGTTTTTTTTTTACTCGTGTTTTAAAATCCCCATCAAACAGTTTTTTTTTATCAACTCTGGTAGGTACTTTTTCGGTTAACAACTTACGGTATCACAGCAATATTATTGAAAATGTTCAACTATCTAAAAGTAACTTAAAATATAAAAAAAATCTTGATTGGTGAAAAAAGTTGAGGCAGCGAAAATTGACCATCAATTTCTACTTACCATCTGCTTAACGTTTCCCCGACTACATTGGGTTCGGCTTCCAGTGGAACCAATAGCTAGCTGCTGTACCGAGCTGGCCTCCTCAACCCAGTTACTGGTTGTCAGACTTTCGTTCTTCTGTCTACCCGTGCCGACTGTTTAAAGATCTACCAATAATATTCGGGACCAACAGACTTACGGGCTTTCCAGAGCGCTTGGTATATAATGAATTGTTAGCCGTCCATACACCGGCCTCGGAAACGGACCTTAACCTTTGATCGACCCGTACGGCTATTTATTATCTACCTAGAACCCCCTAGTTAATTTATTTTTCTACTATAAATGATTTTTACCTGAACATTCACGCACAAAACTTCACCAATTCGTTTTCTTATGATTTTTTGGTCAAGCATTCAGTAATATCATTTATGAAACTAACGATGTCACAAAATAACCGGTCACATTCCCGCCATGTGCAAAAGTCGATGCTGCAAGGTTGGAATGCAACTTTGCGCATGAAAAGAGCATTAAAATAGTATTCAGTTTAATTTTATGAGTATACAGTTATTCCAGCAAATAATGTCGAATTCTTTAATTGGTTTTAACAACGACATAAAGCCAAGCTTTTTTTTTATATGTATGATAAGGTCGTGTTTCCTATCGGACTAGGTGTTCTGAGCAAAACATACTTAATCAGAGTCACAGTCCCCTTATTGAGGATAGGTACATACGGATATGAGTGGACCTGTCCCGTCAGTGCACGAATTTGTCAGTGTAGCTCAACTCAGACCTTAAGGAGCTCAACAACTCGACGATTAATATCAAAGATGTCGGTGTAGATGTAGACCGCATAAGCTTAAACTACCAGACAAAATTTGAAACCAAATGGAATAAAGTCCCCACATAGTCCTCACACTCCTCACCATCTCTATTTGCCGACATTGCATAGTCAACTCCTCGTTCTAGCCTCATCATCTTTTACGCAATCCATCCATCATTTAATTTACTTCCTCTACCTATGCAAAATAAGCTTTAAAATATTGAATATTCAGATTTTTTACATTGTTGTTAGCAAACTTGACTTGACTTTGGAGGTCGTATTTATTTATATTTATTTGATCCAAATATTTTGCCACGTTTATTTCACGTGTTGTTTTGTTTTTATTATACGTCACAAATTTTAGTATGTTGGTCATTATCTATTCTTTAAATTCGCATAATTAGCCATATTAGAGCATTAGGCTGCGTTTCGACTGAGGCGGAGCGGAACTTGGCGGTGCATGAATTAAACAAATATATAAATTACGTGTCACGTTGTTTGTCCACTACGGACTTCTAAGCTACTGAACCGATTTTAATAAAATTTTGCACAGTGTGTATTTTGGTCAAACTTAAAAATAAGACAGTTTTTATTTCGATTATTGACCTCAATATATTTTTTATTGCAAATTAAATGTGTTCCTATAATAAGTGCCATACATTTCTAACTGATGGCAGTGTTACTTAACTTTTAAGGCGGTACGAAGTTCGCCGGGACAGCTAGTTTAATCTAAAGTGGAGTGGTGATTTTGAGCATAGTGATTAGTTAATTCTTGCATCGCTCCGCTCCGCCCAGCTCCACCTCAGTGCAAACCCAACCTTTAGGCGATTGGCACACTGCACCGCATCACGCAGAGTAGCGTGGGAGTGCGTGTTCTTACGTTGTTTGCAAGTATCTGTGTTTGAATAGAAAACACGCGTAGTACAACACAGAAAACGCATGTCACGCGCAGCGTTCGTCGTTCGTCGCCACGCACCCCGCTGCTTGATGCGGTGCAGTGTGCCAATCGCCTTAGGTGTCAATAAGCATCACCTTAAGTATTTTAATGAGTAGATATTATAGTAAGTATAGTGTGCTTTGTAATATGTACATGCAAGAATTGCATTGGGTTAATTATTTTGCAAGCGTTTATCCCTGCTAAGTTTAGTAATGGATGGATTCCCTAAAGTTATGCTTTATTTAATTAGGTACTAGCTGACCCAGAAAACGCTGTTTTGCCATATAAAATGTTTGGAGTGGACCACTCTTAACATTTAGGGGGATGAAAAATAGATGTTGTCCGATTCGCAGCCCTAACCGATACGCACACAAAATTTCACGAAAATCGGTCGAGCCATTTCGGAGGAGTTTAATTACAAACACCGTGACACGAGAATTTTATATATTAGATTAAATTTCCCATCATTATTCTTTATTGATTCAATGATCAAGAAATTCCAAGTCTCCACATATTCATCAGTAGACGTCACAAATTCTTCAGAAACGTTTTGTTTCAACAATTCCAGAGTCTTCCAATACCTATGTAATTTGTATTATAATCATATGCACAGAAGTATAAACAGTGGAATTGTCTGCGCATTACTATACATGCGTATTAACGTGTTGTTGTATTATTTGCAGAAGGACGAGGTCCCTGAACGCGCCGTCGCCGATACAGCAGTTTGGACCATGCGGAAGGATAATGAAAAACTCTGCAATGGTTATGTGAGTATATACTAGTATTTTTAGGGTTTGAACCCAAAGGGTAAAACGGAACCCTATTATTTAGACTCCGCTGTCTGCCCGTCTGTCACCAGGCTGTCACCAGGCTGTATCTCATGAAACGTGATAGTTACGACAGATGAAATTTTCACGGATGATGTATTTCTGTTGCCGCTATAACATCAAATACTAAAAAATTGAATAAAATAAATATTTAAGGCTCCCACACAACAAAAGTGATTTTTTTGCCGTTTTCATGGATCGACTCTCACTTGATCGGTTTTTTTACTATGTCCAATGGGCACATAACATAAACCACCACATATCATAAACCTCTTTGCATTCAATGCCTGCATTAATGACTTTCTGAGATGTTTACTTGCTCATAGCTCTGAAAGTTTCTTTGGATTATTTTCTGTGCTTACTATCCTTGAATTTTCAATATAGCATCATGCCTGTATTTCCCGAAGAGTGTAACTATAGCACACCTACATTTCACAAGTTATGTTTATATAATACTAGCTGACCCAGCAAACGTGGTTTTGCCTTATAAAATGTTTGGGGTGGACCACCCTTAACATTTAGGGGGATGAAAAATAGATGTTGGCCGATTCTCAGACCTACCCGATAGGCACACAAAATTTCATACAAATCGGTCCAGCCGTTTCGGAGGAGTAGGGTAACTAACACTGTGACACGAGAATTTTATATATAAGATTAAATTCAGACTCCGGAGTCAGGATTTGTGCACGGTAGCAACCCGGGCTGCTACTAAGAAATTCCAAATGGAAAATCCTAATAACACTCTCCAAACGGGGCCATTTCTAGTGAATACAAATTTATATCAAAAGATCGTCTCACAAGAACATAGGCTTTTTGTCAGTAAATTTGTCTTAATTTTTGACAATACAATCGATTGTACGTCGTCATACAGCGATAGTATGACGGCCTTAACACTTACTTTAAATCTTTATTTTTAATGTTACCTTCACGATAAATTACTTTGTTATTTACTATGGTAACTGTTAATAATTCAAGGCTGGTATTATAATAAGCTACGTCACGATATAAACTAATAGTAGACGGTTTATATACTTATATTTTTTGTGCAGATTTCAATGTTGAAAGCAACATATGTCTACTAAAATATTTATTCTTATAGAACGGTCAATAATTGATTAGGAACTAGGAAGTGAGTAACGAGTTTCCTTCCTTGTCTCGTATAAAATAATGTACCTACCTAATATTTGTACCGATTGGCTTGTTCACAAGCTAAACTACGTTTAGACTTCTTCTTTTTTTATCTCTTTATCTCATACGAAAAAAAAAAGGGGCGAACATTAATAAGAGCTGTCAATATTAGTGGAACTGAAACTTCCAAACGAACATAGTTGAAATTTAAAAGACATCGACCATATACATAGTCAAGTACAAGGCATAAAATAATTTGACATCTCTTCATTCATTCCTACATTACAAAATGTCTGTCAGCACTGAAACCGTTTAAGACGGCCTTAAAAAAAAACTTTAGCCAAAACCATTTTTGTCATCATCTGCCTAGCCTTTTCCCAACTGTGTTGGATACTAGTATTTTACTTAGGCACATAATCTGACCTCCAAAACCCATTAACAGGATAACCCGAAACCTTGGTAAGACTGATTGTCAGATATCAGACTTTCCAGCTGTATACCATATTGTCTACCAATATTTGAGCTTCTCTTCTTTACTAGATAAGTACTAAAGATTTCCTACCAAAATTACAGGCAGATCCAGGATCCGGCGTCGCAGCGGCTAACCTGGTACAAGCCGCCGCTGACGGTGCTGGTCATCAAGAAGGTGCACGACGCCACCATACTGGCGCCTTTTGTGCAGCTTGTACACTGGCTGGTTCATGTAAGTTGAGGCTTAATACTTACTACTAACCTGTGATCGGATGCTATGGGTATAGGCTATAATACCCTATTATTCTTTTTAATGAACCCGTTTCTGTATGCCTGGTAGTCCGTTTTAATAAAAAAACAATTAGGGCAGTCGATTTGGAGCTGTATATGATATCATTAACGAGTCCATAATAACATGGGATCTTTGGGTCTTTTTCCACCCGTACATCACTGAAACCACGTGAATCCTATCAAACACAAACACATTAGTAAAGTTGGAGGAGAAACGGAATAGTTAAGAACACTGCAATAATGCACTTTGTAACATTCTCTCAAGTAATAATACGTCAAAGTCCAAGCGTCTTAGTCGTTGAACTCCACATGAATCTGGCGTGATGATACAAAGACTACTTAGGATTATCTAACTAGTTGTGTTTTAGTCTGTGTTTATAATTAATTGAACTTGATAACTGATCTGAGCGATAATAATTCATTAAGTAAAGTTAACTCGTATCATAAGTCTGTAGGTTACTAAGTTCATTGCGACTCTGGAGAGTCCGATTGTCGGTGTGTAAACAAGAGTATATAATGGTTCAAATCAGCGTCAAACGTGTTTAAACTTCGGCGCCACTCTCTAACTCATTTTCCATGTTTTTATTATAGTTATCACTCTTAATTTACTGTAAATATTACGTAAACATATCTATAGGTATGGATGTAGATGGTACGACTTTGTAAATATTAAAAGAAATAAATAAGGTACAGACGCCAGCAAATCAACCTAAACTGTGAGATTTTCCCAATTGAACACGAACCTTTTCCTCCAGTAATAACGTTGAAAAGCCATCAAAGAAAATTGACAGATTGGGTTCATGTACTGGCCTCTGTACAACTTGCCATGACAAGGCAAGGATTATTAGCAAAATCTATTTAAAGAATACTAGTTCACAATCAGATCCAGCCTGTCCCTTGCTTTCCTCTTCAGCGACGTCCTAAGCCGAGGTTCGTACCCCGCAGGGGGTGCCCTTAGCGATAGTCGCTTAGCTTATAAGTTTTTATGCCTGGCTGGAGGCCTTAATTTTAATTAAGCCCCCCACAGGAAAGTTCGGTTGAGCAGTAAATATCCCTGAAGGATAAACTGCGAGATGCCCATTCCAAAAAAAAAAAACAAGTTTATCTTGATGTTTATTTTGTAATAATTGAACATACTATTATAGATATTGATATATATAGATATCTAGCTGTGCCCGTGACTTCGTTCGCGTGGATGTCGGAGAACAAAGTCGTTAAGTTTTCTTAAATTTTCTTATGTTCCATTCCGCAACTTTCTTAGGTTTTTTTTCATAAGAACCTTTTCCTTACAATAACAAACACAACAAAAAGAATTAGCGAAATCGGTCCAGTCATACACGCGTGATGCCGTGACCAAGGGAAATAGGCATTCATTTTTGTATATTATTATATAGATGATATTTATATAAGTATTAGTTACTGCTGCCAGCCTTCTGGGCACTTTTCCGTTGACAGCGATGCGGATGATTTTTTCGATGCCCTGTGATTATTTATTTTATTTTATTTCTTCATATATTCATAATTGTATCGTTTTAAAGAAATAAATTAATATTAGGATATAACTAGAAAATAGAAGTTACTAATGTCAGAAATTGACGGTTCCGAAACACCTCGGTACCCGTTAATATAAATATCATTTGTGTTTTACAATAAGAATAAAAATCCTGGCAAACGCAAACCTAACCTAACTTGGCAGGAGAAATATTTGTCAATTTACAAAGTTACTTTTTCTAAATTGGCGACTACTAAAAATTACGGATGACTTAAAAACTGTACTAGTCAGAGACATCGTTTTATTTTAGTGTAATTTCAACATTTACCTCCATCAACTAGATTTATTTATTTTTGTTCGGATTGCAAACCTTGCTAACTCCATCTTGAATGGAGCTCTAAAAGTTCTGTCTTAGAGATGCAATTAACACGTTAAAATCAAAATCAAAATTCATTTATTAAAATTAGGCTGAGAATCAGCACTTTTTGAAAGTCAAAACGACAGTCCCGCAAAACGCCCACCCTTCACCACTTCCTAGTGTTTTTGCGGGGAAGAAGTGGAGGAAAAATCTCCCCAGTAACACGTCTGTGTGATAGTTTTGAAGAACTTGAAGCTATACAACATATGTCACAAAAAAAAATATGTCAGTCATCTTTATAATTAAACGCCAAATGACCAAAAAACAATACATTTTCTATTGTGTCTCGTTGTTCGGCAGTCAAGGTGTTATACAAAACACACACACTTCTAAATAGTAAATGAGCATACACAGAATCATTTAAACAATTCTAAACCTTGAAATTTCACCTGATCAACAACAACACACACCGTCATAATATACCTTGAATTCAACACATGGTGTTTCATCCAGACAACCATATTTAGTAAAAAGGTGATTCACCTCTGCCCCAATTATAGTTTATGCGCGCCAAAAGTTGTTCGCGGTACATTGACTCAGCTAGGCCATGTGCAAGCGCAGATCGATATGACTGATTACGCAGCCAATTTATTTTGTTTATGTTAAACAATAGATTCATACTAGGTATATGTATCTATTGTTTACAGGAACACTACTCAAGATTGTTCTAGGGGTTTAAATAAACGATCAGAGAATTGTGTTAAAGATGGTATGGCTAGAAAGAAGGTGACTGATTGAGATGACGGCAAATAGATGTAGGGATAAAGAAGACATGCTGCGCTGAACCCTAAATTGGTATAAGGACCTGACGATGATGAAGATTGGGAGGGTTGGGTCTAGTTTTTTTTCTGAGTTTTCAAGTTTAGCTGAATTATCGTACAACTTTTATAGGGTTTGAAATTATTATTTGTCACAGTCTAATATTTTATAGATGATAGTAAATAGTTTTTTTAGAAAACGTATCGTATCCCTGTATCGTGGGTGCATTTACAAACATTCAAACTCACATACAAAACAGCTAGACCCGGAACAACTACTTGTAGGCCATACAAATATTTGTTCCGTGCGGTAATCGAACTCACGACACGCGGCACAGCAGCCAATCGCTCAGCCACTGCGCCAACCGTGCAGTCTTTTGTAAATAAGACAATTGAAACTTTCTTCTAAACTATTACTTCATTTTGTATCGGTATGCGTCTTTCGTCACGCCATTTTACCTAAGCTAAAGAGCGGAACTGCATGCAGTATCGACACGACAATGACATTTTAAATTCAATCGGTATTTGGGATATTTCTTTCATCCATTTTTCATAAATACCTTAAGAGGGCGAAACATTTGACATCTATTTGCGACGTTGCCAACTTTCAGAATAAACCCTCTTAACTTACAATTCTACAATTTTTTCTATGAAATTGATGGAAAAATGCCCCTCTTATTTTCTTTAACACATCGTTTCTCCAACTTCGGACATTTCATCATTTTATTGATATGTACAGACGCCAGCACATCAAGCTACCCCAAACTGTCGGATTTTCCCAATTGAACAAGAACCTTATTCTTTCGTAGTAAAGTTGAAAACATATCTAAGAAATTCTGTACTTGAAACCGTACATGAAATATTCAGAGAAGTAAATTTCTAGTTCACGGTGGACATAATAGTAATAGTTCGAATTGAGTCATAAATGATAAAACTGTCCACATGCCGCGCCGTTGCGATTATTGATCGAACTTCATGCAATGTTAATGAGTGTCGGCCATTGTTCTCGTGTTCGTGAAATCACTAGTTTGAATGTCACATTACAATATAGGACAGTGGGAACTTACATATTCACATTACGTTCGGATTTATATTTCAGATTCAGATTTGTTTATTTGTTGACAATGTAGGTAACCTTCAAATTTAAGATGATTCAATAGTTGAAGGTCTCCGCTACATTGTACCTTACGGCATGCGGCATGCAAATTCATAGAAACTAATAATTAGCAAAGTATATTATTGATATTGGTGAAATCGGAAGGTATTTTATAAGCGACTGCGTTGCACAGTCTCGAAATGGAATAGACTAGATAGATCTCACTCAAGTCAGTTTTTTTTTTCCTCACAGTATTAATTTCTACTGTCGTGGGTTTATAAACAACCAGAATTGTTGTACCTACGGTAGGCAAGCCGTGCGGCGTGCGCGTGTTTGTCTCTCTCTCTCTCTATCTCTCAAAGAAAGCAAGCTAGTTATTTTCCTTTCGTCTTTCTATTTCGCATTGAACAGTGTGGTGTCGCGACGATTATTTTTGTTGAGCGTATACAGGTTTTTTGTACATAATAAATAATAAGAAAGGAACTTCGTTCCATCCCACCCGGATCCCTTGACACCTCTCAAGTTTTTATTTAGAAGCATGTATGTATGTACGGATGTATGGGATCACAGGGTATGCTTTTTTACATGTATGGAGTGCACGCCACTGCCACTATTACATGGGACTTAAACATACCTGGTGAAATCAAATCAAATCAAATCATTTATTATCAGGTAACAAAGGAAATGTGAGTGTGCTATAGGTAACGTCTGCTTAACCCTACTTATAGTTATAGAGGCTATGTTATGTTATGTTTTTATGTGTGTACAATAATATGTCTTCAACAATAATTTAAATCGTTTACTTCAGACACACGTGGATGTGTCCAAATGAATTATGCATTCAGAGGGATTTAGCAGAATTTGGCTGTTTGCCAAACAACAACTTATACCTAGTAGGTAGGTACGTTTATAAATTGTATTCATGTAAACGCATGAACAACACACATTAGGGAAATGTTAATGTTGTACAAATAAACAATTTTAAAATTCCATAATTTATTGTTTTCCATCGGTGCATAAATAAATGTATTATTTTCACGCATAGGTTCTTTTTATTTTGAACACCTCATTAGAATTTCAATTGGAAGGAAAATAAATGGCACTGTAACAAATCTAAATAAATAAATAAATAATGCTGGACAATCCACACATCGTCATCTAGCCCCAAGCTAAGAGCAGAGCTTGTGTTATGGATACTAGATGACTGATATACTTAAAACAATTTATTACGTAGATAGATATTTTTTATTATAAATAGCAAATACCCAGAACACCCGGAACAAATCTTTGCAGTCGTCCACTTCACGTGAGGGCTAGCATTATTTTAGGCCAAAGAATCATCATTGCCATTCAACGTGCAATGCTGCCAGTCTTCTGGGCCCATTTCCCGTTGACAGCGATGAGGATGTATTTTTCGATGCCCTATGATTCTTTTTATGTGCATTATAGGTTTTTATTTTTATTTTATTTAAGTAATTATTCAATTAAAAAAAATAAAAATCTGAAGTACATCACCAAGAACAAGATACACTTATCTATAAGTCTTACCTACCACCACTACCACTTATCTATCTTATCGATATGTTATTATAATTATTTCAGGACAAAAGCATGGTAGTGTTCGTGGAAGCAGCCGTGTTGGATGACAGGTTGCTGGCCGAATACGGAGACTTCTCCTCGATCAAGGAGAGGCTCATGACCTTCAGGGCGGGCACTGACGACTTGACAGACAAGATCGACTTCATCATCTGTTTGGGCGGAGATGGGACGCTGTTGCATGCGAGCTCGCTGTTCCAGGTGAGATTTATACAGTTACACTTAAGTACCTAGTTAGTTTTTTTGTTTTGTCTTCAGTAACATAATTTAAGCAAAATATCTACCGACAATACTGTTAGAAATCTTATAGGGAACTACAAAAGACTTTGAATTCTCCGCATATGTCGGCGGCGATGAGTAAACGGCGTACTCCTGAGACTATCAAAGTTACTGAAGGCCAGCGTTGTTGGAACGAAGTTCCTTATCGCGCGTTGCGAAAGGAGGCTAGACGGAAAAAATTAAAGCGAAAAGTTGTAATGACACTTTTTGCTACAGTTGTTAGCCGTGCGGCGTGCGCGTGTTTCTCTGTCTGTCTCTCTCCCTCTCTCTCTCATAGAAAGCAAGCCAGTTCTTTTCGTTTCGTCTTTCTATGTCGCATTGAATATTATTAAAGGCATAATCAATTATATATTTATTTATGAATGGTTAAAATATATTTTTTTTACAATTCCTTCACTAATTTATCGAAAGGAACTTCGTTGTGTCCCTTGACACCTCTCAAGTTTTTTTATTTCACTTAAGTGCTTTCTCTTTGTTTTCAGCAATCAGTTCCTCCTGTGATGGCATTCCACTTGGGCTCGCTTGGTTTCCTCACACCTTTTGAGTTCAACAACTTCCAGGACCAAGTTATGAACGTCCTAGAAGGTAAGGAACCAACAACCCTTTTCTTGTGTTCGTAATTGCACATGTAAACGTACATTGTACGTGTAATTTTTTGAAAAGTACCTTTAATACTTACACATAGACTTCAATTTGCGCTGAAACTTGAAATAATGATTCTTTACATTGTGCTTGTCATTCTGAAATCAGCTTGATTTACACCAGTTTAAAGTTGATCATTATTAGCCTTGATTACTAATATTTTTTGTATTAATCAAATCTATTTTTCCATAACTTAAAAAAACTTCGTGCATTCCAGGACACGCAGCCCTAACGTTACGATCGCGTCTCCAATGCGTGGTACTGCGCAAGAGTCGCGACGACAAAGACGGCAAGGATAAGAAGAAACCCACCACAATTCTGGTATTAAACGAAGTGGTGGTGGACCGAGGACCCTCGCCTTATCTCTCCAATATTGACCTGTTCCTGGATGGGAAGCATATCACCTCCGTGCAAGGAGATGGTAAGTTTTGATTTACTAGATTATAAGACTGGTTTGTCATCACATATGGTAGGAGAACAGAGACTTTGTGCCGTGCCTCCGACAGCTTAAAATCTGGCTGAGAAGTAAGTATGTCCTTTCTGCAAGAATTTGGGACTGGCCAGTAGTATTTTACAACACATACGTGGGACTGCCTCGTTGGTGTAGTGGCCGTAAACGCAACTGCTAATCATGACTTTCTGGGTTCGATTCCCGGGTCGAGCAAAGTGTTATTGGGATTTTTCATTGGGAGTTTCTCAGTAGCAGCCCGGAGTCTGTATGTGTTACCGGTTATTGGCAAAAGACTCACCCCCTATTACATGGTACTTAAACATAACTGGTGAAATGGTTGTGTACTATGGGTACATCTCTGACCAACCCTTTTGGGAATACAAGCGTAATATTATGTTATGGCCTAGTTACTACCCAGACGTGATGTGTGTCGCACAGTACAATAAAATAGTACTTGGACGCAGTATGTCTTTCGTCTCTTCACGGTCCAGAAGACGTAACACATAGTCAATCCCAAATAAATCCGGATAAGAGTAGTAGGATGGTGATAAATTTCTTAAAAGAAGGTCCAAAGTGTAACCTTCCCGACCAGGTTGAAAAAGGAACATAGTATAACTATTCTTATTTTGACGACCTATGTGGCGCAGCGGGCGAAGGTCCGCCTGTGACGCAGGAGGTAGCGGGTTCGATTCCCGCCTTGGGACAAATGTTTGTACGATGTACAAATATTTGTTCCGGGTGTTCTGGGTATTTGCTATGTATAATAAAAAATATCTATGTATGTAATGTATTGTATTAAGTATATCAGTCAACTAGTACCTATAACACAAGCTCTGCTTAGCTTGGGGCTAGATGATGCTGTGTGGATTGTCCAGTATTATTTATTTATTTTTATTTATTCTCGCAAAGCGTTCGGATATAGATTGGACCCATCCAAGACAATAGACAAGCTTCAAAAGCCTCCTTATACACAATCGTCTTTGAACTTCCCAGGCCTAATAGTATCAACTCCGACGGGCAGCACGGCATACGCAGTGGCAGCCGGCGCGAGTATGATCCACCCGTCAGTGCCGGCCATCATGGTGACACCCATCTGCCCACACTCGCTGTCCTTCAGGCCTATTGTGGTGCCCGCTGGAGTGGAGCTCAAGGTGAATATCGATGAATGATGAAATCAGTTTTAAGAGTTTCGGCCTAGTCGGACAGCTCAATTTAGAACTTGAGGGCCAAATTAAATTTTCCCGGCAAACGCTAACTATAATTGTGAGTAAAACCGATAATAGTGTCCTTAAAAAATCTGTTTGGTCTGATCGATGGATTACTCAAAAATACTGGACACGTATTTTATTCTATTGTTTTTTTTTCTTTTGTCCCGTAAACCAAAAATGACTTCGATATAGTGCGTTGATATTTTGCGTGACGTCACGCCGTGTTACACTTTTTACATAAAAGTGACGTCACAAGCCCCTTCTCCTGAACTTTGATGTCCAATATCTATGTCTTTGTCACTTTTTATTGATTTCAGTGAGCAAAAAATACTCGTCCAATATTTTTTGGTAATCTAACTGACGGACCAAATAGACTTATTTTATTTTTACCTAGGACACATACCTATTGTATTTGAATGGATAGTTTACCACGTAGCGCAACTGAAACTTTAAAATAATAGCAGCCTGTTACTGTCCCACTGCAGGGCAAAGGCCTCTTCTCATACAGAGAAGGCATGAACATTAATCACCACACATGCTCACGGCTAGTTGGTGATTTCAGACTTATATTAAAATTATAAGTCCAAGTTTTACTCACGATGTTTACCGAAAGTAATTATGGACTCAAAAAGTCACATTGGTACTTGCCCGGATTTGAACCCACAACCTCGTGCATGAAAGGCGAGACTAATTGTAAAAAGTGCACAATTTATAATAGTGTTGATTTTATTTTCTTTTAATCACTCTTTTCACAGGTTTGTATTTGACATTATTTTAGAGAAAATTACCACCATTGGCAGTAAATGTATCCGATAGTTAATTTAAAGCTGTATTCTAGATCGCACTGTCCCCGGAGGCGAGAAACGCCATGTGGGTCTCATTCGACGGCCGCAACCGACAAGCGTTGCAGCACGGAGATAGGTACAGGACTCTCTGCCTACCCCCCGTACGCTATGCACGCCGCTATACGCTTAGAACATAGTTAATCCGCATGTTGTTTTTAGTCTGTTCTTAATGTTATAACTGCGTATAGGTAAACTAATGTGGTTTAGAAGTAAGAAATGTCTAGAGTAGGTGTGATCAAGCAGTATAGTTATTTAATCGGATAATTTGAATTCAAATATTTTATTTCACTCATGTGGTAAGTTATTAAAAGTTTATTGGTACCATTGGGGACCTTAGAGGTGAACCAGTTTTAGATCTTATGCTCTTAATAATATATAATGTTGAAAAGTGGTTCACCTCCAGAGTCCGCGATAGTACATCACTTGACATGAAAGCAATTTTATAGTATTAAATATAGGTAAATCAATATCTATAAATTTTACATGAATCTATTTAAGTAATCTTTAAAATCATGTACAGTATGTAAGTAGCTGTCATTTCTATACAACTGGGTATAAACTATATTTTATGAGGTTCGTTTGTACATAGAATGAATATATTTGTATCCTTGAATGTCAGTAATAAGACTAGCTACCAATAAGAACAACCAGAAATAAAAAAAAAAACAAAAAAAAGTTGACAGTTAATTTGTAAGAGAATGAGATGAATACACTATAGGGGTGGTAAACAAAGAGAGAGAGAGAGAGGGAAAACATTTATAGTGATACTCTTTTTCGTTTCATAAAATCCAATTCACATTGTCCCTAAAAAATAATTTTAAATTCGTCCATGATAGGGATAAGTTACTTGTAGCATTGAGCTGAGGTCTCGGGGCTTGTTTCAGATAACGCCCACCATAGAGGCGCGTAGTGCGGCCAGTGTGTCGTTCGACGGGCGCTCGCAAGTCACCCTCAGGCCCGGCGATAGGTAACAGGACACACTTCATTCGCATCACTACACTACACTAGAGACGGCATGACAAGGAGTAGATAGTTAATGGATGATTAAGTTTGGGTGTCAATCGTTTTTGAGAATATGGTTTAACTTTGTTTCAAGTTGATCTCTGTGATGTCCATAAAAAAAAACTGTGGTCTAGGTGCAAACGTAAGTTTTCTAGATCAACGTCATTAATTTGCTCCCTACTAAGACCAAAAGAAATTGTTGCCAACAGCAGCGGGTCTAAACATATTCCAAATGGCCCTTATGCCTACAAAGCCTCAATTTTAATTAAAAAATGCCGTCTCCTGTCTATCCTTCAAATCATTCTCTTAGAGTAAGGTCAATTGCTCAACTTCTTATCATAAACATTGAACTCAGTGTTGAAGCGGGACTAGTTATTTAGATTTCTATTTATTTGCTTTTTATCGGGTGAAGGGACGTTATAATATGTTATTGTTGTCTCAATATATAAAGAACGAGCTTTATAAAATATTATGAGGTTAATTTGCTTATCGCTTCTGCTTTGCATGTAAACGTAATCATGGTTTGACATTAACTCATTTTAAGTTTTAAGTATAATATCATTATGCATGTTTATGTTTGTGTGTAGTTCCAATAACTTTTTTCTTACTGTTTTTCTACGAAATGGATGATATTCGATGCAAAAATATACACACAGAGTACGGAATCGCCGCGCCGGCAGCGTCTAGAGACAGCAGTACTAATAATACACAACTTCTGTCTCGGACCGCCCTCAGGGCCGTCAGTTTATACAAGGTGTAAAAGAATAAACGCAATACCTCTTAAGGGGTCACTATGAACACTTTCACTATGGGACCAACAAGGAAATTGCGAAAATAATCGTCTCCTCCATACATTTATGTGCGCATAACTCGGCAAAATGTACTAAACAGCTAATTTTTTATCGCGATTTTTTGGTTGGTCCCATAGTATAAAAAATTGATGATGATGAGTAAAATGACCTCTTTAGAGGTATTGCGTTTATTCTGTTAAAACTTGTATACGTCATTTGCGTTGTAAGCGGTGACACGATTGGAAATTAAATGTGGAAAGTATTCACAATGCCGCGTCTACCAGCGGCGGCCGAGCGGTCTCCGTCCTCTGTGGTCTATATCAATTGATTAAATCAATCTACCACATTCGAATAAACGAGGTAGTCAACAATTTCAGGTAGCCACTAGGCTATGTGGCAAATCTCATTACGTACGGAAAACTTAATGCTTAAAAACACTCCATTTGTTGACTACTCCGTGCTGTGTCGCACCTTTTGGGCTATATTGTACAAAAGTCGTCGTTTATGTTGTGATTGTGTAATTTTAACATGGTTGCTGGTTTTTAACCAGCAACCATGTTAAAATTAAGCGTAAAACAAAAACCAGTCGATTGCATGTCGCACAGTGAAGGGTTCTATTGATTGAGATCAATATGGACGCACAATATTAATTTTGTGTACAGCAAAAATAAGTTTGTATTTCATAGTTATTCTCAGAAAAACTGTAAAATACAAAGTTATTCTGTAGTTGTAACCGAAAATATCCCTTATCACAAAAACTATTAAAATTAATACAAAAAAATACTATGGCCAGTCTGTTAACGAACGAACGCACCAGAATTAGGTTACTTTTAACTGTCTTCATTAATACCAACATGCGAAGATTTATTGAGTTTCTTTTTGACATTAATTCAGAAAAATATTAAAACATCGTTTCTCATTCACAGCCTTTACGTAACGACCTCAGTGTACCCTGTGCCGTCGATTTGCGCGCAGGATCAAATCTCTGACTGGTTCGATTCCCTAGCCGAATGCCTGCACTGGAATGTAAGGAAAAAACAAAAACAGATCGACGAACTAAGCGACATGACCCACTCGTCCAGCGACAACCTTGAAGAGTTGGACCAGAACCACCACGATGAAAGACCCGCTGATACATGAGCAGCAAAGGTTTAGTGACCGCAAGTGTTCTTGTAAAGGAAAGGAAGGACGTGAAAAGAACTTTTTATTTCTTTGTCTGTAAGCGAAATGCCAATGTTTGTTTTTTATGTGTATAAAAATGAGGTTTGAAAAGTGGAATTAAAAAAAGGGTTTATTTAAAGTCGATACCGCCTAGAGTTTAAAAAAAAATAGAATGCAAGTGACTGTCGAAATTTTGAAAATAGAATAAAGTTTTATGACAAAAAACTCTGATGAAAGCTCTTGTTCTAATAATGTTTTAATTTGAGAACAAAGAACATGCGATAAGTTTCGGTTAACGTGTGTGAATAACGGTTTTTTGATGCGGTTGACATGTTTATAACTTTCGGCTAATAATGTGATACTGATTTTGATTAATGTTGGTTTTTGACATTCCCTTGGACAATAAAAATAAATGTGTTATGTCTTTCTCGGGTATGTTCGGTTTTTCTATTATTTTACGTGTCCAATATTATTAAAATATAAGATTTTGGTTCTTTTCTTAAATGGACTGCTCAATAAACAATAGAATTCACTTAGTGAAACAAGCGTTTTACTAAAAGTGGGTCCGCATTTTTGTTTGCGAATATAAATCAATCTCATAAATAAACTTCACATGAGTAATGTGTATAACTTTGAAGGTGCTAACTGAAACAAAACAGTGCCAATGTAAAATGTAGGGTGAAACAGCAATAGAAACACCGTTTTAAGAATAAAACGGTTAGATTTAAAGAAGAGATGACTAAAATGGTTAGTTTCACCCTTAAGCAGCGGTACTCCACCTTTTGCTTCCAACTGATGATGTGGCAAAAGATGAAATTGAGAATTCTTTGTTAAATGTTTTGACATTTCTTGGTGATTTGTTTTTGCTTGAAGAAAAGGTTGAGTATCTCTGTCTATAGACCATACCGCTAGTGTTCAATGACGAGCACAAAATGTAGATATATGATAGATTTTTTAATATTCATCTGTTTTAAAATGTACCTATAGGGATTGATCAGTAGCGTGTACAAAAGAAATCGCGATATTCTTTTTATTTTAATGTGACATCACAGTAATGAAGTTCCTTGGCTGTTTGTAATATTAATATTGCTAGTTTACTATCAGAACAAAAGTTGTCTTTGCCAAATAGGTAAATAAAGAATTTTTTTTATCACTCGTTTCGGACTGATCCGAGATTTTCTCATCATACCTCGCCCTGTCCATGTTGATGGTGGTTTTACAAAATGATTGCTACCTATTTATTTCGCAATAACAATTTTGGTCGCATTGCAATAATACAAACATCTTCCTTCTTTTTTTTCTTGATGTTTGTACTTGTATTGGTGTTCCATGAGTATAATAGAAGGATAATTATGGATATAGGTTTACTATAAATTATATGAATGCGAATTTATGTTTTGTTTTCTTTGCTCTAATGCTCTCATCATACATAATACCCCAACGTTACCATCTAAATAAGGTTCTAAAGATTTATACCATGTAGCCAGTGGTAACTGGCCAAAAAGCTCAAAAAGGAATGACTCAAGTTTACAAAAGGAGATAAGCCAACCAACTGTTCCTCCGAGTACCTTTTCTACTTTCTGCTGACTCTTTGTGGGAGTGATTGTCGTTGAGATTTTGAATATATAGAAACTGCTATGAAACCAGCTGACTTCTTTTTTGTGATTTTCCATAATCCCAAATCCAGGTCTGGTTTTTTCTTTCGGGAAACACCGGTTTTAGCAACCCAGTACGGCAGACTAAAAGTCTATCAACCAAAACATGTCAAAATGACGTTAGCATAACCTATAAAATCGGTCAGCAATATTTACTGTAAGAAAATGTCTAAAATAACAAACTTAATCAATTTCATATCAAAAAGGAGCATTTCCTTATCTGCTCCGAGGGAAGGCAAGAGAAATTTCAGAAAATTCATGATCGCTAACAAGAGAGGGTCACGTCTTCATCGCCAACAGCAGATGACTGAAAATAGGCAATTACAGGTTGATAAGCGAGGAGTTCGTGATGTAGGACACTACATGAACGGCCGCTTCGTCAATATACCTGAAATGATACCTGAGCTAATAGTCCCTGACTTAAAAGACTTCGATTTAAAGCCCTATGTGTCGTACAAAGCTGCCAATGTTATACAGAGTGAATTTACGCCCCAGCAACTGTTTGACGCTGTATACAGCAAGAAGATCGTCAATGACTACAAAGAAGGCAAGTTGGATGAAGACGGATACCCCAAGGAGCCATCAGAGGAAGAAAAGCTTCAGCCTGATGAAGCGGTCCGCAGAGCAAAGAAAACAGGCTCGGATATATTTTGATTTGTTTGGTACTTGTGTAGTTTAGCTTTAAATAGATAAGATTATTGAATAAATACTATTAATTTGTTGTCGAATATTCTCTTGTGTTATTTCTCAGTAAAGTAAGAATGTACTTAGTTAATAACACAGGTAGTCTGATGAATATTTCCTCGTGGTCGCCCTGTGGTTGAAATTCAACCATTTTAGCTTTCTGTACTCCTTCACATTGACTGTAACTTTGTGATATCTTTGGTATATTCTTAAATGTAGATGGCATAAAAGGTCTTGTCTTTTATGTGTATAGAAATTATTCCAAAGTTAAAGTTTTCATGAATAACTTACCTCTTTAATAACTGTTCAAGTCCAATGCTAGTCTGGTAAAAACAATCTGTATACACAAACAGGTAGGAAGGTGGTTTATTAAATAACAAAACTCTACTGACTACTACTACAACTGCCTAACTGTCAACCAATATTCACAACCCGATACCCCTTGGCAAGACTGGTTGTCAGACTTTCGGGCTATTGACTACCTTACATGTAGTCAGTCGTTAGACTAATATGAGACTGGGCAGGCTATGTCTGCTGGATGTCAGCAAAGCTGTGGCCCGAATATTGCACGACTGGAACCCTGAGACAGCTAGACTGGGTTGTGGCAGACTGAGGAGAAGATGGAGAGACAAACCATAGAGAGATGTGGAAAGAATGGGGGGAGAACACAGGCTAACTAAAAAAAACGTAGTAATTTATACAGACTAATGTAATAATTTTTTTGTTGAAAATTGTAATCCTAGGAACTATCAGCTGGATATGATAAAAAAAAACATTTAATAGCACAATTCCTGAAGAAGATTAAGAGGCTTCAACTTAACATCACGCTACTACCCTTAGGAACAGGTGAAACCATGGATAAAGCTAGCCAATAATATAAACAAACATTCTATGTACATGACATGGCAAAGGACACATTAAAACTAAAGGAAGGATACCCCAAGGCCGCATTCTTGGCCCTCACCTAAACTGAAGAACCATGTAACTTGTTTGATAGAGGTACTTGTTATTCTTGTAGTAGTAAATAGAAACATTCCGTTTACTATATTAAGTTAGCAATTATTATCATGGAATCTTTACAGACTTACGACTGAATAATCAGCGATAACAGACATAATTACCGGACGCGTGCAGCATCCACGGTTGCCTGCCGCGACTTATGAGTGTGCTCAGTCGCACCGCTCTAAGCCAGGAAAGATAATCACTCAAGATTGAATCTTGCAGCATTACTCAAAATTTATTTCTAAGAATAAAATAGCTCTAAACGAGTTCAAAGTAATACTTGAGTCTAGAGTGAGCTTTTATAATGTGATTCGGGCTATATAAATTGCCCGATTCCTTTCGGACGTCGGAAACCGCGAGGCCATGTGTGACATGTCCTTGACTTACGATTGATAGTTTACACAGCTTTTTTGTAGTAGGCATTCCAGACACCGGCAACAGTAAGTCGTCCTAGTCTTAATATGTGTACAGCGCCGGCGGACATATCTAGACGTCCCCCCCCCCCCCCCACCTCACTGGACCCGAGGCAAGTTGTGTTCCACGCGCGCTTATATGGACGTCGCGGGGGGAGTCTTACACCTCACTCCCCCCGGAGACCTGATGCGGGCCGGCACTAGCCAGGGTTCATGGAAGGCGCACAAGTCCCATCGAAAGGAACATCGGGTATCATCATGGTTTTTAGTGAGTTAGAGTCTAACAGATAGACCCTTCCGCCCACCCCGAGATCAAAAAGAAAAGGCAATCGCGGATGCGGCAGCTGGACTCATCCTGTAATTTGTTTCTGCCTTTATACATGTTTGTGGACTTACAGTTACATAATATACTTAGATAGGAGGTCTTATGTACTTAGCATTATTGACAGCCTAGTATCGCTGCTTATCCCGTCTATAATTAAGATAGTCGCTTCGCGGGCTCGAGACGATATTTTACATAAACTGGCTTAATTATTTAGGTACCTACCTATATAAATAATGTGGTGGGTAGGTAGACTACTAATAAGCTAATTTAAATAGCTAATTTGCAAGTCAGTCAATATGTAATTTTCCGTTGGTACCTACTTATGATATAGGCATAGAAGCAGGTTTATTTGTTTAAGTAAACATGTATGTACCACAAGTGACAACAGTCATGCATCGAAGTAATTGTGTAGTTGCACAGTTTATTTTCAATAACTAATTAAAACATAACGTTACACGTGTAGGTAATAGAAATATCAAAAACCTAAACTTATTGTTACTTAATCATAATCTTATATTGATAATAAAAGTTGCGAGTTAAATTGATAACATTATCACGAGACCAAATAATGTTTTACAGCGGGGATAGATACTGCATTTTTTCAAACAAATGACTAGCCCGTGGACATTTAGCATCAGATACTAAAGTGAGACACGGTCTACCGTGGCTCAGATGACCCGAACATTATCTAAATTGTAACAAACTTGTCTACAGTTCATAATAATATCGAACTACGCTTTATCATTTAAACGAGCGATACCATTTCGCGCGGTTGTGGTGCGCCTGCGCAGTTCGTACCGGTTTGACAAATAAGCGGCTATATAGACATAATGGGTGGTAACTATTCAGCTATGGACCCGATGGAAGTACCCGTGCCCGACATACAGAAATTATTCGAACGCGATGGTTATTTAAAGCCATACGAACGGGAAATTAGACGCAGGTGAGCCATTAGTGTTACTGATATAGTTTACTATGAAGTGTGGGTGAATTTTTGGATGAAAACCGTGTTTTGAAGTGATATTTATCCTCAATTTAAGGTTAACCTACCGTGTTTACGAATTCTTGACAATAAAGCGCTGTAGCGCTTTATTTTTTTAGTCGTACAGAGGTGTTAGAGAATGTTGTTTTGAATAAATACAATCACTTATTTAGAAAGCGGTAGACAGTAAATCACTGCGCGACGGTTTTCCGCCTTAGTAACGTATACATAATTATGTATCGATATTTATTTCTTAGGAAAATATCGCGTTCGCTGATTCAGCGCTGCGAGCGCTCAATATGCTTTGTGACGTTCCCAATGTCAAATATAAGGTCAATTGATATCAGAACTTAGACACTTTGGAACTTCGATATTCTCTAGTTATGTTCATTTTCTGTGCTAATACCTAGACGTTAGAGATAAACTTAACTGTACAGTGTATATTAAGATAATAGACACGTAACTTGCTGAACCTATCTACATCGAGCGTAGCAAAACAAACAAGCAAGATGCAGATAGGTACCTACATAGATACCTACCTAGGTAGATATTCTAATAACCATGAAATACAAAGCGTAGGAATAGCAGGTGCTTAATTAACTTTTTCGCATATATATGTAGATACAAGATCTGCGGATATTTTGGAATAGGTAGGTATTGAAAATACCCTCATTTATCTTAAGTAGGTATCTAACTGCAAAACATTTAAGATGGTATTTAGTTGTTTTATGCTGTCTTTCGGTATCATTCATTTCTTCATTTTAATCCGGGGCCATCTGTAACAATACTACCATCAGCATATAAGGTTCAAAAGAAATCATATCGATGTTAAGATACAGGCAGGCGTCATTATAGGGATCAAAATTGCCAGACAAGCTTGCTTGATGAGGCTTCGAACGTCAAACATCGCGCTTTTTCAGTTTAGTTGCCACAGAGTGACCTAGAAACACCCTAAACAGAAACATTCTGTTTACAAACAAATAAGAATGTCTCTGAATGCAGAAATGGCGTTTCTTTTTCTCACAATTGCTTTGTTGCCGTGTCCCCTCACTGCATCCAATGCATCCTTCTTTTCTTTTTTCAACCGCGACCTATAACAACTTACTGAAGTAGTTACAGCAGAAAAGAGACTTATTAAAATATTTCGATCATCTCAATTTCAGATATGGATGCTACAGAGATCTGTGGGACCGGATCGAGTCATGGGAGGGAGGTTTCGACGGGTTCACAAAGGGGTACAAATACTTCGGGCCGCAGTACAACTCCGACGGCTCCGTGACGTGGCGGGAATGGGCCCCAGGGGCTCACACCTTGCACTTACAAGGGGAATTCAGTAGGTTTTTTAAAAGATTAAAAATATACACTTCGGCATAGTCAAGGTAACGTAAACGTAAGGTGAATTCGAATGATTTTTTTAATTCTTTTTTTACGTTCTCCCAAACAATGTTGCAAAAACAACTATCCTACAGCATTTTGGTTTATTACATAAGGCAAGCACAATACCATAGTACCCATATATATGAATATAGCCTTCAAAGTAAATACATTAATATGTAAGTGCTAAATTAATTTTCGATTTTCAAATGGTCAATTTTAAAATCGTTCGAATTACGTTACGTTTACATCAAGGATTCGAGCTAAGCACAGAGGATATTTGTTTATAATACCTTGTCGATTCATACGTGTATATGCTATCAGAGCGGGAAGTATAGAAAAGTTTGTTAACTTATAAGGGACAGGGGACACATAGATACTGAATAGTGGATGTGTCACTGTGTGAAGATTCCAATAAAAAACAGTCAGTCAATATGAGCATGCACTCCCAGAATAGACTAAGGGCATTACTCTCCATCTTAGCTAGTCTTGAAGACGCACATTCCGATGAATAAAAGACTATCACGATATTTTAATCTCTGTAACATTCTATTTACTTAAAGCTTGTATTGAAAGGGGGAAATAAAGATTTTTTCTTTGTCAACTCGTCTTCATCTTGTATTATTGTGGAACATATCAATATGTGTTCTGTGTTTCGGCACGGTTGGCGCAGTGGCTGAGCGATTGACTGCTGCGTTGCGTGTCGTGGCTTCGATTCCCGCACGGAATAAATATTTATATGGCCTACAGGTTCCGAGTCTAGCTGTTTGTGTATGTGAGTTTGAATGTTTGTAAACGCACCCACGATACAGGACATATTCTAGTGTGGCGCAATCTTTAAAAGATAAATAGTTGATTAAGTACTTGGCACTATTCGATTCAAATTCTTCTTACTTATTAGAGAGATGGGGATATTGTTGCGCCACTTAACCCAGCAAAAACGCTAGGAAATGGTGAAGGTGGGCATTTTGCGAGACTGTCTTAAGTAATTTTTGGCTGAATCTTTTTTTCTTCTTTCAGATGGCTGGAACTCAAAGAGTCATCCATTCAAAAAGTTAGAATATGGTAAATGGGAGCTAACGATATCAGCGAACCCCGATGGGTCGTGTCCGTTAAAACACGGAAGCCGGGTGCAGCTGATAGTCAATGAGAATTTGTACAGACTCTCCCCTTGGGCCAGTTACGTCAAACCCTTCGAAGGGTTCACATACCAACAGTTTATATACAGGCCAGAAACCGTAAGTACCAACTACTTTTTATTGATTAATTTATATTTAATTAATACTTTATGCACACAAACGTACAGAGGTGGACTTAATGCCATTGGCATTTTCTACCAGTCAACCTTTAAGTGATGCAGAGACAAACAGTAGTAGGTGCAATTTCTTAAAAGAAAAGGGATCAGAGAAAATCAAAATTAAATTAAATAGATTAAGTATAAACTATGAATACCTACATAGAATATAATGTATGCACATAAATCATTTTTACTTCTTGGTTACTATAAACTTATCCCAGAATGAACAGACGGTTGTTTTCCGTTCATTCGGTATGGTATTTTACACATTTACAGAAAATATTTTTGGTAAAACATTGTTGGGTGGGTACAGTCACGTGCATAAATACTTCGCACTTACCTAAGATTCAAAGACAATTTTCTTAAAATTCATGGTGTTTTAGTACTAGAAACCGACGCTTTTCTGGTGGTCGCCACTGTTGATTCTGGTTCTCAGGAGTTGCTGTGGTTTGGGAACAGTGTGGCGGGCTTGTCCCAAATAAAATCCATAGATACCTGACTATGAATAGGTCTTTTCTCAAAGTTGCAAACGTTATTTCACGATGAAATAGCTTTTGAATTTAGCGTAACTATACAGTACTTTCCTTACCTACTTAACCCACGAAATCGGATGCTCCTTCTCATATTAGTGCCAGTCAATTATATTAAATTATCTTTTGCAACATCCGCACACTGATTTTATAATCAGTTTTAAAATAATCTTCCTGCTTTTTCAGCCATATCAATTTAAGCACCCCAAAATAGCGAGACCAAAGTCTCCCCGCATATACGAGTGCCACGTCGGCATAGCAACAGCGGAGGGCAAAGTCGGCACATACAACGAATTTAGGGATAATGTTCTACCTAGGATTAAGAATCAAGGTGAGTTCACTTCTCGCTTCTATTACAGAAGCTTACTTAAGCCTTATGCCTTACTTGAAACTAGTTTAGAGTCATTTGATTGGTTACAACTAGTTTTATTTTGTTTTTATAGAAACTCAGGGGTGACTAGAAACAAAACTTTGAACGGCATTTTCGCGTTAGTTTAACATTGTTTGTTACTACAAGGACTCTATTTTTTTTAAGGAATTGAAATGAATCATTTCAACACCTTGTCAGTAATTAATAATGTTTAATCAACGTTTAAATCTCATTTAAAGTTTTGTTTTGATTCACCCCGGCGTTTCGATTCACCCCGTTTTATTGTAAACGACTAACAACACATTTTCCATTGTGTCTCGTTTTCTGGCAGTTAAGGTGTTAAGTAATGCTTGCGTCTTGAGCGAGCTTCTGTAATACGGTGCTAAGCACTTATATTCTTCATCTGCCTGACCCTACGACTATTTGCAGTGGCGGACTAAGCCCGTCAGAGGCCCGGGGCGGCAAAGCTGAATGAGGCCCCAGCTTTAAAAAAATGTAGTTTTACAAGCTTTTTATTCACTTCACATTTGTACCTATGTAGTGTTTATTTTTATTTCGTTAAAATCTGGCAAGTGAAATTTAATTTCAAAGTACCCTCCGCAAAAACGGGAATTCCCCCAGCGTATTGGATGCGTTCAGCATAGTTAAAACAATATTAGTACCGAAAAAGAAAATGTCTAGATGGCTGTAGTGTTTTGATCTTGATGAAATTATGTAAGTACTGGGGAATGCGGAGGCATTTGGGGGCCCCCCAAGACCGGAGGACCCGGGGCGGGCCGCCCCTTCCGCCCCCCTGTTAGTCCGCCACTGACTATTTGACTGTCATTTTTTATGATCCTCCTTTAGCCGTCACGTCAACATTCACTCCCTTTTTTTTCAAACCATTCGTCCTATAATGAATCCATCTTTTATTTGGTGTTCTTCTTGTCCAGCATCCACCACCATGAAGACCCATATTCGATTTTATACATACATCAGCTGTAAGCAATTTACATACGCGAAATGTGGTTTTCTGAGTTATATGTATACCTACTTCCATTTTACTGGGTATTATGATAACATGTGTTTTCCAGGTTACAACTCAATACAGCTGATGGCTATAATGGAGCATGCATACTACGCGTCCTTCGGTTACCAAGTCACAAGCTTCTTTGCAACAAGCAGGTATTCTCAATTCTTTATTGCCTCACACTACACCTCATAATCTACCCTTATTGTACAATATTTATGTAAGGGTACAGTGTGGTTTCCAATAGGATACCAACATTTTTAAAGAGTCCGACCTTTTGCACATCCTAGTTTAATTTGGTAAAATAATGAGTAAATAAATTGATGATTTTTTCTATCTTTTGTCTATTGCGCCGCGTGTCGTTGGTTTGATTCCCGCACGGAACAAATATTTGTATAGCCTACAGGTAGATAGTTGTTTCGGGTCTGGCTATTTGTGTATGTGACTATTTAATGTTTTTAAACGCGTCCACGACACAGGAGAAATTCCTAGAGTGGGGCAATGATTTTTATAAAAGAAAGAAAAATAATTTATCTTGTATATTGTATATTTTTTTTGTATATTGAACAAAAATACCATGTTTTCTCCTCCCCAGTCGTTACGGCACTCCCTGCGAACTCAAACAGCTGATCGACCGCGCTCACGAGTTGGGTCTCTACGTACTCCTCGACGTGGTGCACTCCCACGCCTCCAAGAACACCCTGGACGGCCTCAACGAGTTTGATGGCACCAACTCCTGCTTCTTCCACGGAGGAGTGAGAGGAACCCACCAGTTGTGGGACAGCAGGCTGTTCAACTACTCTGAGTAAGTTGTTTTAGAAAAACCTTTTAACGAGTTCGAATGCACCAACTCTTGCTGCCAAAGTTTCCAAAGCGAATAATCTGAAATAAATCTAGTAAATGAAAACATAATAATCCGCAAAACTCATTACAAAATCTTAACACATTTGGGGTTGCAAACAAAATAATTTAACATTAAAAATGGTACAATCGTTTTGCAACAAAGGTATGGAATCCTCGGTGGGAGAGCTCGGCTTGTTGCCGGTTTTTTTCTGATAATATAAATATTGATAAAAATAAGTAGGTACAATAATGTTATTGTTGATTTTTTTCAGAACGGAAGTGCTAAGGTTCCTGCTATCAAACCTGAGATGGTACCAAGAAGAATATCAGTTTGATGGATTCAGGTAAGAGATAGACCACTTTGATTTTTTTGTTTCCATTACTGAGCGTGCAAGGTGGAGATTAACAGACGTCTCCAACCTGGAGCGCAAGCGTGGGGCTGGTCCATAAATGATGTGACACCTGATATCGTGTCCTGCTTGCCGTGATATATGCACGCTGCAGGATTTAATGCTCGCTACTCAAAGCGCAAAACTAGAAATTTTGTTCTGGATTGTGTATATATATATATATATTGATAGCCATCTGTTTACTCCTCTTCTATATTCCAAATAAGACACCATGAAAATAAAGAAAGGAAAAACAATTATTTAGCACACAATAGTGAAAAAACAAAAGAGATAATGTGCAAAGGAAAAAACAAACAAACAAACTTCGGAGTTATCCTATATTTCAACCCAACTTAATACAGATTCCTCCCTCTGACTTGTGCCCCTCAGGTTCGACGGCGTGACGTCAATGCTGTACCACTCGCGCGGTATAGGTGAGGGTTTCTCGGGTCACTACGACGAGTATTACGGCTTAGGCGTTGACACTGAGGCGCTGATCTATCTCATGCTGGCCAATGAGATGGTGCACAAGATCGATGGCAGGGCTATCACTATTGCTGAGGTCAGTATTGATAATAATATAGGTGTAAAAAGACCCTTTGCGCAGCCGAGAGTCACTAAGACTTGTTCTTCCCGTCATTGTAACCATTTATTTTGTAATAAATGGAGTACTAGTATAATAGGTACCTTCTGGTTACAAAGATGTTTTAGGGAAAGTTCCATTTTTTTACTAAACCAAGTTTATGAATTGAAACCAAATGAATTTTGGGGTGCGTTATGTTGCGTGAATAAATGCCATTTCCCAGCAATTATTATAAGGAAATGCAAAACCGGGTGGAAATGTTGACACAGTAGGTACCGAAACCCCCTAAATATTGCGGAAAATTGTTAACACCTTAACTGCCAAACAACGGTACACAATAGAAAATGTATTGTTTGTCGGTCACCTGGCGTTTAAGGTGTTAAATTGCGATCACATTTCTACCTGCCAATATTTTAATTTTAACATAATTCCAGGTTCCTGTGATTTAGTAAGAAGTATCAGTTTTTTTGGCAGATAAGAATGTTGTACACCTTTAAAGGTGGTCCACCTTTTATAAAAGTCATAGATTTACCCTAAAATAAAGAGCATCTAATCCATAAGCATTTTCGATCTATTCATCTTGCTCCACTCTACCATTCAAGCACATTCTTAAGGGGTTTGCTGCCAACAAAAAATAAAGTTGTATACTTAACTTTTAAACAAAACACTTATTTCATAAACAGGATGTATCAGGAATGCCAGCCTCCTGTCGCCCAGTGAACGAAGGCGGCGCCGGCTTCGACTACCGTTTAGGCATGGCCATCCCCGATATGTGGATCAAACTCCTCAAGGAAGAGAAGGACGAGGACTGGAAGATTGGCCACATAGTCCATACCCTTACTAACAGACGGTGGATGGAAGGCACCGTGGCATATGCTGAGAGTCACGACCAGGTATATAATGACATCTACATAACATCATACTTGTTTCCCCAAAAGGGTTAAGCAGAGGTGTACCGTACACCCACATTTCGCCAATTATGTTTAAGTCCCATGTAATAGAGAGCGATCCTATTGCCACCTACCGGGCACATATTCAAACTCCAAACTGCTGCTGAGCAACTCTAGATGAATAAATCCAACAACACTTCCCGACCTGGAAATCGAACCCAGGGCGTTATGCTCAGCAATAGAACTTGCTAGACCACTAGACCATAGAGGCAGTCGTATAACTTACTGTCATAATTTACCAGCCGGTATGTCATATATTTAGGTCTTGCACGTATCGACTGTATTTCATCATCATCATCATCCTCCCTGCCCTAATTACAATTTATGTCGTCGGCGCAGGATGTCTTCTTTCAATTAAATGGGCCATCTAAATAGTCACCTCCTCTCTAGCTATACTAAAACTTTCCTCACGACATCTCCCTCATTCCTGCGCATCGCATGCTCATACCACTATATCTATCACCTCGAATTGTTTTTAACCTATGACTCACACTTCCAGGCTCTAGTCGGCGACAAAACAATAGCGTTCTGGCTGATGGACGCGGCCATGTACACGCACATGTCCACACTGAGCGAGCCAAGTGCAGTCGTGGAGCGCGGACTTGCGCTGCACTGCATGATACGACTCATCACACACGCGCTAGCAGGCGAGGCGTATCTTAACTTTATAGGTATGTGTAGTCTGTTTGCTAAGTAAAAGAAACAAGAGAAGACTTTGAAGGCCCGCGTTCGGCACCGGGGACAAGCGACAGTGGCGCCACGACAATGTTGTACATCGTTGTTGCCTGTCGCCGCGGTCGTTATAAGTCCGACACTTTCAAAGCAGTTGCTATTTGTTGTTTGAGACAGGATGAACGTGCGCGCAAACTTATTGTGGCTCTGACCACAGCGTCAGTAGGTATTGGTATGTTACCACACAACATGTGGGACACGATTACACCATATCCATACCTATCGGAATATCTAAAAAGCTTTTATGATCCAAAATTCTGGGGTCTGTCCCAATATTTTGCACCATTGATCCCCATTTTGATGGCTACAACATTATTTTGCAAAGACTTTTACTTCCCTTAAGTAATATAACTTTTAACAATGACAACCAGGGTTCATTCAGTTTATTTTTACTTTTATCTCCTTAGTTATTACAGGGCTCTCTCTTTAGGTAGGTAATTAAAATAACGCCCCTAAGCCTCAACCTCTATTTCCGTCCCCTAGGCAACGAGTTTGGCCACCCCGAGTGGCTGGACTTCCCGCGCGCCGGCAACAACTCCTCGTACCACTACGCGCGGCGCCAGTGGAACCTCGTGGACGACCAGAACCTCAAATACAAGTTCCTCAACCAGTTTGACAGGGATATGAATGAGTTGGAGGAGAAGTATGGCTGGCTGAGTTCGGCGCCGGTTAGTATGAAAACATTAAATAAATATATTAATTAAACATTTTGACAGCACGGTTGGCGCAGCCGCGAGTTCTTACTCTACTTTAAAATACGCCGTGTGCATAGCTCATAGGCTAATGGTGTGCATGCTTAAAGTTTGCAACGTCAACTACAACCATTTTTTCTGCTTTGTATGACAATTATAATGCAATATCCAATGACGATCTGCGAAAGACTGCAGGCAGATGCTGGATGCGGCACGCATATGTCCAGTAGCGGACTAGTACGATGATGATCCATCTGTTTGTAGGCGTACGTATCATGTAAGCACGAGGGAGACAAGCTGGTAGCGTTCGAGCGCGCCGGCCTGCTGTTCGTGTTCAACTTCCACCCCTACCAGAGCTTCACAGACTACCGGGTTGGCGTAGACGTGCCTGGCAACTATAAGGTATCATATAACATTATATTAACCTGGTGAACTATACAATGACACGTACAAAGACTTTATTATAATAAAGGTCTTAGACCTCCTATGAGAAAAACCGTGAAAGAATACCAGCAAAGAACAATTCATCCTCACCCACCCACCGTGGGTTGCGTATCTTACCTTCGTAGAAAAACCATTATTATAACCATTTGAAACTTCAATTTGATAGCATTGTAGTTCTTGAAATAAGCAGCTCCGACAGACAGACCGACTGAGAGACAGTCACACCATAAGGGTTCCTCTTCATCAATTCGGTACGTAACCCTAAAAACGCTATAAAGGAACAGGTCACTTTCCAGTCTTAGCAGCTGCTCTAACATCAGCAATCTAGTTCCCCCAAAATACACAAAGTAACGCTCATGGTGTGTACAGATTCACTGGCTGTTAATAGACCATAAAATAAAAACAATAATTTAAAAGTTAAAATGTCCAGAGAGGAATCACATTTTTACGTGCAATATTTTTTCAGGCGGTCCTGTGTTCAGATAGCAAAAAATACGGCGGCTTTGGTCGCGTAGAACCGAACGGAGAGTCCCACGTCACACAGGGCCAACCGTGGGGCAACAGAAGTGATTCTGTACAGGTATTATAATAAAACTATACATATTAATTTTTAATCATTTATTTCATTAATCATATTTTAAAAACATCCCACACCTCTTGGCACATTCAGTTCTCTTCTCTTCTCTATTTTCATTTGATGAATCAGTTTATTTTTAACCTGCATTTTCCCACTTTTGGACGGTTCTCCCCCAGAACCTTCCACTCTCCCTGTATCTTGCCTTCACTGGCCAATCTCCAACGAATCACCTACATTATTTTAAACATCAAATTGAAATATTCGGACATCCAGAGTTACATTAATTTGATATCAAGCAATAGAAATTGATCTATATATACTCTAAAATGGAATAGACACAAACTTGTTACCATTATCTAACACATTTTATTTGAAACAGTAAATTTTAATCTCATTTATTTTAACACCTTAACTGCCAGACAATGAGACACAATAGAGAATTTATTGTTTATTGGTCACCTAGCTTTTAAGGCGTTTAGTGACTGATACATCCAGAATTACGTACTAATTGATACTATGCAATAGACATCAACCTAATAATAAAGTTTATAATTTAATAGACACTTAAAACTTTTAACATCAAACAACATCTATTCAGTTTTTTTATAACTATGTATTATCTGTGTAAAACATTGAATCAGTTTTTTTTTTCAGTTAGTACACTGAGATTCACAAATTGATATTATGCAATAGACATCAACTGATTAATAAACAGACTATTTAAATTTATAATAATTGTGTCGACACTTAAAACTTTAACAATGACAACAAAAATCTATTATTTATTTTATTGGAAAGAGCAAACTATTATTTCATTTAATTATACAATAGACATCAATTTACTATCTGAAGTTTACAATATTATAGAGACACTTTACTTTTAACAATAACAAACAGCATCTACTATTTTGTAAATTGAAAGAGCAAACAACAATTTATTTTACTTGATACATCCACAACTTCTATTGATATTATGTATTAAACATCAACTAATTATTTAAGTTTAATATTGAATAGACTCTTAAAACATAATAAAATATCTATTCTTTTTTTGAAATTGAAACACCCTTGTTTCAATTTCAAAAAAAAGAATAGATAATTACAATTAATAGATATATCCAGAATTACTTTTCAATATTATATATTGGACATCAACTTACTATTTAAGTTTATTATTGAATAGAAACTTCTAAACAACAAACATCAACATCAAATACAATATTTTTTAACTCGAGTAGAGAGAAGGATCTCCTCATCCTTTACTACTACCAAAGGACCATAAAACAGGAATGTATCATAAGAGTTCGTGTCGGTATTGATATGACTAGAATTGCTTGTTAACCTAATCTACATTTCTTTTTTTTTCCAGATATATATCCCATGCCGCACTGCCATTGTCTATGCAAAAGTGAATTAAACATAATATGTGGAAAATTTGGCACTTTTACTAGGTAAAAGTATTATAAATTGATGCCAATGATTGATGCTTTAAAATCAGTTATACTTTTATGAACTTGCAAGAACAGTGTGTTATTGATATAGCTTATTTATTCAAGTTTATATTTGGGAAGTTTGAGAATGAGCTAATGTTAAAGTAGGTACGAATTCTACATTTTAAAATCTGTTAATACAATAAATGATCTGTTAAAAATGTTGGTTTTTATTTTATTTTTCTGTAGGTATCCCTATTAATAAATTGTTCTTAGGTGTACATGTAACAGGCTTCAGTCTCATGAGTTTGACTTTGTATCCAAAGTCTCCAGCTAAGTGTCCCCTGTCTGAATCAATGATTGTCATACACCTCGCTCCTCTGACAGCTAGAGGATGCTCTTTGTGTGTCTGGTCAGCACCATGTGCAATGTACAAGTACTCGTCAAAGGATACACAGGAAAACTTTCTGCTTCTTGGATAATTCATTCTACAAGTACCATGTATAGATCCATAGCAGCATGGACTCAAGACAAACCGAGCATTTTGCTTTATACATTTGTCCAAAATCAAATCTGTTGCGATCCCACAAGCATGTAATCCAATTCCTATATCAAACTCACCTGTGAAAAAGTCCAGGTTGCACTGGTAGTAATATATATTTTTTAACTTCATCTTTTTAACCCTCTCTTTAGCTCTGAAGAGCGACTCCACTTTGTTCTCCAATAATATGATAGTGCATCTTGGCAGCAGATATGCAAGGAGAATGCCCAAATGTCCAGTTCCACAGCAAAAGTCAACAATTACATCTCCATCTGTAGCCATGCTTAGTACAGCTAATGCTAAATTTTCTAATTGCTCTGATTTTCTTTGGACTCTTGTGTCGGGCAGATAGCCAGAATATGGATTTGCATGCTCTGGTATATCCTTCCATTTAAAAGAAGGTACAAACTCATTTTCAGACACTGACAGTTCTAATCCTTCAGTTAAGGAACTTAGAGCCTTTTCAATGTCCTCATTGTTGGTATAAATCCTCTTTTTAGGATTATGCCTCTTTGGGTCACTCTTGTACAGGCTTACTTCCTCAGTTGCTGGCATAGTTATATTATCAAATGGTAATTGTTTGAAATTAAATTCACTCATGAGCGACATAAAAATATCCTGTATTTTTGAAATGGATATTAGATTTTTATACCATTTGTAAGTAAATGGTAGTAGAGATTCAAACCGTGTCTCCCCAATCAATTGTATTATAATATGATATGATGGCAGTAGTACTAGATCTGCTAATGTTAAGTATGGACCTTCAGCAAAATCATGACTTACGTCCAGGTTTTCTATTTTCGTGGAACAGTCAACTATAAAACCTTTCTTTTTGTGAGATTTCCATTTTCTTGTCTTTGATGACCTTTTTGTACCAGATGAACCTTCTCCGTTTTCTTTCAGATTCTGTTCATCAGCATTAGTTTTGTCAGTTCTTTTTTTATGCTTAGGCTTTGGTTTTTGCACAGAGTGCTCAGCATTTGTCTGCTGGTCAACATTTGTATGTTTCTGAGCATTTTCCTGTTGCTCAACAGCAGCTTCCTCTTTCTCAGCCTTTGCCTGCTCAACGTTGGCTGCTTCTACCTCAGGGTGTACCTGCTCAATAGTGACTGCTTCTTGCTCAGCCTTTGCCGGCTCAATAGTAGCTGCTACTAACTCAGGCTCTGCCTGCTCAATAGTGGCTGCTTCTTGCTCAGCCTTTGCCGGTTCAATAGTAGCTGCTTCTAACTCAGGCTCTGCCTGCTCAATAATGGTTGCTTCTTGCTCAGCCTTTGCTGGCTCAATAGTAGCTGCTTCTAGCTCAGATTCTGCCTGCTCAATAGTGGCTGCTTGTTGGTCAGCCTTAGCCTGCGCTACTTTGGATGTTTCTTGTTCCACTTTAGCCTTCTCAGCATTGTCTACTTCTAGCTCAACCTTTGCCTGCACAACATTCGCTGCTTCTTCTTCAGCCTCTGACAGTTCAACATTGGCTGTTTCTAGCTCAGGCTTTGACTGCGCAACATTGGATGCTTCTTGTTCAGCTTTTATTTTCTCAATATTGTCTACTTCTTGCTCAACATTCGCTGCTTCTTCTTCAGCCTTTGCCTGCTCAATATTGGCTGCTTCTTGCTCAGCTTTTAAACTTGCTTTTTTTAAATTCTGTGCAACTTTATACACATTATGAATTCTAACGGGTAGCCTCATGTGATCTTCAAATCGTACCAAAGTAGTAGGCACTTCTTTGAGATCTTTAGCTTTTAATAATTTCTGGACAGTTCTTATAATTTCTATTTCACAGAATTTTGTCCATACTGAAACTTCATTTGGAGCTTGGAGACAAGTGTGACGAAAGCCAAGCAGACCGTCGTCATGTTCTTGCCTCAGCGCATAGCAGTTCCTAAACAAACAAATCTGCCTGCTCACCGCACACAGACCAGTTATAATAACGTCGTCAGCCATAATGACTGGGTATACGCATAAAGCCACTGTCCAAGGAATTTCATATTCATTTATCAGAAACTCGAACTTATCACCTTCCTCCTCAACTAAAGTACCGGCCACCTTCTGTTTCTCAGGAGGTATCCTTATTGGAATAAACTTTATAGCAACGAAACTGCTGGTACAAAACTTGTGAATGCAGTAACAAATGAATGAATCCAGAGGCACTCTTAATTTACGGGTCTCTAGGAATTCCTTGTGGCTTGTGTAGGTCTCCAAATGTACAATGTTCATTACCTTCTTCTTGAAATTGATGCCCACCATGATTGAGAGCAAAATTAATAATTATGTCAGTCAGAAAGTCGTCTTTTCACTTCACAGATCACACACTATTGGAGCTGGGTTTTATTTAGGTCAATCAATAAATCTACCTTTTATTGTAAATGTGTCAACCTGTTACACCCCAGTCCCAACTCCCAGACTCCCAGCCCAGTATCACCTAGCTAATACAACCTGTACGGTCTCTACCAGTGTTACTAGTATCACTTGACATGAGGCGTATTTACTACAACAGGTATTATATAGAATGGGTGAATATAGGCCAGTGTTGCCAGTAGCAGATAGTCAAAAGTAGCATGAGACAGCTCAAGAAGTAACATTTTCACGAGTAAAGTAACAAAACGATTATTAAAATTTTTCAGCAATATGTTATTTAAGCTCTTTTATTTGAAAACAAAACAGCATATTCAATTTAATTTGACGTTGCATACCCTTTAGCCAGAACACGATCTAGTTGCTTCCAACGATAACTAACTTATCATATTATGATAAGTAATATGAGGAAACATAATCGGTAGATAGCATGTCAAAACTTGGTATGATTAGGTACTTAGATTTTAAAATGAAAAACTTGAAGATGTCGCGACGCCCCCGCAAGGGGGCGTGGCGAGCGGGGTCGGGGCATCGCCCCTCGCCCGCGGATGCAACACTGTGGCTCACGACTGTGAGCCCCTCATTTTGTGTGCCTATCACGGCTAGTAGAATTGGACGCGTTTTATTTAACGCGTCCGTGTGACTGGTTGCAATGAGTATTTCTGTAGGCGCGCCACGACGCTATTTCCATATAGCGTCGCTTCTTCACGACACCCCGGCGGTCAACCCCCGTCGAGTGAGACCCCCGGTTACCCGGGTGAGGCCCAACGAAGGCGACCAGCGACAAGGATGTCGACTCGACGCTCCTACAGGACGAGATGTAGTTATCCCTCGCCCCGCTTACAGAGCTAGCCGTTTACGGATTGAGAGATAAACTGTCGTGTATGTGTGAGCGGCTTGTTTTGTAGTGTAACACCGCTCAGTGTCAAACGAGCGTCGCGGCCCGCGTCGCGACTGCACGTGTATGTGTAAGGTGTCTTGTGGAGTAATGACTGTCTGTATTTATGTTGCACGGCATGTCTATATTCACCTAGAACACGCCGTGCAACAAATGTTTGTTTACATTGTGGAGTCTATTTTAATCGGGTAAGCTACGTGTAACCTGGGTGCAGCTTACCCGAGGCGTCATGTCCGGTGAATGGGGTCAATCGTCCGCTACCAGGTCGCGGGGCAGGGGCTTCGCGTCAGGCGGCCGCGCGTGCAGTGGCGCTATCTGTCTGACATGGGGCCAGGCAGAAGCATCGGCACGCGCGAACATTGCCTTCGCGAGTCGCCGCACGAACTCATCCAGGCTCTCAATCTCGAGATCCCGGTGGAGTACATCGATCCTCACGTAGTGAGGAGCATTTACAATGGTCCGCAACGCATGGTTTTGCTGCGTGCGGAGCAGCTTGCGGCTCGGCTCACTAGTGAGGGCGAACCACGCGGGGGCGGCGTATGTCAATATTGGGCGTATATAGGTTTTGTACACGCCCAATTTGACGCGCGCCGGGATGCGAGATGAGAGCACAGGTTTGAGCAAGTTGCGGGCGACTGCCCCCCGCGCGACGACCCCGCGGACGTGTGGCCCCATTGTGAGACCGCGATCTATGGTCACACCCAGGTACTTCGCCCGGGGGGACCACTCGATCGCGACCCCATGCAGCTTCAAGGGTGGTGGGAGGGGCGCGAACCGGGTGGTCAGCGCCTGCGTCTTACCCACGTTCACCGAGAGCCGCCACTTGGCCAACCACTCAGGTAGCAAATCGAGTACGCGCTGCATCTTGACTGCCGCGTACTTCGCATTTAGCGATGTAGTAATGTACGCGGCGTCGTCTGCATACAGCGCGAGCATCGAGTCGGGAGTGGTGGGGATGTCGTCGGTGAAACGTGCATAGCACGCCGGCGATACGCAGCTACCTTGCGGCACGCCCGCGAGCACCGGGCGGGCGCTTGATAGCGCTAAAAAAATGAAAAATTGGTTGATCTCACACTCTTATACCAGTTTTTTTTGACGTGACAACGTCTTATAAATTGGTTTGCCGGGTGACACTTCAAGAAACTGAGTTACGCTCCGCTCACGTTATGCGCTCACAATGAGAGCGAGTGAGAGGCACGCGTCCCTTCCACTCGGGCATGGTTAGCCCGCCTAAGAGCGAGAGAGACAGACATAAAAAGTGAAAATTAATGTTTTAAATATAATTCTTTGTATAAATAAATGTTTTAAATTGTTACTATTATTTCATCCTTCTTCCTACTATACGAATGAATATTCACATTAAAATTATTTTACCACTCAAAGTCGTTGTCACGTAAAACTTTCGCCCGTATACAGACTTTACAGGCAACCAATTTTTTATTTAGAATCTTAAATACGTGTTTTTCCTGTATTTAAAGAAGTTTTATTAATGATGTTTTTACATCATCGTGTGGAATAAATTAAGATGTTCTGAAATCGGGTCTTCGTTTTTTAGAAATGTACGTTTTTAGGTATATTCTAGCGTATCAGTGCACAGGTGGTTTTTCCGGCATGTCTTTATATCGTTAATAAAGAAGAAAGAACAGTCTTCCAACATTAGCACCGCAAATATTTTTTAAAATATGTAGGTTTGAGGCCGAAGTTGTTGATGATGTGACAAGGCCAACAGGGCCGCAACTACTACGACATTTGACGTACGAAATACGTCGAGTATTTTCTAGCAAAACCATACTTTTACAGACAAATATACTAATACCCAGCTTTAATACATACATAAATGAAAGTTCATACATCAGTAGTTTAGTACGTAAGGATTGTAGCAGGTAGCATTCTTTAGTATCTGCCTATCCCCATGGGAAAAAAATTGTGTGCTTATAATATGGAGTTAAAATGAATGGAGTTAAGTTTAACAGAAAAAATATAATTGATGAGAGACGCGGTAAGAATCACAAAACAATATTAAGGAATAAAGGACCATACGATATGCTCCATCATTTGCCATTCTATCGATATATATTATATACAAAGTATTTTGCAATACTCGTGTTTATGCCTGGCTGGAGGCCTTAATTTTAATTAAGCCCCCCACAGGAAAGTTCGGTTGAGCAGTAAATATCCCTGAAGGATAAACTGCGAGATGCCCATTCCAAAAAAAAAAAAAAAAAAGCAATACCCGTACTAGGTGTGATACTGAATCTGACAGTTGACAGTGAGGAAGGAACGTGACAGTGACAATTAAAAATTGCAATTTACACTAAATTTGATTTACCTATTCATTCTCATAGTTACAGACTAAAATATAATCATAATATCGACATTGCTGACCATTATTTACGACCATTTATTTAAAATTGTTGAAAATTACAGTTTTTGCGTACTTTACGTAGTCAGTACCACAGTAAACAATGTTGGAGGTTATGAATGGATTTCTTTTGGTTTATTTTTTAATTTTATGTACACTCAGTGCTATAATCCCTCAGTTAGCGAAACCGGTAAGTGTCTACTAAGAGTCTATGTGCTTCTTTTTATACAAGTTAAGTATTTATTTAAAGATTATAATTCGTTTGTAGATCGCTGCATGTTTCGCTAGACCATCCAATGAAGAGCGGTCAGTGTGGTCTCAAATAGTGAAACTCAAGGAAGAACAAAAAGGCATCTCTATGAAAGACGAGTTCGCCTCATACTCAAAGTTGCAAAGGAAAATAAACAGTCTTGAAAATCAGCTGAAAGATGATTCACAGATACGCATAGGCAAGAATATGGCAGTCAAAAGTACTGTAAGAATGGGACTTCAAATTGGTTTGGGTCTCATGACTGTACTGTCTGTTGTTTGGTTTAGGCGGGAACCCATTGTTGCCCTTAAAGGTGACCTGTTTCCTCTAGCTGGGATATTGAGGTTCCCAAGTGACTTGCCCAATGCCATCTCCTCTCATATTTGGGTTGGAATATCCAATGTTGCTGTCAGAACACTTTTAAAACCTATTTTGTCATAATCCGATTTATGTGTTTCTGTTGTTAGAATAAATTATTTAAATTTGGTATGTAGATCTGTATTATTTGTTCACCTCCACTGATAGGACAGCCACTTTGGTCTCGATTCTACTTCTATTACTCTGGGTAATCCTTGTAGTATCTTAAAAAAAAGGAAATGAAACTAAACAATATTATTTATTTAAATATTTTATTTATTAAACAAATAATAGTACTTTATACTCAGTCCGACAAATGTCCAAATGTGTCCTCTAAATTAACATAACCATCAAATATCTACCTGCCTATGTCTGGAAACCTTATTATGCTTAATTACTTAACTTCAATATAATTAGAATATTTATCAATCACAACAAATATATGACTGACATCATCCCACACAATTAGTATTCCCAGACAGAATAAAATCTATATAAAAATTAACACATTCTCAAACAGTGGTCTTTGTCATTCAAACTAGTTATTGTCTGTTACCAGTTCCAACTTAACTGTGAATCATCACAGTTTATGAATATTGTACATTTACTTATTCAATACAACCTGCGAATTTTTAAAATTTTCGTCAGTTACCTTGAAGGAATTACCTATATAAGTTATACTCCCAGTTGACATTCACCCTGAGTTCAAATAAGTGCGCCACTCAAAGAGGCCGCGACGTAATCGGGACAATAACAAGTGTTAATAAATAGACCACTATGTACACATTTCAATAGTATGTAAGACGGAACTGTGTGCAACAGTTATATTTTATTTTCCATAACTAATATTTACAAGCTCTATATCACAGCTTACGATTTACTATTTTGTGTGCTGAGACTGGAATATAAAGATTTATGAATTAAAATAAACTCTTGTGCATATTACTTTGTGTTCACGAATTAATTTATAACTCAACATTAATTGGACGAAAACGTATATTGGACAATAACTGACTAGTCCATATTTAACAGTGGGATTCATAAAAACTATATTTCTATTATAAAAAAAAGCCTGTTTTTGACACAGTAGACTTACACAGATACAACATAAAACATCTATAAAGCAATAATTCTAACCAAAGTTCCCAAAATAATATATTTCCTTTGTTGGCACAGTTTAGTTCGATTTATGTGCATTTAAATCAGCAAAACTTATCATACTATTTAATGTAATCATCTGATGACTGATCCTAATGAATTGATTAAGGCATTTACATGGTTCAAGCACTTAATGAGACTAGAAACTAATGACTAAATTAATTCAAATTGCTGTCAGGCGGATTATTATTGTAGAACGAATTCTCAACATAATAATCGTCAATCAACTGAATGAATTTATGAATGACTACCAAAATATAATATACCATGAAAATATAACATTTTTGATAGCAAATATTTAACTTGAAGCATGATTACTTCAACAACTGGCAACATTACTTTTTATCTTATACTAGCTCAACAATGAGAATATTTTCAGTCATACCAACACTATAATACTAAATAATGACAAAAACAGGATAATTGCACCAATTACATATTAATAGCTAGCACTTGATAGTTTGATTAGGTTGTTGACACACTTTGCAAATAAGATCGGTTCTATGATCATTTCAAGCACTTCAGAAAGGGATACTTGCAACGGTGTCCAAAGGTTGAAAAAAGAGGAAGTAATTGTATCTTATCTGCATAAGTAGTATCACCTTGTAAGTAAGTATGTACACATGAAGCTATCCCAAACTGACAATTTTCCCAATTAAACATGAACTTTATTCTTTGGTAATAAAGTTGAAAAACTATCCAAAAACAAATACAGATTGGGGTAGCTTGATATGCTGGCATCTTTACATTTCAAATTATTTACACACTTTTTGTCAACGATTAATATTGATTTATATAAAACTAAAAACCAATCAATGGTTTTATAGGTAGCTCATTTGAGTTCTACCCTTTTGAGTTTTAGAAATAATCAACAAGTATCTAAATTTGCCATACAGCCAATTTTACCCCTGCCAAGTATTGCTGACCTTGTTATTGTTATCACTTTTGAGAACATGGTGTTAGATTTGCTTCCAACCATACGAAGTCTGGTGGGTTTGGACAGGTTTCGTAATTTCTCAGCCACAAGCATGCACAATGTCTCTCTATGTGTACATTCGAGAACGTTGTCATCTAATGTTGGCTACGAAACTACTGTTTGGCGCTCAACGCGGCTCAGACACGACTAACGACACCTCATGCAGCCCTCTAAGTGTTCTCATAAAAGGAACTATTAAAATGTGTAGTTAGGAGATACACGACGGCTTCGTATGTTGACATCATGATTGCCGTGTTTGGTATCTGACGTACTAATTGTGTGCCTAAGCCCCTGAAACGACGAAGATGTTATTAATAAAAGTTGGCACAGTTACCGAATATGTTGACTTTTGATAAGAATGCTGCAGTGCTTACCTATAGACTCCTCGGTATCCCTCCTCTTTCAGTACTGTGTGCAGTGTTTGCCAGAACTTGCGGTATTTGTCACCTTCCTCTCTGAGCCGTGTTCTTGCTACCTCTGAAAATTAAATAAGACTTCATGAAGACACCATCATCATCTGCCTAGCATTTTTCTAACTATGTTGGGGTTGGCTTCCAGTGTAACCAAATGCAGCGGAATACCATTATTTTACATGGAGCGACTGCCTATCTGACCTCCACAACCCAGTGACTGGGCAACGCGATACCCTTTGGTAAGACGGGTTGTCAGACTTTCGGGACTACCCGTAACGACTGTCAACGATCTACATCTGACAGCCGGGACCAACGGCTTAGCGTGCATTCCGAGGCGCGGAGGAGTCTCGATCATCCATAGACTGACCTTTGCAAGCTTTTTTATTTAGCCACGAGCTCTTCATGATGACACCATAACATCACTAAATTATCTTTAGGTAGCGTCTTAAAAATAGTTGTTAAGCGTCATGTTTTGTGATAACAATAGGTACTCAATCTTATTTGCTTCCTATTCTTAATTACCGGAAAAATACCACCTTTAAGTGGTCTAGTCAACATTTGGTACAATAAAAAAGACAGCGCGTTACTTTTTAAAAATCCACAATCCACATGCTGAATTGACAGCACATCGTGTGCAAAATCAAGAATTTACCCATCTTTATATTTAAAAATCTCGACTCACTATATTTGTTCGGGGTAAAGTCCGGAACTACATAACCAATAAAAAAATACTGTGTGTAATTTGGTCAAACTTAAAAGATAGGATAGTTCTTTTATCTCGATTATTGACCTCAATATTTTTTTATTGCAAATTAAATGTAATTCTATGATAAGTTTCTATCAGATGGCAGTGTAAGGTAACTTCTGAGGCGGTGCAAAGTTCGCCGGGTTGGCTGGTATTTTATTACATCAGCCTGTGTGTTTATTGTGGAAAGTCTTTCCACAGTTTTTAATAAAACTTATCGGAAGACATAACTAGAATAAAACACCGTTCATGTTGATTTCTGATAACACTAAGTACCTATTATTAAAAGTTAAGAAACCACTTTCCACGATAATGAACTACATAGGTACCTATAAAAAAAGGCATATTGTTGACTTTGCACACATCGTGCTGTCAATTTGGCCATGTGTCATGCAAACCTAAGCAACACAGTCCAACAAGATTCCGCCAGCTCTCGCTATCAGGCAGACGGAAAATATTCTAGATAAAGTGACACATCGCTTAATTTACACATGCATATTATCATGTTAATGACCTGATGCTTCTAATCACTAGCTAATCTCTTAACTATGGAAAAGAGCCAATGATCCCTGACGACTCCTTTATAGGCATAACTAATTAAGGACATAAGTGAGTGGTGATAATCAAATGCATCTCTATTTGATTATCATATCAGTGTTTGTTGGAGATCAACTTTGCAGTCAAATTTAGCGTTGCATTGAAATTGAATCAACATAAAAAGAACGCATTGCTGCTGTCTTAAGAGGTGACTGGATGTAAGATGAAATATCGATTCTTACCATGTGGATATGCAATACAAGAAGCGACTGTCTTCGAGAAGGCGCCGGCTCCCATGAACTCGAGGAAGTCTCTAGGAGAGCGATGGTCACTGGGCACGCCATCCACACTCCTTGCTGCTATCAGTCTCGCCTTAACACCCTCATACAGCACGAAGTGGACCACAGTCTCACTGATGCCCATGTATGAAGCAGTTATGCCTTTGTAGAATCCCCTGATGCCCTACAATCAATCATCTTTGTTAAGTTTAGATGTACTATGAAAACATGATGAGCTACTTGTTCTTGAAGCCAGCACTCGGACGTGTATAATTTCGTCAGGTCAAAAAAAATGGTTGAGGTACCGTTTTGGCGTATATCCTTTTAATACACTGCACCGCTGTCACATTCTGCCCATCCAATTGTAACCGCGTCTTAACAAACCAAATCGGATTGGTCATTGTACAAGACACAAAACCTGAAACAGATCGTTCTTGAAACCAGTGTGATAAACACAACGCGTTCTGAAGCCTATGTGAAAAAATTAGCAGGGGTACGAGAGAAAGACAATGCGATAACATAATGTTTATTATAATTTGCATTTCCATGTCTCAATACAAAAGAGCAGCGTACGGTGGCAGAAACGAGTAAACAATATAAATATTTCACGAACAGTGTAAAACGTGTTTTACCTGCAGCACTTGCTGCGGATAGGTGCACGATTGGAGTGTCCGGTGATATGTTTTTATTCAATAACGCCTTAGCTTGAGAGTATGTGCAGAAGTATATGGCTCTGGACGGTGCTACCCCAACTATGTTAGGTCCTAGACCTTTGAACAATGCTCTCGGGCCCTCAGTCTGAACTATGTGTCTGGAAACAAATAAGCTCTTGTCAGTAAATCACCTTTGCACCTACTTCGGTGATAAATATTGAGTTAGTTCGTGACGTAAATGGATATCTCGTTCATTGAGATAAATTGTAATGTCAACATACAAGCTATAAATACCGAGTTTGGTTGAGGTCGAGTCACAACCTCGAGAAAGCTGAAGTTTAAATGTTTGTACGTTTTCTGAGCAGGAGGTACTCGCTCCTATATCCGAGATAATGTTCTAATAAAAAATGCAAACTGATAAGCGATCAGCTGCTATTGGCAGCAGCCGGCTAATCTGCAAACACAGAGCGCACCAATGGGGTCGCGATCGCGAATCCGACCCACGTTCAGCTCTCGTGACACTTGGGCATCACAGTTGTTATCTATTAACATACACTTGATAACCGGGCTGGTTGGAAGCGGTTTGAACTTCTTCTGTTTGCCGATGCTTAATTATTTAAATACACGGCAAATGAATTTTTGTATCTTCATTCCGATGAGTGTGGAATTGTGTTATTCCACTTAGATTTCTCGGACTGGAGATCTTCTGGGGTAGTGACGTCAGCTCGAATAAAGTAAACACTAAACAGCTAAATTAAAGGTCAACAAACCAGTGCTATGTCTGGCGTACACTTAGCCGCGCAGAAGCCCAATTACAGTCACTGAGTTACTGCAAGCCAAAACGACAATCCACAAATAACACAGATAGCAGCAAACACTTCACAGAACTGGAACGTGGTAATGTCGGAAATTGAATTTATAAGTCCGAGAATAAGTGGGATGAAAAATACGTGCGGCGTTAGACGAGCGAAAATTAATAGAACCCGATGATGAAGCCCATAAATTTAATGTCTTTCATAAATGCGTCGTTTACTTAGAAATGACGCATAAACGACGTATAAAAATAAACATCTTACCTGATGCATTGTATAAGGCTCATCCTGGACGGTGGCCTGGCCTGTCCCGCCCGCGCACACTGCTGAACCTGACAATTGTACGACATCAGCATACGATCTGCTTGCTTGCTGTATGCGAACATCGCGCCCATCGTACGTCTGTAGCCCCATTTGGCCTCCTGCATTATATGGCCAATTTTATTATAACCATCGCTTGTGTCGAGCACGCATGCGGTCAGGGATAACTAGGTTATGTTAGCAGTCTCAGAGGTAAAGCAAATTAATGTATAATGAACAATTCTGTTAAACACATTCGATTTAAACATCAAGATTCCATTTGTGAAGTTTTTTTATAACAACTATAAGCTGACATTGAATGTGTATGGCCTTCGATTAGCGCGAATGTTTACGTTCTTATTAAATAAAAACACTAAATGTTGTTATAAACTGTTCTCTATTCTAAAAACATACAGTGAAAAGCAAATTACTAGGTGCGCTTTACACAAGTGATGGAAACAATGGGACCTACGCCAATGTTAGGGCCAAATGTTTCCATACTGCCAGCTTAAAATATTTACGTTCTATATCATAGATGAAACGTTTTTCATTTCTGAGAACAAATCCATTATTCTGAGCGGTTTGTGGGTAATTTATCGGCGGAAATAGGTACCTAAGAATGAATCAACTCTCATTGATACCTATACCTACCACAGTTAAGCTGTAAGGTACTATGTATTACAAAACAATCCCTTTTCCTAAAAGGATATCCCTACCACAACATACACGATTCATTATTACTAAAACCAAAGATATTAACAGCTAAACAGGAAACTTCCTTCATCAATTTTAATAATTCTAGCTGGGTGTTCGTGCGTAACACATTAAGATTATTTCGAAGACATTATAATTTTTAGGATAAACATTTGAGAAAGAGCAGATTGATAACCAATGAAATATGTGTATCAGGAAAAAGAGTTAGTAATATCGTCAAAACTTTAAAAACATATTCTCGTCAAAAAAATCTCGTTGTGTTAAATTCTGGCAAGACGAAGACAAACAAACTATGTGTAAGACCGTAGGTACGATAAATGATTAAAGTGTGTGCTAAAAATATCTCAGTGCAAAAATATATCTATCTACATCAATCAAACTATGGAAAACAACAGAGCAATCATCTCGGAAGCCTTGGAATTTTATTCAATCCAGGCCAGATGAGATGATATTATATCGTCTTAGTGATTTTATCAGCTCCAAGTGCATCCCATTTTGGACCATGTTTTTCGTTTGACAGAGGCATAACTTATCGTTCATGTCAACCTGTCTGTTAAACCCAAAAACATATTAGGAAATGTCCCAATGTAATTTTGTGTAGTATACTTTATCTACCATTGTTAGCGAAAGTGCATCGGCAGGTATGCATGGCGAAGCCAATGAATGTTTATAGCAATTCCAACTTGCTATGCAGAATTCTACTTTTAGACCAACCTTGAGCGCCGTTAGCTTCAGTATGTATAATGACATTGTACAAGGTCATTATTAATCTTACATAAAACTACGTCGTAAAATGCGAACACAACAATATCACGCAAAATTAATTTTGCTTAGTTAACCGCAGTCTGAGTACTACGGTCAATTAAAAACGATTGAAACGCACGACCATCTTTAAACTATCCCGATCCCAATCGTATTTTCTCAGGAAGAAATAAATATCTCGTCGAGAAAATGTCTGGCCTAGTTTCAGTGGTTATTTTCGAATACTTCTAGAATCTAGGAAGCTATTGGAAACAAGTTTACGACATTGGTATTGTTTTCAGCAATCTATCATCAGACAGCAAACACGAATACTAGTCACTGCACTTGGACATATATTTATAAACATCCTTGTGGTATATTTCGCGTAAATAAATTGATCTGGCGTGGCGGGCACAACCGAGTTAAACATTTACGAAGGCGTGCTATGTGGATCGATTTAGACGCAGAATGAAATCGAGCTACGCAAAACTGTTCATGATTCAATAAGAGATAATTTTATGGTTTCGGTGACCTCTTTGGTGGGTACGGATGCTAGGGTGGGGTTTGGAAACAATGACTACTTTCCTACCGCTGAATCTGGCTTAATGTAGAGGCAGAACCTAATAGCATTGTTGGTTGGACTAATGCCAATTTTGGGTTACTCCACCAGCTCAATAACTTTTCTTTGATTTGTACACTGGTGTTTAATGATAAATCAAACTTGTTTGTTGTTACCAAGCGTATTACGTCATTGACGAGAGATGAAATTTTAAATTTATGGAGTTTTCGCTATTTTAGGCGTCTGTCGTGGTCAATTTTAGTTTTTCGTCAAATAAAATATAAACTGAGTGGAAGCCACATCGACGCACAAGTCGCACAACCATGAGATCAGTAAGTACATGATTCTGCACACCCCAGAGTGGAAAGTTTTCCACGGCTTTTCCTAACTTTCTGTTTTCTTTAAGTTCAATCTAACTCAGTAATAGTTTTAATTAAACAAGTGATTAATTTACTTTTTAATTAAAATTCTCACTGTTGTAAGTGGAAATGGTGATTTTCACACGATTTTTTTTTTTCAGTATAATGTACAGAGGAATAATGAGAAAAAGTCCAAAGAAAATTTTCAACTCTAGCGAGGGGGGGGAAACATGTTCAGAACTCATGGTATATGGTGATACCGTTGTACGTCGATTTCATTTCCACCCTGTATAATATAACTATCTGTCGAAAGACAAAAATGTGCAGAAAGCGTGTAACTTGATTATTTTATTATTTGGCAATGTTTAAGTTGTTTTTTTCTAAGATGTTATCTCTTGTCAGCTGTAGTGATGCGAATATAAAAACCGATTAAATAACACGGCTAGGTATCGTGAACCGGTTTATACAATAGTGTTATGGGCAAAAAATCCGACACACTGATAGTAAAGTGCGCAGTTTGTGTACATTAGCAACAACATATATATGTATGCTAATGCAATAATTTGGTTTGGCGCGTAAAATTACTTGAATTACCTACGCTACTTAAGTTACGCGTCATTCCTAGGAATCCTAAACGTTTTTACAACAAATAACAATACGTTAATTTATGAATATACTCAACTGTCTTATTAAATATAGTTTACCTACCAATGCTGTTATTAGCGAACCTACCCGACCACACCTTTCATGGTATGCATGGTGATGTTAATTTGTTCAAACAATCAGGATACGTTTTTAAAGTTCCGTACCGCAAAGGCTCCGTATCACTAAGACTCAGCAGCCCATTTGTCTGTTTATCTGTCAGCGAGCTGTATCTCATGAACCGTAATAGGTACAGCTGAATTCTCACTGAGTGTAATTTCTTATGCTGTTATAACAACAAATATTAGAAATAAAGTAAAATTTTATGAACACAAATAGACGAAACGCAATTTTTTAATCCGGTATGATGGTACGGAACCCTGTGTGTTCGAGTCCGACTCGCACTTAGCTGGTTTTTTTTCTATACACTGCTAACAACAGCAGTCTCCTATAAAAAGCGCTGATAATCATAAACAATGCTTTACGTGAAGCGAACGCGTTTATCATTATGCGACTAGGTATAAATTCGGTTAGAAATTGCTAATGTTTTGTTTACATTCATCGACAGTACGAAGTTGGCGTGTTTGTATTCGTAATTTCCTGCAATTGTACCCCGATAGCACATTATCTATGCCGCCGTAATCATTATAACACTGTGTGCAACAATATTTTCTTCTGATTATGTTCTATTTTTAGTTTGGCATATGTTTTTACATTAGTTGAACGTTTGAATGTGCATAAATTAATTATGTAAGCTAGCCACCGTTCGCATAGGCGCTTTACTAACGCGACGTTAGAAAAACGCGCAATGGACTTTTTGATGTGTAATTCGTGAAAAGGGATAGAAGTGTGTAACAGGAAGCCTGGGAAGCGCGCTATTCGATTTGACCAATGAGCGCGCACGGTTACTAAAAATCATTTCAAATAACACCTGGTTAATTTTTTCAGGATATAATATTAATGTTGTTTTTGTTACCAAGGTGAGATGTCAGATGTTATAAATCTTATGGGACTACTGTAAGGCTCACTTTATATTTTTATCCTCTCGGTTTAACAGAGTGTTGTGACTCCAATAGAGCGCATCCCTAGTGCATTAAAAAGGGCACAGAACAGTTCTGTTTTCAACTGTAAGCGTTAAGCCAGTCTGTTAAAGAAAACGCGTTATGAGTGTGTTCTAAACACAGAAAAAATCCGTAACAACTGTCAAAGATCTACATCTTTGGTAAGCTCTACAATTTCCGACAAATGCTTGCACTGTCTGAACAGGTCCACTCACATCCGTGTGGTCCTTTCCTCAAAAGACCATGTTGGACACTAATCTGCATGGTCCTCACATGATCTAACCAAGATAATGTCTGGACTTTAAAAATAATGGGATCTCTGAGTTTCTTTCGGTGTTTCTTCTCAGAGTGGTCAGATAGCGAAACGCGAACCAAGTTAAAAAAAAAACATTTTACTTGTTGACAATATGTAAAAGTTTTGTTTTTAAAACCTATTTACAGAAACAATTTTTTTTTTTTTTAAACGTTGCCCCACACTAGGAATTTCTCCTGTATCGTGGGTGCGTTTACAAACATTTAAACTCACATACACAAACAACCAGACCCGGAACAACTATCTGTAGGCCATACAAATATTTGTTCCGTGCGGGGATCGAACCCGCGACACGCAGCGCAACAGCCAATCGCTTAACTACTACGCCAACCGTGTCGTCAAAAATATCATTTATCATTTTCAAATAACAGCCGGGACCAACGTCTTAGCGAGCCTTCCGACGCGGCGACGGTTCCGTGCCGCAGAAAGCCTATCTGGTCTAGCCTATTTTATGATAAATCAATCTTACGATTGGCATCCCGCCTGCAGAGAGCGCTCGTGCGAACGTGAGCTAAGGTAACGAAACATAAATAATGCGCAGTACCTACTTCGTATTAACGATTACAGATTTGTATCGCGAAATTTTAGCGTTTATCCGTCGTATGGGCTGATAAAATATAATGCTGTGTGCAATATGAAACTACTGTTCATTCCATTCAAGATTCTCTTGCTTGCTTTCGCATTTCTCTCTCTCCCCCTAAATTATTGTTTAATGACCTACAGTTGGTCGTGACATATGTATACATGGGATAAATATAAACACCTAGAAGAGGGCAGTTTTGAAAAACCGTTTCTGCAGTTTAGCAGAGCAGTTGTATTATAATATAGTACATTCTCTAACTACGCCGGTAAGTTTTGACACAGTAAGTTTGTTTATAAAAATAAACCTATTTCCCGATTACTTTAGAACCAAAGACATTAGGATGTCGGCTATTATACGATAACACTAGGATTTTCGCAAAAGACCGAATAATTGGAAACTCAATATTTTCGTAATTATTCGGACTTTAATATTATTAATATTTTAAAGTTACCTTTAAGAACACACAAAGATTATTACCGTTTTTTAAATATTAGTTTTGATGTACTATTACGCTAAGTTTTTCGTATTGAAAACGGTCTAGATGCCTTATTAATAACAACACATTTATCCATTCATGTTCTTATAATAACAATTGAATCTTTAGATTTAATTCGATATTTAATAACTAAATTTATCTTTTCTGGCACGTGACCAATTCTACCAAACACATGTTTAATATCTTATCAGTTTAACTTTTGAGTGACTGATTTAATTTAAAACGCATTTTTTTTCTCTATATTTATCTTAATTACAGACCAACCGAAGACGATACGGTGTTGTAAGCTTGATAAGATACGGATTAAAAATAGAGGGGGCGTTACATGGCCATTCCACAATGTTCTAAGCCAGGTATAGACATTGCCCTGCATTACGTGACCCCCTTACCTTCTATTTTTTTTTCTAAGAGGGGTCGCGGCACCGACTGTACTGCGAGCTGGACGTAAAGCAGGAATGGCCCATATTGATTCTAAACCGAATTTACAAAGACCTTTAATAAATCCTGGAAGAGGATGAGGTGCTAGAAGTTTCGGTACCCTTCGAACGGCAATGGAATGATGCATCGTTACAGTCAGACTCTTCAAGTATCGAATTCTAGTGTAATGGAAGAATTGCTTCGATAGTTATCCTTTACTTCAACCTCGTGAAAAGGAGCAGTTAAAAACCCAACACGAAACCAACAATTTCCGATATTGTTTTATGTTGTTCCAGTGCGTGCATACGACTGATTATAGATATTTTTATTACATAATTTTTGATGATAAGGCTGATAAATATTGTTACAATAATATTGATAACGCTGAAGAATATCTGAAGTAGGTACTTAAAAAAATATGCATGTGTGGTCTAGCCGATGAGCATTTTTGTGCAAAAAGGGAATAATAGTGCATTGCTACCATGTAGAGGCGTATTTAAAGCTTATTTTCTTAAAGCATAGCAAATAATTATTATGAGATTTAGTACCTAGATAACATGAATATGCTAAAACTTTTGTCGTTTTGACCCTTACTGTAACCTGCGTCTCGCTCAACAAAGCCAGTCGAATAATTTGGATTGATAGAATCTTATCTTGTTTATACTTTTTCGAAAAACATTTTGGTAGACTACAAAAGAAATAATCGATCTGTTTGAGTACAAAACAATAATAACCCCGCGTTTAGGTACTCCAAGGAAACAAAGACATGTTAGTATTCTACACAGTGTGTACAATAGCAGAGGAAAATCAAAGAAACGATGGATGGATTTTGTGGACGATTTGTATATGGCTAGAAAGGAGGTGACTATTGAAATGATGGCAAGTAGAGATGTATAGAAGAAGAAGAAAACTAATTGCGCCAACCCCAAATAAATTGGGATAAGGCCAGGAGGATGACGAAGTATCCTATGTGTCTTCTGTATATAGGTTTCGTTTATTGCTTACACCTAAAATAAGTTATAAATGAATACTAAGTAGTTGTACACGAAACTTGTTAGAAAGTTGAAAGAAATGTCAAATTGTCAATACATGTTTTAAACACGACATGTTTTTGGCAAGTTCTCTTTACAAGACTTGTCGAAAACATATTAGATGTCATGATTGCGTTACTGTCCTTTTTCAACTGAAGATATATGATGGGATATCTTTCTTTCTTTCTTTACCTAGTCTACCCACACGATAGGAAATTAAAGCGATAGAATCAAGTGAAACTTAGACGGGGTAACAATCAAACCATTTTTCTCACTAAATACACGCCTGTTGGGAAAAATATCTCGCCCGACAGCAGACATAGCAATATTCAATTAATTAATTTCATTGGTTTTTGTAGGAATGACGAGTAACTAAAGCCAAATCAGTGCAGGATTGATTTTGGCGTTCTTTATGGGTGATTAGCCAGGGTAACGCGCGAAGTGCTATTTTTCTAACGTTTCTTGCTGAAAGGTTTAGTATATATTTACGGAAATATCATCTTTATAATCATGTTTCAATATCCCGAACTTGGAGAGTTTGATACATGAGTTTAATGATATACTTTGGTAAATACATATTTTTACGGTCACGAATAACTTTTTAGGTCACGTTACAACCTAGTACTTTTTTAGGTTTTATGACTTAGATGTTTAACTTTTTGCTGTGCCGGGTCTACAGCGGCTCTTAGCTTTAAGCCTTTTGATAACATCTTGTTAACCTAGTGGAACGTAAATAAATGAATATGTATATGAGCTGCAAACGTAAGAACATTTGAATTTCGCGGGCTAACCTGCGGCATTCCCTCTGAGGAGAACACAGACTTTTCCAAATTGGATTTCGGCAGGCGTGTGAAGGATCTCTTGTGTGGATAAATATTATGTCTTATATTATTTTTATGGGAAAAGCCCGCCACATTATTCCCAAACCTCCTGAAAACCAGAATCAACAGTGGCGAACACCAGAAAAGCGTCGAGACAATGAAGCCCGACGAGTCCCGGAGAAACGGTTCCACTGTCTTGGATCCCGCAACGAAAGTAATCAGAAAATAACAGCGGAGGAGTTAGTCTTAAATCATTATCATAATAAGTTCGGGCGAAGTAAGTAGTCTTGTAAGAGCCGATGATTTTAGACCGTTATCTACGTTTCATCATCATCATCATCATCATCCTCCTGCCCTTATCCCAATTTATTTGGGGTCGGCGCAGCATGTTTTCTTCTTCCATACATACGTTATCTACGTTTGTAATGGCTTAATAATCTTCCCACAGTTTATTTTGGAAAGGGTGACCCAGGGTCACGGGTCCGGTTTGCCCTAATTTAAGTGCCAGTCATATCGGCAACAACGTAATATGAGAAGGTAGATAAGTTATAAAAGGCGTAGTAAAACAGTAAATAAGGAAAAATACCACATAGCACGACGAGGAAAACTAATATGAATCTAAATTTAGCGTTCAAGAAGTAAAAATCGATGTTCTGTTGCTATCCACATAATAATACCTCTAAGTCTGATCGATCGAAGGGGTGCACGCTATACATAATTTACGAGTCATAAACAAACAGTTTAACTTTTAACGATCGTCTGCAGTTGACTTTGTTAAACATAAATTATGCATAGGGTCATCGATCGACTTCATAGTCTTTGCTATTTACTTTTTTCTACTTCTTATGGTAACTGTTATTGGTTGATTTAACATCCGGCGATGAATTGAACGCATGTGTTGACAGTAAAACGCATTTTTTTTCTAGCAACTTTCTGTCTGAACAGCTTTTTTGTTGTATAACATGTAACCGGTTATTTATTACAAAACCGATTATATTAACAAAAAGTAATTGGAAGCAGTCCAGGACTCAGCAATGAACTCAAAATGGCTAACTTTATTATTCAAAGCGTGTAAAATGATGTCTACGTTGATTGCACTGAGGATACAATATTCGTCGACTCTTTGTTTATATTTTGCCTTAGCTGTCATGACAAATTTAAAAAGATATGCGCTAAAATTATAGTACAGAGGCCAGAACATCAAGCTACCGTAATGTGGCAGATTTCGTTGATTGTTTTCAACTTTATCACAATAGAAATAAGGTTCATGTTCAATTGGGAAAATCTGACCCTTTTGGGTAGCTTGATGTGCTGGCGTCTGTATTAACGAAAATAAAATGTGGGTCATAGTCGATGATTGCTAGTTTTGCAAAAATGTAGGTAGTTATTCGTTTAATATAATAATATTTTATATAATGTTGAATTTAAAACTCTTTTCAGCACTTTGAAATCAAATATTCTTAAGGTTAGGATAGATTGCAATGGTTATCTCTAAATAATTATCACTAACTTGCCGGCCCTGATAAATCACATTTCAATTGATTACAACTCCCTGATAATCTGTTATGTTTATTATTATTTTATTCTTTTATCTAGTTTCAATGATTTCCATACACTTTGTCCTCTAAAAATATCTTGAAAGTTTTTCATCCAGTTTGTATCCATTTGCACAAATAATAATAATTAATTAATAAAAAATCTTAATACAAAATTAATTGAGTAAAGACAATTCATACCTGATGTTTAGGGATCTTTGAGCAGATTTTCCTTGCATGGTTAGTGCTATCAGAAGGTGGAGGCTGAGAAGGTGGTGATATTCCTACTCCCTTCGAGGACTGAAGACGAGTCTTAACTACTTCTAATGGACATGTCACCACAGCTCCAGCTGTGCCTGCAACACTGAGAAGAGGATATTATGTCGTAAGACATCTGAATACTGGCTCTATGTTGTTTTAAAACGGCCTTGTCTGCTTATTATCACCAGGTTTGCAATGTGTTGTTTTTTTTTAAAGTAACAGCCAACTAAACAATATTTTAATAGTAGTCAGTATTTCAGAAACATAGAAGAGTTAAATAAATTTGCCCAAGTGTCGCATACCAATTATATTGCTGTTAATGCTGCTGCTGTTATTGTTGTAAATTGTATTGTTGTTGTATGTTGTATGTACCACTATTGTATTGGTTAATACTGTGATGATAGTGTGTATGTTTAATAATAAATAAATAAATGTTGTTTTTATTTTATTGTATTGGGCACTAGATTTTGACTAGCACTTTTATAAAATAAAGAGTTGTATTATGAAATCTCATAGACAAATGAGATTTTATTTTAGTCCATCTCCTAGTATATATTTTGAAAATGGAGGACGTATAGCTAATTAAAAAGGAAACCATAGTCATCTGATTATTTTCAACTATAGTCGCCGTTTACAAATACAAAACTTATCTGTGATTGCATATAAAATTATGCTGAATTTAAAGCTGGTTTGTGGCTGTAGATTTTTATGACTAAAAAATATGTATTCTGTGTCAATCGCGGTACACTGAGATGCCATATATATACAAGTTTAGATGTTGTAACTTTGCAAATTATTGTGTGGCAGACATAGTCTTTATTTAAGCATATTGCCCTCAGCAAGCAAATAAGCAATAAGCAAAGTCAGTGGACTTTGCTTATCTTGTTATGAATTATTGAATAGAATACTCTTTTTGCTACACCATAAACATACAAACAATAACTTTTAAGAGCTGTTAAGAGGTGTTACAATGTTTCATTAAAATTTCATTCCTATGCATAGTAAACAAAACCTCTGATGAAAGATTGTGCAAAAGTTTGGTGATGGTGGTTACTGTAACTGTCAATTGAAATTGTGAAATGTATTGTTGATTCTGTCATAACACTGTATTTTTGTTTTTCTTTCCAATAAGATGTTATTTGACTACAACGAAATTTTTTTTAATTTTAAATTTACTACTAACCGTTTGTCAGTATTTGCCTATTTGCATGATGAACAACAACATAACAAGTACAAGATACTATTATAGTATTATGGTTATCTATATTTTCAAGGTTTGTCGTTTGCTTTTATGTAACAAATACATACTGAATAAGTAATGTACCAATGTTTGTGGTGATCATTTAAAAGTTAGTCTAAAACTTAACTAGCTTCAAAGTTTGTAGGTAAGTAATATGATCAAAATTTATTAAAATATAGATGTTTGTGTAGATGTATGCCACGCGTAGGCACAGTGAACGCTGGCGTAAACAACATTTCGCCACATGTGCCAAAACTTCTGAGTTCTGTAGCCATCGAAATTATGATAAAGATTTATGTCATGATAACGCATTACAATATATTATCGTGTTTAGGTTACATATCACGGACCTCCCGTGGCTCAATACTCACCCGCCGGCTAACAAATGTATCGCAGTATCCTTCTGAGACATTTTAGCGCCTCAGGAATAATTACATGACTGCAAATTGCGACTGTCTATAAATAAACAAATGCACCGCCTGCTAAAGCAATGTCCACACTACGCTAGAAACACTTGGACTGTCGTTAATGTTTTGACTTTACTCCTAACTAACTAGAAAAAGATTTAATTTCGATGAAAAATAATAGTAATTCATGTGATCACAATAAATATCGGCAAAAACTTCACAGCACAGCACAGCACTGTCGTACGTTCGTTGTCTCGTAACAATATGCACACCCACCGACGCAAACGGGCACACAGTGGCTCACGTGCGTGCACACGGCTCGTGTAAACTGCTCACGCACACTCGTAAAAACACCGACGACTACGTGACGTCTAATCTGTCGGCACAGCAACACAACAACCACGGTATTCGGCCGGTATTTGTCAGGTTGGTGGTAAAAGCGGTAAAGTCGTAGAGCCGGTAACTCGGTACCTATATTACAGAATCTCGGGAGGGAAGTTTCTATCTGCTGTCAAAATATGATTATTTCAAATTTTTATTTCATCGTTCTTTAATCGAACTTTCTTTTGCAAACATAAACATAAAGAAAATTATTTCATTATCCAAATAAATTTCAATTTCTTGTTTTTTAATAATAATCAAGCAAAGTGGAAGAAAACAATGAGTATTACTAAAGTATTCTAGAACTCAGATTATGTGTATCGGATACTCGGATTATCATATTTACAGAATTAAAGAAAAACATACAAAAAAATACAAAAACAAAATGTTCTAAGTTAGTCTGGGTCAGTGATATCATCGAGAATGTCAACATTTTTATAAAATAAAAAAAACTATGGTTTCTAGTGGTCGCGTTCCTAGTGCAATGTTGTACTTCTAGGTTAAGCAATAGGCACACATCTGAGAGAGACGAAGTGATCAACATTGTCTTTCTGAGTGTGTGTGCAAGAGACAAACGTCTGTACCAAAATGAGGCAAAAGAAGTATGCTAGCTATTGTCGTGTTTTCGCAGATTGTCATTGTCATAACTTGTCTACATCTTGTCACTTGTGTCACTTCACTTTGATAGAAAAGAATTGCACTGCGGTATTGCATAATATTCTGCATTTTGATAATAACATAATAAATTATAACGATATCGTGTATATCCGCGTAACGATATCTACAGTTTAAGTAACTTTTGCATTTGTTTCACTGCCTTTCATAATGTTTGCTATTCGCCGGCATAATCTGTAAGTATTTTAAAATAATAATAAATGCCTACAAAGAAATCATGAATTTTCACGTGATTTTGAACAAGTTCTTTTTTCTGCTTCACTCATTTTTTGTTTTAACTTAAGTACACGTTGCCCCAATTAACAGCATTATACCAAACTGACTGGCCTAATTATGTAAAACGGACATTGCCCCGGCCGCCCGGCCGGCTATACGGCTACACTGCAATAAGTGGCCATTGCATATTATTGATTTGACCCCTTGAACTGTTCACAGCTGGTCTGTGGGCGCAGCTCGTATGAAGCACTCTCTCCCAGACCTGCCTTATGAGTACAGTGCCTTGGAGCCAGTGATCAGCAGGGAGATCATGAGCCTGCACCACAGCAAGCATCATGCCACATACATAAACAACCTCAATGCTGCTGAGGAGAAACTGGCTCAGGCACAGTCTAAAGGTACTAACAGTCATTTAAAGATTTAAATCACTACTAAACTTTAATCTTTAACTCTATCTGATCCTCTTATTTTTTACTAGGGTTCCGTACCCAAAGGGTAAAACTGGACCCTATTACTAAGACCCTGCTGTCCACCCGTCTATCACCAGGATGTATTTCTTGAAACATGATAGTTAGACAGTTAAAATTTTCACAGATGATGTATTTCTGTTGCTGCTATAACAAAAATGACTACAAAACAGAATAAAATAAATACTTAAGGGGGCTCCCATACAACAAACATGATTTTTTATATATATAATGATATGGAACCCTTGGTTTGCGAGTCCGCCTTGCACTTGGCCAGTTTTTTATCAGGTTAACCATGTCTCTTTCCAGTTATAAAATAATCTAATACTCATCTCCACGTATATTAATACTTTGACAGCAGCAGACACAAACATGATAATAGGGCTGCTCAGCGTTGTCAAGTTTAATGGAGGAGGTCATGTGAACCATTCTATCCTATGGCCAAGTCTTAGTCCATGTCAAAGTTGCCCTTCAGAGTGTTTAAAGCAGGCTATTAACAAGTAAAACCATTTTATTTTCTTATAATTTTCATGATAGTTTGTTAGTATTGTCTATGGTACCTAGTGAAAGATTTTGTCTAGAAAATATTTTAGTTCAGTAGATATTGTTAATTACATTAATCTGATTTTGAATTTAGCGGACCAAACCCTGGTTTGTGAAAGCCCATTTAATTATATAATTTCTTAAATCTCATCCTACATTATATGATTGTTCAATCTTATTCACACAACGGATTAACTGATAATAGACTTGATCAAGTTTTCAAAAACCAGGTTTGTCAAGTAACAATACCTGGTTCAAAAATGTGTGGAAATATATTTGGGTGTAAAATTCTAAATTGTTATTGACTATATCTTCAGGTGACATCAGCACAGTCATCAGCCTAGCACCAGGGCTGAAGTTCAATGGTGGTGGTCACATCAACCACACCATTTTCTGGCAGAATCTCTCCCCCAATGGTGGGAAGCCTTCTGGTTCACTCACACAAGCTATTGAGAAGTATATACTGTTCCAAAACTATTTGATAAAAGTGTAAACAAAGAGAATCTTGAGTGCTTCAATTTGATTACTGGGAATCGTAAAGTTCTAATTTATAAATTATTTAATATAAATAAGCTTAAGTATTTAATTTTCAACAACAATTTTAAAGACTTTTTTTTTAATTCTGAGAGATAAGGTTGTAACCCTCTCAATACGGATAAAAGAGTTACTAATTCCATAATTCCATTTAGTGACTGATTGCATACAAATTAAACCTTAATGAGATTTGTTTACACTTATATCAAAAACTTTTACATAATACTTTTGCATGTGACTGACCTTGGGGTGGTTTTTGGCTTTTTTATGTTCAACTTAATTTAATATACAGAACTTCTGAATTTACTAATATCAGTTTTGTTATCTGAGGACTAATTAAGGTTTTTCATGCGTCATTGGTCTAGTTGTCTATTGGTTGCAAGCACTACTGATGAGCATGAGGTCCTGGGTTTGACTCCAGGATAGACAAAGAATTTGAGTGTACCTTAAGTGACACCTGCATAATGTTTTGGGAAATAAAGGCATGCAAACAAATGTCAATTTTATTTTCATGATACATCTGATGTTGGTGAAATCAGCCTTCGATGATTATTTGCTTATAATTAAAACTTATAGTGTACAATTTTGTTGTTTGGCAGATCAATAAGCTTATGTGTTGCTTCCATCATTACACTATCAGGACTGATACCGTCTTTATTTTTAAAACTGCTGTGTACCTAAAGCTTTAAACATGTAATAGTGATTAGTTGGGTTTATCAGTTTGGCTTGACTTTGTTTATATTAATTATGTATTGTTTTGGTTTTTAATATGTGGAAATTACCGCTTTACGTCAATGGCTATGATAACCTGTATAGTAGTTTGGCAAGTTAACCTATTATCTATCTGGTATTTTGTACATGTATAAAATTAAGTTACCATGCGTTGGTCTCGCAAAAACTCGGAAATGGTTCGGCCAATTTGAATGAAATTTTTCGTGTGGGTCCCTGCATTGTTTAGACTTGCGGTTCGACCCGGTAGGTGGCGCTGTTCGCGCAAGACATCGCCTGTTGGGCACCGCTGGTTTTATATGATATCAATAAGCAGAAATCAACCAATTAATCACTTGACTACCTATTTTGAATGCTACTGAAATAAAATATGGATGTAGTTTCTATCCACCAATAGGCTTCAAAATTATGTTGAACATTTTTTTTTTTTTTGTAACACGCTATAGTCATCATGATTATACAGACTGGAAGGGACATCGACGTACAAACTGATATTATGAGTTCTGTACATGATTGTGGACATTCTGAGGATTCTGGACAAAAAAATTCAACCCCGGAGTTGAATTTTTCTGTCGGTTTTTTCTTTATTATTACGTTTTTCTTTCTTGAAACAGTAGAAAGTCATGAGAGAATCATCATTTCTATCCAACTTTGTCCCTCATTAAAATCTCTTTGCGTAGGTGGAAATCATTATTTATTACAGTTTAAATTAATCACAAATCAGTTTGTGTATCATTGGCCCTTCCACGCTGTATAACTTCAGTTGTACTTATTGCTCTTTCCCACACAGTCCATAGACATGTTAATTGAAACATCAACATAAACAGTGTGAATCTTTACATACTGATAATTGACCAAATTGGCAGCATCACATGTTATATACCTACCAGTGATTTTTAATCAACATTCAAATTTAAGTCTTTGATGCAAGTAATAAAATAATTGTTTTTGTTTTGGGATCATACGGAGTAAAATATGGAGATATGGGTACATAAAGTTTTATATAAAAACTTTGTGCTCTGCTTTCCCTTTCACACTTATTTATTGCATGCTTTGACTTAGTAAACACACACCATGATAATTCATTTAGGAAAAATATTTTATTATTAGAATTATACTTGTTCTGTAGATTCTGCCTACTTCCATAGGAAAATAGCTTCAGTTTAATTATGTCTGTGTCCCTGGTTGATACCTAATGGTGATGATCGTGGTGTTATGCCTGTTTTGGCAATAGTTTTCAATATGATATAATAATGATACCGTAATTGGTGAAATGGGCTGGTGACCAATTCACAAAATTATTTAATGAACTTTATTTTAGTAAAAGTTTAGCGTGTCTCATCTGTACAAAAACCAGCTGAACGCTTAAGAAAATCATAAGATTTTTTTTCTTAATCCATTTAATATTCTTTAGGGACTTTGGATCGTTGGAAAACATGAAGAACCAACTTGCAGCAGCATCTGTGGGCGTGCAGGGCTCCGGCTGGGGATGGTTGGGCTACAACAAACAAGCAAAGAAGCTTCAAATTGCCACCTGTTCAAACCAGGACCCTCTGCAGGCAACCACTGGTAAATACTAATTGATATGGAGTCTCGAATGCTATGCGAGAGTCATAGGCCAATATGTTTATGGTCACCAGAAACAATGTTTTAACTTTATGGTGCCCAAACATGCATCTTTTAAAGTCCAAGTCAATTGATTTATTTCAATTAGACCATTAATAGGAGTGCCTTTTAATGGTCTAATTGAAATTATTTTTAATGATGTTGAAAAACATCATTACGAAAAAAAATGGTACTGTTTGGTGTATCCGAATCCCCAATGAATGCTAAGGGCCTAAACACACGGCGTTTTTATACGCGCTGCCGACATGCTTCTATGCCGTGCAAACGCAACTAGTGCTGCAACTTCAAAGTAAAACACAACGACTTGCTGACCACATGCGTTTTACGGAACGCGCGTATTATTAACGCCGTGTGTTTAGGCCCTAAGAGTTGGTGCGCATATGTATGACAGAAGCCCTTAGCGGTAATTGTCGTCACCTAATCCTTGTACCATGAACACCTAGCTCCTCCAATGCGTGCCCTAAATTCTGTCTTGTACCAGGTCTCGTGCCCCTGTTCGGTATTGACGTCTGGGAGCACGCTTACTACCTACAGTACAAGAACGTGAGGGCAGACTACGTAAAGGCGATTTTCGACATCGCTAACTGGGCAGACGTCTCGAAGAGATACGAATCGGCACAATAAAGTTAAAACCACCTTCAACATCTCAATTTTATTTGGTTGGAACCATCTAGATGTAAAAGCTTTAAGTAATGTTACTCACATGGGGAAACTTTGAAATAGATTCATGTGATGCTAAAATAAGTTTTAGATTTTTTTTTTCCTAAATATTGTGTTTTATTTCATCCTTCGTAGTGTAAAACCCTTAAACGAATCTATAGGTGGGAAAAATGACACCTTTGCCGTGTTGGGAAGGGGGTGAATACTGAGATGGAGGCATAGCCATGTATGGGCGACGACTCTCATATATATCGGGACTAAGGCCAAGAGGTTGGTCTTGCCACATTGCAGTTTCACGTACATTTCTTGCTTCTTACTACTAAAGTAAATACATGGAAACCAATATTGTAGCAATAAACGAACGGACTAACTCTCTCAATATGGTATTATGGCATAGATTGGTCTAGACATATTATTATTTACTGGGCATAAATCAAGTATACATAGAATAACCCAAACTCGAGTGCGGCTACTATCTAGCACTATTTATTTTAGAACAGGGGTTATCTATAACGCACACTAGGGTATGCTGGGGATCGAACGTAATACATACCAGCTTGTGTTATTTTAGCAATATAAAATAATTATACCAATGTGATGGTTTAGCGGCGGCAGTTTGCGTTGACCTATATTGATCGATCAATTCTTAGTTCGTAAAGAAAATAAATAAAAAGCTTGTAATAAAAGGGCGGAACGTGGTTCATTAGGTTAAAAATAAACTCAATCACGGGAAACGAAACGTAGATGAGGCAACTGAACTTTCATTTCGTGTAACGGGTCGCAAGTGTCAAGTATCAGTCAAATCAGATGATTGTCAGTCTGCTTTGTTGTAACTTGTGGTGAAAAATAAATAAATAAAAATAGTATTCTGAATCATTAAAAGCTATTAATTTCAATCCCGGGTTGCCGAAGATCTTCTCTTCAAACCTGTGGAGAGGTAAGTTGACATATTGTTTATATTAGCTTTACTTTTGATTAAAAAGAACGTTCGAGTAAGCTCTGGGTAGTGTTATTGATTTTTCAGGCTGTAGACGTTACCTACTTAGTTAATGTCTTGAAGTAGTGAGAGCAGCGAGAAAGCAATTTAATATATAGTTTATCTGTGCGTGCGTTCTGGAACCACGAGAAAGGTACATGTTTGGTTGATATTTAGTTATAATTGCGAAGTCTCTCGAAGGTCGATATTTCAGTGTTTTGAAATCGACCAGCAGTTATGCTTAATGCATATCTAGGTTTTACATTTATTTGAAGCATCTAAAATAGTTTGACTACGTCTTGATCATGTATTTCATGATTTATTATGATTCTAATGTATTTTATTACAAATATTTATTATTTTATCTTTATCATTATAATTATTTGTATATTGAACTTCTGATTATGATATTGTTCCATTACCATGTTTCTGTTGTCATTAATTATTTACCTAAATATTATGGAGCAATTTTAAAACTCAATTGTTAATATTGATAAATTGCATAATTCTAATATAAAGAGACATTCAAGAATGACAAAAAGATTGCAGCTTTCATAAACTCTGAAGGTGCTTTAAGTCATCATCATCCTCCTGCTGCACTTAAACCATTTTATTTGAGGTCAGACTCACCACAGCATGTCTTCTTCTTCCATACATCTCTAATTAATCATCTCAATAGCCACCACTTTTCTACAATCCATTCAATGTATAAGCTGCACTAAGAAATCAGAATAATAAATAAGGAAATAATTATAAAAAAAAAAAGATTTTGAGGCAGTTTTATTGTGGTTTTCTTAAGCACCACAATGAAATGAGTGATAATTTTCTGGCGTGTACCGATTAGCAATCTGTAACTTACTTAATATTTGAAGATAAAGAGCTTTCCTCTGCCCCAAATTCTTTAAAGAATAAATTCAATTTATATTATATTTCATAAAAAATACCTCAGCAAGGAATAAGGAATTAATGAAAGGCAGTTGCATGCAGCTGAGATGAGAATTCTAAGGGGGATGTGTGGTGTTATGCGAATGGATAGAATAAGAAATGAGTATATAAGAGGAAGTCTGAAAGTGGCGCCTATGACAGCGAAGTTGTGTGGAAATCGGCTGTCATGGTATGGACACATGATGCGAAGGAATGAGGATCATGTTGTGAGGAAGGTTTTGAGTATGAATGTAGAGGGAGACCCAGGAAACGATGGATGGATTGTGTGAAACATGATATGCCTAAGAATGATGTGACTTCTGAGATGACGGCAAATAGAGATGTGTGGAAGAAGAAGACATGCTGCCCCAACCCTAAATTAATTGGGATAAGGGCAAGAGGATGATGAATAAAAAATACCTCAGCATATGATGATTGTTCTTTAAGGGTCATAGTATTATTCCAAATAGGAATAGCTAAATGTTTAAAGCTAAATTACTCACACAATATACAGCTATAAACTCACACAATATACAGTACTTTACCTATTACCTTCTGTGGTTATTATACAATCAGTTAATTATCACATGTTTCATACAATTAAATACCAGCATACTACAATGAATGAATAATGATATTCAAATATGGAACGTTTACCATACATCATGTGTTAATATGGGTGATCATTATATTATTAATGCTATTCCCTGCCCGTAGTAGTTCGGATGACTCATAACTACTATTAAGAGCAGGTTACAGTAGAACAGTTGTACATTCTTAACCAGATGTTCAATATGACTCATGACTAATTAATTGCAGAAATCCAAGTACTGTGGATGTATATGGAATGTCCCAATCCCTCTGTATATAGGAACAAAGTGGAAAATTGCACTGTTAATTAAAATAACACTTTCTATACTAAGTGTTGACATCTGCCTAGCCTTTTCCCAACTATGTTGGGGTCTGCTTCCAGTCTAACTAGATGCTGCTGAATACATATTACATTTCAGTATTTTACATGGAGCGACTGCCTATCTGACCTCCACAACCCAGTTTCTGCGCAACACAATACCCCCTATTAAGACTGGTTGTCAGACTTTCGGGCTTCTGACTACCCGTAACAACTGTCAAAGATGAACAAATGACAGCCGGGACGAACGGCTTAACGTGCTTTCCGAAGCTCGGAGGAGTCTCGATATGCTACGAATGGTCACCCATCCTCAGACTGACCTCAGCAAGCGTAGCTTAACCTTCGATCAACCCGTGCGGCTGTTTTTATTTAGCCATGAGGTGTAATTGTAACAATTGAAAACCTTAAAGGTCATGGGGGCGACCTTGAAATAGTAATAATAATAAATAATAATAATACCAGCCTGTTACTGTCCCACTGCAGGGCAAAGGCCTCTTCTCATAAAGAGAAGAAATAGCGAATTAAAATCTGATGTTTCCTGTATTTTGTCGTTTGACGCGAATATAAATGCATGGAGCGCCGTCACTTATTTGCAGCGGTCCGCGATGAGGATAACCTCTCACTTCCATTCGTGGCTCAGTTCATGATCAGAAGCCTGTGCGCGTGGGATGCCGTCACCTCCTTTTGTGAGGAACTGATATTGATGAAAGGACACTACCTCCCTCCCTATCCCTGTTCAAGTCTTCCAGCACCCCGGCTAAAGATAGTTGAAAAACACCATGTGGTCTAGTCAGTGCGAGTCTGACAGACACCCCCGCCTGCAACAGGGCGGAAAATCCATCCATTTTATTTTTTATTATTAGTATATATTTATTAGATTAAATAAATACACAAAAATATTAAAACCAATCAAATGTGACACACAGAATCAAAAGTAACACATCGCTACTATATCACATAGCAGTTCGGGCCGACTCACATCACAACGCAAAATCTTCTCTTGGAAATCGCTTCGTGGAACGTTCCCAATTTATGTCTCATGTAGCAAACAAGTAGACAGCCCTATGATGGGAAGTAGGAGTGGTCACTACCGTCTATGAACACCTAAAATAACAGAAGGAATCCTGGATGGTTTACCAGTCCAAAAGCACAGACGAAATTCATGTGTCACCAATATCTGGGATACCGGAAAACAGACATAAATTTCGGTGGCAGAAGGAACGGTGTACGGGTGGGCACCGTAATACTTGTAGTTAGTAAAATACCGTTCATGTGCTCATAACAAAATATCAAACCAGGACCTGCCTCAATATGGAAATTACACAATGCATGGATTTAATTACGTGGCAGTTAGGGAGAGGGTTATTGCAAGAAATACGCCACGTATACAGATAGGTCGCGCAATAGAATAGGGTGACCATAGTTGTGGTTTAAGGAATCAATCGCCGAAGTTATGTCGTTTAAAACCTTTTTAATCATCAAACTGTCGAAAGATATTCGTTCCTGGACAACTTCGAAGTATCGTCACACCGACCGCAGGGAACGTCGGCGCTTGCATAAAGGGGATTCCCCGGGCAATCACCTGACGAGTTGTTTGATAGATGTAGAAAATAAATGATTTGCAATTCCGTTAAGAGCATGTACGGTCCTCAGTGGAGCATAGACAAGGAAAGACCGACCCTCGTTTAGAAAATCGTGTTAAACGGGGAACAAAGTCCAGCCCATGAAATTGTAATTTCGGAAGTACATTATAATTATGTAAGCAGCAATTCCTTGGCATCGAAGTTAAGTCTAGCACACGTAATTCAACAATTTATAAGCCAATGATATTTTTTTGCATATTAGTGCACTGTCTTTAAAACTTATGGGTGGTTTATGTGGCGCCTACCGGTGCGATGGTTTATCGGGATCGGCGCCGCACGCGATCCAGCGACGGTGGTGGGTGAATGCACTCTAGTAACGGGAGGGGTTGAGGGGTAGGAGGGGGGGGGGGGGTCTTATTGAACCCCAAGGCTTTTTGTCTTACGTAGGTACTTTGTATTACTACTTATTTACTAGGCGTTTGGTTTAAGGATTTTACATGCTAGCTAAATAACCCGCCAAGTGCGTGTTGATCCACGCACCTTCACTGTGAGGCTTTTGTAATCGGGATGAATATATACGCATGTACAGACGCCAGCACATCAAGCTATCCCAAACTGTCAAATTTTCCCAATTGAACATGATCCTTATTCTTTTCTAATGAAGTTTAAAAAAACTATCAAAGAAATTTGACAGATTGGGGTAGCTGGCCTCTGTACATCATTGATTTTATCGACTGCATTAAATTAAGTTTATATTCCACAATTTTTCACGAAGTAACATAGTTATTTCTGCAGTTGTAACTGTAGAAGCGCGTATGTCATCAATTGAAATAATAATATCCGCATGGATGGCGCAGTGCCCAAGCGTTCGGGTGGTGCGCCGCGTGTCGTAGGTTCGATTCCCGCATAGAAAAAATATTTTTATTGCCTACACTGTAGGCCATACGAATACAATTTAAAGTCACAAACACAAACAGCCAGACCGGGTCTTGCTGTTTGTGTTTGTGACTTTAAATGTTTGTAAACGCACACGATACAGGAGAAATTCATAGTGTGGGGCAACCTTTTAAAAAAAAAAGAAATAGAAAGAGCGCTTAGGACTTATCTGCCGAGGGCTCCGTACTGTGTTAGGAAGAAAATAATTCCATTTTCAAAGTTAAAGTAAACTGTGGGTAGCAAGTACTGCAAGGGCAAGATACAAAGCCAGTCTTTGACTTTACTTTGCTAAGTAAGCGTTTTATAGAAATTTTTATCTTATTCTCTGCGAATAACGTTGAAATTCGTGTAAGCGAATGTGATCAAGCGTTATAAATTAAAATGTACGTTAACGTTTTACAAATAATGTTTCTATTTGAATGGCCCTTACTTTACTTGTCAACGATTAGGTAATCAACGACGTATTTGTGAATCTTGCCTTAAGATAGCACAATTAATTCTATAAAATACTAGCTGAACCAGCAAACGTTGTTTTGTTTTATAAAATGTTTAGGGTGGACCGCCCTTATCATTTAGGGGTATGAAAAATAGATGTTGGCTGATTCTCAGACCTACACGATATGCACACAAAATTTCATACAAATCGGTCCAGCCTTTACGGAGGAGTTTGGTAATAAACATGAAACAACAACACGACAAATTTATATATTAGATATCTGCTGATGTCGGCAAGAAAATTTTCCTTTTCCATATCCGGAATAAACATAGATTTGATATAAAAGGTAAAAAGCATTTTAATTCGTTTCCATATTTTTTTCTATGGCATTATTATTCTTGATGATCGCTTAGCTTATTCATGGACCATTATTTTACCAACATAACAAACATCACATAAACTCACGCCGTTTTCTCACGGGGGTAGGCAGAAAGTAAAGCTACGCCACCTGCTAAGATCCTTACATACTACTTTTACCTTGTTGACGTTCATACATATGATTATTTTACTACTTATTACATAAACTATTAATATTATACCAATCATAAATTATCGGCCATAATATTTAACATTTAGGTAGGTAGATAATTAATATCCGATTTATATTGTTATAGTGATATTATTTTCCTTCCTTCCGTAAATAAAGCATTATGCACTTCCTGCTTTTTATGTAAATGAACCACAAGTGATATTTTTAATGAATAATAATACAGTTGAAATTAGAATAATAATACCAACCTGTTAAGTCCAGGTTTCCTCACTATACTTTCCGCCCCGATGTCCAAAATAAGTTTAGAAAGTACAGAAATAAATTTGAGAAACTCACGTGCGTAATTACCGGGATTTTAACCCACAACCTCGTGCATGAGAGGAAAGGTCTTAGCCAGCCTGACATTGAAATGAATTCTACCGACAATCCTGAACCAGTGTCAGAGGACAGACGTGTAATGCGTAAGGAGAGGCCTTTGTCCAGCAGTGGTACTTAATAGCCTACTATAATTCCTATATTTGTCATCAGATTTATTTACTTACTAATGGTAGCTAAAAAATCATTAAATATATATTTACAAGGGATTTTTTTCTGTTTTGACAGGCTTTTACCAAACAAACTATAAAAATAACGCAACAACGAAGCTTTCCAAACGAAAGGTTGTTGCCAAACACTTCAGACCTAATCTGAAAAAAAAACCCTTTAATATGATGAAGAGAATAAAGCCTTTTCGCTCTTTCGTATGTCATTGCTCCTTACAGACGGGCCGGGCCGGGACATAAGGGCCTGCTTCGTATTATTTTCTGGAGGGATAACAGACAGGGGAATGAACTACGAATTTACTTCGGAAATTATTATTTGTAGCTGTACCCATCTCTAGGGGAGATTGACATTTCAATCACTGAAGCTTCCTCAATGGAGGGCGTGTCTTTCCTCGTGTCTGTGTTTATAAGAGAAACTATAAACAGTTTGTATCATGAAGAAGGGATTTTGATATACCTTTTGGTAGATACTTATGTATTTAACAGTATAAGACCATTCTGTTAGTTGATCAGTTTAATCAATACATAAAGCATGTTTGAGGGATCGGTCTCTGCAACTAATTATGGTGCACAGTATATATTAATATATCATATAATAATGTGATTGCCTAACTAACCTCACATCCAGGTCCTTTATGGTCTTAAAATCGGCGTACAGCATGACTTCTTCTAAAGTTCTGGGTTGAGGTAACCGGTTAGGACATCTGCGGTCACTGACTTGGTCCAATCAAATCTGTTTTGTTCTTTTCTTCAAATATCATCTCAGACTCTTATCCGTATGGTCTTCATATGATCGGTATGCCCAAGATACTTAATGTCAGGACTTTAAAGAGACCTCAGAGTCTGATTCGGTGTTTTTTTTCAGTGTAGTCGGCTAAGGAAATGCCAATATCTATCTATGTATATGGATGGGTTTTATTTTGTCGTGTAATAATTTTTGGAGTGTTTTAAAACCAGTTTCTAGAAATAAGTTATACGAGTGTATAACTTATTTCTAGCCTGACCTTTTTGAAGAACATCACAAATAAGGTGAGTACCTTATTTGTGATGTTCTTCATAAAGGTCAGGTGCGTACTACTCGTAACCGGCGTGCGTGTATGACCAGATGTATGAACGTAAACGAAGCAAAAGGAGTATGTAAGGATCGTAGCAGGTGGCGTTCTGTAGTTTCTGCCTACCCCCATGGGAAAAAGGCGTGAGTTTATTTATGTATGTGTGTATAAGTTTCATTTATCACTTTTTACGCTATCTATCAGTACCTATGCCATTCTTCCATAATACGAATTTTGGACGAAGTCTCCATAATATTGGCCACACAAATGTCTAAAGTTTGTTCATAATCTGTTTGATGATAACTTCGCAGCCGATAAAACAGGCTCTTAACCATTTAGACGGTTTATAGCAATCAAAACTTTGTCTATGGTACATACTACAATTTAATTTGTGTAAAAGGTTTGCGTCTATCTCAGAACTACACTACGCGATAGGGAAATCAGAAATGGCGGCGTTACGGCGGGGTATAAACCCAAAGTTACCAAAAACTTCGATTTTCCTAATATGAAATAGGGATTCCAAATCTTTTCTTGTAATAAATATACTCGTAGCTTACGAGTATGTTACTCAGGGATAATGTAGCATTGTAATGGTGAAAGAAGTATTCAAATCTGACCAGTCGTTTTTGAGTTTATTCGTTACAAACATACAAAAATACAAATCTTTCCGCTTTAAAATATTAGAATAGATAGGCAAGACCAATGTAAGTATGTTTACGAATTGTATGTGATAACATGCATGATACATAGGAGGGTCTTCATAGAGCAAAAATATAAAATCCTACTAATATGATAGAAAGTAAGAAGAGTTGACAATTGAGATTAAAGCATTTAGTCGCCGACCCCAAATAAATTAGGATAATGGGAAGAGGATGATAATGATGGCAACACCATGCACTACACAGTTTTGACGACCTATGTGGCGCGGCGGGCGAAGGTCCGCCTGCGACGCAGGAGGTTGCGGGTTCGATTCCCGCCTTGAGACAAATGTTTGTACGATCTACAAATATTTGTTCCGGGTGTTCTGGGTATTTGCTATGTATAATAAAAAAAAAATATCTATCTATGTAATGTATTGTATTAAGTATATCAGTCATCTAGTACCCATAACACAAGCTCTGCTTAGCTTGGGACGAGATGATGCTGTATGGATTGTCTAGCATTACTGAGACTACATATGTTTTGGCATGACAATATCGTGCACACGTTCAGGTGTAACCTCGTTAAAACTGATAAGTCTGTCACAAGACCACACCTACCTAAGTTCACCTGGGTGTTGCTAGACGGCACGGTTGGCTTAATCGCTAAGCGATCGGCTGGTGCGCCGCGTATCGTGGGTTCGATTCTCGCACGGAACAATTATATTTGTATGGCCTACAGGAAGTTGTGCCGAGTTTGGCTGTTCGTGTATGTGAGTTTAAATGTTTGCAAACGCACCCACGATACAGGAGAAATTCCTAGTCTTAATATATATTAATTACGTGTCACGTTGTTTGTCCGCTATGGACTCCTAAACTACTGAACCAATTTTAATAAAATGTTACACACAGTGTGTGTTTTGGTCAAACTGAAAAGATAGGATAGTTTTTATTTCGATTATTGACCTTAATATTTTTTTAATTTAAAATTAAATGATTTCTTAAAATAAGTTACATACATTTTCGAATAGATGGCAGTGTAAATTAACTTTTGAGGCGGTACGACGTTCGCCGGGACAGCTAGTACTTATATATTTTTAATGTATTTCTTGTTACTCGTTTTTTTATGTTTTCTATGTTTAGTATTGTGTCGTTGTGTGCCTGAGCCTGTGCTGAATAAATGTTTTTTCTTTCTTTCTTCTTTCTAATTAATCATATGATTGCCTAACCAACTCCAGATCCAGGTCCTTTATGGTCTTAAAATTGGCGTTCAGTATGACTTCTTAAGTTCTGGGTTGAGCTCACCGGTTACGACAACTGCGTTCACTGTTTTGGTCCAATCAAATCTGTTTGGTTCTTTTCTTCAAATATCATCTCAGACTCTAATCTTCATGATCTTCATATGATCGATTTGAATATGATACTTAATGTCTGGACCTTAAAAGAGACCTCAGAGTCCGTTTCGGTGTTTTTTTATTAGACGGCTATCTGGATGTTTCATTTCAATTTGACGTGTAATCATTTTTGGGGTGCTTTCCAATTTCTAGAAATAAGTTATACACTCACCTTAATGGTGATGTTCTTCAAAAAGGTCAGGTGCGTAGATAATACTCGTGAAAGATAAAGTTTTTTTTTTTTTCTTTCTTTGGTTCACCTGTGTTGTGAACACAAAACTATTTACTTTATTTAAATCTACTTCAAATACTCGTAGCTGAATTCCCCAACGGTTTTAAACTACATATTTAGAGGTACGAGTAGCAACAAATTTCTATTTAACTTAGGTTAACTAAAAAATAAACCTGAAATGTGCTCATGTAATTAAATTTACAAGTTAATTAAAGCAAGTTAACTAGCAACAGTAAATTAAAGTTTGACTTGAGGAGTGTTCGTCCTGGGGAAAATAAGTTGTAAAATAAAAGTTGGATTCTAGTTAGGTAAGTACATTTTATAAAGTGTGCAATGCATGTTCTGCGTTTTAATATTTAAGGGCTTTTTTGATTACCTTCACGTTTGTTTGGAGAATACCTATTTTTGGTATCTGTAGAAGTGTCTGTTTTTGATGTCAAAATAACAGTTTTTTTTTACTGAAATCATATGAATGTACACCAAAAACCAATAAAAAAAAATTGCCTGTTTGTTCCGGCCAATCTCCGAAACGGCTGAACCAATTTGACAGGAATGCGTTTTCTGTGCGTATGTCGCAAACAACGTACGAACGCGCACTCCCGCGCTACGCTGCGTGACGCGGTGCAGTGTGCCAATCGCCTAGTAGTTATTTTGTCCTCCATGGACCCTTGCCATGTAATCCTAACTCACCATTGCCAGTGATATATGTTCACCATCATAAAATTCACATTGACGCCATTGTAAAGCACGATGCTTTGTCGCGGGTCTTCAGTGGAAAATAAATGAGTTCCCTCTCATATTCCATTATGTAAGTACGTCGGAGTCGTATCGCGTGACAATAGGTACCCTGTGAATGTTGGGAGGAATATTTTCACGGCGCCTATCGCAAAGTAGATAGACAGAGAAGGTCTACTCCGAACAATGCGTGATAGCAAACTCGACAGCGTGCTAACATGCGGTGACCTTCATTGGTATAATTAGAAAGAAGAATTCGGCTCTCAGGTTTGAAGTGTAAAAAATGGTCCTTATGTAAGCCTTAAAAAAACCGACATAGAACGAGTCAGACTCGCCCACCGAGGGCTTCGTGCCTTGGTAGGAAAAATACATTTCCATTAGCATTCGATAGCATTAGTAGTTCCTAAAATAAACAGCTGTGAAAGGCGAACAAACAGACGACAGAGAAACTTGCACCACAAGGGTTTCCTTTTTACCATTTTGATTCGGAGCCCTTATTAGCCACAACACAAATAAATTAGGTATACACCAGTAATCTTATACCTTTAAACGATCAATTCTTGTTTGTATATATATAAAACTCGAAAACGGCACGCGGCGTGGCTTGGCAGCGGTGTATCTCGGAAACGGCTCCAACGATTTACATGAAATTTTATTTTAGTTTTTTTCGATTTACATGAAATTTTAGTGTCCGGGTTTCGCGGGCAATAAATCGATCTAGCTAGGTTTCATTATTAGAAAACGTCGTTTTATCCTAGCAAAGCTCGATTATCCAGGTACTGATCCCTATAACATGATCAGACCTAAAAAGGCAGCTAAAATATGTTTTTTTCTTTTTTATCATAACGAATAATTTAGGTCTTCTAATTTTCTTGCTGAGTGCCACAATTACTATAGTTAAACCAACAGTGATATATATTTTACCAACGAGTACAGTACTGTCTGTGAAATACGCCCCCTAGTGACTAATGACACTCGTTTCATATGATTATCTTTTGCGTGACTGTCTGGGATTCATTGTTACATAATTTCATATAAGTAAGTAAACGGTAAGTCTGGTCATAAAAAAGTAGACAATACTTAGCCTTAAAATAGTATTTTTATTAAGTACTGAGCTGGATGTGCGCTTTCCCACAGTGTTTAAATATAGACTGGATATATACACATAGTTGTTGTTATTTGAAGTTGGATAGAAGTGGCTAAGAAAGGTTTTACAGAGTGCGACGTTCCCAACGACGATGTCCAAAATAAAGTGAAGGAAATAGAAAGAGTATAGTTAAAGTTGCACCTAATGAGATATTATGAGAAGATGGATAGAAGTTGCTAAGAAAGGTTTTACAGAGTGCGAAGTTCCCAACGACGATGTCCAAAATGGAGTGAAGGAAAGAGAAAGAGTAGAGTTAAAGTTGCACCTAATGAGATATTATGAGAAGTTGGATAGAAGTGGCTAAGAAAGGTTTTACAGAGTGCGATGTTCCCAACGACGATGTCCAAAATAAAGTGAAGGAAATAGAAAGAGTATAGTTAAAGTTGCACCTAATGAGATATTTGCCGGTGTAGACAGTAGAAAGACCAAGGAAAACCGACCCTAGGCAAAACTTAAATAGCGAGACAGAGATACACACATAGATTTACCCACGCAACATAGTAACCAATTTTAATCTCACAATTGTTGGTCTCCCTTATCTTAGTGTGATTGGTTACAGAAACAGACACCTACTCCTGTACCACGTTACAATCAGTGTTACTTGCATCGTTTATTGTTATCGTATACAATAGGCTATTCTTGGAAGCTTTGGTTATTTTATCTTCAATCGCAATAGGTACGGTACCCAAAACTAAAGGTAATAAAAAACAGACGCCAGCACATCAAGCTATCTCAAACTGTGAAATTTTCCCAATTGAACATGAATCTTATTCTTTTGTTGTAAAGTTGAAATATAATCAAATTAATTCGACTGATTGGGTTAGCTTGATATGCTGGCGTCTGTACATCTTGATTTATTTTTAGATACTAAATACCTACAAGTGTAAATCCCACATTCATAAAGCAACTTTGTTCCGTACAAAGATGTCGCTCAACATTTAATTAAAATCTTTGTTCCAACGGAAATCCATTTCCTTTTGCCCGTGTTGCCAACTGAGAAAATATTAATTGAATCCCGTTAAGCGGGTTGCAATAAAACATAACATACGTGTGCAGTCGCTGGGAGCACCTTGTGGGGTGGTGCACCTCGTAAAACGGGTTTTAAAAGCGTGCACCAAGTTTTTAAACGACCCTCCCGTCTGCTCCTCCGTTCCGTTTGAATTATTTCTGATGTACCGACGCCAGCACATCAAGCTACCCGAATCTTTCAAATTTATTTGAAAGTTTTTCTACTTTACTATACGAGAATAAGGTTCATGTTCATTTAGGAAAATTTGTCAGTTCGGGATAGCTTTATGTGTTGGCGTCTGTACGAACTATGTACGAATAGAGAGTTTGAAATATTTCCGACTATTCGTTACGGAAAAACAAATGGTTGAAGTCGAAATGCTTTTTCGTTTCCAAGAGAGTTCTTTGTAAAAAATACGTAGAGAATTTCGTTTCGATAAATCGCTTTCCGTAAAATTTGAGGTTCGTTTCTCATTCAAAAGCACTTGGCTGTATGATAGCTTTTGACTGGTTATTCGTTCATTTATGAATTTAAGCTCGTGTAGGCAGTCAATTCTTTATTTCAGATTAGTTAACAAACCGTGCGACTAGACCAATGTACAGATGAGAAACTTTAATATTTTCCCAATTGGACATAAACCTTATTTCTTTTGCGATAAAGTTGAAATACTATCCACTAAATTTGACACATTGGGTAAGTTTAATATGCTCTGTACGTTTCGGGTAAGGATCTTCTTGTTAGCGCCTTTTAACTCAACAAACATAAAAGCGTAAGTAGCACTCAGAAAATAATACTTTTCATAAAATAAAACTTGTTCATTCGGGTCAAAGTAGAAGCTGTCATCAAATAATATAAAAAGTGCACTTTTCACTTAAAATATTGTCAGAAAATTGCAGACACCGCTATGTCATTTAAAAACTGCAACGTTCTAGATATTTTTCATTTCATTCCAGCTTTTTAAAGTTTCAAATAAAACTGGGCTAAATGGGGTTTAAAGATTCGTCTAAACTGACAAAGCAATCCATAAACTCCGGTAATTTCCTAGTATCGGATTATTTAATACTAGCTTCCGCCCGCGGCTTCGCTCGCGTGGTTTGTTGATAAAAAAAGTACCCTATGTCCTTTCCCGGGGTGCACTCTATCTCTCTGCCAAATTTTATGGAAATCCGTTCTGTGGTTTAGGCGTGAAAGACGGACAAACAGACACACACACTTTCCCATTTATAGTATTACTATGGATTAAACAACGTTAAGTAATCTGAAATCAGTCATCTTTGTTTGTCGTCGAAATCCTCTTGTTCCGCTCCGTGGTTTACCGAATAAAGTAAAATAATAGCATATCTTTCGTCAAAGAGAATAAGTGTTTTTGTTCGATTTTTATTTAATTTATCCGTTCGAAAGGTTGTATTATCTTTTATCCTGGAGAACGTTTGCTTACTTAACAACTAAAGGATCGTCGGCGGGTGTTAGTACTCTAGAGAATTGGAGAAAACCTTTCTCGAAAATGGGACCTATCTGCCATAATAGTATCAATCCAGGGTTTTCACGGTAACCTGAACGAACAAACTGTAAGGGAACATACAATCCCATACAATCTATATTATTTCACTTTTATGATAAGACTAGCTGACTCGGCAAACGTAGTTTTGCCATTTTAAGCCATAAAAAAAATGTTTGGGGTGGACCTCCCTTATTTATTATGATAAATAGATTTTGGCCAATTCTCAGACCTGCCCGATATGCACACAAAATTTCATACAAATCGGTCCAACCGTTTCGGAGGAGTTTGGTAAGAAACATTGCGACACGAGAATTTTATATATTAGATATTCTTAGACATCACTGATATTGGTGAAGGGAAAATAAATAGTCTGAAATTACCAAAACCCCTTGAGCAAGCGTGGTGTTTAATGCTCATGTCTTCTCTATATGAGAAGGGGTTTTGCCCTGCTGTGGGACAGTATAGGCTGGTATTATTATTATATAGACGTTGTATTTAGTTAGGTATATATGCGGTCGCATTAAAGAAGCTCACTCAAGACTCAACGCATAACTTAAAAGTAGTTTCGACCAATCAAATGGCTTTTAAAGAGTTTTACCAATGCTGGAGTATTAAGTGAGGTTTTTGACCTGAGATTGCCTTCCAAAGTAACTATTTCATGTTGAAGTTCAAAGAAAATTCCTCTAATGGTATTCTTACGTAAACGACTTATTGATTTAGTCGTTTAGTTGTTGATGTCAAATCAAGACCGAAGCTTCTTGAATAAGTTTTATACTTAAATGTTTTCTGATTTAAAACTTTTATAATGTAAGACTGCCTCGTCTGTCTAGTGGTTGCAAACGCTACTGCTGAGCATGAGGTCCTGGGTTTGATTCCTAGGTCGGATAAAGTGTTATTGGGTTTTCCATTTGGAATTTCATATGAATGGCAATGGAGCTGACCTCTATTACAATATGGTACTTAAAATAGTGGCGAAATGTGGCTGTACTACAGACACACCTCTGCCTAACCCTTCGGGGATTACAAGCGTGATGGTATGTGTTATGTAAGAATGTGTTACGTCACACAAATGTCCCAAAAGGTCGAAGTCATGTCGATAATATGACAATGTATTAGATCAATACCAATACGGTAACTATCGGCAAAATTCAAAGAAACAGTCATTTCCAGAACTTTAGACACATAGGTACATTGGATAGATTTGTCACCAACACTAACTAGGTCACTCGCTGCACAGCTTAGGGTTCTCTAGTTAAATATAGTGTCCTAATTATAAATTAGACTATTGGATGTTTGCATGGTCCGATTCCGATGTTCGACTGGTAGATATACCTGTTTGTGCTGATGGAAAGACTTCATGAGTAATGTCTGGAGTTCTGGTGTCTGGATGTTAGATCCTACTTCCTACTTATATTAGTACCTGGATGAACGACCTTTGCTCGGATAAAACGACGTTTTCCAAAAATGAAACCTAGCTAGATCGATTTATGGCCCCCGAAGCCACTGCATACTAAATTTCATGAAAATCGTTGGCGCCGTTTCCGAGATTCAGATTATATATATATGTACATATGTATATACAAGAATTGCTCGTTTAAAGGTATAAGATAAAAGTGAACGATGCCCAGCCAAGTGAGCTGTCAGTGTTACACAGCTTAAGTAGTAAAGTAATATATTAGGTCTTTACCTATGAAATTGCCGTTCTGCAGTACTGGCCATTTCAAATCAAAATATTTTTTGTTTGGCTAAGAATTCTAATTTCAAATTAATTTTATTTTAAAAACATGGATTTTTTTTTCCAAAAGTAGTCATTTGTTTATTGATTAGTGTTACATTTTCATCGCATTTAAATCTTTTTCGTCATCATGGATACGTTAAAAATTCGAGTAATTATGGAATATGAGTACCGTCGTGGCAGCAACGCGGCACAAGCGGCACGCAACATCAACGACGTTTACGGAGCTAACACTACAAACCAACGCACTACCTGTTATTGGTTTGCTCGCTTCCGTTCTGGAAATTTCGACCTGAAAAATGAACCTCGCGGTCGTCCGAAGACTTTGGTCGACAATGACGAATTAAAGGCGATTGTGGAAGCTGATGATACACAATCTACGGCTGAATTAGCAGCAGCTTTCGACGTTAGCGTCAAAACAATATTGGTCCATTTGCGTCAAATTGGCAAGGTAAAAAAGCTTGACAAATGGGTGCCCCACGAACTCAATGATCGCCAGCGCGAAGTACGCGTCGAGACGTGCCTTGCACTGCTCAACAGACACACAAATGAAGGAATTTTGAACCGCATTGTTACCTGCGATGAAAAATGGATTCTGTTTGATAACCGCAAGCGCTCAGCAAGTTGGTTGGATCCTGGTTCAGCACCTAAACAATGCCCTAAACGAAAACTTACCCCAAGAAAAGTGATGGTCACTGTTTGGTGGTCTAGCGCCGGTGTGATTCAACACAGCTTCTTACCAAACGGGGTGAGCATTACTGCAGATGTGTACTGTGAAGAATTGAACACAATGATGGAGAAGCTGGCACATCTCCAACCAGCATTGGTCAATCGCTCGTTTCCGCTGCTCCTGCACGACAACGCGCGACCTCATACTGCACAGCAGACGGTCTCCAAGTTGCAAGAACTGGGGTTGGAAGCTCTCCGTCATCCGCCCTACTCATCAGACCTTGCGCCTACAGACTACTACTTTTTCCAGAATTTTGATAACTTCTTGGCGGGAAAAAAATTCAATACCCGAGAGGCAGTACAAAATGCCTTTGAAGAATTTGTTGCCTCCCGTCCAGCTGATTTCTTTAAGAAGGGCATCAATAAACTGCCACTGCGTTGGCAAAGATGCATTGATTGCATGGGTGATTACTTCGATTAATACAAATAAAAAATACATGAAAAAAAATCATTTAAATTTTTTCATACAAAACGGCAATTTCATAGGTAAAGACCTATTATATACATACATAAATGAATGCCTGTTTCTCTTGGTCAAGCTATAACTTGAATATGACTTTATCGATTTAATAAACAAATAAAAATAAATAAATAAATATTGCTGGACAATCCACACAGCCTCATCTAGCCCCAAGGTAAGCAGAGCTTGTGTTATGGGTACTAGATGACTGATATACTTAATACAATACATTACATATATAGATATTTTTATTATACATAGGAAATACCCAGAACACCCGGAACAAATATTTGTAGATCGTACAAACATTTGTCCCAAGGCGGGAATCGAACCCGCAACCTCTTGCGTCGCAGGCGGACCTTCGCCCGCCGCGCCACATCGTTCGTCAAATTTCATTTAATTAATCTTTTTATATGTTTTCTCATACATTTTAGAAAGTTCTTGCAGATTTTTTTTTAAGGCTATTGCTAGTACAGGAAATTTCAAAAAACAATACGACTATTTTTACTTCTCGCGGTTGTTACAAGTAAATCTCTACCGCGGGTAGCACCGCGGGCCGCAACTAGTAATCTATGCAAATATTATAAAGAGGTAAAATTTGTTTGTAAGTTTGTATGTAGGGGGTAATCTCTACTTACTTTGACGATCTATGTGGCGCAGCTGGCAAAGCTCCGCCTGCGACGCAGGAGGTTGCGGGTTCGATTCCCGCCTTGGGACAAATGTTTGTATGATCTACAAACATTTGTTCCGGGTGTTCTGGGTATATTATTATTATATATTTAATAATATACCCATAACTTGCTTAGCTTGGGGCTAGATGATGCTGTGTGGATTGTCCAGCATTATTTATTTATTTATCTCTGGACCGAGTGATCCAATTATTTTTCATTTTCACTGGTAGGAAGCTACGTTATTCCTGAGTGTTACAAGCTATTATTATTTTGAAATCTACGCTTTAGGGGGGGGTGGAGGGGATGTTAAAGTTCGCAGGGAAAAGTACGAAATCCACGCGGACGAAGTCGCGGGTGACGTGCTTGTATAATATAAAATTATATGAAAATGAAAAGAAAATGTTATTAGGGAATCTCGGTTCTCGATAATGATTGTAATAATACAATTCTTTGTCAAACTCTAGCTGGGTGACACTGACAACTGACAGGTGGCACTCATCATCTGCCTAGCCTTTTCCCAACTATGTTGGGGTCGGCTACCAGTCTAACCGGATGCAGCTGAATACCAGTATTTTAAATGGAGCCAGTGCCTATCTGACCTCCACAACCCAGTTACTGGGCAACACGATACCCCTTGGTAAGACTGGTTGTCAGACTTTCAGGTTTCTGACTACCCGTACCGGCTGTCAAAGATCTACAAATGACAACCGGGACCAAGGGCTTAACGTGCTTTCCGAGGCACGGAGGAGTCTCGATATGTTACGAATGGTCACCCATCCACAGACTGACCTCGGCAAGCGTAGCTTAACCTTCGGACACTCACGGGAAGATTTTTACGGATTAATCTTGGTTGTTCTAAGTTCTAACTTTTTCTCAAACATCTTAATTACAATATAGTAGGTGGTGAGAACGAGCTCTCTTCATTATCGTAGTCATTAGATACTCGTGACAAGTTCGCGGAGAGGGCCGCCGGTGGCGACACTTGATGCAAATTTAACTACCCGACCGACGGCCAGGCTTAATTGAACAAGCTTGTTCTTGTATACACATATTGTCGCTTAAATAATACGGTGTAACAAGCAAAACGGTTCAAATACTTGTTTCTGCCATGTAATTTACAGAATGCTGAATTTTGTTAATTAAATATTTTAGTAGCTGTGTCCCACCGTTGCACCCATTCCTAGGGGTCGCAGCGTGATGTAAAATAGTCTATAACTATTCTCATGAATTGTGCTATCATATGCTAAAATAATTTTCGAACCTATTGGTAGTTAGTTTAGCTCTTTTATACCATGTAAAATAATGTAAAACACAGAACAAACATTCATAAATCAAATGTACAGTAATAATAATTGGCGGTCTTATCACACAGGGCGATATCTAACAGACAACCTTTGGATGGACTAAAAGAACGGAGATAGAATTTGAGTTATCATTGTACACAAAAGTTAAAGATATAATATAATAATATTACAAAGACGTAATAATGCAGATCATAGCTCTACAATAAGTGTCAGTGTGTCATATATTATTAAACTATAAATATCATAGCATACTAATAAATATCAAATACAGTGCAACCTCGATATAACAAATCGGAAGGGAACAAGTAAATATTCGTTATATCAAGTAATTCGTTGAACTGAGGTTTGTTATGTTGAGGTTAGGTTGGTCTAAAATTCGTTATAAAGAGGTAAAAAAATAGATTTTCGTTCACCTTTTACGTTTCTGAGCCATTTCAACTTGAATCTTTACCAATAGTGACGAGCAGCAGTGTTTACATTACTTTCCATCAAACAACAATGATTGTTTTACGAACAAAAGCGTGTCGAAACCTGTCGCGACATGAATCACATACTATGAGATTAAGAGTCATACATTGGTGGGAACTTTATATAAAGGTTTTGGATTGACAATATTCGTTAATTAGAGGTATTTATACTTTTTCTTGATAGTTGAAAATTCGTTATAAAGAGGTTGTTCGCAAAAAATGTTCGCAATGTAAAGGTATATTTTACATTGACTCTTATGGACAATTCAAGGGGATTACGAAGAATTTGTTAAATCGAGGAAGTCGTTATATTGAGGTACGTTATATTAAGGTTGCACTGTATATCGTCGGTAACTAGAAGAAATACTAGGGTGAGAGTTGCATTTCTTTTCACAGGAGATTTTCTTCTCCGTTCCTTCACCAGGCAGTATTTGCACGTCTTAAGATGAGTATGGGTAATACATTACCTAAACGAACTGCTACCTAACGCGTTGCTTAATTTTGTACCCAGGCTGCAAGTTGCAACTTACAGGCCATTAGCATTTACTGAAGCGAAAATTTCCACATTCCACCCACCTCTTCCTTCCTACATCTTTGCAGACTTAATGAAGACTCGCTCCATTAATGCTGAAATCGACCCAAAAGGTTCCATTGAACAAAGTTCATTTTAATTTAGCTTTGACCCCTCATAGTAATTTATGATGGAAAAATTCTCAGCTGAAACTCTGCTCAGAGATATTATAATGTCTTGCCTTAACATTGTTAATGTAAAATATTGCAGTTAGTTATATTAAAGCTAAGCGGATTTCTGAGGGATTATGGGATTATTTAATTAATTACTTCCCTGTCTTTTCAAGTCAAGGTCTACACTGTGGTGAGTCATATTGTTTTATGTGTGAAGTTGTGAAGTAGGTCACACGGAACCGATGTTGAAAATTTAACTAACTTCTGATTTATTTGATTATTGTTTTTGGAATATCGGAAGCCATTGTTGAATCGGAATTTAAATCTGTAGTGCTATTTTGAAAATCTCCCTGTGACATCGGTGAGGTGAACTATAAATTATTAAGTTGTTAATTGTTATTGTTGTTTAAGTCCGACTCTGTACATTTGTGTGCTTAAAAAGTATTAAATTTAATAAATAATTAAATACAGCTGTCAGTGTCACCCACCAGATTGAAAAAGAATTACATTATTACAATCATAATTGAGAATCGAGATTATTTTTTTTGTACGCTAATGTTATTATTGTTAGTAATTTAATATTATTAGAAAGCTAGTATTTAAGTGTCTTAACAATATTACTAAAGCTGAATAAGACTGACAGCTTAAGTTTCCACAATTATTTCAGAATCGAATGCCTGAACACGGTTGATAGGTTTTGTGGTATTCTATTTGGATCTGATTACCATTTAACCTTGAGACTTGACGGTATTATTGTGTCAGGTTAGCGAAGCTGAAACTCTCTCCTAATGCAGAAAATCGATACCTTATAAGATGTACTCACTTAGAATATTTGATCATACGTGGTTTTGCCAAACGTAACGGTAGGTAAGGAGCTTTTCGTTGGGTGGTACAGTCAAAGAATGATAAAGTAAGCTTTATTTTTTATTTTATTTTATTTTATTTATTAGGTCTACCAACAATTGTATACACTTATCTTCTTACAAAACTAAACATGAATTAAAACTTTACACAGTGCAACAATTACTTATAGGTAAACACCACATGACAAAAAAAAAAAAACAGTAATAAAGATATTGTTAGTTAAAAACTATGACTTAACTTAAGTTAAAACTATCAATAAAATAAGACTAAGTACGTTTTGTTGCCATAACTAAAAACACAGTACAAAAACTTTTACAGTAACTCTGACAAATAGTTTAGAAATTTAAATTTTTGCGTATTCAGAGAATCAAAGTGGAAATCAACCTTGTCACTGCAGCTATTCAAAACCCTACAAAACCTAGCACATGGGGAGTTGGAACCCAGCACCGTTCTTCTCATTGGAGGACAAAGCGGAGTAATTGGTTTGCGCGGAATCCTTGAAGGAGCACGAAACTTAATGAGTGCGAGCAGCGGCGGAGAGTCGATGTTTCCCTTCAAGATTTTACTAGCAAACATTGCGTCGTTAAGACATCTTCTCTCTTCCAAGGAGTGCATGTTAAAGAATTTTAATCTTTTTTTATACGAACGCATTTCCCTAGATTTACCCACAGAAAAAGCCAGATGCCAAACGAAGCGTTTTTGGACGCGTTCTAGACGCAAACTACTTGTAGCGTAGTGTGGCCGCCACACCACACTGCAGTACTCCAATATGTTACGTACCAAACTCTGATAAAGTAAGATTTTAGTTTTAATTTGCCGAAAACTTTTACTTTGTCTTATGACGAAACCCATCATCCTGGACGCTTTTTTAGAAATATGATCCAAGTGTGGTGCGAAGGTTAGTTTTTGATCAAAAATAACACCAAGGTCACGTATAGTGTCCACTTCACTAACCATGTCATCATTTATATAATACGCTGTCTTGAGTGGATTATTTTTCCGTGTATATTTAACGTGGTGACATTTCTTTGAGTTCAAAAACATTTCATTATTTTTACACCATAGAATAAGACTGTTAAGGTCCTTCTGTAACAGTAAGGAGTCATTGTTAGATTCGACAATTCTATGAAACTTCAAATCGTCCGCATACATGAAGATTTCAGAGTGCTGTAAACAGTTGGGAATGTCATTAATAAAATAATTGAACAATATTGGCCCTAGATGAGAGCCTTGTGGGACTCCAGATGAGATATTATATACATTAGATTGATAACCGTTTACCACAACAAAAAAAGATCTATCTTTCAAGTATGAAATCACCCATTCAAGCAAACCACCAGTGATACCATAAGCGCGTAACTTATATGATAGGATTTTGTGGGAAACTTTATCAAAGGCCTTGCTGAAGTCAGTATAGATGACGTCGGCTTGGTGGCCAGCGTCAATAGCGTCAATCAGAAGTTCCGTGAAACGGGCTAGATTAGAGCTTGTGGATCGTGACCCAACAAAACCGTGCTGATGATCGCTAATGAATAATTTTAGATGGTTTTGGAAATACGGGCAGAGCAGTGACTCAAATATTTTTGCAAATGCTGAAAGGATTGAGATAGGCCTGTAGTTAGTTATGTCGTCGTTGTTATCTGACTTATGTATCGGTACCACCTTGGCAATTTTCCATTTTAGAGGGAATACACCAGTAGATAAGGATTTACTAAATATAAGATTAAGAGGGCATACTAACTCCTCCGAGCAAGATGTAATAAATATCGGCGGTATGCCATCAGAGCCAGCCCCTTTGCTATTATCCAAACTTTTAAGTTTATTAAGTAATGTCTCACTGCTAATTGTTGGACTTGTTAAACATAAACTACTATTTTCGATAGATTTTAATATGTTGGTATTAAATACTTTACTCGATTCTTGTTCGGTGCTATAAACAGATAAGAAGTTGGTAGCGAACATCTCACATATTGTTGCACCATCAGATGTGGACATTGTTTCATTTTTCATAGTCAAAGGGTAATTACTAGACCCTCCTCGTTTATTTTTTACATGCGTCCAAAATAATTTAGGGTTGTTTTTTAGTTCATTTTCAAGACCCTCAATATAAACCTTGAAACAAGTAGAAGCCAGTCCGTCGCAACGCTTACCAATTAGTTTTAACTCAATCAAATCCATTGGGTTATTATATTTCTTGTATCGCTTTCTAATGTTATTTTTTAAATTTAACATTTTAATAAGTTTTAAGTTAAACCACTGAGGATATTTACGTTTCTTTGGTACCCTTGAGGGAATAAACTGACGTATAGCGTCGTTAAGCTTCTCGTAGAAAACATCCAACATCTCATTCACATTATCGCTACCCTCAAATAATTTAACCCAATCTATTTGTTTTAAAAAAGTACGAATTTTATCATAATTCGCGGTACGAAAATTAAGTTTTATCCTATCTATCTTTATGTATGCTTGCATCTATAACAAACTACGTTTTGGTAATATTAATTATGAACGAAAATTACGTTTTGAAGTTTTTTTTACATGATAATAGATGAGGTCGCTATAAGGTCTTCTCGCAAAATGAAAAATTATAACAACAACGTAATTTCACCAAGTCGTAATTTTGATATGCTAAGAAAATTGCCTAAGGTGTCATCTATAAAAAATAGTCAGAACAACAAATATTAATTATAAAAAGGTAATGCCAGTGACAATTATGAAGATGAAGCTACTTTCAATTGGCATACACATTAATTTTCCTTGCATTCGGAAGTTTTCTTTAACAGCTGTAAAATATAATAATGTTGCCGCCGAGATTAACGCCGTTTTAAATTTGCTGGACCTTTTATTGCCACCACTGTACATATTACTTTTTGCCGTACTCTCAACAGTCGGCGGTACTTAGTACTAATCATATTATTTATATTCACGGCGCATTACTCTCGGCGCCTGGATGGCGGATAATTCTTCTCGACACGTGTTATCAAATTTCCATTACTTGTACCTCACCTAATATTCCACCTACGTCGTCTTCTCTTAAAAACTTTACCGGACGTGCGGTTCTGTTTTCGTATTTATTACTGTGTGAGGTTCCATTCGATGTAATTTCGACTTTATAACTGTAATACAAGGTCTCTTTTAAAGGGAAAGTTTGTTCGAAAGTCTGAGGTGTCGTTTTGGGAGCTTACTCGGGTCGCGTTATTAGAGTCTTGTCCTTCTTTATTGGAATATATGAGGGGCTCGATGCTTGCCCCCCGCCGCCCCGCGCCCCGCACACGTTCCCTGCCGTTGAGGAGCTGCGGTCTGGTAAGGCCGATGCCTGGCTAGGGATACGTTCTAGGTCCTTCGATTAAGTAATTGCTTCATATTGGTTTTAACCTTCATTATGAATGCCTGAACGCACCGGATTGCCGGCGCCATTATAATCAGTGATTTTGGCTGTTGTCTCACAGATAATTTGGTTAACAAATTAGATTTGGCTATGTTGACAACGTGCCTATAACAATTTTGCTTACCCGTAAGAAATTCAGTATTTGCTATGTAATTGATGTGTCAGTTTAGACGCAAAATGTAGATCAGTTAGGTACTGTTTACAAAACTAAACTAAATTGTCTATTTTCGATGGACTGTTTTGTGTTATTTTATAGGTTTTTTTTATTAAATACTCACATTTTCTCCGAAGCTAGCTTAAAGTTTTATGTCTTTGTGGCGTATACAGTAAACTTTTTTTTTATCAAAATCACTAGGTATCTCTAGCTCATGAAATAACATTAAACATCTTGACGACATAATATGTATTATGTCTTACATTGGCTTGAGTGATATTTTCAAAATGGCGAACCGAAATGTATTCGTTTCGCGTAGCGGTTCGTAGCAGCTTATGTGAAAAGCTGTCGTAGCAACGTAGCGTATACGTAGCTGTGCTACGAGGCGCCTACGCCCGCGGCAAACTGCTTTGTTTCACACGATGTTAATACGCCATGAGATGAAATTATATTTCTGAGCTAAAGAGGATAACAGGAAGGGAGAATATTTACTTAGTTATAGCTTTATAGCGTCTATCAGCACGCGTAGCTTGACCTACTCTATATCTATTATACCAAGAATAGACGTTCGTTCTTTCTTTCGAACTTGTCATCTCGTCTACCCGAGCACAGGACGCCCGGTAGACTGTAGAGAATAGAAAACTTTCAACAATCTGTCATGTTGTCTATTCTTCCGTCGACATAACCCGTTTGTAAGGTAGTCATGCTACGCGTGCTGAAATGGGTGGTCATGTTCAAGGAGTCATCGTACTTATCATTATTTATTTATTTATTTGGTACACCAACAATTGTTTACACAGGTTCTATACTAAGGGTAACATTCGAATGTATGTATGCAATAGTGCAACAATCACTTACAGGCAAACTCCGCATGCATAAAGAAGTTGTACAATTTTTTTTGTAGATGGGTGACCATCGGTTACATATCGCGATCCCTTCGTGCTTCGAAAAGCACGTTAAGCCGTTGCATCCGGCTGTCATTCATAGATTTTTGATCGTGTTGCCCAGTAACTGTCTTGTGGAGGTTGCAGAGGCAGTCGTTCTATGTTGAAAACCGATATTCAGCTGCATCCGATTAGACTGGAATCCGACCCCGAACAGTTTGGCACAGGCTAGGCAGATGATGATGTGTCTATAGGTGACTTTTACCGTGTCGTAAAAAATAGGGTATAATGTGGAACGGAGTGCAAACCTTTGTAATAAGATTATATTTTTTATATATAAATTGTCTATTGATCTATCAATAAAACCTTGCTAGGACTTCCTATGATATTAAAAACAAATGGACAATATATAAATTTGAAATTATTCAATATACTATAAAACACGGAAATTATCAATAACACCTGAATGTAAGAAAACATTATTACTGCGGCCATTAAACCATAGACAATTTCGAGCGGCCATTGTTGTTTATATGATTGGAAAACGACTTCACTCCGACTTCGAATTTCAAAACTACGATCCTTACATAACAAAAGTCCGAACAGAAAGTTCCGTACTTTAAAGGCGCTAACATTTACATTGCATACTTAGTTCGAACACTCCACGCCTCCCTCCTATATTTTATTTACCCTTAATCCGGGTCACGTACGCAGCATGTTGCAGCAACGTGCCGCTAGCAGCTGTAAACCGTTGCAGCAACAATGTTGCACTACATGGCGATTTTCTCATTACATTTTATGGAGTTTTCTTGGCTCTGGGAAGCCTTTAGCCCCTTTTCACGTGGTTGCCGGGTAAATTGTGCCGGTACGTGTGAACGCTTTCATACTTACTTACCCATAGAATTCGCTTCCGGTACCCGGCACCGACTTACAAGGGACGGCGTGAAAAGGCATAAAAAATTACCCCGTTTTAGGTTAAGGCGAGGAGTCTTTAGTTACATGAGCTATTGTTGAAATCTTTCGAGTAAAAAGGTTTGTTCCGAAAAATGTTTAAGCAAGTTGTGTATACAGTATCATTGTTGACCATTGTACAGAACATTTTGTTTCTAATTTTGGCTCACAAAGGTGCTGTATTTTAAAAATATGGCTTCTCTAAGTGCCAGGTTCTGAGTAGAGCTTATTACCATTCCTCCGATATTAAATAGTACGACTGTATACAAAGCAAAAGGAGTATGTAAGGATCGTAGCAGGTGGCGTTCTGTAGTTTCTGCCTACCCCCATGGGAAAAAGGCGTGAGGTTATGTCTGTACGATGTTCAATATTAAACTTACTCGTATTGAAGGTTGTATTAATACGCCTCGACCCAGTACTTACTCGAATAAGGGTAGGTTAAGTAAGTAGGTTTTATCGCTGGGTTTCTGTTTTTGTTTAGCAAAACATAATGTTCTGGATAAACACCCGCTTTGTGAATTGAGAATTTGTAGTTAAAAATTATTTAACCTGGATTTTTAATTAATATGAGCCTGAGATCACAATCGAAATTCATTATTCAAATTAGGATGATAATCAATACTCTTTGAACGTCAAAAATTACATAAGACAGTCCCCCAAAACGCCCACCCTTCACTCTTCCGTTCCTGAAATCGCCGACCCGCCTTGAGCGAGCGTGGTGATTAATTGTCGTGCCTTCTCTCTATGAGAAGTGGCCTGCAGTGGGACAGTAACAGACTGGTATTAATGAACTGTTAAAGTGTTAATATTATTGACATAATATAATATAATGAAACAGAATACTCTTTATTGTACACCATTAAAACTTACATATTACAAATAATAACTTTAAGAGCTACATAACGTGTTACAATGAGCGGCCTTATCGCTAAAGTTATCTCTTACCGACAACCTTTACAACAATAAAATAATATCTAGTATGTTATCCTTGTTACAGATGACACCAGCCTACTAAAGGCGAGTTCTACAAAAAGGTAAGTTCAACCGGCACAAAAAGATTACGTTTAAAAAAGGTTTTAATCTACCCATTGATGTAACGAGCCTTATTTCAAAAGTGCTCTAAATCCTCTTTGGATATCACCGCGGGCCATTATTCCTTTTAGGTGTACTAACTTGATTAATGTTTCATTATTTTGAGTGAAGCCTAAGACTTGTATGGTAATTTTTATGGAAGTTTTTATTGGCGGTTTGATAGTTATTACTTTTATGAGATATCGGTGCTTTTCTGATTTGATTGGACTTCTAAAACTTGAGTACCATCAGTATTTGCATATCTGAAGGCAATGTAGGCTACTTGTGAAATAAGCAAGTACCTAACATAGGTACTTACATACTTATGTTTATCTGATGGCTCCCGGTCCGCGCAGTTACCTCAGGGAACATTTCATCAAAGCAGTAAGCCTATAGATTCAAAATGACTTCCAAGGTATACTTTTTCTTATCTATTTTGAACATAATTCTGTTAAGATTTCACCCCATTTAGTATCCACTCTTGCAAAGGCTTCCGATTTTTTTACTTAATTAATGTCACATAATTGTGTTTGACTGCCTCGTTGGTCTAGTAGGTGCAGGCACTACTACAGAGCATGAGGTCCGGGTGTCGATTCCCTGGCCGGGGAAAGTGTTATTGGGATTTTCCATCTGAAATTTCTCAGTAGCAACACGGAGTCTGGATTTTTGCCCGGTTGATGGCGATATGCTCAACCCCTATTACATAGGACTGACACATTGCTGGCAAACTGTGGCCGCACCTGTGCTTAACCCTTCGGGAAATGCAGGCGCTGTTATAAATTGTAACTCTCCGTTCTTAGTCTGTGACAGACAGTCACTATATTAAGGTAATTCACGCTTGCCACATAATTACGTGTCAGCTAGCTTCTAACCCAGATTATGTTAACGCTGTGTAATAGATTAGTTGGTAACACTGTCAGGTGACGTCACGTTTATTTATGACTGTTATACTCAATTACGACTGTATGATTATGTCACTTAATATATGGACCTACAAACCTGTATTCCCTGAGGGGTCTTTAGACAAAATAGTTCATCATCTTGACAGTATCCAGAGGCGCTATGCCAGAAAGTACCATTGCTGGAAAATAGACTGTAGTGAATAGTAACAAACCCTATGATGAGGATGTTGTAATGTAAGGATTACACAGTCTTATTTACTTGGCACTAGAAAAGCCTAGTGCTTATTATATTAGAATGTCAATCTTCTGGAAAAGACGCTATCTATCAGCGTCAAGACTTTTCCCGATTATGTTATAGTCGGCTTTCAGTCTAACCGGATGCAGGTCCTGCCTATCTAGGACAGATAGGCAGTCGCTCCGTATAATATAATTAAAACCCAGTTACTATACCGTATTACCTAGTAACTAAAGTAGGCCTGGTATCCAGGCTTTCGAGCTTCTTACCCATCACGACTGCCATAAATCTACAAATGACATCCGGGACCAAAGGCTTGAAGTGCTTTCCGAGCCACGTACCGACCTCGCAAGCTTGACTTTCGATCGATACGTGCAGCTGTTTTTATTAAGTTACAAGCCGCTTACTTTTGTTTTTTAAATCTTTATTTAATTTATCGACTTTTATATAAAATACATGGCAGTCCCATCGTACCTTATTACAGCTATAATATAAATAATACTTATTAACCTTTTAGACCAAACGACAACTTAAACAGTAGACTTAAACGAAGACTTACAAATTTAAACAAACTTTTAGCAGCGTCAGACAATGGCATAGATAAAATCTCGTGAAACAATCCTATGGTATTTGTATTTAATTTTAGATTAGTTATTATTTTTTCCCTCTCAATCTGATAGCGGGCAGACACATTCTGTCTACAAATGCACTATGCCTTAGACGCTTACTTGACAAGTCGCTAAAACACCCTAAATTCGACTCAAAAATTGCTTAGAGATCTAGCTACATGTCGTCTAGAAACCTGCAATGCTCATAAAAGCCGAACAGACGTGTGTACTTAGTACTTAGAAGCGCGACAAGTACTAAAGTTACATCTTAATCAAATCCAGACTCCGCAAGGGTTGGTATGTTCAGTACACCGCCATTCCGTGAGTACCTCGTTACGCTGATTACTGAGGCATTATTTGATTACCGCCATTGTTTCAATCACAATGAGAGACAACCCCGTTAATTTGCTTATGTGTGTATAACTGGCAATTGTTTGACGATAATTATATTGGGTTATGATATTGATTGTTTATTGAGGCCCGCACAACAAGCTACCTCAATCTGTTTCCTTGATAGTTTTTTAACTTTATTAGAAAAGAACAAGGTTCATGTTCAATTGGGAAAATTTGTCAGTATTGCTATGGTACGAGCTAAATAATTGGATATGGCATAAACACCTCTAGAATTTGCTATGGCATAAACAGTGGAACCATTAAATTTTAATTATGCTACAATATCTCATAAATTAATAAATTAATTGTATTAAAGGCAATATATCGCTCTTTTATTTCGGGTTTCGTAAGATATTAGAATAGAAAAGAATAGAATACTCTTTATTGTATATCATGAAAACTTACACTTACTTATTAGGAACGGATCTATTGTTGAATTCTTGTCCAATTAAGCTTATTTTTCATTGTTGAACTAAGTAACTCTTAGCTTATTTGTGTAGACTTAAATGATGCTTTTAGAATAAAATCAGCTGTAGTTATGCTATTCGTCATCATCATGCTCTTGCCCTTATTCCAATTAATCTAGGGTCGGCGCAGCATCAGTCGTCCTCTTTCATCTCTATTTACCGCCATCGCAATAGTCCCCTCCTTTACGCCATATCATCTTTCACACAATCCACCCATCTTCTGTCTATTTCTTTTGTTTTCTTCTACTCTAATAATTACCATCCACATTCTTACTCAATACACTCATACTCAAAAGCTTATTCAACGAAGCGGCCATACTTAAATGACTATCGATAATTTCTTTATCATATAAAAAAATTCCTCACCTCACTCTAAATCGACCTCGCCTTCTTCATTGCAGTTTGCAAAGCCTTTTTGTCACCTGATCTTGGTCGTAATTACGGTCTCCGGAGTCAAAGATCAGAACCCTTATAAAGTTAAAGAAACTTTAAAAACGACTGAAGGACGAAAGTACTTGCAAAGATGTACCCGATATGCATACCGAAAAACGAGGTTTTATCGTCTACAATTCTATTATTATTATTATTTTAGCTAGTGTGGGGCAAAGTTAAAAAAATAATTGTAAAATCCGATCAATAATAATACAGTGGAAGACTTTTTGAATGATAACTAAATAACTATACTTTAATCAAAATAAGTGTCGTTATAATGTGCTATCTTAATTAAATGTGTATACAAAATTTCGTGCTTGTACTGTTAACCATAGAGAAGTCCCCTCGTCGGGAGGCCAATCCTAGGAACAGAATCAGGTCATACTTACCATATAAATGCATTGCCCTTGGAACTGAACCAACACGTTAAATTTAAACTTAATCGGATACCGGGAAGTGGGTCAAATTTAACTTGCAAGATTTAATTACAAACAGGCACCGGGACAGGTAAAACTCAATAAAACTCGTATAAATATGAATAGTTCCCGTTAAACTAAAACCCGTTTAATAAATTGATATTGAAAATGAGGCGGCTTTGCTAGCACTCAATTACTTCATTGCCATTCAAAGTCACCCCTATCCCACCCCATTGTCGACTAGAAATCCTATCTCCTTCTACCTGAAGTAACTGTAATAGCTAACGTATTGGTAAATATAGCCTGACGACTAGAATTGCCAACAGAAGTATAAGTATACAATCTGGTGCGTTCATTTTACGGGTAAAACTGAGCAAAATATTTCAAAATAATTCAAATAATCACTTGTTTTCAAAATCACTCGTTTTACCCCCCATTCTATGTATGTCGTAAGGTTTATACGAGTATTCAAAATAGTGTATTTCCCATTGGTCCGGGTCGTCTATCGACTCAGCATCTGCGAGGGACCTTGTTCGTACAACAGTAACTGGGTCAAGGAATTCCTGGTACCCGATGTAGTCCTGCGGTTTATGCTTATATCTATATAAGCTATCTAGCATCGAGTTCGTGGCGATATTGCGTTTGTTACCTAGAATGAGTTATGTGTGTCCTATTTATTTTCGATGTGCAAGGATAACTGTTTTTTTTTTTTTTTTTTATTAAAAACGTTGCCCCACACTAGGAATTTCTCCTGTATCGTGGGTGCGTTTACAAACATTTAAACTCACATACACAAACAGCCAGACCCGGAACAACTACCTATAGGTCATACAAATATTTGTTCCGTGCGGGGATCGAACCCACAACACGCGGCGCAGCAGCCGATGGCTCAATCGTGTTAAAAGCTATATCGTCAGTATGTCATCTGTAGGTGTGACTCCTTTTACCTTTATAAGCAAGTAGCTTCTAAATCTTATGGGGCTCGGCGTTACTTTAGCTTTTTACAAAAAATATTTCACTTATAGGAAAGTGAAATAATTTTTGTAATCAGGTTAGTACTTCCGGAGATTATCTTTTGCGAACATATAAATACTTTTTCTCTTTTTTAACCCCCGACTTAGTAGTGCCTCGTTAGTCAATTGGTAGCAAGCGATGTCCTGGGTTCCGTTTCCAAGTTGGGTAAAGTGGTATTGAGTGTTTCCATCTGGAATTTCTATGTAGCATCCCGGAGTCTGGATTTGTTTGCGATTTGTGGATGCACAATAAGAACATCTCTGTCTTACCGACTTTTACCCGACGGGGAATACAGGCTGGCTATCATATGCCTGAGTAATGAAGATCAGCCTTGTGTCAGCCGCTATACTGCCGGGCTTCCACTAAGCTAAATCAGCTTTGCCTTTGTAGCTCATTTTTCGAGTCTGTGAAGTATTGGTTGGTGGTTTCACTGGCTGCTGTTTCTATCTAGCTGATTGCTCAATATACATATCTTACAAGTCAAAAATCAAATCAAATCGTTAATTTGCGTTAAGTTAGTTGTTACAGAGGAGGAGAAGGTACACTGTATATACGTAACCGCTTCCACTAAGCTAAATCAGCTTTGCCTTTGTAGCTCATTTTTCGAGTCTGTGAAGTATTGGTTGGTGGTTTCACTGGCTGCTGTTTCTATCTAGCTGATTGCTCAATATACATATCTTACAAGTCAAAAATCAAATCAAATCGTTAATTTGCGTTAAGTTAGTTGTTACAGAGGAGGAGAAGGTACACTGTATATACGTAACCGCTTCCACTAAGCTAAATCAGCTTTGCCTTTGTAGCTCATTTTTCGAGTCTGTGAAGTATTGGTTGGTGGTTTCACTGGCTGCTGTTTCTATCTAGCTGATTGCTCAATATACATATCTTACAAGTCAAAAATCAAATCAAATCGTTAATTTGCGTTAAGTTAGTTGTTACAGAGGAGGAGAAGGTACACTGTATATACGTAACCGCTTCCACTAAGCTAAATCAGCTTTGCCTTTATAGCTCATTTTTCGAGTCTGTGAAGTATTCTGTCCTGGATGTTTTCACTGGCTGCTGTTTCTATCTAGCTGATTGCTCAATATACATATCTTACAAGTCAAAAATCAAATCAAATCGTTAATTTGCAAAATACCCGAAAGTTAGTTGTTACAGAGGAGGAGAAGGTACACTGTATATAACCTTATGAGGTGCAAGTGTATATCCTAATTTACGTGTATATAAATTACGTGTCACGTTGTTTGTCCGCTATGGACTCCTAAACTACTGAACCGATTTTAATAAAATTTGGCTTACTGTGTGTGTTTTGGTCAAACTTAAAAGATAGGATAGTTTTTATTTCGATTATGGACCTTAATATTTTTTTTATTGCAAATTCAATGTTTTCCTATACTGAGTTCCGTACATTTCAAACAGATGGCAGTGTAACTTAAATTTTGAGGCGGTACGGTGTTCGCCGGGACAGCTAGTAACTATATATATATTAGACTCAACAAAAAAACGTAGTTATAGAATAGAATTTAAATGTCACAATTATATACTTAAAGTATACTCTAGGAAAGGAGGTAGGCACACATAATGTAATCAATTTGTTGAAAATTGATCATTTTGCCTTTCTTCACTCCTCAATAAAAAAAAACTTAACTTACCCAACCTTACACGCCTTCGTGCGCTCAATATGCCTATTTATTTATAAACCCTGTGAGGGCATAGCAAATGTTGTATCAATTGATTTGAGTCAACTTATACAACATTAATTCTTACTAATTTTCGCTGTGAGGTCGAAATAAGCACGTTTTAGCTTTCTGTACTCCTCAATATAAACTTTAACTATGACAAATCTCATACTCGTGCGTGCGCGCAATATTCTTAAAAAAAGTACTTTTTGAAGTTTTCGCTTCACGTGTTATACACAAACTAATATTTCCAAATTTCAAGTAATTAAATTAAATATTACATTTTATTAAAAAGAGAATGATAGAATAAGAAATGAGTATATAAGAGGAAGTCTGAAAGTGGCGTCTGTGACTGATAAGTTGTGTGGAAATCTGTTGTCATGGTATGGACATGTGATGCGAAGGAATGGGGATCATATTGTGAGGAAAGTTTTGAATATGAATGTGGAGGGTTACAAGATTAGAGGGAGACCAAAGAAACGATGGATGGATTGTGTGAAAGATGATATCATCTTTCACACAATCCATCCATGATCTGAGAAGTCACCTCTAGCCACACGGCTAGGAAGGAGGTGACTTCTAAGATGATGGCAAATAGAAATGTATGGTAGACGAAAACATGCTGCGCCGCCCCTAAATAAATTGAGATTAGGGCAGGAGGATGATGTTGGATTTTCTTAAAAATAGGTAGGTACCAACCTTTCTCTATACATTTTAATTCTACGAACACAATATTAATACCTATATCAATGTCATCATGTAACATTTGACAGTAAACAAATTGGTTATGTAAACTGAAGAATTCTCTTGGAGCGATTTGACCCAAATCCTGTTACAATAAATTAATGCTATGACACATTAATTAGCGTTTACCGAGAGCCTATCTGCCGGGACTAATTGGGTTCGTATTACGTCGTAAGACGGCGCTTGTACACCTGAGTTCTTGAAATATGCACGTTTTTGCCCTTTAACTATTACGCAAGAGAGGATTTTCTTTGAGGTGTAGTAACTGCTTCGTTGGTCTAGTGGTGGCATGCTATGTAGTAAGAATAAAATAATGGGGATGTTGCCTGGTTAAAAAAAGGAACTATATAGTCCGTCAGTCAGATAATAAAAAAATATTGGACACTTCATATTAATAAAAGATGAATGAACTAAAATGGGGAGTGGGGGCTCGCTACGTCACATGTAGGTATAAAATCTACTAAGGTATGACGTCATGCTATGTTTCAACCCAATGTATTGACGTAATCCTGAGTTTTTCTTGAACGCTAACTTTAAAGTTATGTAACACCCCCTCTAGCCCCTGCCATGACTGCATGTTGGGCCTTAATTGCCTTAAAGGCTTGGGCAGAGGTGAACCTGTAGTTGCAATCACATTTGGCCAGTTAGGTATGTTTGAGTTCCTTGTAATAGGGGGCAGCATATCACCATCAACCGGGCACAAATCCAAACTCCAATGAGACGTCTACTAAAATCTCACATAGAAAAATCCAGGGCAATCGACTTATTATGGGAAAGGAAAACATTTTAGATTAAGTAGTACAGTTCTTGGACAGTAGTTTCCAAAGAACCAATATTTTTATCTACATATTTATTATCACGCATCACTATCACCACACATACAACATCACAAAACACATCACACACATCCACACATATCACACACATCTCCTGGATAAAACTTGTACTGTTCCGAACAAACTTTTTCATGTAAGGTCAACAAATGAACTATCTTCTTCCTCCTTCTATTAAACATTATAAACATCAGAAACTAAACCAATAGAGTTCCTGCCTTATTAATTGTATTTACTGGTCGCGTCCGGGCCGGTCCGGTCTGTTTTACGACCGGACCGGCAGCCTCTGGGGATGTAACTTACCGGACCGGTACTTGACTGCTTGAGTTACGGCGCGCCTTTCCGAACGTTTTTATAATATATAAAAGTCTATGCTTGACGATTGGTTCTGTCTTTAGGGAGAATTTGCATAGGTAAAGAGTAGAAATATCTATCCCTAACCCCGCATATACAGCCATGTACACAGGCTAGCACGTCAGGCTACCCCAATCTGTCATATTTCTTTGATAGTTTTTCAACTTTATTACAATAGAATAAGGCTCATGTTAAGTTGGGAAAATTGACGGTTTGCGAGGGAAATGAACAAAGAATGAGGGCGAGCAGGCTGCATTAATTTGTACAAACAAAAGAAATTGAGTGTTCTTCTTTTTCTTGTTTTTACTTGATTTCAACAAGTCTTGAACAAAGTTTGGAAGCCGATGGATAAGGGCAGCGCTGCCGCTGGATCGATTGTTTGGAAATCTTTGGAGAGCCCCATGTTCAGCAGGACGTCTTATGACGATGATGAAAAGTTGTAAAATGATGTTTTTTTATGTAATTATTTTGTTTATTTTGACTTTTTTGACACGTATTCTAAGCTCTGGTAAGTATTCCAATTTTACGAGAATATTGATAGCTAACTCTGGTGCCACATGGACAGATCACTTAAGTTGGTAACCTAAATTATAGCCATTAGACTAACCTTGTTCACGATCTAGGAGATGAATGGATACTGTAAGGATAGGGTATGAAACTTAATTTATTAAGTGAGTCGTAGGAATATACGCGCATAATCTTAAGATGGAAAAAGTAGTAATAAAGAAAGAAGGAAACGATAAATAGGCTATATATGGGTAGAACGCGGAAACTAAAATGACGGCTAATAGAGACATTTGGAAGGAAAAAGAAGCCAAATTGCGCCAACTCCAAATAAATTGGGATCAGTTTGGTGGTTAGCAATGGTAGACGAGGTTGTGGGTTCAAACCTGGGCAAGTACCAATGAGACTTTTTCAATTCATATGTACTTTCCAAGTTTATCTTGAATATCACTGACATCGGTGAAGGAAAACATCGTGAGGAAACCTGGACTTATAATTAATATAAGTCTGAAATCGCCAACCCGTCTTGAGCAAGCGTGGTGATTAATGCTCGTGCCTTCTCTGTATGAGAAGAGGCCTTTGCCCAGCAGTGGGACAGTAATAGGCTGGTACTGGTACTGGTACTGACATCGGTGAAGGAAAAACATCGTGAGGAAACCTGGACTTATATAATTAATATAAGTCTGAAATCGCCAACCCGTCTTGAGCAAGCGTGATGATTAATGCTCGTGCCTTCTCTGTATGAGAAGAGGCCTTTGCCCTGCAGTGGGACAGTAATGGGCTGGTACAATGGTAGACATGAAATATTTATCAATGACATATAATAGTTTAAACTTAGAAAATCACACATTGCTGTTGATCCCAGAGCCAATAATTGGCCTGACCCGGTTTGACCTGGTGTAACTGGGCTGGCCTGTAAAAGCCCGTCTCGGCCCGATGTCCCCTTTCTTTGTCATGATACTAATAAAGTTTTTAACTGTTCAAGTTTTTGTTTAGTTCTTATCTGATGTTACGTTATCTTAAAACGCTTGGTATCTCATGTCCAGGCTGCCTAGTGTGGGACATAGGCAGCTCCCAAAGGGACGTAATCATAGACATATTTAGACTCACGTTTGGAAAAGGGACGTTCAAAATGAAATATTTGGAGACATCATCATCTGCCTAGCTTTTTCCCAACTGTGTTGGGGTCAGCTTCCAGTCTAACCAAATGCAGCTGAATACCAGTATTTTAAATGGATCGACTGCTTAACTGACCTCCACAACCCAGTTATTGGGCAACACGATACCCTTGGTAAGACTGTTTATCAGACTTTCGGGCTTCCTGTAACGACTATCAAAGATCTCCAAATGATAGCCAGGGCCAACGGTTTAATGTGCTTTCCGAGGCACGTAGGAGTCTTGATATGTTACGAACGATTACCCATCCACAGACTGACCTCGACAAGCGTAGCCTTCGATCAACCCGTGCGGCAGTTTCTACTTAGCCACGAGCTCCTGGAGCTAAATCAAAAGCTCCATATTTTAATAAAGCACAAAGTGCGCCATTACCCAGACAAATTGTCATAAGTGAAAGGATACAGGAAGTCTCTAATAATGTTGACAGTTTATGAAACTAGAGATGTAACATAACACAAATATTTGCTATTGGTAGTAAATTGAGCTAAGTGTAACATAATAAACTAAGTATAAATGTTCATATGTCCAGTGGCTAGCACATCAAGCTACCCCAATGTGTCAGATTTCTTTGATTGTTTTTTAACTTTATTGCAAAAGAAATAAGGTTCATGTTCAATTGGGAAAATCTGTCACTTTGGGGTAGCTTGATGTGCTGGCGTCTGTACTTTAACAAGGATGTATAGATAAATCAAGTAGGCATGAACCTAAAATGCACTGCGGATATTACAAATTTTAGACTTTAAAACTGAATTTCCTCCGTAGACAATTCGATTGATTGGGGCAGGAAGCTTGGCGCTCCCGTCTCGATATAGAAAATGTTGCCTGTTGACTGTTGCCTGTCTAACGTATTTATGTTACGAGTATTAGTAATCTTTTTGATTTGATATTTAACTAGTACCTACATATATGAGAGATGTTGTTAGTGGTCAAGAGCCACTGTTAAGGATGAGGTCTTAGTTCTATTAGAAAATTTCTCGACAGCAGCCCCGTGGTCTTGATTAGTGCCCAGTTGAAGGCAATGGGCTCGCCCCCCGCCTATATGGGAGTTAAACATGCCTGGCAAAATGTAGGTGTTATTATAGATGCATCTATGACCCTTCGGGGCATACGAGCCTTATCTCATGATGATCCTAACCACATTTTATATCGCATGCAATCAGCAGGAGTTATAATTTGCTAAGTTTACGGAATTAGGAGTGACTGGGTGACTATGATCGACGACCGTAGTGGCGCGGCGGGCGAAGGTCCGCCTGCGACGCAAGAGGTTGCGGGTTCGATTCCCGCCTTGGGACAAATGTTTGTATGACCTACACATATTTGTTCCGGGTGTTCTGGGTATTTCCTATGTATAATAAAAAATATCTATATATGTAATGTATTGTATTAAGTATATCAGTCATCTAGTACCCATAACACAAGCTCTGCTTAGCTTGGGGCTAAATGATGCTGTGTGGATTGTCCAGCATTATTTATTTTATTTTATTATTTATTTATGATGAAATCCCAATTGAGTCTAGAACAGTTTACGCAATAGAAACCTGACCCTGCTGATCGCATCAATAGGGTAGTGTCCTTAAAAATTCTGTTTGGTCCGATAGTTGGATTACTCAAAAATACTGGACACGTATTTTTTCTTTTGTCACGTATATTGGTATACGGTAAATGACGACGATATAGTGCGTTGAAATTTCGCGTGACGTCACGCCGGGTTACACTATTTACGTAAAACACACGTCACAAGCCCCTTCTCCTGAACTTTGATGTGCATCTTTGCAACTTTTTATTGATTTGAGTAAGTAAAAAATACCTAAGTGTCCAATATTTTTTGGTTGTCTAACTGACGGACGAATTCGAGTTATATTTTTACTTAGGACACATCCCTATTGTACAGGGCAACGGGAACAATATCCTAGCCGTCGCTCTGACGGTAGTTAGGCCATTCCTGCAGCATTGGGAGGTCGTACATACCCATGTGTATAAAGCATGGGGCAGATAAAATGTTATGTATGTAGTGTGACCAGTAGCGAGGCACACATTTTCGTAAGAGGGAAACCGAATCAAAAAGTAGGTACTTATTAGTAATCTTATCAGTTTTTGTTACTTGAATGTTATGATATAGTGTATTATATACTTTTAGTGTAGCTACGTGTAATATTATTTGGTAATAGTAGACACTATTGAATAGGCTATATTTTTCAATGGCGGTAGGATTGCTTTTCCGAACCTCCGAAGGGAGCCTTTAGGAATCGAATTGTATGGACACGTCGCTACTGAGTGTTGGTATATATTTTATTTCTATGTTTCGTGCTGTTACTGTGTAGCCAGAAGTTCGAAACTCTGACAACCAGTCTTAGTTAGTCCAAGGGGTATCGTGTTGAGCAGTAACTGGGTTGTGGCGGTCAGTAAGGCAGTCGCTCCATGTAAAATACCGGTATACAGCTGCATCTGGTTAGACTTTAAGACGACCTCAACAAAGTTGGGAAAAGGCTACGCAGATGATGATGGATATTGTTTATCTTAATCAAACCACTTAAATAACTGTTCATAGATAAAACAATAGACTTCTCTAAGAAGGTCAAAACTATACACACTCATTATGTAAGCTGTAAGCCCTAGATACTTATTTGGAGCACAGCAACGCCCGCTTTCAACTTCATTTCTGTTTCATGGAATTCATATTGCATTTCGTCGTAAGTTCAGTACGTATGCAGACTACCAGGAAATTCTATTAATTCTGAAACTTTTCAAGCGTGCTCAATTAAAAATGTTTAATGTTATATATTATGTTTTTTTTTTACGGATTTGAAGCTTTTAGTCCTGTCGGATGTAGCATGTTTTCAATTTTGATTATGTTTTGAGTTCTGTTGCTATTCTGGCTGTACCCAGGTGTTGAAACTAGGCAACAAACTAAGTAACTCTGTTTCTTATCTGTTTCTATGCCTAACCAATCAAATTCTCTACCATTTATTTCATAACCATGATATTGAGAAAAAACCTCTTTAAATCAGTCACGTCATATACCAGATTACTGATTATTATCAGTGATTTATCTTCTGTATGTCTTCCTCAATCAACTATGATTGTCCCGGATGCTCTCTATAGACGATTCACAGAGGGTGGTCCACTTCATTTGTTGTACATTTCGGAAACATTACCTAAGACTGGGCTTTGTTTGTAGTCTTTTTTTATAGGCACTTCTGTTAATCTCATTTTGTTACAAATAAACATCTTTTCTTTCTTTCGTTAGATAATGAATGACGGTGGTATATCTTCCTAAACCACGGAGTGTTTTCTGTAAAAAGCGAAGCCACTTGAATGTGAAATTGTATCTGAATTTCTAAAAGCATGATTCATAGTTATGTTTGTGCAAACTCGTCGTGTCGTCCATTATGGCGAATTACGTCAGTTTCAAACTTTCAGCCAATTGCTACGTCATGGATGACGTTATGTAGGTATGTGGATGACGACAACGTTTTAGCACAATGTAGCACTTTGGGAAGGCTTGAAACAAATGCCTTCTTCAAAGTTAAGGTGACTTTGCAGGGAAGATGTCTAATCCTAAGTATTGTAAATAAACAGTGGTTGTACCCAGACGCTGGTTTATCTTTTTAATCTGATGGTGCGTCACGGTCGCGACGGCCGGGCGCCATATTGCTCTGAGCAAGTTCTATGAGTGGGCTGCATGTGATACACTTATTATTATAATTAGTCGCGACCCTTTATAACTTTGGTTTTCGCGTGTATTGTAGCTATTTTGGTATTAATGACGTCTTACGTCACTGAAGATATAGATGGTGTTGTTGCGAGTAGCTGTCTTGAATTTGAATGTGAAATAAGGTAGGTACTTTAACGCTTCCAAGTAATATTAGTTGTGCCAAGTTTAAAAAGAAGAAAAATAAAATTCTTGAGCTCGCTTATTTTAATTAATCTACTAATTAAGAAAGAGTAAATTTAGATCGTAAGCCTGCCGAGTGTTGCGTTTACTTTAGGCTTTAGGGACACTCATTTAGGGTACCCTGATTACTAAAAATTGTTGAATCTTTTTACTGATTTACCAAAAATGAATGATAAATTATACAACTCACAGCAAAATACTGTTTGTATAATTGGTCTTTGGTCGTTTAAATTGAGCAATTTACCATTTCATAAAATCCTAATTAAAACCGCTTTTGTGTGGTTATAAAGTCATATATTCACTGGTTGTAATTGTAAATTGTGTGATGACAGTGTGTACGTTCTTTATGACAGTGACGTACTTAAAAACAGTTTACAGTACGTTTTACTTATTAATTGGGTTAGATAAATAGTTCATGGTCGGGTCGAAGAGATTTTCTATTTATTTTATAGCGATCTCGTCCTCGGTCAGCAGTTTACATTTACTTGCTTTATATCCCCTGGGGAGATGAATTCTGTGAGTTTGTGTTTCTACCATAGAACAAGGAATAGCAGCAATATAGGCATAGTCAGAATTTTCACGGACCGTCAATCTCTATGAGTAAACGGTGACGTCACTGACATGCTTGGTTTGTATGGAATATTTTGACACTGCTTTTTTCTAGCAGTGGCTGCTGTTTTGGTGCTTTGTGGTTTTCACGATGGAGTTTTCTAGAAACCAAACTTATCTTACTAATTTACGTTTCTGGTTTGGTAAGCTGCCATAGAAAAGTAAATGAATCCGCGCAAAGTAATGAAAACCTATGTTTTTTTAAATTCCATACGGGTTTAAATTACACCATTTTTCCGAATCACCGACGAAGTTCCCGTAACTGGGATTTGGAAACAGTCCTTTGCTGAGTGACCTCCTTCGAATTCATGATATCCTATGTGTCTAGCACGAGTATTTGTCGTTACCTTAACGTCAATTCGAACGAATTTAAAATTGGAAATACTCGATTCGAATATAATATTTATTCATCTGTAAGACTGTATTCATGTCTATGGGTGATACTAATTGCGCTTGCTTCTGTAGCGACATCTATCTCGCCACATTAGAACTAAATCTGACGTATCCTACATCGCGATATTAAAGTTATCCGAGCGATTGAACATGTACACAAGAACCCGATAAAAACCGTCGTTCCCTCCAGACACAACACTTTTCTATAGTGCATGAGAAACTTTACACACTGTTCCTCATACTCCCGAAATACTAATTGCGCTTGCTTGCCTCATAAATTTAAAACTATAAGCTACGGGATAATTTCATTTTGAATTTTACAATCGTTCGAATTGACGTTAAGTAGACGTCAAGCATTCTCATTTATTCAGCTTAGAATAGAAAAAGTAAGCTAAGTAAGGTTTTATTGTTTCATAACACGATTTTTCTTTACTTACGCAGCAATTAGAGCTTGTAAATCTTGTAACAACGTGAATTAGGTGCTTTCAGCTTATACATATATTACGACATGCTTTTTTTGCAGAAATTGTTTCTAACCGAAAATATTTACTTTGTTAAAAACATTATGGTTTTCATATCTTATTTTTAAAATTTCGTCCTGGAGGAGATGGTGTCGAAATAAAAAATAAAAGCTACGCTTGCCGAGGTCAGTCTGTGGATGGATGACCATTCATTACATATCGAGATTCCTCAGTGCCTCGGAAAGCACATAATGCCGTTGTGACCGGAGTCCGGAGTCCGCAGTTGTCCTTTGTAGATGTTTGACAGTCGTTATGGGTAGTCAGAAACTTGAGTCTGACAACCAGCCTTACCATGGGGTATCGTGTTGCCCAATAACTGGGTAAATAATAAATATGCAGTCGCTCCATGTAAAATACTGGTATTCAGCTGCAACCGGTTAGCTTGGAAGCCGACGACGGGGAAAAGGCTAAGCACATGATGATAAGTTTTATCATTATATGCATTGTTACTTTTTTGCATCAAAAATCCATATCAATTTAACTATAACAATATAATTAAAACTACTTTCCACAGTAGAAGCTGAACATGAAAACATCAAGGTTGACTCTATAATATAATTAAGTGGTACATTCCTTTTTTCTGACCCTAGGGAATGCAAATGTCGAGTAATTCATCAGCATGTGATTGATAGTAGCTAATCCACTATTTTGTCAATCTTATCATCATCATCTGTTTAACCTTTTTCCAACTATTCTGTGGCTGATTTTCAATTTAATCGGATTGAGTTAGTATTTTACACGGAGCTGCCTTTCTGACTTCTACAACCCAGTTACTGGTGTGTCACACTTTTTTTTAAAGCGTTACAAAGATGTAAGAATGGCAACTGTGATCTACTGCCTAACGTGCTTTCCAAGCTTATAGTCTTATATATAAAATTCTCGTGCCTCAATGTTAGTTACCAAACTCCTCCGAAACGGCTGGACCGATTTGTATGAAATTTTGTGTGAATATCGGGTAGGTCTGAGAATCGGCCAACATCTATTTTTCATACCCCTAAATTTTAAGGGTGGTGCACCCCAAACATCTTATATGGCAAAACAATGTTTGCTGGGTCAGCTGGTAATATTATATTTTTCGATCCACGCAGCTTATTAGTTTTTATTTGAAAATGAATATGCTCTAGGCAGATCTTAAAATTGAAACGCATCAAATAGTCGGCCATTTCGTGAAATTACCGTATTTTATGAAATATACTCAGTTACCCGCCATATCTTTTATATATAAATATTTTGCCATGTCATTAATGTTGAGCGCCCATGCAAATGCATATAATGAATATTTGCTTAAAACTTGCATGGTTATTATGTACCATAAGTACATTTTTCTGCATTTACTTTCTCAATGATTACATTATAATACACTTTTCGAAGCAAGAAAATTGTTAACGACCGCGCCGCCATGATGCATCGTATAGACAACACGTCAATATCGCTCTACCAGCGCCGCTAGCGGTGAATTTAGTAACTATTTTGCTTCATGATGTGGTCACCTAAGTGTAATATTTCATAAAATACCGTCAATTCACGAAATGGACGACTACTTCATGACAGTACCAATTCTACGATATGGCCACGATAGAAGATACTGTGGAGGTTCTATGCAAAAACAGACCTTATTGTCAGGCTGGTAGAACATTAGTTCTCAATGGTTTCAACCACTCAAGAAAGATAAGAATAGTTTAGAGGATGAAAGATGTCGCTTGTCTAGGAGAGATTTCTTAATTGTAATATAGTGAAGTAAGATTCGTAACTTAATTAATACAATTAAGTAAATCAGCGAAACCCTATTATTTTACAACAGTAAAATATCCCGGTCTACTATACGTAATAACCCGTTACTCCTATGAATGGAAAATTTGAGTGGGTTATGTAGAAGACTTAATTATTTTCGTAAAAACGGTGTCTCCATAAAGAACCTAGGTAAAGGGTAGTTAATAATAGTCGTCCAGTATTTCCGTAGAAGGATTAGTAATATAAACTGCATTGACGGAACGCTTTCTTTGAAATAGAGTTGCGTGTTCCTAAACTCTGGGGGTTGAGTCAATTGGCCGCGTTGATTGGCGGTCGTTCGCGACACTGTGGCGCCATCGCACTGTCTAAAACATTACTATTGAACTACATTTCTACTACATTTACTGCTCTGTACTCTTTTAATTTGGGACAGCTGTTTTGGTCAGTACGGTCGATTAATGAAGGTTGTCCAAAGTACTTTCCTGTCCAGTGACCTATTTGGGATAAACGTGAACATTCTTAACTAAATAATGTTCGTGGCAAAGGGATATGGTATGCCACTATACAGCCAAGCGTTCCTAAAAATACGTGGTTAGTCAGTGCCAACATGGGAAGGCAAACGATCATAATAGCCCTCCGGCTTCGCTCCGGACACATACCATTAAATAAATTCGCTTTTTTAATGCATAAAGTTGAGTCTCCTAACTGTGGAGAATGCAACTTAATTGAAGATTTATACCATATCATGCATGATGGAGTGTGTCCGGAACGAGCCGGAGAGACAAGATTTGTTGATGGTGTTTAGTAATATGTACGAGACAGGGGTATATAACTGTCCTTGCTGCTCCTACTTAGGAAGCAGCCAGGATGATGTACAGACTCGTTATTATTGGGATTAAACGCAGGGGTAATTTAGGTTAATAAGTAAATTAAATTAGTTATGTTTAGTTTGTACAGTTGATTTGTAACAATGAGAGTGGCACAATCTATGTAGGTTAAACCCTGTTTAAATAAAGAATACAAAAAATAAAAATAACGTATGGTTTCAAAGGACCAGTTCGAGTTGAATGCTCCGTGTGCATGATAGAACTTTTCCATAAAATGAACAATCTCGATCATCCGTTATCCAATCAGTTGCAAGAATAGTCGAGCAACATAATTAATGTATTTCAATAAAAACTTGATGACACCGAGCTGACGTCGAAGGCTGAAAGGAAAACAATTACATTTGTGTTCTTGTTATATAAAAACGAAACATTGCCAATGAACTTGTTATCACATTTAACTATAAATTTATGGAGCTATAAATGTCCTAACGTATGATATCCATTAAGTATTCCGTGCTTAGTTGCGTCCAAGGTGCTTTCAGTACAAACGATATTTTGTAAAATATCTTCGGCTACTTGGTTTATGTAATAGCTGAAATGTCCGAATTCAGTCGTCTGCTGCTAATCATATTAATATTCTTCGTTTAAGCGGAGATGCCCTTGTAGGTTTTGAAATGAATCTTTTTTGTAAATTGATCATCAAATGTGTCTTGGAGGAAAACTTTAGTTTTTGTTTCAGTGTTTTTGTTGTCTTGTATAATATTATTGTCAGGTGTAGTGGTCGCAAGCGCTACTGCTGAGTAAGAGGTCTTGGGTTGGATTGCCAGTACGGGTAAAGTGTTGTTGGTTTTTCCATTAAGAAGAATTGCTCAGTAGCAGCTTGGAGTATGGTTTTGTGCCGGTTGTATGCAATAGGCTCGCCCCCTATTTTTACACGAAAACATAATAAACAAATAAAATAAAAACATACCTGGTAACATACTTAAATAGTATAACTGGTGAAATATTGGTGTACACCTCCACCTATCCGTTTGGAGAATACAGGCGTGATGTTATGTATTTTGTTATCTTTGTTCTCGTCTTCAACACTGGGTGTCTCTGTTACATTATCTTTTGCCTCATTAGTAAGTACAAGAGGTACACAAGTCTCTTCAGACTTTCTTCAAGTTGGTTTTGTCCATCTTAAATTCATAACTTGTAATACCGACTGCAACATTTCGTGAAATATTTGAGTTTTCAGTTGAACAGGCATTAGTATTCTGAAGCTGTTCGACCTATTTCTGGGACCTCAAAAGCAACCGTAGTTGGAAATGAAGCGAATATAAAAGTTCTGGAGTTTCTTGAAGTTACTTATCATTTTGGAACTGTTGACGCTACGTTTTATCTTAAGATATTCAATGTAAAGGTATCGGAAATGGATGTAGATACGACAGGTCCTATCGCATAGGATTGCGATAGGTATGTTATTCAAGCGGTTTGAAACATATGTATAAGCTGAATGTGTGCAATCTTTTTTGATGGAATGTCAAGGGAATATGTTAACTGAAACGGGTTTCCTGCCGTGATGTAATATACGTATTTCTCAGTAGCGGCCCCTAGGCTCGCCCCTTTTACATGGGATTTAAACATAACTGGCGAAATGTGTACTATAGGCACACCTATGCCTAACTCTTCAGGGAATACAAGTAGGTACGTTGTTATGTCAAGGGAAAGGGTTATGTCACGGTTTTCTTGACTTGTCTGTCTTAAAATAAATTCATAAGATAAAAACTCTTTTAAGATTATACAACCTCTTTTAAGATGATACAACCTGAATAACAGAAGTTGTGAATATGTACACACACACACACACACGCACTTCCTTTGTTTGCGTTGTTATTGTCTAGTTTTCCAGAAATAGTGCTAGGAAATCTAATCTTAGATAGCAAACCCATTCTATTTCATTTCTGGTTATTTCAAATTGTTTTATATCAAGGATCTTATAAGTATGTAAAGCAGGAAAGAAGGAAAATAGTGTTTATTTGACGCATACATACCGTGTGACACACGCACACACACGCACACACCCACACACGCACACACACGCACACACACGCACACACACGCACACACACGCACACACACGCACACACACGCACACACACACACACACACATACACAAAATACACACTGACACACGCGCGCACACACCATAAATGAATGGAGTAGAAATGAACCACACCCGTACTGTGATAAAAAAGCAGGTAAGTATTACGTAGTGTAAAATGTACTCAGCGTCATTGGAGAAAGTAAGAAATTATCTCGAAATCGTGAAAATGTTTTCTTCTTTTAACTGAGAGGGGGACCAGAATCCTGTTAAAATAATTGTACCATCATTCTTAGCATTTTACGGTTTGTTTTCACGGGGATGGCGCGGACGTAACTGGGAGATTTTCAACTGATATTTTCTATTACTAAACCCTTTGTGAAATTGCATAACGTCTCGATTTCCTTATTTAGTATTTTTGTTTTTGTTTTATATATTTTACTCTTTGTTTCTGTACTTAAAGTACCAGTGTAAATTCAAAACACTGAAATCAATTTTATATCAAACTTCAACTTACCAATCGAGGTTACATTTCATAAAGTATGAAAACGTGCAAATATTCAATAAAATATAACACAAAGGATACAGTTCGATATTTGCTGCGACGCCAATTCTGGAAACTTCCTTTGTTTGCGTTGTTATTGTCTAGTTTTCCAGAAATAGTGTTAGGAAATCTAATCTTAGATAGCAAACCCATTCTATTTCATTTCTGGTTATTTCAAATTGTTTTATATCAAGGTTCTTATAAGTATGTAAAGTAGGAAAGAAGGAAAATAGTGTTTATTTGACGCATACATACCGTGCATTTGAATAAAATAAAACTTAACACAAGAAATTAACGATACTGTGAGTAAATGTTTTGTAGTACGTGAGTTTTTTAGTTTATAATTATCAAGATAATTTGAATCCATTCAAATTAACTTGATAATTATAAACTATACTCAATAGACACTATACTCATCACAAAAGTCAAACTCATTTCTATTCTAATCATCTTCTCAACTGACTTCTCCAATAAATCTGCAGAATGTTCTAAGCAATAAGAAATGCAACAGCGAAGTGGGCCCGACTTGATTGCTCTGAGACCCTCTGCGTTATTTATTGCATGGTTGATTTAACAGACGTACCTTTCATAACTGTTTCATATCTGTATTGTTGTATGGGTTTATTGGTATCATTGACATAGTTTCTGCCTAGCGTTTTCCCAGCTGTATTGAGGTCAGCTCTAGTCTAACTAAATACATATGCCTGTATTTCACATGGAGCGACTGCGTATCTGACCTTCACACTAGGTAATACGAAACTCTTTAGTAAGACTGGTAGTCAATTTTCAAGCTACTGATTACCCGTAACGATTGTCAAATATCTACAAATAAGAGTCGGAACCAACTTTTCAGGCACGGAGGGTTCTCGATATGTAATGGATGGACCCAACCACGCAATGACCACGGCGAGCGGTGCTTTGCCTTAAAGACCCGCGGGGCTTTCATTACTTAGACGCAAACCAAATATGTATAATTGAAATATTGAGTTTCACAAAAAATCACAGTGATTTTTTGTTGTTCTTTCATGCATCGTATCGTATTTAACCCTTTCGAACCATATCGTAGTATTGTATCTAACTGAAAATATTAATTATGTTCGTGTCAATTCCACTTATGCACCTGGTTCTTCCCAGACGGGAGGAAAAACCCATAGAAGTCACGCTAGGCAATCGCCTAGCGTGACTTCTAACAATAAATCTGTATGAAAGGACCAAAGAGGTTTCTTTGGTCCTTTCATACAGATTTGTTGTTACATCATTGGTCCTTTAATTTGATTTGAAGTGAAGTTGTTTCAAAAGTATAATACGTATTTTGTTGTGATTCGTTAATTAACTTCGAAAAGTTTCGTAATTGGTTCTTGGGCAGCTCTTCGAAGTATGGCGAAATTTCGAGTTTACGCTTGTTTGTCGGTATGGCAACTCTGAATTTCGCAACTTATTGTATTACTGCTTTCTGTTTACTTTGTATTTTCAATTTCTTAAGTAAAGACGGAATGTGAACGGAGCAACGACGAATGAGGCAATGTTTCTTACAGACCGTTTCTTTTCATCATAATTTGTGTAGGTATACCCATGTATTGTTGATAATATATGTATTCAAATAGTTATGTATATGTAAATAGTACACTAAGAAGTACCTGCATATCTTTCTTCCGTCTCTATCACGTCGTAAGAGATCGCTTTTAGCAACAAGCCCGCCCTTTTTAGCACCTCGTGAAGCTCTTAAAGTTGATATTTGTAAGTTTCAATGGTGTACAATAAGAAGTATTCTATTCGATTGTCTTTAAAAACCAGCTTTTCTTCAATTTGGTCATATTCCGTATGTGAGTCAACATAACAAATTATCTGGGAAATGAATAATCCTTTTGTTTCTGACTCTTCATTTTCCTAGACAAATCCCCTCAAAAAGAATACGTAGACAAGTGATGTCGACGGATATAATTTTTTCATGTGAACAGTTCTTGAACGTAGCACTTAATGTTGTAAATATTTCTTGTCGACTGCTCCAGTCTTTGTTCCAAATGAAAAACAATTCTGAGTACAAAAGTATTAATGTGTTCAAAGAGAATATTCTGCCTTCTTTTGGTATTTGGTGAAGGGTGGGCGTTTTGGGGGACTGTCTTATGTAAACGTCTTTGACGTTCAAAAAGTGCTGATTCTCAGCCTAATTTGAATAAATGAATTTTGATTTTTGATTTTGATTTTGATTTTACTGAAGAAACTTGTATTCAAGTCCTTGAGTTGAGTTTCGTTTAGTCTATTCTGAATTGCCACAAAACATACATAAGTACATATGTTTTGTGGCAAGGACATTGGCAAACACACGGCGTTTTTTTTTGCGCGCTGATGACGCCATTCTATGTGCTGCGTTTTAAGCGCGCTGGCTGAATCGCGCGTATGCTAAACGCCCTAAGTTCTTCAATGATCTCCCAAAACATCTATACCAAATTTGCATGTGACGCATAAATAAAACCCAAAAGGTTAAATGATGCTCTTCACACAGAAAAATACCGTCTGAATTCTGAAATTTGAAGTAATTCAAGATGCGTGTGGGGGATACGTGTGGGATGCGAACGTTTGGCTCGATTTATGGACGTTAGCCACGAATTTGTGCCCTTCCCGACCTCTGCCTTCTTTATACCGATCACCTTCGGGATAGCTCGGAAAATGTTTACAATGCTAGTCAACAAAGAGGTTCGAAGAAATGTGTTAATATTTAGTGGTGGCGGATTAGTTTTATTTGTTCAGGCGCCATTTTCTTAGGGTTTGGTTAGAATTGCGTTCTGATAATAAGATGCTGAGTTTATTTGTGCTAGTAGTCTAAATGCTTTAATATAACAGAACTAAGATTCTAATAAATGATAGCTCTCTTTAAAATTAATAGTCAATAGCTCAGCTCCATATAATTTTAATTTCAGTGTGTTTTTCCGTAAATTAATCCAACGAACTTTTAAAATTATCTTTTCAGTGTAGCAAATCAATAATTAAACTAATACTTATGCTTTTTCATGACTACTAAGTTGGCCAGGCATCTCGAATTGAGTTTACAGACGAACATTTTAATTGCCCTCCAGTATAAAGGAACCAACAAACCTAATACTGAAATAGCTAATTAATCAAATTCAATGATTTCTTACACAACTTTAAACGAAATATGACGGTTTACTTATAAATTCACTTGTTCAAAGATCTTAGCTCAGGCGTATTTATAAAAAGTTCAGTAATACATTATTATTTTTATTTATTATTCTTTCATAATAACGACGGCAGACGGTAATATATGTAGCTGTAATGAAAAGGCTCATCTATCATCCCTAACATGTGGTGCCAAGATAATCCACCCAATGCGATCTCTTCGTTGCCGACCCTCCTGGGGTTATTATTATTTCATATTTTTCTAAACACTGTTTAATTGTTATTTTACTCGCACTAGGATTAAGTATATTACGCACTCATATATTTGTATTATAAAATAAAAAAATATAATACTGGCCTGTTACTGACCCACTGCAGGACAAATGCCTCTTCTCATAGACTGAAGGCGAGCATTAATCACCACGCTTGCACAAAGCGGGATGGCGATTTCAGACTTATATTCATTATAAGTCCAAATTTCTTTATGATATTTTCTTAAAAAGATGTCAGAAATGTCTAGAATACGCTCAGAAACTACATATGAATTGGAAAAGCCACAATGGTACTTGCCCGTATTTTAACCCACAATCTCGTGCATGAAAGGCGAGTCCCTAACCACTGGGCCATGACGACATTATCTTTATATTGTTCTCATGTAAGTGTGGAGGAGTGACATGTAAGTAATTTTTTTCATAAAGTTTTAAGGTTATGTTGATACTTGAAATGACTTACTAAGACTGTCATTAAAAATTCCTTGTATTTAGTTGTTGTTAGAGTTTTCTCTTACAATAAGCACAAATGTCAAAACAAATGTGAGTTTTTTTCTGTCTATAACTACACAAACAAGTAGGTTACCAATCTAAGCTACAGGGAACGCTAGAACCCACTCAGTAATTCAACCTTGAAATAACCACTACATTAGACCTTCAAAGCGCCTGTCATCAAGCGAAACTTTCAAGCGATTCCCCCAATCGTTAATAGATTACCATCGGCCGTCACTTGAAGTAATTCGGTAATTAAAATTCCAGGAGATCAGCAATCGAGCTCTGGATCAATGCGGGCGTCGAATTTACATTCGAGGGCCATCAGGTTGATCTCTTGAATACGAGTCTGGACAGTCACCATTGTTGGTCCTTTATTCCCAGTCCCCGCGCAATGTTCCAGTCTTTTGTTCTCCATGGAGTCGGATTAGGAGCAGGCTTAGCCGATTATGCGGTTCGGATAGCTGAACAAAACCTCGGGATTACAGTAACAATGTGGTCTTTGTAGCAGCAGACACATCAAACAATTTTACATTTGCGGTGTATCCGAAATGTCAGCAATAATCCGAAAAAAACAGCTGTGGCGGTAGCTTTGTCAACGTCAAACGTGTTTGAAAAATATGCTATTTTAAAGTTAGCACCTATTCTATACTTACTTTAAAATACTATTTGTTATTGTTGAAAACATCTTCTTGCCTTGAAAACCGGTGCTTTATAGCGCTATGTGGTACTGGAGTCAAGCACCACATGTGCTTATACTATACTAAGTGTGTCCACCAGCTGGACACACTTAGTATAAACATCAATCGCGGATCAAAGGACCAAATTTAAAACAAGAGTTAAATGAACTAAACCGCGTCCAGACGCTTGCCTTTCGGAATCTCTTGGAATCTATTCTAATGTATGCTAAATAAAAACGCCGCTAACAGATGTCACGTATCAGTTATCTCCGTAGGTGTTGTGTGTCCAGCCTGTCTGTCTGACACCCCGTCTGCGACTAGGCCTTGCCCTTGGGGCTTAGAGACGAATCGATCACTAGTGTCGTTTGCATGGGAATCGGTTCTACTTGTGTTGGAGATGATATTAAATAGGTGAAGTTTCTACTAGGCATTTTTATACGAATATTTGGGGTATAAAGGATTGGTTTATAAGGGTTCTTTAAAGTGATAATCCTAGCTTCTATGTAACAAGGATGTTATTATAATTCGTTGTTGTATTATTTAATAATAAACGCACCGCGCGACACAAAACCTTCCCTGAGTTTTAAAAATAGCTCTCAGGTCTGTCGCTCAGTAAAATAAAACCTAATCAAATCGCAGAACGCCACCGAGCAGTCAGTTTAAAAAGTTATGCGCGTTCTAAAATTCATTTCAATTGAATTCTTTTAATTCATTACGTACGTCAATCCGGCGACAGATCCGTCGACCAATCGTGTTCGTGCGCTCGGTCGACGCATGCGCGCCCGTGGGCGTCGGGTCGATACCGCTCGTGACGTCACGTGCACTGACCAATGGCGCCGACTCGTCGCACGTCAATCGATGTGAACGATTCTGATATTTCCTCGGCTCCTTTTTGTTCATACTTACGTTATTGTGGGTACTGAAATGCTTCTTTGTTTTGAATTTCACGGCCAATGATTTCTTTCATTTACTTATTCACTGGGGTCCATTCATTTCCAACATTACGATTAATTTTAGTGGATTTTGGACATGTTCATGAATCTTTTGTGTAAATCTTTGTTTGGCTAAGAATGTTCTTATTCTAATACTTATAATATTATATTTTTATGTCGTTACTCAACAATTTTCGTATACCTATACGTAAAGGCTCTTATAATTCTTAGGTACCTACGTAACTATGTTTTGGGTTAAATGGAACCAATTTTCCAATATTCTCTTATGCTCAACTAAAACTTTGCAATTACATTAAATGGCAAATAAGAAGGCCACATTACAATTTCAAATTGTTGTTCGCATATTTTTGTAACATTGCTCGGTATTATTTCACAGACAACACACGCTTTTAAAAATAGTTCAGTTCAAAAATGGAATTAGATAGGCATAACAAAATTGTCTTTTGTAACGTATGCTAGCAGCGAAAAGGCACTCGGGAATATAATGAAATGTTCACAAACAGTGCAGATGGATGTTTTTATCTCATGAATTGTAATGTCTCGTATAATAACGGCTCGACTCGAGGGTGCTCGGGTTCTTTGAGCCTTGAGGGCAGATATTGTCCTGAAAACCCCTTTTGCCGACGGAAACATTAAATAAAATCACTATATGGACAGATAACGCTATACATATTGGGTAAAAATGGTTAGGGTAACAAGGGTAATCGTAGCCAGAGGCTATCTTATTGCCTATTACTAAAAGAGAGTGTGAGAAGGTTTCCATTTACAAATTCCTTTATTCCGGTTGTTTGCTGGTATTAAAGCATCCCGAAGTGATTTAAACCTTTTCGCAATATTATGTATTCTTTCTATGTTTACAAGGTATTCCGGGCTTTCTTCGCATACAACAACGGCGCTGTTGTGGAGAATTTAAAATTAATGTTGATACAGGTCGAGTCTTTGGGCGGCTCCATTCTCTAGAGTGTTTTGTTGGTTGTCTTGGTGTATTAGAATCTATGCAACGCGGTTTCACCCGATCCTAATGGTCGTAGCGTGATGTTAAATAGCCTATAAAACCTTCCTCAAGAATAGGGCTCTCCGGTTATTTTTTTTTATTATTAAATCTGACTGGTACTTCCCAAGATTAGCGCGTTCAAATAAAAACAAATAATCTCTTCAACTTTATTAGGTATATTACTAAATATTATATAGAGCAAATCCAAATAATCGTAAGTTGATTTATTTTTAACATTTTATTTATTAATGTTTCCATGTTTTCAGTAACCAAAATTATCTCTGTGTCCTTTTGAGTACGAGTATACCCACTTACCTACCATAATTTCTCACCTGTATAAATATGAATGTTGTTGCGAGGTTCAAGCATTTCAGTTCGTTGCTTTTACGCTTCGTGTACATACAGCTTAAACAACTTGTTTTGAACTGTAAAGCGAAACCGGAATTACTAACTTTTCCGAACGGGTATTGATTTACCAAGCGAGTGCAGGCTTTTGATAGCAACGTGCTTAACGTTTTAACACTGAAGGGCTCTAGTTGTGTTAACAGCTGAGTGGGCTGCCCTGATATCGATTGTAACCTCTTTCAGCGAACAGGCTGGTTCTTTCTTTTTAAAATTATGAGGAGCCTTCCAATAGACTTTGCTTATTTTTCTTGGCACCAACGCGGGTTGGTCGTCCTTGCCGTTTACGAAACGTGGGAGTGATTCAGAATTTGAAATAGATCTCCTTTCGGTAAAAGCGTATTGAAATTGTGTAGAAGGATATTTCAAATCGCGAAAACTTACTCCAGTCTTCCGAACTTAAGTCAACCGAAATTTGGAGGATCCGTATCACTAATTAAACTTTACCGAGTTCGGTCCGATCGTTAATGGAGAATGTAATTAATGCTAGAGCGACTGCTGAGCTGACGATATCGAGAGCTATTTAGACGGTTTGTTTTTTCTTTGTTTTAGTATATAAGTGTATTTTCTCATAAAACTGGTAACTGGTTCATCTTTATTTTTGTAAGTGATGGAAAATATAATAAATCTTAGTGCCCATTTTCTGAAAACGTTATGACCTAATTTTCTGGAAAATCGACAATCAACTATGATGTAAGTATCAACGGAAATTCCATTGGTACTTGAATCATATTTAAGCTGCTTTTACGTACGGCTTGTTGTCCATAAACATCCATGTCAGGTACGGGAGTGCTATATTGATCAAAGTCAGATTCCTACAGTGCGACAATGACAGATGATTCGATATGGTCCCACAACCCTCATGGAACCACTATAACAGTAATTTGTCACTGCGTTTTCGTGAAAAACGCGATTCGTATCACTATTTAGACTCGCCTTGAACCAGTTTCCTGTCAGATATGGCATGCATACTAACACATTTTAAGCCAAAATGGTTTTCGTGCCAAAGCTCGTGCTGGTTCCAAATTCCCGCTGTTCTGTTTTTAAATAAAAATAATACCAGCCAGCATTACTGTTGCTCAAGGGGGCTGGCGATTTCAGTTTTATATTATTTATAAGTCTGGGTTTCCTCACAATGTTTTCTTTCATCCATCTATGTGTCTTCCGTCATGTTTTTTTTTTTTTTTGATTATATAATATTTATTAGTAGCAGATGGCGTTCTGTAGTTTTTGCCTACCCTAACGTAAAAAGGCGTAAGTTTAAGTATGTATGTATAATATTAATTAGGAACTAAACAACTCATGTGCTAGTTTTGGGGATGATAAAAACAAAGTGAATGTACTTGAATAATAAAGAAAGATTATACTAACCATTATTAGAACAAACTATTGGAAAAAATGACACAGAAATTGAGTCTAAGTCATTTCCATAACGAAACTGATAAAAGACAATGTCTTGAGAATAATTGGATTTATTGGTACAATGAAAATTAATGGCGGGAATCTGTAAACTGCCAGGATCTATTTATCGCCGTTCATCATTTTTAATGTGGTTACAAAACCCAAGAGACTTTACGCAAGGACCAATGAACGGAATAGAATATATTACTATTGACGTGCTTATGAACAACCCTAAATTAAGGACAATGTTACAGTGAATAACATCATCACATTACGGTTATCTATAATATTATCGATACACGTTCCATCGATTTAAATTTCGTAGAAGATTATTCCAGAGATATCGTCACACATAATTTTCGCTCCATCATTTTCAGTATCATCAAACTACGGTTCATCGTAAACATCGTTCACATTCTTTGTTCTTAGAATAACGCTAATTATCAGATACCTAATTAAAGTAGCATTTTCCTGAATTAAAAAATTACTAATAACCCAGTCTTTGAAATGAGACCGTTTAACCTTGATGCACTCTTTTTCCATATAAAATTTAGCTTCGCCAAATCTTACACACCTCTGTGCGCGTTTTATGCTTAAATAAAGGGATCCAAAGTTTTCTCTTTTATTTATTAATACATTGATTTATTCTGCGTACCTATAGCGTATGGGAATCAAAAATTAATCGTCCGATGTTCTGTAAGATGACAGGTGAACTCAAATAACACAATAATGGAAATTATCGTTCCTGAAACCTCTCACTTGCCTTTACCCTAATTTCTTCACATACAATTATGAATGCCAATAGATTAGCCAGATCCACTTAGAAACAAGGAGGTTTATCCCTTGACGGCGAAACAGTCGTCTTGGTAAATTAATACTCTTCAGCTGTCAGAGTAGCTCTTAGCTTGTCAAGAAGTATTAGCCTTTGCGTTATTGTATTCTCTATTGAACGGTGTTGAGAGTTCACTTGACTGACCTTCCTTGCCCAACCTTACTTAGGGTACTTCTAAATGAGCTTGGTGTTGATTCCAATCGATTGTATTGAAGATAAGAGTTGTATTATGACGTCATGACTGATGTTATTGTTCAGCCTTCTAGAGAATATAGTCGTGAGGGTTGTGTATATGGTCTCTGTGTGGCATACACGCTCCAAGGAGTTAAAAATAAACGGCTCTTTCTTTTCCCAAGGGTGTCGTGAAGTTCGATTAGTAGGCTTGAAGGTAAGGATAGCTGCATCATCCTTATAATAAGTTTTGCTTATCTTGCTAGTTATGCACCTCATTAAAGGAATCACCTTTTTTATTTTCCTTTCTTCCTATTGATTAAGTAGTTCCTTGCTTTTAGTTGTTGTTGGTTGGATTTTCTGTAAACTTGTCATTTCCTTGAAAGTTTTTTCCTAAACATTTATATCCTAAAGGGTTTTTACAATATTGTACATCAAATGATGTGTCCGTCAGTCCAGTTTGATGCATCGGTGTACGCGACCATACGACCGAAGATCGATTAGTCTGTTAAGCCTGTTACATTAGCTTCCTTCTTGTGTATGACGTAGGTTGGTATATTTCTTTTAATATGGAATTTTGTTTTCACAGAAACCTACTTGCGTCTAGTCTTAAATTTGCGGTAGGATTGTAACTTTATACTTGTGTCGGTCTTTGGAAATCTGGTCAATTTCTTTGATCTAGGTGTTCTTTAGTATTCGGCAAAAAATCTCAATGATTATTATTGTATTGATGAATTAACAAATAACAACTATTGAGTAAATAATACCAGCCTATTACTGCCCCACTGCAGGGCAAAGGCCTCTCTCATACAGAGAAGGCACGAGCATTAATCACCACGCTTGCTCAAGGCGGGTTGGCGATTTACAGACTTATATTAATTATAAGTCCAGGTTTCCTCACGATGTTTTCCTTCACCGATGCCAGTGATGTCCAAGATTGACTAAGAACTAATGAAACTATTTAGTAAATCACTATAATAATAACGTCACTGTTTTTTTGTTAGTGATTTGAATTACCTTAACTTATTTCTATTCTAACTTTGTTGGTCCTTCGGTACCTATTATAGATGGAACATCGATCTTACAGATTGAAAGCGAAGTATGTAGGTAATAGGAATTCCTTTCTCAGCTTTGGAAGATTTTAATATTCTGTGTAGGAGGGTGTTTTAGATCGAACTCATATTTAGATTCATGGACTAGCTTAGGTCACATTTAAAGGACCTCCTTGATTTTAACGTCTTCTATGATTTTTCTAAATGATTAATGATATTTATTTCTGGAAATGGGTTTTAAAAAACGCTTTTACGCGTCACATAATAAAATAAATAAATTAGATGCGGTTGACGTTTCCTAGCTATAACTCTGAGAAGAAACACCGATGCAAACTCGGAGATCACAGTCTCTTTTAAAGACCAGCCATTTAACTTGGTCAGATCGATCATATGAGAACCATGCTGACGAGGTAATGTCTGAGATAGTCTTATCAAGAAAAAAACCAAACAGGTTTACAAGTAATCGTGTAAGGAAACGAATGAATAAGAGGCCCACCATAAATTACTTCTCACAAATTTTACAATTTCCCAGGTTTAATTTGTGAAACTCTCTCTCGATCTGGTGTGACGTCACGTATTTTTAATATTTTGATTTTGACATACGTCGTCACAAATATTTTGCCCCTCCCCTACCCCTTGTCACAGAACGTCACATTTCGTTGACCCCCTAAGACACTGAAATTTAGTATGTTTTATATGTATACTAACTTCGCGCGGCTTCGCCCGTGTATGTTGATAAAAAAAGTCATGTCCTTTCCCGGGGTGCAATCTATCTCTCTGCCAAATTTTATTGAAATCCGTTCAGTGGTTGAGGCATGAAAGACGGACAAACAGACACACTTTCCCATTTATAATATTATACATAAAATATATAGTAAGTATGGATTGTCTCATTAATCGAAATCGCCATTGTTATCGTTTACATTGTCATTTGAAATAATCTGCCGACATAAATGTTTCTAATCAACCTAACAGAAACTACACCGAAAATTGTAACGGTATTCAGTGTAACGCCGATATGGTTATGTGGTAATATTGGCGACGGCAGCGTGACAGCATACTCCGGGGTTTTATAGCGCCCCAAATTCAAGTCCCGTAATGTGGCGAATGCATTACTCTTAATCTTTACACGATTGGCCCCTTTCTTTTCTTCCCTTAAAGAGTTTGCCCCCATTCTTAGGTGTTTGACTTACTGAATGAGGTAAGAATGGGCGGCGAAGTTTGCGAAGCTTGTGATTATTTGGTAATAAAGCCACTTTGAGTAGACAGCCGCTCCATGTAAAATACTGGTCTCCAGATGCATCCGGTTAGACTGAAAGCTGACCCCAATATAGTTGGGAAAAAGCTAGGAACTAGGAGCTACTTATTTGAGCATGTCAATAAATGCAGAAAACGTTGTCTAATGTGAACTTAAGTTTTATCTTAGTTTAGTTCAATAACGCAAGTAAAGATTTGGCCTCATTTTCAATCATCCTATATCTATCTAAAAGTCCTATAGAACACCTCCCATGTAATTGTTTCAGTTATGGCAAAATTCACAGACCGCACTATGATTTCACTGTACTAAGTAAAGTAAACTTCGTATAAAAATGTGAACATTATAAATATCTGAAAAAGGTTCATATTCATCTGGAAGCTTACTTTGCCTACCAAAATTACAGTGCAATCTGTGAATATTGCCATACGAGAAGTAGGTTATTAGATAGCGCGTGGGCGTCTGGCAAACAATCCGTCACTACTGGCACACTGCAGCGCTTTAGTGCGCTCTAAAGCGCTTCAATGTGCTTCAATATGCTTTTACAATTTAAATTCTATACGTTATTGCGTTACGTGCCTCTAAAGGTGCACTACGGAAACGCTTTGCAGAGAAAGATCAAACGACTGATAGAAAAGGAATAATGTCTGTAACAGGAACGATACTTCTTTTATGAATGTTAGAACTACCTTACTGGTACTCTTTATTATAGTAGGGATAAAAAAATAAACTCAAATGTATGATCAGATTTTTCTTTGTTCTAATAGGAGTTAGAAACCGGATTGATTCCACCTTTTTGGAGACGATTTCTACCTAAAATCATTTGAATAGACAGGTACATAGTCGACTTCGTAAAACTAGTTAGTATATTACTTTGTTCTTCAAATAATAATATGGACGTATGATGTAATATTGAAGTCGATTTTATCAGAAGAAAATTCATACATATTAAGTCTCACCCACACAATATTCGACAGCCGCCCACATCTCTGAAAGCAACTAATCCAAAGTTTTGTTAATATTGACTAGGCTCAATATTCTCCTTAAATAAACTCGGGAAAGACTAACGGCAGTTATCAACAGTTAAGATATTCATGCTGAGAATTAAAATATTTATGATCTGCGCTCATACAATATTTCGGTAAGTACATACAAATTAGAACTTATCAAATCAGAACCTTCATCTACCCTTGATCAATAAATATTCCAAATTATGTGAGCTTGTTTGCTATAATATTTGTGAGTTTATCTGGACTTCTGTTAGATTGAGAGCGCTACGAATCCTGCTAGGCAACCAGACGAACTATAAATAGTTGTATAAAACGCCGGATCGATAGCCGAATTGGTCCTTGCATACGCAGGGCGGTTGGTCCTCATGAACTTGGTATAAGTTTTATCATAATAAACACGCTATGGTGGATGTTAACGAACAGTAGCGTCACGTGGAAACCCACACGACGTCTGAACTAGATTAACTTTTAAATGGATTCCGTTTTCACCTTACGCAATGAAAGTCTCTTTGTTTGATTGATTAGTCGGTGACTTTCATTATAGTTTGTTGGTTGAGAAGGTCAATTATTGTTTTATTTTTAATCAGCAGTGGCGGCCGCTCCGCTTTTTTAAAGAGAGGCTGGCCCTACAATGTTAAGGCTCGCTTGCAACGCGGTAAACATAATATATACAACATCATTCTACCCTGTCATCACCAAACGATCAGTATCATAAACAGAACGATATTTTAAATTTGTTTAGGTCGTAACTTATTTAGTAAATCATGACGTGCAAATTATTGTTTTTTTTTTGCAATGTGACGAACAAGTATTTTTTTATTCACTACCTACGAATAGGTTTCATGAGTTACAAAATAATGAGGTTTAATTATTATCTGTCTTTCAGTTGTATTCATAGCGTGCTGAGCACAATTTACCACAATTTGTCTTTTGATTGTGACTGTTACGTTCAAAAGGTCAAATGAAGATGATAAATTATATTTCTGTAAATCGCTTTAAATAATACTTTTACATGACACAAAATAAAAATAAATTGATTGATGAGGGCGATGTTTTCTAGCTGACTTCTCTGAGGAGAAACACCGAAACAAACTCGAGAGGTTTAAAGTCCAGATATTATCTTGGTCTTTAATTGAGATAGTCTTTTGAGGAAAGAACCACATATGGTGTTAGTGAACCTGTCCAGTCAGTGCATGTATTTACGCAATTTAAGGTTAAGTTAAGGTCGAGCACTTATTTACTACGTAGAATAATAGTTTGAAGCGTGCAGTTCTGATGAAGCTTCCATGTAGCAACCATCTTTATTTTTCCTATTCGGATTTCCGTTCGTAACATGTGCCATTTGCAAATGGTTCAATGCTGTATCGTACTCTCTACAAAACGTGTCGAAAATAGACGAATCAAATTCCTTTTTGATAAATCTACGTAAAATTTCTTCTTATATTTTTTTACAACGTACCTGCTTCTACTTTAATCAAATGAAATGGGATACGAAGCTTTTAAATGTAATGGTGTGGAAAACAACTCGTAACTTGTGGTTACAGTGTATTTATTGCTTTCATTTGAACCTTTTCAGTGTCTTAAGGAACTCCGTGAGATTAGGGATACCGCTGTTGAACATCGGGATATCGGATTAGTGTCGCGGGTTCACAAACTGATCTGTCACTGCGTTGTCGTCTCATAGAAGAAAAATAAAAGCATTTATATAATAAATCATAAGTATAAAAGTCTAATAAAAGAAGGAAAAAAAATTACCTAGTGGTTTCGCCAAATAGGTCCAGGTCAACAAAAATCCCAAAATGACATCGCAAATAATGTCGTTGATGTTGTCAAAAACATGCAATGATAACTCGCTTGCAACCATTTGCGTAGGAGTATTTAATTCACGAATAACGGATGTAAAAACACGCTCAAAAACATGGTCGTTATTTGTACTTCCTGTAATTGCGATCATTTTCGACACTGGACTTTATCGGGAACCTTCTGCTAACCAATATTGAAGGTTTTTTTACAAAAACATTTTTTAAGTGTTATAACTTAACTTTACTAAACCCATTAACCAATTGGCACAAAGTTTTGCACGCGTTACATTGCGCGCTACCGCAAACATAGTTTCTACCCAAAGATAAAGTTTGTTTACCAGTGTTGTACCAGATACTTCGTTTAATGTACAGAATGCGTAGGTGACAGCTCTGTTATATGTCTTTTTACACCCCGTATAAAGCATAAACATGACTGGCGAAATGTGCCATACAGCTTGGCCTATCTCTTCTGTTAGTAGGCAACAACATTCCTTTATTACCAGAAGAGATTTCTGACGTTTTATAACGTAAGTCTGCAGCCTGGAGTCTGGATTTGTGCTCAGTCTTTGGCAAATGCCTCGCCCCTATTACATAGTACTTAAACTTTGACAAAAAGTGGGTGATTCTACTATGAGTACATGTCTGACGTATGTTATGAGTATAAACTAGTTCCCCAAAAAGTTGGGGAGATGTGTATAAATAGTACACCCACATTTTGCCAGATATGTTTAACTCTCTCGTAATAAGCGAGAAATTTCAGGTGGAAAAATCCAAAAACGTTTTGCCTTATCCAGATATACGACCACGAGACCTAAGAGGCAGACAAACATTCTGTTACATTGGCACAATTCACAATGGTCCTTTGAGCCGAGTTCTATAAAAAACGTATCGCTTTACGTATGAGCCGCGTTCTGCGTCCCCTGTCGGCACTCCCCTTTGTCACCCCCACCGTATACCGGTTGAAATCTGTGAAATGTCAGAGTTCACTAACGGCTTTGTCAATGGACTCGCATATCATGTGACGTAGCTATTTCAGTCCTGGTATTACGTAGGTAATCTAGGGTTTGTTAATTCACATCTATATATTAATAACGTAAGGATTGTTAACTCACATCGCACTCACTCAATTACTCTCAAATATTAATGCGTGAAGCGAAAATTTCGGATCCCTTTTTAAGAATATTGCGCGCATGGATGAATGTGACATTTGGTATAATTAAACTTTATATGGAGAAGGAGTGCAGAACTTTAACTTCGAAAGAAGAATTTCGACCACTGAGCGACTAGTAATGTATTATTTGACGGGTTTAATTAAAAGTTTTCCTTTGCGCAATATCACTATCCAAACAAGATGTTATACAAAATTTTCTGTAGCTACGCAGAAAGTATAATATAGTATATGTATTTTAAGTTTAAAATTACGCAACGTTTTAATTTTCAGTAGTCTGAAGGAGTCTGAGAATAATTATTTTCGGAAATAATGCCTATTAGCGTAACCGACGAAATTATTTCCAATTAATGTAAGTTCTCTGTGAAACTTGAGACTGCTCGATGTTATTAACATACTTTGTATATTCAAGAAAATAGAACCGTAATTCACATGTACCCTTTTGCTGCCCTTGAAAACTTTCGCAATATGTTATAGCAACCATCTTAATTAAACAATACATAATTTCAAGATCCATTACATCTTACAGCGCCTAAATGTTCTGATACAATAAAACTTCGTCTTATACCTAGCTATTATTATTCCGTCAACGTGCCAATTACAAAGTTTTAACGGTCTTGTGAATAGGCCAGGCAGTAGGCTGAATATTCCCTAGACCATTCGAGAAAAATCTATAGTTCGCTTTTGGCGTCTTGTATTCACGCCCACAGACTCTCACCATTTATTTAATTTAATTTCAAAGAGCAATATCGCGAACAATCTATTGTAAATGCTGATGACGCAACAGGCCGCGCCTGTCTTACTGCGTAGCATATGGCTACGAGGTGCGTAGATGCGCTACGCGTGTGCGTAGAATTCATTCGACTGGCGTAGCGATTAGGGTTTTGATTTTATGCAACGCCATAACAGCATCGATTTTTTTTAAGTTGTTGTTTTGTTACTACAATATTTTATGAAAGGAAACCAATCTATACACGGAAATAAAATACAGAAATTGTGTTCAATTCAAAGAGGGGAAATACCTTATCTCCGTCTCCTTTTATAATAAAGAAAGGTTAAATCCGGTATAGATTACTAATGCACCAATTCCTAAGGTCGTGTTTGAATAAATCTGTGATATCGGAAAGTCCTTCAGGCCATCTTGTGGGGAAATGATTTCATCTTGTCCCATCGGGGGTATGTTGGGTCGTATCGATTGCGGGATGCTGTGACCTTTGTCCCACCCGATACGCCCGCACACACAGCAGACTGTTCTATAACCCAATTACATAGTGTTTACTTATCTCTGTATATGTTAAATAAATTTTAGTCTACGTGAAATTAAAACAAACGTACTTGTACTGTCTTACTTGGCTTAAAGCGTGTGTATACAGTATATTCCCTAAGTATTCGTTTTATATTTTCGGTGTGAAATTATTCTGTCTCAGTTTTGTACCTAACTATCTACTTACCTATTCGTTTTGTTAATATTGTTCTCATGTGAGAAATAATAATAATTTTGGAGAATTCAGACTTTAATGTCGGGTAAATGCTTTCTTTCCATTAAGTATTTTTTTTTATTGTTGGCGTTATAACTTTTCAATGAATGCGTATGTAGTGTACTTATTTGCAAAAGAGATCATGACTTTCATGATGATGGCTGGATTGTGTGAAAGATGAAATGGCTTGAAAGAAGGAGACCATTGAAATGACGAAAAATAGAGATGTATGGAAGAAGAAGGAAGGGGTAAGGGCAGGAGGAAAATGGTATTATTATAGTGTACTAACTTGCAAAAGATTTTCACTAACCCTTTATTACTTTTTAACATGGCCTACATCTTCCTACCTAATTCAAATCCTAGAATTTGAATACATTTGCCAAATGTTTTATTACCCTCAATTGAACAGCTTCCATTAAATGATGCTAATATAAAGTAATCGCCCGCGAATCACCCCGACACGTCGAGAGAGATCGTTAACGTCTGTGGGACACATGGCCATTGCCCCCGTGGCACAACGATCCCCAAACCAAGGGGGACTGACACCTACAAGTCTGGTGAACTAGATGGTTCAAATACGAGTCTGTATCTTTTTATAGCAAAGTGTACAATTGTTAGTGGATCGACTCATTTTGCTGCGAGCGTTTTATTGGTCTTTTTATTCGAATTCGTATGAAAAGACCAGATATGTTGGTCCTTTCACACGAGTTAAAAATAGGTGCTTTCACAGCATTTTCGATGCTTAGCGTTCAAAGTAAATTAATGAAATGGCGTTATAGTAAAACTAAAATGTCTGTTTAAAAAGTAGGTTTAGTGAAATCGTCAACATGATTGGTTTTAAAATTTCAAAACTATGTCCGATATTCCGATGTTGTAAACGCCTGTATAAGGTTTTAAAGGACTTCAGAGATACAATAATTTAATAATCGATGTGTAATAAAAAGAGCCCTTTATTTCAGAGCTTGTCTTATCCCTTCAGAAAGATCTAGCACCAAAACATCAATACGCATTTATAAAGGTTATTGTCACTCATAAAGTGCCTTTTTTTCAAGCCACAGTAAATATAATAAATGAGAACATTCTCCGGTATCATGATCTTGTTATATTTCCGTATTATCCTGTTCGGGTGAAGGAACTCTGGTAATCCTACCCGATTATCTCCCTGTTAAGTTTGATGCCTGAAATTTCTTTGAGATGCCATGTTGTGAACTTGTCTGGCAATAAACGGGTTGTTGAACTTCTATACGAGTTCCGGAATGAAATCCGGGCTATATGAAAGCTGGTTAAAGAGGGTACGAGTTATTGTGGGAAGGAAAAATGCTGGGAACTTGACTAAGTTGTTAGCTAGAAAGAATACTCTTGGTTTTTTTTTGTTTTTGTAACAAGCCCGCCACACTATTCCCAAACCACTGCAACTCCTTAAGACCAGAATCAAAAGTGGCGACCACCAGAAAAGCGTTGAGACAATGAAGCCCGACGAGTCCCAGAGAAACGATTCAACTGTCTTGGGATCCCGCAACGAAATCAATCAGAAAAGAAAAGAAAAGCGGAAGAGTTAGAAAAATCCATAATTTCCACTTCCCATCTTATCAAGCAGCAGAGAGAACAGAGCTAGGCCAATAGGCACAGAATACGCTTGGTTATAAACCATGGGTAATCAATACAGTAACTTTTAAATGTGTAAGTGAACTAAATAAACTTAATTTAGAATAAAAATTAATTGATAATACCGGCCTGTTACTCTCCAACTGCAGAACAAAGGCCTCATCTCGTACAGAGAAGTCACGAGCCTGAAACACAACGCTCGCTCCATGCGGGTTGGCGATACCAGTTATATAAAATATAAGTTCAGGTTTCGTCACGATATTTGCCTTTATCGATGTCCAAGATAAACTTAAAAAGTACATTATGAATTGAAAAAGTCACTTTGGTATTTGCCCGGACTTGAATGATGATGAAAAGTAACGGATTGGTAGTCTTAACTGTGAAATCGACGATCACCATAAAAACCTCATAGCAAAATGCCATCAGTTTTTTGTCAAGTATCTATAGAGTACGCTTGAGTTACGGTCCAACGTTTTTAAGTAAAACAAAAGTGTACTACAATTTGTTAGTTTTTGCCTTTTATACGACTATTTACGACGACCGATTTTTTTTTTTTTTTTTTTTTTTTTTTTTTTTTTTTTTTTTTTTTTGTGGTGGGAAAATCATCTTATGACATCCCCCGCTCTTGGGCGGGGCGGGAGATAGTGTCAGACTTTTACTGACTAAAAACCCACTCCTGTTCCTTCGTTGCCTTTTGTACCAGGGCCGAGTCTTCCTTTCAGAATCAGACCCTTGGCCCCGGTAGGCTTCGACCCTGCTGGGTCCCTACAGTTGCTGACATCTCCTTGAGGCGCGCGTGGAACAATACGCGCCGTCGACGACTTGGGCTCGGTCCGGATGGTTACCGGACGGGCGGACGACGAGCCACCCATTGCTCGCCGTCCGCAAGCCCGCGCCTACGGTGGCCGATAATCGGGATCGGGATTTCGGCGGCGGTTGGGGCGTGAGGACCGTTGCCTCACGCGATCGGCCGCCTCCTTTGCTAGCATTACTGCTTCGCAGAAGGAGGCGACCGCCTGCCACTCCTCCTCGCTCCGGACCATGGCCTGTACCAAGGCCCGGCGCGAGAGATTGCCGCCGCCGATTGCCCCCACGAGGACACGGCGATGCTCTTCCCAAGCGGGGCACACTTCTACTGTATGCTCCACCGTGTCCTCCGGGCGGTCTACGCAATGGTGACACCCGGGCGTTTCTTCCGCACGAATCCGGTGCAGGAACCTCCCGAACTTACCATGTCCGGTGAGGACCTGCGTCATGCGGAAGGTAAGGACGCCGTGTTGCCTTTCCAGCCACTCCTCAAAGAGGGGACTTACCGCCATGATTATGGCGTGCCCAGCACTGGGTTGCGACAGTCGCTGTCGCCATTCCACCATGAGACCCCGCCGGAACTCCGCCCGCCATGCCGCGACTTGTCGCGGCAGCGGAGTTTCGCCCCGCCGTTGCATCTCCACGCGCAGATCGTGCATGTGTGCAAGGCCTATTGCTTCCAGATCCCATGGTGGCTGGCCAGCAAGGAGGCTCGCCGCTTCGCGGGAAACCGTGCGGTATCCCCGCACCATCCGTATGGCCATGACCCTCTGGCACGCGTTCAGCTGGGCCGCCGGTCGCTTTCGCAGTGACGGCGCCCACACTGGCGCCCCATAAAGGGCCATGGACCGGACGATGCCTGCGTAGAGCCTCCGGCAGGAGGCGCCTGGACCCCCGAGGTTGGGCAAGAGCCGCTTGAGGGCAGCCCCAGTTCGATTTAGTTTGGGAGCCAGGCGTCGGAAGTGCTCCTCGAAATTCCACCGGCTATCGAGGACGAGTCCCAGGTACTTCATCGTCGACCCGACACCGATGTGAACTCCTCCTACCGTTAATTGGGAACGCCGAGGCGCTGCGCTCTGAGGGCCGTGAAAACACATGGCCTCAGATTTGTGCAGCGCCACCTCGAGTCCCAACTGCTGGACCCTATCAACGACTATCGCAACCCCACGTGTCGCTAATTCGACCGCCACCTGGTACGACTCCCCCTGTGCTAGGACCAGCGTGTCGTCTGCGTAGCAGACCACGCTAACTCCGTCAGGGAGGTCGCCGCGCAGCACGTAGTCGTAGCCGATGTTCCACAAGGGCGGCCCTAGTACCGATCCCTGCGGAACACCGCACGACATCTCTCGCCGTTTCCACTCTCCCTGGTGACCAGGGTAGATGATGTACCTGTCCGACAGGTAGGCCTCAATCACGCGACAGAGGTAGTCAGGCACCCGGTGATACCGGAGTGCCCTCCTAATGCTACTCCAGGGCAGGGAGTTGAAGGCGTTGGCGATGTCCAACGACACCGCCACGACGCACCTGCCCTGGGACACCGCATCCCCCGTCGTGAGAGCTTGCACGCGCATGATGGCATCCACTGTGGAGCGCCTCCTGCGAAAGCCGAACTGGCCGTCCGCCAGGTCCGGCCCCAACCGTGTTAGGTGCGCGACAAGGCGGTCTGCAATTACTCTTTCAAAGAGCTTGCCCACCTCGTCGAGCAGCACAATGGGCCGGTACGCGGATGGAGAGTCAGCTGGGCGCCCCGGCTTCGCGATAAGGACCAGTTTCCCTGTCTTCCAGCGAAGTGGGAACTGGCCCCCCTCCATGCATGCGCTGAAGAGCTCTCTCAATCGAGACCCGAGAGCCCCCATGGCCAGGACCCAGGCTTTACCAGGCAAGCCATCGGGTCCTGGGGCGGCATTCTTGGCACTCAGCCTTCGTACCGCAACACTCATCTCCACCTCTGTCACCTCTGGAGCATTGTCATCGTCGTCGTCATCGTGATCCGTGTTAGACACCGCTGGTGGCGGAGCCATGAGCGGGGGAGAGTGTTCCCATCGTGCAGGGAACAAAGTGCTCACCACACCCTCCACAATCTGGGGCCGGAGACTCTGCGTGAGTGGGGGAGCCCAGGGTCGGAGTTTGTCCCGCACCACCTTGTAGGGGCGTCCCCACGGGTCTCCGTTCAGAGTCCCCAGCCACACGTTGCGGGCCTCCAACTTGGCCCGCTTTATTTCCGCTCGGAGGGTGCGCTTCGCCACTCTGTATCCCTCGTACAGCTCCGCCTCCCTGGCTTCCGCATCTGGCGGGCGGATGCGGCGACTGCAGTGTCTGGCGTACCGGCGCCGCGCGGCATTGCACGCATTGCGCAGTGCCGCGATCTCCGGCGACCACCAGTACACCTGGCGCCGGGCACGTCCTGGCCGGACTCGGGGCATTGCCGCGTCGCAGATTTGCGACATGGCCTCCCGGAACCACTCTGCCTCGACGTCTATGTCGACAGGCCTGTCCGGTGCTTGCACCCAGGCCTGTACCATCGCGGCTTCCAGGAGGAGCTCCCGGTCCAGCTGCTTCAGCGCCCAACGCGGACCACACGGGGTCTGTTGGACCGGCGCTATCGAGGTCTGGGGGGAGATATCAAACCGAATGTACTGGTGGTCTGAGTACGTCTCCACCCCCTCCATGACGCGCCAGTCGACGACACGCCGTGACAGAGCAGGGCTGGCGAACGATATGTCCACCACTGACTCGCCCTGCATCCGAACACACGTGGGGACAGAACCCCGGTTAAGGACGACCAGGCCTGACTCCAGAGCCCAGTCCTCCACCATCCGACCCCGCTGGTCTGTGTACCGGGAACCCCAAGCCAGGTTCTTGGCATTGAAGTCCCCACAAACGACCACGGGGAGGGAACCAAACCCAGCGACGACGGCATTCAGCTCCATAAGGGAGATGTGGAGATCGGCGAGAGTTCTGTTCGGGGACAGGTAGACGCCTACCACAGCAATATCCCCGAACCGTGCTGCCACGCAACCCCGTCCCCTCGTGAGAGCCTCGAGGGACGGGGTACCAGCGGCGACCGACGAGATTAAGGTCACCGAGCCGTTCAGGTCCTGGACCCAGTCTGCCCTGGGCAGGACATAGTACGGCTCGGAGACCACGGCGATGTTGATAGACCACTGCGCCATGCTCTGGAGCAACAAATCCTGAGCGGAGGCGCAGTGGTTGATGTTCGCCTGGAGGAGTCGCAATGGAGCCGTTATTGACAGTCCATTACAGTCTCCTCCCGAGCCCGCAGACCCCCTGCGGGGGTCGCAGCGGTGACAGCGGCGGCAGCCACAGACGAGGCTGCGGCGGTGAGGGCATTTACGACGACCGATGTGGCGCGGCGGGCGAAGGTCCGCCTGCGACGCAAGAGGTTGCGGGTTCGATTCCCACCTTGGGACAAATGTTTGTACGATCTACAAATATTTGTTCCGGGTGTTCTGGGGATTTCCTATGTATAATAAAAAATATCTATATATGTAATGTATTGTATTAAGTATATCAGTCATCTAGTACTTATAACACAAGCTCTGCTTAGCTTGGGGCTAGATGATGCTGTGTGGATTGTCCAGCATTATTTATTTATTATTTATTTATTTAAATGGCATGTTACGTCCTAAAAGGTTTAAAGGCGGACTTACTGTCTTAGGCATTTTCTTTGCTTTGTTTAAAAATAAGATACGTTCATAAGTAAAAAAACAAGGTAGGTAGGTAGGCTAATATACGTACATACATACAAAAACTCACGCCTTTTTCCCATGGGGGTAGGCAGAAACAGCAGAACTAAGTACGCCGTCTACTACGATCCTTAAATACACCTTTCGCTTCGTCAACGTCATACATGCGTGTATGACGCCGGTTGCGAATACTACGCACCTGACCTTTGAATACATATAAATTTATATCCTACTAATATTATAAATGTGATAGTTGGTGAGGGAAGTAGATATGTATGGATGTTTTTTACTATTTCACGCAAAAACTACATAAAACATAACATCAAGCCTGTATTCCTCGAAGGATTGGGCAGAGGTGCACTTATAGTAACACATTTCGCCAGTTAAACAAAAACTAATGAACGAATTTTGACGAAACTATTATCTAAAATAAAACATAGGCTTTCATTTAGGATACACACGAAGATAAAGTCGCGAGTAGTATTTTACATAAACTGTTTATATTTAAAACTAATACAAAAGAATATAATATTTCGACGACCAATGTGGCGCGGCGGGCGAAGGTCCGCCTGCGACGCAGCAGGTTGCGGGTTCGATTCCCGCCCTGGGACAAATGTTTGTACGATCTACAAAGATTTGTTCCGGGTGTTCTGGGTATTTTCTATGTATAATAAAAAATATCTGTCTATGTAATGTTTGTATTAAATATATCAGTCATCTAGTACCCATAACACAAGCTCTGCTTAGCTTGGGGCTAGATGATGCTGTGTGGATTGTCCAGCATTATTTATTTTATTTTTATTTATAATAGTATGTAATCGAAAAATTGTTTTTATGTGTTAAAACGCCATTCAAATAAATCGAAACGTGATTCGGCGTATTCTTGCGAACACGGATCAAAATATTGCTCGTTTAGATCCTGAAGATAAGTTGAACTACTTCAGTTAAAACGCGAGTTAACACTAACGTTTATTTAGTAATATTAAGGGCAAAAGGGTTAAGTCACTTATTAGCATTAATTTGTAACTTGTTTACGTAATTCGTTATATTCGTGTTTTGTTCAGGAGTTTGTTGTGACAGAAGCTATTTAGATGTTTTATTGTTAATTTATTGCGGAGTTTCTGTATTTTAAATGTTTTTGAATGATATTTCAGAGATGACATTGCTAAGTCTGTATAATGATAAATAATAAATCAATTGTTTATTGGCATAAAAATGGAATAAGGAATCGATGGAAAAGATTTACTAAAAAGAACATCTAGTGAGACCCTGGGACAAGACATTCATTTCTTATTACTTATCTCGCAAGCTAATGTTTATTTATAAAAGTTTTTTTTCTGAAAACCCGCATAAATCATAAATCTTCGTCACGCGTAGCCCTACCTTGCATATATTGCCGGCAACACAGAATCCGAAGCATTAAAACTAGATCAATCAGCCGTCATGCTGACGTCATTGACATCTTTGATGTGTAGCGACTAGCGTTACAAGTAACAAACAAGCCGACCCGACACCCTTTGACAAGAACATCGCCGGTGTTAAATATTAAAATATTCATGAGGTGGGCTGAAGACGTCTGCTCGCCCAAGACATCTTAGTAAAAAGACAGAAATATGTTCCCGTATTAGACAGAAACGTTTGCGATATTGTACTTAGGCCTTCAATTTCATGTTACTGCCTTAGACTTTACAGGTATATATGTATAGTTCTGGTACTTCATTTTGGTGTGGTTTATTCGTGGAATCGTCTCCTCGACCCCATTATTCAATGAATAGTATTATTTTTTCAATTTGTCATTCTAAATTTCATTAAAATATATAAGAATTTGATATTTTTGTGATCATTTTTTAAGACCATTCATTTTGTTAACCTATTCGATTGGTTATAACTAAAATAAATATACTTTGAAGTTCAGATAACCCAAAATCTGCCATTTTGATTTATTCTTGATTTCAAATATCCTACGATACTTGGGTTCCTAAGACAAATCCAACGATATATTAATTTTAGAATTCCGAATCCAGCCATTTTGATGTTCCGAGGTAATAGAGAATATACAGACAAATTTCCTTGATAGTTTTTCAACTTAAATACAAAAAAATTAGGTTAAATTGAAAAAAATACGGTTTGGGATAGCTGGCGTCTGTACATAAAAACAAGCGAAAAACACTACTCTTCTTAGCAGTTGGGTTAAAGGCGTTCTACCGACTAGTAACAGCAAAGTAACTTTAATACTAAGAACACGTGGAAAGCCGTATAAATTGTTTATGAGACAGTAATTAAATAAACTAGGGTAATGTATCTCGCATAAAACACTGTCTTGTATTTTAATAAAGTCCTGAAACTAACATGTGCCACAATTTAATTTCGCGCAAAATTTCTTGGGCGAGCTTCCATGTCAGCACTCTACGAGGTGAAATTATTACCTTAATAACTATACAAAGCCTATGAATACAATGACAACTAATTTATTTAGGTCCTTCTTTCATGCTGTGCTAAGACTTCTATGCCTGTTTTCACTAACACTAGGCTACACCTAAATTAAAGCGAATTATTCGAATTTCATCGGTGAGCTGTCCAGACTTCGGGCTGCTACTGAGTAATTTCAGATGGAAAAACCAAATAACACTTTCTATCATGCTCACTAGAGCATGGGGTCCTAGGTTCGCTCTGGGTTCGGTCCTGGGTACTAATGAGCCACTTTGAACATTAATTTAGTGTTACTTAAAACGGGCATGAGCCTATTTGTAGGAATGTCAGGTCTATGAACCCCCCAACAGACTCTGAGGTTCTTAGATACTGCTTCTGAGAAACTGCTAGCAATGCCCCATCATTGGTAGTAGTTTCTCCGCTGATTATTTAGCATTTATTTAATGTATGTCTTTACACCAGCACGTCTCTAAGATAAGTCTGCTCGGCCCTAGCCAAGAGGCACTTTCAAATTTCTCGAGTGCTTGAAACCAGCCAGAACTAATATTCTTCCAGCCTGTATGCAATAAGATTGCCTATACAACCTTCACAATACATAAACGTAGTACTACAAACGAAGGAACAACCAAATTAGTCCCTAATTGAAGCGGCAAACCCGTTTGTATCTAATTAGAGCCTTATTTGCAAATTGAGCTGACACGACCACCGTTTGCTATAGGTATATTCATGTCAGAATCGTGAACTTGGGCCCCTACAGACCTCGTAAGGTCGCACCGCTATTTGTCCTTGTCAATCTTGCAGAAATGTAACAGGAAAATGTATTGATCCCTTAAATATTCTCTTGAACTTGTTGTTTCTGAATTTCTTGCTGAATATGTTAGAGATACAAACTGTAGACGAAGTTTTATGAATCTGGTAGCGTGGTTTTCAAGTAGGAACTTGGTTGCCTTCTAGACCATAAAAATAAAATTCCAACTACGTTCTCTTCTACAAAATAAAGCGGTTTTAACGATTTGTTCTCGCCCTACGGGGATTGGGAAGCAAAGTGCAAACTTGCTAAGACCACACAAACAGGGTGAAGTTTTAGGCAACAAACTGAGCTGCTGAAGAACAGCTCAATTCTCTGTAGACGCAAAGTTTTCAAGTAGCTGCAACCTTGGTTCGATTAGGTTTATTATTTGTGGAAAACAAATGCTTTGGGGAAAACAACCGTCTCGAAGGACCACAGTTTGAATAGTTCTGATCTGATTTCGTGTAAGTTACCAACGAATTAATAGAGTTCGAAATTAAATCGATACCTAACGACTTCTACGTGCTTCGGAAAGCACGTTTAGCTGTTGGTCCTGGCTGTCATTTGTAGATCTTTGACAGTCGTTACGGGTAGTCAGAAGCCCGAAAGTCTGAAAACCAGTCTTATCAAGGGGTATCGTATTGCCCAGTACCTGAGTTGTGGAGGCAAGATATTCAGTCGATCCATGTAAAATACTGGTACTCATCTGCATTTGGTTAGACTGGAAGCCGACCCCAACATAGTTGGGCTAGGCAGATGATGACGACCTAAATGTTAAGTGATTCTAGTAATGCACGGTTGCCATTTTAACCGGAATATTTGAAATATTTAAAAATTTCATTTTCTTCGACGAAGAAAAATTTCTTGAAGAACGGCACGTAAATAATATATAGTGAACGTGGGAGATGCCCGAGGCAGTGGGTTATGTCACAACAACGTCACTTAGACGGGAAGAGCCGCCAGAGCAGATACGTGGAGCTGGAAAACTGACATTTAATTAAGCTTGTTATATCCAAGAGTACCTACGTGAACCTTGTGGACCTCATAGAACAAATGAAGACATGGCAAATATGGTGTATGCTGGACTATATAAAAGATGATAGGGCTAGAAAGGAATGAGATGCTGGTAAATATATACATATATATATGGAAGAAGAAGACAAGAAAAGGGCTTGAGGTTTAGAATTAAAATAGAATTGCAATAGTGAAATATATGCAATGTTTGTAATGTTGTAGTCAAAATTTAAATTGACGGAAATGCAAGTATATAGCTATAATCACGTTTTCCATCACAGTATTGATTAGCGACAGATATTGATAACTATTTTACCTTTTTAGTGTTTGCAGTAAAAGCCTGTAGTCTTATGTAAAATTACAGAATGTTGTTTATTGTATCTAGTTTTTCGTTCTGTCATGTAGAATGAAGGTTATACAATAATGTATCTTATACCATGTTCCAAGCATCAGCTGAAAAAGGTCTTTCCTTTGAAAACTTTCAGATGAGTTTACTCGTCTATTACGTTGGACGTTGTTTTAATTGCTTCGGTTTCGTAAAGGCCTTTCAACATGCGAAGGCGTGACTCCACAATTTTAATTGCATTTTTGTTTTATTGTTTTTAGATTAAATATTCTTACACAAAGCCTAAAAATGTTAATAGAGGCAGACAGATGTTGTTATTCTATTTTTTTCCTAAAAGTAACTTTGACCTTTTCTGTAATTGTAATTTTCCTGAACGGTTTTGCATCATCAAATATTTGTATTATCGAATGTCTCGATCGGATGGGAACGTTTTACGTTTCTATTTCCCCAAAACTTGAAGGTATTTCGCTTTCAAGGGTTTGAATACCATTGAGGATTGCGGGGGTAGGCGGTACTTCAATTTCATACCAATATTTGTAACACAACCCCTCAGGGTGGTGCAACGACGCAATCAGACCACGGCAATCTGTTCGGTTAGTGTATCGATGTAGTATAAGTACAGTACAATATTCTGAATTATAGTTTAGAATAATAGAAGTAGTAGTAGAATAATAGTTCATTCTAAAACAAAACTGGCGAGATTTGAGTGTACATTAATAAAGATCACCTTGATCACATCAAGTTATCCCAAACTGACAAATTTTACCAATTGTACAGAGGCCAGCACATCAAGCCTTGTGTGTCAAATTTCTTTGATAGTTTTTCGACTTTATCGCAAATGAGATGAGGTTCATATTCAATTGGGAAAATTTTCCTCGCGTGGAAATGAACCTCTGTTGTAATAAAGTTGCAAAACTATCAAAGAAGTTTGACAGCTTTGATGTGCTGGCCTCCGTACACCTCTGCCTTATCCTGCACTAATATGTTTATGTTATGTTGTTTTACGAAATATGTATTGTTTTAAGCGAGTAGTAACCTATGAACAAAATAACTTGTCTGAGCCTAGTTTATCTCTGAAATTCAGCTGGAAAGTGTGTTACATAAGAGTGCCTTTTGTCAAACAGGTACTGCGCAGCTGCCGCCTACACCCTTAAAACTAAAACAAAGCGTGGTATTTCATTTTAGATTAGTTCATTAGTAAAGTAAAGTAAAATGTATTCGTTTAGATTGCAGTTACGAGCAATTCTAGTATATATACATACATATGTATCTAATACATTTAAACGAGCAATTCTTGTATGTATGTACACATATCATTTTATACACATATATATATAATCTAAATCTTGGAAACGGCTCCAACGATTTTCTTGAAATTTAGTATGCAGGGGTTTTCGGGGGCGATAAATGGATCTAGTTAGGTTTCATTTTTAGAAAACCTTGCTTTATCTCGGTCATCCAGGTACTAAAATAATATGTATCAATAAAATAGTTGAGCCTTGTACAACCTACCTTGTAATAGTCATGCTAACATTAATGAAATTACATGAACATTTTCAAAAAGATACATGTCTTGAAGTAACAGTTTAATCATAGTTGGACTGGATACAACTGACGTATTGCAGTTTCTTATGTCGTGGGCGAGAAGGACCTTTTATCACTGTTTGTAACTGGACAATTTAATTATAGTCTGTAAACGTGATGGCTGAATTACGTGACCCAAGAGTGTGCGCTATTTTAGTTGCGATCTAAGAATATCTTTATTAGTTTTCATTTTCTAAAATACTTTCAACGTTTCTGAAATAACTTCAAAGCAAATAAATGCGTTCAATGTACGAGTAACAAGGTCAAAATAACGAAATCTCAGGCTTTTACGAAGCCAGAACGGATTACAAATATTATTTGTTGTACTCAAATCTGAGCATATTATTTGTAAATCTGAGGCTTTTGCGAAGCCAGAACGGATAATAATAGGTTTAAAATATTACTTATTGCACTCAAATCTAAGCATAATATTAATCAGATTTTTTCATACATACCTATCTCAGAACCTTAGAAATAAGAATAATTAAGTTTAAAAAAAGAATTACGACTCTTAAATGAATTTTAGTATTAAGAGTTATATCATCGTTTGGAGGGTCATTTGTTAAGTGTAATGAATATTTACGTCTACTATAACTAACCTTAATACTAATTTATCATTCATAAAACACTTGAAAGTAGTAAGACTTGCTTGTTAATGCGTAAGCCCTCTTTACTATCTTTGAAGTACTGTTTAACCTCTACTTATGCAGTCTGCGTTCTTTTTTATGGATTTTCCTCTTTTTCCTTCCCTTGGCCCAAGTTACTTGCTACAAGTTATCTGCTTAGCCTTTTACCAGTTATGTTGACGTCGGCTTACATTCTAACTTGATGCAGCTGAGTACCAGTATCTTACATAGGGCGGCTGCGTATCGACCTCCACAACCGGGGTGCTATGTAACAATACCCTTTAAAAGAATATGTATAACGTAACATCACGCCTGTATTCCCTGAAGGGTTGGGCAGAGGTGTAATTACACCCACATAAAAAGAATATGCATCTGTATTTATTTAATGATATTTTATTTTTATTCGTTTAGTATTCCCCCCTAGAGGGTTATTTTATGTGGCCGTGGGTGTGTCCGTGACATTTCTTTTTAAGTTTTTGTCTTTTGTATTACTTGTGCGTGTCTTAAATAAATAATTAACTTTGTTTTTTTCTTTCTTTGGTGAGACTGGTTGTCAGACTGAAGCTGTCAAAAAATCTACAAATGACAGCTGCTTAACGTTACTTTTTATGGCGTGGTTACGTATCGGCGTATTAACGTTAACCTGCTATATTCTTCAGTAAATAGGTCTTGCGTGATTCAACAGCTTAGCCTGCGTCAGATTAAGATTGAAGGCTCCCGTTAACCCCATTCACGACCCTCGCATCTTGGGCTCGTTTTAGCGCATTGTTTTCTTACTCTACGGCTACTTTAACTCTCTTTATTACCTTCATTAAGAAAATTAACCATGTTTCGGGGACCTAAATTGTCTAAGCCGCAGAAGTATTTGTCCATAAAGGTTCGTAATATTATTTTTATTTATTATACTTGGTGCTCCATGCGGTTTTACCCGCGATTTATATTCTCATCTAAATAGTCGTTAAGTTTTCTTAAATTTTCTAATGTTCCGCGCAGTTTTCTTGTTTTTTGCTTTCATAAGAATCTTATACGAAACACAACAATAAAGAATTAGTTCACGCGTGATGCCGTGACCAAGGGAAATAGGGATTTATTTTTATAAATATATAGAAAGCACAAAAACATCCCTATTGTGTCCAACAAAAATAGGTTTATAACGACGTGCAAAGATTAAATGAAGATAAACACAGCTTCTCAAAGGCGCACAAAGAAAATAAATTGGGAAAGCCGTTTAAATGTCATGACGATAATGAAAAGAGCCTTGATGCTCCCCGAACAGCCACGTAACTAACCCTTTGGTCCATTAAGCCGTCATAAAGCGGCATACTCTTCCTTCTGTGCTTTGACATTGAAAAACCGCGGGTAGGCGGGGAATTTGAAGGTCTCGTTTGATGTACTCGTAAAATACTCTCACGCGTGTTTTAGTCCACGCATTCGTATTTAACCACCGTTCACTGTAAAGGTTAACCGTAAAGGTTTAGGTTTTAATATTACGAATGTCACAGTCGTTGAATGGACTGTCGTTGGTCAGTATAAGGTCCTGGGTTTGATTTTCGGGTCTTGCATTGTGTTGTTGGGTTTTTCCTCATATAATTTTTCAGTAGCAACCTAGTGTAAGCGTGCCCGTTGATGGCATTATGCTCACCCCCTATTACATCAGACTTAAAAATAACTTGCAAAATGAGGTTGTACTATAGGTACACCTCTGCCCTTAACTCTCCGGGGAATACAGTCGTGATGGTATGATGTTAAATATCACAATTTTGGGGTTTTTTGTTTTATTTAGATCATTCTTCGTCTCTGGACTTATGTCAACATCAAATGACATAAGTCCAGAGACAAAACTACGATTGCTAGAGAGCCAGATTAGGAATTTATTACACTAACATAAGCAAAAAAACAATGTGTTGTTCATAAAATATCTTATACGCCATGATTTGTTTACACAATTCCGTCGCGACATACTAGATTGGTCTGGACATTTATCGTCTAGAACCCAAGAGTCGAGTTAGTGTCTGAATGAAGAAATCCACGGGAATGATATTGCACAAAACCAATACCATGAAAAATATAAAAAAGGTTCTCAAAGGGAGGTGACCCGTGCCACGGGTCCCTTCATAAACATCTTTTATGACTGCGTTACGTTGTAATGCGTGCCCAAAAGGCATTTCGCCTAATATGGGAACAGTAATGACAGTCGATTCTATTGCTATCCATTAATTGGGTAGAAATATTGTCTTACCACATACATACTCGTACGTCTTTGTACAAAACTAAAATTGGTCCAAAGTTAATTGCTTCAGTATCCCTTGGTGAGGCAGAAGTGTACCTATAGTACAACCACATTTTGCCAGCTATGTTTAAGTCTTATATAATATGGGGCCAGCCATGGCAATACATGATCCAGTCACGAATCCATACTCCGGACTGCTACTGTGAAATTCCAGATGGAAAAACCCAATAACACTTTGCCTAACCCAGAAAGCAAACCCAGTAGGTACCTCATGTTCAGCAGTAGTACTTATGACCACTAAACCAACGAGTTAGTACCGAAGAGGCTCTTTTGAGTAAGTATAGCAGTATAAAAATGTTCCAACTTGCATACACTATGCTACAGTTTTCGAGAATGTACCAACATGCGTTCGATGTCGGCGCCTGAAGCGACGATGCGTCATCTTTCTAGAATGCAGGCATGTCGAGAGCCACTGAAAACCGTTATATGTTACTCTCTTTATCTAAGTCCTAATTAAATGTTTAGTCTTGACTTGCCAGCGGTGTATTTCAACACAGGTCCAGATATCGGTGTGAGTCGAATCGATACGTTCAATTGCGTCACCACCCGTTCAGCTCCACAGTATAAGTGCGTAGTTTGTCTGGTCCTTTGACCCAAGATTTGCCAACGAAATGATTTATCGCGTCTACCAGCGTCAGTTGACTTTTCGAGGGGGTTGAACAGGGGGTTCTGAATAATTTAGTTTTCGGGCGTCCTGTTTCCGTGTTGCCTTGGTTGGGCCTTGATTCATTTCCTGAAACTGTTTTGTTATTGTTTGGTCCTAATGTTCGGAGTTTATTTTTTTTGTGTAAATAAGGGCTATTTCATTATTGATTCTATTAAATGTAAGTTTTGTCTGGTTGAAGAGCCGATGATAATTATATTTTTATAGTTATACGTTAGGGTTGGTTCGAAAACGTAGCAAGGGAGTACAATACTGCTTCATTTTAATTGCTTGCATCAAAATTCAAGACAGGTTACCGATCAAGTTGATCAAGAGTACTGGAATCAAAGCGTACGTGCTTAGAATGATCTCAGCGTCTTCCATTCCAGATTTGGTCGGCCCTTTTCTCTTGTTTGCATTTTCAATTAGATACCTGCTTACCCTTAATGTACTATGTCAATATGAAATGTTTATTTAAGACGATGTTGCCATAATTCATCACGCCCTAAGCTTTTGAGCAAATAGCTTCATACGTGGGAGTGTAGGGGAGGCGGAGACTGCGACGAACCTTAACTAATACAATTGCGGCGCAAAAGGGTTCGTTTTCAGCGTTGATGGTTGGTATGAAGGATGAAGTAATATGATATGAAGAGATAGCATTTAAAATAGAAATTAATGTCAATTGAAACAAGCTTGGTCAACCATCGGGCAGTTGAAATAGTCAGGTTAGTGAGGATTGTGTTATTTGCGGTGTAGGGTGCGCGTCACCCGTGCGCGCATGGCGGCGTTAGATCGAAGGCGCGGGGACGCCAGCGCGCATGCTCCGCCGCGGCCTCTCCAGCGACTCGGCTGGCGGCCGCAGTCGCACCGCGGAACCGTACGCGACGCGCCATGTCGGCCGGCGCTACTACTTGACCGAGCTACCAGCTCTTGGGAAAACAAACCTTGTGAAATCGCGTTTCAAATCGTCGCCATCGGTTGCAAACGCACGGGGATTCGGGTAAGTCCGTAGCGGATCCGTTCACGCCTCATGTAATCGTGTCGAGTGCAGTGCCCAAGGTTAAAGGCTTCCGATGTGCTTTTCCCGGATACCGATCTGCGATCTCGGAGGGTTGTAGGTGGCGCTAGTGCGCGCGGTGAGTCATCTCTGCGACACGTTTTTTCATGGCCGCCCCTTCGATCTCGCGTACGATTGTAGCTTAGCTGGAGGGTTTTGGAAGATGTCGGTTGCAGTGGATGTTACGTAAGTGCGTTGGTAGTGCAGTGGCCGTGGTGGCCGACGCTTTCGATACGCTCGGCAGGCACTCGACCGCGGCCAATTACGGCACGCGAGGATCGTTTTCAGGAAAACATTCACCATTTTGTACGCGGCTCTTGCGGGAGCAACTGTGAGTATAGTGATCAACGTCATGACTCCACACGTTACTGTGCCTAGTACACCGCCGGGACATTCAAGTGAAATCGTTCTGTTGTGCAAGTGAATATAATCGGCTCTTTATAGTAATTGTTTGTGTTGCGTTTCATAATTACATAATCGGAGACACCAAAGGAGTAGGTATCGGTTTTATTTATTAACTAAATTGGCTGAATATTTAGCTGCAATTCATTGCACAATATTTGAGTGACTGTTTTATTACTTAATCACTGTGAATAAATATCATAAATATTTAATTTTTCTAATAATTGCACTAACAAAGAAAATACTTTATTCTGTTTTAGATAGAAGTACTTACTTAGTTGATGAATTCCTATAATTTATTGAACGCACAATGCTATAACAATGCGTATCGAGCATTACGCACAAATTACGCACGATCGTTATGTAAAAAGCGTATTCCTAACTTTTCTAATCAAACAACATGATTACCAAATCATTTGTTAAGGTAAATAACCTAACATTAGTCACACTAACACAATACTCTACTTAAACACGGCAAAAACGTATCAGCTGAGACGCACGCGCAACGATCACAGCGCATGCGCGAGCCGTGACGCTTGGTAATGAAACGGCAGTTATATTTGAACGTGGAAAGCGCAAAAAATAAACCGTAATGGAACCATTCTCACAAGAAGCGTCATCAAAATATAATTATGTTTTTGGAGGTTCGTAAATCGATTGTAGTGTCGTTAAATGTCAATTAACGTATGAACGTGGTAGTTGTACAGATACCAAAAGATTTTAGGATGGTGTCTAGGCTAAAATTGTGTCTTTTACTTAGTTGAATTCCATAAACACACTTGTTTTCCAATTCCCTTTAAACATTGGTATCGGCTTAGCTTGCCGTTTTTAAAAATGGAATAATAAAGGTTTGAATAAATAACTAGCTGAAAATAAAATCAATACCAACAATGATAAATTTATATGATCTATTCAAGTAGCCTTAATTTGTGTGTTCATCTTCTTTGCCTCTAGAAATTTAAAGTAAGTTTAGTATTTAGGTATGACGTAAATCCTTTTGGGCGTTTGTAGTCCATCTTAGCTGCAAAAATAGCTTGTTAAAGTAATTTCAAGTTCTCTAAATTAAACTTGTTTTACTCCCACAAAACACATATTAATTTGGCACTGAAAGGGATGACATAACAATCAGATTCGTTTTTGAAAATCCTATTCAAACTTTCTTTGTCACCCCTTAATGCAAACAGTTTTGAATCCCGAATGCCATCAGCGGCAACGTCTCAATGACGTCACGGAAACATTTGCAGTAATTCCAGAACGTTGGATAATTGTTATTGCTTGTGAAATCGCCTGGAGGAGTTAGCATTTGCCTTCCAACGACCCTCCCACGCGACAACCTCATTATGCCACGACTTTTATTCCTCCTTTAAGCGAATACTTCATTGTTGGCTTTTTTCATTTTATTTTCAACGTCTTTGAGCTGGATCTGAGGACCATTTAATGCGTAGTTCTCGGTATTATGAGTAATTGTATTCAAAGCTTGTTTGCTTTGGTCCTATAGATTACCGTCTTTTGCTTTGAGAAAATTGACATGACGTATTGCATACTGCTGACGTCATATTTTCTGGGGGAATGTTACTGCTGCGGTTCTAAGGCCCACTTATAATACGAATTACTAAATGCATATAAACGTAGTGACAGTCGTAAATGCCAGAAAGAACTGAGCACTGACGTATAACAAGATGCTACTAAAAAAAACAAAATCTAGCTGTATTGCTTTGTTCTAGATTGATATAAAAGATAACAAGCTGAGAGCTTTAACAGCTATGTAGGTGTTCTACTTTATTATGTCAATTACATTTTTGGACCAAAGTATTTTAGCCAACACGACAACGTCTGTACCTCTTTACCGGTTGCGTGTTTCTACCATAGAAGAGCTAAGGTTTTAGTACCATTTATTAGAACAGAATTAAATTCAGATTTCAATAATCAGAATAAGTAGATGCTAGTATTTTTTAGCCGATCCATGACTAGGCAAAACTCAGGTCGATGACAGTAGGGCGGAGAGCCTTAGACGAAAGCGCACGTTATGTTAAATTCAACGGTAAAGCCATTAACTAAAGACCTGATTTAGATTGCAACGTAATCATTAATGTATTTTTTTACTCGATTATATTAGGTCAGTATTAATAAACTAGGACAACGGCCGTATCACTGTAATCATAACGCCATTAGCCAGACTTGAATGCAAAACTTCAATCAAGCAGCTGATTAAAAACTTTGTTGTTACGATGACGTTGCTAGAAAGTTTAAGTTTAATTTATTATAAAAGTTTTGCAAATCTCTGAACCTTAGGTGCCACTGAGGTCAATAGAGGCACTATTGACCTCAGTAGCACTTAAGTTCAATAGTCGTGCGACCTACACTAGATGGATACTTTAGAAGATATTTTCAATAACATTAAGCTGACACGTTCGGGTTATAATAAAATTATATTGCGATGATCTCTACGATCCTGTCTCCGAAATTGAATTTATCAGGGCATATTTCGGAATCCATTTGATTATTTACGTGTTTGATTGAATATATGACTATTTTACTCTTAATATTTTCAAACGTGGGTGTATAGAGACTTTCTAGTTACCTCATAATAAACAACTGTAATACAATCCTGATTCCTGAGGCCTGCAACTTCGCGAAACATTATTTTCATCCGAATGCATCATTATCGTCCAAATAAGTGTTTATCTTTTCCCCATATCCTCATGTTGGTCCTTTGTTACAGTTGTAAATCCGGCCCCGTACCGATGCACTAGTGGTTGTGACGAGCGAGCAAGAAGCCACAGCCGCCATGTCGTCGGTAAAGGTGGCCGTAAGGGTTCGCCCCTTCAACTCCCGGGAGATCGCCCGGGAAAGCAAGTGCATCATTGAGATGAACGGGAATACTACAGGTAAGGTTTATTTTATTTTATTAAACAAACAGATCCAAACTAACGATTAAAATTAAAAAGAGATTAATCCAGATTCATTTTCCACAAAGTAACCAACTAAATTATGACAACAACCAGAAGAGATTTTAATGAAGTATAATCATTAAAGAGTATATGCCAAATAGTTTAACATATAATAAACAACACTCATGATATGTGATCCGTGATGATGATAATATAATTAAACATAATTAGATTACTGTATAAACGAAAGCATAGACCAAGTTAATGATAAGATACAGAAATAGGGGCTAGACATAGGGGGTGATAATTTAAATCCATTAATAACGAAATACCGAATAAGCTTTCTAGACACAACGATATAAAGTAATTTTCAACATGAAAAGATAGGTTCCGTAACCTCGATTTGAAAATAGATTTTTAGTTGTAGCTTAGAAGTTACAGATTGCCGTGGAATTAAGTCTGCCATCTTGTTTAAGAATTAAAATCAATTATAGTCCAATTATATTTACTATTCTTGCCGCACACCAAGACATTTTCTCACGCTAAATTGGCGGTGTTCCAGCAGGGTTCTACCTTCGGCCCACTCCTAACATTTACACGAAACAAACTGTTATCTATCGATCTTTTTGGTCGTTATCAAAACATATGTACGGTGTGGAGTACCATATCGCCTGATTTATTTATCTAACATAATAGTAACTTGTATTAGAGCTTAGATAATGCCTGTAATGAGCTTTTGTGATACAACACACAATCTCGATGTAATAACCGCCTGGGTCGTTCAGAACATTTTGGATGTTATGGTCTGTAAAGATTGTTTCATGTTGTGTAGATAAGCTCTCTACTTGACATTTTTGGAATTATGGGTACCATTTAAATTTACAATATTTCTTTGCATGGGCTTATGACACGTCAGAAGTTAGGTGCACGGTTTCAAATTGGTCGATTCATGTGGTGAAGAGAACATAATAATATACTTATTCTCGCCAAGTTCTGTAACTGATTTCACCAAGTAATTACAAAAGACATCTTCATCGGCCTAGCCTTTTACCAACTATGTTGGGCCGGCTTCCAGTCTAACCGGATGCTGTTGAATACCAGTACTTTACATGGAGCGACTGCCTATCTGACCTCTATAATCCAGTTACTGGGCAACACCATACCCCTTGGTAAGACTGGTTGTTAGACTTTCAGGCTTTTGACTACCCATAACGACTGTCAAAGATCTACAAATGACAGCCGGGACCGACGGATTAGCGTATTTTCCAAGGCACGGAGGAGTCTCGATATGTTACGAACGGTCACCCATCCACAGACTGACTTCGGCTAGCGTAGCGTTTATTTAGCCACGAATTCTTCCTCCTATTACGAAAGACATAAACTGTTTTAAGCAACGACTTGCATGTTTTAGTTAATCTTTACACGTATATTAGGAGAACCGCTTCTAATTTTTAACAGTCCTAAGTTTTTGCGACCACACAAGATACTTTCTAGGTTAAAGTGAAGGCAGAGTCTGTATATAGACATCTTCGAACAAATGTTTAAGGCACTCTTGAGGCCCCATTTTATACAACTCGCGTATTGTCCTCTTATGTATTATGAAAAGAGAATCTTTGTGTGAGTGTGAGAGCAGGGTGTTAACTTCCTCATCCTTCTAAGAAAAGGGAGGATCTTTTGATCAGATCTGACCAAAGAGGGGGTTGTTGTCGGGATTCTATGTATATGTTAATGCGCGTATAACTTTGATATCGCGATCTTAGATACGTCAGTTTTTATGTGGTGGTATGGATGTGGCTACAATTTCATTAGACAATACTGTGGAAATAAACGCAATATAGTATTGGTCTAAATCTCTTTAAGACATATGCAGCTGAACTTATCCTACCCAAAAGAGTTTTAATAAGCGGTTGTATAACAATATTAGTAATGTAATGACACAAATATACACAGATGATGAATGATGTTGGATGACGGCTTTATAGGTTATATGTATGTACTTTAAACATCACGCCAGTGTTCCCCGGGTTGGGCAGAAGTCCACCTATAGGAACACCCATATTTCGCCAGTTATGTTTTAAGTCCCACGTAATAGGGGGCGAGCCTATTTCCATCGACCGGCTCAAATCCAGAATCCAGGCTGCAATGAAAAACATCCTATTGGAAAATCTCAATAACACTTTGCTCGACCTGGGAATCGAACCCAGGACCTCACTTTCAGCAGTCGCCCCTGTAACCACTAGACCTACGAGGCTGTCTTTTTTTTAATAGTAAGAGGTCTTACAAGAAGCCTATGATTGAAGAACATTACTATTTTTGTATAATTATCAATCTGACAAAGATCTACTGTCTTTTTTTCAACATCTTTTATCTTTAGTGGTTTATGAGCCAAGTTACCTTGAAAGGCTTTTAAATTAGCCACCGTCCACGCTGCCATAGATAACGAAGATTGACTATTACATTGCAGTAAAACCCCGCCCTTTGCCCTTAGTCACGTATAAAGTGGTGAATATAAAGGCTACGGATATCTGCCCTTTGAAGAAAATTGATTTAAGTATGCGTTGGAGTGGAAGACGAGAAAGACGTACTCTTTGGTATTTTAAGATTTTTGTTCTTGAATAAGTCATGTGAATAACAACAGACGTCCTTGAAAGGTTTACAGACCCTTCATGAAATAAACTGTCCTGACTTATATTGGAGATATTAATATAAACATAAATAATGCTGGACAATCCACATAGCATCATCTAGCCCCAAGCTAAGCAGAGCTTGTGTTATGGGTACTAGATGAATGATATACTAAATACATTACATAGATAGATTTTTTTTATTATACATAGCAAATACCCAGAACATCCGGAACATTTGTCCCAAATCGGGAATCAAACCCGCAACCATTTGCGTTGCAGGCGGACCTTCGCCCGCTGCGCCATATAGGTCGCCTACAGATGAAGCCGTTATTCCTCCTAATCGTTGTTACTGCTTCGTTGGCAGCACTACTGCTAAGCATGAGGTCCTGTGTTGGATTCCAGAGTCGAGTAAAGTGTTATTGGGATTTTCCATCTAAAATTTTTCAGCCCGGTTTCTGGATCTGCACCCAGTTGATGGCAATAGGCTAGCTCCTATTACACGGCACTTAGGGTATAGTAGGTGCATCTCTGCCTAACCCTTTGCGTAATACAGGTGTTTGTTTTCACCTTTTAATTATGATCCAAACCCAATAAAGAATGAAATGACCGGCCATAACTTCAAATAATATAGTTACTCAAAATTAAATCGTTAGAAATATATCACTATATAACTCTTAATGTGCCCTTAAAATATAAATCTACGCTCCGTCTCAAAAGAAAATGAAGGTCTTATAAATCTCAATAAAACTCAATGCGAGTTGAATTATAAAAGTTCTTTCTGAAATGCGTTTCTTTTCTGAAGTAAGACTAATAAAAAGTACGAAAACTGGAAAGGTTTTGGTTATAATATGCGCAGTGCAAAGCGTGCGCGAAGTACTGTCAGAAGGTCGCGAACGAAACCTTACAAGGCAGCAATGTCAGCAAAAATCAATCGAGCTGTTTACTAATAGGGCTGTGAATTGTGCTCACTAGTTAATATACTACTTAGATTCCAGTCTAACCAGATGCAACTGAGTACCAGTATTTTACATGGAGCGACTGCCTGTCTGACCTCCATAACCCAATTACTGAGTAACACGGTACCCCTTTGTAAGACTGGTTGTCAGTTTCGGATTACTGACTACTCGTAATAACTGTCTCACAAATGCACAGAGAAGTCTTGTTGAATGCTCACCCATCCAAGGACCGACCTCGGCAAGAGTTGTTTTACCTTGAAGATCAACCGTTGAAGCTGATATTATTTAACCACGAGCCCTTTACTTATTACTATTAACTTTGTAATTTCTAAAACAGAATGTCTAGAATTCCAGGTATCACTAAATTTATCAGGGTCTTGTCTCGTTTGACCTTAGCCCGTGTCTGAATTTTTCCCACATTGAGGTCCGTCGAAAACTTTTCTACAAAATTGGGTAGGTCCGACCCAAATTCCCAACGCACGCAACGTTTTTATATCAACATTCTGCGGCCTTCCCAGAGTTTTCATTACTAAAGAACACACTTTCCTTATTAACAGAATCTGTTCTTTGTTACAAAAAATAACATGTTTCGAGGGCCCTCTCGAAATATCTCGAGGGAAACCCTCGCTCATGTGGAGTGCTCCGTACTTGAACTGTAGCAAGTTTCAAATTTATTACCCTGGCCTCACACAATTTAATATGTTCTGTTCATTGGATATTCAACTTTGGAATTTATCTTCTAGAGGTCATTTTACTTTAATCCGAATGAAGAAATTTGCGCTGCTTTTAATTTGTTTTCAGTGTACAGTAATTTTGTTTGAGTTAGAAAACATGGCTTATTTTAACAATTGTAACTGAATTTTAGGCTTAAACATAAACATCGCAGTTGTTATATTAAACAATGAGAACAAATAAGGGTTCTTGTTAGAATCTGTTCATGAAAGCCTTTGTTTCGGCTGCCTCACTAATGACTACCTTCTAAACAGATGCCTTCATCAGGGTTAAAAAAAAAACCAAAGTATCTTTTCTCTTCATTTATTTTAAGAGAAATAGATGAAAGATTCATATGCCTTCAAAAGTGTGTATTTTTAGTATCTCCAAATAAAGTGAATTTTGAATCACTTTCAGTAATCTCTAAAGTAACTGAACTATTTATCCAATATTATGCGATTAACGATAAAACGCAATGTTCAGATCACTGCATTATTCAATATCGAAGTTCTGAAAGTTTCATCAAAGGAAATTTAACAATAGAATTGAATAGAATACACCATTAAAACTTACAAATAACAACTTTAAGAGCTACATAGAGTGTTACAATGGGCGGCCTTATCGCTGAAAGCGATCTCTTGCAGACAAGCTTAATAGTTGTACATGCTATTAGGATTATTGACCGTAGGTGTGAGACATATTATTATAATAATTACGGTTATATAATTGACCTTAGATCTGTATTAACTCTAGATTCATCCGATTATTACTTGTAAGACAGAAAAGATCACTTTAAAAAGAAAAGTTTTCGATCGATCATCATGGCTTACATTGCATGTTGAGGAGTCTCCTTTCAGGCATAGAAATTATCTTTAGTTGACGGCTCCGTTCTTCCCTTACATTATAAACTTACAAATACGCAGTAAAAAAAAAGAGAAAAAAAAAATACGAACAACTTTCAAGTTTAAGATCTTTTATCTCGTTAGTGCTTAGGTGGTTAACTAATTTTAGCATTACCGTTCAGAAATCTTATCATTCCTTATTTTTTCATCTTCAGGTTGGTATTTCTACCAGCTTAAATTTTTGGAGGTCGGTACACCAATTACGGCTATTAACAGCTCGACAACTGGCCTGAATGTGTCGTCACAGCTGAGGGAACTCCCATTTCTGTGCAGTACGCTCTCCTAACGAGCTCGTACCTCGTTAGTGATATAACGTCACTTCTACGTGGTCGGTACATATTTTATGTGCGATCCCTTTCCGTAATGTTTTCCCAAGCGTTGAGATGTACATTGATAAGTGTCTTCGTTTTGACATGTTTTGATTTGATCTTTTATAAGGTACTAATTAATTAATACTGATATTCACCTGCAGCTGCATCTGGTTAGACTGGAAGCCAACCCCAACATAGTGGGGAAAAGGCTAGGCAGATGATGATACTTTTTAACCCCGACTGCCTTGTTGGTTGGCTAAGCATGGGGTTCTGGTTACGATCCCGTGTCGAGCAATGTGTTATTGGTATTTCATAAGGAATTTCTCAGTAGTAGCCTGGAGTCTGGATGTGTGCCCGGTCGATGGCAATAGGCTCACCCCCTATTACATGGGACTTAAACATAATATGTGGAATGTGGGTTTGCTGCAAGTACTTCTGCCTACCTCTGCCCAACCCTTTTCGGGGAATACATGCGTGATGTAGTATGTTAGTTGGCATCAATTGAATTTCTCTATAATTTTGTAATTTAAGATTATTTGCATGCCCATATGACGGTAGAACACACTATATTTTATAAGAAACATCTATGTACCAATGTTTGCAATAATAAATTATTTGATTTGATTTGATTTGGTAATTAAACCCGGCCACGCTTTGCTGTGGCTCAGTCTGAAGTATATAATACAGTTTTCTATTAAAATGCAACATAGTGTTAACATTTTAAGTCAATGCAACCACTACTTTTCGAGATTTGCTGACACATACATTCGGAAGCTAAATTTTTAAATATTACGAGTACTAGCTATTCCTCGACCGCCTCTCTGAGGCCAGTCTTTTGTTCTTTCAATTATTTTTGTCTAAATTTCTCCTTTCTGTCTGAACTTTGGGATAAAAAGTATGTAAAAAACACTATTATATTAAAATAAAACGTTGTTTCATCAATTATAAAACTCAATTCATGGCTAATTTTTGAGTTTTGTCGTCGCACAAATATACGAAAGCTGAATTTTTATTTACTATGACTATATTCTCACGTGAAGCGAAAAATTCGGATCCCTTTATATGAAAATTGCGCGCACAGTAGAGTGTGAGATTGGCAAAGTAAACGTTTAAATGGAGAAGTAGTGCAGAAAACTAAAACGAGTTTCGACCACTAGTTAAGATAAACAGTAATTTCCAGTCGATCTGATGGACGCTACTGAAGACACCAAACACGTGGCCAAATTCTGGGTCGACTCTGCTTAGATTGCTAGATTGCCATTAATAGAGAAGATAAAAATAGAGTAAGTAAATAAAAATGCTGGACAATCCACACAGAATCATGTACCCAAGCTAAGCAGAGCTTGTGTTATGGGTACTAGATGAATGCTATACTTAATACAATACATTACATATACAGATATTTTATTATACATAGCAAATACCCAGAACATCCGGAACAAATCTTTGTAGATCGTACAAACATTTGTCCCAAGTCGGTAATCAAACCCGCAACCTCCTGCGTCGTAAATTTAATTGTGAAAAAAAAAATATATCTAATGGGGTTCTCATTATACCACATCTAATCCAAATATAATCATCCCGTATGATACGCTACTTTCAAGTTCATTGTCACGTCTCCACATCATGGGGTGTTTTAGCGACGGCTCGTAAAGGGCAAGGCGTGACGTCATAACTTGCGTCACACTAAGTATTAAGCTTGGATACCATTAATATGCATTAGCATGGACACTGTAAAAGCTTTCACACAGCCTGACTGACGATGTTCATGGCTGTTCCAGAGACAGCGTTTATTAAGTTTGTGAATTTCCAATATCATAATATTAGGTCTTTACCTATGAAATTGCCGTTGTGCAGTACTGGCCATTTCAAATCAAAATATTTTTTGTTTGGCTAAGAATTCTAATTTCAAATTAATTTTATTTTAAAAACATGGATTTTTTTTCCAAAAGTAGTCATTTGTTTATTGATTAGTGTTACATTTTCATCGCATTTAAATCTTTTTCGTCATCATGGATACGTTAAAAATTCGAGTAATTATGGAATATGAGTACCGTCGTGGCAGCAACGCGGCACAAGCGGCACGCAACATCAACGACGTTTACGGAGCTAACACTACAAACCAACGCACTACCTGTTATTGGTTTGCTCGCTTCCGTTCTGGAAATTTCGACCTGAAAAATGAACCTCGCGGTCGTCCGAAGACTTTGGTCGACAATGACGAATTAAAGGCGATTGTGGAAGCTGATGATACACAATCTACGGCTGAATTAGCAGCAGCTTTCGACGTTAGCGTCAAAACAATATTGGTCCATTTGCGTCAAATTGGCAAGGTAAAAAAGCTTGACAAATGGGTGCCCCACGAACTCAATGATCGCCAGCGCGAAGTACGCGTCGAGACGTGCCTTGCACTGCTCAACAGACACACAAATGAAGGAATTTTGAACCGCATTGTTACCTGCGATGAAAAATGGATTCTGTTTGATAACCGCAAGCGCTCAGCAAGTTGGTTGGATCCTGGTTCAGCACCTAAACAATGCCCTAAACGAAAACTTACCCCAAGAAAAGTGATGGTCACTGTTTGGTGGTCTAGCGCCGGTGTGATTCAACACAGCTTCTTACCAAACGGGGTGAGCATTACTGCAGATGTGTACTGTGAAGAATTGAACACAATGATGGAGAAGCTGGCACATCTCCAACCAGCATTGGTCAATCGCTCGTCTCCGCTGCTCCTGCACGACAACGCGCGACCTCATACTGCACAGCAGACGGTCTCCAAGTTGCAAGAACTGGGGTTGGAAGCTCTCCGTCATCCGCCCTACTCACCAGACTTTGCGCCTACAGACTACTACTTTTTCCAGAATTTGGATAACTTCTTGGCGGGAAAAAAATTCAATACCCGAGAGGCAGTACAAAATGCCTTTGAAGAATTTGTTGCCTCCCGTCCAGCTGATTTCTTTAAGAAGGGCATCAATAAACTGCCACTGCGTTGGCAAAGATGCATTGATTGCATGGGTGATTACTTCGATTAATACAAATAAAAAATACATGAAAAAAATTCATTTAAATTTTTTCATACAAAACGGCAATTTCATAGGTAAAGACCTATTATAACATCTCGCCTGTATTCTCTGAAGGCTTGTGCAGAGGTGTACAGTACACCCACATTTCACCAGTTATGTTTTTAAGTCCCATGCAAAATACTGGTATTCAGCTGCATCCAGTTAGACTGGAAGCCGACCCAATTGCCAATACTTATGATGCGTAATGTTTATAAGTAAATAGTACACCATGGAGTACTTGCATATACATATTTTCTTCTTCTCTATCAAGTGCATCCAAAGGTTATTTGTAAGATATCGCTTAAGACATAAAGTCACCCTTTGTAACACTCATAATTACGTAGTATTAATCGTTTTGATGGTGTACAATAAAAAATATATGTATTTATATTTTATTCTGTACATCTTCTGGGCTCTATGGTGGGGTCGACGAATTTTCAAACGGACATTGTGTGGAATTATTAGAATGACGTGCGAATTTAAAGGAGCCACGCAAATTCAATTTTCAAGTAAAAAAAACATTTATTTATTTTATCCAACTTACGACTATCTTTACAGGGTTACCTTATGCGATAGTGTACTCTAACAATATTACATTTTGTAACTGATTACAAACATGACTAACTGTTCGTCAAAAGCTACCCTCAGTAAGGTTGAGTCATATACAAATGCTCCCCAGCCTTGAATTCTGTAGCCAGGTGTTCAAAATCTGAAAATCATTCCGCTGCTTCGCCCAATCGGATCCCCCTGCGTTTCAATGGCCTATAAACCCTATAATGGACAATAAACCTTGTCCATGGGCTGCTCCATGCCTCTCGTAAATTCGCCGCAGTTTCGCTTCCTGCCTCTAAATGATTCGCGTGGTCTCATTTCATTTACTCGCAGAATGAATTTGATTAGCTGAATATTTGAAACTGTTTTTTTTGCTCAGATTAGATCGAGAAAGACCTTGCTTTACCCTTGCTATATTAGTTTTTTGTATATTTAGGAGAGTATGTCTTGTTTTTTTTCCAAGTAAGTTGAGGTCAGCTTCCAGTCTAACCGGATGCACCTGAATACCAGTGTTTTAAATGGAGCGGGTAATATTTTACTGTGTAACACGAGACCCCTTGGTAAGACTGGTTGTCAGAATGACGGGTTTGTTACCTGTAACGGCTGTCAAAGATGTATAAATGGCAGCCGGGGCCACCGGCTTAACGTGCTTTCCGAGGCACAAAGGAGTCTTGATATGTAATGGATGATCACCCTTGAAGATCGACCCGTGCGGCTCTTATAACTTAGCCACGAGCTCCTTATCAAAAAAATCCAAAACGACTCCAGCACGACTCGATGTAACCCCATAGATTTTATGACTCATTATTTCATAGAGTACGTGTTTGGCGTTTTGATTACATGTACGCAAATAAAACCAAAATGTCACATAAACTTTTATTAAGTTACCGTTTTGTACGAGTTACGTCCGCAACGTGTCGAAGCCGCGTTGTGGTTGCGCTCGTTGACATTGTTAACTATATATATATACACTCGAGAGCAATGAATCCGGGTCACTTAAAGAATGTTAAAAATCTCGGAAACTAAAAATGATAGGTTAATGCAATAAATTGTATTTAATAGACAATGTAATACTCCTTAAATGAAGGTATTAAAACTTCTTAGTTATTGTAAAGTTATATCATAAAAAAATCAAATTTGAAAAAGGGCCACTTTCGAAGATGGAACTACGAAATTACAGCATTTGGTTTTGCTTTTGTTTGTAATCTGTCATTTATGTGGGTACATAAACCATGTTGATAGTGTAATCTATATTCATTATTCAAGCTGAAATTATGTCGCTTACGCCTGAAGAATGCACCAGAATACTTACAATGCTGGAAACCGGCCGGAGTCAGCGCGATACAGCCAGGACTGTCGGTGTGTCGCTGTCAACAGTACAAAGAGTTCTCCGACGTTACGAAGAAACTGGTTCTAACCTACGCAGACCAGGAACGGGCAGAACCAGGTGTACCACAGCACGAGAAGACCGATACTTGGTGAACACCATGCTTCGAAATCGCTTTCTCACAGGAACTGAACTCACAAATCAGTTTCGACGCCTCGGAGGAAGTAACCCAAGTGCATGGACAGTAAGACGTCGGCTTGCTGAATCTAACTTAAAACCCCTTAGACCTGCAAACGGCCCTAAACTGGAGCGTGGGCATAGTATTTCAAGACTAAGATATGCCCAGAGCCACGTAAATTGGAGTATTGAAGATTGGTCAAAAGTCCGACGAATCAAAATTTATGCTCTACAAGCACGATGGAAGACACAGAGTGTATCGAAGACCAGGGGAAAGATTCAAGCAAGCATGCATCGAAGAAAAAGTAGCCTACGGTGGTGGGTCTGTACTTGTGTGGGCCGGAATTTCTTCTTAAAGTCGCACAGAGCTGGTGATCATAGAAAACGGCTCTTTAACTAGCGTGAGATATGTGGAAGAAATCCTCAATGATCACGTTGGTCCATTTATGGTCAATTTAGGTGAAGATGCTATATTTATGCATGACAATGCCCGACCTCATACAGGTTGAATGACTACCTTCAAGAGATGAACATTACTCGTATGGAGTGGCCAGCGCACAGCCCGGATATCAACCCGATCGAGCATGCTTGGGACGAGCTAGGCAGATGCGTAAAACAACGAAACCCTCCCCCAATCACGCTTCGTGAGCTCAAAATTGCTCTCACAGAGGAATGGGAGAATATTCCCCAAAATCGTATAAGGAACTTGGTGTACAGCATGCCAAACCGCGTAAACGCAGTAATGGAAGCACGAGGAGGAAATACGAAGTATTAAAATTCAAGAAAATCGTAATAAAGTTCAAAAATTTCATGTTTCCTATTTTTGTTTTAAGGAGAGATCAGCAGTTTTTTTCTTTATGTAATTTTGTGTTAATAAAATGTATGGTGACTCATATTTTTTTTACTTTCATTTAAGGAGTATTACATTGTCTATTAAATACAATTTATTGCATTAACCTATCATTTTTAGTTTCCGAGATTTTTAACATTCTTTAAGTGACCCGGATTCATTGCTCTCGAGTGTATATATATATATATGTATATTGCTGTACCCTCATCCGAGGCGGTGTGGTCTCAGTTGTTAACGTATTTCGAAACTTCGACGTTCTGGCAGAAGATAAGATATTTCAGTAGCTAGCCTGTTGTATTATTTTTACTTGTCTAGATGATTATTTCTAGGCATGCAGCCTTCTTTTGCTTTTTGTCTTATGTATATAGTATGGTTTAGTAGTAGGGGTATGCGGAACAGGGTGGAAAGTTATTTTCCATTGAAAATCCGTCCAGGGGTTTTCTCCCTGGTGGGCTACTGCCCGACGATTTTGGTCGGGTTTATATGTAATACCGTGCGGATAACTCGTATATCGCGATCTAGGATACAATATATGTAGGTCAATTTACTTCGGATGTTACGGTATGGATGTCGTTGCAGTTTCATGTTGCTTTTAGAAAATCCTTTTCTTGAAATACTGTACAAGATATTGCTTGTTATTTTGCGCCTCCTTCAACTCTTCCAGTTAAATAACGTGTCTAGTATCAAAACTCCTTCTTTAACCTCTTTGGCTTAACAATAGCAGTTTCACCCTAAAAGCAAACGAATACTTATAAATATACTCACATTAAAAACGTTTTTAAATGCCCAATTGGAGTATTTTATATTGCCTACATATAGTTTACGGCACACAGCATGTTATGTTAAGCATGCGACCACACGCAACCCTGTTCTCGGCTAGAATTTATGCTGAAATGAGCATTTAGGTTGAATATTGATCAAGGTCTAAAGTTGTGTTTCATGATACGATATTTATCGTGTGTTTGTGAGAAATATAATAAAACTGCAATGCATAAGTAAAAACTCTAGGGAGTGGTGAATTGGTTTTTGAAGACTTCTATTAAATCTGTCAGACTGGGCTTTATTTTATTATTGATGGGGCCACTTCGTCTTCCTAGCAAAAACACTAGGAAGTGGTGAAGGGGTCGTTTTTAAAGACAGTCGTATGTAATTTTTGACGGTCAAGAAATGCTTATTTTCAGCCTAATTGGAATAAATGAATATTTACTTTGATTTTAATAGATAGTTTATAATAGTATAGTGATTTTCTTAGTTAATTTATTGATTATCACACTCTGGTGATATTACAAACTTAAAAGTTGTTGAGGAAGTCTTGATGTATGTTGATTTTGAAGAAAGTTTACAATATTTATAGCTTATAATTCAGAATATCACATAAGCTATCCATATATATCAAAATGAATACCTAGTTCCCTTGGTCACGGCATCACGTGTGAACGGCTGAACCATTTTCGCTAATTCTGTTTTGGTTGCGTTTGTTATTATACGGAGGAGGTTTTACGCGCTACGTCGTGGAGTTGCGGAAATCGGCCCGTATAACAATACAATACAATACAAATATACGGAGAAGGTTCTTCTGAAAGAAAAAACTAAGAAAGTTGCGTGGAACATTAGAAAGTTGTAAGAATACGTCACGACTATTTTAAATTCACGCGTTCGACAGTTCCAAAGAAACCACGGGGCGCAGCTAGTAATTTATAAATATTCATACTCAGACGAAGTCACGGGTGGCTGCTCTAGTAGCCATTCATTAATTAAGAAGACCAAACATTTGGTGCAGACACTTTTTTTCTTTAGTAAATAATTTAATTTCATTAGCACAGAATCTAATCAACCTCTAACGAAGTTTTGCTTCGTTTTTTTGCAAGAAAAAAAAAAAATTACCAGCATTTTTCTCTTTGAGAATGACGTAAATATTCTCTCTGAAGGCTCTTGAGGCATCAAAGCAATTAGTCACCGTTAATTACGTTTCGTCTCAAATTCTGGAGAGTGAGCGATCATTTGTGAAGTGAATCTTTTTTATGGGGCGAACAAAAGCGTTCCAGTATTTTGTTTTCAGTGCGAAATAGGGCTCCGAAATCACATGTTTAGTGCAAGTTTTATTTAAGACATCGAAAGTCAGTAATTTACCTACTCCACTTTACTTTTAACAGTTGATAACACAATTACAATAAACAAGAAAGTTTATACATATTTGAAAAAATAAAATACAATAAATAATCACAGGCGTCGAAAAATTTATCGGCCTCACTGTCAACAGGAGAAGTGCCCAGAAGGCTGGCAGCATTGCCACGTTGAATGGCAATGCTGATTCTTTGGCCAAAAACAAGGCCAGCCCTCTGGTCACGTGAAGAGTCGACCAAACGCGATTTCTCGAAAAACGAAATGGGCAATTACATATTACAATATACCATAATAAATATAATTTTAAGGTTAAAAAACATAATATAATTTCATGAATACCTCTCACAGTAATTCTGACATACCAATGGAGTCTTTGTCCATTCATCCGCAAATAGATCGCTCGTCGGATTATAACCCAAGAGATCATTAAGTGCGAACAGAATGCGAGGAACTGAGGACTTAGCACACACAGTGATTATTGGTGGTTGGCTCAGTACCAGTTTTACTTCATACGTCTCTATCAGCTTACCTCTTTTCAAAACATCTTCCCCACAATTTGTATTGTCTATGGTCTGCCTCATTACCACATTCATAGTTAACAATCTTCTGTTGTCACATATTTTTCTCTTTCGCATGACGTCACATCGAAATCCCAGCCCTCACTTGGTACTTTGACCCTTCAGTTTTTGACGCCTCATTCAATTTTACAACCATTTTTCATCGGAGTGAGCGCAATGAAACGTGGCAATTGTTTGGTAGCAGACCTCGTAAAATAAAATGGAACAGCCAATTATTGGCCGTTATGCGAAGTTCATGACACTCATGTTTTTTTGTTCAGTTCAGTGACTTACGACTTACTTTGAGGTTATAAATTGTTTATTTAACAATGGAGTACATGATTTTTTTTCTTATTCTGTAACAGTATGAGGAGCTCGTGGCTAAATAAAAACAGCCGCACGGGTCGATTGAAGGTTAAAACAAAACATATTCTAACTCTCCATGTCTCGGAAAGCACTTCAAGCCGTTGATCCCGGCCGTTATTTATAGATCTTTGACAGACGTTACGGGTAGTCAAAGCCCGAAAGTCTGATTCTTAACAAGGGGTACCGTGTCGCCCAGTAACTGGGTTGTGAAGCTCAGATAAGCAATCGCTCCGTGTAAAATACTGGTATTCAGCTGCATCCGGTTAGACTGGAAGCCGACCCCAAAATAGTTGAGAAAAGACTAAGCAGATGATGATTCTCTAACAGTATAATATTTGCCTATAAACTTAAGGAACTTGGGACTTCGTGCGATATTTCTATAGTCATAAAGCCTTAGTTAGGTGCATCATTTTAGTGTATCTAAGCTGTTAGTTACATGTCTAAGATCAACTTCATTACAAATATTTCATTGCTACGCTATCAATGGCATATTTACAGTATAGTTAGGTAAATACGTACAGCATTGTCCTCGACTCGCAACATCTAACCATTCTATACTTCCAACTTTTGCTGTGACAATCTAACGCTTATTGTTCGGTCGACCTTGTACCGTTCGATGCGGGCTGGCTTCCGATGGCGGAAGCCTCTCGCCTGTTCCGACAACATGGCCGATTTACCCTTGTTGCATTCTAATACCTATACTAGTAGAAGTGTTTGTGTAGAAGTTTACATACATGGATAGGTAGTGATCGGTGACTAGATAAAGGTTTTAAAGTGAAAACTTCTTAAGCCGCGTTGAGCGAGTTTTGGTAGAGGCGAAGCTATGGGTCACCGACATGCTCGTGTGATGTGTTGCACCTATTTCAAGTTTCACTTTTGTTGGCACCCAGCAGTCCCCTAGCTTACTAGAAGCTACCCGCGACTTCGTCTGCTCATGTATCTTTATAAACTAAGCCCATGTGTTATTCTGAAGAACATACGCGTTCTGTAGTATTTGCGTGGAACATTAACAAACATCTTAACATTCTCACAAACTTTACATATATAATATTAGTAGGATACCAGGAAGAAGGATCTTACATTTCGCATCTTTATTTCAAGTAACTTGAAATAGACAAAAGATTTCGCAGTAGTAAATTTCATCGGAAAGCGTAGTTCCAGGGCGAACATACGTAACGTAAGTTCGAGATGTTTTTGTGGACCATAGTGCGGAGTGACCACCATTCTCAGTTGATTGCCGACCCTGGGAAATGTGGGAGGTAAAATAACAAGTTTGCAGTAGTAATTTATCGTTAATGACCTCTGATTCACTGCAGTTACAGAGAGTACTGAAGTTTGAATGAAATAACACCGGGAACAGAAGATTGGAGTGAGCTTGACGGCCTGACTCACAGCGCCAATGACCGCTATCTCCAAGTAAAACGAGTGAAGTATTTCCTTGCCATAAAACAGCGTAATAAAGCGAAGAATAGGAAGAATAAATAATAACGACATTGCTCTCAGTGTGATTGCTCACCTCTGGGATCTAGGGACGGTAAAACAACTGTATTTCCGGACATAGTGTCTCGATGCAGCGGTGCAGGTATGACTCATAGAGTAAGACTAGGTTTATACACTCGATTTTGAGGCGCCTTTGATTCTGTCGATATTTAAGTTTGGAACTAAATAAAAATATGAGTCTGGCTGTTTACAAACGCTCAGGCAATGTGACAATGTAAGTACGTTAAAGGTACGGTTCAGCTTCTACTTTTCTTTAAAAAAATAATAAATAAAATAAAATACACTTATATCAAGCAACACTAACTCATATGTGGAGAAAAGACAAACGCAAAAGATAATTAACAAAAATTAAAAAAACAAAATATGAAATAAAATAAAAGAGGCAACATCTAACCGGCCTTGCTGACGGCAACATGCCTATCACAGCAGTGCCGTATGCATAGGCAGTCCATCCGGTCCGCGATCATTGCCAGGACAGCATATAGAAATAAAATCCCGTATAAGATTTTTGAGCGCATTCCGGATAGATACAGTTCTGGCTTGTCATTCGATTCGCCTGTATGTGCAAAATAAAAAGTAAATATAATAGTTGTTTCAATTTTAATGACAACATTTCCTGCTATAAGTACCTAAATATGAATTGAGACTTTTTATTTTATTACAGAATACGTCGGGAAACAAATATAGTAATAACATTGCTCTCTATTAGATTGCTTTCTCCGCGCCAGCATTAAAATGTAAAACTATTTTCTGGCACCCAGTCTGTCTGGTTGCAACGATGCAGCTCTGTGACTCATACATAGTTATAATGTAAGGCAGGGAACAGACAGACAGTATATGCACGCGTGTGATTCACAGCAGTTGTTTATTCTACACAAACATGTTTTGATGGCTGAAGCGACAATAGCCGAATAGTTGAAGTGTTATATTGAATGTTTAAGAGCATTGTTATTTTGCATTTATGATTTAGCTCCATCGTAATAGCAAAATAATTATAAAGTGACTATACACCGCAAAAATAATTTAAATGAATACCGGCAAAATCAGTGATAACAGGCCTTATTTAGAATTATGTCTTGTTTTCGCTGCTCACTTTGAATGACTGATTTCTTTATTACTTAACAACTAGGAACCACCCGCGTCTTCGTCAGCGTATGTATCTTTTTAAACTAACACAATTAAATATAGCCTATAGCACTTCGATAATGTAGCTTTCCATATTATAATTATTTCATTACAAAATATTGTAAAAAGAGTAAGTGTGGAGTGGTATCTTGCCCATTCTTCTCCATACGAAATTACCTTTTGGAATGGGATATTAGAATCATTTTTGTATATAATTCTAATCTTAAATGTTGTTTTCAAAAGTGCTTTTAAATGGTTTGATTGAAATAAACTACATATTTTACTTTGAATAATGAAAGATTTTTTTTAATCAGCTGATTAGTTTTCGGAGATTACCTCCTGCATCCAAACTAACAAACTACTACTTTTTAATATTAATGTTGATGCAGACATACAGTATTTCATATTCTTCTCGCATAACAACGGGCTTAATGAAGCTGATATTATGCAATACCCAACTGCAAGCACAGACTCTAGACAGTCTGTCACCGTGGATTGTATTATTTGGGTCTGGTCTGTTACATATTTTGGCACACCATACCTACATATTGCAGCCCTGCATCTGTGACTCATGTAAACCCCAGTGCAGGAGGGGGGTGGTGAGGCGCGCTTGACTCATACCTACGTTACTTTACGATTCAAGTTTATGACGCTAGGGAGGTTTATTAAATTAGGTATTGTGGGGACGAGTTTGATGTCTTGTGGGTTATATGCTATTACGGATTAATGTTGTTGGATGCTGGATGCATTTATCAAAACTTATATTTTCTTTAACGGATTAAAGAGGGTAGCGTTATGAAAGTGATAATAGCTTCCTGAAACTGAATTCAATTTAGTTTCTAGACTCTAGCTAGACTAATTGTCTTTCAAGTTATACTCCGGATCTAAGCGCTTTTAACTTCAGCTTGGCTGAACTCCACCTAACTCTTTAAGTGATCCTAAGTTGGGGCTAAGTGAATTGATAGCCGGTATCGTAACTTTTAGGTAGCGCTTGAGAATTAACCCGTTCAGTCTGTTCTCAACACTGGATAACTTAGGCGTTGATAGGCTAAGTTACCTAAGGTTTAGCATTCAAGGAGGCAAAGTTAAAAGTTGCTCTTAATTATTTAGAGTATCATCTATGTTTGGAGCTGGAGGTGATGAATAATACTGTCTGGTTATCAAGTTAGCAAAAAATTTCAAGCTTAAAATACCATTCAATGAATACGTTGATTGATAAATAAGAAAGTCGAAATCATAATGCAATGCAATTCAAATTACTTATCTGAGTTTGTTTCGGCAATACTTCTCAAGGTTCAGTCATAGGGAATGCGCTAGATGGCGTTGTTTTAAATATTTACGTGTAAATGTATCTGGAAAGGTCTACTCACAGAAATGAATATAATTTCATTTCAAAACAAGTTTTACAATTCCAAAAAGTGTTTACTGAAAGCAACAGAAACAAGCAATCAAGCTATTCACAGCAATCTTAGCATTGACGCATTCTTTTCAAAGCGCCACTCTTTCGCTCGTGTGCACCGGTCCTAACTGAGTGCAAGCGAATGGCGCCGCGGCGACGTCGGCGGTCGATACGTCGCGACGCCTCGGTTACTCACATTTGTGGGAAATGTGAAATGTACAGGCAACTGCACGTCCTTGAGAATAATTTGAAAAGACTTTGACAGCGCCTTTATTTCGTAGCAGTAAAGGCGGTTCTCGTATTACTGCTTGATAGTATTGACTAAGGAGCCCTGAGTCTCTCGTGTAGTGGTTAGTAGTAGACGGAATACGGACGGTTAATGATGGACTTCAATTGGATTATGAGGCAAGGAGTACCCGAGCATTCTCAATGACCGCATCCTACGTGTCTAGCAGGAACTAAGATTACAACTCACTTTGATTTGTAACGATTGATGTACAAGTATCCAGTCCGTTGTAAAGGGCACGAATTCTTACACACGAAAATCGAATCCCTATTTTTGGGAATGAAATATTTCAGGTCAACCTTAGAGGTTGTCGTCTGCTTAGCCGGACTATCCTGTGATACCTTAATATATTAAAGCCTCCAGCCAGGGCATAAAACTTATATTCTACGCGGTGAGAGTGTATGTGTACTCCCTGACGTGTATGGACCTCGGCTTAGGACAATGTTGGGGGTAGGCAGCAAGGGACAGACTGGGTCAGATCCAGGTTATTAAGGGACGAAATTCAAACTACAGGCTCAATGACGCTGGCTTCGTCGAGCAAGGTTGAATGCCCATATTTTCCATGTCTTATATACTCATGTTAAGAATAAATAAAAAATAATGGTGGACAATTCACACAGCATCATCTAGCCTCAAGTTAAGCAGAGCTTGTGTTATGGGTACTAGATGACTGATATACTTAATACAATAGATTACATAGATAGATATTTTTTATTATACATAGAAAGTACCTAGAACACCCAGAAAAAATCTTTGTAGATCGTACAAACATTTGTCCCAGGGCGGGAATCGAATCGTCGTTAAAAAAGTGCTGATTCTCAGCCTAATTTGAACAAATGAATTTTGATTTTGAACCCGCAACCTGCCGCGTCGCAGGCGAACCTTCGCCCGCTGCGCCACATCGGTCGTCAAATTCAAGATTGTCAAGTTGTTGAACTTCCAATAAAATTAAAACTTGTATTTTCTTTTGTTCCAGTGATAGTAAACCCGAAGGCGCCTCCTGGTAGCAAGGATGGCGCTAAAAGCTTCAACTTTGACTTTTCATACTGGTCTCACAATGTAAGTATTTTTTGGACTGTAGTAGTAGTAGTAGTAGTAGTAGCAGCGCAGCAGTACCAGCCTAGTTACTGTCCCACTGCAGGGCAAAGGCCTATTCTCATACAGAAAAGGCACGAGCATTAATCACCACGCTTGCTCAAGACGGGTTGGCGATTTCAGATTTATATTAATTATATAATTCCAGGTTTCCTCACGATGTTTTCTTTCACCGATGTCAGTGATGTCCAAGATAGACTTAGAAAGTACATATGAATTGAAAAACTCACATTGGTACTTGCCCAGGTTTGAACCCACAACCTCGTGCACAAGAGGCGAGGCCTAAACCAGTACTTTTTGTTTTGGACTTTTGTTTGGACTGTAACTTATACTTATCTTCAACTAGGGGTGGGCCTAAATAAATTCTTCACCAGCAATCTAATAACAACAGTACGAAATACTCAAGAGAATTAAATTAGGAACTATATTTATTCATACAGCATCTAAATTTATTAAGTACCTGTACATTTGTTTACAGGAAATAAACATTTTAAGCAGAATTGGTTTCCCATTTCAATCAAATTAAAATGATTTTATAAGTACGGAATTTAATTATTCATTTATAAAATAAACTAATAATTAATCATTCGTTTGAAATCAATATTTTAGAGCATTTAGATGACATTGTTAGGACAAATCATTATCAAGTTAGGATATGAAGTCATTATTTTGACAAAAAGTAAATCACATTTTCTAATACCAGTCTCTGAACAGCTAAATATAAACTAAGTCGATGTCGATACCTACATAAAACATTTACACAGGAACTCGCTCTAACCGACCGACGCGGTGTTGAACCAATCACGACGCTCGTTGGATCAATACCAAGTAGATTGACTCCCCGTGGCTCGGGTTTCCTTGCACCGGAGATGCGATACCACACTTAATCAAAGTCTGGGATTCTGATAGCTTTCGTAGTAACTAACTACATAAATAAACTTAGGGGAAATAGTCATTTGTTTAGGTGAAGAACGAATATAGGTAGGTACTATAGGAACTCAACGTATTTGAGGAGCCGTGTTTGCAATTAATATCACCATCTGTCTAGCCTTTCCCCAAATATGTTAGGGTCGGTTTTTTTTTGTGACCGAGGTGGAAAATCCTCATGGATGTCCTCCGCCCTGGGGTGGTGGTGTCTGTCAGACTCTTACTGACTAAAAACCACCCCGGTGTTCCCATCGTACATGGGTTCGGTATCTAGTCTAACTGAATGCAGCTGAATACCAGTATTTTACATATAGCGACTGATCTCTACAACCATAAATATGAATGAGTTTTTATCTCGTAAGTACTTTAAGTTTTGTTTACTTTTAAACATCAATGGAGGTCCAAAGCCACAACACTGGTCGGCGACTACATAAATGTGTGCGTCTTTACTTTTCCTTTTTGTCAAACAAATATGGCTTACCTACTGAGGCTTCGGTTTGAGGAAATAAAATGTTGACGGGGTAATTCGAAGCAGTTTTTAGAGTAAATAATAACATGCTATGTGTTTCATATAAAGATTAATCCTTTCATACCTAAGTTAGTCAGTGATTGATGTGAAATCTCGTAGTTTCCTTACTATATTAGACATGTCGGCAAAAATGCACTGTATGCAGGCAACTAACAAGTCCTGATAGTATATTTTCAAATCAAATCTCTTTATTACATTCATGTGTACATTTAGTTATTGGTAAGTCCCATTTTCATTCAAACTTTAAATATGATCAATTCAGGATCCTATTGCTGTAGCGTAGACTTGGCTGACCTTATTACTGAGCACAGCCTCATCCGGCTCGAAGGACCATAAAAGAACTGCTATTTAAAAAATGTGTTGTCATTGTAGTAATAATAACAGATTTTATTGGGTGCTGTGCTCAATGTGTGCGTGTATTCTCTAAATGTGGTGGACACTTTTAGTTGTAATTGTTAATCGATATCCGGTGGCAGCCTTGTCAGTAATGCCCTTGATTTATGTTTCATTTCCGTATCAAAGTACTTATATGTAATATTGTTTGGATTTTCCAAAATCTTTTGGGTGTCTAACACAGTATCTACTTAGGTACAGTATTGCACAAACCACGTCTTGATAAATAAGTATCTATTTATTATCAGCATAGAATTAGTCTGACATAAAAATAATCACAGTGTCGTTGGTCACGCCACTGCTGAACTTGTGGTCCTAGGTCCGATTCCGGGTGAGGTAAAATTTGTCAGTAGCAGCCTCGAGTCCAGATTTGTGCCTGTTTGGTGGCCATAGCCTTACTCCCTATTAAATAGGTGTTAAAAATAACTGGCAAAATGTGAGTGTACCCACTACATGTCCACTTCTGCCTTACCCTTAAGGGAATGTAGGCGTGATATTATCTTACACTATTGGTATAAAAATAAATTGTATTTATGTCTAATAATTTAAGCAGTCATCCCTTATGAACGAAATGTCTAATCTACTAAAGTGCCTAGTTTGTTTCATACTATGATTATGTCAATCAGTATTCACTATAAAGATGGGTAAGCAATAAACACATTAAGAGACAAGTTCTATTTACACGCCACTATGATAATAATGCTGCTTTCTACTCATCCCAGTCCATTATTACTTTACAGCCCCATCACCATACTAATCGATCAATTCTAATGTTAACGGCCACCACGCCAGTAATGCGATTGCCCGCCATGTTGCTGCATGTTCGGATTTGGACGGCGGCCATATTGGATGTAGACTCTCTCGTCATCGGATTAATAGTCCATTGGCTAAAGGATTTCAGTGTACATTCATTTTAGGATTTGTCCAATCGCTTTATCTTTTCGTGGATTTCTATAATGTCATTCGAACTTGACAATGTCTTACATATCACGCTCCCCGTAGGGTTTGGCAGAGATGTATCTATATCTAGATATTTAGCCTGTTATGTTTAAGTCCCATGTAATAGGGGCTAGCCTATTTCCAACGATCCGGGCTCAAATACAGAAACCAGGCTGTTACTGAGCAATTCCAAACGAAAAAACCCAACATAACTTTGCCCGAACCGGAAATCGAACCTAGAACCTCATGCTCAGCTATAACGCTTGCGAACACTAGACCTACGAGTTTTCTTTTTCCTTTATTCTTCTAAAAACAACCTCTTCAATTGGTTATTAAAATGAGTTAAAGAAGTCAGAATGTTTAGCAACAATCAATACTTCACAACATAAAACATTGTGTATTTATTCACAAAATTTTGAGTATGAATGTAGAGGGTTACAAGAATAGAGGGAGACCCAGGAAACGATGGACGGATTGTGTGAAAGATGATATGGCTAAGAAGGAGGTGACTTCTGAGATGACGGGAAATAGAGATGTATGGAAGAAGAAGACATGCTGCGCCGACCCCAAATAAATTGGGATAAGGGCAAGAGGATGATGATGATTCACAAAATTAAACATAAACACACAAAATAATCAGAATTGTTGGCAAATGACGTTTAACCGCAGAAACCGCGTCCATCTGATAGCGCAGAGATTGCACCACGCCGTGATGATTAATTCGTTACCAGCCCGGCGCATACGAGGCGCCTCGGTCTGTGGCCTCTTGCAACACGTGACATATTGGCAATCGAAACATAAATACCCATCGGGGATGATCAAAGGATGACATTGCATACTACCCATATATATTGTGCATTTGTTTTGCGAGCTGAGGGGGAAATTATCGCTTTGTTTTAGTAGTTTTTGGGGCATGTGGAGGATAATCATTAATTTTATATGTCTACCTTGCTGTTCGTTAATGTAATGAAAAATATCTAAAAATAACAGTTTCTTTAAAAACTTAACATACACTCATCATCTGTCCAGCCAGTCCAGTCTAACCAGATGCAGCTGAAAATCAGTATTTTACATGAAGCGACTGCCAATCTTACCTCCACATCCGAGTTACTGGGCACCATGATACTCCTTAGTAAGCTGACTGTTAGACTTTCGGGCCTTTGACTACCCGTAACGACTGTCCAAGATCTACGAATGACAGCCATCTACTTAATATGCTTTCTGAGCACGCAGGGGTCGCGATGTGTAATGAAAGGCCACACATCCACAGACTGACCTGGACCATGAACCCGGGTGGCTGTTATTATTTAGCCCCTTATCTCCACCCTGCAGTCTTGAAGACATTTGAAAATTTATAGTGAACATTTTTGAAAAAGAAGTAAAACGTCAACATCATCATCATCATCATCATCCTCCTCCTACCCTTATCCCAATTTATTTGGGGGCGGCGCAGCATGTCTTCTTCTTCCATACATCTCTATTTGCCTTCATCTCAAAAGTCACCTCCTTTCTAGACATCTTTCCCACAATACATCCATCTTTTTTTTGGTCTCCCTCTACTCTTTTAACCCTCTACATTCATACTCAAAACGTTAGAAAGCAGTTTAGAAAATATAATGTAGAACGTCGACATCGACCATTATAGAGTAAAATAGCTTGCCCGCGACTTCTTCCGCGTCAATGTCGGTTATCGCGGATGCAGTCGCAGTCGCGGATTGAAAACTGTCATATATTCTTCCCCAGGATATAATCTATCACCTGGCAAATTTTTATTACGATGCGTCACACGTTTAGTTGCGAAAAGCTAAAAAACAAAATAAACAGTTAATTTTGCATTTATAATTTAAAAGGATAAGGTATTTATTTATTCAGTTAACAAATCCGAAAAGGCACACTAAAAAAGTCGCAAATACATTGAACAAAAACGGCATAGAGCGGCAGCATTTACTTAATTTGCAATTTTAACTAGTTTATTTTAGGGATGAGTTTAATTCATACAAATCTATGCGTCTGCGAGACGCGTCTGTCGTCACAGATGTTGCCATGATAATTTTGCTTTGCTCATTTTGAATTTTATAAGTACTTAATTTGGTGAAGAAGTTTAAGGTGGTTGTATTAATAAAGGGTGGCTGGCTCGGAGGATTACATCTTTATATTTAGATTAGCTTTTGCCCGTTTTGAATTTAGAATCAAGTATTCTGCGGTAAAATGGAACCTATATGTTAAAATTGCATTCATTTCCATGCAGTAGTTTTTGCGTGATGCGTGTACAAACAAACAAAATCTGTTAACTGTTGTTTTGGCCCTAGAAAACGTAGCTGAAGTGAGGCGAAGCGACTGCGTATAAAACCTCCACAACCTAGGTACTGGGCAACACGATAACACTTGATAAGATTGGTAGTCAGACTATCGGCCTTCTGACTACCCGTAACTACTGACAAAGACAGTTTAACTTGCTTTCCGAGGCACGGATGGGCCTGGGTATTACAGGATATCCCATCCACGGACATACGTCGGCAAGCGTGGCTCTATCTCGCGAAACGAAAGCGTTTTGACTAATACGGCTGTTATTATCTAGTCACGAACGCTACAGCCGACTGACTATTAAATCTATGTTTTGGTTGCAGCCAAGCGACCCCGAGTTCTCATCACAAATCATGGTGTACAAAGACATCGGCGAAGAGATGTTGCAACACGCCTTCGACGGTAAGTAATGACCATTCGCTTTCCTTCCTACTTTCACCCACAACACAACACACTAATTACGCTTTCTTTTTGCGAATTGCCATATCTGTGCATCTCAGAGCGTATTATCTCCGTGATCTACTTTTGGAGATATGAATTTGTTTTTTCTTTTTTTTTATTATTTATTGACTTATAAGGGATTTTTACGACCGATTTTTTGACGACCGATGTGGCGCGGCGGGCGAAGGTCCGCCTGCGACGCAGGAGGTTGCGGGTTCGATTCCCGCCTTGGGACAAATGTTTGTACGATCTACAAATATTTGTTTCGGGTGTTCTGGGTATTTGCTATGTATAATAAAAATATCTATCTATGTAATGTATTGTATTAAGTATATCAGTCATCTAGTACCCATAACACAAGCTCTGCTTAGCTTGGGGCTAGATGATGCTGTGTGGATTATCCAGCAATATTTATTTATTTTATTTTATGCTTCAAAATAACAATGACAATCCTATCGTACTTATTCCGAACCTTACTATAAACGACTTACACTCAATCTTGAGTAAATTTAAATGAGTAAGATTAAATTTAAAGGTACCACATCTATGTCGTTCAAATTAAATTGTCTTACCTTTTGTTATCACATACCATTAATAGATGTTGCACGTCGTTTGTTTTCCCACAAAGAGATATGATATTGTAAAAAGAGGTTTGTTGCTTGCTGTACAATGAAAAAACCTGGTAGTATGTAGGTTATGCACAGGTATGTACATATAGTGTACCCCAATGACGAGGTGTCAATTTTTTTAAGAAAATGAGAAGAAATACTCCATTACTTCAAATTTTACTTTCAATCAGTTTTGTTTGAATGTTATGGTGTATTAAGTATGTTTTTTTTTGTATGGAAGATTGATTGCTATTTATAACATCTTAGTTATAAAAGGGTTGTAGAAACCGTAATTGACTACCGACCTACATTCCAATGAGCAAGCGCCCCATACAAAACTAACTAAGTAATTGAAAGGTGAATGCCCGGCTTAAATCTGTGCTAAATAATCCAACCGAAACAAAAGCGTACCTTGATAATACTCCAAAAACGCTAACGCTCAACATTACATGTTATTCTTAAGAAACTAAAAACTAACATCTATTATCCCACAGGCTACAACATATGCATATTCGCGTACGGGCAGACCGGCGCGGGAAAGTCCTATACCATGATGGGCACTGGGAAGGATGGCCAGGAGGGCATTATCCCCCAGATCTGCAAGGACCTCTTTAGACGCATCAGACAGACCTCCTCCGATGATCTCAAATATTCGGTTAGTATCGTGGAACTTTGAAATAGAAATAATATACCTTCGCTGATCAGGAGACAAAGTGAAACAGAAACGGAGAATGGAGAAGTTATGGATAGGTAGAATAATGGAAAAAGAAATACTCAAACGTAATTGAAATTACAAAATTAGGCTGAGAATCAGCACTTTTAAAACGTCAAAAATTAAGACAGCCCCCCAAAATGCCCGCCCTTCACAATTGTCTAGTGTTTTTGCTGAGAAGAAGTGGCACAACAATCTCCCTAGCAACACATTTGAACACGTCTGAACGTATTGAGCTATAATTGTTTGACTGTACATTCAAGTTTTCATTGTATCTGATCACAGTGTAACCATTACGTGGGTGTACTGGTAAAACGGTTTTAAAATTGATAGTTACGTAAGGGTTCTGGAAATAACCTCGCCCACTACACTTCCACCCCAACGCCCCCACTGTATGACGTAGTTACAATGTGGTTTACTTAGTTACTGAGTGTTGTGGAACAAAATATACATACATCACGGCCGTATTCTTTAAAGGGGTGGGCTGAGATGTAGTTTGCCTAAAGCCCCCATCAGAAGAAGTATCAGAAGGCGAGGCTGTCGTCATTAATCGGGCACACTTCTATAATCCAGACTGTTACTAAGACATACATAGATTTCTAGGGCAGCAAAGCAAACGGTTAACCAGAAAAAGTATGCGCTTCGGTAATCTTCGTGTTTCCGATTTATCACGAACGTCGCGCCACAGAGTAACTCCCCACAAAGGCAAAGCTTGTAAGATTTATGGTGCCGCGATCGTTCATTGCACGTTTGTATGGAGTTTTCTTTCTGATGAGTTACCTACTCCGGCCGCTGATCGCCATCTAATACTCAAAATGTTTGTAAAGACTTTTGGAATTGCATACGCCTGTCTTTCTTTCCTTTGTTATTATAGTAATACAAAATAGGCAAACAATTTCATGGTTGTCTCTACTCTACAATTACATTCGCAATTATTACATTATAAACATTTTTATACTTGAACTCTGATATATGACAAAAAAAAACCAGAAGATTTTAGAGTTACGTACGGTTAGAGAACATTAAGTAGAGAACAGCTGATTTTATTTTTCATAATTATGTTTAAGTTGGTCCCTTAGTCGAAGTTGTTCATATTTACGTGCCAGTGAATAAAAAATCAATCTGTAAGTACTCGTATATTATAGATCTCATTATGGAGCGTTCATATTTCCGATGATTGACGATGTTTCCCGAAGCGCTACTTTTTCTAAGAAAACAGTACTTGATTATATTTGTAACTAGCTGTGTGTAGTTTTTTTTCTATTCGTTAGTTGATGTTAAATAGCCTTAACCTAAACCTTACTCAAGAATTAGGCCTTCAAACGCAAAAACGTTATTTCAAAACTGACTGCTAGTGGCAGATAATAACGCGTTCAAATAAAAAAAAAAAACAACTGCAGATTTACTATATTAGCATAGATAAATAATACTGAAGTTCATTTGATTTTATTGCAATATTTATAACAGTCCGAAATATATACGGTTCTTCTTCGTGAAGCAAGTAGAATACATCTTGCATAAATATTCATGTTCATTCTAATTATATCGTTAGCAATTCAAATTGAGTTTATTTAAGGTTAATAACGCTTCCGAAATACGAGAAGAAAATATCCTTTTGGGTAATTAGTATGTATCTATGTCGGAAATAAGAGAAACTATTTTTCTTGAAAATCTATACCGTTTGTACTTGTCATTTTTAAATATTAGGTATTGGTTAGGTTAGGTAGTGCTTTCAGTGGGCAAAAGGGAAAGAAATCATGATTTTTATCTGAACCTATGTTTTTTTTTTAAATAAGTCTATTAATTATAATTTAATTGAAAGTGTCATTGGGCTAGATAGAATTCATGATTTTTTTACACTTGAAAGTGAAAAAAAAACAGCAGAGGAAAACGTAAAAAAAGAAAAAAAAACTATGAAAATTTTCAAATTGACCTAAAACAGCTCCCATTGTCAGAAGTATCAGAAGGTGAGCCTTTCGTCACTAAGCGGGCACACGTCGTGACTCTTGACTCGTACTAAGACATAAACATATACCTACTGTAACTTATGGTGTCAGGTTGTGCATCGATCTCTCTTCCAGCGTGTATAAATACAACATTTTCCCTTTACAAAAACCAGGTGGAAGTATCCTATATGGAGATATACTGCGAGCGAGTGCGAGATCTCTTGAACCCTAAGAACAAAGGAAACCTTCGTGTCCGCGAGCATCCAGCGCTTGGACCCTACGTGGAAGACCTCAGCAAACTCGCTGTGACGTCATACCAGGACATATACGACCTCATTGATGAGGGAAACAAGGCTAGGTAAGAATATTCTTCTGTAAATGTACCTTAAAAATATGCAGTCAACGTTTTTGGCTCGTGAATCATGAACAACTTTTAGATTCTGCATTTCGTGTCACGTAAGTTGGCTCTGAAATCAGGCTCCACCATACCCCTTTTTCAGTAAAGTCAGTTATCAACTAAGAGCAGTGGTCACTCCACACTACTGTCCACATAAACATCTACAGCTTACTAACTACTAACTAGGTAACTTACTAACTTGGTTTTTCAATGCGTATAGGCATGTCGCGTTGCATTTTGAACGTGATATTTACGTCCTTTGTAACCTAATTCAAGAGTGGTAAACTAAGCCAAAGAACCAAATGAAGTTGTATCTGTATCTACAAATCTAATAAATACACCTATTGACAGGACTGTGGCAGCCACAAACATGAACGAGACCTCGTCCCGTTCACACGCTGTCTTCACCATATTCTTCACACAACAGAGGCACGACCAGACCACCAACTTGATGTCGGAAAAGGTAAGAAATTATCACCTGCCTTTTCTGTGTTGCGGTTGGCTTCCAGTCCAACCGGATGCAGCTGAATACTAGTATTTTACATGGAGCGACTGCCTATCTGACCTCCACGACCCAGTTACTGGGCAGCACGATACCCCTTGGTAAGACTTACGGGCTTCTGACTACCCGTAACGACTGTCAAAGTCAAAATCTACAAATGACAGCCTGGATCAACGACTTAACGGAATAGGTGAGAAATACTACCCTTTCACCGTAGCGAAACAAATAATTCTGCATCTAGGAGATTAATACTATAAACAATTAAAAATAAAATAAAATAAAATAAAATTTATTGCAATAAAAAGTTTCACACAGTTTTGAACATTGCTCCCAAACTAGACAAGCCTGTATCTTGGGTACCAATATGGAGGGTTGGCCCTTATACAATTTTACATTGCATAAAACAAGAAAAAAACGAAAAAGTATAATAAAAAGTAAAAAATAAAAATATAATAAAAAGTAGGGTAGACAAAGGAGAAAAGGAGGGTCTCCTGCTATTGTACCTACACAAAAACACGTAATTGGCTTGCTAATATTGGGTTCCTTAAAACCATACCAGAAAACGATTGAGGTATACGTAACTTCGGACTAAAATAAATCATCTTGTGTAAAAGGGTTGGTAATTCTTTGATGAGTCCTTAGATATTTTGTTTTTCTTATTTTGCTATTATCATGAAAAGTTTTTAGTTAGGCAACAAAAGTCTGTTGACACCACGGAACTGTCATTGCATAGGTACCATTAGGCTCATCTGTCCCACTTCAAGGGAAAAGGCTTCGTCTCAAGCAGAGGACGCTCTGTACAGCCAACACAACAATAATATTAATATCTTTTCTACTTTAAGGTGTCTAAAATTTCGCTGGTTGACTTGGCGGGATCCGAGCGAGCGGACTCGACGGGCGCCAAAGGCACGCGTTTGAAGGAAGGCGCGAACATCAACAAATCTCTGACTACCCTCGGAAAGGTCATCTCTGCGCTCGCCGAGATTGTGAGTTCACTTGATTGTTGTATTCGGTGGAAGTAGTTTGTAGTGTTTGTGTTAGAGGACAATTCTTTCACGAAAATAATGTTTGAGCTTCGTGAGTTTAGCTCGGTGACGTCACAGAGACTTCTAATAATCTTTTATGTGGAAAAAGTACATGGCAGCGTGAAACAGCTCGAAAGATTTTCGTAGAATTGTCCAAATTTACTCAATTGTACAGTGATGACATACAAAACAATAGGGATGTGTCCTAGGTAAAAATATAACAAGTCTTTTTGGTCTGTCAGTTAGAATACCAAAAAATATTGGACACGTAGTTTTTGCTTACTCAAATCAATAAAAGGTGACAAAGCACATCAAAGTTCAGGATAAGGGGCTTGTGACGTCACTTTTACACAAAAAGTGTTGCTAAAATTTCAACGCACTATATCGTCGTCATTTTTGGTTTACGTGACAAAAGAAAAAATACGTGTCCAGTATTTTTGAAAAATCCAACTTTCGGAACAAAGAGATTCACTAAGGACACTAACCTATGAATTTGAAGTGACGAAACTTCTTAAAACCCGTTTTCGTTGACACTACGAAACACCAAAATTAATGCCTAAATATGATTTTAACATTGGATTTTGACGGACGCTGACCATTGAAAATCCAACCCTGCGGTTTAATTTAGGTGTCGCCCAGTGTTAGTAAAAACGGTCGTTAGTGTCGTAAATCTAAGTGCCATCACTGTATATTACTACCTAAAAGGATTTATACTTGTGTGATGGTGGTAGGACTTAATACATGGAGTGATTGATTGGTGCTAGATAACTTGCAGGTATGTGTCGCGGGATGATTGGAAGAACCTTTTTTTTTTGCCAAAAAACAAGATTTTTGCATTCGACATTTTTAAGGATTTTGGTAATCAGATTAATCGCGAACGACCACTATGAGTATCAACACTGATTGGATTATATGAACGTTATACACTAACGCGTGCGCTGATTGGTCAGAACGTAGCTGTTATTAATTGACTCTTAGATTCGCCAATCAGCATTCAAGCTTCCAACCGTCCCAAAGAATCTGGTTATGAAAATCGTTTTTCTTTTCAATGATCCTGCGACATAATTATGTATGTGTAGTTGACGTATCTTCCCTATTATTGGCAGTAGCTTTATCTACTAGAATAATAGAAAAGCTAATGCCAGAATTGAAGTTCAGTCAGTTGGAATGGCTGGCTATGGAGTTAACTGGCCTATCTAAGACATCCAAAGTTGGCACAAAAGATTTTAAAGTCCAAGGTATGTAAATAAATAACGGACTTGGTTATCTTAAACTAGGTGTTGTGTTTAGATTACAGTATATACCTAAATAGTTTTAAGAAAATAATTTCCAACGGACCGCAAGATTTTTGTAATTTTGATTGATATTTTGCTATTTTCTAGATACTCAGCTAAATCACGGTGTGCACTAGTAAGTCTGGTTAAGCAAGTTCAGTTTCGCTAGCAACTCGCACCGTATAAATAACAAGTGACAAGTGGACCACTTTCTTTATGGGTCTACTCTATCCACTCATATAACACGTCTATTCGGGATCCTGGCCGTCTGGACCCTCGAGTGTTTCTACCTAAGCATGCCTGGACTTAGGAACGTTGAGCTCAGATGGCCCGGTGTCCGAAAGACTCTCAACCTTGATTCTAGGTGGTTCAGTGCGAAAGAGAGATATAACTATACAAGATGTATAGCCCCATCTCTTTTTGACACTAGAATTGATAGTCAATTCAATTATGACTTTGTGTTTCGGTAGTGGAAGTGGATTTGCAGTACTAAACATGCTAGTGGACCGTGGTTTACAAGTAGTTGTATGCTAAACTAACAAAACATTCACGTTTGTTTTAATGCCCCGTATCTCCGTGGAAATTATAATATAGTCGGTGAGTTTGGTTTTTAATAATAGAATACTAGGAGTGTGTGTGCACATTACTAATATTTTGTTAACCCCCCCTTTGGCGAGTGTTCCCGTTGTGTTTGACGTCATAAATTATCCTCCTCCATCCTATTGTGTAATACTGAGAGTGACAAATAATGACAACTCCTGTCATTTTGACAGTTCAATAGTATCCATTGTGTTATTTCTGCTATCGAGCAGTCTGATTCGTTCAACATACGAAGCAATGGGTTTTGTTCTACTGTCAAAATGATGTTAACGTCATTTTTCTTTTCAACAGTGGGAACTGTCGCTTACAAATAAGCTAAATATGCTTGTGCCCAGACTGAGTTCACTGCACTGTGAGCTTCGAACTCATTACATTAAAATTGCCTAACCAACGCCTTGGCCAAACGGCTATTGTTGCTTTTATTCAAATACACATTTGGAAATTTTGAAAATTTAAAGTTTTAAGATTCACTTGCAATATTTGGCTTTCCGTCTCAGTTCAGATGATCGTGCGATGGTGAGTCCTATGCTTTATGTGCATACTAGAAGGGAAAAGCATTCTATAGTAAAATCTCTTTTGGTTTAAAACCGTGCGTCGTCGCACGACTGTCTGTACGTGGCCTAATGCTTGAGAATGCTTGATCTAAGTCAAACCACATACCTTAGATCATGCCTTAGGTATTTGAAAAGCTGTCAGAGAATATCTTCATTATCCTTTTGAACGTTCTTGTTCTGAATAGTAAAATATTATGCACTAAAGTTGAAGGTACATTTCGGGGTAATAGGGCTATTTTGGACGCGTTTTCATACGAAGTTTAGTAGATATGATGCGCGATGCCGCTCGTGCGCAGCAAATACAAAATGGCCGTCATACCCAATACCGGGGTGACCTCACGACGATATCCTCTGATAGCTACCTCAGCTTTGCTTCTAACTGTGCTTCATAACAACTATCGTTCTCCACCAGGCATCAAAGAGCAAGAAGTCGAAGAAAGCCGACTTCATTCCGTACCGTGACTCCGTGCTCACGTGGCTGCTGCGAGAGAATCTCGGAGGCAACTCGAAGACGGCCATGATAGCCGCCATATCACCTGCTGATATCAACTTCGACGAGACTCTCAGTACGCTCAGGTAAGCACTACGTTGATGTAAATTTACTTAAGTTTATTACAGAAAATATAGACGGGAATTTTTTCTAGGTGTTCCATATTCAAATAATTGTTTCATGTTTTTTCCACTTAAGGAAATATCAACTTTATGCTTGTTTATATTAAGTTGATTTCAGAATGACTAGCAGTATTTGAAAAGATGGGAAAATCTTAGCCACATGATGATGCAATACCGTAAATAACATAATTTAATTTTAATAAATAAATATATTGTTTGGACTAACACCAATCAACTAGCCCCGAACTAGGCATAGCTTGTACTACGGCGAATATTTAATGGATTGACATAGGTACTTATATAAAGGTATAAAAATCCATTTAATAAATAAATAAATTGTTTGGACTAACACCAATCAACTAGCCCCGAACTAAGCATAGCCTGTACTATGGCGACTAGTTAACGGATTGACATAGGTACTTATATATAGATATAAATATCCCATGCTCGGGAACAAATGCTCGTACTGATCACACAAACACTTGCCCCTTACGCGATTCGAACCCGTGACCCCTGGATTCGTAGACCGGAGACGACCACGGAGGCTGCAAAATATCTCAGCTACATACAAGTTGCACCACACTACATTACACGTACCTAAACCCACACATTTCCCTACAGATATGCAGACCGCGCCAAACAGATCGTGTGCAAGGCGGTCGTCAACGAAGACGCCAACGCGAAGCTCATCAGAGAGCTCAAGGAGGAAATACTCAAGCTACGAGAACTGCTCAAGGCAGAGGGCATCGAGGTTGAAGAAGGTACGTGTTTCATATTTGACGGTCGATGGATAAACTGTCAGTGTACAGAAGTTTCTGGAAACAATATAGATCGTGGTTTTGTATTTGAACCTCTCAACCGCCGTAAAGCCCCATATTTAAATCGTTTAAATTAAATTAAACCGTAATTCAATACGAATAGAGTGTAAAACAGTTTGGGTCGCGTGGCGGTTGACAGGTACAACTAAACTATGTTGCTTGTTAGGCTAGCTACCATACATAACATTAATTATGATTTGTTCTCTGCATCAACTTAACGTGGACTGGAAGAGAATACGTATGGAAAAAAAAAAAAGAAAAAATTGTGCAGGCCGAATATTTTACGGGTCAGCAATGAGAAAAGAATTTAAAGAAGGTTCTGCTGTATTTTAGCCTCATTCTAGTCATATTTACTTATATTTCATGATAAATAATTAAACATTTCAAAAAAGTCTAGCGTTGCCTTATAGAGCAGTTTATCTATCGACCTTCACAATAGCTCGTTCTTGGCCTTGTCATCGAGTTAGGATGTCTAGAAGTCTTGTGATGATAGTCCGTCTTGTGTGATTGTTTCATAGCGAATAAGCCACGCCAATGTTACGATTAACGCCGCAATTAATATAAACATTGAATTAAACCTCTTATTCCTGATACTAAAACTTGATTCTGTTTCCAAAATCAACACGAACTAGGACCAGATGGTAAAGTCCTTTATGAAAAGAAACAAGAGTCTATAAGTAAGTAACGACGATAAAGAGGCTTGCGCATTTTTGCATCTGTACACCCCACCTGTACGCTTCGCCTCCATTTTGAAACGAGGTTGCCAGACACGAAAAGTATGCAAACTTTTTTGACACCAATTTCGGTCAATGATCTGGCAGCCTGAAACTTGAATGAAAAAAAAAAGGAATTTATTTTGCACCTTGTCCAGCGCTTGTGGCGTTAGTAGGCATAAAATATATAGTATTATATCACTTCACGTTTACATACGAATATTATATCAACTATGGTGTGGGTCATACCATAAATATATATGACTATAGATTTATATATAATTGCGCTTATCTATCACTATATTCCACTGGTGTTGGTCTGGAACACAATTGAACATTGGTTATATACAGATAGTATATATATGTAGCATATAATACTTGATGTGCTGTTATGTATTGTACTGAGCATTTTATTTATCGTATATAAAATGTATTTATCAATAGGCTATTATTATTATTCTAAAATGCTCAGTCCCGCATTATAAAAACAATCGATTTTGACATAACTATTTAAATATTTATACAACAAACCTGCAATGAAAATGTATACAGGGTGGAAGGAATATCGACAGACAAGCTGATAATAAGAGATCAGTACATAATTCAATTTAGCGTCGGTTTTTCGTGATTTGTAAGGTTTACAAAAATAACTGTATTATATCAAGATTTCTACCTATCCCAGTGAGGAACTTAGTATTAACTTTTTAATTAAAAATGTCGTTGATTTATATAGAAATTGTGATTTTCTCGTGACTTTTTGCTGTTTTACAAACTGGTTCTGTATATTATTTGAAATCACGAACGCTCGACAGTGCATCAGGTTTACCAACATCGATCTGCGTCAAAAACCATCCAATATTGGTTACCAACATGTTCAAAATCGATTGTATAATCGGGTGGGTATCAAAACCGTCCAATGGCGGCCATATCGCAAACATTGGCATTGGTAAGGGTAACTGTGTTGGTCCAAATTTTCCCTTGGTCGCCATACGGCTGGTATATTGTGAATATTGCATTGCTACTATAAAAGCTTACTAGCTTCAGAAGCCTTGCATGTTTTTCTATTATATTTGTGTCAGAATAGAACAATTTTGGTGTCAAATATTTATTTTGTGTAGTACCTATAACCACTATATAAAAAAAAATAGTAGACTTTTGTCTACCCGTGCAATAGTTTGCACAGTGTGATCAAACGTGATTTGCACAATAATTTGCACTATAACTCACTTAGTGCAATATTAAGGTGTTTTATATAGAAGAAATACGTTAGTAAAATGTATTAAAATAGAATAGAAAAATGGTAGATATCGATTTAAAAATCGAAAATATTTAACCGATAAAAGTAAGTAAAAGCATGCATTAAAACTAAAATATGAGCTTGATGTATTTACATAGTACATAGGCTGTCCATGATCTAAGGGTTATGTGTCCGGCACAACAAACAATATGAATAAAAAAAAAGGATAAAGGGAGATGAGAGAGATCTTACCTTTCACTGACTGTCAAATTCATACGTGACAGTTAAATAAAAGACGTTAACATTTAAAAAACGAATAAAAAAAGATTTGGTGTAATTGATGACATTGGGTCGTCCCTAAATTCAACAGGTTTTTGTTATATTTACAATGCTCATGTTCGCCTCGTTATGATTAAAACAGCAGAAGAGAACAACTCTTCGCCTCAACGCAAGAAGAGCGAAGCTGAGGTGTTGTCCCCGAAGTTGTCCCGAGCGGCCACGACTATTGCCGAAGAGGCCGTCGACCAGCTACAGGCTTCGGAGAAACTAATTGCTGGTAAGTGTGTGTAATAGATAAGACAATATTTAATCTTACTTACTTGATGGTCTATTTTTAGAACACAGTAGGTAATCATGAATATTTACAACTTTCACACAATAACATTGAAATAACAAAGAGATATCAGCTGTTAAAAAAAATCGTGTGATACTAAAGATCGTCTTTAGTAACAACACCATTTTTTATTAAATATTTCACTATATTCCCAAGGTGAAAGTCGGTCGCTTGATAGCCAGGTACCCTGTATTTAAATGGTCATCGACAACAGTCAATGACTAAGACAATAGCCTTATTTTGACTCCACATATTATAATTATTCGGTGAAAATTATTCCCAAAGATGAAACATTTTCATGACCTTTTTAATGAAACTTTTAAACATCAAATCAGGAAACAAAAGGATCGATTCTTGAGGTGCAAATACGCCTATGTACAATATGTATGTGCGCGGACACAGTATACAGAATAACGCGGTACTGATTATCTAAATTCATAAAAACACATCTTTTTATCAACAGAACTAAACGAGACTTGGGAAGAAAAGCTCAAGCGCACGGAACAGATCCGAGTGCAGCGCGAGGCTGTGTTCGCCGAGATGGGGCTCGCGGTCAAGGAGGGTGGCATCACTGTTGGGATCTACTCGCCCAAGAAGACGCCCCATCTGGTCAACTTGAACGAGGATCCTAATCTGTCGGAGTGTCTCATCTATTATATCAAGAATGGTGAGTTAGTAGGGTGAAGCCAGTTAAAGGTGTAGCAAAGACTGTTAGGTTGGAGATGTTCAGGATTCTAAAACGGGTGTGATTTTGACGCTATTCTTATTATATTAACAAAGTAATGTGTCAAAAAAAGCTTTAAAGGAAAGTAAAAAGGTTTAGGGACACAACAGTTAATAAGAGGACAAAATATTTAAACGCTAAAAAAGAATCTGTACCTCGCGTTATCGCCGAAATTGATCCACTTCAGCAAAAATGCCTGACGCTGGTTTTGAACTTGATCGGAGGTTGTGGGATAGGACAAAAATCTATTTTCGAATCGGTTGGAGATAGAGTTCGACTTAGTTTTATCTTTTTTTGATACACCTGAGAATATCTTACGGCCTGTTTCAACACCTTCAGATGAGGTCCTGTACCCGTATTATGAAGTATTAATGCCGTAAATATTCCAATCCAAAAAAGAGATGGTGCTATCGGCTATGTATATCTTCTTCTCTCTCTAGCACTGAAATCGGAATGGCTTCACGACGCCATGATGCAATTTCGTATAATTTCTGATCAATTCCTTACTAATTCTCTCTAAAATAGGTCCTTAGTTATTGAAACATACTTTGAAAAATTGTAATCGCTAATAAAACATTCACTACATCTCCAGTTACTTTAAATGGACCATGTTTCTCCCCAGGCGTGACCCGCGTGGGCACCTCCGAGGCTAACGTGCTGCAGGACATCCAGCTGTCAGGCTCGCACATCCTGAGCGAGCACTGCATCTTCGAGAACACTGACGGTGTCATACTGCTTATCCCTCATAGAGACGCGCTCATCTATGTTAATGGACGGGAGGTAAGGAACAACTCCCCGGTATAATGTTAAAAATTCTGGTCGACTGTGACCTTTAGATTTTCTTGCCGCACAAACTTACCATCGTGGCCTTTTCACGAATACATTGAAGTTGCATGAAGTACAAAGCCAGTCCCACCAGATTAATATTGATTTTTCAGCAGCATCAGAATTCTTCAAAACAATTATTTTAAGATGAGATATCAGAATATTCAGAATGCTGGAAGTCTCACAACCATCTACGAGCACTAAAGAGCAACGTGTTACCCAGTAACTGGTTTGAGGATGTCACATAGTCAGTCACTCCATGTAAAATACTGGTACTGGACTGGAAGCTGGTCCCAACATAGTTGGCAAAAGGCTGGCAGATACTGATGCCTAGTATCCAAAGTTCCGAGAACATCTCACGTTACTGGTCCGATCTTGAGTCCTACAAGAATGAACGACGAGCCATTCAAAGCCAAATGTCTGCTTAGAGGTCCAACCATTGTCCTTGAATGAGTCCCTCCACCTAGCAGTATCAATATACTAAAAATACTATTGTCCTCAGCTCGGCGAACCAGTGATCCTGAAATCAGGCTCCCGGGTCATCCTGGGCAAGAACCACGTGTTCCGCTTCACGCACCCTGGACAGCCGCGAGAGGAACCCATCAACAAGGAGAACAAGGAGCTCACCGACACTGCCAGCAATGCTGAGAATGACTGTGAGTAGAACTGCTCCGTCAGACAGAACGAAAGACTCCAAGATGGGTGCACGCCTTGGCGTCTTTCCTTATATAGTTTACCCCCATCAAGAACATGCATGGTCTAATTTTATATTTTTTATTTTCATTGGTAAATATTTAATGTTCCACAAACTGGTGAAGACATTGACTCCTATAAAAAAGGTTACCTCAGTAAGCTCAGAGGGGCAATTCCTGTATTTTTAATAACGTTCCCATTCTAATTTCAGTCTCAATCTTTCAAAAATACCTCTAATTTACATTTTTGACATTGATTGTCGCTGAGATGAGATTGTGACTAGATTTTGAACTTTTTTAATTACAAGAATGAATTTTACACCTCAACTGCCAAACAACGAGACACAATAGAAAATGTATTGTTTGTCGGTCATTTGGCTTTCAACGTGTTAATAATAATTAAATATAATTGAAATGAAATGGATCTTCATATGTTCATAAAACAATTATTATTATAAGAACCGTAGGGACTACGAGTACAGCGGGTAAATTGGAATAGTCTAGAACCATACGTCTCTATAACAGACGCCTATGAACTGCGAACAGTATGGTATACGCGTAGGAAACGTATAGAATCACTCGCGCGCATCGTATGCGCATCTGTTCTGCTAGACATACTGAATGATTGATCAAATAGATGCTTATCGTTTTTACATCTATTTATGTTTTCGACGACATAACATCCCATTGAATTGAAACTTTACTAACGTTAAAACTATCTGTCTCTGCTCTTGGGACTGTGTCATTTCATGACATGCAAGCGACATTCGACCATACGGGTGGTGAAGCAATTACGAGGCTGTCTATACAAATTGTATGCAGCATCATAAGTTTTTCCAACTACTCTTAGCTAATCCGCAAACATTTCTCACTAGCCGGCAGAACCGACGCGGATGGTAAGAACGTGGACTGGGACTACGCTCAGTGCGAACTGCTGGAAAAGCAGGGCATCGACCTGAAGGCCGAGATGCAGAAGAGGCTGTGTGCTCTTGAAGAACAGTTCCGCAGAGATAAGGAACACGCTGACCAGCAGTTTGAGGAGCAGCGAAAGGTGAGCAATATCAAAGATTTTGGGACTAACATGATGTGAAAGTCTGAGCTACCCACGTACCTTCTCACGTATTTGTTTTGTGTTTTAGAGTTTATTTTAGGGATAGATAAAAACGAAAATTATTAAAATTGGGCACAAGGAAGTATCATATTACGGGGCTGTAACTACAAAGAGGTTTAAGAATTTAAATGATTTAGTAGACCTATGAATACAAATAGATAGAAGTCACGACTTTGATAAATATCAGTCCTACATGGATTTAGGGCTGATTTTTATAAAAGTCGTATGTGTCATAAAACAAGAAAACAAACTGTAATGAATTTGAAATTTATTCGCAGGTATAAATTTGTACTGGGTATAAAAGTCTGGTCGAATTCGCCCTTAGTCCACTAACACAAGTTAAAAAAAAAACATCCATCAATCGTTTCTAGTTGTTAGGCATGACCGGAGTCTCTCTTTGTAAACCTGCTGCATATTTTACTTAACACCTTCTTTTACTTCTTCTCTTGCTTCTGTTTCCTTACATCCGCGAATTTTCGTTCTAGAACTACGAAGCCCGTATCGACGCCCTACAGCGCCAGGTTGAGGAGCAGAGCGTCACCATGTCTATGTACAGCTCTTACACGCCTGAAGACTTCCATAACGATGAGGACATATTTGGTAAGTCACCTATTGACCTATTACAGCTGGACAAAAAAAATCCTATAACATACATATAATGCGGGTAGTTCGGTCGTGAACTACCCACATTATTTGCTTACTAAAAATATCACGTTAAAAACTCCTCAGGTTTTACCAAGACTGGCATAGAGTATTATCAAATTAATATAGGAGCTGCATTTTACAAGCGCGATCACCATTCTAATTTGAACCTTATGTCAATACCCAATTATTGATTGCATTCTACAATGTATGAACCTGGCAACTTAAACTTAAATGAGGTCATGATGGACCCGGTCGGGCAAAACAAAATGGTTGTAGAAGAGAGGAAACTTTAACCTGTCAGCCGACATGTTATTTCAAGTTAATTTTTCCATTTCGTATGAATTTTCCAGTAAATAAAATTCAAATTGCGTTCATGATTTGTTCGTTCGACTTTTGTGATGTTTTACGTCACAGTCCATTTCTCTATGTCTAATCAGACATAGAGAAATGAACTGTCAATACTCGGTCCAAGAATTTACCACTCTATAGAAAGAGACAAAGCGAACGTGCGGCCGAAACCTGTATCTTTTTTATCAAACAACTGCTGGCCGCAAATTCGCTTTTCTCTCTCACATTTTCATGCCCGTATACAATTTCACAGCTGTTTAAGGAACGCTCAATCCATCTCTATGTGTATTTTAACCATGTAGATAGTTGTATATAATGTTGTATGACATAATATATGTATTGTTCAGCGTAATAACGTCCAGATTTGATTTCATCTGCACCTAAATCTTACTGACAGACTTTAGTGCGTTTCTTTAATAGGTATTATAGTTTTTTATCTTTTGAGTTTTTTTATCCTTTGTGTAGTGAACCCGCTATTTGAGACAGAGTGCTGGTCGGCCCGCGAGGTGGGTCTGGCCGCGTGGGCGTTCCGCAAGTGGAAGTATCATCAGTTCACCTCCTTGAGAGACGACCTGTGGGGCAACGCTATCTTCCTCAAGGTTTGTTCAACATTATCATCATGATTTTTAGGTTATCACACTAAAATGGAAGAAACGGTATAACGACACGGTTGGCGCAGTGGCTAAGCGATTGTGAGTTAAAATGTTTGTAAACGCACCCACGATACAGGAGAAATTCCTAGTGAGGGGCAACGTTTTAAAAAAAAAAAAAGCTATCGCTACTCCTGAGCTAAGGTTCTGGGTTTAATTATCAGTGCGAGAAAAGTGTTATAGTAGCCCGGAATCTAGATTATTGCCCGGTTGATGCCCATGCATAAGGCTCGCTGCTATTACATGGGACTTAAACATAACTGGTGAAATGTGGGTGTCCCTACTCTAAGTACACGTTTATCCAACTCTTCGGAAAAAAACAGATGTGATGTGATGTTGTTATTGTCTACAGTTTTTAAATATCTCACTTACAAGTGGAAATGATGTATTTTTGTAACTCCCCCGTCGTTCTTTTCTGATTAATTTCGTTGCGGGATCCAAGACAGTTGAATCGGGTTTCATTGTCTCGACGCTTTTCTGGTGGTCGCCACTGTTGATTCTAGTTTTCAGGAGTTGCAGTGGTTTGTGAATAGTGTGGCGGGCTTGTAGAAAAAAAAACCCTTACAAAATCCCCTTACTGTCCCACAGGAAGCCAACGCAATCTCTGTAGAACTCCGCAAGAAGGTTCAGTTCCAGTTCACCCTTCTCACGGACACACCCTACTCGCCCCTTCCCGCCGAACTCGCCCCTCGCGACGACGCGGACGACGAATATCGCCCTTCGGCGCCCACCGTGGTCGCCGTGGAGGTCACTGACACTAAGAACGGAGCCACACACTATTGGACTCTTGAAAAGTTACGGTAAGTCGAGGGAGGGATATGGTGGTGGGTTACTGATAGAGAAGTATTTCGTAGTAGGGAATTAGGAACTGGACACTATAGACTCTATTGCGTAATAGGCCCTTGCTAGAATCGTGTTGTCTCTCTTTCTCTTGGTCGAGTTAGGCTTTACATTGAAATAGGTATATGGGATGGCAACATTTAGATGTATGGGAGGCAAACACAGATTGTATGTTTACTAGAGATAGGTCTGTAATGCGTTTGCAATGTAGCTTCCAAAAATACTAATGTATATTTTTGAAAAAAAACATAAAAACATACTTATGGAATTTATGGGGGGTTTCACATAAAGTTCATTTTGCCCTACAAATTCAAAAGTTTATATGACTTATTCAAAAGTCATATTAAAATCGACTTAATTAACACAGCATTAAGTTTATTTCTTAAATGGGAAAAATCAATTCGAATACGAAATGTGTCTTAGTTGAAGAAAACCCCAAGATGTTTCTATGAAGATTTGTAAGGAAGAACAACCCACAAATTCTCTTTATTTTAAATGCCCCGAAAAATCAAGTTATCGTTACCGAATTTGATATACTCTTTTTATCACAGATAATTAACTTTACCATGTTATTTACAATAACAGACGATTTTTTTAAATCATTTATATATTATTCTCGTAACTATTATTATTATTTTCAGTATTTTAAGTTTTTTTGTATGTATAATATGACTTCACATTAATTATTTCGTTAATTTTGTTGCATTTTGTTTTTTTTTGGTCTTTACATCCAAAAATTTTATTCCTCGAGATGAATGTTAAAACTGTTTTGCTGATGCCGTGTTGAGAATTTTCTTTATGTACGTAATTGTATATTATAACGGTTGGTTGATTATATATATGTACTATAGACATTGTATATAAGTAGACTGGGTGGGTAAGTACAATTTCTTATATTAGGACTAAATGTATAGTTGCAATGTCTATCCCATTTCTACTAGCGCTTGTTTCGTTTGCTGCTTTATTATTTAAATTTCTCATTTTATCGTGCTATTTATATTAATATTGTAAAGAAATTTACCCTCATTTTATGAAATCATGAATCATTACGTAAGCAAATGAAAAGAATTCATTAAGACATGTTTATGTCATACACTTTTGCTTAGTAAAAGCGAACAAATCATACTCCTGTTCAACTCTTCGTCCTTATACAAGCCATAAGAAGTTTGCGTGATGAATTTCTGATCATTTGCTCGATAAAAATGAGAGGGCATGCCTACTCCTTACGAGACTAGCGTAGAAGGACCAATATTTTCTTACCTTTTCATATAGAAAATGTGTTAGAATTGTCTAGTTCTTATTTTATTGTTTAGATATAGTTATTATAAAATATCTGTGAAGAGCTCCATGAGGATTTGGTCCTCACATACCAGAGAGGCATATCCTCTCAAACGCCCCGCATAGGTTAGATGGATAGGTCGGGTAGGGCAGCGGCGGGCTACATGGCTGTATTGTCCGTAGCCATCGGCTGGAGCTCATGCGTCAGATATACAACATGAACGAGAGCGCATGCGCGGAGGATGAAGCAGCGCCGCCAATGGTGCTGGCCCCGCCGCCACTGCCGGCCGTGCCCGGCCACACGCTGGGCCAGGCTGGCCAGGCCCCTCCCGCCGACATACTGCACTGTATATCCGCGTGCGCGCAGCAGACGCGCCTCTCGCTAGCCAACCTGCTGCCCTCCAGGTTTGTGTACGCCGACCTGCGCCTCGCTTGAGCCCCTATTCACGTCGAGATAAGTAATAGCGATTTAGCTGAGTTAATTGATTCAATAAATCTATTTACAGGCATTCATTAACAAGGATGTTTGTAAGGTAGAAAAACTATGAAGTTTTAAGGAACTGGGATTTCTCACCGACATTCAAATCTTTCTTTGCTGTTCTTCCGCAACACCACATAGTTGGCTCAGTTGTCTAGTTAAATCGCTAAATTCAATCGAGATGTATTGGGCTTCAAAGACAGACAAACCGGGGATGCAAACATAAGCTTAGGGCTGACTAGGCTGCGCACGATGGTCGCTTGAGCCGTACCAGTGTTGTTGCACTGAGGACTTTGCCATGCGCACTGACAGCTTGCAACATGTACATACACACAAACAGATAAACTGTGGGCCGTAGAATTGAGAAATATGTGTTAATTTTGACGTAGGCTGTTCAAGTATTACAAAGCTTTCCACTTATAATTGTATTTGCAATACAGTTGCTGCATACCACTAGTGCTTTTGCTCACTGATAGAAGGTTCAAATTCGAATGATTTATGCAAATGTGATGTGCAGGAACTGTATTGTTGATATTAGGATGGCTTTATGTATAGGTACCATCACGGAAGTAGATTAATTCATTGGCCTACTCCTCGCTTCTCATTTAGCTCGGATTTGGACACGACAGGAAAAGCGTTATTTACGCAAATTTGGCAGAAATAAAGCTGGTCTGACCACGCACTACGTAGCAAACATTAGTATTGTATAATAAAAGTGCCATGCTATGCAGAACTCAAATATCTAAATGTGAAAATAGATTACTTGCCGCCTATGTATGTCAGAAAACAATTCGTTGAAATGTCGATTGACCAAATTTATATTTTGCACAGTTGTGCATATTTAATTAACATATAAGTATCGAATGTAATTTTGACCGATTGTTTATCACACCCTGTAGAACATTACTGTGTAAAGAATAATTGTTAAAATCATTTACTATGCGATAAAAATAAGAACTAACTTTCGCGTTTTGATTAAATCACTAAAAGTATTGCTCTTTATAACCCACGGTCGTCCAGAATGGGAGTTTTGAAACGAAGACAGGCCCTTTCCGGCAACAGTGTTGGCAAACTCGCGTTATTATTGTTCTTGTCATTATAACAACACGTCCTATCGTCTCTCGAGTATTGACTCGAGCTTGCCTACGCTACCTTTACCGGGTGGCCTGCGTGAGTTTCAAATCCGAAATGACGCATCTCTCTTATGAGCTACCGCGGATTTTACTCTGTACCATTCAGTTAGAACCCTACACCTATTCTTATTTTAATCGTATAGTATGCAAGACCTGTGCTTTATAACTGTAAACATATATTCGCACAGATTTTAGAAAAAACCTCATTAATATAGCACTAGATGTGAATACCTTCTGTATACTATTAGTTTGCAAAAATATTATTTTTTTCTTACAGAGTTTTTTCTTTTCCAGCTTTCCAAGTGCTAACGCCTCTGAATGTACATTGTGTGTATAAGTGTATTGCATGTATAAGATAATATATACTCTTGAAAACTGTCCCTTTTCAGAAATTACATGTAAATTCTTTATACTTGACCCCAACTTCACATGTAACTCCACTAAAATCAATCTTGTCACCAACAACTTAGAGATCTAAATGGCGTGTGACAACCGCTGCACTAAAAGTACCTTAGAATATGTAGAGATCCTTTACGCACATCCCTACCTACACAAATAATGCATCTTTCATTAACAGATGTTTTGCAATATTAAGCTTAGCAACTATCAAACTTAACGCCAACAACATAATGACTATAACAGCGTTTTAAAGTTTTCGCGTACTAAAATCAACACCTAACGTCACACAACTCTCACACTTATCGTTTACTACATAAAGCCTAAAATACCGTGTTTATTCACCAGACAAAGGTTGGAGCTTATGCGTGAGATGTACCACAATGAGGCCGAGTTGTCTCCCACATCGCCTGATCACAACATCGAGTCTGTTACGGGAGGTGATCCTTTCTACGACAGATTCCCGTGGTTCCGTCTAGTAGGACGGTAAGTCGCATTTTTCTAGCAAAATACTATCACTAAGGTTTTAAATTAACACTACAAACGCAGTCCTTGTCATTTTGTCAGAATTGCATCGACTTGGCAATGAGCGCGCTCCCTTAGGAATCACGCCCCCATCTTATCTCAAAGCCCAACAGGGGATTGAAACAAAATCAGTCATTAATAAATCCGTGAAGCTTCTTGATATTCCTTATCGTAGTGAAGTTCAGATTTAAGATCGATTTTTCAAAAAGAATTACATTCACTTACTTCCAAAACAACTTATTTCCTATTTAGTAACCTTAGGCGGCGCGACAATTCTTTCTATATGGTTCTTTAGTCTTCTAGTTACAATTACTTTATCCAATTGTTTGGTGTATGTCCACAGGAGCTTCGTATACTTATCGAACCTGCTGTACCCAGTTCCCCTCATTCACAAAGTGGCCATTGTGAACGAGAAAGGAGACGTCAAAGGTTACCTACGGGTGGCCGTGCAGGCTGTTATCGACGCTGAAAAGAGTGAGTACAGCTATCATGCTTATTGCTACGAGGTAATGAAACTTTCTTCGTCCTTTTGTATTTAAACCTAAAAACGAAAACAATAGAGACATTTCGTTTTAAACGGTTGGTACCATTGTTGATTTATAACCTCAATATTTTTTTACAATGGATCGCAGGACCAAAAATGTACCATCTGAATATTTTGTTAGGATGGTGTGTTTCAAGTAATTGGTATCATTTTAATTTTAGTGTCTTTATCTACCATCTAACTTGTCGCTTCTTCATTTCTATTACCCTTATTCAAATTACTTTCACGTGAAACGTAAATAATACTGTTAAGTAAAAAAATCCTGGCCTTCTATTTCTAATTCACTCTTTCTTCCCAATTTGCCCGAAAATCCCTACCAAAACCCCTCTCTCTACATTCTTATCCCTTCCTATTCTGAAGTCTTCAAACGATTTTGTAGACAACGCAGAATTCGCAGCGGGCGTGAAGCAGTCGGCTAAGATATCATTCGACGACGACGTCGCGCCTGCGCGCCGCAACAAGCTCTCTGCGGTCGACAAGAACAACGCTATCAACCTCGACGAGCGCATCACTGATGTGCCCGACTCTAATATTAAGATTGAAGGTGAGTTGCCACTCTATTTTTATGGTATAATTAGATGTGCCCCACTCCTAAGGGTTGTAACGTGATGTTAAATAGCCTATCATCTTCCACAAAATTAGGCTATCAATCAGTCTTCAAAAAATCCTGTAAACCGGTAATTAGTGAAGCTTTTTACCAGTTTAATAGTTGTCGTCTAAACTAATAACTCCTCACCTCAACAGAACTGGCAATGGGTGAATGTGACGCTGACAGTGGTCGTGGTGATAGTTCCCTCGCGTCAGAGCTGAAGGAGGAAGAGCTTCCCGAACACCTGTCCCTCGGCAAGGAGTTCACCTTCCGTGTCACCGTACTACAGGCACATAGCGTGTCTACTGACTACGCTGACGTCTTCTGCCAGTTCAAGTGAGTTCTTTTGTTGTAAGAATAAGGGCCATAATGGAGTGGCATGCTCGTAGGAATAAAGTTTAAAGTCACTTGGGAACTGGAAGAGTATATATATATAATTCTGCCAACTCAAGTTAGATCTACTGTTGCAGGTGATAAGTTTTATAATTGCTTGACAAATGGAACAACCGATCCTCGGCAAAGTGGCTACCCTGACGTCTTCTTCCACTATAATTGGAGCTGTAAATAAGGTTTAAAATTTCCAGGCAATAGGAGAAAAAAAACACATTTTAATTATAAATCTCGCAATTTTACTTTTTGGAAATTAAGTAGTTCTGAAGAAGGAAGAAGTTGATCACGTGTGTTCTGAAGAAGGGGATAACATGATTGTATTTTGTTTCAGCTTTTTACACCGCAACGAAGATGCATTCTCAACAGAGCCCGTCAAGAATGCCGGAAAGAATACACCTCTAGGATTCTACCATGTGCAAAATGTAAGGACACATTCTTATTCATCTACTAGTCAATAATTATCTGAGGTTCGTTAATAGAACTTTAGGTTTGCGGCGAAATTGTTTACTGGTGTTTCGAATTTCTTCGGAGAAGGCCCTTTAGCAGTCAAATAACTGTGTTATTAAATCGTCTGATACTATTTATTTTGGTCCTTCAAGACGGTTGGTATATTTTCTGGTCCTTCCAGTCGGATCCTATTTCTTGTAATCCTAACAAAATTTACTAAAACATTGTTATTTCGTTTACAGATCACAGTCCCTGTCACGAAATCCTTCGTGGAGTATATAAAGACGCAGCCGATCGTGTTCGAAGTGTTCGGGCATTACCAACAGCACCCACTGCACAAGGTAAGTGCAACTGCAGGTAACAGTAGTGTAGGCCGGTAGGGCGGTATGAGCAGCAGTGGCAGCAGTGGCAGCACTAACCCCGCCCGCGCCCGCAGGACGCGCGGCAGGACGGGCCGGTGGGCGCGCGCACGCCGCCGCGCCGCATGCTGCCGCCCTCCATCCCCATCTCGGCGCCCGTGCGCAGCCCCAAGTGGGGCGCCGCCGCCGTGGCCGCGCCGTGCTGCAGCTCGCACCTGCACTCCAAGCACGACCTGCTGGTGTGGTTCGAGATCTGCGAGCTGGCGCCCAGCGGGGACTATGTGCCGGCCGTGAGTATACTATGCACTATTTAAAACCAATTATTCAATGCCAATTTTATATTACTTATCTCAATCCCAATCTCAATCTGCGATATTACACTGCTGATGATTCTTTCTGATTCGCTTTCTCAAGGTTAGAGTGAAAATCGACCATTATAACAAAAAACGATCTTTAGATTAAGATTGAGATACATTATGGATATCGGCCCTTCGCCTACTCGCATTTTGCCGATCGAAAAAAAACGAATTTCGAAATCTACTCGTCGATGCCAATACCTTTAGTCATGGCACTAAAATCCGTTTGTTTCCGCCACATGTTTTACTAGAACGACAAAGTAGTCTGTCGCCAACCGAAGCCAAAAAATGCTGGTTCACAATCCAGCTGATAAGTCTATCTAAAATAAACTACATTGCGTCTGTAATTATAATTACTTTTTTTTTAATATTTCTACACCGGCAACGGTAGTGAAATGAAACTATTTTATTTTAAGACCTTAATGTACCATACACTCAGAAATAAATAAAAATAGACTGGTTATAATATATTTATTTATCTTTCACAATACTTAGAAATGAAATCTCTAGGAAACATTTTCACCAGAATCTTCAATGAACTGGTTTCTAAATTTCTTGCTTCTCCAGGTGGTAGAGCACTCTGACGAGCTCCCATGCCGTGGCCTGTTCCTGCTGCACCAGGGCATCCAGCGCCGCATCCGTATCACCATCCTGCACGAGCCCTCGCAGGACCTGCAGTGGACTGACGTCAGGGAACTTGTTGTTGGTATGTTAGCGGTTACTTCAGGAGCAGGAATTTTAAACGAGAATAGTTTGAGGTGGTGAAGTCAAGAAAATAAAGCCAATCACATCGTTTAATTTTTGATGCCTCGGTGAGGAGTTACGTGAGAAAATGTTGAGAATAACAGCCACCCAAAGAAGCCCAGTTAAGCGTAAAAGACTACCCAGTAAACTTCTTGTCCTGAATTCAACTCTATAGGAAGGACCAAAAAACAATTTCCTCACTTCATTTCTCTTCCTCCCTCTTCCACCCCATTCTGTACTACTTTTCACATAATGTATACTTGTCACAATAGTATGTGATGTCTCAGGCCGCATCCGCAACTCGCCGGAAGCGAATGAAGACACGACGGACGGAGACGAGGACGGCGCACTGTCCCTGGGACTGTTCCCTGGAGAGAGGCCCACGCTTGACGACAGGGCTGTATTCAGGTGAGGCAATAATGATCAGCCATCAAACTCTGGCTATTCAGATAATTTTCATGTGTATAAAATGGAAGAACTTACAGAAATCAATGTTAAATGTATAGGATGGATGAAGAACACTGATTTCAATCATCTGTAGTTAATTCTTTTCATTTTCTTGTGGGCTTACCAAACAACTCCTTTCTTTGCTTTCTGTTTTGTTTATAAACGTTACCCCAAACTAGGAATTTCTCCTGTAACGTGGGTGCGTAAACAAACATTCAAACTTCTGTTTTTTTTTCTTTTTCTTTCGGGAAATATAGACGTTACGCATTGTTTATTTTACTCCCCACAAAAATAGTGAATGGTGCCAATTCCCTTGTCAATAAGTTAAACTAAATATCTCTTTCTCTCTTATGAAACAAGAAAGGGACGGACATTTATTAAAGCTGTCAATGTTAGTGGAGCTGAAACTTCTATAAACATAGTTGGCATATAAAAAGCATCGGCCAAAAACATGGTCAAGTTCAATACATAAACTAATTTGACATCTCTAACTTAGTACTTACTTAGTTGTCGTCCTTTTCTTGACCTACCTGTCAGAATGAAAGGTCAATTCTCTAGTTTTAGTTTAGTTTGTGAACAAGAAAACCGGTGTCAATATTTCAAATTACTACAGATAATTGCTGCACTTGTAACGGTGTCTATACACGGCTATACTTCAGCCCGAACTCAGTAAAAAATAATGTTACTTATTGTTTTTTGTAATATCAGGTTCGAAGCTGCCTGGGACAGCAGCCTCCACGGCTCGCCGCTACTCAACAGAGTTAGTGCCAACGGAGAGGTCGTGTACATCACGCTCAGTGCTTATTTGGAGGTCAGTACACATCAATCGATTGATTAATAGAGCCTAATGGACACTAATGGAGCATAATATGTTTAGTAGTTTAATTCACAAAGTCGTTATCGTTACGTACTTGAATTAGACATACAAAAAACGTTTACTAATTTTAGGACCGATTTTTGTGTGATATTATACTTTTATCCCGAATTGGTCCTATGTCGAAGCGAATCTGCCTTCACAGTTCACATAGAAGTATGATTAGTAAGATTTTCAAGGTGGCGTAGCAAGTTACAGACTTCCCAAATAAGGCTTTCAATAAGTCAATAATTTAATCGTATGTATTATCCTACAGGTGGACAACTGCAGCCGCCCCGCCATCATCACCAAGGACCTGTCCCTGGTGGTGGTGGGCCGCGAGGCCCGCACGGGCCGCTCGCTGCGCCGCGCACTGTTCGGCTCGCGAGCCGCGCGCGCGGACCACATCACCGGAGTCTACGAGCTTAGCCTGCACCGGGCGTTGGAGCCAGGTACTGTAGTGCTCCAGTAGATCAGCACGAGGATTTATTGTAAATACTAGGTTGCAGTGGTGAACCGTCCATACAGATTCCTACCGGCTTCAGTTTGGAGGTTCCGAAGTTGTTCAACTTCATTGCCGTTCAAAAATGGCACAGTCAGTAGTGTCTATTGCCAAAAAATATAGATAAAATCACATATAGATAACATACAAGCAACTAAAAGTAAAATTAATAATTATTTTCTTATAAAAATTCTAATCTTTTTTCGGGGCCGTATAAAGAAGCCATCGTAGGTCGATCACATCCGGAAGTATAAAATAGTATGTAGTTACTGACCTTAGTTTTATTGTTGCGCAGGAGTGCAACGTCGCCAGCGCCGCGTGTTGGACACGAGCGGCACATACGTGCGCGGAGAAGAGAATCTACACGGATGGAGACCTCGCGGTGACTCACTCATATTTGATCACCAGGTATACTTAACAATTATCAAAGTTTTGAAGTGTCCATAAACACCTATTGTTGAGTCCACTAACGGTGTGTATGTGTTACGCAGTGGGAGCTGGAGAAGATGACCCGGCTGGAGCAGGTGGGGCGCACGCGCCACCTGCTGGCGCTGCGCGAGCGCCTGCGCCACGGACACGAGCACACTGTCGCGCCCAACGACTTCTCCAAGACAGAGAAGGTAGGCACACACATCTGTGTACTGTCAGTACCACAACAGATTTATTTATAACATTGATATAGTCTAACCACTTCTATTTGCATGCTAAATTCTATCAAACATGTAATGATTTGGAATATACACAATATGACGCACAAAAAAGCACAAGCATAAGGATTGGGAAGTTGTTCGTCACATCCGCGCCAGGACGGCCATCACCATAATGCTAATGCTGATTTAAGAAACTTGGTCCTTGGTATACAACAATTAATTGGTTCTTGTGTGCATACGTATACAAGGACCATTATTGGATATCTTTTAAATATACCTTCTTCTCTACACAGACATACAGTAATTGTTTTACAAAAATAATGAAGCTGACAACGATATTTATCGTTTGACAGGAGGTATGCAACATGGCAGCTAAAGCGGCCGCGGAGTGCGCCCGCGACGACTCTCTGTACGAGCCCTGGGACATGACGACACGCGAGAAGGAACTCTCCAGCAAGTACATCAAACTCATACAAGGTACGATACTTAGTTTAATGATGTCAATTGATAATAAATTATATTTCTTTCTGTAAATTCGTTTTAACAACCACTTTTACACACACTTTTCAAAGCTGAAGAAAATTTAGACAACTTTAATCTTTTTCTCTTGTATAAACTAAATGGTCGGACATATTATTATATAAGAGCTGTCAATTTTAGTTGAACTGAAGCTTCTTTACATAGTTGACATTTGAGTCAAAAATAGAGTCATTCTTGTTCATATTTAAACATTCATTTTGAAACGGTAAATACATCCAAACCACGGGTTATTTGCTTGCTTGTTTTAAATAGCCATGGGGGACTAAACTAGGTGGTAGGAGAATGGTCTGCAGTGTAGTCTAGTTCCCATTATCACAAGAGTTAAAAAAAATATTGACGGACTGGATGAATTGCTTTGTTAGTCTAGTGGTTGCCATCGCTACCGCTGAGCATGTGATAGGTTCGCTTCCCAGGTCGAAATAAGTATTAATAGGTTTTTCCATCTGGATATCTCAGTAGCAGACTAGAGTCTGGAAGTGAGCCAGGATAAAAGCAATATGCTTGCACGTCATTATATGGGACTTAAAAATAACTGGCGAAATATGGGTGTAACCTGTGCCTAACCCTGCGAGAAATACACGTGTATATTATGTTTTAAAAATATAGTTACGTTTCCAGGAAGGATAGGCTCGTCCGGCAAGGAGGTTGAGGCGGCCGCCTCCCCCGCCACCCCCGTGGACGAAGGGGTCTCCGCAGACATCTCCACCCCCAGCCTGCTGTCTTCCATACACAGTGCTAGCAGCTTCGAGTAAGTTTCTTTACCCAGTTCATCTGTGAAAGAAACGATTCTTTCAAACATGTGTCAAATTAAGACAATAGGGATGTGTCCTATGTTAAAATATATTAAGTCTATTTATTCCGTCAGTAAGAATACCAAAAAATATTGGACACGTATTTTTTGCTTACTCAAATCAATTAAAAGTGACAATGAAATAGCACATCAAAGTTCAGGAGAAGGGCTTGTGACGTCACTGTTACATTAAAAGTGTAGCACGGCGTGACGTCACCCCTAATTTCAACACATAGTGTGTTCGTCGTCATTTTTGGTTTACGTGGCAAAAGATTAAATACGTTTCTAGTGTTTTTGAGTAATCCAACTTTCGGAATTGTTACAATTTTTAAGGACACTACCCTATTATACACACAAGATTACAATCTGTTCGCTGAAATAATAGCTGAAATGAATTCATTTTATATTTGCCTCTAGCTATACATAGTTCTCATTCAGAACACCATTATTTAAACGGATGTATACGTAGTTTTCAAATGTTCACATCAGCCTTTCTTTAAAGATCCAGAAACTTTTGACTCAATGGGTTTCGAAGACTCACATTGTGGAGTAAGCTTCAAGAAAAATCATTTCTAAAAATGCCGCGACACATTTGAAAAAGAAAATTGGTATTGGTTGTTACAGAAAAAAGTTTATTATTTATAGTATAGTTATATATAGTCTGTTTTTTTTTATTGTTTAATAGTATATTATTGTTGTTTTTTTGAATAAAAACTTTAGTATAAGACGTATTTGGAGCCTCCTTTTAACACCTTAAACGCCAGGTGACCGACTAACAATACATTTTCTATTGTGTCTTGTTGTCTGGCAGTTAAGTTGTTAAGTAAAACTATGACTGTTTTAGGAGACTCCGCTCTTCCATATCATTGTCGAATACTTATACTAACTGTGAGTTTTGTACTGGTACGAGGGGTAAATGTACCTTGTACAGAGGCAAGCATATCAAGCTTCCCCCATCTTTTGATAGTATTTTAGATATGAACCTTATCTAAAATGCTTAATTGGGAAAAATTACAGTTTGGGTTAGCATGATGTGCTGGCGTCTGTACACATTATCTTTTTTATTGTAGGTGTTTGTATATTTCACATTTAGATGCTGCGATTCCATATTGCACTGATGGGAGAGTGACCAAGAAGTTGACAGGTGTTTTACGATTCCTATACTTTAGAAGCACTTAGCATAAGAATTGTAAAAAGCCCGTCCATTTGATTGGTAGTCACCGATGACAGCGGATGCAGAGACTAAACAGCAGCACACATGTTACATCCGACGCTATCTCACGCTTGCTCATGAACATGTTGGGCCAACGTATGCCAATGAACGCCACAGTATACTTAAATTATTATCATAAGTTGTTATATAGACATTCTGTGGTCAATATTGGCATATGTTGGGCCATCGCCAATCTACATATTTTTTTGACAAATAATGAAACGTGGTTTCACAATGTAAATTTACATTGTGAAGACACCATTTTACATAAAGTTTGTGTGGTATGACGTGTTATAATGTAAAATTGACAGGGTGTTTCCTCGTGGGTGTAACGAGAGGAAATAGATGCTATGTTATTTGCAGTATTAACTAACCATCTTCGCTTTTTAGACTATGCTCCCCGGAGCGCGGACTGCTCGAGAAGTCGATGTCAGGCTGGGCGGGCTCGCACGGGGCCGCGCTGGGGGCGCTGGGGGCGCTGGGGGCGCTGGGGCCCGCGCTGTACGTGCCGGACTGCGAGGAGGTGCGCGTGTCGGCGGCCGTGGCGCGCCGCGGACATCTCAACGTGCTGCAGCATGGCACGCATGGCTGGAAGAAGCGTTGGCTGGTAGGTTTTATGATGATCGCTTTAGTTGGTGAATAGGAATGAGGATCATGTTGTGAGGAAAGTTTGGAGTATGAATGTAGAGGGTTACAAGAGTAGAGGGAGACCCAGGAAACGATGGATGGATTGTGTGAAAGTTGATATGGCTAAGAAGGAGGTGACTTCTGAGATGACGGAAAATAGAGATGTATGGAAGAAGAAGACATGCTGCGCCGACCCCAAATGAAATTGGGATAAGGGCAAGAGGATGATGCTTTAGTCGGTGAATTAAACAGGAATCTGTATTAAAAATCATTTGTTGAACACAAAAAAATATGTAAAGCAATCTTTAACGTTAAACTTTTACTTCTTGAGATAAAATGATATATTTATTTCTTTAATTACGTTTTAAAAAACACTTCTACACGTCATAAAATTAGATTAGTTCGGTGTTTCCCTACTAGACAGGAGATAGGAGTACTCTGGAAGAAACACCAAAATTAACTCAGAGGTCACAGTCTCTTCCAAAGTCCAGATATTATCTTGGTCAGATCATGTGAGGACCATATCGGTTAGTGTCTGATATGGTCTTTTGAGGAAGGAACCTCGCAGTTATGAGTGGGCCTGTCCAGTCAGAGCAAGCATTTGTCAATTATTTATCGTAGAACTCAACTCCCAATAGACGATTGATTGAATAATATTGAAAAGGCTTACTTTGTTTTTTTTATCTTTAGGTATTTATTTTAAGGGGTTTTATCACTTGGTGATAATGTTACCCCCATAAAAGCTACAATTATCATATAAAAACTAAACTAAACAATGGGTGTTATTTAATATTGTACTAATGACATCTAAATAAGTCTATTCGTTTTGATACGAGTATATAACGAACAACATTCGGCACAACATCTTAGCCTCCTGCGATAACCCCTTTATCGGAGGAGGCTAAGATGATGCTGGAATGCTATTACATGCCCCCACTTTAATTTCCTCGCCAGGCGAATATAGTCTTTCATGGCTTTTTTAAGGCTTACTTGTTTTGCCCGATTGTGGTCAAATTTAAAAGTAGGGTAATATGTTTAACTTTAACTGATCGTTGTTAGGTGGTCCGACGGCCGTACGTGTTCATCTACCGCGACGAGCGCGACCCCATCGAGCGCGCCGTCATCAACCTGGCCAACGCGCACGTGGAGTACTCTGAGGACCAGGAGCAGATGGTCCGCATGCCCAACACCTTCAGGTACGTGACGTCACACCTCCATTCAGATTCAGTTTACCTAAAATAATAAAACTAGAAAATACATTTTCTTTTGAAATAACAATTGCAATTGTGACAAAAGACCTTAGTAGTATGGTTTCTAGAATACAATTTTGCAACTCTACCAATTTCTATGATAATATTATAAAGAGGTCAAATTTGTTTGTAAGTTTGTATGTAGGGGGTAATCTCCGGTACTAATGATCCAATACCAAACATTTTATCAACATTATTCCTGAGTGCTTATAGGCTGTTATTATTATTTTCAAAACTACGCTTAAAAAGGGGTGGAGGGAATGTTAACGTTCGAAGGGAACGGAACGTAATCCGAGCGGACAAATTCGCGTGAGAAGTGCTAGTAATTCATAAATCGCTTTTGAGTCCTCCGTAAAGTAAAATAATTCTATATTCATTATTTATGTCATAATAGCTTATGGCCGCGACTTCATCTGTGCGAATGTCGGTTATCGCGGATGCAGATTACATCGCGGATTAAAAATTATCGTATGTCCCTCCCTAGAATATAATCTATCTCCTTTCCAAATTTAATTACGATTCGATCAGGAGTTTAGTCGTAAAAAGGTGACAAACAAACAGAGGTACTTTCGCGTATTATGAGTATGGATATAAACCATTGTCATATATTTTGACTCCAGCGTGGTGAGCAAGGAGCGCGGCTATCTGCTGCAGACACTCGGCGACAAGGAGGTCCATGATTGGCTGTACGCCATCAACCCACTGCTCGCCGGACAAATCAGGTGAGTTGACCTCCTTTGTTACAATCACTAACCCTTCATTCATATTGATAAAATGCATGACCAGACGTAGTGTGACAGTTATCTTGAATTTACTTCATAAAATACTACTAATAACAAATAATCATATTCTCCTTATCTCTTCATTTTTGGGCTAAGACTCCAAGCCATACTGCCACTGAGGCAAAAGCACCAACCCCTACAGCCAAAGGTAAAACCTTTACTGTCAACTTTTAGGCATAGGTATTCGACCTATAGTCACTTTTTTTAAGGCGAAGGTATTAAACCTGTACAGCCAGTAGTGTCAAATCCCTGTTGTTAAGTGGGTTATTTGGGTCGGGCCTGTCAATATACACGCGTGAAGTTGTGTCGTGTCAGGTCGCGGTCAGCGCGGCGCGGCGACAAGGCGGGCGGCACGGCGGCACCATGAGACACCCTCATCATGGAGTCTATCCTCGTTTTTTAAGTGCGTCTCCAACGGGGCGCTCGCTCACAAAGCCATGCAAAGGCATTGAAACGGCTCCGACTTTCGGTTTGTGGAATTAAACAGATAATATAAAAATACACAATGTAATGATCAAGGCAGCTGTAGAAATTGAAGACTTCTGAATCACTGTGAAATTGAATTGAAAACAATCGGAAATAAACCATCAATCGGTGTTTAGAAAAGTTTTGAAATATGCTTACACTTATAACCATAAATACCTATCGTAATATCTAGATGGTGGCTCAAATCACAGTGTTTCAGAACTGTTCTGGTTCAAAATGTATGATATCTTCTTGCTTATCGTATATAACATTGTTAAAATGCAGACTGACTACGCTAGCGCCGTGTTAGTGTAGTACGCAAAAAGTACTATAGAAGTATTTTTAGGCTGATTTTAACATTATTTATCATCTTAAATAGCACTGTGTAAACAGTTGCCCAAATATTATGTCGAATTAAATATATGATATGCAAGAAGATGGGACTGTTCCTATTTTCTGATACTAATATTTAGCTGCAGGATACTGTAAAAGATGCCTTAACACCTTAACTGCCAGACAACTCGACACAATACAAAATGTATTGTTTGTCGGTCACCTAGCGTTTAAGGTGTTAACTAATTGATAATAAAGGTTTAATTCCAAAGACCGAGTGAACTAATCTTTTTAATAAAGAAGGAATATATCCGTGACTGGTTTGGTGGGGCATAGACATTATAGAGTCACTGATCGCTCAACTAAGAGCTTTCATTTACTGTGGTCCATTTATTTATATAATATCGAGTGAGATAGTTTATTTCGTATTCAAAGTGGCCAAAATCGAACCGAAATAGTGGTGTACCCAATTCGATACAAAGTTAATAACCAAGACTTGGATGTTTTATATCCATCACTATTTAATAAGCAAGCGTTTTCATACTTTTTATACGAAGTTAACTATTTCTATAAATAATAATTTTGTTTCGTCAACTCTGGGACCACAAGATAATACGAATAGAAGTCAGAGGACAATGCAAATGTATCAATTATTTTAGCATATCTAAGTTTAATTATCAGTATTATATGAAGCAGCTGCATTTAATGCGATATACGATATATACATAAATATACATATATATGTATATTTTATTTATTATATTTGCTAATTGGATGAGAGAACCAGTATTTGATGTAGACATTGTACTTATATATTTCTGATTAAACAAAAAAGTTTCTTTAATAATTATACAATATTGATGTAGCTAAATCTCTATATATATTACATGGTAATGTTATACTCAGTGAAAAGAGATACTATTATTTTAACCAGAAATATTCAAGTGCCAAGTATCTAGCCAATAGCTGGTCAATCCTGATGTTTAGTTTTTAGTGCGAGGGTCGAACGAGACGGGACCAAACCGGTGCACTGATTATGACAGGAACGGGGTAAAGATAATATTTACATTGATTATAATTACGTACCTATGTAATGTACGTCTATTTGCGATTATCGAGCTGTTTCAATGTCTTCGAGGCCTATTTATAGCTCTTATTTTTATCTATCTTGTAATGGCAACTTTGGATCACGATACTAACATAGCTCCATTAAAATATATAGTCTAAAAACATTATAACGACACTTTAAGGGTTTAATACCAGCATTTATGTAACCTACCTATCGTGATCCATCGGCCATCTTGTAGAAAATGTTCATGCGTTTGTCGACGTACAACTTCTGTGCAATAAAAACAATAATTATGTGTTGCGCACAAATAATATCTGCGATGTGTGATAGACTCCATTATGTAACATGACTATACTTAAGAATTTAAAGGAAAAAAAAACATTGTTCTTGTGAAAAGAAAAATTACTGAACTATATAAATTTTTCTTCTAATGTTGGATACATTATTAATGTGATTTACCTTGTACATACGTATGACCCGAACGGTAGTATAAAATTATATTTTGAGGCTCAAAAGGCCGTGGAGTGGCGATGGCGGTAGTCCGAACTCGTATGTCGTCATACGTAATCCTTTCACGTTCTAGTATCGATTGTAAATACATTAAATATTTGTAGTTAAATGTAGACTATGCATTATAAATCATTTACGCTACAATACGTAGTTTGTAATATCATTTAACTTGATATTGTTTTGTGTAACGATGTTTTTTCTTTAATATTCTTTATATGGGATGTATAAAGTAGGTTAATGTGGCGTTACTCAGGTATATCTCGATGATATCTCGAATACCGATGATTCCGTTCGGAGCATTCCGTACGTTCTAGTCATATACCGTGTAGGTACATGTGATAGAGTAGCCCCATGCTGTGCTGCGAACAATCACAAAGTAGTGTGTTAATACGTGTTTCAGTGTTACTTTGTTCCTTACCTCCCACCCCCATCCCTCTGTCCCCTTGTCCCCCTTCCCTCCATCCCCGTCTCCGTCGTCTTACCAGTCCATAGACACAGACACGACATCAAATATCATCGTAGGTAGATAATAAATGTGACTGTAGTTTTATATGGATGATCTTAATAGGCATTACTTTTATCTCGAAACACTGTTGTAAGTCCAAGCAATTGTTTAATCTCGTTACCGCTTTGATAAATGTGGAATTAATATAATGATTGTCACTATACTATTGCTTCTAGGTGACTATTTTTCATTCGAAATCGAGCATACATAGCGATATAAAAAAACTTGTACGCTTAAGACTCACTAAAGTCTTTGTAAATATTCTACTTCATTTGGTACTTACATGGGTTACAGAAAATTATATAAAAAAAAAATAGCTTTCTCCTGTTAAAAGTTCAGTCACACCGGCTTACACATAACTGTAGACATAAAAATATTCGGCTAACACTAGAGGATATCCTGATAATAATAGCGTATAATAACGTAGCTATAAGAACAAAAAGTATTATCCAAAATTTAGACATGCTGTGTGTTTATAGGTAAAGTTTCTTGAAATTGAAAAATTAATACGAATCGACGTCAAGATTATTAATATATGTATCCGTTTCAGTTTGAATAGCGCACCGTCAAATGTTGCTAAATTATTTTTCATTCGTGTACTGGTTGAATACTTTGGCGATGTGCTAGATTTAAACACGAAACGTTCATAACACCTTAACTGCCAAACAACGAGACGCAAAAGAAAATGTATTGTTCGTCGGTCACCTGGCATTTAAGGTGTTAAATATATAAGAATCTAACAGATTACTATATGTCCAAGTACTACTTCTTCACCAAAATTAATATTTGTGTAACTTCTTCAATAGGTGTGTTATTGTAAGGATGAACGAGATCTCAAGTTGAATGACATGGTTGTTACTACCTTTCTTTTCTAGTCATTTTTGTTTTGTATTTACGTTACATTCCAAAGTTTGTATATTATTACTTGTTTCCTTTTTTGTTGAAATAAATAGGGTAATGTATTTTGCATAGCAAAATGTGTGTGTTTTACGTAGAGTAATAGCGAGCAGAATGATAAGACCACGGGTGTGTCGCGGCGGCTGTAAAAATATAATATTTTATAGCTTCTTATTTCCTTAGTCGTTTCGTTGGCTATTGCGCGTTTAGTTAATTTATTGTGATTCTATGGAAACAAAACATTCGAAATTAGAGAAGCAGCTGGACGCTGGATTATATTTTTTTATAGGGTATACTATATCTGCTATACTGCTATTTTTATAGAACTAGGTGGTTTTTTTATTACGTTTGTTTGTTTCTCAACTAATTTATTTGGTATGCGTCGTTGTTCTGTGGTGCGCGGGTCGGCCGCCCGTGACGTCACAGCCGGGCGGCTGCGCCGGCGCCGCCCTTGTGATTACGATAGTGATTGTTGATTGTTGGGCGAGAATGATATTGAGAACAAATTATATATTCTATATATAATTTATGAATTTCATTCAATGTATGCAAATAAGAACAATGTAATGATTGGTAATATTACTCATTGCTCTAAATGTACTATCAAAATATATTATACACAGTGTTAAAGGTCATAAATAAAATGCTTTGAAAATTTCCAAATCGTTGTTTTCTTTATTTACCCTAAGCCTATCCCTACCCTATATTAATTAGGATGTGAGAATAAGCTCATAAAAGCCATGAAATTTGAGTTGAAAGAGGCAAAACTATAAAATAATTTGATATCAAAGTTTCTATATTTTGAAAAGCAACGCGAGCATGGTTCTGAATTCGATTCCCAAGACAGCCACACACTTAAATAACCTACACAAGGTGTAAAAAGATCCTTAACGAAGCCAAAATCTTCCCATAGGTGGATAGTGTACATCCAACGAAGTAAGGGTCAGTTCAGACAGAACGGAAAAATCCTCGCGCAGGCCTTCTCAGGCCGCAATCGACCGTGACGATCCACCGCGATTGAGTCGCGAGCACGCGGGCCGACTGTTGATATTCATACAATTTTCTACTTTAGGCTATTATAATACGGTCATATTTTCAATAGATCCATTAACTTGCTGGGGAATTTTTCTGTTCTGTTTAACTTGACCCTAACACTAGCCAATTTATTTTAAAATATAGTAGTTATCTGTATCCCACACAAGTCACGCAACGGACTGTGTTTACGTAACATAACGCCTGTGTTCCTTGAAGGGTAAGGTAGAGGAGCACCTATAGTACCTACACACCAAGCTAATAAAGACAACGTTACGAAACAAAATGGTTGTAACTTCTGAATACCAGTAGGTACCAACAGTGGCGAGCCAATATAAAACGTCGAGGCGATAAAGCACGACGAAATGATATAACTATCTTATAACGAAATGAATCAGTAAAAAACATTTTTTTAATTTATCTTACGTCTACTAGTAAAGAACGAAGCTGGAGACAACACAGAGCTAGGCCAATAGTCACGACAGCCGTTAACAACTAGGATCTACATTAGATAATGAGTTCTAATATGAGAGCTGTTACTTTTGGTTCCAATAATCTCTCACTCCTTCAATCGCTCTCCAATAGGCTCATGCCAAATCCAAATCAAATCAATCAGAACTTTCCATGCACCTAGCAGGGAAAGTTCTGATATAGTTTCTACAAGGTTCGATCGATTTTAAAAGTTATTTCGCCTATAGAAAGCTAGTACGCATCAGCGTGTAACATGGCTGTATGTTATTTTCATAGCTACCCTTTTGAAGGGGGTGAAGAGGATATTAAGGTTCAAAGGGAAAACACGCGGACGAAGTCGCGGGGAAGTGGTAGTCAAATATACCTAATAGATTAATTAAATAGTTAAATAAGTAATGTGTGAAACATAATTAAGGTATAAACTACTATTGATTAGGATTTGTGTACCTATTGGCATGAGCTGAGGCTACCGGCACTCACCGCCCTTCATCTCAAGAACGGTTCAGCGTATAAAGAACTGCTTCAAACAATATTTGTAGAAAATATTATTCTGTATAAATATTGTTTCTGAAATTTTTAATATTATTTATTAATGCTAAATCTAAATCTATCTCATCATCATCATCTGCCTGCCTTTTTACTATGTTGGGGTCGACTTCCAGTCTTAACGGATGCAGCTGAATACTAGTGATGGAGCGACGGCCTATCTGACCTCCACAACCCAGTTACTGGGCAACACGATACCCCTTGGTAAAACTGGTTGTCAGACTTTCCGGTTTCTGACTACCCGTAAAGACTGTTAAAGATCTACAAATGACAACCGGGACCAACGGCTTAACGTGCTTTCCGAGGCACAGAGGAGTCTCGATATGTTAAGAACGGTCACCCATCGACAGATTGTCCTCGGCAAGCGTAGCTTAACCTTCGATCAACCCGTGCGGCTGTTTTTATAAAATCTAAATCTATCTCTCTACGAAAAATGTTTGTAAGAACTAATCTCTGGAAGCAGGCACTAAACCGATTTCAAATACAGGCTGTAATGGATATTGACGCAAAACATTATACTTATTATGAGTTTAGTACCTACATGATTCTAAACTGCTTTGTATCGATATTTTCGGTTGGTTTTTTTCCTAATCAGAAAACGATATGACTGAGGTTTATGTTATTTTAAGCGGTCAAAACAGATCACCTTGGGTTAAAAACCAAATTTTCATATTAGTGGAAAGAAAAAATGTTTATTTGTCATAGAGGACTTGCATATGGAAACTATTAGATAAGTGCGACAAAAATATTCTTAAAATCAAAAAAAGTGTGGGTAATTCTCGTAAATAAATTTTATGTACAGAGGCGCACATCAAGCTACCCCAATGTGTCCAATTTCTTTGATAGGTTTTTAACTTTATCACGAAGGCATAAGGTAACTTAGGTGTTTAGGTAATGTGGGAAAAATATGGTAATAGGTACCTACCTGCTTGGTGAGCTATGGCCGAGGAGACACGGCTAGATGGGTTTCCTTATCCACGTGGCGGCGACTCGTCCAGGATGTCACCTCCCACAACACACGACACGCACTTGCACAGCATAATAACATATAACAATATTCGTACTTCGCGGTGATATTCGAGTTCTTTTCGAATTTGGAAAGATTTTGACCCAACGAGCGTCGATGTCTTTTTTGAACTGACAATTATTAAAGACAGACATATTATTTAAAAAGATGGCGGTTGCGTTCGCGCCATCTCGAATCTTCTCTCTCACTCTCGCTCAGGTATTTATAAGGGCTGTGGAAGGGAGAGGGGAAGCGGAAGGAATTTGTATCACATAGATCTTAATTAGAGTTGCCAATAATTAGGCATGATAATAAAATATGGCGTTAACACCGATAAAATTATTGATGAAAGAAGTGATTTTACTTTTTTTTGACAGTTCAGAGTAAAAAAAACATTAAAAAATAACATAAAAAGGGAAAAGCCGACAGAAATTCGCAAAGCTGGGGTGTCTAGAATTGTGTACTGAACTGGTATCGGTCGGGCGTCGTAGGCATATACAATTATTAGAAGCAAATGGAGTATGTAAGGATCGTAGCAGGTGGCGTTTTGTAGTTTACCCCTATAGGAAAAAGCCGTGAGTTTTTGTATTTATATAGTATAAAATAATAAATAAGTATTATAAAATTGATAAACCTAAAATATGCAAAGGTCATTTGATTATATATTAAATAAGTTATGCTATACTCAACTGCATATTTAAAAAAGGTAGGGAGAAAACAAATGAGTAGAAAAAATACATATTATACATTATTTATTATCACATGTAATCATGATACAAAAAAGATATAGCTTACAAAACAATACAGTTTTCATTATGAATATGCCTTATACTTTGTACAGACGTCAGCACATCAAGCTATCCCGAACTGTAAAATGTTTCCAATTGAACATGAACCTTATTTCTTTTCCGATAAAGTTGAAAAACTATCAAAGAAATTTGACACATTGGGGTAGCTTGATTTGCTGGCCTCTGTACATCAAATCATAATGAATTTCTATATAAGGAATGTATTAATATTATACAATACATTTTGAGACACATTTTAGTAAAACATTGGAGCAATATATTATTTACCGTATTGACTAGTTTTTCTTTACATAAATAAACTCGTATAAGTCAAAATTAACATGAAAAATATTAGTTGATTTCAAAACATATATTTTTTACTAGAAGAAAAATCAGACCTATGATTTACATAAAATTAATACAGTACAGTTGTTTTACAGTGAAATATAATTAATTAACAATAAAAGTTGAACTATTTTCTTCAAGGATGTGATCTACTAAAGTAAAGCATGCAATGTATAGAAACAGTGATCTATTAATTTAAAATGTTATTTTTGTTATAAAAACCCATTGCAGTCTTTCGCGTTTCTTTCATTGCATGAATTTAACAGCAAGATATAAAATCAAAATTACGATTTTTTACCTTTTGACCGCCAGAGCATAAACGCAAGCGCGTGCCCTCAACGCAAAGCCTTTTCAAGAATAATATGGAAATGGAGAAGGCACCTGAGTAAACCTGGACTTATAAATAAATTATAAATTAGTCTAAAATTGCCAACCCGTCTTGAGCAAGCGTGGGGATTAATGCCTTTTCTATAAAAACGTATTATTTCTTCTTTTTGTCATGGTTTTATCAATATCCATGGTGTATTTCAACCCTTTCGCTGCCCAGTTCAAAAATACGATTTAACTTGTATGTCATAATGTTTGGTAAATTACATAATGCGTAGGTATATGGTAGGGGGTGATGTTCACATCTCATAGCTTTTTACATGTACGACTCGGGAAGCGAGTTCTGTGTACATGAACAAACTCTTTTTCGACCCGGGAGCCGAGTGCTGGGCAATAAAAGTGTTAATTTGTTTCCTGCAATTAAATACGCACGGGAACTTTGATTTTTAAGGTATAAAGGATAAACACACGCAAAATAAATTATTTATTTGTTTATTTCGTGTTATAGTACTTACAGTGAACCGCTGTTTATTTCGTGTTATATTGTACTTAGATTGCACTGAATTATTGTAACGTGTTTGTGACATTGGCGTACAGGGCACGCGTTCGCTTGTCATGTATTTGACATGACGATGGCGCTCAAAAGGTTAATGTGTTGTTTTGCTATCGCGATCTCACGCCCGATTTCAGTTCAGTTTTTCACTCCCCGAATAGATATAACGACATAACGACGAATATATATGACGACACGGTTGGCGCGGTGGTTGAGCCATCGGCTGCTGCGCCGCGTGTTGTGGGTTCGATCCCCACACGGAACAAATATTTGTATGGCCTACAGGTAGTTGTTTCGGGTCTGGCTGTTTGTGTATGTGAGTTTAAATGTTTGTAAACGCACCCACGATACAGGAGAAATTCCTAGTGTGGGGCAACGTTTTTTTAAAAAAAAAGAAAAAAAAAGAGGCACAATCTATACTAATATAATAAAGCGGAATATTATGTTTGCTTTTTGATTGAACGAACTAATCTCTCAATTTTTGAGGAAGGATATAGGCTTTTTAACATCACGCTACGACCCCAAGGAGCGGGTCAAACAGCTAGTTTGGAATATACTTCTTAAGGTCACCTACTTTTTGTATTGAAACAGCCTTAAGAGGAGACACTTCAGTCCTAAGCCTCAGCAGCATATTACTTGCTGGTTCATTTATTTGCCACAGCAATCATTTCATTTCTTTGAAGCTGCATCTTCTTTTGCGACAGCAGAAACTATGATTGAAATACGATGCCTATGCATATTTGCCCACATTTCTCTAAATAGCAATACACATAACATCACGCATGTATTCCCCAAAGAGTTAGGCAGAGATGTACCTAAAGGGGTAACCTACTCCCACATATTCACCAGTTGTTTTTAAGTCCCGTGTAATAGAGGGCGATCCACAGATCAAATTGATTCGCTTTGATTAAAAAAAAAAACCCAGCAATGAACGTAATGACCGACCATAATTTGCTATCAGTGTGTGGCTACATTCTTAAGCTTAAATACAAAGCAAAAATTGAAATAATCATTGCTATTTTATAAGTTTTCAGTACTTCGTACACTTGTAATCTCATGGTTTCAAACGTGTAGTACACAGTATAATGGCTATATGGTACACCACGTGAGCTCGACCACGTCAGAGTTCAGCACAAGTTAACTAACACTCGCCTCATGAGAACGGGTTGTAATTAGTGTCGTAATCATCTTCCTCGTTAAAAGGATTCTTTGGTTCCGTAGCTTCTTCCGCGAATGGGTTCTTGGCTTCATCGTAGGTTTCATCTTCGAATGGATTCTTGTTAGATCCATTGCTGATGGCTGCAGAAATATTATGATGAACGACAGGCGATACTCCAGTACTACGAGGTTTGTCTTCAAATCTTTTCTTAGTGGTGATCGGTGAGGAGTATGGTGATAGTTTGTGGACTGGCTCGAGTTTGTTCAGATTTGCTTCGAGGCTCGAACTGTACCGTTGTTGCTCGATTAGTCTCATTCTACCCTCTGGTACGGGAACTATCGTAGTGCCTTTGGGTACCACTTGTTTTGCTGTATTTGATACGAACACTGGAAATGGGAATAATTGCTTATTAGTTATGGTCACATAACATGGAAAATATACATCAGCTTTAATGGCGAGTTGGTCAGGTTTCGATAAGGAAATATTAATTAATGGCTTGGACTCGGTGAGGCTAGTTTATAATATAGTTTGAATCTGTTATCAGTATTCTCACCGATGGCAATAATGATGCTGGTGACTTTTAAAAACTATTTCAGGATTATCTAATCCTGAAAACTATTTCAGGATTAGACTGTTCAGAGATATTAAAAATCCCAAAAATAGATAATGGTACGAAACAAATTCTGCAATATTTTAACGTAATTTCGGTATCCTTTTGTGGGAATCGGCTTCCCGTCTGACTGGATCCTACAGAAAACTAGTATTTTACATAAAGCGTCTGTCTATCTAACCTCCACAACCTCCACAACCTCCAGTTACTGGGTAACACGATATAGGTTAGTAGGATTGGTTGTCTGCCTTTTGAGCGTTTCTTCTTTCTTTACGTTAAGAATTAATATCTTGTAATTGAGAGATTATCTTAAGACCTCAGAAAGAAAGCATGAATTACGCGAAATATAAAATTTCAGTATAAGCTTACTCTGCTTGCTCTGTCCCTCCGCCTGCCTCAGCTTGGCCTCGGCCCCGGGCCCGTAGTGCGGCGCAGGCGCGGGCGCGGGGGCGAGAGGCGCGGGGGGCGGCGCGGAGGGCGAGCTCGCCTCGCTCTCTGTGACCACCGTGAGCTTGTTGAATAGCCCGCGGCCGTAGTACTCCGAGACCACTGCGTAACTGGAAGATGAAAGACAAACATTGATTAAGGATCTTTGAAAATAGCTCGTGGTTAGCACGATTTTTCTGTTTTGTGTACTGCACTTCACATATTTAACTTCATAGCTGCTTGCTTGTAGGGTTCGACCGAAAATTGTTTATTTTTGAGCCGAAAACGAAATTCGTCTTGATTTGAATTGTAAGTCGTATTCAAAACGAAAAAAACTTATTTCTTGTTAGCCGATAGATAGGTTTTTGTTTGCAATAAATAAAATTAACACAGGGTCTTCTAACTTTTGAATTGAGTGACTTCAAACCTTTGATGCAAAGATAAATTGACTTAGAAAAAATGAATGGTTAGCATCAAATTGCCAATTCTTTTTTCGGCCGAATTCCAAAACGGCCGAAAAGTGATAACGAAAACGAAATTCAGCCGGACCCGAATCACTTGATATGGCATATTATTCATCATCATAGCAGAGATGATTTCTATTACTGCACACCGATACAACAACCGATAAAAAAAATACAGTGATATATTTATGTCGTCGACACGAACGGAGATGATGATTATTGCAGAGATTTTATAGAATAACCATCTGACAGAAACCATCAGAGTTCTCAAGAAAATATCGACCGGAGCATTGAACAATATCCATTGTGATGCGACGTGTCAAGTGTATTTATAAAACACGGTAATACACAACATCTGCTGGTATGAAGTGTGAACGACGGCTTGCTTACACGCAAGACGGAAATGTTCGTGTTGTTATTGTCACACAAGACAATGGCGGATTTCTATGCAAGGCACGAAATCTACATACATAAGCTCACGGCATTCTCTCATTGGGGTATGTAGAAACTATAAAACGCCACCTGCTACTGTCAGATCAGAACGAAGCAAAAGGAGTAAATAAGTTACTACTAAAGCCGGTTGAGAATACTACACACCGGACCATTCTTAAGAACTCCACCGATAAGGTCAGAGTTTGGCTATCGAAGGCGGCCCCTTCCGGAGTTTCCACTCACATCTTAGTCGCTTTTTATTCATCCTCTCAACACGACCAAATCTTTGTCACTACATCTTTCTTTTAGGCAATACATTTAAGCGGAATATCAAGACTTTAGCGTACATTACAGTCGGTAAAGGGTACAGCGCATGGCAATCTAAGCCAAGAATGTCCGATGCCTTCCGCCTGTGTAGTGCCTGCGATTGTCCACTTAAAATTAACGAAAGGGAATTTTAGAACGCATTGCTATGGTGTCTATGGCGTGCCTTTATCGATTGTTCTACTGTAGAGTAAAGGTAAGCATTAAGATTACCAAGAAAAACACAAATACGTGGCTTTGAGCCTCGTTTATGGGACTTATTTAATTAATGTAAGCGCGATCCTCTTAACATGAGCAAACCAAAATATGCTTATTTAAATCATGGTCCGTAAATACGCTTTTTTTATAATCATGCTTTACTAGTTATTTCTAATGTTTTTTAACGCTATTGGTTTATAGTGTTGTTTAAAAATTTCCACAAAATATTTTTACAATCAAAGCATTCTACATGTTGTTTCAATTTGAAAAGGACTGATAAAATCATAAATCTTACCGATAGCATATCACAGTAATAAAAAATACACGATTTTTACCATGACTTCTAAATAGGTAAATACTATGTAATTTTTCTATTGAAAAATATACACTCAAAATAATAATGTTTATGTTAAAGCATATTTATTTAGTACCTAGACGAAGTTTCCTAAAAATGAAACCTAGCTAGATCGATGTATCGCCCCACCCCCTGTATACTAAATTTCATAAAAAACGTTGGAGACGTTTCTGACATTCAGATTCGTTTAAAGTTATTAGATAAGTATTAATTTCGATCTTGTTTTCGTGAAAATACTACTGTCATATTATGAATTTTATTTTTAAACTCGCTTTGTATATGTATCCTTTCTTCAACATAAAATGCATACGCTGTTTGCAAATGATGAAATATTTCTTGTACCAATTGAAGTACGTTTCAACCTGGCGTGAATAATAACTATTCTTGACACATCCAACCTTTTTCAACAAACATCACACACGCATCATCAGGCTATAGCCCTCTCCTAATGAGCGCCATAGCTCATTCAGCTTGCCACATCCAGCATCTGCCAGCAATATTTCGCAGATCGTCATCCTACCTGGTCAGAGGGCGTCCTACGCTAAGTTTGCCGAGTCGCGGTCTACACTCAAGAACACAAACATGGCATATAAAAAACTTTAAAGGTATTACAATCTTACTCACCCATACCTATCTTCCGTATTATTAGGAAAACACCACGAAAATGGCGCAATAGTGATAGACTTGATTATTGATAGATACATGTTTTTAATTTGTTACACTATGTTCCACGTTATCGCTTTAATATTGTAGCGAATTAAATACGATTGAGCAGATAAGGACACGATTGCGCGCGCGCATGCCTCCAGTCGACTGGTTAAATAGGACCAATGTTACGTCAGGTGAAAACAGATAACGTTTTACGATTGTTTTTCCGGTTTTATTCGAGAAATAATTTGATTCAAAAAACCGGTTCAAAGTAATGAAGACTAGACTAGCATTTAGCAGCGGACCATATCGATAAATTATACCGGCGCTGGTTGTTTTTTTTTAATTATCCCAGTATCAAAATTAAAAAAAAAAAAAAAAAAAGCGTTTTATTGGCACAATATTAACACGGTCATAATACGGAGTTATGCTGAAATACGAGCCTTTATATGGTCTCGCACAAGTCGTTTACTTTTCATAGTCTCTATTTACTGTGTCACAAAACAATATTTTTATTTCTTTCTTTGATTAAAACAATATAACTTTAAGATTCGTCCCATTTAACCCTTATTAGCATACGAAATATATTATTATATTCCGTCAATAGGTACTTAAATGTACGTCTGAATGTCACGATGGTCCAGTGGTTTAGGCCTCGCCTCTTGTGCGCGAGGTTGTGGGTTCAAACCTGGGCAAGTACCTGTGATGGTATGTGACTTTTTCAATTCATATTTACTTTCTAAATTTATCTTGGACATCAAGGAAACATCGTGAGGAAACCTGGACTTATAAAAAGTCTGAAATCGCTAACCCATCTTGAGCAAGCGTGGTGATTAATGCTCGTGCCTTCTCTGTATCAGAAGAGGTCTTTGCCTTGCAGTGGGATAGTTACAGGCTGGGTATTATTAATTTTTGTATAAGTACTTAAATGATTAGAAACGTGGAAATATTACAACCGACGACGATAATTTAAATAAACTCATTACTGTTAAACAATCGAGACCAATTGCTACACTTTCACATAACTAGTAACTGTAATGTTTTTGATACTAAGTAAGTTAGTATAACCAGCTGAAACAATAGTGGTATCAATCGATTGTTGTACCTACCTACTGCATAATAATTATAATTTACAAGTGCTTCCTCTCTCCTAACTCAATTATTTGCTGTGCCCGACAGGGACCATGTGATCTAATTTTAAGTTTTACCACCTAAGTACTACATGTGGAATGCAATAAAGTATTGAGTATTGAAACAGTAGTGACTTTTTATACAAAAATATGACGTGGATGAAAAGATGTATGACCGTGAGCGAAGCTAAAGGAGTATGTAAGGAGTGGCGGGTGGCGCTCTGTGGTTTCTGTTTACCCCCATGGGAAAAAGGCGTGAGTTTATGTATGTATGATCTTTGTAGTAGGTATGTTGTGGTGTCCTAGCGGTTAGGACCCTTGGTAAGACTGGATGTCAGACTCCCGGGATTCTGACTACCCGTAACGACTATCAAACATCTACAAATGACAGCCTGGACCTTGGACCGGGCTTAGCGTGCTTTCCTAGGCACGGAGTAGTCTCGATATGTTACAAACGGTCACCCATCCACAGACTGACCTCGGCAAGAGTAGCTTAACCTCCAATCAACAATTGCGGCTGTTGTTATTTAGCCACAAGCTAATAAATAAATAACTTACTAAATATAACCGGAAGTACTTACGGGTCCTGTTCGTTTTGCAGCCTCCCGTGCAGTGCCTCGGCCACGTGCGGCGTGCTGTCCGGCCGGCGACGTGCGCTCGCGCACACGATGCACTCATTTTCCGATTCAGCGTATGTTGTAAAACAGCTGAAAAAGAGAATGACATATTTTCCGCAAGACTAGGCAGAGGTGTACATTTAGTACCAACACTCACAATTTCGCCACTTAAGTTGAAGTCCTATGTAATAGGGGCGAGCGTATTGCCAACAATCGAGCGCACTCTGGGCTGCTACTGAGAAATTCCTGATGGAAAAACCGAATAACACTTTGTTCAACCCGGGAATCGAACTCAGGACCTCATGCTCAGCAGCTCATTGAACATAATTACCTCACGTCACCTATAAGGTTCTGTAAGGTTGCCATTCCACTGATGCGGAGCTGGGCAGAGATGTCTAATCTGAAGCCTAGATGAGATTTCGAGCATTTACATTGGTTAATTTGACGGCACGGTAGTCGCAGTGGCTGAGCGAGTGGCTGCTGCGCCGCGTGGGTTGGATTCGATTCCCGCACGGAAAACTATTTGCATGGCCTACAGGTAGTTCTTTTTTTTTCTTTTCAAAAAAACGTTGCCCCACTTTAGGAATTTCTCCTGTGAAACTCAGCCTAAGGGACTACTCACAGTTATTCAGCTTATATCCATAGAAAACAACGATTTTGTATGAAGACGTGTTCCCATCCATGCAGCTGAACGGACGCGTACGCATATCATACAAAACTAAAGTTATCTATGGTCGAAAGCTGAATGGAGCTGAATAAGTGTAGTTTATCCCACGCCCAGCTCGCTCACAACGCTCTGATACCTCACCTCTGATGGAAGGAGTGTTGACATAAGAAGTGAAGGGTGGGCAGCTCAAGCGGCTTGTTGCAGACGGCACAGCGCGACGACTGGAACACGACGGGCTGGCTCTGCAGCACGGTGGTCTGTTCGCGCATGCGTTCGCTCTCGCTGCGGTACTTCGACGCAAGCTGCTGTTCTCTGGTTATTACTTCGTTCTCGGATTTTAGGACGTCTGTTAGATACCTGAGCGGAAATAATTGTTGATTACGAATTTTTGAATGTCTATTATTAAATCCCGCTTTTTTGTACAAGTTCATGTAGCGACATCTATCTCGCCACTTACGAACTAAAACTGATCGCTTAAGAGGGTTTATTCTGAAAGTTGGCAACGTCGCAAATAGATGTCAAATATTTCGCTGTTTTGATTAATTTGATAATATTTCTGTATGGAAATAAAAAAATGTGGCTAACTAGCGAACTAGAATATTGATTATGAATTGCAATAATTAATATCGTAACACAGAATAGTTAGTTTTAGATGTAAAAAAGTATTTGGTAACTTTCCAAATGCCTTTTTTTCACCTAAAACGGGTACAACATCAAATTCAATGTTATAATTGCAATTCATTATTAATATTCTAGTCAATTGGTTAGCCAAATTTCTTATTTCCATACAGTATTATTTCCAAATTAATCGAAACAGGTAAATATTTGACAGCTATTTACGACGTTGCCAACTTTTAGGATGCACCCTCTTAAACATAATATACAAGAACCCGACAACAACCGTCTCGGGTAGTATCCCACCTGATAAAACACCGGTTTGGTCGGAGTAGTTAAAATATGTGGCTTGGCCATTTTGTTACATTCACATAGAGAAAAATTTACTCACTGTTCATTACTTTTCTGTTAAATAATATTGTATTTTATTTGGAACAATAAACAATTACTCCATAGATAATAAAAACAAACAATCGACAAACGTTATTCACTGTATACAGGCAGAATATTAATAACGTGGTTCAAAGAAAACGAAAAGTAACAAGTAAATACAAAATTAGAAAAAAAACAGTCGTAACAACAAAAAATGGTTTGTACAATTAGAATCTAAGATTTTGCAGTTTCCTTGATTGCTTTGATGGCAGAATTTCTAAACAGTTCTTGTAGTGATGAAATGACCAAGCCACATATTTTGACTAAGAGCATGTGAAGTTGAGTTAAGGCTTGTAGAGTTATAAACTAGGCTCAACATGATATCTGATAACTTTTTCACAGTGCGAGTCGCGTGCTGTCGTCTTGGCAAAATTTTACATGAAAATGTTTATGGTGGGTACTTACTTTCGGACGTCTCCTAATGTGTATGTGGGTGTGCTGGCGAGGCAGTCGATGACTAGAATAGGTGACAACAGCTTTTCGTTGGCTGCGAACAAAATTAATCAAAATCAATATGCGTATTCAATTATATCATATTGATCATCAGATTTTAATAAGTCAAACATCGTATTGGTAGCTTATTTATTGACACAAACTACGAAGCATGACGAGGCGTATGACCTGTATCGTAGTACTGCTACTAGTACTACGGTGGTACTATAGAATTTTGGTGAACTGATCGATACGTCGAAGTAGTTTTGTGTGGTGTAGCGTAGTTGTAACTACGTAGCGTCCTGGCCGATGACATCAACTAGCATTTCCAGTACATAAAGCAGTCACCGATGACGTTGAGCAGCTCGGGCAGGCAGCGCGCGGGCGGCGGCGCCCACAGCACGTCGAGCCACGCGCGCGGGCACAGCTCGCCGCGCCGCCGGCACACGCCCAGCGCGGCCTCCGCGTCGCCGCTGCGCAGGTGGACTGCCACTTGGGATCGCCAACTGCGGGAATTACTCACTGTTTTATTATTATTAATTAATTATTATTATTAAAAAAAACGTTTCTCCCACACTAGGAATTTCTCCTGTATTGTGGGTGCATTCACAAACATTTAAAGTCACATACACGAACAGCCAGACCTGGAACAATTACCTATAGGCCATACAAATATTTGTTCCGTGCGGGAATCGAACCCACGACTTGCGGGGCGCAGCAGTCGATCGTTCAGCCACTGCGCCAACCGTGTCGTCGTTATACTCTGATTGTTCTCCATTAACACTCCCACTCAGATGCTAGTGGAAACCTATTCCTCTAGCAACTAACAGATGATCAGTCAGATTTTTAAAGCTACATAACAGAAGGGCTCGTGGCTAATAACAGCCGCACCACCCGATCTTCTAGTTCAAGCAATGCTTGCCAAGAAAAGCACGAAGTGCTGCTGGTCCCGGCTGTCATAATTAAAAGATTTAAAAATCATTATGGATTTGGGTAGTAGTCATGCTTCAAAGTCTGATAACCAATCTTATTCAGGGAAATCGTGTTACCCAAAAACATTAAAATTGTGGAGGTCAGATAGACAGTCGGCAGTCAGTAAAGTATTCAGCTGCGGTTAGACTGGAATACAACCATAAAATAATTGAGAAAAGGCTAGGCAGCTGATGATGATGAACATAGTAGAGTACACTCACAGTTTGTTCTCCTCGTACAGATACAGCACACCCGCTTGGAAGCCTAACATCTGACAGATGATGAGAGTCTGATCCTTGTCGTAGTTAGCTTCAGGGTTTTTCAGTAAGCGTAGTACTTTTTCTTCGTATTCTTTCTTCTCGTTATCTGGAGATTTTGCCCTGAGGGAAAAAAAATGTTTTGTCAACAGTTGTTATTAAAGTACAGCCACATTTCGCCAGTTATGTTTAAGTCACATGTAATAGGGGACGAGCTTATTGCCATCACCCAGGCATAGATCCAGGGTCCAGGTCGTTACAGATGGAAAAACCCAAAAAACACATTCCCAGACCCGGATACTATAAAACTGAAGACTAATGCTGAGCAACCATTAGACCAAGGATGCAGTCTCGAGAATTTCATTAGCTGTAAAAATGACACACAAAGTAAGGGAAGATAGACTAAATCTGTATATGTGGACACACTTGTGCACTTCAACATCCCCATATTGTCCACGATGACCAACAGTTGGTTTCGAAGATAATATTAATCCTATTAACGCCCAATCTTATCAAACATATTGGAATATATACAATATTCAGTTAGCGCATCAAACATTCGTTCAGAGTCGTCTTTCTGCTTCATGAGCTGAAGGAACTGTCCAGAACTGAAGCCCTATATCGCACACCTAGATCTAAACTGACACAACTCCACAAAATGTTTTTTTCAGTACTTAGACGAAAAAAACGCATTTATCTATATTTTGTTAGAGAAGTTATAAACCGAGTTTTATATTAGCTCATAAATATGTTACAGAATATAACTTTATGTGAAATGGGGCTAGGAATCAATACTAACTATCGATGAATTAGTATTTTTGAGCTTCTGTCTAAGCAATCTCGAATTTTGAGTTGTGTCAGTTTTAATCTGGCAGTGCGATATGTAGAAGTTGGGCAGTCTTATAAAATAAAAGTACTAGATTAAGTACTAACCTAAATAGTCTATGATCCACACTTACCAAACATGTATATAATGTTCAATCAGCGCATCGAACACAAGCTTAGAGCAATTTTTCTGGTTCTGCGTCATGTGCTCTAGGAACTCTATGAGTCGCTCCGAGTTGCTCAGGAACATGGGTATGTAGTCGTCAGGGAGCGCGCTGACCGGCTCCCTGACGCCGCCGGAAAGGGAAGCCTCGTCAACCAACGGCTTGCTGCGGGGTTTGTAGTCTGTGCATAGTACTGCGGGCAATTGAAAAGTAAGTTCATTAGGTCTTGGTGAAAGAAGTATTCTATATCTATACTAATATTATAAAGAGGTCATTTTCTTGTTAGTTTGTTTGTAGGGGGTAATCTCCGGAACTAATAATAGTAAATAAATATATAATGCTGGATAATCCACACAGCATCATCTAACCCCAAGCTAAAAGAGCTTGTGTTATGGGTACTAGATGACTGCTATACTTAATACAATATATTACCTTAATACATATTTTTATTATAAATAGAAAATACTCAGAATACCCGGCACAAATCTTTGTAGATCGTACAAACATTTGTCCCCAGGCGGGAATCGAATCCGCAACTTCCTGCGTCGCAGGCGGACTTTCGCCCGCTGTGCCACATAGGTCGTCAATTCTAAAACTTTTTTCACTGTTAGAAATCTACTTTATCCTTGAGTGCTATAGGCTAATATGTTTTTCAAAACTACGCCTTAAAGGGAGCGGAGGAGATGGTAAAGTTCGAAGGGAAAAGTGCGAAATCCACGCGCACGAAGTGCTAGTTCTTCATAAAATACGCAAATTTTGCACCACGTATAAATCAGGGACGATCTATGATAATATGGGCCCAGATGATATACCAGCAGAAGTATGGAAGGTATTAAAAGAAGATGGATGTATGTGGCTGACTTTATTCTTCAATAAGTTGTTGCATGAGGAAGTGATCCCACAAGAGTGGTGCAATAGTTCACTAGTGCCCATCTTCAAAAATAAAGGGGACGTACAGGACTGCAACAACTATCGAGGGATAAAGCTCCTGTCACATAGTATGAAAGTATGGGAGAAGGTGATAGAGAAATTACCCCAAGTCAATTTGGGTTTATGCCAGGTCGAGGAACAATGGACGCCACCTTTGCACTCCGCCAGCTGTGTGATAAATACAGACGTGCACATAAGAACTTGCACATGGTGTTCATTGATCTGGAGAAAGCGTATGATAGGGTGCCCCGGGAGGTGTTGTGGTGGGCCGTGAAAGAGAAAGGTGTGCCTGGGAAGTATGTGGAGTTAATTCGCGCAATGTACAGCCGGTCTAGGACGTATGTCCGATCGGCTGCTGGCAACACCGACAAGTTCAGTGTGGCTGTAGGACTGCACCAAGGGTCGGCATTAAGCCCTTACCTCTTCTTGTTGATAATGGACGCTCTGACGTCGGAAATACAGGAAGAGGCACCCTGGTGCATGTTATTTGTCGACGACATTGTTCTTGTCGGTGAAGATGGACCTGAGGTCCAGAGCAGACTGGAGAAATGGCAACACAGGCTGGAGAGTGTGGGCTTGAAAATCAGCAGAACCAAAACTGAATATATGTTCTGCGATTTCGGCGGTCTCTCCAGTCCTGAAGCAATGTCGCTTAACAGCGTGCTTCTCCCGGTCTGTTCCGACTTTCGGTATCTCGGTTCTCTCGTGCAAAGTGACGGAGAAATAGATCGGGCTGTCAAGCACCGAATTAACATAGGGTGGATGAAATGGCGGCAGGTAACGGGAACAACCTGTGACCCCCATATTCCCCTTAAACTTAAGGGGAAGACTTACAAAACAATGGTTAGACCTGCTTTCTGTATGGATCAGAATGTTGGGCCGCAAAAGGCATGAATGAAAGGCAGTTACATGCAGCTGAGATGAGAATGCTGAGGGGGATGTGTGGTGTTACGCGAATGGATAGAATAAGAAATGAGTATGTAAGAGGAAGTCTTAAAGTTGCGCCTGTGACCGAGAAGTTGTGTGGAAATCGGTTGTCATGGTATGGGCATGTGATGCGAAGGAATGAGGACCATGTTGTGAGGAAAGTTTTGAGTATGAATGTGCAGGGTTACATGAGTAGAGGAAGACCAAAGAAAAGATGGATGGATTGTGTGAAAGAGGATATGGCAAGAAAAGAGGTGACCCATGAGATGACGGCAAATAGAGATGTATGGAAGAAGAAAACATGCTGCGCCGACCCCAAATAAATTGGGATAAGGGCAGGAGGATGATGATGTATAAATCAGGGACGAGTTCCTGTGGTCAAAAATAATATATACTCACACTTAAGAAACTTGGTGCTCTCGTTCGGCGCGTGCTGTATCAGTCTATGGCCGTACATCCTCATGTACTGGTCGGCGTCGTCAAACTCGAGCTCTACGATATAGTCCAGAGCTTTGATGTAGTCCTTCTTATCTTCGAGCATCATCTTGAGGTACCAGTCGTGGCGCTTGTGGTTCGCGGCTAATGCCAACGCGTCGTCTACACTTACTTGACGCATTACCTGTTGGGGGATTAAGCATTATAAGAGGTATCGGGTAAGGGTGACGCCTTACAACCTTAGGTTTGGTTTAAAACCAGCGTCAGCCATAACTCGACTAGTATTTTGTTGAACTGGATCTATTTGGCGCAGCTACAAGGCACGTAATTATTTTTATTTGGTTTTATAATTTTATCTTTTTTTGTTTTTATTTGTGTGCCAGCGCATGAACTAATAAATGATTTTTCTTTCTACTTTCTAACGTAGTCGAACGCACGTTATTTTTGCAAATTGTAGAGCTGTTTCACTTTGCATGTTGATAACATTAAATATGCGATAGTTATGATAAAATCTCTGCGATACTATAATCATTAAAAACTTTAGTATAAGTCTATATAACTCTCGGAATTATATTAGCTGCAAATCTTCTTACATATTTTACGCATTTTTTGTATAAGTATAGAAAAAGCGTCAAATATTCATAACTAAGTTTTGTTTCTTTCTTTTAAAAAACGTTACCCCACACTAGGAATTGCTCATGTATCGTGGGAGCGTTTAGATACAACTCACATACAGGAAAAGCCAGACCCGAAACAAATACCTGTGGGTTATACAAATATTTGTTCCGTGTGGGAATCGAACCCACGACACGCAGCGCAGCAGTCAGTTGCTCAGACAGTGCGCCAAAAATGATGAAAAACATGTGTAAATTTTTAACATATCTTTAAGTACATGAGCATTGACAGTCACCTGGGTGATTCCACTGATTGATTGGATATTTGACTGATTCTCAATCAGTAAAAAAACAAAAAAGTAGTACCAGCACCTTACCTTAATAGCAACATTAACATCAAAATCAATGATTTTATCCTTAGAATTTATAAACTCCTTCAGCTTCCCTTGTTGATCATGCTGATCAATCTTCATGTAACAAGTCAGTAGTAGAGTGGTATGGTCCTCAGTGGCACATCCCTTCTTCTTGTGAAGCTCCTCTAAGTACTGAACTAAGGATTCCAGGTGACGAGATTCCAGGTATTTTCGGATCACGTATGAGGTTTCTAACCAGCCAATAGTTTTGACGTATTGGTCGATAGCGCCTTTTAAGTCGCCCTGTAACATAAAAGCTGAGTTGTACTGCTTATACTCGTAATTAATATGATCAACGTTATAATAATAGTACTGTTCTATTCACATGTACGAGGATATCACAGCTTTTGTTAAAAAAAAAAAAAAACTTTCAACAACCTATCTATAAGAACCCTGCTAATCGGTAGTCCAAGGCTACACACTCTATGGAATATTTCCAAACTATACCACATTCTAAAGTATTAGTATTTGAGGCTGAACTAGCCAAAACCTGTATTTCAGCCCTAAACAATAGATTAGGTAAAATGCAAACTACATTATATTACTCAAATATAAATAAATCTATGTATATTAAAATTAAATGCCGTTTGTTCAGGTCAGGATCAGTTGAGAACGGCTGGAACTATTTGAACGGATAGAAAGAAACTAAAATCGTTTTTCCGTATTCTCGATTTTAAATATTCACCATAATATATGGTTATAGTTTATACGTATTTTAAGTCCGTATCTAGAATCGTTTCGTTAGATACCCCTCTGTGATGGACAGATAGACGGTGTAGGCACTGCTTGGGTATGGTGGAAGAAAAGAATTGAAAAACACATACCTTACTATACAAATGATCTCCATACTGTTTATATATCTCCGTCAAGCCTTCCTCATCATAATGCTGGCTGCTAGCTATCCTAATAGCGACATCATACAAATTCTTCTTAAATAGCATTGTCAGTTTTGACTGCAAGTCTTTCTCCTCCAAATATATAATCTCCTTCTTCTTCGTAAGGATATAGAACGATCCCCATTCCGTCAACACTGCGTCGATTTCTTCAAAAGTTTTCAAGAAAACTATGAATTTGTTCTGGATATCTAAAATTGTCACGTGATGCGACTTCGGCGCGGGCGCAGTGCTGGTGGATGCGGCAGACTTGTTCGGTGTTTCGTTGGTAGTGATGAACAGGTAGCTACGGAACCAGTCTAGGCGGACCTTCTCGCCTTCGAGGGCGTAGCACGGACCCCGGCCTTCGGTCGTGAAGCAGTATACGGCCTGGGGAGTTATATAGTGATGTTAAATAAATAAAGAAATTACGTTAGTATTACGAAGTAATATGGAAGAGGTATCGTAATAGAATTTTTATATAACTTCGCACTTTTCAGCCCTTGGCTCAGGTCAGACGCATCAGATGGTAATTCTAACCAAGTATGACAGGAAGATTTTTATTACACTTTGATTCGTATAAGTGACCAACATCACATCACGTCTTTATTCTTTAAGGGTTATGCAGTAGTGCAACTATTGTAGAGACGCCAGCACATCAACCTATCCCAAACTGTCCAATTTTCCCAACGTGAACCTCTTTTCCAATAAAATTGAACAACTATCAAAGAAATTTGACAGATTGGGGTAGCTTGATGTGCTGGCCTCTGTAGTACACTCCCATTTCGCCAGTTATGTTAAAGTCGCATGTAATAGCGCCTATTCTTTTTTTTTTTTTTTAAAGCTGCTCCACAATAGGAACTCTCTTCGAGTCGCGAGTCGTGGGTGCGTTTAAAAACATTTAAAGTCACATACACGAACAGCCATACCCGGAACAACTACCTGTAGCCTAAACAAATATTTGTTCCGTGCTGGAATCGAACCCACGACACGCGGCGCAACAGTCGATCGGTCAGCCACTGCGCCAACCGTGCGTGTCAAATGTCTATTGCCATCAACCGGGTGGTAAGGGTTTTATTACATTAGTAAACTTACATCGTTGTTGGCAACAGTGAGTCTATGGTTGTCGGCCAGCACGGAGCAGGAGGGCGCGGCGCCCATGGTGTCCAGTGTGACGCAGCGCTCCGAGCTCAGCCAGATTACCATCACGCACGCGCGGGACACGACGAACAACTTGTCTGCTCCCCTGGTGAAAGAAAAAAAATATTGTAAAAGATGAGGATGGGATGGTGATGATGATCATGGTGATGGTGATGATGATGGCGATGGCGATGAAGATGATGATGGTGATGGCGATAATGATGTGATTATGTATTGTGAAACAACAAAAAATAGTAGTTTCTCGTTCCCATCCAATTGTACTGAAGTAACATTACGAGTTTAGTTGTTGCATTTTACTAGCGCACGGTTGTCATTCCAATTTGAATCTTATTTCAGTGACAAAAAGTGCACATGTATTATCTATTCTTTCTTTTTATAGTTTATATAGTTTATATATATAGCTTTTTATAGTTTCAGTTGTCGATATCTATGTAGGTATTAATACAATAGAGCTGAAGAGTTTTGTTTGAATGTGCTTATCTCTGGAACTTCCAGCCGGATTTGAAAAATTAAGTTTGCATTTGATAGCCCGATTGTTGAGGAACGTTTAAGGTTATTTAACATCACGCTACGATTCTTGGGAGCGGGTGAAACCGATGGGTAATCGTGGAATAGTATACACACAGAACAATGTATTCAAAAATTATACTCACTTGAAAGCAAGCCCAGTAATAGGGCTGGTCCCAGACTCCGGTAAGGTTCTCATCTTCCCGCTGCGCTGACGTGCGATGACACCGCGGAACAAGGATACCGATCCATCTTGGAAACCAACGGCCATGAGACTCTGGGAACCGAGATGTTCTTAATTTCATTTGATTGCCTTTTTTAACTATACCTTCATTGGGTTAGATGGAAATAGTGATTTTGTACAGTTTAAAGTTTATAAAAACTGAATAGAAAACGTAAAAAATATAATAAAACCGGAAAAAAGATCAATGCTGGTTGGTCCAGTATCACGTACTGAATTCATGGTTTCAAGTTTTGTGTCGATGACTCTCTTACAAATTTTCAAATTGATTTTCGAAGTGATTTTTTTAAGAATCATCTCATACATTTTTTTATATTGAACTTTTCCCCATACTTTAATTTTTTGTGAATGCACCCACGACACAGGAGAAATTCCTAAATTTCTCCTGTGTCGTGGGTGCATTTACAAAAAATTAAAGTCACAAACACAAACAGCCAGACCCGGAACATCTACCTGTTGGCCATATAAATATTTGTTTCGCGCGGGAATCGAACCCACGACACGCGGCGCAGCAGTCAATCGGTCAGCCACTGCGCCAACCGTGCCGCCTCAGCTCTGGAGTGGATCCGGAAAAAATCGTAGATTCGGGGCTGGTACTTTAAAGCTACTCACATGGAAGCACTGCCTTAGAAGACCAGGCCGCGACCTTATAACATTCATGATAGGACTACTATATACCTTTATTATATATTTAGCGTACAATTTTACATTAGCGCGTCCAAAACAAATCTGCTCCGCCCTTACCAATGGCATGCTCCATACATACCTTATTCTCGTGTACAGCAAGCGCTGTAGCGGGCGTGGGCCTCATGTGCGAAGGTACCGCCCGCGACACTCTGGCGCACGTCGGGTTGCCATGTCGGTCGCTGCGTGACCAGTCCCAGACTTTGATCAAAGGGTTCACGCCTGCTTCGTCGATCTGAAAATAGATTGGAATGGTTTTTTTTAAAAAAAAAAACGTTGCCCCACACTAGGAATTTTCCTGTGTCGTGGGTGCGTTTACAAACATTTAAAGTCACATGCACAAACAGCCAGACCCGGAACAACTACCTGTAGGCCATACAAATACTTGTTCCGTGCGGGAATCGAATCTGCCGCACCGCGTGTTGTGAATCTGTATGTCGATTGTTTGAATCTGCATGCAGATTTAATTAATTTACTGGTTTAGTTCGAGTTAATGTTGCCTTTTTGTTTTGGTTATAATAGAAGAATGCAATATTTTTTTTTCTTAACAATTTGTATGTCAATTGGCAAAACATAGGGCACTACATAATTTTTGAACATCTTGTATATAATTGTCACCTGCGTTTACGAATAAATGATTCTGATTCTGATACTGGTTACTCCTCATAAACTGAAAAAATCTCTCATACCTTTGTGTATGCAATTTTCTTAATAATGGGTCTGAAGTTCAAGCTTCACATTTTAATATTTATAAATTACGTGTCACGTTGTTTGTCCACTATGGACTCCTAAACTACTGAACCGATTTTAATAAAATTATGCACATAGTGTGTGTTTTGGTCCAACTTAAAAGATAGGACAGTTTTTATTTCGATTATTGACCTCAACATTTTTTTATTGCAAATTAAATGTTTACATATAATAAGTTCCATACATTTCTAACAGATGGCAGTGTAACTTAACTTTTGAGGCGGTACGAAGTTCACCGGGACAGCTAGTTATTATAATAATAATGCCTTGTAACCAAACAAACATCCATAATAATTTGGTAGGTAAATATCAAATAGATATTTAATGCCATTTATCACATGCCAGACCTTACTGTCTGGCATGTGCCAATGGCAAACAAACATGTACTTACACCAATAGTAACAAGATAAGGGTCATGCGGAAGCTGCTGGGCAAGTGTTACGGTCTGCTCGTAAGCTTTGAAAGAGGTGATTTCCCATGACCGGGTGATCAGGTGGGCCCAGCCTGTAACGTCGCATAGAACCACGTGACCGTGACCACTAGTTGTTGCTGTTACACGAGTATCCTGAAAATGCACAAATAGAATTAGTCGAGAAAAACAAAGACAGATTTATTCAGTGAAATAATTATCTGCCTTTTCCCATCTATTTCAGGGTCGGCTTCCAGTCTAACTGGATGCAGCTGAATACAAGTATTTTACATGGAGTGACTACCTATCTGACCTCCACAATCCAGTTACTGGGCAACACTATACCCCTCGGTAAGACTGGTTGTCAGACTTTCAGGCTTCTGACTACCCGTGATGACTGTCAAAGATCTACAAATGACAGCGGGGACCAACAACTTAACATGCTTTCCCAGGCACAGAGAAGTCTCGATATTTTGTCACTGGTCACCCATCCACAGACTGACCTCGGCAGGCGTAGGTTAACCTTCGATCAACCAGTATGACTATTATTATTACCTTATTATTTTATTATATTATATACCAATGTAAAAATTGTTCATGAACCAATAAAAATAAAATGAACAGCGGGATGATAAAAGATGAATATACCTGTATTTTAACATCCAACCATCTTGAGTACAGAATTTCAAGCCTTTTAACGAGTAAGGTTAACAAATATCTGGATAAAACTCTTTCATGTCATTCCATAACATACAATACTGATAGTAACAGTGTCTCAGAAAACTGGTTAAAACTTCCACTGCCCAGTTCAAAAATACGGTTTAACTTGAATGTCATAATGTTTGGCAAATTACATACTGCGTACGTTCATGGTAGGGGGTGATGGGCATGTTCACATCTCATCTATAGCTTTTTACATGTACGACTCAGGAAGCGAGTTCTGGATACATGAACAAACTATTTTTGCCTATTTTTGCCGGATGCTGGGCACTAAAAGTGTTAAGCTGTTGGTCCTAGCTGTCATTTCCAGATCTTTGCCTTTTGTTATTGGAAGTCAGTCTGTAAGTTTAACAACCAGTCATTGCAATGGGTATTGCATTGCCCACTTACTGGGTTGTGAACGTCAGACAGGCAGTGAAGGGTGGGCGTTTTGAGTTGTTCCATTTAAAATACAATAACAACAATAAACTAAATCACTGTTACTGTTACGTTATCAGAGATGTTTTACATTTTTGTACACAGCTGTCACTTCAATAACAAACAAAATAGCCTACATATATAAACTAAAAGCACTCACTTGCAAACATTCGGCTACTTTCCCGCTATCAACGTTCTTGTGGATGTCGAAAAACGAAAATTTACGCCACTGAAAATCAAGAACATTTGGTGATATGAATATAGGGATTAGTTGTTTCGTGTTCACATTCATTTTGACTTGCTGGTATTATCCGCAAGGTTATAGTAAGTATCATCAAACTAAGAACTATTTTAACAGGATTTTTTGGAATTATTTAAACAAAAGATACAAAGCAGCCCGACAACCATTCGTTTCGTAAGTTTACAAATCAATGTTATTTTAATTACCTCCAAAAAAGCCATTGTTATCGTATTTATAGTTCACGCACTGATCATGTTATCGATAATATCACTGAAATTAACAATTTTCAGGGTTTTCCTCATTGAGATGTAAATTGTACACAGTATTTTTATCAAAATCATTCGCTTGCTGTTGCTGACGGCTGACTCCGAGTTCAAAGCAAAGCAACAAAGTATTGTGTTACTCTCTCTGTTACACGTTGCTCATTTCATTTTAGACTTATCGTGAACAAGAAGGACAAACATACGAAAATTTTACGAGGGTGACAGTGACAGCTATATTACTATTATCAGTGTGCTAAATATAATTTTCAGTCGTATTATCGTGTATATAACAGAGTGAGAAACTAAGAAACGCCCTCCCTGACTCATGTCAACTGTCAAATGTCAAAAAGAATGTTGTCAGCTCAACCTTCTAAAGTAGATCAAAACAATAATTTTATTTATTAATATTTTCCGTACAAACCCAACATCACACAACCATTTAACATTACTCGTAGTCAACTTCCGTCGATCAAAAACGCTGTGTGTCCTCTGCATTTATCATGCAGTAATTTTATTTAGATATTTATGTCGCGTCTGGTCATTTAGGCCAGACATATCTTACACTAGAAGACGCAAAATCGGAAACTGTGCTAGCTTTATAGTACTCAAAAAAATGCGTCTTAAGTTTTAGCGTTTAAGTCCTAAACTATGCGTGTGTATGTAAGGATCGTAACAGGTGGCGTTCTATAGTTTCAGCCTATCTCCATTGGAAAAAAGCTTGAGTTATATGTACGTAGGGATATAATAAAGAGAATTTGGTAAAATGAAATTGCGTTAATCATTGGCAATTTTTTTATTCATGTCATGTCATTTGGTTCCACTTGTGGTGTAGTCTTGTATGTAACCGGATTCAAGAGTGTATCATACATTATGGGTATTTTTTCAGTTTTAACCACTGCATCAATGTTTACTTGCAAGTATGTATACAAACTCCTCAGTTCGAAACGATCCACTCTATACGTTAGAGATGTTAGGCCATCCAATAAATACAACGGAGATGGAGTTGACAAATATTTGGATCTGCGCATAAGAAAGAACACTATTAGAATAAAAAAAGAGGATGCCTAATAGCTTCTGACGTCTCGCCTTGGTAATTTTTATTATAATTTTATATAGTAGGCACACAATATGAAGACTTATAATAAAAGTAACAAATATACTACTCAATACGTAATCCACAGATTACTATACAGAATAGCTAGCTGATCTGCTAAGCAGAACAAATTTTACAATTATATAGTTATTTAAAAATGACTCGGGTATTACTCGTATTTGAAATGATTTAACGTTGGCTCTGAGCGCTCATTGGTCAAATAAAAGGGCGCAAACACAATTCGTATAAAAAAACGTCACTGCGGCCTCTGCCCGTTGATTATAATAATTACTGTTCACGAAATACTGTACTTACTTATGCCATAAAGATGAACTTTTTCTTATTGTTTTATATTTCCCAACAAGAGGTAAACTTTTCTCTATGAAATAGTTTGAAGCAAATATTCTAAAAAGAAAAATAAGTTAGCTTTTTTATACGCAAGTGTTCAAATTCAAATTCACAGTTAATTAAAACCTTAACTGCCAAACAACGAGACACAATAGAAAATGTATTGTTTGTCGGTCACTTGCCGTTCAACGTGTTCAAGAGACAGTGGTGATAAGTTCTTATAGATACGGTGCGATCGCATTTTTCAGCCATGCGTGGCGTACAATATTTAAATAAATGTTCGTAATCATTTTATTAATAACATTAATATTGTCACTTGCATTATCTAGTCAGTAACATCTAGTGCGCATTCAGAAACATCTTTAGTAATATATATTATTTTACATAATAGATATATTGTATTTCATAATAAGACCTTCCATCTCAAGGATTTATTCTTGAAAACCTGAGCACTATCAATCTCTTCAGATGTTACCCGCAATTTGTTTTTGTTGCTGGTAACACAGATTTTCGGTAAATGGCAACCCTTGGTACCAGTGAAGTGACGTATAACTGGGCACCTCAATGGAGTTCGGAAAATACTTCCGGGAAGTCCTATAATGTCCCCTCCGGGAGAGAAATCAGAATTGCTGATTAAGTTTTACTTCCGAAAGTAGTTAGATGTTGTCCAAGATTTTACAATGATTTCGTATGCTCTTGGGTTTAGCAAGAGTTAATAATGACCCTTTTTCGTTTACCTGTTATAGAAATCGAAATAATCCGCATTGTTTGCCCAGTAGACATTTGAAAATCCGTTAAATTTGAGAAACTGCTCTGTTGTGATGGCTATTGCACCTCCGAGTAAGGGCAGATAGGGCTCTCTGGGGGATAACAAAATTATTCCACTAATAATACTTATTGTAGCTTTCAGACGGACTTGGTTGGGAATTACGAAAATACGTATCCCACACTAGGAACTTCGAATTATCCAAAACAATTGGAGGAGCTAAGTTTTTTTTATTCGTGTCATGGTGGATACCATCACTGAACATAATAATATGTACTAGTATTCGAACGAATATATCTACTTATATTTATCTAATACCTTTAAACGAGCAATTTTTGTATATATGTACATATAAATACAAGAATTTATCTTTAAATGACTAAACGGCTGATAGGATTATAATGAAATTTGGTAAGATAATAGATTATATGCTGGTGGATTATATCCGTGATGATACCCGACATTCTCGCGGATGAATTCGCAGGCAAAAGCTTGTTTTAATGTAGGTAAGTACCCAAATTCATTCCTTGGGGGTCTAGAACTAACCGCAGGCCCTTTAGCATCGGCCCCACTGAGAACTAAAGTAGGCAATGTTGTTTGTTTTTGTGGAAGGTTGAGACCCAGCAGTAGCACCGTCACTTTTATGCAACGATATATTGGTGGCTGCACTTGTTAGTACGGGCACTGTTCAGTGTTGCCGGTGTTAAGATGCCGACCGTCATAAGCGCGACACTCCCGCAGAAGTTAGTTCATGAGAAGACAACGCTTGGCACTTACGGCGGTCGGGATTTTAAATACAGAATTCATACTTCACGGGTCTCTCCACTGACACGGCGAGCTGCCTCGGATACCAGCCGCATCGGTACAGGTTCTTGGAGTCCACAGGCACTATGTGGGGCTCAAGCAGGATGATGCAATCGAACCCGTCCTTGCGATAGCGACACGCTTCCGTAAAGCCAACGTTCATAAGTTTGCCGCGGTTGTACGGCTGGCTTTTGTTACCTATAAAAAATTAGTTACCTATAATAAGTAAATAAAAGGTTACTTATTTGATAAGTGGCGTATCAGATACCCCGTTATGCAGCCTGTTAGGAATGTTGCATCGTTCCCTTTCTACCTCCATATAATTTTTGATGCCCGTGGGAAAAATATGGCCGACATATTTAAATTGTTGAACACGATTCAAGATATTACCTGCTAGTTTAATAGGAGGAAAAATTTCCGAAGACTTTTTTCCAAAATTAAGAACCTCACTTTTTTGGCATTGTATCTTAAACCGTGTCTCTCATCATATCTCTCACAAAAATCTAATAGCTTTCTCAAGCCTGAGACTGAAGGGCTCAATAATGTCATATCACCGGGGCGTAGCTAATAGATATGTATAAGTTGAACAATGTTGGAGAAATCAAACCACCCTGTATGACACCACACTGCAATCTGTACTCATCAGAATTGGCCTCAACCCCACGCACGCAGTTCATCTGGTGACCATACCAGTAACTAAAGATGTTTCTAACTTCTAATGGTATGTTTGCTTTGCTTAATTTACCCAATAACTTGTCATAATGCACCATATCAAATGCCTTTGACATATCAATGAAGAGAGAAAAGACAGGACTGTGATTTACTACGAAATAGTTTACTGCCTTTTTAAGGCAAAATATAGCAGTCTCTGTTGATAGTCCCTGGTGGAAACCGTGCTGAGCATCATTTCCTGCTGAGGAAAGGTGTTCAAGAGACTATCAAAAACTATATCATTATAATAGTTATACTAAAAAAAAAAAAATATCTTTTACATTGTTTGTCTGTTTCTTCCTGAAACAGCCGGGCCGATTTTCACTGGCAAATAGCTGATGTTATGAGTAGTAACTTAGGCTATTCTACATAATCTTATTTTAGGAAAATTATTAGCGTTCCGTGCAAAAAATGAAACTCATGAAATTTTGTTAAGTTCCACGCGGACGAAGTCGCGCGTAAAACTAATTAACATAAGATTAAATATTTGATGATTTAAAACCATAATCCACCTACTTTGTTCCACCACGAAGATTTGGTAATCCAACTGTTGTTTTATCAGGAACGGATGTAATATATTCATGAACGTGTTAAGGTAATTCTTGCAGCCTCTGCATTTCAAATAAAAACACGTTAATCATAAAGATGGCTTCCTTATTAGCTAAGAACAGCTGTGAGCTGTATCTACAGTAACTGCTAAGTAATAAAAAGTAACTTGTGGGCGCAATATAATAAAAACCGGACCATGTCGAGCAAAACACGCCAAATTATTTTTTATTATTATTTGTTATGCTAAAAGCGACAATAGAAATATACACTCCGTGAAAATTTCAACTGTCTACCTATTACTGTTCATGAGATACAGCCCGCTGATAGACAGACGGTCGAAAGGACCGTGCAGGCTTAGTAATGACTAGGGTCCCATCGTCAAAGTTTATGTACGTAACGCTAGTTAGAGAATTATCTTTACAATATTTACCTGTAAGCTATTATTATAGCAGCACTTTGCAAAGATTTGCAGCTTGCCGGCTGGTATATACCACCCGGTTTAATATCTTTCAACATGGATTTTAAATTCAACATTTGAGTGATTGGTAATCGATCTTCTAGTTTATAACCTGATGGAATTAGAAAAGATAATGAATAATCTAACGACTGATTCGACTTAGACTCAGCCTTATTTCATAATGTCTAAACGTGGATTGGTAATTCGATGCATTGTATTCGAGGAGTTTATGGAAATATTATGAATAATAATATGTAATCGTTGTTTTGGCATCAATATTATTAAAGCTTGTGTAGTCACTGGTGCTGGTAAATATTACCGCATTTGGACGCACATAGGCCAGCACATCAAGCTATCCCAAACTGTCATATATTCCCAATTTAACATGAACCTTACTGTTTTGTCATGAAGTTGAAAAACTATCAAAGAAATTTACAGGGTATCTTGATGTGCTGGCTTCTGTACAAAAGTTAGTTTCCTAAAAACTTCAAACTTGAAACAGGGTTGTGGGAATTCTTCTCTCAGAACATGCTCAAAGTGACAAGGAAATCTACTTCACTAATGAACTGCTTTTCTGATAGCTCGTAGTCAAATGAAACAGGCAACGAGGCAGCTTTTTCTATTGTCTTACTAGCTGACCTGACAGACGTCGCCCTGTAAATGGCGCAAACTGTCAATAGCGCAAAGTTAAAATAGTCGTGAAGTTTTCTGTAATTATCCAATTTTCTTATTTCTTTCTCCGTAAGATAATTTTCCTTACAATAATAAACACAACAAAAAAAGAATTTGCGAAATTGGTCCAGTCGTTCACGCATGATGCCGTGATTATGGGAAATAGGGATTCGTTTTTTATAAAAAAATATTTAAAGTGTGTCTAAATGTGCGAGATGTGTACCTAAATAGCACGACGAGTAATATCTGGGGTGAACAGGTCAATTCTTATATTTAGAGCACAATACAGAGTGGAAACGACATCGACGGACAAACGGATACCATGACTTCAGAGGTACATGAGTCTGGTTCCTCCAGCGCTGATATTTTTCGTAGACTTTTACCTCTTTTATACATTTTTTGTCCTGTTTTTACTGAAAACAGTAAAAGTGCTTGTCACAATCATCATTTCTATTTCATCATTTTTATTTTAAAGGTAACACTTTCAGATTCTCATTAAAAATCACTTTGGTTTAGGTAGAAATCGTGATTTTTCAGTCTTTAATAAAACAACAACAGAGTAAAACGTAGAAATTACGAAAAATTTCAACGCTGGGGAGTCCTCAGTGTCATGTCGTGAACTCAGTCTATTCGTCGATGTCCCATCTACCGAGTCACAATAGAAAATGTATTGTTTGTCAGCCACTTGGCGTTTAAGGTGTTAAGAAGTAATCACTTCAAAAGAATTAGTGACAGTTATGATCAACGCGCTTAAAATCAACCTTGCCCCCGCTCACCCTTAATATGTCTCAGTTGTCTGTTCCCTAAAGAATCTCGTCGAATTTCCTTACCAATGCCAGGAGGTACTTCAGGGCAGTTCTCCAATTTCTTTCCAGCAGCAAAGTGGATGGTTGGATCCAATTCGCTATAGTTGTTTCTTTGACTGTCGTTTGATAGAGATAATATGTTTTTATCATTGCATTCTATCAAGTACTGGTACTTTGGATCAAATTGAGACATTTCATTTGCACTGCAATTAATTTTTAAACGCTCAAACCTTACTATAGTTCAATTAAGCAGTAGTCTAGCTTTTTTGTCTTGTCGTTGGGAAATCCTCATCGGAGGGTTATGTCGTAATTCTACCGACTGAAACCACACGGTTCCTTCCAGTAAGTACCATGAGTCGGGGCCGGGAGATATTTGTACATTCGCGCGCCCTCCAGTCTGGTACCAGCCCGCTATGCCTTGCGAGCCCGATCGCTGCGTGCCTAAACCTGCTTAGTGCTACTGCTGTTATGTATCTTGGTACTTATGTGCGTACTTAAGAGCCCAGTGGTTCATTCCATACATAAACATCATATCGTAATGGAGTCACAGTTTACCCAATTCATCCAACAACTCAAAGAAGTATATTTTATCACAAATATATATCTAGATACCTAAATGCAATATTTACCTGATAGCTTTGTATGCATTCCGACGAGCCGCGTTATAAACCTTTACGAAAATAAGATTCGAGAGATTTAAGATTAATGCAGCTAACATGAACGTGGCCAGCAAACGGAGAGAAAGGTTCGCCATATTTTAACTTGTATACCTACCTACATTTAAAGAAAATAGGAAAAAAAAACTAAAAGATAAAACGATAAAAAAATATCAAAAGTGACATTTCATTTTATGGTAAGTATGACAGACTTCTATAATTTTTGAAAGAAGATACAGATACATAGAAAATTTTCCAGAAACTTTTGTATGCATCCTGTATTCCTGGCCAATGTTTATAAACTTTTATAAAAAAGCTGTCTATTATGTCAGAATTGTAATGTCATTTTGGGATCATCGTGAATGTTGGTTCGCGTAACATTTTTTGCAAAATTTATATTGAAAGATGCCGAAATACTATAGGTTCAGAGCGACAACGCCGACTCGGAAACCAAAGCGGAGCAAGGATAAAGAGAAGGAGAGGGAATTAGAGATGTGAGCCATTATATACTAGAAACTGTAGGTACCGGTAGATTTCTACGTAGGGTTGAATTTTCATTTGTACTACGTCAACTTACCGATAAACCCTTAGTAATGATATTTAGTGCCTACGGCCACAAGCATGAATATAGTATTACTATGAAAAGTTCGGTAGCAATATCTGATTTCATGATTCATCATACTAATATTATAGATGCGAAAGTGTGTGTGTGTGAGACAGTGTGTGCGTTTGTTACTTCACGCTGGAACGGATTTGTATGAACATTTTGAAGGTAGCTCATACCTTAATAGGCTTCTTTTTATCTCGAAAAAGTGAAATAGGTATTCCCGTGGGAATTTTGAATCGCCTTTCTAAAATAAGATAACTTCACTGGGTGCAGCCAGTTCATTAATAAGTATTAAGTATAGCCTACTCAAGATGTGATGTGATAATTAGTGGAAAGCCATAAATAAATATTAATGCCTTCCTTTTAGAACTAATATAGTTCATCAATACGGTGTTTTAAATGTTAGAAAATAGATATAAAAGTAACATAATATACCTTACTCCTCTATTCCCCAAAAGGATTAGGCCGAGGTGTAGCTAAGTAGGTGTACCTACTGCACCCACATTTCCTCAGAAATTTGAAGTCTCATGTAATGCGGACTCTCAAGTCCAGGCTCCAGGCTGCTACAATGAAATTCCAGATCTCAGCAGTAGCGCATGCAACCTTTAGACCAAGGAGGCAAAACAGAGGTGGCACATAATATACTACATACCTACATGTGATCGTTGGTTGTAAATGTAATAGGCTAACTCCTTGTTTTAAGGCGACGACAAGAGACAAACACTCAAAGAGGCTAGTTTGCAACTAGCTGTAATACTCATTGTTTCTCTAACACTTAAAGACTACCTACATAATTAATTTTACTTTTAAGGACCAAGTTTGAAGCTGAAAGAAGTTGGTTGGACTTGACATTAGCGTGCACACCGGCGCCATCTTGGTATTTGCGGCGGACGTCATGGCGCGAAAGTCCGCCACTGATGGGCTTGCCGCGACAACTGGCCGCCGGCCTCCGAGCCTCGCTCCAGCTAAGCAACCGACCCATCTTTGTGTTTAAAATCCCAGTCGTTCGCTCCCAGGACGTCATGCGCCCATTTTAAATTTTTAAAAATGATAAGTGTACTTGATAATTTTTCCGCGTTTCTGTTTGTTTTATAACCTCACCGTGATTCGTGAACGCAGTTTTTCTTTGTGGTCAAGTGCGAGTAGTGTGCTCCTAGTTTTTTTTCCGTGTGACAGTTAACTTCCATATTTTGTGATGGTTAATACATTGACTATAAAACATGACATTCTTTTAATAAGTATATCTTCTTGGTTAAGCCGATGGTCCCGGCTGTTATTTGTAGATCTTTATCAGTCGTTACGGGTAGTCAGAAGCCCGAAAGTCTGACAACCAGTCTTACCAATAAATAGCTGCATCCGTTTAGACTGGAAGCCGACCCCAATATAGTTGGGAAAAGGCTAGGCAGATGATGAGATGATGTTCTTGATTCTCAACGAGCTCACACGCAAGCGTTGATTTGTGTTTGTTCTGGCGGGGTTAGAGTTAATGAAATCAAACAATCCAGTATATATAAAACAAACCATATTTTATTTGTTGACAAAAAAACTAATATATATCACTTTTCTTTAAGTAACTCATGGTCTAAACTATAGTTATCTAATGTAGACAGGTATTATATCGACCTTTGATGTCTAAGCAGATTTTACACTAGAAATCTATGTTGCTTATAAGAAGTTTTCTTTTATACGCGAGTACTGAAATTCTTAAGCATGATTAGTTTTACATTAATATTTTAACACTTATATTGTGATGTCAATAGGCCTTGGTTATTTGTCGCGTAAACATTCAGTAATAGTAGTAGGCATACAAATTCTACTTATTATCATACAAAATAGCACAAGTATTGACTTTTAATATGCTAATCGAATTACTACGGAAAGTCTATGACTGGTAGGATGAAATAAGTAAATTATGTACTTATGGAAAGTAAATCGGTTTTGAATATACCTCCATTTATTACAACATTAGAAAAAATGAACATTGCATTATAATTATGTTGAAATGGAACTTGACAATGGCATTGTAAAATAACGATATTGGTCTAATGTTATAATTATTAGAGTTTATGTATTTAACTAAATCGTATAAAAATAATTTTCCATAGAATGTTTAGAATTGATAATATGTAAGTATGTAAATAAGAAAGCTTGTCAGTTAAAAAATAATATACAAATTAATAACCAAAAATAAAATACTTAGTAAATATTTTAATCGTAAACTTACATGTACGATAATTATATAGTTTCATCTATTAGGTTGTAGTTAGGCCTAACAGAAAATAAGCCATTGCTCATCTATACAATGGCCAATTTCTTTTGCCACTATCACAAAATAAAGACACAAATATAAGAAAATATAAGGTGATCATATACATTTATAAATTATTCAACATTTCATTAGGTTTTGACTTTGAGCAACTTACGGTATCAGAGCAATGGGTTATTATATCTTTCGCTCAGAAACAAATGTATCACATTGTATCCCTTAAAAGTAAATATTAAAAAGTTAAATTATACGACGAGGGCCCTGGCGTTACATCGTTGTAGCTGGCAACATTATTCAGCCGCAAATGTCGCATTATTTTGCATTGCGTCGGTAATGTGTCTGGCCCTTATAGTTTTGAACTTAGCTATTCGAGTTTATGAAAATATAATTAATAAAAATATGTTATCGTTGTTTTGGCATCAATATTGTTAGAGCTCGTGTAGTCACTAGTGCTGGTCAATATTACCGCATTTGGACGTACAGAGGCCTACACATCAAGCTATCCCAAACTGTCAATATTTCCCAATTGAAAGTGAACCTTCTTCTTTTGAAATAAAGTTGAAAATCTATCAAAGAAACTTGGCAGATTGGGGTAGCTTGATGTGCTGGCTCTGTACATTGCCAAAGTACGCGGTTTACCACTTTTCGACCTAATTACCAAGTGAATAAGGGTAAAAAATGGCAATTTTGTCGAGTGAATCTACATCAATCCATTACAATATACTTCATTCGATAACTTATGAACAATTGAAGCAGTGTATGTCGTTTGATGGCAGCATTTATTTTGGAATTAAGCGTTTTATTAACCGTAGTATAACATTTAATGATCTGAATAGGCATTTAAAAAAAAAACTTCATACGAATTATATTGTGAAGGATATTTATGTAGATAGTATTTTAGAGATAAATAAACTATCTTACGTAGATTACATTAGATACAGTTAAACAAAACATTGAACATCGAGGACAGTAAGTTCTATATTATAAGTTTGCTACCTATCTAACTATAAAAGCTATTTACAATTGTATTTATTTATTAAGTAAGTACATAGTTATTAGTTTATAATAAAACATTTATACACCATGTGGAATATTGTATAGCACTTGAGTGCCTAGATACTAGTCATTAATTGATACCTATCCCATACAAAATAGTTTATTTGGAGATTCTTATATTCAAGAATAAAAAAATAAAAACAAATACAGCGGTCTGCATGTAATAAAACTTGATTTTGTGACCTTATAATTACAATGAGTATATTTTATAAGTATAAAAAAAAAAATAAAAAAAAATATTTTCGAGTTCGGAAAGTCAATCTCAGAAACGAAAAAAATAAATGTACATCCAAAATTTTTGAAAGAAAAAAAATATTTTTCATTTTCATGTCACATTCTTAGGCCGTGAAATCCCCATATAAAAACCTGAATGATCTTTTATTATCTTTAGTAACCAATCTACATGTATTTCTAACGCATGCTGACGAGAATATTATACTACTTTTATTAATTTCATAATCAGTATTAACTGTACTTTATTAATGGACGCTCTCAGCGCAACATTAATACTAAGTTGAGATTTTATGTACTATATTGTCATTGTGTACTTTAAATATTCGAATAAATTGCCGCCTGTACATTTACGTACAATTCCCGATAGTACACATTTTATCTTTTTTTATAATTATTACAGAAAACGATCAAATTGTTCTTAATTTTACATGATATTATTATAGTCGGCGATGATCAATACAAAAAGTCAAAAACGTAAGAATAAAAAATCTACAAGCGAGACATTAATATAGACAAATAAAAATATTATAGTTTCATAACAAATATACACCTAGAAAATAACTGTAAACTTCATTTAAAAAAAAAGCATAATTTTTGAAATCATTTAAAGCTTAGATACTAATTTGCATAAATTAATTAATACAGACATTTATTAAATATTTAACAAGTAGATAAAAGGCCTATTCTTATAAAATGCACCTATTTTGTATAGTGCTGACAAATTCCTAGTGTTGCCATACATTAAAAATGGGGTCAGAGTACAAGTCAAGATATGACATATTAATCATGGAATGATGAAACAATTTTGACCAACAGTCGAGACCTATACATTATAAGTTTAACATTTATAACATCATATTAATTGTCGCACAATTACAATTGACTAATGACAAGATTTATATAAAATTCATCCCTTACCCACGCATACAATAAAAACCGTACAAAAATCACCCAATAGCTCTGAAGCACATGTCGAACCATACACGTTTTAGTTCATATTTTTATTTTTTTATTGGCAACACTAGAAGAACTGTCATTCGGTAATGCGAAAGAGATCAACAACACTGGGTAACGATCTTATTTTTTTTAGAAGCGTCTCTGCACTGAACTTGTGTTACCGGCCTTCGCCAAACAAGAGTTTGGCGAAATATGTCCATCAGCTACGCTCGTCTATATTGGCTAGGATGTGAGTGTACAAGTGGAATTGCGTCACTTGCACTATTTCGTATCTGAGAGTAGATAGACCGTCCCTGCCGAATGTTTTGCCTTTCTGTGATAGCAGCTGGTACCTGGAAATAAGTAAATCGATACTCAATATTTATTTCAGCGTCAGATTTGTATCGTGATACGCAGTCAAGGTTTTTGGCCCGCATAATTTTCTGTAAAGGTAATGCATTGCGTAACAAGACACGTGGAGGTAGTGGCTAAATAAAAACAGCAGCAAGATCGAAGGCTAAGCTACGCTTGCCGAGGTCAGTCTGTGGATGTGTGACCGTTCGTAACATATCGAGACTCCTCCGTGCCTCGGAAAGCACGTGAAGCTGTTGGTCCCGGCTGTCATTTGTAAATCTTTGATAGTCGTTACGGATAGTCAGAAGCCCGAAAACCAGTCTTATCAAGGTGCATCGTGTTGCCCAAACTGGGTTGTGGAAGTCAAATAGGCAGTCGCGTCGAATGTAAAATACTGGTATTGAGCTGCATCCGGTTAGACTGGAAGCCGATCCCAACGAAGGTAGGAAAAGACTAGGCATATGATTACGTAACAATACATGCCTAATAAGGCTGACATGCAGGTTTTTTTTGAGCCGGGCGGAGTGATGAAAATCATTAACTGATGTTTTTTAAGTGTTACAAAACAAACATGGCTCACCTCTTTGGATTAGGCGTTGACCTCTTATGTTCTAGACTGGCGTAGCGCGCGATAGACATCTTATACCTTGCTATGTGATAATTCTTTTTGAGTAATCTGTAACAGGAGAAAAACATATGAATACATTTAATCGATGCTCTTCTAGCGACTTATCATTTTCGTACTCTTGAGTTCGAATTTATATTGACAGCTGTGTGTTTCGACGAATAATATAATCATGTGACTGCAAAGTTGATATTGGAATCGTATTGGCTTTAGATCGGAATAAAAATTAGTTTGAAAAGTAAGGCCCCAGATTTACGCGCCACGTCGTGGAGTTGCGGAAATCGGCCCGTCTAACAATACAATACAATACAAGGCCCCAGATTGCTCTACACGCTAAAATCTTATTGGCTGTTTTCCCGTAGCGAATCTTCTTTGTCTTGGTAGCACACTAGGTTGACTACTCATCAACAAAAAAAACAGCTGCTGAGTACATTTTGCTGAGTTACGCGCACATAAATGTATGGGGAAGTCGATTTCTTTTTCGTGATATCAGTGTTGGTTCCAAAGTAAAAGTAGTTCGTAGTGATGAGTACAAGGACCCTTTAAGAGGTATTGCGTTTATTCTGTTACACGTTGTATATTATTTAATCTTATACCTTTAAACGAGCAATTCTTGTATGTATATACTCGTATATAATCTGAATCTCGAAAACGGCTCCAACAATTTTCATGAAATTTTGTATGAAGGGAGTTTCGGGAGCGATAAATCGACCTAGCTAGGTTTCATTTTTAGAAAACGTCGATATATCCGAGCAAAGCTCGGCCATGGACTAGACTCAAAAATGTCATTTTAACTAAACAAAATATCTCGAAAGCGACGCAGCAATAGTAGTAGGTACCGCGCAAAATACATTTCTTATTTCTTAAGTTCAAGTCTACGTTTTGATAGTATTACTTAGGGCATTTCTATTTGCCACTGTAAAAAAAACATTAAAATTTCACGCTGTATAGTGGTCGAAAATAAATAGTTAATTCCTATGAAACGATGAAGAAAAAGTGCTTACCTATAATACATATCATCGTCTTCACCGCCCCAGCCCCAGTACTTGTTGGAGAATCCATTGACTGTTTGGATTTGCTCCAAAGTCATGGCCGAGACACCGCCAAATATAGCACTGTATGGTAACCTGGAACAGTTCATGTATCTTGATCAACACTAGGTTAAGTAATTTAAAGCGGTACAGAGAGAAAAAAATACTCTTGTAAATTCCTATTTTTAGGATTCCGTACGTTGAATGAAAAAACGGAAGCTTTAAGGATCACAAGCGTGTCCGTCTGTCTGTGCGTCTGGCACAGCCAATTTGCTCCTGAACCTACGGCTCGGTTCGGTCCAGTAGATAAGATTAGTATAGAAGCAAACTTACTTGAATTTAAACCTATCTATAGAAGCAGACATGTGCCTGGGCTGTCGCGTGCATGAGTACAGATTCCTGGTATCCAGCGGCAGCAGGTCTATGTCGTGGAAGACGAAGCACTTGAACCCGCCTGGCTCTAACTTCTGACTCTCCATGAAACCGACGTTCATCAGCTTTGCGCGGTTGAACTGTTTCGTTCCTGGGAAGAAGGATGGCTTTCAGATAATTGTTACTTTAAAATCATTTTTACGGTAAACACCATCGGGGGGAGCACGGGCATACGAGAAGTTTGTGACAAGACAGCCCCACTGGTAGATCTTATGTCGCCTATTGACATATCATTATGTCACACTTGGCTTCGATGCTTCTGAAACCCGTGAAACCTAGAATATTTTTGAAGAAATATCTAAATAACAAAGAAAATCCATTACCTTTTTGCTCAACAACGTAGATCCCGTATTCAATTTGCTGCTTCATCAAGAATGGGTGCATGTGATTGAGGAATATTGCTAAATGCTGTTGGCGGTCTCTGAAATAAATAAAATATTTTCTTTATAAATCGTCATCACATTAGTTACCCCCAGAGAGCACGGAGGCGGACGATGCGTCGGTAGGAGCCGCACAGGATTCGGAGCTCTGTGGTCAACCGTGCACATCCAACACCAAAACAGTACAAACATCATCATTCAGCCGAAAAACGTCCACTTCTGGACATATGGCACTCCCAATATTACCATAACGAGCAGTACTGTGCTCGGGTCCAGCTGATTACGCTACCTGGTCATCGGCCCTCCTTGCAGGGTTACCACACTGCGCCTTCTTGTAAGAATAAAAACAAAATGTCGATCTTACCTGTATGGCACAATAATTGCAACTTTATGTTTGGCAGTGCAGTTGGGCGGGGTATACCGACCCCCCCACTGCACCTCAGGGAACTTCTTCTCTACGTCCTCCAGCTCCATGTCAGTTTTGTTGGCTGGTACGGGACCTGTGGAGTAAGCATTGTTGAACAAGTTCAGAATATTTTTTTAAGCCACCGCTTATGGTAGCGGAAGGACACGTGGTAGGATTCCAGCATAACCCTCCAGTCTCCACAGACCGAAGGAGGGTTGTGTATAGAGGGTTTCCCCACAAAAAAGGTCATACATGTTTCTTTTTTAGAAATATGTTTTTTATACATTTTTGCGATGTAAACTTAAGTGCAATTGACTTCCTTTCAACGAAGCTGTAAATAGAACAAAGAGAATCTGGGCAGGCAGATATATTAGATCTTTTAGTAATACAATCAAGAACAACAAGCTTACCTAAGTCACTCATACTTTCACACACCGGCAGACTCACTGGCATTGTGTCACTCTTGTTCAGGACTTCAATCCCGTTCTTCATCCCCTCCAATATCTTTGTAATCAGTACAGAAGTGGGAGTAGGCTCATTTTGCACAGAACTGTTCATGACTACAGACTTCGTTCTCGTTACGTTGAGTTCGATGGGACGTCGCATCCCGTTATTGGATACCGTGTGGTTATTTCCAGTTATATTCTGAGCTGCAGTCTCGGTATACCCATCAGCATAATTCATATTTATAGGATCCGTTAATGGAAACCTTTTTAAAGAAGCTGGCGTTTTTTCGGCGTTTCTGGAACATATAAGATCAAGATTGGGAGTCTGTATCTCTAACGTTGCTCAGAAATTGACGTAGTTCCTGGTTTCAAAAACAACGACAGGATTTGCCGCATAAAATATTTTTGCAGCTACTAGGAAACCTTAGTGAACTGGGTCATGTTTTGGGAGAATATTACTGCCATCATTTTGAAAAGAAAGCTAGCTGTTCGTTACAAAAAGCCACGAATCTTTGCCGTCAATTCTGAGGGCAGACAAGTCCGCTACGCTTGGAATACTGATAAAATCAGAGACAATGAAGCTCGATGACTTCCAGGAAAATTATTGGTCATGGAACTCGGAACCAGCAACAAAACGAAAAATATCTGAATTACCTGAGTGTAGGCTGCGTGGCGTTATAAAGCGGGGTGTAGAGATAAGTCCTGAGAGGAGACGCGTCTAGGATGGAACCGAACAGGTACTCCACGGCCGCCAGGGCCAGCACGAGCAGCAGCAGCAGGCGCAGGGCGCGAGTCGCCCGCCCGCCGCCCGCGCTCGCGCCACCGCCCATCAACGCATGCGATGCAGGCGCGTGAGCATAGACCCCTGTGTAACAAAGATATAAATATAAAACAATTATTCAGTGCAACAACACCAAAATTAAAACTCATTTATTCAAATTAGGCTGAGAATCAGCACTTAATGAACGTCAAAACGTTTACAAAAGACAGTCCCCCAAAACGCCCACCCTTCACCACTTCCTAGTGTTTTTGCTGGGAAAAAGAAGTGGCGGAACAAACTCCCCAGCAACATGTCTGTCTGTTAGGTTTCAAGAACTTGAAGGTATACAACATATATTATTTATTATCATTCTCCTGACCTAATTTCACTTTATTACATTTGACGTAGCATCTCATTGCGCCTTAGGCAGGCGTGTAGTATAGTACACCCACATTCCACCAGTGTTGTTCATATTCCATGTAAAAGGAGGCGAGCGTCTTGCCATCAACCGGCCAGAAGTCCTGAGTCCGTCCTGTTTCTAAGTAATTCCATATGGAAAAATCCAATAACACTTTGCCCGACCTAGCAATCGAACTTAGGACCTCATGCTCAGCTGTGGAGCATGCGACCACTAAACCAAGTTGTATGTTCATACTTTATTTAAGACGTGGACATACATTATTTAGGGGATACCAAATCTCATTCTCATCAAAGAAAAACTCTGTCTGTAACAAGACCATGTTTTATAAGTCCAGAAAAGTTGGATGAATATTAATCGAGTGGAAGCACGAAAACACCATTGACGCGTGCAAGGTCGATGAAGCAAACGATGTCTTAGCAAAATGTATAAATTATACAGCAATCCTATTAAAAGTTTTCTGAACAGCTGGCTGAATTCAGAACTTGGGTGAAATGAGCGGTGTAGTGAGGTGGCAGTGTCATCCATATGACAGCTGCTCAATTTTCCAGTCATTTGACCCAAGTATTCATGGGGAAATTTTGTAAAGAAGTACAGACACCAGCACATCAAGCTTCCCCAAACTGTAAAATTTTCCCAATTGAACATGAACCTTATTTTCTGCAATAAAGTTGGAAATCAATCAATGACATTTGACACATTGGGCATAGCTTGATGTGTTGTCCTCTGTACATAAACGGTGCCGACAGGATCCTAGTCATTACTAAGCCTGCACGGTCCTTCCGACCGTCTATCTATCAGCGGGCTGTATCTCATGAACAGTAATAGGTAGACAGTTGAAATTTTCACAAGAAGACATACTAATTTGATAGTGGTAAGTGTCTGCCTAGTCCTAAGTATTTTTAAATTTACCTATTTAAAAATACTTAGGACTAGGTACAACGTGGACCTAAAAACACGCCTTAGAGGAAGGCAGAAATGTGAAAGTAAATTCTGAACACGATATAATTAAATTACCAAGCGTAATTTTAATAATTGGTAATTAACTTTCGGTGTGCGAAGATGTTGATCTTGTAACAATGTTTATTCTGCTCTTGTAAAACAAAATAATCCTTTAAAGATTACGGGGAAATGTAATTCAATTAACTTGGAGTGATTTTAATATTTAAAATATGGACGGTTTTAATGCGATATTGTTTTTTATATATTACGTCGTTAGTACAGAGGCCAGATCTCGGAATCTGACAAAGTTTACAAAAGAATACGGTTCATGTTTAATTGGGAAAATTTGACAGTTTTGAATGGCTTGATGTGTCAGCGTCTGTACAGCCTAACAACCAGTTAATTTACAAACATGACAGCTAACGTCATGGCTAACAAGATGGCGTCACACATTTTAATACACGTGCGAGAAACGAGGAAAAGGGTCTTAACGTATTTTTTTACGCGATAAGGATGTTACCTTCGTAAATCTAACAAGCTTTAAATCGGTCCAGTAACTCAAGGAAATATTATTTTTAGAAGGGATAGGCAGAGGAGTATATACTAGGTATATACTCTATACTATACTAGGTATATAAGACTTGAACGAAATACGAAATACGAAGAGAGAAATGGCTATACTAGGTATAGTCATTTCTCAGTAAGAGCCTGGAGGTTGGATTTTTGCTGGCGAATTGTGGGTAGACCCTAGTATACCCACATTCCGCCCGTTATGTTTAAGTCCCATGTAATAGGGAGCGAGCCTATTGCCATTAACCAGTCAAGAGTTCAGGCTCTGGGCATTTCTCCCGTCTTTCTCAATTTTTTTTTTTATTATATTATATTATATATTTTTATTTTTATATGGATTAAATTCAGTAATAACTGAGCAATTCCATATGGAAAACCCCAATACCACTTTGCACAATCTGGGAACCAAACCCAGGACCTCATGCTCAGCTACTATTAAGGTAGTAAAGGTAAAAGTTAAATGACTGACAATGATGATTAACAATCAATAGAATTTTAGGTTTACGTTGGATGTGTAAATCACGAAGTTATCCAAATCATATTATTACTTATTTACGCATGAACTAGAAAGATTAAATAGGGATTTAAGAAAGTAACAACATTAAAAAAAAAAAAACAAAACAAAAGATAAGGTTTAATTCCGAGACGTTATCTGGGCCTCCGTGACGGTCGGCACCACGTTTTATCTTTATACCATAGACTGGCCCAGGCGAGTAATTAAGGTCCCTATCAAACAAGCCAAGTCATAACATAATTCTAAATGACTTCCCACTATCGTGGATGTTCATAAATCAATTGTTCTATGGGAGGAAAATGTTCCTTTATTTTCTGTTGAACTCTATTATCTACCTATTAAAAATTTCACTGGGTTTCTACCTCAAATCTGGGTTTCTGGGTTTTCAGCAACATAACGTCACGTCTGAAATCCCCGAAGGGTTAGGCAGAGGCGTAACTATAATACACCCACAGTTCGCCAGATATGTTTACGTCCCATGTAATAGGGGCCGAGCCTGTTGCCATCAACCGGGCATAAATCCAGACTCAGGGCTGTCTCTGAGAAATTCCAGATGGAAATATTGAATAGCAGTGCCCGACCCGGAAATTCAACCCAGGACTTCGAGCTCAGCAGTAGCGTTTCCGACTTCTAGAGCAACGAGGCAGTTATGGGTTTTCTACCATTCTTAATTCTGACTACCCACCCATTGTTGTCAAGCTCACAAAAGTAACTCAGCCAATCTGCCATGGGTATTTGTTTATGTTTATAGACAAATACGATGATAGTTCCCATGGTCTATTTTTCTTAGTTAGTTGGATCCTTGATTCGCCTTTTACGACAACAGCAAAAACCAACGGTATTTATCGCACCAATTCTTCACAGATTGAAAAAAGCGTGGATACATCTATACTTTGTTCAAATAAGTCGGTATAAGTGGTCAGGTCGGCTTTAAGTCAAATCGAATGTCGCTGAATACTAGTACTATGCATGGAGCGACTGCATATCTGACCTCCAAATGCTAGTGACTGGCTATGACGATAGGACAAGACTGGTTGCCAGACTAGGGCTTCTGACTACCCGTAACGACCTTCAAACTTATACGTATGACAGCTTTAGTTACAATTAAAAATGCCTCAGGTCTTGCCATGTCCATGACACACCACGGACCTATCTGCCCTGGACCTTTGGGGTCAGCGCAGCATGTCTTCTTCTTACATACATCTCCATTAGTCGTAATTTCTGTAGTTTCCTTTCCTAGCCATATTATGTGGCACTCACACAATCCATTCATCGTTTGTGTGGTTCGTACCTTTTATTTTAAACTCAAATAAACTCTAGTACATAATACTGGATTAAAAATGGACGTAAACAAACTGTATAAACAAGAAGATAATTAAAAGGTCTTGCACACCGCGTCGAGGGGAACATTTTACATTTTTTTGCATTTCCCAGCGGGCAACGGACGAATCCGATTTGGTGGCAGCGAACCAACAAAATAAAAATTCGGGAACTCAACCTACTCGTATGAAGGTATCACAAACATTTTTTTGAATTATGTTTTTATTTTATTTTACGTGCTGGTATGTGAGGATCGGAATACGGTTCCAAACAATGGATTGTTGGTATGGGTATGTAATGTTTTTCACATGTTATCAGTACACTTTTTCCATTGACCACGCAGACAATTTTTTTGCATGCCTTATTAATTCCTTCCTTTACCACATGTACCTACATAATTACTATATTTTTAATGTAATATCATGTTTTAATGAAGATTTAGGATAATTAAAAGTGTTATTAGATGTATTGCCGGATTTTAAACTGCGAATTCTCTCTCTCTTGCCCAGTTTGAGTAACAGTCGTCGGTAGGCCCCGGCTGTCATTTGAAGATCCTTGACAGTCGTCTTGGGTTGCCAGAAACCCGTAAATCACACGATCAGTCTGATCAGGTATTATTACCTAGTTACTGGGTTGTGGACATCAGATAAGCACTCATGTACAATATTAGTATACAGGTTTGGATTTAAAAACGGTATAATGTTGTTCTTAATTTAAAAATCGTCTATTTCAGCCAAGGGAGATACATTTTCGGAACACGATATTTTCAGCGTAGCATGACCAATTCTATATGTATTCTACCAAGAATAGACAACGTTCTTTCTTTCCAATTTGACATCTCTACTACACAGTCAAGGGGCGCCCCTTAGACTGTAGAGAACAGAAAACTTTCTTCTCTTCAGTTTTAACATCGCCATGCTTAGGACGGTAGAAATCTTTTAGCAATCTGTCATGTTGTCTATTCTTCCGTCGACAAAACCCGTTTCTATGGTGGTCATGGTATGGCGTGCTGCTATCATATAGGGCTCTTAGAAGGGATACCAACCTCTGAGAATGTGATGAGCAGAGATGGCGCCCGGTGAAATTGTCCCATTCTTTTCAATGCCTTCTTGAAAAACGATGCGCCATTACAACCGTCCTATCTGAAACAAGGAGAAAATATTTTGCTAATGAATAATACATCGGTTGGCACATCAGACTTGTTAACTTGTATTATAAAGAAAAAAAAATGATTGTATGTTCTTTATTTGTGTATATCTCTATATGTGTTTATTTGTTTGTTGTATGGATCAACTTAAAAAGTAATCGATTTTAAAAGCTACATTATCATCGAGTAAAATACGAATCATCATCACTACGAAATCAACGCGGAACGCCAACGAAAGCGAAATGTGTACCCATTTGACGACCTATGACGACCTGTGACGCAGGAGGTTGCCGGTTCGATTCCCGCCTTGGGGCAGATGTTTGTACGATCTACAAATATTTGTTCCAGGTGCTCTGGGTATTTGCTATGTATAAAAAATATCTATCTATGTAATGTATTGTATTAAGTGTATCAGTCATCTAGTACCCATAACACAAGCTCTGCTTAGCTTGGGGCTAGATGATGCTGGGTGGATTGTCCAGCATTATTTATTTATTTATTTCGTCTGCTCAATTTGACATTTTGCTAGGACACAAAAAGCTGCCATAAACGTTTAAAAAGTGAAGATAACAGAAATTAAAATAGCCTGGAATCGTGACTCCTCAAGTGTCGAGACTTTATAAATTCTTAAACATCTTAAACATCACTGACATCGGAAGAGGAAAGAATCGTTAGAAAACCTGGATTGATCTCTACAAAAAAAAAATTGAAGTGTCTGTTAGTAATGTATAAATAACAGCTTTTTACTACATGCATTTTTTTTAACATCCCACTTTAGTATTTATTCCTGTATCGTGGGTACGTTTACAAACATACATACCATACTAATATTTGTTCCTTGAGGGAATCGAACCCGCAGCACGCAGCGCAGCAACCAATCGCTCAGCACCAGCAGTGAAGTCAATTCATGTATTTCAAAGTCGCGGGCACAGCTAGTAATGAATGCAAGTCTGAAAACGCCAACCCACCTTGGGCAAGCGTAGTGATAAATGTGTATTTTCTGTATAAGGACAGGCCTTGCCCCTTGCAGTGGGACAATAACAGGCTGGTATTATTACGACTATTCATTTTTATGATTAATAGTGTCATTGAATTTTTAATAACACTTAAGACTGACTTATCAGTGTCTCTATTATTTTTTATAGTTTTATAGACCCTTCGTTTATTTACGACGGAATCCAACCGCGGCTCGGTGTACCAAGAAATGTGGTCAGATATAAAAAAATAAAAAATGTTATTTGCTTAGCTTCTTTTTATGATTTTTCGTTTGCGAAACGAAATAAAAGTATCCGGTCTAGTGTTTATGGGCTGTTTATGGTAAAACTTTGTGGGATTGTTATGGCTGTTTTCAATTCACTTCGCTGTATTTTAGTCTATTTTTTTTTGTGTCTATTGCGAGAGCTGATTTGCCCTTCATATTTAAATTCTTCTAGCCCTAAGGCTAGAAGAATTTATGCGGATGTACTATAGCAACACCTCTGCCTAAGCAGAGGTGTTGCTATAGTACATCCGCATCTCACCAGTTATGTTCATGCTCCATTTGTAATGGGGGGCGAGTCTATTGACATCAACCGGACACAAATCTAGACTCAAGGCTGCTACCGAGAAATTTCAGATGGAAAAACCCAATAAAACTTTGTCTTTGGTATGTGATTATAATAATCCATACTAATATTATAAATGGGAAAGTGTGTGTGTCTGTTTGTCCGTCTTTCACGCCTAAACCACTGAACGGATTTCGATAAAATTTGGCAGAGAGATAGATTGCACCCCGGGAAAGGACATAGGTTACTTTTTTATCAACAAACCACGCGGGCAAAGCTGGGGGCGGAAGCCAGTAATAATATAATTGGATTTATTTCTCACACAAGGTAATGTAGGTACATTACCTTGTGTGAGAAATAAATCCAATTATATATTATATTATAATTATTATATTTATTGATTTCTCTCACTACCTAGTGAGAGAAATAAACACAATTTTCTTTATAAAGTATAGCCTGCGTCTAGAACCTTCATGAGAGCTGGAGTCTGAACTAAGTTCGGGACCTGTATGACAGATCTCCAGGCTTATACCCGATTATTTGAAACTTGCGTCAGATATTCGATAAAAGACGCCAGTCCCCATTAAGATTCAGAGTATGCACCGTAATGTTTATTAAAAGGAAATTAAGGATACAATACGAACCTCCTATTAAAAAAAAAGAGCGGTAAGAACAAAGAGGTATACAATAATTAACGCATTTAAAAAAAAAAGCGCAATTATTTCAGATGGGAAAAAATGGTACGAAACGTGCGTCGACGCCTTAATGACGTTATTTGGCGCGACGTATACTCATTGTGGGTATAAGCAGATATAGATATTCAGCTGACGTAAGCAATGGTGCTGTTTTATCGTACGACTTGTAATGACGTTGCGGGTGCTTGGGTAGGACATATTTATTTGAAGACTTTTGTGTGTAGAAGTAAACAGTATAAGTATTTAAAGAAAAATAAAAAAAAAGACCAATATTTTTTTGACGTAAGTATTGCCTCTCATGGCCAGGGTAGTGGGTTCCTAGCAGGTACCAGTGTTGACTTTTCAATTCATAATACGTACTTTATAAGTTAATCTTAGAGATCTCCGACATAAATGAAGGAAACTTGGATTTACAGTTAATACCTATAAGTCTGAAATCGTCAATACGCCTGGAAAAACCGCGGTGATAAATGCTCGTGCCGTCTCTGTACGAGAAGAGACTAGACTCCTGCAGTAGGAGATTAAGTGGCCAGTATTATTCTTGATATTGCTAGCATGAGTCATCCCAATGCTGAGCAAAGGTTAGAGACTATTGCCCAGCAGTGGGATGATCTATGACTTCCAGTTGTTTCGTTCCAGGGCTAATGTGGGCCACTAGTCTTTTGTTTTTTCCAAGCTTGTCCCGCCATCTTCTACGAGGTCTACCGCGGCGGCTTCTGGCTGTATCAGGGCTCCAGAAAGTGGCCGGCATTATTATTAGTACCTGGATGACAGAGCTTTGCTCCGATAAAGCGAAATTTTCTAAAATGATTCCTAGCTAGATCGATTTATCGTCCCCGAAACCCCCTGCATACTAAATTTCATGAAAATCGTTGGAGCCGTTTCCATGATACAGATTATATGTACTAGTATATGCGGACGACAGATGTGGCGCGGCGGGCGAAGGTACGCCTGCGACACTGGAGGTTGCGGGTTCGATTCCCGCCTTGGGACAAACGTTTGTACGATCTACAAAGATTTGTTCCGGGTGTTCTGGGTATTTGCTATGTAAAGTAAAAATATATATTTATGTAATATATTGTATTAAGTATATCAGTCATCTAGTACCCATAACACAAGCTCTGCTTAGCTTGGGGCTATATGATGCTGTGTGGATTGTTTAGCATTTTTGTTTTTTGTATATGTAGATTTATACAAGAATGGCTCGTTTAGGTATTAGATTAATAAAATTACCTCTTGTACTAGAGGCGATACAAGCACATATTACGGTTCCATGTTCTTCCTTAAGTTCGAAAAACCAAAAAGAAATAACAACAAGCCTTTGTTAAGTACGGGTTGACATGACTGACGTCCAAAAAAGGTTTATAAAACGCCAAAAACAAAACATTCTTAAAGTAAACAATTGATTTCCGGCGGAACATGTGACGGAGCCCGAAAAATGTTACCTACTGACTACCCGGAAGGGCTAAAAATTCACACGCGAAAGGTTCCAGCGCCATTTTCGGTACAAAGGGTCAGAAAATTCAGCGGTAGGTACATTTATTTTTAGGTTAGGTAGGGTAGTCCACGAAATTGTCAATGAAAATGTCGGTGTGTGATCTTTGGTTGTTTTAAAATGGTACGTAATTTTAAGTGAGCACTGAAAATTACTGCTGTGTTGTACCACTCAGCATAATGCTGTACTAAGGGGGCCCTTAGCGCAGCATTATGCTGAGTGGTACCTTTCTTGTTACAGTCACGACGTGGAACTGCAGACTAGTCAATTCATTATTAAGACCTTTGGTTATATCATTTCAAACTAGATTATTTATAATACTAATTAATCTAGTTTGAATTAGATTAACTAAAATTAATATAATTAAAAATAATTATAATTATTTTTAATGTTTGTACAACTTGTTAACGCATCCGGAGTTTACCTATAAGTGATTATTGCACTGTTGCATATACATATTTGCAGGTTACCTATAAGTATTAAGCGAGGGTCAATAATTGTTGGTGAACCAATAAATAAATAAATTACTGTTTAATTAACCCCAGACGCAAAAAGAGGGGTGTTTTAAGTTTACCGTTTTTTTATGTGTACCTTTGTGAGTATCTGTGTGCCTGTTTGAGGTATCGTAGCTCCTAAACGAAGGGTCCGATTTTGATGAGGTATTTTACTTGTGTCTACTTACCATTAGAAACTTCTAGTACCTACCAAATATTATGCACGTATGTTTTTGTGGCAAATTAATTAATAAGTCTTTCTTTCTAATGTGGTTAATTTATAGTCAAGGACATTTAATGCGACCGGTTAGACTGGAAGCCAGTCCAAACAGAAAAGGTTAGACGGATAATGATGATACAGCCTATCTTATCAGTTAAAATTTTCGGTTCTATACTGAGGTACAAGGTCGCTACTCAAATAACATACAACAACAAATTAAAAACGAATATCCCTAAAAGTATTCGAATGAAAAAGGTTGAATCAAAACACATTATAAATCCCGTACGTTATCTGCGCCTACAAGGGATCAAATTAATCCAAACTCCCTTACATTGAAATAGGACTCTTTTTGTTAAAACAATCTATGTACTCACGTACCTTTAGATATGTTTCCCCCGTGAGAAGCCCGAGTTTAATGAGATAACATTTAAAAGGGTAATGCCATACCACCCATTTCTTGTTAAAGTTAATAGACCATTTAATATGGGATAGATCGGATTTCTAAATGGGTCCAGTTCAGCAAAAAATCCAAACATTTAGTGTCTGACGCTGATTTTTAACTTTAATGGAAAATCCAAAAAAAATACCTAAATGTTGCAATTTGCCCCTTCCAAAAGGTTTAGTACAATCCTTTACCACTGATTATAACACAAAATACACGTAATATGTGAAATGGACGTACAAAATAAATATTGACCATAAGCCAAGCGGTCAAGTGTTTGCGGTCGCGATACTTGTGCGCTGCCGTTCTTAAAGCAAACATAATAGTTTAATCCGATTTACTTGTTCGCTGATGTGTCTACAGGATTATATTTAAGATAATGTTTTACATAGTTAAAAGTCGTGCGTAGATTATTTTTAAATGCTTTATTTATGCTGGTCATTCTACTTCCTTCGTTTGTTTTTTTTTATTAATATAAAAACGTTGCCCCGCACTAGGGATTTCTCCTGTATCGTGGGTGCGTTCAAAAACATTGAAATTCACATACACAAACGACCAGACCCGGAACAACATCTGTATGTTTATATCTGTATGTATCTGTGTGGGAATCGAACCCACGACACGCAGCGTAGCAGCCAATCGCCCAGCCACTGCGCCAACCGTGTCGTAATTTTAAAATCGTAGAAATTTGGTAAAGCCGCCCAGAAATTTCAACGCTGGGGCGCCCAGAATCATATGCCGTAGTCATGGTAAAAGTTCATGCGTAGCTGTCCCTTCTAACCTGTATATCCGGTAATACACGCGTAACATAGTACAAAAATAATTGCTGGGAAACGAGTTTTATTTTTGGTGTGAAAAATCGCTGTTTGTGGGAGCGCGCAATGTAACGCACGCAAAACATTTTGCTTATGGGTGAACGCAACGGTGCCGGGGCGCGATGGTATTTCAAATTGAGGCATAAAAATAAAAGCATGCCTGTTCCGGGTAAACTGGGTTCACTACATAAAAAATACGGGAAGAATTTGTGTCAGCTTCGATATATCACCCGTTATATCTAGCGCGAGTGCCTCGTTGGTCTAGTGGTTCAAGCGCGACTGCTGAGCGTGAGGTCCTGGATTAGATTTCCAGGTCGGGCAAAGTGTTATTGAGTTTTTCCAATAGGTATTTTCTCATAAGCAGCCCTGAGGCTGGACTTGTCGCCTTTATTACCCCTAAACATAACTTACCCTTAAACATAACTGGCGAATTGTGGTTATTATAGGTGCACCTTTGCCCAACCCTTTGGAAAATACAGGGGTGATGTTATGTTATATCTAGCATTCCATCCTGATTGCCCATCATGAGTGGTAGTCTTGGACATCACTGGTATCGGTGAAGGGAAATATAGCGAGTCTGCCATTGCCAATAAGCGTTGAGCAAGCTTGGTGACAATGACCATGCTTCTTTATATGAGGAAAGGCCTCAGCCCTGCAATTGGACAATACTAGGCCGGTATTATTCTAAATGCGAAGCTGCTATTGGAAGGGTTAACTAGAATTATTTTCGTATTTTATTTTAAAGTAGCTGCGCTCCGCGGTGTTCTTTACTTAACTTAGCCCCTGCAATAATGTACACAAAAAAACAGAATTTGCCGAATTGATCCAGTCGTTCTCGAGTTTTGAGCTTATCAACACAATTAGACATTCATTTTGATTTATAATTATTTTATTTATAGCATAGATTTTAAAGTTGACGTACAAATGTGTGATAAAAAGTGTTATACTTTTTAATGGTGTTATTGAAATAAATGATTTGACTTTGACTTTATTAATACCACCAGAACTGTATATTTACATCTAGAAAAATGAATCAGGAAATAAAAACTTAACGAGGTAGATTCCTAGTGTCTCGATAAGGATCTGCTGTCCTTGTCTTTTAACCCGGCTGCCTGCAACCACCAAGATATAAAATAGTAAGGTACCCTATATTATAATCCTATTTATCCACTTCCCAAAGATATGACAAAGCTAAATCAAAATCAGCAATTTTGTGGGGCAAGACTCCCTATAAATAACCTCGTGGGATCAAAACCTGAGGGGGTGACAGGTGATAAGTCATGAGGGATGGTATGTGACGTCACTATCCCATATAAAAGGGTAGAAAGGGTGCATAAAGTGATATTGATACTTATTTAATAGCGTCAGTTGATCGAGGTCGATAAATTGACAAAATGGTTTATTCCTGAAGATTGATGTAAAGAGCTTTGTTAGTTTAGTAGTCGCGAAGGTTTGTGTAAAAAGGTTTAGGTTGAAATTTAAGGTAAGGCACAGTTCGGACTACACTATACTATATGTAGTTTTATTTCTTTAGTACACAGTCCTGTACAGCATAGCGCTGTGTGAACGTATCTTTATAAAATGTACCCTGAGAGATATTGTTGTGCTATAATATTTGCTATATGCTTTACATTATTTCTTTAAAAGGACCTTAAGTTTTGGGTTGTAATGTTTAGGAAGTACCTAAGCTTTTTTTAAATCTTACTAACGATGCGCCGCGGCTTCGCACGGGTGCAAATATTTTTTATTAATATTTTAATACAAAATCTCTGCCATATTTTTAACTTTTCCGGTGATTTAAAAGGTAACAGACATACAGGCAGGCAGACAGTTACTTTCATAATAATAATATAGTATGGATAATTTTCGCAAAAAGAATACGTGTAACCAGCCTCAATAAAAAAGGACTAAAGTTGTTCAATCAGACGCTATTTTTCTTTGAAAGAAGCCAATAGCGAGCAATGAGTTAAGCTATTTTCCAATAACACAATTAATACCGGGAGGTAACTTGTTTCAAGTTGACCGACTGCTAAATAACTGTTGCGATAAGTTTATTTGGTAATAGTTTGGAGAAGGAAAAATGTGACAACCAATACACCCCTTCGGGACGATATTTATCGTTTCGTGTTGATTTGAACTTTGTTTTCTGGTCGAACGCTGGTCGATATTAATTTCATACTGGATTATTACTGCGTTGTGGTTTATAAGAAGATGTAGTGACAAAAGAGTTCGCTTAGATGGTTTGTTCATATTTTAAAGGAAGATTGAATGTCAACTAACAAGAGGTATTTGAAAGGCAGATGTGAAGGAAAAGGGCATGTTCGCCAGAAAGAACAGGTGCGTAGTACATACTCACAACCGGCGTGCGTGTTTAAGTTGAAGTCAATATCATTTTAAAGGAAAACCTTAAATTCGAATAAAACCACAGTGGGTAGTGTATTATTCTGAACCACAACGTTATTCACACATAGTATTCCTAACTGCAACGGTTAAGGAAAAATCCTAGTTTCATACCTAGTGGCTTAATAAAATTGATATATAACAATAAGAAATTAAGCCACGTAGGCGGATCGTAGCGTCGACTACCAAGCGTAGCACACTACGAGCTACGCCGTAGTGTGTGCTACGACACAAGCTACGCATCATGCTACGAGCTTCAAAGAACAACAGCGACCGGACCGAACGCTCATGATAATTTCCACAGAAAAGGATTCCTGCTAAACAACAGTATTGTATACTCCTGACATGAGTTCGACGTCACTTTTTGTAATGAGAACTTGAGTCAAAAATGAGGTCAAATTCAAATCAGGCTCCTTGTTTTGTAATAAGTCTGGTACACAAATATATCGTTTCCTTTAGTTCGACAACCCTGCACAAAACTGCTGTAGAAACTTAACTGACAATATTTCTCTACAGAAAATATGTTGCTTACCCGTTCTAGAAGCAGGCTATAAAAGAGAACAATAGCTCGGCCTGGCTGTTTACCTGAAACAGGCCGAAGTCGTTCCGTTGCGCTTATTTACGAGCCATAGACGTGTCGGGTTACGGTTCCTTATTTTACGAAACCCTGGTATGTTTAGATGTTCCTTTGTTTTTTTTCATTGACAGTGGAGGATGTACTTATTAGTATTGTACAGAGGCCAGCACATCAAGCTATCCCAATGTGTCAAATTTCTTTGATTGGTTTTCATACTACAGACTATTTGGTCCGTCAGTAAGATTACCAAAACATATTGGACACGTATTTTTTGCTTACTCAAATCAATAAAAAGTGACAATGATATAGCACATCAAAGTTCAGGAGAACGTGCTTGTGACGTCAGTTTGACGTTAAAAGTGTAGCACGGCATGACGTCAGACGCAATTTCAACGCACTATATCGTCGTCATTTTTGGTTTACGTGACAAAAGAAAAAATACCAGTCCAGTATTTTTGAGTAATCCGACTTTTGGACCAATCAAAATTTTTAAGGACACTACCCCATTCAATGGTCTAAGTTTTTGTTAAGTAAAAATAATGATAGTCAAAACATAAAGAATACCTAAATCTTGCGACCCGTGGCGACTTACATTAAAAAAACTTTCAAACAATCTACGTCGCTACGAAAACTATCTTACAGAAAACTCGAACTGGCGAGAACTTAACTAAGTTCAAGACTTAAGTGTTGCACTTACATTATTTACTTCATGGACTTAGTTTACTGCGCAAGAAAAGCTTACACTGCAAATGCTTTGTTAGAAACTAAACGTTAACATTTCATACGTTTAACATTTACAAAGATAAAGAAAAACTTGAAATAAAAAAACAACTTATGACTGCCTCGATGGTCGAGTTCGACACCCAGGTCGGGCAAAGTGTTAACAAAAGAATTTTCTAACTATCAGCCCGGAGTCTGAATCTTTGACCGATTGATGGCAATAGGCTCGCGCCTTATATCATGGGACTTAAGCGTAACTGGCGAAATGTGGGTGTTATTGCACCACTGCCTAACCCTTCGGGGAAAAGGCGTGAAACTAATATTGTAAGAACATTAGAAACACTCAATGATCATTGAAACAAAAATATCTATCTATGTAATGTATTGTATTAAGTATATCAGTCATCTAGTACCCATAAAATAAGCTCTGCTTAGCTTGGGGCTAGATGATGCTGTGTGGATTGTCCAGCAATTATTATTTATTGATTCTTCACAGAGAAGGGCCACTAATGTAATAAATCACTTGAATGAACCCAAGCACTTACCTAATGCATGCAAGGTATATCGGAAAGGCGCCAAGTTATTTCTAATTATTCATTAAAGAGAAATATGAGCCTCGGATGCGAGCGTGCTTCCATTGTACGTCTAACAATTAAAATACGGTAAATGCTTGCGGTTCTGTACGTATAAATCATTATGTGTATGTAATTATTTATTTACTAACTTAAGGAATATATATTTCATATGTACTTTCTAAGTTTATCTTGAACATCACTGACATCGGCGAAGGAAAACATCGTCAGGAAACCTGGACTTATAATTTATATAAGTCTAAAATCGTCAATCCGTATTGAATAAGCATGGTGATTAATGCTCGCAACTTCTCTGTAAGAGAACCCTGGCCTTGTGCTCTGTAGCAGGACAGTAACAGGTGTCTATTTTATAAGGGGTAGTAGACGATTATCATCATAATCGATACTATCAAAATCGGAACTAAAAACCATTGCGATCTATTTGGACTGATCGCTACGGTTTTTAGTTTTGAGTACAATATCGCTTATCTAGGAGTTTGTCGAGAAGATTGCTAACTGGATAGAGGTACAAAAAACTATCTGCATGTTTGAGTCTATTATTTGATTTGTCTAAGAAAAAACAACCTTAATAGTTAGCTTTGAAACATCCCGTTTCGGTTAACTATCTATCTGATGGTGTCATTCACATTTTGAATCAAAATCAAAATTAGTTTATTCAGATCAGGCTGAGAAACAGCACTTTCTACCCTTTCACCCTTCACCACTTCCTAGTGTTTTTTTTATTACTATCTGATTGATAGTCCTATCCAGGCGCTGTGAATCTGGTCCCTAATATTTTTTAAAGACATACAAGACTAAGGGACCAATCCCACAAACAAAACCCATGTCGTAATGGTAGAAACGCAATCTTAACATAGCCCTGATAACCCGGACAAGCCCGGCTTTGAATGATTCCCGTATAATTCCGGCATGAATATAAAAAGGTGGGCGTACCCTACCCGGGCTTATCCGGACGGCGGCTGAATTATATTCAATAAGATGTTATTACCGCAAATGGTAATAAAAGTAAGTCTATTGGCAATCCTATTCAGCAGTTCTATTGTGGATTTGACAAAGACGGCTGGTAACAGTACATCGTAACAAATTGTTATGTACTTAATGAAAAGTAAATTAGTTTAGTTGTGGCCATCTTCTTTTCACGACTCCACGAGAAATAAAGAGTGGAAGGGATATCGGCGCACAACCCGATAGCATGAGTGTACATGATTCTGGATCTTCTAATGAAAGAAGTGAATTATTTACTTTTTAGTTGAAAACTTATTTGGTTTTATGGAAAGCATTTATATGGAAAGGGTTTATTAAAGTATTAAGTTAATAATACGTCACAAAAAAATATAAAATGTTGACGATAAATTTCACGATAAACCATGTATTGAACCGATGGTATAAGTTTGTGAGTCGATGTCCCTTCGACCTTATATAGATCTATGTTTAAAAAGTTTATTTGGAATACTACTATACTTAGTCCTAACAATAGACGCTGTTGCGTCAACTAGTTTATAAGTAATTAGCACTTCGCCCGCGACACTTTAACAAATGAAAACATTTTTAGAATTAGTTCATAGGGTAAAAATTATTAGTGCCGGAGATTACACCCTACATACTAACTTACAAATAAATTTTATCTCTTTATAATATAACGTATAGATAGTATAGACGAAATTGTAACTTTTGATACGCCACCATACCAGGCCATCATGACAATCTCCTTACCTATGTAAGGAGATTGTTGTTGTTAGGTTCTATGTGTGGTTGTTAGGTTCTCTCCTCTCATACACGAGGCTTAGGGTTGCCATCAATCAATTTGATTTTTTCAATTCATAATAATTTTATTTTTTATTTTTTTATTTTTGAAAAAAACGTTGCCCCACACTAGGAATTTCTCCTGTATCGTGGGTGCGTTTACAAACATTTAAACTACTATACACAAACAGCCAGACCCGGAACAACTACCTGTAGGTCATACAAATATTTGTTCCGTGCGGGGATCGAACCCAAAACACGCGGCGCAGCAGCCGATGGCTCAACCACTGCGCCAACCGTGTCGTCATAGTACATAATGATGTACTTTCTAGGTTGATAGTCTGAATTTCTACTCAGTTGACGTCAATAATCTCGCGCCCTATTACAGAGTACTTAAAACATAACTAGAAAAATGTGGGTGTATGTGTAAGATATGAACTAAAAGCGATAATCAAGCTTAGAAAAGAAAAGAAAAAAAAAACAATCGAAAACCGAATTTACCTTAACGAATAACTACAATTCACGTCCAAAGAATTTATGTAGGAAACGTATCGGATGTGATACCAACCCGTATCACTCCTTACCCTTCGCAGTACGTCACTGATTAATGTTGTACCCCGTCAAAGGCTGCCATTTGCACTCGCCTTAACGATTCATTACACGACGGGTGTTGCTGAAAAATCGGCTAAATGTACTGGACAGTAATCGATTAATCGGTCGGCGATATCTCGATTATGCTTTAATGTACCTAATGGAGATTTAATGGTTTTTGTGATGAAGTTATTTTTTTTTCTGGATATTAATTATGTGGATATTAGTTTATTTTTCGCAAAAAATAGTGTTTGGTACACCATTAGCAAGACTGTTCAGTTAAATACAGGTCTTAAATTAGTAGAGAGGATCACCTATATCCTGTACACACGGCTACATTTCAAGCTTTAATTTCCAATATAAGCTGACCTCTCACTGTACAGGAATGCTATACAATGCGAGATCAGCTTAACTGGAAACGTATAGCTTGATATGTAGCCGTGTGTACAAGTTATAAAAATATATATACACAAGACATGGTCTACCGAAACCCACTTGCACGTCAAAGAATATACGTTATAAATGTTCTACCTCAAGACGGCCGGCTCGAGTGTGTGTGTGTGTAGTATTTTATATACACTTACACATTGTTTCTGTCTGCGTGAAGGTGGCTTGACCAATACTGAGTGCTTCCGAGTTTAAACACGTAGAATCCGTGAGTGTTATGCATCAGACACACAAGCGGCATTCACGAGATAGGTAAAACAATTATAGTTGTAGTCATTTTACGTTTATAGCTTCTGAAGACTGTTTTACAATAATTTGTTAGTAAATCAGCTGTCGAAATGCTGATTGTATTACGTCATGACAACCCAAGTTTTTAACATTGACGTCATCAATGTAAAAACAGCTACAAACCCTCGAAAATAATCCCTAACTTTACACGCCCACAGGAAATAAAATCTATTTTTAGCAAAAGACCTCGAATATCGAGACTACAACGAACTGTGGGCGTTGGGTTCGCATAACGAAATAATTTACATGCGGCGTTTTAGGATTGCGAAATAAATTACTTCTATATAACCTCCAACATTTTCTTTTATAAATTTAAAAATCCAGATCTGAGTTCTAGGACACTGACTGTGGTATAGGTATTGTATGTATCTGTGGGACTAACTAGTTTTATATAGTTTTAATTGTAATCTGTGGAAAACGTTGTAGGTAACATAATTGTTTGATAATATAATATGTAATACTCGTACCTTAAACGAGAAAGTTTTGTATATATGTTTGTATGTATCTATATAATCTGAATCGCAGAAACGGTTCTAACGATTTTCATAAAATTTATCGAATACCTTTAAACGAGCTATTCTTGTATATATATGTATGTATATATATAATCTGAATCTCGGAAATAGCTCCAACCATTTTTATAAAATTTAGTATGCAGGGGTTTGTGGACAATAAATCGATCTAGCCGGGTTTCATTTTTAGAAAACGTCGTTTTATCCGAGCAAAGCTCGGTCATCCAGGACTTTAAGATAATATGACTATTTCTTCTCTGTGCTACTTTTTGTTTCTCCTTAAATAAATAAACAAACACTGCATAGCTTCTATAATATCCAGCTTCATTAATGCAGTGAAGTATCGTGGAATAATGGTATTTGTCCAGTTATTACAAGCTTTCATCTCCATTAAAACTCTCTCCGTAAATTTTGAACCATATATCCAAACAAAACATCACTTCACTTATATCAATTAGGGGTAAAAGGAAATCGATCGTCATGGTTCGCTATAGAATATCGTACTCCGTACAAAGTCCTTTCACTTTTGTACAAAATTCGGCAAAAACTATTCATTTTAGTTAGTTTTAGGTATCTATAATTGGCGCAGTGGTCGAGTGATTGGCTGCTGCGAGCTGCGGTGCGAGTTGCGGATTCGATTGCCGCACGGAACGTATATTTGTATGACCTGCATGTAACTGTTCCGCTTCTAATTTTTTTGTAGGTAAGTTTGAATGTTTGTGAATGCACCCACGATACGGAAGAAATTCCTAGTGTGGGGCAATCGAACCCGCGGGGTTTAAAAAAAGAAATGTTTTATTTGTATTTTCATTTTGTGTTTAACCCTAATTCTAAAACCAAAATAAAAGTAATACATCAACTATCTACCAGTGAAACTCCCGTCAAAATAGTTCAACCCGTTACGATGATTACTTCAAACAAACGGACAGCCAAACGAACGAAAATATTAAAAATTTATAACTACCGAATAAACTTTCATGTTATGCATTTAGTAAAAAGCTATTCTTTTGACATTACAAACAGACACTTCAATTTCATTTATTTATATAAAATCAAATCAAAATTCATTTATTTAAATTACGCTGAGAATCAGCACTTTTTGAACGTCAAAAACGTTACAAAAGACAGTCCCCCAAAACGCCCACACGCACCACTTCCTAGCAAACTCCCCAGCAACACGTCTGTCTGATAGGTTTGAAGAACTTGAATCTATACAACATATGTCAAAAAATAATTATTATATAAATCATCTTTACAAATAATTAAATCAAATAATTGGACTTATGTTAGCTAGCACACGCCAATATGCCAAATAAAAACTACTATATACCAAAATCGACAGTTAACTCAAGTAAAGCAAGTCTTATGCTAAACTGAATAAATAAAAAGCCTCCAAGGCAGTCCAAGGGCGTGCCCGCTGACATTTCAATGCTGGATTATTTCTATAGGGCAGTGACTAAAGTCACTCACACACACAATCATAAGCTAGTGATAAATAAAGACCATCGAAGTTAAGACATTAAACATTTAAAGGATATAACAATAACAAAAACCGTGGCCAGCAAGAAGTATAGATAACACCAGCACCCTTCAAACCGGAAAATTTCCCAGACTAAACCCTTCCACCACTACTGAAATAGTATTTTAATTTTCCTTCCCTCTTATGTTTTAATTTTTCAAACCCCAAAGCAGACTTTTTCAACACTTTCAGCATTTACAGTCGAGTAATGAAATTCCTTTCGCGTCAACGGCTTGGAATATTAAATTGTTTCGTTAATTTAATTCGGGTACTGGTTTATCCTTTTCTGTGGGGCTGTGCTTTGGTTTTCAATTAAATTGGGTATAGATGGGTATCGGAGGGTTGGTAAGAGAAGAACATAGGGAAGGCAGATATAAAATAAATAAACTTTTAAAAAAGAAGTGAGATACTTAGCATAGAATAATATAATAATAATGCTGTACAATCCACACAGCATCATCGGGCTAGAAGATGCTGTGTACACCACAAGCTAAGCAGAGCTTGTGGTATGGGTACTAGATGATTGATATACTTAATACAATACATTATACATAGATAGATATATTTTTTTTATACATAGCACATACCCAGAACACCCGGAACAAATCTTTGTAGATCGTACAAACATTTGTCACTAGGCGGGAATCGAAAACGCAACCGCGCCCGCTGCGCCATATAGGTCGACAGATAATGTGAATGAGGTGACTATTGAAAACGAGATGTATTGAAGAAGAAGACAAACAATGGGATAAGAGCAGGAAGACGATAATGAGAGTGATTCAATTTATCGTTGGTAATTTTTACTAAGTAATTAAGTAACTACTACTACCTACTACTCAAGTATATAGATGTGAATAACCTTTGCCTTGTGACGGTACAAATTTTCAGAATATGGGTTTTTATCGTATTGACGATATTAAACAATTCTATGTAATTATATTGACAGAGCGAATACGTAATGTATGGTTGGAAACTCAATAATTCCGTATTGACTCGGAAAATTGTTTTGTTTGTTTGTATTTTCCTTCAGATATTTACCAATACGTTTCCATTTAGTTAAATTATTTACCAACGACCCACACAGTATGTTGACCTTACAGTCCACTTTTCAAAAGCAACCACCATTTTAGTCAATTTATAGATTTGTATTCGTGTCTCTTCCCACATCGTTATGATAGATATGTCGACATCGACATCTATATCGTCACATACGAACTAAATCTGACGTATCCTACATCGCGAGCAATACTCGACAACAACCGTCGGGCACCACGGCTCATGGCTCACCAGACACAACACCCGTCTGGTCGGAGATCCTCCCTTTTTAATCGTGGATGAGGTACTTTACATCCTGTATCTCATACCGCCAAAGATATAAATAAAAAAACACCACCCTATTATTGGACAAACGCTGAGACTAAAGGCCTCTTCTTACACAAAGAAGGTTGGTTTCCTCACGATGTTTTCCTTCACCGATGTCAATGATGTCCAAGATAAAGATAAGTAGGTATAAATAAAAAAATTGCATTGATACTTTGCCCACATTTGAATTTACAACCTCGTGCACAAAAAGCAAATCGTATCACAAAAATGAACTTGTATATTTTTTAGGCTGGATGGATGCTCCACTGAGCTAAGTTAAAGACAACGAAAAACGTTTTTTAAAAATGAACATAGTCATTTAATTGAATCACAACGCAAACAGACATTTAGTAATTATCTTTCATTTACATTACGTCTCATTGGAAACGGCAGATACAGGAGAATACGGCCAAGAGCGTGTCGGCCCACGCACAGTAAAGGGTTCCGTATTCGGCATGAGTACCCCATGCATATTAAAGATTTTATCACACAGCAATGATTCAATACTTTATGCAGTAGTAACCGATATTAAACCAAATCTCACCTATTGACTTAATAAAAAGAAGCACTGCCAACCTCATACGTTTTTATTAAAATTATTGGATTCAGCCATACCTCGCCATACTACAAGGTTATTTGCACATTTTTTTTGTTTTTATCTCTTAGTTACATGCAGGGCAGTGCCACCTATAATGTTCTTTTTTCAACAATTTTACTACACTATTGTAGCGTTAGACTTCACTACACACGTACACACACACATACACTACACACTACACTATCCTATCAAACATCGATATAGTCGTACTAAAATGGCTGCGTAATCCCTGTACAGAGAGACGGCCAGAACAAAAGGCACCCGCTTTTTGTCATTTGGACACGGAACCCATAAAAGCCCCTTTACTTTTAATAACCTACGGAATCCCGTGAGGACACAGAAAGATATTGTTGTGGCTTAATTGTGCAGGGCTTAGGAGGCTAGACTGATTTAGATAACTATTAGGAAAGTTTACGTTTGAGAGGCTTGTGGATAAATAATAATAGTCGCACGGGTCCATTGAAAGTTAAGCTACGCTTGCTAAGGTCTGTCACCTCAGCAAGCGTAACTTAACCGGATCGGTGACCAGCCATTACTTATTAAGACCCCGCCGTGCTTCAGAAAGAACGTTAAGCTGTGTGTGTGGCTGTCATTTGTAGATCTTTGTCAGTAGTTACGGGTAGTCAGAAGCCCGAAAGTCTGACAGCCAGTCATGCAGAGGAAAATTAAGTAGTCCACTGCTGGACGTATGCCTCCCATAAGGGTCACTCCCCCAGCCCTCAACACATTAATGGTCTTTTCAGTAGATATACAGTCATACATTGAATTGACGAAACAGTAAAACCTAGGAGAACATACGCTGACCTTACTGGTGATGTTCTTGAAAAAGGTCATGTGCGTAGTAATCGCAACCGGTGTGCAGGTATGACCAGATGTATGGTCGTGAGCGAAGCGGAAGGAGTGTGTATGAATCGTAGCGGGTGGCATTTTGTAGTTTCTGCCTACCCCATGGGAAAAAGGCGTCAGTTCATGTAAAACTGAGGGCGCGTTCTCACTATGTCATGACGACAGATATTGTGTAAATTTAAGTGTCGTGGCTTTTATTTAAAGGGAGGGACGATTAACTGTCGTCCACGGCTTTTTTGCGGTGACGATAGATTACCATGACGGTGGGGACGGCTAGCACGACAGTCGTATAACGATAAAAAATCGTCACGACTAAATCTTGACGTCAAATAATGTGTGATAAAATGTCGTAGCGATCCAATGGTAAAAGCTAGATACGATAATCGCTTAATGATAAAAAAAATGACGACATTAAGTCGTTATAATTGGAACAACTAGAGACGATAGTCGTCCGACAGTAAATTAACCGTTATGTCATAATGGGAACGCGCCCTGAGTAAGCCATGTAAAAATCATGTACGTGCATATTACAGAACATGTCAGGTTCAGTTTAACTTTAGCTTTCGAGAGAAGTGTGACTTTTCAAGTAACTCGCGAGAAAGTTTTGCATGAGGATGTCATACGAATGCTAGAATACGACTTAATTAGTACGTTCAAGCTAAAAGAGCTGAGAATTTTACTAATATGGAAGTTGCTTTCAGAATAACTGAAAATATTTCGAGAATGAATTAAAAAAAATATCGCTAACATTTTTACATTTGAAGGGTAAAAAATTGTTTTCAATAGCCTTAATTTGAGGTTCATTTTACATCACAAAGCAGGTTGATTTAAAACAATACGTAATTTTAAACGAATATAAAAGTACTCGAACATAATATTCCAGAATAAAATTATTAGCTATGGGCCTTAAAACAATGCATGGAAAAGTATTTGAAAAAAGAATACATATTTAACTCTGCACAGTTCGGTAAATTCAAACAAACGCTATCCCAACTCATGTCCCACAATTTTACCCCGCACAAATGTTTCTTTTACACAAATCTGAAACATTAAATGGCCAGCCACCTCGATTGTTTACGGCCAACAATCCGTATATCTTTCGGACCGTACCTTTTTTCTTTTACCCTTATCTTTTAGATTTTATCTTTATTACGGCTGGAAAGAATAGATGACGAATTTAGCTGCGAAATATAAAAAGGGTAAGTGAGATGCAATAAGAATTACATTTTCTTTTGTGTGTTGAAGTTTGTTTTTCTTTGCGCAACAAGCTTTGTTTCGCAGCGTTTTCTCGCTGCTTTTACTCATTTTGTGTATTTGTTTAACGTAACAGTTGGGACACCTCGTTCTTTTGAATTAGAAAATGTGTTTTTAAATTTTATTCGTTTACATTCAAAAGAAATATTGTTTTTCTAGTATTTATATGATTTTATGAATTTAATTCAAATGGCTCTCTCTCACTCATTCATAATACAAATGTAAACATGATATGTGTTATAAAAGTGAAGAAGTATACAACTATTAATACATGAAAAAATAAAATAAAATAAATAATCACAGGGCATCGAAAAATTCACCCGCATCACTGTCAACGGGAAAAGTGCCCAGAAGGCTGGCAGCATTGCCACGTTGAATGGCAATGCTGATCAAATGGCCAAAAAAAGGCCAGCCCTCTGGTCACGTGAAGAGTCGACCAAACGTTTGATATGTGTTTGATAGTTATGTTTGGGATTTGGTGCCTAACACCTTGACTGCCAGACAACGAGACACAATAGAAGATATATTGTTTATCGGTCACCTGGCGTTTAAGGTGTTAATAAACAAATATATCAGGAACACATAAAAGCATCACATAACATTACACCAGTAATCTCAGAAGGGTTAGGAGTACACCTCGTATCGGCATTTTTTAGGAAAAGTCTGAGAATAAAAAGAATTAGATCAGCTGTCCACACATTTTGAGACTCGATGGTATTCAATAAAAATCCAATATTGTACTGAAAAAATGTCGCCATAAGAAAGGCGATAGAAGCGTGATTTATAGAAGAGAGCTATATCATGAGGGTTTAGTGGCGAATAACGTTTTTATGGAGTCCCTAGGGGTCCTATCCTCGGCCTCGTGAAAATGAAAGAAAAGTACCTTCTTTGGTATCGAGTATCGTTACAGGATTCATTTTCCGGATCGTGTATTTTAATTTAAGGCTTTTTAACCATGCTCTGTGAGTTTTCAGAAGGGATGGGTTTTATGCCCTCTGCGTAAACCTTCGAGGATTACAGGCGTAATGTTATGATGTAATATTTTATATTTGAAAATAAAGTTAAAACATAACATCACGCGCATAATCCTAAAGGGTTAAGCAAAGGTGTAACCATATACTATATAGTATACCCCATTTTGCCACTTATCTTTAAGTCCCGTGGCGGGTGAGCCTTTTGCATAGTCTAGAACAAATCCAGGCTCAGGGCTCAGTTGGAAAAACCCAATAATATTTTTCCTGTTCCGGGAATCATAACCCAGACCTCATTCCTGGCAGAAGCACTTGTGACCACTAGACTTGTACTTTAGTAACGACATCTATCACGCCGCATATGACCTAAATCTGATGTAGGATACTACATCGCGATAACAAAGTTTTCCGAGCGATTAAACACATATACAAGAACTCGACAACAACCGTCGGCAGTAGCCCACCAGATACAATACCCGTCTGGTCGGAGGACCCTCCCATTTCTATAGGGGATGAGAAACTTTATACCCTGTCCCTCATACCCCCAAACTATTGTAACGTTTGATGTAATAGACAACGTTGCAAAATCTAAGACTAAGCATGCACTAAACAGTTTAATCGTTGCGAATAATAATCGCCAATAGGAGATTAAGAGTACGCACACTGCGAAATGAAATCGTTTGCGATTTAAAATAGCAAATACTTCGATGTCATTACGCATCATAAAATCGCAACGATCAAATTTCGTAGTGCGCGCTTAGCCTAAAACATAATCAACTAATGTCCATTTACTTACTTCATTTTGCATTTTATTATCTTAAACAGGTAAGTATGGACATTCCGTTCACTTTAAAATATTTCAACAAGAATGTTTCCATTTAAAAACTCACGGAATTTTGCTTAGCTACGAGAATTCTAAATATTTCTACACTATATTTCCATTTATGAAGCAACTATTCTGCAGAATATTTTGTTTCAGTAATTTTACTAAATACCGAACTAAATTCATGGTAGATAATGGCTTCATCATTAAAATAACTTGTTTTTTTGTTTATCTACGTACTATGCGGAACTTATCTATGCGAAAATTACCATATCCGACAAATCATCATCTGCCTAGCCTTTTCCCAACTATGTTGGGGTCAACTTCTAGTCTAACCGGAAGCGGCTGAATACCAGTATTTTACATGAAGCGACTGCCTGTTCAGATAGGCAGTCACTGGGCAATACGATACCTCTTGGTAAGATCAGACTTTCAGGCTACCCGTATCGACTGTCAACGATCTAGAAATGACAGCCGGGGCCAACGGCTTAAAGTGCTTTCATCACGCATCTACAGACGCGAACTTAACGTTTAATCAATCCGTGCGTACCAGAACAGAACACAGGAACGCGCAGTTGGCGCAGTGGCTAAAAGATCGACAGATGCGCCGCGTATCGTGGATTCGATTCCCACACGGAACAAATATTTGTATCGCCCTGCATGTAGTGGTTCCGGGTCTGGCTGTTCGTAAATGTGATTTTAAATCTTTATAAACGCACCCACGATACATGAGAATTTTTTTTTCTCTATAAAATAAAACTTTGCCCCACACTAGGAACTTCTCCTGTATCATGGGTGCGTTTACAAACATTTAAATTCACATACACAAATAGCCAGACCCAGAACAACTACCTGTAGGCCATACAAATATTTGTTCCGTGCGGGGATCGAACCCGCGACACGCAGCGCAGCAGCCAATCGCTAAGCCTCTGCGCCAACCGTGTCGTCAAAATTTGTGTGGGGCAAGTTGAAAAAGTGAGTTTTTTTTAAATTAAATAAACATAATTCATCGTAACTATCTTGGCACTGTCAATCTTCAGGGTACCAGTCAATGGTTCATGTGTGTCAACGGAACGTCTGTTCCGTTGACACACAATTGAGCAATTGTAGTCGGTCAATTAGCCAAAAAGCTAGTCACATGGGTCATTCAGAGATTGAGCGTGTCAATTGGTATTTGACCACTGGTTCACTATCATTGCGCGTTTAATTTGAAATCGTTAAAAGAATGAGGACATAAAAATGATGGGTATGTTATACAAAAAGACTTAGAAATATATAAATAAATAATGCTGGACAATCCACATACCATCATCTAGCCCCAAGCTAAGCAGAGCTTGTGTTATGGCCACTAGATGACTGATATACTTAATACAATACATTACATAGATAGATATTTTTTATTATACATAGCAAATACCCAGAAAACCCCGGACAAATCTTTGTAGATCGTACAAACATTTGTCCCAGGGCGGGAATCGAACCTGCAAACTCCTGCGTCGCACGCGGACTTTCGCCCGCCGCGCCAAATCGGTCGTCAAACTTTAAGTCTAACTTAAGAAATTAGTGAAGACAAAACACAAACAGAAACGCAATATTACGTGGGCCTTAAACTTAACTAGCGAAATGTGGGTGTACTATATAGGTATGCCTCTGCCTAACCCATAGGGGTGTACAGGCGTGATGATGTATCTCTGCAGCTTCCTCATAATGGAAGGTTATAAAAGGGATCAAAGGCGAAAGAAATACCCAAAATAAGTCTGACGAATAAATAAGATCACGGCCTTTCATGAATAATAGCAATCAGAAAATCTCGCGGGACAAGAGCAAATAGAGGACATTCTTTGATTAAATCAGAGCATTTACGAGCATCTACTGCCTTACTACCTCGATGGTCTAGTGGTTGCAAGCACTACTGCTTAGCATGAGGTCCTGAATTACTGTCCTGTGGCCTTGTGGGAACACTTTAAAATATCATCAAATAAAAACCTTATTCGTACAGGTGACTCCAGAGCCAATAATTCTGTAAACTTCGTCAAAATATTTATACAACAAAGGTTATTTTTCTACCTACGACTTTAACACTTAACGCAAGAAATGAGTCCCCGGATTTTTTATGGACGAATATTTTCGCGCGAAGTCGAAATGAGGGCATTTGTGCAAATATTGCGTTTCGTTATATCTTTCGTTGGCAACATTTTATTAGCTTTTTTAAGGACAAGATTGAACAGATACGAGTGAAATATTTAATGAAAGAATGGTGAAGATTTCCAAGTCCAAAAACTAAACTATATTTAAGCAAAATTTGTTCATTACCTCATCATCTTTCTAGCCGTTTCCCAACCATGTTGGGGTCGGCGTCCAGTCTAACCGGATGCAGCAGAATATTTTACATGGAGCGAATGCCTATGTAACACCCACAAACCAGTTACTGGGCAACACAAAACCCCTTGGTAAGACTGGTTGTGAGACTTTTGGGTTTCTGGCTACCCGTAACGACTGTCAAAGATCTACAATGACAGCTGGCTTAACGTGCTTTTCGAGGCACGGAAACACTACCTAACACTATCAGCAGAATTGTAGGTTTATTTTTGTTGAAATTACAATATCAACTCTCTTTTTATCTGCTATTAGCTACTAAGCTTTTTTGTGCGTATTTTATGTTGCATTTACAATGTGCGTTTTATTTGAGCAGAATAAACAATTTTTATGTCTTTCTTTTTCAATATTCAGTATAAATAGTAGACTGTAAAAAAACCGGAACTCACAAACTGAGGGTTTCGTACTTTGGCATATTTTCAATGGACTTTTTATTATTTCCTACGGCATTACTCAGAATATCTGTAAGGACTTTTGCAAATTAAAAAAAAAACTTTGCTAGTTAGAGACATTACTGTAATATATTACATTACTGTATTACCGACTTGCACCTGTAATAAACATATTTTAGTTTTAGTTTAGTTTTAGTTAATTATACCATTGTTTTAGAAATAACACTACTGCACATAAATGTACATTTTTGTAATACTTTTATAAATAAATTATTCTATTCTATTCTATATACTTAAACCTCCATCTACTGATGTGTCTGTGTGGATGTACTATAGGTACACCTCTAAATGAACCTTCAGGTACTTGATGTGTGGTTTTACGTGTTGATGTTATTATATCAATCTAAAGTACGGTGTTGAAAGCCTGTAATATTATTATGCCAAATTGATGTAAGATATTGCGTTGAGACACGCCCAAAATTAAAAGTTTGTTTCAGCCCTAAAAGAGAAAAACATCTCATTAAGATGCCCAGTTAAAAAAGAGCATTTTACCAACTAGCTCGGACCCGCGATTGCACCCGCTCTTAAGGGCCAAAGCGTGATGCAAGATAGCCTACAACCGTCCTCAAAAACTAGGCTATCTTGAGCAAAACTATTTTTCAAATAAGTTTGGTAGTTTCAGAGATTGGCGAGTTCAAATTAAATAAAACAAACAACCTCTTCAGCTATATTATAATGACTATAGATCATATATGTACAGACGCCAGCACATCAAGCTATCCATAACTATCAAATTCTCCCAATCGAACATGAATCTTATCCTTTTGTTCCTTAAAAACTATCAAATAAATTTTACAGATTGGGTAGCTTGAAGTGCTGGCCTCCGTACGTCTATTATGTACAATAAAATAAAATACGTAAGTAGTGTACGTCCAAGGGTTCTTGATTGTTTAATCCGAAACAAATAAAATGTAATATACGTATTGTATATTAAATGTTCCACGTTCTTGCTTAGCCTCTTTGATTATTAAGTCAATCTTCGTAAAACGTAGCAAATACTTTCAGCCTTTGACATATTTAATATATCGTATTATTTAAGCTCTACCTATTTTTGTATTATTTTTATATGATTCGATTTTACGGGTACCTATTCAGTTGCCTGATAATCTGACAACTAGTCTTACAAAAGGGTTTAGTGTTGCCTAGTTACTGGGTTGTGGAGATCGGATAGGTACCACCCATCCGACCTCCACAGTATTATGAATATTCTCAGTAGCATCCCGTAGTCTAGATTCGTGCCTAGTTGATGGCAATAGGCTCACCCCCTATTACGTGGGGCTTAAACACAACTGGTGAACTCAAGGCACTCTTTTGCCTAACTTTTGTTATTATGTGTTTGTCTAATTAAGAAACTATTGAATGTCCTGTATATATATACTTACTCATGCTTGAGAGTTCTATGAAACCTCTTTGCAATGCAAAGGTAGACATTGTATTGTGTCCAATATTTAAAAAACCGGCAAAGTGCGAGTTTAACTCGCATATGCTATCGCTGCGACAGACGGACATACAGACACACGAGTGTCCCAATAAGGGTTCCGTTTTTTTAATTTGCAAGCACGGAACCCCAATAATAGTCGATGAACTCAACTAGTATGGCTGTGACAGACAGATATACAGATACACCTCTGTCCCAATAAGGGTTCCGTTTTTTTTCATTTGCAAGCACGGAACCCCAAAAATAGTCGATGAACTCAACTAGAAACACAAATAGCTTTCATATAAACGTCAAAGTGTAAAAAATGTTATTGTCTTAAAAGCATAATAAAAACGATAAATCATTGTCATTCTAACCTCCATACATTTAGGTTAATGTCGGGTATTAACGTCCAGAAATATTTTGATATAACTTCACTAGGTACTACAAAAATATTAAACGAAAACTGTATCTCACACCTCAGACGCGTCCAATTTCTCTAACTTGAAATTGGAACATTCAAGACTTCCCTTAAAGAACGAAAATATACCTGTGTTCCGCGGCCCGTACGATTCCGTTTACGATATTACCTACCTCAGTTCCGTTTAAATACAGCAAGGTAGGAAATTTCATCGGCCTTTTGTTTTCTTAATTCAGATTGGAGAAGCAAATTCCTATTTCCTAAGAGATTAACTGGAGATTTGCGGTGTTGTGGTTAATAGAATTGTTTGCCAATCAGCTCCGATAAGAAAGTCGACGCGAATACGCTGAAGAAAATTCTAAATAGGTTTTTGGATTTCTTATTCATGTAATTGGGAATAAGGAAACTAGATTAGGTACGGAGTTTTCTTTATAGCTTAGTTTTGTTTGTGCAGAAATATGTTTGTGGGTCCTTTTAATTCATCATCCTCCGGCCCGTTTTTCAATTAATTTGGGGTAGGCGCAGCATGTCTTTTCGGTGCCATCTCAATATAGTCAGCTTCTTTCTACCCATATCATCTTTCACACTATTCATCAATCGTTTATTTTGTCACCTCACGTTTTATGAAGAGAAAATAGAAAATAATATTTTATAGGTTCAATTTTAAGAATACAAATTTCGATTTTAAGAATATTCAAAAGAAAGAAAAAATATTCGACCAAAAAAACTCTCCACATGCATTCTCATTACTTTTCTATTGACTTTAAATTCAAACAATTTCATTTAGAACTAGCTGCGCCCCGTGGTAACAAGCCGCGGTTAAATTTCACCACATTTTCCAATTTTCTGCGCAATCGTCTTAATTTTTCTTTTCACAAGAACCTGCTACAAACAATAAGAAAAAAAAAATGAAATCGATCAAGACGTGCCCAAGTTATAGCGTAATATTTAGATATATAGATAGATCAGAGCATAAATAAAATGAATAATAAATGCTGGACAATCCACACAGAATACAATACTTAGATGAGTAGATACCTTTTTTATTATACATAACAAATACCCAGAACACCCCGAGCAAACCTTTGTAGATTGTACAAACATTTGTCCCATGGCGTGAATCGAACCCGCAACCTCCTGCGTCGCAGGCGGACCTTCGACCTTCGCCCACTGCACCACATAGGTCGTCAAAATATCTATGTTTATGATGATTCAGAAAGTAAAACAAGTGAAGCATCTAGTACCCATAACACAAGATCTGCTTAGCTTGGGGCTAGATGATGCTGTGTGGATTGTCCAGCAATATTCATTTATTTATTTATTATTATTATTATTGGCAAGATAAATCTATCTTACTAAACTGATGGCACCTTCCTATTTCACATAACAACAAAGAACAAAGCAACATTTTTCCAAACTCCACTAACAAGCTGAATAAATCTGAAAAGTTCAGACGCACGTCTGACAGATGTACAATGGTGCCGATGAATAATAGTCTGACGACAGATAAAGATATTTGTCAAGATGGTGTGTGACGACATCAGTCTTACGTAATCTATCCCTGGGGATGTGTCTGACATCTTGAGGACTGGATCGTCTGATGCAGAGAAAACCGACGGTTAATGATACATTGTATCTAAAATGTGTCTCTGTTATGTCTAATCTAATCCATACTAATATGAGAAAGCTGATGAGTTTGTTTAATTGAAAGGCTCTAATCATTAGAACTACCAGTTAGATTTCAGAGATTCTTTTCGCATTTGATATCTGGGTGAAACAATAACAAAGGACACAACTATTGTGACAATATAAAGCGGTGAAAGGTTTGTTTGCTTTTAGGAGGTCATCTCTGAAAACCTATTTTGGGGAATATATTGACTTCAAGCATATGAAATAAATGAACCCAATTGATACTAAAGTTATACGAGTATCATCACATCATGCTCCTCATTCTAATTTATTTGGAATCAGCTCAGCATGCTTTTCCTTTCATGCATGTCTATTTGCTGTAATTTCAAAATTATAAAAGCCATTAGTATGAACCTATTTCTAATTTTTTTTTCATTGAATGAAAGCTACATTATCGCCGAGTGCCACAGACGAAAATAATAGAGAAATGGTTAGTTTAATAATAAACTAGCCTCTTCTCGTAGGTTCGATTCTTCAATGGTACTTCTCATTTAGCCAGGGATGGGAGATTGAGAATATTATCTAAACAAATAAATAATATTGAAATTTCAGTTTGTAGTTTCCAAATAAGAGCTTTTTACTAAATGTATTTGAAAGTTTATACGCTAGCTTTACCAAAAAACTAATTTAAAAATGTTTGTCTGTACCGTTGTTCGAGGTTATCTACGTAACAGCGGGACCGATTTCGACGGGACTTTCACTGGCAGATAGGTAATATTATAAGGAGCAACTAAAGCTACTTTTATTTTAGAATAAGAATTAGAATTAAAAAAACAAAAACAATTTAAATTTTGTTAAATTCCACGAGGACGAAGTCGCGAGCAACAGCTAGGTAACTATATGTTTATTACATACTTCAGTACACTATCAAGATCTACAAATAAACCAGCAGACGCCATTGTGTGAAGGGCCCAGCCTAACAAGGCACTCCCCTACATCGCATGTTTGTCCATCGTGTAATCTTGTCATAATTTGGTTGTGTTAATTTATTGGTCCTAGTCTATTGAAGTGCGAAGCCGATCGAATCAGCTTGTTCGCTCAACTAATTACTTTCTTCTTTTGTACGAAAAAAGGCTTTTAATGTAATGAAACAGAAAATAATTTGGGTAATTGCAGTCACTTCAAGATAACGCTTGAAATAAATAAACCTAATTGATACTAAAGTTATATCATCGCATCGTGGTCCTGCCCTTATCTCAATTTAATTAGTATTGGGCGAAGCATGTATTCTTCCTCCATACATCTTTATTTGCAGTCAGTCCTATCTAGCCATACCATCTTCCACATAATCAATCCATCGTTTCTTAGGCCTTCGCTACTCTCGTAATCCACAACATATGTACATACTCAAAACTTTCCTCACAACATGATCCTCCATTACAACACATGTCACTAATGCTATGTAGGTAACTATCATATGAATTTAAGTCCTCTATGTCCAAAGAAGGCTAGCATATATAAAAGTGACTATGCAGTAGGTCAAACTAATAAATAGGTCTGCCGACAGAAGTGGACACTAAACATTTTGGAATAAGTATCAGTCTGACGAAACATGTCACATTAGCAAGTAAGTAACCGGGACCACAACTTTTGCGATTTTTGGTAGGGACCAAAAATCGCACAACGCGGACAAAGCAGTGCACGGTTGGCGCAGTGACAGAGCGATTGGCTGCCACGCTGCGTGTCACGAGCTTGATTCCCGCACGAATTCCCGAACAAATATTTGCATGGCCTATAGGTAGTTGTTTCGGGTCTGACTTTTTGTGTATGTGAGTTTTAAATGTTTTTAAACGCAACCACGAAACGGAGAATTTTCTAGTCAGGGCAAAGTTTTTCTAATAAAAAAAAATGTAATTAGTTACACATTAAAAAAAAGAAAATAAAGTTGAATCCACCAAAACACAGCATTCATAACCATAGCAAAATAATAGCTACCATAAAGCCAAATGAGATGAAAACACTCCCTTGTAAATAATAAATACGTATTGTGATGGGCATTTTATGCAAAAGCACTGGCCTGGCATCCAATATCACATACGTTGTATTGCGCAGAGATTCTCACCATGTGTGTCAATAAAAACTGATGTGGTATAAATCTGACGATACGAGAAAACTATGAAAACATCGTGTACTTAGAGATGACGTGTAGGTATAAAGAAAGATATATTTAGTCCATCACCCAGATACTAAAAATAACTCTTTTTTTTGCTATATCATATTAGTTGAAAAATGACCTAGATAAAACGCATTAAAAGCTCGTTCTGTCATAACTCAATATAAAATCTACATAGGCGTGACGTCAAGCCATCTTTTGATTAGGTTAAAGGAGAAAAATATGTACAATAATGAAAACTGTAATTTTCGAAATGTTTCATAATTCAAAAGTTTTCAAAACAGTATAAGCTGGCCTGTAATTCTATAAAAACTCTGTGACACGCTAGGCCAGCTCAAGATCAAAATGTCGACATCGTCTGTTCATGCAAGTGGCAATAAATAGGATACGAAAGGCACCTGTGTTTCAAGTATCTATGAGGATGAAGAATAGAAGCTATTTTGAATTTTTGCATGCATATACACTATTCAGTTGGAAATATAAGAATACATTTATTGTCCAGTTCAAAGTTGGAAATATTCTTTACCCGCGTTCAGCTCAGTAGAAGATTTCAAAAAGGGCATAACTTAAACCCCTCATCATCTGCCTAGCCTTTTCCCAACTATGTTGGGGTCGGCTACCAGTCTAACTGGATGCAGCTGAATACCAGTGTTTTACATGTAGCGACTGCCTATCTGACCTCCACAACCCAGTTACTGGGCCCTTGGTAAGGCTGGTTGTCAGACTTTGGGGTTTCTGACTACCCGTAACGACTGTCAAAGATCTACAATGACAGCCGGGACCAACGGCTTAACGTGCTTTCCGAGGCACGGAGGAGTCTCGATATGTTACGAACGGTCACCCATCCACAGACTGACCTCGGCAAGCGTAGCTTAACCTTCGATCAACCCGTGCGGCTGTTTTTATTTAGCCACGAGCTCTTTGAAAACGACACTGAACGTGTTTCATAACTGGATTTAAAAGAAAGGCATGCAAACAATTGGGGCGCGAAGCCATCGAAAACCAATCGACCAAAAACTGCCCCCGGTAGTCCTTTGTCTGCTTCCAACTCCAATCTACTGCACGACGATCAGAGTCGATAATTAAACATTTTTTCCATTTGAAAGAACCCACACATCTGCATGTGTAGATGTGGATTGGAGACTTTGAATTCTAAAGTGGAGTAACACGAAAATTACGTTTCCGAGAGCTTTTGTTTCAAGCGAAGAACGGTACCCAAGAATGGGATAAAGGTCAATCAAGGTAGGACGGTGGGATTTTCTATAATCCAAGCCTGTCTGCACCGGGAATTTATCAGGAATTAGCTCACAGTAGCGTAATGCTAATGTTTATTTATTTCGCCCGTATGCCTCCCTAATTGTATCGGATTAAATAATTGTTAAACTGTACATGGGTGGATTCTGAAAGGTTGGCTTAGCACAAATTGTGCGGACGTAACAAAGAATTAATTTTAATGTGTTTCTTTTTTAAACAAAAATCTGGCTCCTTTTTTGTTAACATTGCGAATACTTAGTGACATTTAATTGTTTTAGTATATTTTACCACGAATAAAATGTTTTGCTTCGTTTATGTTTATACATCTGATCAAACACGCTCGCCGGTTTCGAGTACTACGCTCCTGATCTTTCTGAAGAACATAACCAATAGGTCAGTGTATGTCCTTCTTCGGTTCCAATAATCTGCCTTATAAATACCAAAACGTAACGTAAACGAATCAAAAGGAGTATGTAAGGTATCGTACTTAGCAGGAAGCCTTCTGTAGTCTCATGAGAGAGAGGCCTGAGTTTATGTATCTATGTATGTAATCATTTTTGCTGATCCAAATATTGTATGGATGAGAATCATACAACGGCAGAATATATTTATCAAATCATCAGAAATTCTTGGAGTCTCTCGCCGCACGGTATTGTAGGGGTCTTGGGGGATTAGATTGATATCTGTTCATACCTGGGTTTGATTTATTTCGACCTCAAACAGAGCTACTCGACACCTGTAATCAACGCGGCAATGAGGGCTTCAGTGTTGCCATTTCACGGAGATTGGGTAATTCAATCCTACGTACACTAATTTGATATTTGAGTCCTTCCAATTTAACATAACATTGCGTCTGTATTCCCTTAGGAGTTAAGCAAAGGCGTGATTATAGTACATTCAAATTTCGCAAGTTATGTGTAATGTCCATGTTACGGGGGGCGAGCCTATTGCCATCAGCCAATTACCTACAGCAACTGAATCACTTCTTCAATAGATACGCCAACAAAAATACAGCACGCTCACCCACACTCACCAAAATTTATAATATATGTAGTTCAATAGACACTTCTTTTGTGAAAGAGTGGAGTCAGCTAATACAGGCATCTTTTGCTTAACAGGAGGAATCAATCTCAAATGTTATGGACAAACATGGTTACCAAAAATACTTTCTATTTATTTTATCAAACGGGCACAAATCCAGACTCCCAGCGGTAACTGTTACCGAGAAATTCCAGATGAAAAAAACCTAATAACAAACTTGTCGATGGAAATATCCCATCTGTCTCGATAACATAAATTGATCACACCAAACTTGTCACAAAATCCCTCAAACTTTCTTCAGTCAGCGCTAAACGAAACTATCATACAAGAAAGACTGTTCCCAAACTTGTAACAACATACAAACGCTTTTAGTTAAACTCAAACCTTTGCAGGAAACCTTTTGGCTACAAATACCCTTGATATCTTTAACACAGGGATGGCTAACCTTTGTTGATGAGCATGTCATTATTTATATAAAAAAACCTCATTACATGTGACAATGACATGTCTTCAAAGAATCATAAGTAATCATGTGTGGTGTCAATATCGTATTATAATAATTTGTAACTTTGAGCAGAATGCAAGCTGAGCGGGAGTTACCTGACCTACTGTTTTGATGTTAGTTTTTATGTTATTCATTTCTGTGAATATATTTTTTCTATCAATTACATAGATTCATCAACTATAATTTTGTGGCGCGCCATTGGTTCATCATCCCTGGTGTAGTACGTAATAGTAGGAACGGGTTTGTAGTAGTAGGAGCGAGGAAAGGGTTCGGTTAGACCTTCTTAGGTCCAACCGAACCCTTTCCCCGTTCTCTCATTCTTACTGTAAGATCCGACGGGCGCTGTTGACGGACAATTTATATCAAACTACCCTCCTACCTGAATAAAGCGGGAAATTTATTTTATCAAACGTCAGGCCTTAATCGAATTGTGTTTTTAAATTATGGAAGTGTGGGAGTTCGTTTATGGAATATGTTATGTTGGAAATGAATTAAAATTTCCGCCATAGTCTGTTTTCCGTAAGATTATGCCAAGAATAAAAGAAGATTGCAGAGCTGCAAACAGACGTGAACCCTCGTCGCTCTGTTTTTTTATGGTAATAAGTTCCAGGATACCTTAGTCTTCTTAGCATAGCTTAGCTAAATATTAGGTCTTTACCTATGAAATTGCCGTTCTGCAGTACTGGCCATTTCAAATCAAAATATTTTTTGTTTGGCTAAGAATTCTAATTTCAAATTAATTTTATTTTAAAAACATGGATTTTTATTTCCAAAAGTAGTCATTTGTTTATTGATTAGTGTTACATTTTCATCGCATTTAAATCTTTTTCGTCATCATGGATACGTTAAAAATTCGAGTAATTATGGAATATGAGTACCGTCGTGGCAGCAACGCGGCACAAGCGGCACGCAACATCAACGACGTTTACGGAGCTAACACTACAAACCAACGCACTACCTGTTATTGGTTTGCTCGCTTCCGTTCTGGAAATTTCGACCTGAAAAATGAACCTCGCGGTCGTCCGAAGACTTTGGTCGACAATGACGAATTAAAGGCGATTGTGGAAGCTGATGATACACAATCTACGGCTGAATTAGCAGCAGCTTTCGACGTTAGCGTCAAAACAATATTGGTCCATTTGCGTCAAATTGGCAAGGTAAAAAAGCTTGACAAATGGGTGCCCCACGAACTCAATGATCGCCAGCGCGAAGTACGCGTCGAGACGTGCCTTGCACTGCTCAACAGACACAGAAATGAAGGAATTTTGAACCGCATTGTTACCTGCGATGAAAAATGGATTCTGTTTGATAACCGCAAGCGCTCAGCAAGTTGGTTGGATCCTGGTTCAGCACCTAAACAATGCCCTAAACGAAAACTTACCCCAAGAAAAGTGATGGTCACTGTTTGGTGGTCTAGCGCCGGTGTGATTCAACACAGCTTCTTACCAAACGGGGTGAGCATTACTGCAGATGTGTACTGTGAAGAATTGAACACAATGATGGAGAAGCTGGCACATCTCCAACCAGCATTGGTCAATCGCTCGTCTCCGCTGCTCCTGCACGACAACGCGCGACCTCATACTGCACAGCAGACGGTCTCCAAGTTGCAAGAACTGGGGTTGGAAGCTCTCCGTCATTTGCCCTACTCACCAGACCTTGCGCCTACAGACTACTACTTTTTCCAGAATTTGGATAACTTCTTGGCGGGAAAAAAATTCAATACCCGAGAGGCAGTACAAAATGCCTTTGAAGAATTTGTTGCCTCCCGTCCAGCTGATTTCTTTAAGAAGGGCATCAATAAACTGCCACTGCGTTGGCAAAGATGCATTGATTGCATGGGTGATTACTTCGATTAATACAAATAAAAAATACATGAAAAAAATTCATTTAAATTTTTTCATACAAAACGGCAATTTCATAGGTAAAGACCTATTATAAATAATACATGCATTGCATGCAACTGATACATATTCTCTATAGCTGGACACATGGACTGTGTATTTCAACCAGACTGTGTTCATACCATTTTTAAGGCATTTAAATAGGATCTTGTCTTATCTACAAAATACTCGATAACCAAACACGTAACACAAAATTAAACCTTGTTATACTGTTTATGTATAATCTTCAACGATAACGCGGCGGTCCGTAATCATTAAGGTTAATCGATCAGCTGAGGTCTGCCAAGTCAATCTGATCCCGTGTCCCGGAGGCTGTAGGTCCGTGACGCATGACAGAGCGGATGTGACCGGACGACGTCTAGGTAATTTCCCTTGACAATGGATTGAGGCTGTCCGGTGTAAATTATGAACGGGTCAGGTCCCATGCTGGGCGCCAATAAGCCTCCATAATGATAATTTGCAACATTGCTAGGTCAAATTTCCTCTGCAGGGTCTGTTAACTAGAAATTATGTAGCAGTTATCTAACTATAGAACTATCTCTCCGTATTTTGCAAATGTTTTATGCGAACTTAAGTCCCCCGTTGGGCGCCATTATTTAAATGTGTTGCGTATAAGTTACGCTGACTTGTTTCAAATTACACGAACTACGAAATAAAACAAAAAGTTAGCCGTTCATAGCTTATAAGATACACCACATGCTCATATGGTAGCCATTAGAGTGTCGCGGCGTCATATTGTCTTTATCAGTCCCTCAAACAACTAAACATTGACACTTCCATATAAAAAGCTGAGCAAAGAAATAGATGACAACCCCTAATTTCTCGGAAACCTCGCACACTTCCATTCGTATTTTCCCAGCCTTAAGATTCCGTACATATTTATTAGACGCTAATGAAAATGGACCGAGTAGGCTCCGACCATGAATACTTAAAAAGGTTAAGTAGGTTTGCAAGAAGGTTTTTTTTATGATAATAAGGTAGGCAGGCTCGTTGACGTGTGATCGATTGGCAGGCTGTAGCTGAAGTGATTGGATGAGTCGCTGATAGAAAATTGGTTCCACGAAGTATATTTTAAAATGAAGAGGGGAGAAACGTGTTTTATAAAACATTGAATTTTCGCTTGGCCGGTTTTGCTGGTTTGTGAATCTTTCTCTTTGATCAAGTGAATCAGTTTTAGGAATCCATTAATAACGATTATTCGTAAGAATTTAAATCTTTATCGACTAATGTAATGAAGCCGAAAAGTGTCTCCGAAGAGTTATCTCTGGAAAGAGTATTTAAAAATATATTTAAGCATTATTTGGTTATTATAATTTAGTAATGTTTCTTTATTGAAAGTAAGAGGAGCTTGTGCCTAAATAAAAACCGCCGCACGGGTTGATCGAAGGTTAAGCTAAACGTGCAGAGCTCAGTCTGTGGATGGGTGACCGTTCGTAACATATCGAGAATCCTCCGTGCCCTTTGTTTCGGCTGTCTTTTGTAGATCTTTGACAGTCGTTACGGGTAGTCAGAAGCCTGAGAATCTGACAACCAGTCTTCGCAAGGGGTATCGGGTCGCCCAGTGACTGGGTTGTGGAGGTCAGATAGGCAGTCGCACCATGTAAAATACTGGTATTCAGTTGCATCCGGTAAGACTGGAAGACGACCCCAACTTAGTTGGGAAAAAGGCTAGGCAGATGAGTGATGATTTATGTAACATTAGTGAATTTAAGTGACATTTTTGCATGCCTACTTGGTAAAATATGGATGAACTTGTAACAATTTTTATCATCCCTTACACCCATATTTGCAAAATAAAAATATATTTATCATTTGATAGCCCAATTCTTGAGAAAGGTTAGAATCGCTACGGTTCTTCGATGCTGGTGCAACTCCGGTTCAAAGCTAGTTTTAGAATGTCCTTGTAGACGACTTTATTGTATGTGGGTTTTGAAGCGTCAATATTTCCGCAATTGATGTACTCATTGTATCTCCAAAGGTGTAAGAAGTTTCGCGATCAAATCCTACTTTAATCACCAACAAGACGAAGATGAAACTATCTAGTTCCTTTTAGACACAACTATGTTTTGTACCTTTGTAAGTATCAACGTGACATTTTCTTTTACTTTTTGAATTTATCTTGGAAATCACTGACATCGGTGAAGGAAAACGTCGTGAGGAAACCTGGACTTATAATTAACTAGAATAGAATAAAACATGGCTTTTCATCTCCTGCCGTGACTCTTATTCCTTTTCATAAATAAAAGTAGCCTAAGTTACTCCTTATCACATCAGCTATCTGCCTGTGTAAGTCCCGTCAAAACGGTTCAGCCATTTCGGAGATTACCTCAAACAAACAGACAGACAGTTTTTTTAAATTGGTTTTGTGATATAACTACCGTATAAACTTCCATTTGCATTTAATGCTGCTGCAATGTTGTTATTTTGACTTTGCAAACAGACACTTAAATTTCATTTATTTATATAGATAAGGTAGAAGTCTGAAATCGCTAACTCGTCTTGCGCAAGTTTGGTGATCATTGCTCGTACCTTCTCTGTACGAGAAGTGACCTTTGCCCTACAGTGGTACATTAACTGGCTGGAATGGTTTTTTGATGATTTGTGAGCGCAGAGGAATCCTTCCCAAAGTGTATTAGGTACATACAATCTCTGAAATATAGTCGTAAAAGTAAGCTCCTAAAGTAAACTTCGCACTTAATGTCCTATTAATCATAAAGAGTAAATAAAACTTTGTAAATCTATACATATAAATAAAATTGGAGTGTCTGTCTGTAATATTGAAATAACCGTTTTTTCTTACTTGCATATGAATATATATACGGTACATACACCAAAATAACATTTTTTAAACTTTTTGTCTGTCTGTCTGTCTGTCTGTTTGTAATCGCTAATCTCTGAAATGGCTTGACCGATTTTGACGGGACTTTTATTGGCAGGTAGCTGATGTAATAAGGAGTAACATAGGCTACTTTTATTTTACAAAAATTTATTTATTTAAAAAAAAAATGCGCGCGAACGAAGTCGCGGGCACAGCTAGTATTTAAATATAAATTGCAGTAAGTAGCTAAGTTCGGCAATAACTGTGAGTGAAATAAAACCAAGCCATCTATACATCTATACATATAAATAAAATTGGAGTGTCTGTCTGTAATATTGAAATAACCGTTTTTTCTTACTTGCATATGAATATATATACGGTACATACACCAAAATAACATTTTTTAAACTTTTTGTCTGTCTGTCTGTCTGTCTGTTTGTAATCGCTAATCTCTGAAATGGCTTGACCGATTTTGACGGGACTTTTATTGGCAGGTAGCTGATGTAATAAGGAGTAACATAGGCTACTTTTATTTTACAAAAATTTATTTATTTAAAAAAAAAATGCGCGCGAACGAAGTCGCGGGCACAGCTAGTATAAAATAAAATGTACTTCGTTGGAAGAACACAGCGAGATTTACTGAAATGAGGTTTCTTACCTTGTACGGTGGAAAGGCAATTATTTGGATCCTCGTGATTTCTGTAGATTAAAGGTTTCTTATATTGTGGAGTATGTACTGTAGGTACTTCTATGGATGTTTCAATTCCGATCAAAGTGAATATAGATAGGCCCTTTTTACTTTGATGGAAACAAACGGTATTTTTGTAAGAAGTCTTTTTAGCTTTACATCACGCTTGTATTCCCCGATGGGAGAGGCAGAGTTGTGCCTATAGTCGACCCACAATTAGGGTTGAGTTGTATCCACATATCTCCAATTACGTCAGTTATGTTTAAAAGCAATGTAATGGGACGGTCTATTGCCATCAACCGGGCTTAAATCCCTACTCCAGGCTGTTACAGATAAAAAACCCAATTACGCTTTGCCCGACACGGGAATCAAACCTAAAACCTCATACTTAGCAGTACCACTTACCACTTAAACATCGAGACTTTTAGTCGGTATTATCTCCAAATTTAATTTGTTCATTTAGCGCGTTTTTCCTGACAGTATCTTATCTTATCCTTCGTGCTTATTGTATTCTTGCTCGAAAGAATTTATCGTAGACAAAAAGTTTAATTGCCCAGCAAAGTCTGAGGGCAAGAGCAGTGGGACCCGAGGGACGAGAGGAAAATAATAATGTGCAAACTTTTAAACGGCGCTATTCTCAACGGCCCCCATGAGAATTTGTACTGATACACAAATTACCCTGTTTCCAATGCCGGTCGCAAAACGAATGGGAAAGTCACTGCTTTTCGACAATATTGGCTGAAAATAGCAGTAGACATCAAACGAAAATGGAACGACGAATTTAATTTTAAATAAATTCGAAAAGAGAATCCGTGGCGAGACCGTTACATTTTAAATGTGGAAATGGCAATCGGACTTGGAATATCCACCTGATTTTTAAAGCTCTGTGGCCATATGAAAAAAATCGAAAAACTATAATGTCGTCCAGTCCCTTCACTGTGCGTGGTCCGACAAGCACTTGACCGGTTTTATTGTCCCTACAACTACGTATAAAAACTTGGTTCTAAAATGCTTCTGAAGAGACAATTCTAGCTTTGTAAACATTTATTATTTTAATACAATACAAAGCAAAATAAGCAAGAAACATGGAGCTTGGGTTTAATAAAAGAGATGCAGCTGGGGCCGGCTATCCGTAATGACTAGTTTGTGGCACAATTAACTCGGAGATAGGTGTTACGGGTAAACGGCTGTAGAGCCGAGAACAAACGGCCTTTGTGTAACGTTGTGTCTACCTACCTACTATAATAATTGTATGTAGTTGTTATATTGTTTTATTACTACGATCAACTAAGCATCAGTTGCGTTTGAATTTAGAAGTCGAAAATTCAGTTATAATAACACACTAATATTATTCCCGAATGCTGAGGTGTACCGACAGTATAAGTTTGTAGGACTGCCTATCTGACTATACTCCTTGGTTAATACTGTTTTTTTTCAGACTTTCGGGCTTCGACTACCTGTAACGAGCAATAACCAAAGAGCTAAAATTTTTGGCACTAAGAGGTCTGGGCATGCAATAGATGGCCACGCATCCACAGACTAACCTTGGTAAGCGTTGCTTAACCTAAAAGATCGACACGTGTGGCTGTTTTTATTTAGCCACAAGCCCCTACATTATCAAAATGTGTTATACAATTAGCGTGCGGGCTTTAAGTGTTATTATCAGGTCTCAAAAACTTTCCAAGGCTCTCAATGTTAATAGTGATGGTAAATAAAAATATCAATAGCCTTATGCCGATGATCGATGTTGCCAGACAATTACATATTCGAAGGCACGATCTCCTTTCACACGGGTATAAAAGAGCTCGAAGCAATATACGGCATTGCTCAAGTGTTGGATAGAACGTGTTAGCGTTGAGAACCACGTATTTCAATAACTTGTAAGGCTTTAGAAAATGCTATTTATACTCCGTGTTACAGACTTTTTTTATTTGACACAAGCCCGCCACACTATTTCCAAACCAATGATGAATAATGAAAACCAGAATGAACAGTGGCGGCCACCAGAAAAGCGTCGAGAAAATGAAGCCCGACGAGTCCTGGAGAAACGATTCAACTGTCTTTGATCCCACAATGAAATTAATCAGAAAATAACAGCGGAGGAGTTAAAAAAATACATAATTTCTATTAGACATAAGACTTGTGTTAAAGACTAAAAAGCATGGTAATAATAATACCGGTAGCTGTTCCGGGTCTGGTTGTTTGTGTTTGCGAGTTCTAATGTTTGTAAACGCACACACGATACAGGAGAAATTCCTAGAGTGATGCAACGGTTTTTTTTTAAAGAAAGAATAAGAGCAGTTTGTAAGCAGATATAAAAAGACTGAAGTCTGCAATTCATCTGGATTTTTGGCTAGAATCGTAAATAGGAGTAGATATCGAATAAATCAATCTTGACAGCTTTTTATTGCAACGTTGCCAAGTTTTTTAGACTAATGCATGATAAGTATCTGAAACTCCCGCAAAATGAAAAGTAACACCCGTTTTCTGGAACGAAATATCGACGCGGCACAGATTGAAAGCGAGTCTAGTTATGATTAGCTGCTGATAATTCGTTCAACCATCACCACTTGACCATCTATCACATACATTTTAGACGAAATTGGGTGTAACGTAGTAATACGGCCGTACTAGTCGATTGTCAAGAATAAGCTACGCTTACCGAGGTCGTTCCGTGGGTGGGTGGCTATTCATTATATATCGAGACTGCTCCGTGCCTTGGAAAGCACGTTAGGCCGTTGGCCCCAGCAGTAATTTGTAGATCTTTGACAGCTGTAACCCGAAAGTATGTTAACCAGTTGCTGTGTTGTGGAGGTCAGATAGTCATTCGCGCCTTGTAAAATACTGGTACTCAGCTGCATCCAGTTACAGTTGACTCCAACATAGATGGGTAAAGGCTAAGCAGATGAGGATGATGAAACTGGGTGTAAGACTAGCTCGGAATATAAATGACTCAACTCCTCAGATTGGCCACGAAGAACCTATCTACATATATTGTGAATTATACATATTTCAACATATTGGGATTTATCCTGTCTGCAAAGCGGCCTGAATAATAGATTACGAATTGGGTTCGAGTCCCAGATCGTGCAAAATGTTATTGAGTTTTTCCAAGAGGAATTTTCTCATTGACAGCCCGAAGTCTGGATTTGTGCCCTGACTTAACAAAAACATAACTGGCGAAATGTAGGTGTTACTATAGATGCAACTCTGTCCTTACCTTTGGGGTATACAAGCGTGATGTTATGTACATATTTTACAATACAGAAAATTGGGTACTTTTACCCAGAATTGACTGTTCATACCGAGAGGATATTTAATAATAATTAATGTTGTGTTTCATTACATCTAAGGGTAAAAGAATAGGCCCTGGAAGTTTGTAAGAGCTTTACCAAGTTTAATGAAGGAGGTTTTGATCTACCAGTAAATTTCAAATTTCGAATACTTTTTCTCGGAAAAGGAAACGGCTCTTTTAAACGGAAAGCGGCCGTGAATGCAAATTGGCTCAAATAATTTTTAATGGTCTATTAGCTTTCTGTGGAAAAATTACGAGAGCTTTTGAAGTAATAATGTGGATATTTATCGCTAAGAGTAGCAGTAGCTGCCACGTTGGTGTTATAGTGATCGCGGGCACTACTGCTGTGCCTTTTTTTTCAAGGATGGGCAATCATCCAATGATTTGTCCCGTTCTGGGTGGAACGGCCCTCCCGTTCCACCCAGAACGGGACAAATCAGGTGTCAGACTTTTACTGACTAAAGCCCATCCGTGTTCCGTCCTTGCCTTTTACTTTCCGGGGTTACGGTAACTCTTTCGAACATCCTGCAACCCCGGACTAGTGCTTTTCCTTGATGAGGTCCTGGTTTTGATTGCCGAGTCAGGCAGTCTTTTTGGTTTTTGTTTTGTTGAAATGTCGAAGAGTCATAGGTACAAATATTTCTTCCGTGCGGGAATATATAATCGAACCCACGACACGCAGCGCAGTAGCCAACCGGTCAGCTACTGCGCCAACCGTGCCCTCCAATCTTTCTCTACCTGCTAGCTAGAAAATGTACACTAAAGCGTCTGAGTATAAAACATGTGAGCAAATGAACAATACAAAAACAAAACTGAAATAAAATTTAGATAATCCCATCACGTGGGTTGTCTGTCGCAAATGAAAAGCCATTTATGACGCCCAGTTAAATTATTAAAGCGTCGGCACACGACAAAGGGGTTTTAATTAAAACTAACTATGCGTGCAGGTATCTCTGTGTCGCGATATTGTTATAAACTGGGGTTAAACTTTCTTGTCACATTTGACAGACGCCATTTTGGTATTCTATATAAATTCTCTTATCATCTGCGTAGTCTTTTACCAACTTCATTGGGTTCGGCTACAATCCAGTTACTGGGTAATACGATACCATAGGGTTTTTTTTTACTGTTCAGATTTTAGTTCCTTTTTTCTTTTGTGTTTTTTTTTATTATCTGTGCGGGTCCCAATTTCATGATTTTTCTTTCTTTCTTTCTTTCTTTCTGTCTTTATTGGCTATCAGACTTTCGGACTGTTGACCACCCGTATTAACGACTGACTGACGTATTAATGACGTGCTTTTCGAAGCACAAAGGGAGGGGTGTCAATTTGTAATGGATGGTTACCCCTCCACCGGCTATTGACAAGAGTAGCTCAATTTCCTATCAATATGGATAAATTCCCGGGGTGGAGCAGAACGTCGTTAAGACAACCTATGGCTCAAGGCAGGCCATGGGAAAAAAGCGTGAGTTTACGTATGTATGTACGTGTCCTAATCCATTACTTCATATGCTTGAAAAAGTCGTCTGCTTCACAACGTACATGGCGCAATGAATTCTGTTGAATTGTCAAAATGAAAGGCATTGTTACGGAATAATCCCGCAGGAATACCTACCTACATAGGGTATGTACGAAGTAAGCTTTCATTCAACAAGCTTAATACTAGCTGTTGCCCGAATTTTTGGGGTTTCGTACCCGAATTGAAAAAAAAAACCTTTGTAATTTCGGCATGTCCATCGGCCTGGGTGACCGTCTGACCGAACTTGTAGTTTCGTCTGCCCACCTGACCGTCAGACCGTCTACCCGTCTAGACCAATCAAATCAGCAGAGTGACTTCGCATTAAAATATTATTTGGTCATAGATTAAGATTTAAGAATTAGAAAATAAGTTTTTTTTTTAACGTAGCCCCCACTAGGAATTTCTCCTGTATCGTAGGTGCGTTTATAAACATTTAAAGTCAAATACACAAAAATCAAGACACGGAAGAACTATCTGTAGGCCATACAAATATTTGTGCCGTGCGGGAATCGAACCCACGACACGCAGCGCAGCAGCCGAACACTAAGCCACTGCACCAACTGTGCCGTCAAAAAATAATTATGAATTAGAAATAATAAACATTGATATTCTTAGGTACTTACTGACACAGAAATTATTACTCTCGTTCATCACCAAAAACACCAACTTTACCTGTAATAAGAGAAAGTCATAAATTAGCAAAGAAATGATCATCCATAAAGATCTGACATAATTTATGAGCCAGTAAAAGTTACATCCCTTTTAGTATTAGTTACATCTGGCAACACCGCGTCTCGATTGTCAACCCACAGATAAGGGTTTAACACCTTCAGGAAATTACGTTTAGTATTAAAAATAATGAAGCTTTATAGCGGTTCTTATGGCCTTTATAACTCGTCGTTTAAGTAATTTATGTGTTTTGTGCTTATAGTGGACTTAATGTCAGTTAGCTTAGTTATCCCTAATAGTTTAAAATTCAGATTTATCTTTGGAACCTTACCGACTGGTATCTACAAACATCAGTGCACTCCGCACTCTCAACCTTATGTTGATATATTCCATTGTTATCTGAGTGAGTTCACAAAAAAAATCATTGTTTATAATCAGTTACAAAATGTAATATTGTTAGAGTACACTATCGCATTAGGTAACCCCGTAAAGATAGTCGTAAGTTGGATAAAATAAATAAATAAAATAAGTAAATCTATGTACATTTATATATATAATTCTACTGTTAGTGTGTATGTCACTGAACTCCTCCTAAACGGCGGGACCGATTTGAATCATTTTTTGTATCGTCCTGGATAGTTTAAATTCCAGTGGCGCCCTGGATGGTTTAGATTCACAATTGGACCTGGTAGGTGGCGTTGTACGGGCAGGATGACGTCTGTTCGTAAATCGTAGGTAAATCAGCAAACCTCGTTATTTGCTTCATTTCATTCGTTTCCAATGAAACGGATATTTCCCATTCATTTAACAAACGAACTTCAACCTTTAATTTTCGACCAACTTCATAAAGGGGTCTAAACTTTCCCCTCTGATTGCTTGTCATATAATATTAAACTTTATTTCTAAAAGATTGAGATTTAAAGTTGAACAAACCGTCAATCAAGTCCAAAGGCGTGGTTATATCGTGTTCAAAATTTCATTAAGTTACGATGGACTTCGAGAAAACTTATAATTTCTTTTACCTGAGTATTTTTGGTTGAATGATTTACTTGTTACCATAGTTTTTGCAAGATGTGTCTATCGCATTATATTGTACACTATTCTTATATCATATTGCTCGTGCATTAGGATGAACAGTGACAACATAAAATAAATAAATAGTCAAAAGTTTTTATCTTGGAACATAGACACTTTGTTCAGTTACAAAGAGAACGAAGATAGGTACATAACTTAATACCTGTGTCGCAGCTATGAAAGCCCATACTAGACAAGGAAACAATTGTTCCAGACTTAAACTTCTTATACAGAATAGCAAACTTTAGTAGAAAAGAGTGGGTGTGTGTGGGTGTGCGTGACAGTGTGTGTATAAGTGAGTGTTGGAGTGTGCTTATGTCGAGTATGGGGGGTATACATGTAAGTGTGTGACAGTGTCTGTGGTATCTAAGTTTCCACAATGTTTTCCGTTGCGTCGTAATATGACAGTGTTGGCTGTCAATATGAATTTTGTAGAGGTCTCATCATCATCATTCTCCTGCCCTTATCCCAATTTATTTGGGGTCGGCGCAGCATGTTTTCTTCTTCCATACATCTCTACTTGCCGTCATCTCAATAGTCACTTGTTTTCTAGCCATATCATCTTTCACACAATCCATCCATTTTTTCTTTGGTCTCCCTCTACTCTTGGTATCCCTGCACATTCATACTCAAAGATTGTAGACTTGTAGAGGTTTAATATGTCCTAATATTATAACAGACCTTCTTGCATACAGGCTGGTAAAGCTTTGGCTCTCTATGGTTTGTAACCCTTAAGAAAGAATAAGAATAGTTGAGAGGAAGATTTAAGTCACCCGTGACAGCGAAGATTCCCGATTTGTAAATGAAGTGAACTAATTAATGAAAGCCTTAAAAGTCAAAGAAGCCTATTTGTACATTAAGTAAAGTTAAAGATAAAACTGGAATTTAATTAAATGTTTATAATTTGTCGCTATAGCGGCAATAGAAATACAAACTTTGAAAATCGAACTGTCTCCCTATACTGTTCGTGAGATACAGCCCGGTGACAGACGAACAGACGGACAGTCGATGGCATACTTTAAGTACGGAACTCTAAAGTGGAGCGTCGTCTCTGTCTCCTATGTCACCATCTCTTTCTAACGATTTATGTGTCATATTAACTGCCGGCTAGCGTAGTTAGTATTGAATAATTTACAACTTTTATTTAATTTGTCTATTGCGTGTCAGAAACTGGGATGTTACCGCTAATTTTCCTCGTTAGTGGAACAAAGCCAGTTAGTTACGAATTTGTTTGACACGACGACAGTCATCGCTTCCTACACTTTGTAAGAATGTCGCCTTTCATTATAATTAATTAAGTAATCTTAGAAAAAACTAATTAGGGAATATTTTTTTAGGATTATGGTATCACTGTGTTGTCAGGCTGTAATGAATCGAGGTATCTTTGAGTCAATTATTCTTTTTCCAACGTCTGGAAATTGTTTTTTAGTAATTAAGGATGTTAAAAAATCATAAAATTTTACGCCTCTATTCCTGGAAGGGTTAGGCAGACATTTCGCCAGTTATGCTTAAATCCCTTGAGATGAGCCTATTACCATCAACCGCGGAAAAATCTAGACTCCACCTACAAACCTAATAATAATTTTCCCAACCCAGGAATCGAACCCAAGACCTCATGTTCAGCAGAAGCGCTTACGACCACTGAACCAACGACGCAGTCAATGATGGTTAATTATTGAATAATTTAAATATGTAAACCGACATTAATAATTCAATACAGTGAAAGAATTTACATAAGGCATTTTCACTAATTAGATTTTGAATTCAGATTAATTGAGTTAGGAACCGGTTGAGGATCGTCTCCTGAGGATCCGGAGACTGGTGATGTTAATTTATTCATTTATGTTGGAACTGGGTTAATCTTGCAACAACTTTAAGCGGGTTGTTTGGGGTTTTCATTAGGAGAGGACTGGGTAGTGAGGGTTCAAGATTTTGTGTGGCACGCAGGTGAGTGGTTGAGTAAGTAGAAAAGTAAGTGAGGTAAAGGTGTGGTTCTGCAGGATGCGGCAGGTGGCAGACTTTGCAGCATTAATTTGACCGACCGACATACGACTGCAAATGTTGTTATGCGAGTGCATCTATCGACATAGGTAGGACTGCAACTGGCCACACACGACTGCAACTGACGACATACTACTGCAACTACCACATACAGACATACACTTACTCACACACAACATACACTCACCCTAATAAAATATGTTTCACACTCTTGTACACAGTTACTGCAAGACGCCATGTATCCCCCTTAAACTCGTATGATGTTATAATTTTTGTTAATTGTTACAAATAATTTAAGTTACACTGTAGTTTTTTGAACAATGATGAAAGAGACTGGCCTCCACGACACAGGGAATCCTAGTGTGGAGACCAGTGATCTGTCTGACCTAAATTATGTATTTTTCTGAACAATAAAAGATTATTATTATATTATTATTATTAACTGGCGCGCGGCAGTTCGTTCGTTTTGTTCGTTGTTGTTTGGCAGTGAGGTGTTTTTTCTCAGAATAATCATATGGGAAACACCGACCTCACCTCAGTATATTTAACGTGTCTAATTGTTCGTATAAACCAATTTACATCATCATCTAAATATCATGGCATAACATCACGCATGTTTTCCCTGAAGTGTTGGACAGAAGAGTCCAGTTGGGAGGGCACACATCAAACTACTGACGACACGGTTGGCGCGGTGGTTGAGCCATCGGCTGCTGCGCCGCGTGTTGTGGGTTCGATCCCCACACGGAACAAATATTTGTATGGCCTACAGGTAGTTGTTCCGGGTCTGGCTGTTTGTGTATGTGAGTTTAAATGTTTGTAAACGCACCCACGATACAGGAGAAATTCCTAGTGTGGGGCAACGTTTTTTTTTAAAAAAAAAAAAAAAAAACTCCCGGCTGCTACTGAGAAATTCCTAGTGAAAATCTCAATAAATTTGCTCACCGCTAAATATCATTTACGAGTATTATTTATTTCCTTTACCATACTCAAGCACTTAACAAGAATGCAAGTTAACCAAATTCCATTGTCCATCGCTCCGTGTACATACAATAAGCCCGACAAGGTACTAACTAATGCGGCACTGAACAGTGAAGTAAGACTACCCTCACAATAGCCATTAAAGTCCGTCGAACCACGAAATCCTCTTATGTATTTAAACTGAAATAGTCAGGTGTTATTTTAAGTACCTCTACTACCTCATTCGCATCGCTTTGAGGGCTGTGTCTTTGGTACAGTGGGTGTAAGTGCTACTGCTGAACATGAGGTCATGGGACCGATTCCTAGGTCGGGCAGTGTTACCAGGATTTCCCATCTGGATTTTTTTAGTTGCAACCCGGAGCTTGGATTTGTGTCCGCTTGATGGCAATAGATCTTATGTTGTCCGAAATAAAGCTTTTATTATTATTATTTCCTTTATTCATAATAAACCTTATAAATTATATTTTTTAATATTTCAATATCAAAACAAAAAATACATTTAAAAATATAAAAATATATTATTATTATTAATAGGGTCGTCCTCTATTACATGGGACTTAAACATAACAGACAATTTTACTATAAGTATATCTGTAAACTTAGAAAGTAAACTTAGTACTTTCTAAGTTTATCTTGGACATCACGGACATCGGTGAAGGAAAACATCGCAAGGAAACCCGGACTTATATAAATAATATAAGTCTGAAATCACCAACCCGTCTTGAGCAAGCGTGGTGATTAATGCTCATGCCTTCTCTGTATGAGAAGAGGCCTTTGCCCTGCAGTGGGATAGTAATAGGCAGGTACTTTACTTTTTTATCTGTAAGCCTCCGGGGCATATAGGCGTGATGATATGTAGCTACCTGGCTATCTAGGTACTGTCTATGTAGACTAAAACTTGTTCACGATTACGCATTGCAGGTGGGAGATCTCTCCCTGATGTAGGTCTAAAACTAGAACAGCTAAGATAACTTTGTAGCTTTTAGTCTGTTCGTGCTGGGAAGGTATGTTTTTATTTATTTATTTTTATGGCACTTCAAAACTTACTCACTAAAACATACATAAATAAAAATTCAAAATACAGAAAAATCAAATCTGGAATCATTTTAGGTCTAAACCTAAATTCCTAATTCACTATTGAATTCGTCACTGATAGAAGTGCACAGCACTTGCAGAATAACAAAAGAAGTAATCAGATACCATCACAGAAATAATTATATGACAACTGTCAAAATTTTAGACTTTACACAATGTGTGCAAAAACAAATATGTAGTGTGTGGTGGGGATGGATTGTGTGAAAGAGGATATGGCTAGAAAGGGGGTGATTATTAAGCTGACCGCCAATGGAGATGTATGGAAGAAGAAGACATGCTGGACGACCCCAAATAGATTATACTAAGGGCAGAAGGATGATCATGCTGATGATGATTTTGGTGTACACAGTAATATTTATTCATTTTCATAGCAACCCCTTGCAAGATGACTTAATTAATTGAAGTTATCCTGTAAATAGTAAGAAAGAAAGAAATAATGTTCATTTGCCGCATATTATAAGTTATAAAATACAAAAAACGAATTCATCTATCTCTTCTTTGGTCTTCTTCCATTCTTACAACCGTCCACATAAAGCTAGCAAACTTAAAGCTTTCCTCATATCATGCTTCCCATTTCCACACAACTTTTTCGGCACCGGCCACTTTCAGACTGCCTTTTTCTTCTTTTTCCATTACTCATTTATTCCATTCGAGATAAAAAAGTTTTTATCAAAACACCTCAAACTCGACAAACTGTAGAGCCAATACGATCTATTTTCGCGATGAATAATTAATACTGAAACCCGCTTAAAGTCCCTTAAAATCCAGAGAGTCTTATAGGGTCTTCAAACGGGTTTCAATACAACTAAAAAACAGTTCAAATAATAACCTGTTTTCTATCTTTCTTTTCTTCTTTTCTAGTTCTACTCAACTGCAATGTAATCTTTCACATTACATTCTTATAACAGCTAATGACTACACAAGGGAGTCAGGCCATTACTCTGTTAACCTACCACTGCCTCGTGCGATCCTCAAAGGAGTTCTTATGCGGTGTTATAAAGAATTAATGTAATCACTTCGTCGACATGCTTGCTAAATGCAGTGCCGAACTTCCTGTGTGTAAGAGGAGCTTGTAGCTAAATTTTAACGCCGTACGGGTCGATCAAAAGTTGAGTTACATTTTCCGCGGTCAGTCTGTGGATGGGTGACTGTTTATTACATATTGAGACGCTTCCGTGTCTGGGAAAGCACGTTAAGCCGTTGGTCCCTCCTGTCACTTGTAGATCTTAAACAGTCGTTACGGGCAGCAGAAAGCTGAAAGTCTGACAACCTGTAATACCAAGGGGTATTGTGTTGCCCAGTAAGTAACATGTTGACGTAAGATAGGCAGTCGCTCCATGTTAAATACTTGTATTCAGCTGCATCCGGTTAGACTGGAAGCCGACCCCGACATTGTAGGGAAAAGGCTAGGCAGATGATGACGCACAGGTCATCGAACTGTCAGTGTTTATAGCTTTTAGCTATAATATAATTGCGTTACTGCCTCGTTAGTACTTTTCAGAAATCTAGAGTCCGGCTAACGTTTATTCTACGATATAAATGATTTTGACCCTTATTGTTTTCGACTAAGAGTATTTTTTCTTTACTGGAACGAACATAATACCTCCATCGGCCTGTATTGTATATTAATACCACCCACTTATTAAATAGGGTACATAAGAATAAGCTTTTCCTTTGAACTAAGCCTTCTTATTTATAAGTTATAAGGATTACGAAAGAGAACTTAAATATAGCTCGGATTCTATTGAAATAACATTAAGAATCGGCTCTTGGTCTCCAAAAACATGTTTTCTGAAATGTGTCGACACTTTGTGCCTACTTTTACTTCGAGGGGGCTGCTTCTAAGAGGAAGGGGAGGCGTTACGCACTCGATACTTCAATGGGTTCCTTTCAACCCAAGATTACATCTAAAAATACCGTATTTTCAGTATTAAAAGAAGATTTTGATACTGTTTTGAGGACGCTGCCTTAATTAATAAAGGGTGTCTTGGAAAAGCTACTTGGCTCTTTTTATAATACGCCTAATTATTATCTTATTTTATTAAAACTACTAATGCCGATGTGGCGCGGCGGGCCAAGTTGCGGGTTCGATTCCCGCCTTGGGACAAATGTTTGTACGATCTACAAAGATTAGTTCCGGGTATTCTGGTATTTGCTATGTATAATAAAAAATATCTATCTACGTAATGTATTAATTGTATTAAGTATATCAGTCATCTAGTACCCATAACACAAGCTCTGCTCTGCTTAGCTTGGGGCTAGGTGATGCTGTGTGGATTGTCCAGCATTATTTTATTATTATATTATAATGTTGTTTCAGTTTACTGTGTATCAAAAAAAACAAAATCTTAATACACGTCTACACTTTTTATCAGTCAGTACCAAAATGGTAAAAAACAATCTCTAATGATACTTCTTTGTCTGTCTATAATTCTGTCTCAGGCTGTGGACTGAAAGCTGATTATTTCAGGAACTACTTGTGCTACCGAAATGTGGTATATAATATCAGCCTGTTACTGTCTCACTGCAGGGCAAAGACCTCTTCTCATACAGAGAAAGCACGAGCATTAATCACCACGCTTGCTCAAGACGGGTTGGCGATTTCAGACTTATATTAATTATAAGTCCAGGTATCCTCACAATGTTTTCCTACACAGATGTCAGTGATGTCCAAGTTAAACTTAGAAAGTACATATGAATTGAAAAAGTCACATTGGTACTTGCCCAGGTTCGAGTTGTGGTATAGTTGAGAAAAATGATTGTCCATCCATATTACAAGCATAAGAGTTTGTTAGTTGCATTTACTTAGCGGAATGGATATAAAAGGTATACATAGACCATAAGAATAAAAACAAAACAACATACGAAATATGCTTCGAGATAAATATCATCATCGTATCTACATAAACATCATTTTTCTTCAAACTATCAGACAGACATGTTGCTGAGGAGTTTGTTCCGCCACTTCTTCTTCTCAGCAAAAACACTAGGAAGTGGTGAAGGGTGGGCGTTATAGGAAACTGTCTTTTGTAAACGTTTTTGAGTTCAAAAAATGCTGATTCTCAGCCTAATTTGAATAAATGAATTTTGATTTTGATTTTCATCATTTATGCCAAAACCACGACCACTGTTGGACCTAGGCCTCTGCCAAAGATTTCCACAACGATAGTTTATTTACTGCCCCCATCCATCGGCTTCCTGCGGTCTTCACTAGTTTGTCAGTCACCCAAGTGGGGGGGGCCTACCCCGGCACGTGGTCGCCACACTTGAACTATTCCGCCCCAACGGCCATCGGTTCTGCGAGAAATTCACCCCGCCCACTATCACTTAAGTTTGGCAATTCGTCGGGCTATGTAGGTTGCTTCTCTTGGGAACCTCTTCATCTCTTATTATTATATCATTGTCTGATTAGCACAGTTTTTAAGTAATCAACAACCGGTAAAAAAGATCGTAACTACTCTCATACAATGAAATTTTAACGACTTACCAAATCGTAAGAGATTGTGATAACATTAACAGATTTAAACTAAAACTGAGAAATTACGTTTATGAAATGTACTCATACCGCATATTAAATGTTAGCAATTACATACTTCCTATATATTTCTTTTGTATAACTTCACCAACACGCATCGGAGGCAAAATGTATTTACTTAGATATAAACAATTACTTTGTATCTCATTGTAAGTGAACCTATGTATTGTTCATATGAGAATAAATTCTTTAAACTGTAACTGACATTCTATGTGTACGAAACCCTATGTGCACGAATCAAACTAGCTCTTATTAGTATTTCTAAAACAACACTGAAATCTGTTCACAACCAGATGTGTCCAAGTATCGACATTAATATAATATAAAAAATACCCATAACAATAAAACTCATGCCGTATTTAATGGCAATATATCTCTGTACTGGGATTAGTTTTGGCGCCAATCCAGCGTCCCAGGTGCGTTCGTGCATGCAATCCGCCATGTTTGAATGTGGCGTGCGCGGGAATATACGTAATTATAGTCCTATCTTTGTTACATTTGGGACTCCAAACACGTTCCAGGTGCTTCTGTTTATTTGTTCAGTCTCATCTAGTCGTCATTTGAATGTCATTTAGGCAGTTAATACCCTTTTATGAAATTCATAGGCATGATTGATTGTCTCTTGAGATATGAATGTTAAGATTTCATTAACACCAGCCCGGAAAGTTAAGTGTAAGATTGAAATCATATTAGGCATACTATTGGAGGCTGAGTTTATCTTAGCCAATACTAACATCGGCAAAGGGAAACATCGTGACGAAACCGGGACTATGTATATAAATCAATATTAGTCTGATATCGCCAATACGCCTTGAACTAACGTGGTCAATAATGGTCGAGTGATTTGGGACCGTAGCAGGCCGGTATTATTATTTATTATTGAAAGGACTAGAACATAGCTGACCTAATATGGGCGTCACAACCAAGCAAGGTACACCTCTGCCTTCCGAAATAAGGGCGTGACGTCATGTTATGTAACGTAACACATATACAATTCAACAAACAGGATCTTGTTACCCCTTCACTGTTGAATGAGTTGCTCGCTGCCAGCCAATCGTACAGCGTACGTCACTCAGTCGATTCGACGAGTACATCAGAGTAATTAGTAATCTGTCAATGGACGGACGTGCGCTTGTATTCGATGCAGCCCGTACCTATTCACTGTTCTATATTCAAACACTGTTCTATATTCGAACAGAGCTTGGTTTAATTCTGACAGCAGAATTTCAGTTCGAAAATAACTTTAATCTGCCCGAAATAGTAAGCCGATTTTCGCACAAAATCGTCTATTTCGCACAAATTGTAGCTAAATATAGCGACCGATACGCATTATCGGCAAGTTTCGAATTCCCCAATAATTCTACAAAGCATTGCCCGTATTGATGGCGTTTAGCTCAATTTATGGTTCCCGCAATTATATTTGGTAATGCTAGCCCCAAAATGCCTCATTGGATGTTCGGCCTATTTTAATTATTGTTAAATGATTAGAAAGCTTTAGATAATACGGTTTGCACGTTGAAATAGACGTGAAATATTCGAAAGAGCAATCACGCGTATTAAATTAGGCTGATTAAAGTTACAACTAACTAACTTAATAATTTTAAGTATTGACTTGACGACCGATGTGGCGCGGCGGGCGAAGGTCCGCCTGCGACGCATGAGGTTGCGGGTTCGATTCCCGCCTTGGGACAAATGTTTGTACGATCTACAAATATTTGTTCCGGGTGTTCTGGGTATTTGCTATGTATAATAAAAAATATCTATCTATGTAATGTATTGTATTAAGTATATCAGTCATCTAGTACCCATAACACAAGCTCTGCTTAGCTTGGGGCTAGATGATGCTGTGTGGATTGTCCAACATTATTTATTTATTTATTTTAATTTTAAGTATCGCCTCGCAAGTGCTGCTGCTGAATATAAGGTCCTGGGTTTGATTCCCAGGTCGACCAAAGTGTTATTAGGTTTTCCATCTGGAATTTCTTAGGAGCAGCCCGGAGCTCGGAGTTGATGGTAATATGTTTGAGGTATAAGATCATTTATTCTCATAAGAATTACACTATTCACTTACACTACCACCGACCGCGCACAAATCCAGATTCCGGGTCCATACTAAAAAAGTCCAGACGAAAAAACCCAATAACACTTTTCCTGATCCGGAAATCTCATCTCATGCTAATCAGTAGCGTTTGCGACTAAGTAGTCTCAAATACCAATCCCAATCGAATGGGAACTCCTTGAATATAAACTAATAAATCGCCTAACAAAGAAACATTATTAAAATAGGTTCAATAAAGTTGAGTTTACTCTTAAGAAATCACTACAGGGAAAATAAGACTCAGGCACAAGAAATACAAAAGGATCTCCGCAATGTTCCTACAAAAAGGTATTGATTTAGGAATGAATTATTAGTAGCTTTTGAAATAATATTTAAAATGTCGTCATTCACTGGGCAGGTTGCCAGACTTGCTAAGTAGTAAGTAGTTCTAGTTCACTGGGAAGGCTGTCTGCAACCTTGTCCCAACTCATTAATGCACCTCCTTGGAGACTCTATCAAGCCAGACATAAATTATGTTGCCAACTTAAAAATTGTGGCTGTCTCAAGGGACTTTGTCTGGAAGGATGCGAAATTTAAGTTTGTTTCAATTTTTTGTAGCGCGTTTAGTAGTAATAGTAATGGTCTAATATTTTGTTTCTTTTTTTAGTAAATTTACAACGTATGGAGTCACCTTATAAGACTCTGCTTATTCACGTAACATTGTACAGAGGTCAGCAAATAAAGCTACCTCAATCTGTCATATTTCTTAGATACTGTAAAAGGGGTGAATAGAAACACAGGGGTGAGTAGAAACAAAACTTTGAAGGGCATTTTCACGTTAGTTTAACATTGTTTGTTAGAGTCATCAGCGTCATCTCCAAAACAGAGGATATCTCACGATCTCCAACGAGGATGCTCTGGCACCCACCAGATCCCCGCCCTGGGACCTAGAGGCGAATGTACTAGCGTCACTGTATCGATGGCGCAAGGAAGCGCGGGCGCGAGGATAGCGACCGATGCAGCGACACATGGAGCTGCGTCGGCAGGGAGGCAGGGACCTGTCGCTGCCAGCCGTCGTGTCATTGATGGTTCTTGCTTCTTGGTTGATTGTAGGACTTCTTCTGCGAGACGGTTATCTCTCAGTAGGCGGCTGTGGAACGGAAGAGGGAGATCTCTTCCTCTCACCCGGCCTGCAGCAGGCGCACCAGGCGTCTACCTATTACGGTTCGTGAGATACAGCCCGCTGATGAACAGACGGGCAGACGGACAGCGAAGGCTTAGTAATAGGATGCCGTTAGCACCCCTTGGGTCAGCATCCCAAGAAACAGATGAAACTAGGCCATTCATAAAAAAAACAGAGTACGACGCTAAGTCTGGGCAAAGATTTCACCGATTTGCATAATGGATTAAAATATTTCCAGTAACCCTGACTGCCAACATACAGGAACATAAAGAATCACAGTCATTCATTGCAATCGGCCTTTGGCATAGTGCCTAAGCCATCGTCCTAATTGGCAATGACCACGATATGCGACTCAATCGATTCATTCATACAAACTATGTGGTAAAAATTCGTGTTACGACATAAGTTTTTATAATTTATCATTTTTTATCAATTCACCAATGTTTATCAATTTTTATCAATTCACCAATGTGAAATGATTTTTAATTTAATTTTATCAATTTAATAATATAATAGTAAAAGTATATTTAATAATATATTTTTACCAATTTTAATGATTTTGATTTTTAATAATCACTTTTTATTCATTTTAGTTTAATTGAATTGATTGTTGTAGTAAGTAATATAAGTTAGTAAGTTAAAAGTTAGTAGTTAAGTTAGTAATGTAAGTTAGCTTATTTTTTAATTTATTGTTTTGTGCATGTGGTGTTTACCTAAAAGTCATTTTTGAGCTAAAATTTAATTATAACTGTATTTTATGTGAACAATTACTGGTAAACCTAATAAAATAAATAAAATAACTCAATCATCAGGACCACAGATTAAATGAACTGTAAACTTTTCAATTTATCTGACAGTACCGGTTTCATGTTAAAATTTTCCATAAAATTTCGGGTTGATCAACGAGGTTCTGTGAAGTGCCTCCCTATTAATTTAAATGGACGCGGCAGACTGTCAGGAGAGTGGAAGGCAAATTCCAATTTGCCCTTTAATTCTAGTGTGTATTTTGGATTAAGTTAAGTGTTGACTGAAGTCACAAGTGTCACCAGATCTGTTTTGTAATTCTTGAGCGTTAAAATTTTTCGAAAAGTACCCAGTTCTGCTGAATTTTGTGTGATATGCGAGATTTCCCCATGATGTTTTCCTTCACCGATGTAAAGATAAACTTAGAAAGTATAGAAAGCACATCATCATCATTTACCTAGCCTTTTCCCAACTATATTGGGTTTGACATCCAGTTTAACTGGGCGTATCTAAATACCACTACATGGTATTACATGGAGCGACTGCCTATCTGACCTCCACAACCCAATTACTGGGCAACATGATACCCCTTGGTAAGACTGGTTGTCAGACTTTCGAGCTTCTGACTACCTGTAACGACTATCAAAGATCTACAAATAACAGCCGAGACCAACGGCTTTCCGAGGCACGGCGATTGTTGACCTCGGCCAGCGATCGACCCGTGCGGCTGTTTTTATTTAGCCACGAGCTACTCAAACTTAGAAAGTAACCTATCATCTTCTTTCCCTTATCCCAATTTATTTGGGGTCAGCGCAGCATGTCTTCTTCTTCCATACATTTCTATTTGCCATCATCTCAGAATTCACCTCCTAGCTAGCCATATCATCTATCACTCAATCCATCCATCGTTTCCTAGGTCTCCCTTTACTCTTGTAACCCTCTACATTCATACTCAGAACTTTCCTCACAACATGGTCCTCGTTCCTTCGCATCACATTTCCATACCATGACAACCGATTTCCACACAACTTCTCTGTCACAGGCACCACTTTTAAACTTTCTCTTATATACTCCTTTATTATTCTATCTTTTAGCGTAACATCATAACTTAACTTACCCTGAAAAATCATCAACGTAACTTAGAAAGTACATATGGATTGACAAAGTCACATTGACTATCTATCAAAATATTATTCCATATCGCATAGGATAACAAGTTAATTCCATTAATAAGTTGGGAAAAACAACAGTTCAAAAGCCACGTCAAAACAAAATGGTGCAAATATTTTCAAGCAAAAATAACCCGGATTACTATTCAATTTGACGTCAACAGGGTGCCATTATCGGATAGGAGTGCGCCCTGTATTAGCTATACGGATATTTCTATCCGAGATCCCCTAATTTTTTCATCGATTAAGTCGGCCGGTAGTCTTTATAAGTGTTATCTTTCCTTACAGTCGGATTCCGGTATAGATATTAGCGGGATAAATGGTTATAGGGAATTCCATTATGCTAAGTGCGTAAGTATTTTGTACAGTAGAAGAGGGCGGATAAAATACAGTTCAGAGAAGGTCATTCCGCTCGATTAGGCCAAATGAACTCAGGAGAGTCTGTTTTTCTAGGAGCGTGGGTCGAGCGTTACCGTGAAAGCAATCAAATAATTCGCTAACATTTTCAGACGGAGTGATTTTTAATCTCGCTCACGTAAAAACATATATGGCGTTATTCGGAGTAATAACTTGTATTTTTGTGTTTGTTATTTTTTTTTTATTAACTCGATTGGCTATCCAATTATCCAAAAAACTTGGCAAAAAGCCGGAGCAGATGATTGGTTATCCAGCTTTTGGTAAATTGGCTTTTATAAGTGATCGATTTGTAGGGAAAAAAAACCAGAACTATGTTTACTAAAGAAAACAGTCTGGCATGCTTAGTTAGTCTGGTGGTCGCAAGCGCTTCTACCGGGCATGTGGGCCTTAGTTCGATTCCCGAGTCGGGAAAGTGTTATTAGGTTTTCATATCTGGAATTTTTCAGTAGCAGTCTGGAGTCTGGATTAGTGCCCGGTTGGTTGCAATAGGACCTAATCGTGGCGAAATGAGGGTTTAATAGACCTCTGATTGACCCTATCATAAAAAATGAACTCCAGTAATACTACCAAAAAAAAGGAAAATACTAATGTCGGGAAAAGACAAAAATATTACTTTTCCGAAAAATAGCAACATCCTGGCATATCTTTCTAGTATAAAGATTAGCTTGTAATTCATAGTCTTCAAAATATTTCTTTTTCCATAGACATTTTCCCCGTAGTCTGTCGCTGCTCTTTTCTCAATGGTTTTAAAAGAACATTTTTATGGAAAATGTTCCTCCCGCGACACAATCCACTTTACGGTGATGGTAACAGTTTCAGAGGCAATAAAACTTTTTGAATTGGATAGCAAGTCGATAAAGACGAAGAATGATCGGTTGTGCGGAGCCCTGGTTCGATCGTTGAGGAGTTAAGTGCATTAACAACAGTATTTCGAGCTTGAAATAAAAATTAAATAACACTACATCACACCTGTAATCCCTGAAGGGTTAGGCAGAGGCGTACGTTTAATACACCCACATTTCACCAGACACGTTTAAGTCTCGTGAAATAGGGGGTGAGTTTATTGCGATCAGCCGCACACACATCCAGACTGATAAATTCCAGATGGAAAAACCCAATAACACTTAGCCCGACCCAAGAATCGAACCCTATACCTTGTGCTCAGCAGTAGTGTTAGACCAACGAGGCAGTCAAAGTAAAAATTTAATAGTTCTAAAAATACCAGACTGAAACCTCTACTCATACACAGAACCCACAACCTTATGCATGAGAGGCGCTGCCGTAAACACTGAGCCATCACGAAATGCATTACGGTAGGCAGTTGTTTTCTGAATATTATAGCTTGTCTTTACATAAATAAAATTGTCTGTCTGTTATGTCAAAATAACAGCTTTTTACCAAATTAATGCACAATACGAAAAAAGAAAGAAAAAACAATATTTATTGAAATAAAGCCTACATATTCCAGGATTCGCAAATAGTAAAGATACATAGAGAGGAAGCTTTGGCTAGGTACACGACATTGAAACCCTGATCTCTAAACTAGGTATCTTAGAGGTCAGTGTCCCTCCGAAAACAATGTTATATGCCACTTTTTGTACAACTAAAACTGTAAATAGGTACTTTACATCATACAATAAATAATTTACGTTTCTAAAAGTGTGTGTGTGTGTGTGAAAGTTTATACTTTAGGTATATCAAACAACCAATTTCTTTGTCGGTCTGTTTGTTTGAGGTAATCTCTAAAAAGGCTGGACGAGACTCACTGGATAGCTGATGTGGTAAGGAGTAACTGAGGTTACTTTTATGTTTGACAGAGAACTTGGGTTCCGCGCAAAACATGAATACCCATGTTTTGTTGAATTCCAAGCGGACAAAATCGCGGGTACTGCCAGTACACTAATAAGAATCAATGCTGTTTCTTTGATTCTTAAAAGTGTGCTTATTTTAGAAACATAAAAATGGAATAGAATACTCTTTGTTGTACATCATGAAAACTCACAAATAATGAGTTTTAGAGCTACATAGGGTGTTACAATGGGCGGCCCAGTAATAGTATACTTTTGTTTAAAAAAATCAACCCTGATGCGAATATTCTGAATAACAGTAATTTGAAAAGGAAGGATGTGAAATAGGCGATTTATAGGGCAGCTCATTCAATTATTAATTGTGGTGTTTATTAATTCAGTGTGGGAATTATCGAAATTATTCTGCGGAAATTCGTTAATTTGACGTAACCAACGGAGTGTGACCACTTAAATGTTAATATTGTGGTGCCTATATACAGATATAAATATATTAGTGAGTTTGTTGTGTTGGCAACTCTATCGCATATATGAACTCACGCCTTTTTCCCATGGGTGTAGGCAGAAACTACAGAACTCCACGTGCGACGATGACGAACTGCTGTTAAATTAATCTTCCGTTAAAGTATAATTTTCCATTAAATTGTTACCTAAGTGGTGGTTTCTGTAGAACATCTAGGTTCTTATCTGGCTCTCCTTGGGTTCACGAATGCTTACCTGAAACAAAGCATGGGACCAATTAGTACATTTTTTTTTTTTTTTTTTTTTTATTTTTTTTTTTTTTTTTTTTTTAAAAGCGTTGCCCCACACTAGGAATTTCTCCTGTGTCGTGGGTGCGTTTACAAACATTTAAAGTCACTTACACAAACAGCCAGACCCGGAACAACTACCTGTAGGCCATACAAATATTTGTTCCGTGTGGGAATCGAACCCACGACGCGCGGCGCGGCAGCCGATCGCTCAGCCACTGCGCCAACCGTGTCGTCAAACACATTATTTAAAACAATTTTCTCAATCATAACATCACGCTAAGTACGACCCTGAGGAGTGGCTGTAACCATGTGGCACAGCCTAAAAATAATATATATTCTGTTACCAATAAGGTTAGAAGACAAAACAAAGGAAGAATCACCACATCTCGTCTCAATAAAAAATGTAATACGGAGTCTTACGTGTTCCTATAAAAATCGAAGTGATCAGTACGACATAGCTACAAGTCGTAAATAAACTCGTAAAGCAAACGAGGGAATAAAATAGCGCCAATGAGCTCTCCGGCCGCTGCGGTCGCTTCTTTGGCTTGACAGTCAGAGCTGATGGTATATTCTGTAAGAGTCTCACCGCGAAAACTTATGTGAAAGAAGAGAGCGTGAATTGAACTGTCAGTCCCTGTGCACTAGTGAGGGATGACAAGAAAGCGAAGTGAGACTTTGCTTTCACTTTACCTACATTTCCACGGAGAGATTTTTACAGAACAGCACTGCTAATTCGGCAAAGGCAGTTTATTTGAGACTAGTGCCTCACAGGACTGGGTAGAGAGCTTAGTTCTATAAATAATAGGATTCCGCTGATTCAATTATATTTGTTTAGCGTACATCTTTATATATAAACGTATCTCTAAAACAAAATTGTTCGAGGAGGGACACTGATCTCTAAGATACAAGTAAACCTAGTTTATAGATCAGGGTTTCAATGTCCAGTAACTAGCCAAAGCTTCTCCTGGTATATGTAGGCTTTAGTTCAATAAATATTGTTTTTTTTTTGTTCCGTCCTATACAAAAGGCACGTTCCATATTTTAAACAATTCTAAAATCGATCGAGTATTTGAAACCAGCCAAATATATTCTTCCACCCTATATGCCATAAGGTTTACTTTGGCATACAAACGTCGCAGTGCCCAGTTGTTTACGTGACTGAGCTCTGAAACCAGGCTTCCGATGCGCACGGCAAGGCGCGCTGCTGCAGTATACATATTAATAACCGCGCAGGCATGGGCAGGCGAATGCTAATTGCAATGCTTGTTAAAGGCTGCTTGGTCATCAAGTGCCAACACAACTTAACACCAACATTGTACAATTAATTCGCAATAAACGTTTCAGCTTTGACTTTAAAGCAGACACTTCATTTATGCAAACTTAAATGATATGACCTGTCTGCTATTTTGTAAATATCTCCCCGTGTAAAGTTAGATGGAGTGAACTGACAATAGCTTTAGTATGGGATGACGTCTCACGTCACCTATATTTTGACGGTGACATTTGAACAGAATAGCTCTGCATTAGTCTTGGCCAACTATTTCTTTACAGTGCCCTTAGTAAACCACAAATTTTGTATCCTTCATGTGCGGGAATATAAGGTATTTGCTAAAGGAATAACCACAGTACTACTCAGTGCAAGATTTTTTTACTTTTTCCATCATCATCTGCCTAGCCTTTTTCCCAACTATGCTGGGTTCGGTTTCCAGTGTAACCAGATGCAGCTGAATACCAGTATTTTACATGGAGCGACTGCCTATCTGACCTCCACACCCCAGTTACTGGCCAACACGATACCCCTTGGTAAGACTGGTTGTCAGACTTTCGGGCATCTACGAATGACAGCAGGAGCCAACGGCTAAACGGGTTTACCAAGGCACAGAAGAGTCTCGATATGTAACGAACGGTCACCCATCCACAGACTGACCTCGGCAAGCGTAGCTTAACTTTCAGTAAACCCGTGCGGCGGTTTTTATTTAGCTACGAGCTCCTCACTTTTTTCCCGATGTTGTAGTTAATTATATTTAACACGTTAAACGCCAAATGACAGTCAAACAATACATTTTCTATTGTGTCTCGTTGTTTGGCAGTTAAGGTGTTAAGAAACTTTGTTTTGTTGTTACTCTTGTACGCGAATATTGTAATGTCCTTTTGAGAAATAAATTCTTAAAACCGAAACATTATCAGCGACGTCGAGTCTCTATCAAATCCTCCGAGGCAAAATAAAACATTTCCTGATCATTAGATTGATGTAATCACCTGTCAAAATGGCCGCCACAAAATGGCGGCTCTAAATTGAACACAATAGCTATCTATTCATCCAGTATAACTCCCACGCAATTTCCAGTCAAGTTGAAATTAAAACCTTTATACTTCGCGACTTTTATCGTTGTACATTAAAGCTGGCTGAATCAGAACACAGTGTAAGTATGACGAGTTAATTGTGTTTTATTGATAAATTGTGTATTATTATTAATTGTATTGCAACGCAAGCATTAACTTCCTGATTGGTTCGGCAATAATGTAATAATGTCGGGTTTTATTGTTTCATTTATTATTTGCACAGGTCTCCCAGTGGGATTCAAGATGGAGGGTGAATAGAAATCGGTTGGTTATCATTTTGAGCACGATGTGGACGTTGATTGAGTGTTCAGGATTACTTATAAGTGATGGGGTTATTGTTAGAGCAAGCTGCTATGACTAGATATTATTCTTCCCTTTTTCCATAAAGGAAAATTGATAGTTTATTTCGGTAGGTAAAGCTTCGAACCAAGGCTTTTGCAGATATCATTAGAAATGTGTATCTTCAGAAGGATCGAATATACTAGAAGCTGAAACAAAGTGTTGTATTAATAATTTACTAGAGTTGATTGTATCGTTGGTCTAGTGGTCGGAAGTGCTACTACTGAGCATGTGGTCCTGGGTCGAACAAAGTGTTATTGGGTTCATCCATCTGGAATTTCTCAGTAGCAGCACGGAGACTGCATTGACGTTAATAGGCGCGCCTTCTATCACACATAACTAAAACGTAACAAACAAAATGTGGGTGTACTATAGGTAGGTATGTAGTATCTATGTCTAACTTTGGCGAACACAGCCGTGATGTCATGTAATGTAATTCAGACATACAATGGATTTTAACAACAGGCAGTGCTTTTAAAACGAACATAATACTGTATCGCTAATCAAATAAACATATATACATGAACATTATCTGCGTGTAACATACATAGATAATGACATTAACGCATCGTATATAACGATGACAAATGGACCACAATGCTCATTAACAAGATTGGTTAGCCGTTAATTTCCATACCATGACATGTCCATTCAATTAAATTATTGGTTTTGTAAATAGTAGCAAATAGGGATGTGTCCTAGGTAAACATATATTCAGTCTATTTAGTCCGTCAGTCAGATTACCAAAACATATTGGGCACTTATTGTTTGCTTACTCAAATCAATAAAAAGTTACAATGACCGTTCATAACATATCGAGACTCCTCCGTTGTCATTTGTAGATCTTTGACAGTCGTTACGGTTAGTCGGAAACCCGAAAGTCCGACTACCAGTCTTCCCAAGGGGTCTTGTATTGCCCAGTAACTGGGTTGCGGAGGTCAGATAGGCAGTCGCTCCATGTAAAACATTGCCGACCCCAACATAGTTGGGAAAAGGCTAGGCAGAAGAAGAAAAGTAAATAATATCTATGTCAATCATATGGTACCTACCCTCGTTTTTCACCTTCAACCGGGGTGTTTAAACTCGAAAGAATCCACAACTCAACCGTCAAAAATAAACTGATCCTTAGTGCTCAGTCAATAGGATGCACAATAAACCGTTCACTTATGACCTTTCTGTTTGTTTGGAATTAAAAAGGGTAGCGAGATTTTAGAAGATTTATTAAGTTAAACGCTATCGGAGCTCGCCGAGTAATTGCTGCGGACTTCCGCGGTAATAAAACACAATTTTGTGGCAGCCCTATATAAGCTGAGAGCAAAGATGGCATCTGTAGACATCTTCTCGGTCGTCGAGGTTTTAGACGTTATAAGAGAAAATAATTTTCGCGTTGGACTAATGGATCCCAGCGCTACTGCTGAGCAGGTTGTCCTGGGATCGAGTTTCGGGTACTGTAAAGTTTTATTCGGATTTCTCAGTAGCAGCGCGGAGTCTGAATTTAAATTCGACCAGTAGCAAAATGCCCGCCCCATATCTGGGGAAATGTGGGTGCCTATACACACACCACTGTTAAACTTTTCGGTGAATACAGGCATGATGCTATGTTATGTAATGTAAAATAATTGCGGTGTCTAGTTCAAATAATTTTGCGGAAATACAATTTACTAGAGGAATACAGAGGCTTACGTTTCCATGAATCTTGCTTTGAATTAATTCTACGAATGATATTCAGATCGACAACAGCATCAGTTGTTAAATGAGTTCTCGGAAGTCTTCTATTAAAGATATTTCTAGTTGAAAGCTAGCTGTGAAAGCTTTGACACCTTTATTGGTACATTTATGGTAGATATTGCCATTTAAAAAAATCCTCAGATACTAATTTAGATGTTCAGAGAAACAGGAAACTAGAATCATTTTCGTATGTTATTTTGTTTCAAAATAGACGTCCAAAAGCCTTTTAAATGGCCTAATTGGATAAAAAACATAATTTGACTATGAGTTAGGGTAAATTTTCTGACTAATATACAGAGTGAAAGTTAGAACATCATTTATTTTGGTACGCATTGGTTATCCAACCGAAAACATAACTATAACTAAATAAGTTTACTTACAAATAAAACAAAACAAAAAGAAAGCCTACCTGCCTATGTGTTCTTAAAGTCATTATTTGTAAGATTTCATGGTGTACAATAAAAAGTATTCTATCCTATTCGAAGCCAAAAGGCTCCTTAAAAAAATCTCCCAATATAAAATAACTGTCGGTATTCACAATATTAGCGCATCTGGTCACGGTAGATTGCACAGCGAGCTAGAGGAAATGAACATATTTATTCAACTGTTACAGCTACATTATTTTGTGGGAATAAATAAGCTTTTTAAGTTATTATAAGCATACAAATAAATCAAATGGAAGTGTCTGTTTGTAATGACTAAAGAACAGCTTTTTACTTACTGCATATGAAAGTGTTTACGGTAGTATACAACGTGTCCCAGAAATCAACGTCAAGCCGAAAACGGGCAATAGGCCAAGTCGTGACAGCTATTAGAAAAATATAAAAAAAATCTTGGTCATGTACTTTTCGAATTATAAGCATTCAAAAATAAATCTCAAAAAGTGACACCCTGTGATGATTTTTCAAGTCCTGTGACTACATTATTAACATTTCGGTAGTTTTTTTCTCTGTGATGTAACCATGAATAACCCTTCTGTAAATTACAGTTAAAAGTTAAAACGTAACTGCCTCAGTTCTAAATTAAATGTTAGATTTTTGCCCAATATTGAATTCAAAATAATGACATCACCCAACTTTAACCGACTGTACTGAAAAAAAAATCTACTACACTATTTTGGCAAGTAACTTTAAAAGATGGCGCGTTTAGTCAGGATTCCAAAATGGTATAACACATACTAATTGCTACTTCTTAATTGAGGAAAAAAAGTACATTGTTGGTTTTAGGTGCGTTTGAAATAAAATTCAGTCGTTGGATTTCTTTTATTATAATTTTTATTAAATCAGATTTACGAAGTTTTATAACAAATGTTCAAACTGTTTTCCTTCAGCTGCAATGCAAGTTCTACATCTCTTTAAAAATGATCGCGTAATATGACGGGCGTATCTTCTTGAGTTGATGTATTCAGCGGCTTCTGCAATTCTTTGGCGCAGCTCGTCTAAATCTTGAATTGGTTTAGAGTACACTTTATCCTTTATCGTACCCCAGTAAAAAAAATCTATGGGGTTTAAATCGGGTGAACGGGCAGGCCACGAAATTGTACCACCCCGCCCAATCCACCTATCGGGGTATTCTCGATTGAGAAACTCTCGTACAGTGAGAGCATAATGCGCTGGGCAGCCATCTTGTTGATACCACATGCTGTTGAAGTTCAAATAACCCTGGGCATTTAAATTCTCCGGCAGCTCGATTGGACCAATAACTTTACCATTCAAAATTCCCGTCCACATATTTACTTTAAACTGGTACTGAGATCTATCTTCCCGCATCAAATTTGGATTTTCCACGTGCCATTCGTGCAAATTGTGGAGGTTCATGTAACCGTCCTTTTTAAATGTTGATTCATCGGACCATAGAATTTTTTCAAAGAATCGCGGGTCCTCTCGGTGCCTCTGCAACATCGTTCGACAAAATCGTACTCTCTCTGGGTAGTCTCGGGGTAGCAGACTTTGTACTCGTCGTACATGGTATGGGTGAAACTCGTTCTTTTTTAAAATACGATGTGCAGTACTTTTGGGGACTCCTATGCTCTGTTCAATTCCACGTACTGAGATACTTCTGTCTTCTTCAACTGCTTGCAAGACTTCGGCTTCGTAGGGCATAACGGGTCTTCCCTCGCTAACCATTTGGCTAGGAAATCGACCCTCTGATAATGACCGATGCACATTAATAAATACTCGATGATCGGGATGACGCTCAGCATTCGGGTATCTCTCACGATACACTCTTGCTGCAGCATTGGCGTTGCATAAGCATTCTCCATAAATGAGATGCATGTTGGCGTATTCCTGTGCGGTGTATCGAGATGGCATGATAAAACACTACACAAACACGGGGTTGCGATTAAAACAAGTCCGGGGTTGTCAGAAACGGTGCAGATAAATCCAAATCACAATGCAAATCAAGTCCAATAAACAAAGCCACAGTTGTAAGTACGAAGTCAATACGAATACAAAAAGATGTGCAGTCAACGAAAGAGCGTAACGTACTGCAGTATTGCACAATTTGCCGACGCATCCCTGTTTAGCCAGAGTAGCGTCTCTATCTGTTTCACTCACACATATGAAATGATGTGTCAATCCGTCTCCCTCTTAGTTAGATAAAAGTAGCGTCACTATCTATCTCGCTCCCACTTGTCAAAGTAGCGTCACCTCACATTAGTTAAAATGAATCTTTCTCGCTCACACTAGTCAAAATAACGTCACTCTTCGTCTCAATCGAACTTTTATGAAATACGGCTTCATAAAAAAAAAAATTGTTTTTTCTCAATTAAGAAGTAGCAATTAGTATGTGTTATACCATTTTGGAATCCTGACTAAACGCGCCATCTTTTAAAGTTACTTGCCAAAATAGTGTAGTAGATTTTTTTTTCAGTACAGTCGGTTAAAGTTGGGTGATGTCATTATTTTGAATTCAATATTGGGCAAAAATCTAACATTTAATTTAGAACTGAGGCAGTTACGTTTTAACTTTTAACTGTAATTTACAGAAGGGTTATTCATGGTTACATCACAGAGAAAAAAACTACCGAAATGTTAATAATGTAGTCACAGGACTTGAAAAATCATCACAGGGTGTCACTTTTTGAGATTTATTTTTGAATGCTTATAATTCGAAAAGTACATGACCAAGATTTTTTTTATATTTTTCTAATAGCTGTCACGACTTGGCCTATTGCCCGTTTTCGGCTTGACGTTGATTTCTGGGACACGTTGTATACCTTTAAGGTAGATTTTTGAGGAACTTATAATTATTTACTTTTAAGATCTCATATAAAATGTACCAAAAATTACACCAATAAATGAATTTTGAATTTAGAAAATAGTTATACAAAAAAAGGTTTTTTTTTGATTGTCTGTCCGTTTGTTTGAGGAAATCTCCGAAACCGTTGGACCGATTTTGACAGGACTTTCAGTGGCAGATAGCTGATGTGTTAAGAAGTAAATGAGGCTAATTATTTTAGTTGAAAATAAACAATTAGGTGGATACCTAATTGTTTTTTTTCAAATTTCACGAGTTTTGTTTTTGCATGTCCATACAAAAACAAAACTCGTGAAATTTTGTTTTTTGTGAAAGAACTTTATTTCTCATACTAGCAGTATGAGAAATAAAGTTCTTTAAATCCAAGCTAACTCTTAGCTAAGGGGCTTGGTTAAATTATAACAGCCGCAAGGGTAGATCAAAGGTTAATCAAGTCTTACCATGGGGAATCGTGTTGCGCAGTAAATGGGCTGTGGAGGTCAAATGGGCAGTCGGGCCATGTATAATATAGGTTAACAGCTATGTGAAAGCTGATGAGTGACGCTAACTTTTTAGTATGGGTATACTCGTATTAACTAAAACGTTTAAATTAATAAAAATAATGTTTATTACTCTTCAACGCAAAAACTACTAAACAACAGATTTTGATGATAGCAATTTTTACGCGACTTCATCTGCGTACGTCAGGTTTTCGTACTTTTACATCCCCTTCAGCCCTTAAAAGCGTAGTATTAAAAATAAAATATGGCCTATGTTAGTCGTTGTAATGAGATGACGATAAAGATGTATGGATGACGAAAACATGCTGCGCCGACCCCAAATAAATTGGAATAAGGGCAGGAGGAAGATGATGATGATGATGAGTCGTTGATAATGTAGCTTTCTATAGGTGAAAGTATTTTGAAAAGTAGTTTTTAAGTTTATCAATTACAAACAAAGTCACAAAAGCAATATATACGCAGAGGAAGTCGAGTGCAGCTAGTAACTAATATGGGATCATACGCAATGCACAAAAAAAATACAAATGGCGCAACCGTATTGGGTCGATACAAGTCCAATATCAAGAGATCTATTCGATCCGCCGATATTGAACATTGTATATTGCTGCCTCGGGAAATTGAATGCAATTTTAAAGCCAATATGAACCCTCTATCTAGGGGCAGAAGTACCGATATACCGTGCAATACCGATTGCTTCGTGAAACTATTCTTGGTTGTTAGAATGACAGCTATAATACCAGCCTGTTACTGTCCCACTGCAGGGCAACCTCTTCTCATACAGAGAAGGCACGAGCATTAATCACCACGCTTTCTTGAGGCGGTTTGGGGGAATTCAGACTCATGCCAATTATGAGACCAGGTTTCCTCAAGATATTGAACCTATAACTTCAAAATTTTGCTTTAATTGATAACTAAGATAAATGATTAACTTTTGAGTGTTTATCGAGGACCTGAAATACTTGTGGCTAAATAACAACAGTCGTATGGGTCGATCAAAGGTTTAGCTACGCTTTCCGAAGTCTCTCCGTAAGTTAGTTCGATCCGACTGTCAGTCGTAAATCTTTGACAGTCGTTACGGGCAGTCAGAAGCCCGAAAGTCTGACAACCAGTACTGCCAAAGGGTATCGTGTTCTTCGGTGTTACCCAGTTACTGTTTTGTGGTGGTAGAGATAGTTAGTCGCTCCATGTAATATACTGGTATTTAGCTTCAACTGGCTATACTGGATTGGACCCCAACTTAGTTGGGCAAAGCTTTGAATAAAGTGGACTTTCTGTTTATGTTTCACAGGGGCGCGTGCTGGGGCCGGATTTGATTAGAGGCAACAAGGACACGAGTGCGTTATAAATGGACACTTGACTGCTTTACCAAAATGTTTCGCGTATGGCTAGATATTATTGTATATTTGAACTATTATACGGTATCGTTTGCCTTGTCGTTGCTTGTTAGCATGTAGACTTATTTATAGTTTGTTCTGCTTTTGAATATTTAAAAGGAGGTTTTGCTATTCGCCTGGTCGACATTATAGGTGCTTGCTATATGAAACAATTCTGTCTCTGAAAATTGTCATAGGGTTTTGCCCAGTTTTTAATTTACAGTAAAAAGTCATGGTTTCTATAGAACCTAACGCGCAAGAAGCGAATTATTTACCTTTTATTCAGAATCTCATTTGTTCATATAGAAATCTTGATTCTTTACAGGTATAATTAAGTCACAATAACATCAGAAAAAAAGGTAAAAATTAGGCATAGCCGATGGAAACTGACTACAACTCTGGCGATCCAGAATCAAGTACTGAACTCATGGTATTGGTTTTGTGACCTATATTTATATACTTACATACAAACATAAACTGGAAAATCATCACCCTCTTTCTGGGGCAGTTGAGGAGCGAGAAGGTTGGGAGAAGCCTAAGTCCAGCAGTGCAATGTTATGTTGATGTGATTCTAGAAAGAAGGAGGCCTAATAAATAGTATTTATACATAATTTTTATTCCTGTAAATTCCTGGACAGAGGTGCACTTATAGTGCCTCATTTCCCGAGTTATGTTTAAGAACCATTTAGTGGGGGGCGAGCCTATTTCCATCAAATACTGGGCAGGTACATACCATACCTATTTATACGACCAACAAAATCGGCTTCCGCTGTACAACGATAAAACTTCTATTGTTTCCAAACAATTATTTCCAGAAAAATAAAAAGCGCAGTTAACTTCATAAAGCGGTGGTTTCCTATTTATTTCCCAAAACGAACACTTCATATAAAGCGAAATGACCAATTAAAATGTGGGCGGGAATTCGGGATTTAAAATGTGGCAACATTTCATCATTGACAAAGGTCGCGGGCGGTCGTTCCCGTTAATTTATGTGTCGGTGTTGCCATAAATTGCACTGTTTTGGTTTGCTTTAATTACCAGTCGTGTCGCCCCCAAATAACGGATCTTGGTGCTATCGAACGACGCTCTTCCCATAACTTTTGTCTTAACAATTGACAATTATTTTGTATGTTTTAGTAAATTAAGCTAAATAATAAAGATTAATTCTGATTATTTATATTCCTAATTATATTCCAATAGATGATTTAGTGTGTGAGTCCCGGTATTACATAGGTTTACCATTCATTTCTCTCTGTGATGTTTCTCAGAATTAATATTAAAATTGGCAATAAAAATATTGGTGGTTCTAACCATTCGTACATGAAACTCCTACTGCAAATATCGTATAAAACTACGTCACACAAAATTTCGATACAAAATAACTGAACCATTTATTTTTTAAAGCTTATTCCCATAATATGACAAAACGTTTCAAAACGTCATGTCATCGAACACCACAGATTAAAACTCCATCAGCTTTTCATTGACACAGACAGTCACTTCAAAATTCAAACACTCATCAAATCTGGCTCAATATTTCCGTTTCAATTTATAATTCGAAATTCGCAGTTTCGAACCAGCGATCAAACACTAATCTGTGAGTCCATCGGGTTCGAATAGATTGTGTAGGACTTTAAGGCAATTCCGAGCTCCATCGATCACACACGAACGGCTCCGATTCCGCAGGTGATCCATTAGAACAGTCAATACATTGAGGATATTAATAGTTCAGGAAATGGCGGGGATATAGGAGACGGCTTTGCGATATAGCTTTGTAACGGCAGAGGCGTGCCTATATTTAGCCCATACTTAGCAACAAGGCACAAATCTAGATTCCGAACTATTCTTGAAATTTCATTTCCAATATCAATATTCCCGATCAGAGAATCGAACTAGGACCTGAGTTCCTGGGTTGGTAGAGCTCGCGAACGCTAGACCAATCGTTATTATATGTTATAAAAGTATTCTCGGCTAATTTTTGCAACGGGACCCGTTGGTGGCTGTCTGAAAATACAAAGTTGAAGGATCTCTAAAGGGTCTATAAACAGAACCCGATAGCGAAGGTTTTATGCCTATCCGTTATTAAGATTTATTCGAGCCCAAAAGAAGGCACGAAATGATTTTCTTTTATTTGTATTAGAAAACAATTGAATTTGATTGATTGCCATGAAAGTAGATAGCATTGACCTTTAAGAATTTTATTTGCTATTTTTGTGTTGTAACAAAATCTGATTATACCATCGGGTTTTTTCAAACAAAACAGGACATCTGTCAATTAGTTATAATGAATTATCTTATGAAAACGAAACAGCGAGAAATATTATATATTCTAGACACCGAAACGAATTTTATGTGCCTACTTTTTCAAAAAATGGCCACGTAATCTGTAACGTTAACAGAATTGAAAATAATGTTAACAGAATTGAATTTACAACGTGCTTGTATGACAAGATGCATAAACATTAATGAAGCAAAAGGAGTATGTAAGGATCGTAGCAGATGGCGTTCTATATTGTCTGCCTACCTGTTCATACATGTGAGGAAAATCCTTTATGAAAGCAAATATGTCAGGCCGCTCATTGTAACACCCTAAGTAGCTCTTAAACTCACTACTTATTTGTAAGTTTTCATGGTGTACAATTAATAGTATTCTGTTCAATTTTATTAATAAGATAAGATAAGATAAGATAAGATAAGATAAGATAAGATAAGATAATTTTATTTGTCAAAAACATGTGTAGGTTTACAGTTGGTATGTTCAAAAAAATAAAGTTTCAACATGTTTTGCCTGGAAAGGCGTACAAATACTATAATATTAGCTAGAAACAATGAAATCATGCAGTTACATTAAATTAATAGAACATTTCAAATTAATACAGTAATTAATAAAATAAAATAAAAGATGTCAAAAGTAAGATAACAATTCAAATTAATATTCTAATTAATAAAATAAAAGATGTCAAAAGTAAAATAACAAAATAAAAAAAAAATGTCCATAAAAATAATAATAAATTTAAAATAATAAAAATTTTAATTAATAAAAATAATAAAAATTATTAATGTCAAACTTTTAATAATTCCCCCCCGTTTTTCACCTTAGCCCAGGGTGCTATAAACCCAAATTCAACAACTCAACTATAAAAAATGGTATTGTGATGTTTATGTAAAGTAACCTTTAGTGCTCAGTCAATAGGATGCACAATAAACCGTTCACTTCTGACCTTTCTGTTTGTTTTGGGTTAAAAAGGGTGTCGAGATTTTAGAAGATTTATTAAGTTAAACGCTATGAGAGCTCACCGAGTAATTGCTGCGGACTTCCGCGCTAATAAAACACAATTTTGTGGCAGCCCTATATATGCTGAGAGCAAAGATGGAAAAAGGGGTGAGTTTGTATGTGTATGTATAGGATATGAATTTAAATCGGAAGTAAATTAAATATGGCACAGTAATATTGACATATGTCATGATGGCCCAGTGGTTTAGGCCTCGCCTCTTGTGCTTTCACAATCAAACCTAGGTTAGTACCAATGTGAGTTTTCAATTCATATGTACTTTCTAAGTTTATCTTGGACATCACTGACATCGGTGAAGGAAAACATCGTGAGGAAACCTGGACTTATATAATTAATATAAGTCTGAAATCACCAACCCGTCTTGAGCAAGCGTGGTGATTAATGCTCGTGCCTTCTCTGTATGAGAAGAGGCCTTTGCCCTGCAGTGGACAGTAATAGGCTGGTACTTTACTTTTTTTTACTTTACAGTAAAATTTCCTTCCAATGAAAGGGACATAGAAACTTTGCCATTACGTGTCTTCCAAGATTATTTATGTTCCACATTATAGGCAAAACTATTCGAGTGGGTATTAAAAGTTGGCGACAGACGCTTTCAAGGTTTTCATAAAACTTAGCGATTCCTAACCAAATGACAAAGCTCTGGATTTTATTGGGTACAGGTTAAAGGTTCCCGAGGGTTGAGTAGTAAGTAACCTTAGTAGGGAAAATATATTTCCATTTTCAAACTTAAACTTATTTTACTTGCTAACCTCAAATCTAACTTTGTTTGCGATGAGTTTTTGCTGATTGGGTTCCTACCAAAAGGCCAATGTCTCTCACCCAGTGAGAGACATTGTTTTATTTTTCCTGTATTATTTACATAAACTTCCCTCAACTAGATTTATTCAAGTTTCAGTCAAATGCAAAAAAATAATTACTTAAATCCGACTGCGACTTACAGAGATTCGCGTTCAAACAATAAAGCTAACTCTTCTGCTTAGTTGAAATAGATTTCTAAACAAAATTCTTAATAAATTGACGACACGATTGGCGCAGTGGTTGAGCCATCGGCTGCTGCGCCGCGTGTTGTGGGTTCGATCCCCGCACGTAACAAATATTTGTATGACTTACAGGTAGTTGTTCCGGGTCTGGCTGTTTGTGTATGTGAGTTTAAATGTTTGTAAACGCACCCACGATACAGGAGAAATTCCTAGTGTGGGGCAACGTTTAAAAAAAAAAAAAAACTACATAAGTACTCGTATATACAATATAACACAACGCTACCCCCGCCCGATTTAGAAAAAAACATTTTTTTTAAAGATAACATTATTTAGAACATCGTGCTGTACCCACTACTTACGCATTTGAAATTGAGCCTTATTAAATTGAATTTAAATTTAATTTTCTTTGGCTGATCGAGCGGCCCGTATGGCAAAATACATACATTTTTAGCTAAAATCCTACATGAACAGTTACTAAAATCAATTCAGTACTCAATTATGAACAAACTAATTTCAGAACTTGCGTCTATTCCTTGACTATTTGTATACTAAGAAAAGTACTCAATATAATATGGTCATACAATACTACGCACAATAGATATACATCAGCATATTTCAGTAGTACAACTCAAAAGTTTCCGAGTTCTGTCAATGCTACGGGTAGGGGGCGACAAGACCTTTATCTCAGCTCGTTTACCTACCACCGCGACAGTTTTCGGAGCGAGTTTCGCTGGCAGCCAGCCAGATCGTGGTCCGCAATAATTATACTGTTTCTAAAGCTCTGTGGCTACACATTATCGGGACTTGCACTCAAATCCCAATAGTCTACAGCACTTTGATGAAGTTTAAGACGTATCTGCAAGTGAGTATGCATGACAACATTTTAATGAATACTATATATAGGATAGTAACTCTGTCTTTCTGTCTTGATTTCAGCGTATGTGTATCAAACAGTGTATTAAAAAAAAACCAGACTATTGAAAAGGCACATTTGACGACCGATGTGGTGCGGCGGGCGAAGGTCTGCCTGCGACGCAGGAGGTTGCGGGTTCTATTCCCGCCCTGGGACAAATGTTTGTACGATCTACAAAGATTTGTGCCGGCTGTCTAATCTACACGATAAAATAAAATTAAAGTGTTTGTAATTTCAAAAGAACAGCTTTTTACTAAACGCATATTGAAAGTTTATACCCTAGTTATACTAAAAAACCATTTGAAGTTTATTTGTCCGTTTGTCTGTCTGTTTTTTAGGTATAATCTCCGAAACGAAAACATTTGTAGATCTTTGACATTCGTTACGGGTCAACATCACGCCTGTATTCCCAGAAGGGATGGGCAGAGGTGCACTTAAAGTAACACCCACATGTCGCCAGCTATCTTTAAGTCCCACGTAATATGCGAGCCTATTGCCATCGAACTGAGACTTGGTCCCTTACTATGGGCCTCATAAGAAGGCTCAAGGTCACCCAAAGGGCGATGGAGCGTGCTATGCTCGGAGTTTCCCTGCGCGATCGAATCAGAAATGAGGAGATCCGCAGGAGAACTAAAGTAACCGACATAGCACACAGAATCGCCAAACTTAAGTGGCAGTGGGCGGGGCACATAGCTCGTAGAACAGATGGCCGTTGGGGCAAGAAAGTTCTCGAGTGGCGACCGCGCGCCGGAAGACGCAGTGTAGGCAGGCCTCCCACACGGTGGGCCGACGACCTGGTGAAAGTCGCGGGAAGGGCATGGATGCGGAAGGCGCAGGACCCGTCATTGTGGAAATCCTTGGGGGAGGCCTTTGTCCAGCAGTGGACGTCTTTCGGCTGAAATGAATGAATTAATGAATTGCCATCAAACGGGCACAAATCCAGACTCCGAAATTATAGTAAAGGAAATCATAGGAATGAAGATTATCTTGCTAACAAAACATAAACACTAGGGGTAGGTACCCTCTGAAATCTACATCTGTAAAAACTGACATGGCTGTACACAAAATATCACAATCAAACTCAGATCAAACAAGCGATTTGTCACGAGCTGTAATTGAATAGGCTTTAACAAACCAGTCTGCCGAGTCTGCTAAACTGTGGGCCGTTACCACACTGCGTTTGCAAATTCAGCAGTCCGAAGTTACATCACAGAATGCAGCATATTGTGAGCACTTTGCAAGTTCGTCTGCATCGAAGCGTCCGTCCAAAACTTCGTATCCGGTTATTTTCCGGCTTCGTCAATGCTAACACTTCCGATTGCTTCGACAGACATCAAAGGATGGCGAATTTACAGGATAGGACATGAGGAAATTAATGCACGGTTCGGTAAACTGTTCATGGGGTGGCGGCATGTCATTGGGTTTTTCCATCCGGAAATTCCCAGTTACAGCCCGGGTCCTGGATTTGCTTAAAATTGGTGGCAATCATCATCATCATCATCAGGCTATATTAGTACACTGCTGGACATAGCCCTCTCCTAATGAGCGCCATAGCGCCCTGTCTTCAGCTTGCCGGAAATAATAATAATAATAATTGGAAGCAATAATCTCTCCTACTACATGGGACAGAACGTGTCTGGCAAAATGTGGGTGTACTATAGATACGCTTCTGACTAATCTTTCAGGGATTACAGGCGTCAAATTGTTGTTTAATTTTTTACTATTTTATTACATGGGACTTAACATCAATGGCAAAATGATTTGATTTTATGACGACGCGGTTGGCGCATTGGCTGAGCGCTTGGCTGCTGCGCTGCTTGTCGTGGGTTCGATTCCCGCACGGAACAAATATTTGTATGGCCTACAGATAATTGTTCCAGGTCTGGCTGTTAGTGTATGTGAGTTTGATTTTTGTAAACACACCCACGATACAGGAGAAATTCCTAGTGAACGTTTAAGAAAAGAAACGATTTTATTTAAAAAAAAAATGTTGGTGTTCTATAATTCTCTCGTCTAACCCTTGGGAGAATACAGGCCTAAGGTTATGTACTATCTAATATTTGTTACAACCCACATTCTGGTCCCCAGAATAGGATCAACGAAACAAACGCCATACGTTATCCCAGATACAAATTAATTACGTTCACTTTGCAAATCTTTATTTGAGAGCTAGATAGACTTGGCTAGCTCCACAAAAAATATGTAAGTTAATGCGTATATTTCTATTGGCGATGTGCCAAAGCTCTGCGGATTTCATAGCGGATTTAGTTCATGCTTCAAATGCAGGGACACTGTGACCTATTGTGCCCCCTAATCTGGCCGTTGCAAACACTATTGTGTTGGCTCTGGTCAATGGTGGATCAGGGCTTCGTAGTATTAGTAACGTATGTGTATAAAAGGAATATGTTATTATTATTACGACGACCTATGTGGTGCAGCGGGCGAATGTCCGCCTGCGATGCAGGAGGTTGCGGGTCCTATTCCCGCCATGGGACAAATGTTTGTATGATCTACAAAAAATTGTTCCGGGTGTTCTGGGTATTTGCTATGTGTAATAAAAAAATATCTATCTATGTAATGTATTGTATAAAGGATATCAGTCATCTAGTGTCCATAACACAAGCTCTGCTTAGCTTGGGGCTAGATGATGCTGTTTGGATTGTCCGTGCTTTCCGAGGGACGGAGGAGTATCGATATCTAATGAACGGTCACCCATCGACGGAGTGATCTCGATAAGCGTAGTTTAACATTTTATAGTCCCGTGCTGCTGTTTTTATTTAGCCACGAACTCCTCCATGAATAAACTCTTGAGCTTTATGTTAGTTTCTATAGATGCAAGAAAAGTAGTCTTCATAACTTTTGTGACGCAAAACAGACATGTCTCACAACTCCTCGTTTTATGAACGCGAAAATACAAGAGTAGAATTCTAAAAATAGCCAAAATAATGCCATTGTCTGTTCTAGGCTGTAAATATCCAGATCTAAATCGGCAATATAGAACCTGTTACTACTGTGTACCTCTTGCGGGCAAACGCTTCTGATATAGAGAAGGCACGAACAGTAATCAACACGCTTGCTCAAGACTGATTGGCGATTTCAGACTTCTATCGCATCTATACAAATAACATAATGAAATTTAACTGTCTGTTTGCAAAGTCAAAATAACAGCATTTTTCAAAATGCAAATGGAAGTTTATACGGTAGTTATATCAAAAATCCATTTAAAAAAAATACTTTCTGATGGCGAGTTGGCGAGGTCTTAACAATGATGATTCCTCCACCGATGTCCGTGATGTCTAAGATTAACTTAGAAAGTACATGTATTGAGAAAGTCACATTGGTAGGTGGATATTTGAATCCACAACGTCGTACATGACAGGCGAAGGCTTACCTACTGCGCTAACATGACCAAAAAAATACTCAAAATATAAAAGAACATTACTTCGAACAGCCATTTTCAAAATTAACATGTATTTTTTAAATAAAGAACTAGAAACAACATACAACGCGCAACGGCCAAAAAAATAAAACCAAAATTACCAGTTTATGTAAAACAATGCACTAGAGATTAGCTAGACTGCAACGCGTGCCTGCCAACGATGACGTCACAGCTGCAGTCGCTGCGATCTCGCAACGAAGCACCGCGATTCGCCGCGGAAGCTCGCAGTGTTAAAATAACTAGACCGCTTTGAGTATGGGACCCATTAACATTAATATTTTGTGTGTTTTGCATCCGTGTTCATTTAAGTTTATTATTAAGTGCTTTTGTCTTTGAGCGGAGCTGGTAAAACGAGGTGTTAGGAGTTTTTAGAGCTTATTACGTTGCAGTTAAAATTTAATAGATGTAAACCTGGTTTTTTAATTGGGTGTGATGTGTTAATAATTGACGAACATGAAGTCACAAGAACATATGAAATGTTGTATTTTCTTTTTCAAAAGAGATTATAATATTTGATACGTCAGTCACTTCATAGGTTGACCTTAAGCGCCAGGTGACCGGCAAACAATACATTTTCTATTGCGTCTCGTTGTCTAGCAATTAAAGTTTTATGACGTTTTTCACTAGGACGTGAATGCATTAACATGGGTTTACGGAGATTTATAAAAAATAAAAAAAAACCTTACATTTATTTAAAACAGCGGCAATTACTTTAAATTATAAAGTGGATGGACAGATTAGAAAGTGGCCAATATCCTGTCTTCAAGCTCAGTCTGTACCAGATTTTGTAAATCGGCTCAGTAGTTTAGCCGTGAAAGCGTATCAGACAGACTGATAGACAAAATTAGTTATTTTCACTTAACCAACACTTACTATCTTAACTCTTAACCGTCTCCAGCATCCCAAACATCCTTCACCATACCAGACAAAGTTCTACTACCAAGCAATTCGATAATTATATTTGATTTACCCGTTTCAAGTAGAGCGCACTTAGTATGAATAGTATAATCAAATCGGGGCTGATTCTGAACAGTTTGGAATCAGTATTGATAGCCGAGTTCAAAACTATTGCAGAACTATATCGTGGGTAGCGAAATTTTGTTGGATTTAATTCATGTCGCCTCAATTATTTGTAAGTGGATGGTGGAGCAACTTAGTTAATTTAATATTGTCGATTGTAGTCTGTCTGGTATCTGTGGAATTGAGGTCAGTCTGAATGAGTTCCTATCATGGCATTGCTCAGACCATGACCTCATGACATCACGCCTGTTTTCCCCGAAGAGTTAGGCAGAGGTGTTATTTTTTTTTTTTTTTTTTTTTAGGTAGGGCCACTCGCAGTTCAGCACTATAAGGCTGTTTACTGCTTAACCGGTCGATCCTGTGGTGACCTTACAAGAAGGCCCCCAGCCAGGGCTAACTACAAGTTACATTTAAACGACCGCTCGCTAAGGGCGCCCCCTGTGGGGCTCGAACCTCGGCTTAGGGCGTCGTTGAATACTTAACAAAAACAAAGGCTGGGTCTCGTTATTATTATGTCGGGGGGTTTAGGCAGAGGTGTGTATAGTCTAAAGTACTAGTAACTGTCATACACTTTAAGAACTGTATACATAAAGAAAGATTAAGAAAAACCTTTTGAAATCTTCGTAAGACATTATTTGATTTATAAATACAACTAAATTGGATTTATAGAACAGCCCTTTATGAAATATGGGCTAGTATTTGGCTTGTACCTAATCTAGAGTTGTTTTATGTTGCAAATGACAACTATATCTATACTTTAATATTATAAAGAGGTATTTTTTTCTGTAAGTTTGTAGGGGTAATCTCCGGAGCTCATGATCCAATTCTATTTTTTTTTTTACACTGTTAGCAAGCTACATTGTTCCTGAGTGCTATAGGCTATTATTATTTTCAAAATTATGATTTAACAGGGGTGGAGGGGTAGCTACTGTCTTAAATAAAGACATGACATCCTGTTAATCACCTGTGTCAAAAAAAAACGCAATCATGGCGCCTGCCAACAGGAGCGATAACTCAAATCTTTGGATTAATTTACTTTAAAAAACAAGAAAATGGCTTTATCTTAGTCTATAGAGCAGTTAGCTGATCCCGAGGAACCTAACTTTATCTTACCTAACCTTCATAAAATTATATGTCTAAGCATATTTTGCAAAGATTGTCAATACACGCGGTCCATATAAATCCAGATATGTACCGATCTTGCATAATATTTCAACGACGCTCTTTGGCGACGATTTTATAGTTTCCCAAAGTGCTAGTAGTAAAGTCGATCCTGTCTAAGTACCTTATGTGTGTACAGCTTATACGGGCCCCTACGAATTGTAGTATTATTTATTACATATAAAATAAATAAATAATGCTGGACAATCCACACAGCATCATCTAGCCCCAAGCTAAGCAGAGCTTGTGTTATGGGTACTAGATGACTGATATACTTAATACGATATAGATGTTTTTTATTATACATAAAAAATACCCAGAACTCCCGGAACAAATCTTTGTAAATCGTACAAACATTTGTCCCAAGGCGGGAATCGATCCCGCAACCTCCTGCGTCGTAGGCGGACCTTCGCCCGCCGCGCCACATAGGTCGTCTATTTATGAGTCAGTAAATTATGCGAATCGGTCCCAGGTTTAGCACTAGGTATGTCGTAACCGCTAGCCAGATAATACTGCCCATACACCTAATTTATGATCCCTTAATAGCCTATTATGACACAGCGTAGGTATACCTAGGCACACAATAATGGCAGATAGGTACGGTCAACAAAAGAGATAAGTAAACAGGTAGATAACTAAGTCTGTATTTTCAAATGGCAAAAACGTCCATCATTTCGGCCTGTCAGGACGACCGAATGTGCACAGCCGTTTAAATAGGAGAATATTGACACTATTTCTATATAATTTGGAAGAATAAAGCACGTCAGCGTCGGATCCCATACTATTAAAATATGATATTTAAATTACTTTTTTGTTTACGCCAATACTTGGTAAAATGTGGGATATTTTCGAAACTGCCAATATAACTTTGAATTTCATGGTTTCCTTGAGGAATAGTACAAAATACAAACTATTTTTTTTTTTTTTTTAAATACACTAGGAATTTCTCCTGTATCGTGGGTGCGTTTACAAACATTTAAACTCACATACACAAACAGCCAGACCCGGAACAACTACCTGTAGGTCATACAAATGTTTGTTCCGTGCGGGGATCGAACCCACAACACGCAGCGCAGCAGCCGATGGCTCAACCACTGCGCCAACCGTGTCGTCCAAAATTTCAAATTATTTGGACTGAACGTAGTCATTGTTATAAAGTTGTCTATTAATCCGAGCGAGTCTTGTCTATAAAGTTATATCCCGCACGAAGCTTCAATGGCTGGATACTGAACAATTTCGGTGACTGTACCTAAGCATCTACATGGCGGAAAATCTGTAACTACGAAACTAGTTCCGAATTTGAATAACAATAGATGGGTAACTAGGTACGCAGCCTGCGAAGTTTTCACGTGAATCCTTCTTGGAAGCCATCTCATAAGTACCCACGTCTTCTATTTTTATTGGCTCTTAAAACCAAATGGAGAGATATTAAGCGACGTTTAATAAAGTTTTATGGCAACCTTCATTTTAATTGGTTTGGCAACATTTTTGTTACTTACGTAAGTAACCCTGTAGGATAATCGTATTATATAATCAACTCACATGTAATCTTGATCATCTCAACTATCCTAACTAATATTATAATACCTACGGGGAGTTTGTTCCGCCACTTCTTCTTCCCAGCAAAAACACTAGGACGTGGTGAAGGGTGGGCGTTTTGGGTGACTGTCTTATGTAATTTTTGACGTTCAAAAAGTGCTGATTCTCAGCCTAATTTGAATAAATGCATTTTGATTTGATTTGATACGACTGTTCGCTAGTTTTGTTTAGTTTGTTACGTTTCAGGCCTTAACTACTCAACCGATTATTTTCAAAATTCTCATTACACTTCGTCAGGGGTACAGAAAACAACATAGGGCTTTATCCAAAAGTACTGTTCCTGAAGGATTGAAAAAATCTACATTATGTGAGCATAGTCGCAGGCAAAACATAGCATTTAATATAATAGTACAAGCCTGTTACTGACTAACTGTAGGGCAAAGGTTTCTTCTGATACAGAGAAGGCCAGATCACCACGATTACTATTTTAATATGTCAGGATTCCGTTCCGTTCATTGTTCTTTCATCAATGTATGGAATGAGTAAGAAAACCTTAAAAAGTACGTACAAATTCATTAAATAACTCACATTGGTATTTGCCTAGATTTTAACCCATAAGTTCTGCCGTAAAAGTCGCGGATTTATCCATTTTTTGTTTCTATCATCACGACATTTAAACCCTATATTAAAATAATAGCGTATCTAAAAATGTTTGAACTTTTTTAGAGTAGAATTATTCACTAACATCAGAAAATTCGTGTATGTGACTTTAAATGTTTGTAAACGCACCTACGACACTGGAGAAATTCCTAGTGTGGGGCAACGTTTTTTAAAAAAAGAAAGAAAATATTTCTTATCCTAAAAATCGTTGATCAAAACTTAAAAAAAGAAGATCTTGAAAGCGTTCCAATCCACTCTCGTCAGGCACATGGCGTCCACAAAGAAAAAGTAATTTATCAACACCACCAACCCACATAAGTGTTTATAAGAGGTTCGCAAAGAGGTTTACATTAAAAAAACCTTTCAAGACAAAGTTTGGAGCGCTTGGAACTGGTCTCCTTCACTTTATACATAAATATTTCTCCTAAAAATATTGTATTGAAATATAATAACAGCACGTCTATAATTCACATTTCGCCAGTTGTGATTTAGGCCGTATGTAATAAAGTACAAGCCTATTGCCACTAACTGGGCACTAATCCGGAATCCGGACTGAAAAATCGTGGATGGTCGAACTTAATAAGGTACTTAGCCAGACCCGGAAATCGAACCCAGGACCTTATGCTCAGCAATAACGGTCCCCAGACCAACGAGGCAGCAACGCCGCACTTACTCGGAGATGTCAAAATATTTTCTTTTTATAAATAAAGTGTTCATGAAAAACTATGGAGTGCGGCTGCTCTGTTTTTATCATAATTTACAAGAACATGTACAAAAATTAACATTTGGCTTACTTATGACTGTGTATGAAATTATACTTATGACTAGAACTTAAGACTTCATAACTTTGCTTAAATAAAAAGTACTATATACGAGTACATGAATAAAAAGAAAAAAAATATAGGGCAAGAAAAATTCATCCGCATCACTGTCAACGCGAAAAGTGCCTAAAAGTCTAGCAGCATTATTGCCACGTTCAATGCAAATTCTGCAATTTGTTAGTATATCTTTCCAGATAATTCTACAGCTCCGTATTTCGTCAATATTAAAAAAAAAAATAACTAAACTATCCTATCAGACTGATACCTGAGAAAAAATGCCGGAACAAACTCAGAGGTATCTTCAACTCAGGTTCTATATTAAGATGAAACAGTCATCATGTAGCTCAACACCATTTAAGGGAGCTCAACAAGACGTCACACAACAGTATACTAGACCACGAAGAAGACACTTAAAAAGCTGTCAAAAAAATAGAAGCGTTAAAAACTATGGTAGAAGAGAACATCGCGCTTCGTGTCGGCACTTCATCATGCAATGTAAGTTCCGAATCAAGTTTAAGTTGTACCAAGTTAGGTTAGTTTGTTGACTTCTGACTACGTTTGCATTGTCGCGAACTAAGTTTGAAGCTCTTGGAGTATAATTAGCAGGTTGAGTGTGATTGTATTTGCTGAAGTCCCGAAGTCTTGTCTTTTGGCTTTTGGTAAGGCGATTTTGTGGATTTTGTCCTTGGGACGCTTCCTGACGTTCTTGGAAGATTTTATCCAGGCTTAGTTGGTGCTACTGCTCAATATTCCGATACGAAATTGTAAGATTGAGCAGTTTCTATTTGAAAAACACGATTCAGCTTCTGATTAAATATTGCAGTCACAAGAGATGACTAAATAGAATAGAATAATCTTTATTGTACACCAAGAAAACTTACAATTTCTTTAAGATGATGTCTATAATAAGGTGTTATAGCTAAAACTGATCTCTTACAGACAATTATTGGATGGACTTGATAGAGAAGGAGAAAATATATTATGCTGGTATGTTGTTATTGGTTAAATATCTCCATTTGAAGATGAATTACCTGTTCAAACTACCCCCCGCACCGATCACTATCAAGTAATGTACTTATAATAATGCTAGCGCAATAAGCTGTGATTTTTAGGTCAGAAGACCGAAAGCCTAAAAACCAGTCTAACCAAGGGGTATCGTGTCATTCAAAATCAAAATTCATTTATTCAAATTAGGCTGAGAATCAGCACTTTTTGAACGTCAAAACGTTTACATAAGACAGTCCCCCAAAACGCCCACCCTTCACCACTTCCTAGTGTTTTTGCTGGGAAGAAGAAGTGGAGGAACAAACTCCCCAGCAACACGTCTGTCTGATAGGTTTGAAGAACTTGAAGCTATAAAACATATTATGTCAAAACATAATAATTATGTCAATCATCTTTATACATCATTCAATTAAATAATTTGCTACATGTTAGCTAGCACACACCAATATGCCAAAATTAATAAATAAAAAGTTATATATACCAAAATCGACAATTAACTCAAGCAAAGCCTGCTAAACTGAATACATAAAAAGTCTCCAAGGCAGTCCAAGGGCGTGCCCGCTGACATGTGCAATGCTGAATTATATCAATACAACTCATTCATACAATGTAATGAGAGGATCATGTCAATAACATAAAAATAAGGACAGTAAAAGAAACATACACAAAAATAAAGAACTATTAAACAGTAAAAGAACATAGTAACATTGTCCTGCGTTCAACAAAGCGACCAACTATTCTTGTCTTCTAAATAGTCGTTGATCGAATAATATGCTTTAGAACAAAGGTTTGATTTAACTTTAGCTTTAAACGCGTTAAAAGGTAAATCCAGCAAAGAACGAGGTAGCATGTTATAAAAGCGGATTTCAGTTACCGGTTTGTGTAGGTCAGATAGGCAGTCGCTACATGTGAAACACTGGTTTCCAGCTGCATTCGGTTAGACTGGAAGCCGTACCTAACATAGTTGTGAAAGGCTAGGCTGATGATTTCTAGTCAGAGGTTAATTTTCAGCTTTGAATAAAAATAGCTACCGGCGTTATCTTATAAATTGTGTTATTGCGTTACCATGCTATGGCATACGTTCAATTTAGACATCCCCGCGTAGATCACGATAATATAATAATAATATTTATAAATGATTTAATTAACCTATGCCGAATGGCGTGACTAACTTACAAAGGCAATGTCTTCCATGTGGCAACAGTCACTCCATGTGAAACACTGGCATAGCTACATTCGGTTAGACTGGAAGCCGTCCCAAATATAGCTGGGAAAAGGCTAGGCGAATGATGATGAAAATGCTAGAGCAACTATGTAGACCAACGCCAAACAAAATGGTACACATGCACTCCAAACAATTTGCACAAAAAATGCCCCAAAAAGCAACGCGTACCCCGCCGATACAGCCAAAAAAGCGCTGTCCACTTTGTTTTGGCCACTAGACCTACAAAGGGATTATAGCTCGGCGTCAAAGCGGAACACACCGGTGTTCGTTGCACTAAGTTATATTAAAAGTCGCAGCTGTCGCTTGCGAACCTACATGCATTGGGAGAATTCAGCAATTTAACGCTGCCTGGTACCCGCTGTTGTGATCGTAAGTTTCGAGGGTTTGGCGATATTAAACAGGGTTTTATAGGCGGGTTTTTGAAGATTATTGAGTGTTTTGAGTGGTGTGTGTGTTCAGGGCAGGCCATAAATTGGTTGGTTTACTTGTGTGTGACCAAGAGTAGATGCCGGATATACCTATATGTACGTATGTTTTACAAAGCACTTCGCCCGCGACTTCTTGTATTTTCTTTTACTCTCAAGGGGATTTTTAAATGGGAGCCCCTCCCCCCCGTTAAGAACAAATCTCCACCAACCCCTCCTCATCAGTCGCCTACATTATAAAAATAACCTTTGTAATCAATCCACGTTTCTAGTCCTAGTTGTTTCGGGTATGCGCTGATCTGATCAGTTATCTAGATCTACACGAATATTATAAAAAAGATTTGTAATTTTGTATGTTTGTAACGAATAAGCTCTAAAACTACTGGACCGATTTCAAAATTTCTTCCACTATTAGAATTCTACATCGTCCCTGAGTACCATAGGCTATATTTATTATTCAAAACTACTTATTGAAGGAAGTAGAGGGGATGTTTAAGTTCGAAGTGTTTTGCTGTGGAGTTTGTTACGCCACTTCTTTTACCCAGCAAAAACGAAAGGAAGTGGTGAAGGGTGGGCGTTTTGGGGGACTGTCTTATGTAAACGTTTTGACGTTCAAAAAGTGCTGATTCTCAGCCTAATTTGAATAAATGAATTTTGATTTTGAATGACACGATACCCCTTGGTTAGACTGGTTTTTAGGCTTTCGGTCTTCTGACCTAAAAATCACAGCTTATTGCGCTAGCATTATTATAAGTACATTACTTGATAGTGATCGGTGCGGGGGGTAGTTTGAACAGGTAATTCATCTTCAAATGGAGATATTTAACCAATAACAACATACCAGCATAATATATTTTCTCCTTCTCTATCAAGTCCATCCAATAATTGTCTGTATTTTTGGTACTGACTTATGTAATATTTGACGTTCAAAAAGTGCTGGTTCTAAGTCTAATTTGAATACATGAATTTTGATTTTATTTGATTTTGAAAGGAAAAGAACACACACTCACGCGGACAAAGTCGCGGAAGAAGTGCTAGTAATAAATACATAAGGATAGAAGATAATTTTTTTTTCTAAAAAATAATAAGGAGACAAAAGCAATCGAATCGCCACATAGTCTAAGTGGTCTAATTACTAAAGGAGCAAATACACGAAATGGCGGCACGGCACATATAACTGTCCTCGCAACGTTTGTATTGTATTAATTAACAAATGGAAGTAATCATTAGTTAAAGCCCGTTTACATGTCTCGTAATGTCTGGTACTTTATTTACTTCGCGTTTGCGATCTTTAGTTTATGCTCCATTAACGTAATTAAATGTACTCAATTTCTAAGTACGTAACCTCCCGTGTGCAGTGCGAGTTTCCTATACTCAGGGGGCCTCCATTAATTACGTGGGGCGTTTTTGGCGATTTTCCGACCACCTCTCCACCCTGATGAGATGATATTAGATTTGGCTCAACCCCTCTCCCGTCCCCAGTTTCACGAGGATTAAAAATGAGTGTTTCTAGTGTAAATGCATTGGATTTATGATACCAAAAATAAAATTTGCTCAATGAATTTTTTAAACCCCATTTTCTCGCATGTTTTCTGTTTCGTGCGGAAAAATTACGTGGTATTCGCCAAGACCCCTCCTATCCCCAAAGTAAGATTATATGAGATAAGGTTCGATTAAACTGAAACATTCATAATATCAAAATCCATTTATTCAAGTTAGGCTGAGAATCAGCACTTTTTGAACGTCTAAAAATTACATATCACAGTCCCCCAGAACACCCAGCCTTCACCACTTCCTAGTGTTTTTGCTGGGAAGAAGAAGTGGCGTAACAAACTCCCCAGCAACACGTCTGTCTGATAAGTTTAGTGCGTTGATATACATCCATACTTACTTATTAGTATAGATGGATATTATGAATGTTTCAATAGTTTCTGTATAATCCATACTAATCCTAACTTTAAATATTATAAATGTGACAGTAAGTTTGTGACCTTTTCACGCCTAAACCGCTGAACGGATTTCGATAGAATTTGGCAGACAGATAGATTGCATCCCGGGAAAGGACATAGGCAACCGAATCAATTTTGATAAAATTTGGTGCAGCCGTAAGGCACATACTCGTACTTAATAATATGCACTTATATATTTTTAATGTATTTCTTGTTACTCGTTTTTTTAATGTTTTCTATGTTTAGTATTGTGTCGTTGTGTGCGTGAGCCTGTGCTGAATAAATGTTTTTTCTTTCTTTTCTTTTCTTTCTTTCTTTCAGACTAACCTAGAACCACTTACTACGCGACTTTTTCTGCATCCGCGATAACCAACATTCACACGGCCTATGCCACGGGCAAAAGCTAGTATGATATAAACGGGTGTTTAACGGGTGAGGGATTTGGTTGGAGAAACATGGCAACCCACTCGTTAGTGCTACACTTCACATTGCTTACGTCATTATGGCAACATTAGGCATAGAATTGTGTTTGGTTTACGCTTTGTACTATTTACTTGAGTTAAGGTAAGCGCTGTTTACTGTGTATTCAGTGTTGATATTTGCGTTGGGTAAGGCCATAAGGTAGAACTAGAACAAAATCTTTAGTATATCTTACTTATACTTATGTCATCATCATTTGCCTAGCCTTTTCCCAACTATATTGGGGTCGGCTTCCAGTCTAACCGGATGCAGATGAATACCAGTTTTTTACATGGAGCGACTGCCTATATGACCTCAACAACCCAGTCACTGGCGAACACGATATCCCTTGGTAAGACTTTCGGGCCTCTGACTACCTGTAACGACTGTCAAAGATCTACAAATGACAGCCGGGACCAACGGCTTAACGTACTTTCCGACGCACGGAGGAGAAAATCCCATAGCGCCTGAAAACACTCGAATTCAACTTCATAACACCAGTTAATTACTGTCTGAATGCAGAGCCAATGCTTCTTATACGGAGAAGGTACGAGCATTAACCGCCACGCTTGCTCAAAACGGAAATTCAACATATTACCACATAATATAGCACTCATGAACATCAAAGCTAAAGCGGTCTAGATTTCGTACGAACCATAACATCAGATGTGCACCGGAGAACAAATTAAAGTTATTAGTGAAGTTTAGAGGGTTTCCCAGAAGCAGACGGCACAATTAGGTGGGAAGTACTTGAACACAACTGTCTCTAGATACTTGGGAGCCTAGGTATTAGGAGGCGAGTAGGTAAGCCAGCTTAGGAGCGTGTTCATTGCAGGTTACCACTTTGGACGTTTTGGGTGTTGCAATTGATTTATTTATCTATTTACTGATGTAATAAAGCTGAAGAGGGTACTCGTAACACGTATTAACCACAAGTCGGATTTGAAAGATTATTTTTGTATTTGAGAGACCAATGTTTAGGGAAGGTATTTCATAGTATGCTAGACGCTTAGGAATGGGTGAAACTGCGAGGCATAGTAATTTTAGTAACCCTTTGTTAATTTATTCTCCTATTAAAGTTTCATTTTCCTTTTAATTGTTACCTAAGTCGTCGTTTGTGAACAATGGCCCTTATTATAATGCTTCGTTATCTATATTAAAGTAAAATTATTATCCTTCATTTCCGCCAAAACTTCGCCAACTTACCTGTAACAAAGAAAGGGACTAATTAGTACACTAATCAAAACAATATTTCCAAAGCAGGAACAAAGGTCAAAAATCGAACAATACATCTCCAACACAGCTTAACAACTTAAAGTAACAATGAATAACAATTGAAAGTGACGCAACAAGGAACTCCAATTAGGAAGGGAACCCATCATTACGACGAACTTTGCTAAACAAGTAAAGGTATAGGTAGCATGAGTCCAGGTAAAACGGCGGAGGTCACGTTCTGCCAACTTGCTGGCTGAATGCTATTATTTCCCCTGACACGTGAAAAAGTTGAAAGGGCGCCAAAATAATTGAGCGGGGACATTTGAATTGAGAATGATATTGTTGTCACCTTAGATGATCCGTTTTAAACCGGTTATTATAAAGTAGAATGATTGTCTTTGATACTGTTGTGTGACTTGTATCTATCTGCTTCGCACATTAGAATGCCAAATAATAATTTAAAAGTAAATCTCCGCTTTTTGTCATGTAGCAACATCTAGCCACCTATTTTTCCGCACTAAAATACCCTGGCAACGTTCTAAATATGTTAACATAACAACATTTTCAAGCAAGAATCGCATTTTAAAACTAAACACGAAGTCCTTTGAACATTGGGGCACTGTGAGCAGTAAAATGAGATCAGCTCCGGCTGGCTGGCGACGCGCGGCGCTGGGATTACGTCTGCAAGTCTACAGGCAAATAAAACTGCATTACAGTGTTCCGGTCTGAAGGACAATCGACCTCCTTAGAACGGGAAAACGTAACGTTCGCAAATTTTGTTCCATTTTCAAACAATAGACGTTGCTTTGACCTGAGGTTAAAACTCAGTTTGAAAAATACAATGGAGAATTGAAAAGAGTAAAAACACAAACTGATTTTGTTTAATTTTATCCTGAGTTCTGCATTTGTTTGTTCGTTTGATTAAAATGAAATACTTAAATACGTCTTTTTATCGGACTGGCAACTTTTGAGAATTTTGTTCTTTTTTCAAACAATAGACGTTGCTATGACCTGAGGTTTGAACTCAGGTAAAGAAAAATGGAATGGAGAGTTGAAAAGAATAAAAACACTAACTGATTTTGATTAATTTAATATCGCGTTTTGTTTTCGTTAATTTCATCTCGTTTTAGTTTTGCTTGATTAAAATACTTAAACTCGTATTTATCGAACTGGCAAAAAAGGTGTGTTTATATCATGTGGTATGTCTGATAAAGTGATATCAATAACTATAATAAAACTTCTTCGGATGACTAATGGTATGGTAAGTATTCAACTTAATAGTAAAAAGAGGAAAGATATGATTGCTCGTCAGTGATAATAAAACCAGAATAAGCAGGCCTCGCCTTCTGTTGAAATTCAGTACTGCGCAAGGCCAGCTCAGAGTCAAAGTGTTACCAGTGAATAGCGTCGTACTGTACGCGTAACCCGGATATTATGCATCATGACATCTAAAGTAATATTATAATCTATACTTATATTATAAAGAGGTAAAATTTGTTTGTGAGTTTGTATGTGGGGGGTAATCTTCGGAACGAATGATAGAATTCTAAAAAAAACAATGATATAAAAGCTACATTATTCCTGAGTGCTATAGGCTATTTTTATTTAAAATAGACGTTATCAGTATCCACTAGAAGCTTATGACCATTACAGAAACCTAAATTTCAACTTAATAGTAAAAAGAGGAAAGATATGATTGCTTGTTTGTAATGGATAAACTCAAAAACTACTCAACAGATTTAAAAATATCTCTTACCTATAGAAAGCTAGTATCATAGGCTCTATTATCAGAACTACGCTTTGAAGGGGGTTTAAGGGATGATAAAGTTTGAAGTGGAAAAGTACGAAACATTCCAAGAAATAAACGACGTGACGTCACAACTCTCCCGACAGATTTTTCCATATCGTTTCAACAACTGGCGATGAATATGATTGCGGAGTCTGTTTTATGCCATCATTTACGTTAATCACAGTGCTGTGGCCGCCACAATTACGCTGAATGATATAATTCCCTGCTCGCAATTGTCATAAATATTTATTAAATAGTTATTTTAAGTACATTTTGGTGTGTAAAAGATAATGAGAAGCTTTCATTGCTGGGTTGATTTAACCGGACGCTCGTTTGGCAGATAACTTTTGAAAATAGAATTGTTTTTAATAACGAACATAAGGAGGATCGTTATCGTATTTTGCTTCGAAAATACATATCTGGTGAAATCCCTAGGTGATCCAACGTTTTTATTTAAAAAAAAAACTAAACTGACTGACTGCCTCGTTGGCCTCGTGAGGTCTAGTGTTATTGAGTTTTTTCAAAGAATTTTGTCATTAGCAGCCCGGAATCTGGATCACTGCCCGGTTGATGGCTATAGGCTCGCCCCCTATTACATGAGACTTAAAACATAACTGGCGAAATGTGGTAGCACCTCTGCCCAACCCTTCAGGGAATACAGGCGTGATATTAAGTTTAAAAAAAGATCTGGAATCAAAACTTGAATAATAACTTTAACAATTGGAAATCACGAACGTAATCAAACAAAATTGGACCCTAAGTTGTCCTTTTGAAGTTGTAAACTTGCTATTTGGTGGTATGAGTTTTATTTGAAAAATATAATTGTCGTAAAAACTTACGAAGTACACTGGCCATAAAAAAAAACGATCCACCCAATTTTTTTTTAAATATTTATTGATTGCTTCACAGATAAGATATTTCGAGGGTCGGATATGGTGTTTGACATCTCGTATGTCATAAATTTTATTGCACTTGAAGGTCAAGAGGCCAGCACATCTAGCTACCCCAATCTGTAAAATTTATTTGATATTTGTTCAACGTTATTATAAAGGAATAAGGTTCACGTTCAACTGGGATAATTTGACAGTTTGGGAATGCTTGATGTGCGGGCATGTTTTGTTACAGTCGTTTTAGGAACAAATTAGAACCGATTTTTGTGGCAATGTAGATTACCGTAGTAAAATTACCTATGATTACTATAAGCACCGGCACGTATCTTGAGAGCTCGAAGCAGTAGTGGGTGTAAGTTCGCGCGTACACACTTTATACGAAAATCGGCTACAGCTCAACTCAAGACTAGGTACTTTTTTTTGCGTTTCATGGGCTTGCCATGTATTCTTCTGGAAACACGATTCTTTACGTGTGCACGCATCTCATTAGTGTAAAGCCCACATGGTTGCACAAGGTGCACATGGTTCTTAATAAACTAGAGTTACTTACACTGAACTATCTTTTTTGACGTAAGTGTTTGTAATAACATACATATACATGCATACATACATAAACTGATGCCTAAATGACTTTTTGCCCAGGCAGAAACTATAGAACGCCATCAGCTACGATCCTTACATACTCCTTTCGCTTTGTCCTCCTCATACTTGCCCCTATTATTAACACAAGGTTTTTTAGGGTTCCGTCCTAGGAAAACGGAACCTTCATAAGAACTCTTTCTCGTCCGTCAGTTACAGAGGCTTTTCTCGGGAACTATAATATAATATATAATAATAGGTATGCAACGAAGGAAATTAAATAATGGCAGAATGTTAAGTGTCTGTGACGCAAACACAGATCGCCAGTCTGAAATATCTTTTAAAATTTACTCTCTTACCAAATTTCCTAAGTTTCTGAACTTAACATTGTAATAGGGTTTAATAGGCATTGAGCTTTATTAAAAGTTTACTGTAAAAGCCGAAAAATTACAAAAATATTGCCTATGTTAGCATTTTGACCGATGTAGTAGGTAACTAGGTAGGTAGGTAATTGTATTTTTCAATTAAGGAAAAAGAACGAAAGAAAAGCTTGTATTTAGTATAAGGCTCAGGGACACAATACTAAATAAATAAATAAAAAGGTTTGGTTAATCAATAAGTGGAGATGAATGTCATCCCGTACATTATAACGCTTAGATGAGTACCTAATGTAAGAGCTTGCGCAGGTTTATTATTTAAGCGCAATTCAGTAATACAATAATTACGAGCAATAGAATGTGTATAGAACATCATTCTATACTCTGCTCAATGAGATTGGGTACAGAACTTTTATTGTGCGAACGCGGCTCGCTCTTAACCGGGTTTTTACTTTATTCATTTAAAAAGTAAAAACTAAACCTATAATTACCTACGTTTTTATCTCGATCCAACGCAATTGAATTGTTATTAATGTAATGTGGCAGCCATGTTGTTTTTGTTATACAAATAAAAGCTAATCTCATACCAACATTGAACTACAAAGAATCTTAGACAGTTGTTAATCCAACAAGCAAGACCCAGTTCAAAAGTAACGGAAAACATGTGTGGTACATTCCTTTCAACAGAGAAATCTCATTAAAACAATAAAGTACCTATCAATCACATACAACAACAAAAAAGATACACGCGGAATTCGCAAATGAAAATGTCCGAAACACTTCTCGGCAACCTGACATAGCAACTTAAACTTTATACGAAGATGACAGAGTTTATTTTCTTATGGCTTGTTGTGACACGAGTTTTATTTTGGTCCTTTGGCGAAGACATCCGACAAGGGAAATTAAACTTAATTGGACGACAATAGAGTTTGTTTTCTAATGGCTGGCGGTTGCAAGTCCAATGTGGTCTTCAACGTTGAAGAGCAATAAAGATTGGTATTTCATTAAAATAGTATTGAGTACGAAGGTATTTCCTTGGGTTTTGGGGTGCATACTTGGCGCCATACGTAAGTACGTATTTTGTCATCACTTATTTCTCCAAGTATTTTAATAAATAGTGCCTCGTTGGTTTAGTAGTCAGAAGCGCTAATGTTGAGCAAGAGGTTCTGCGTTGGATTCCCAGGTCAGGCAACGTGTTATTTAGTGTTTCCTCAATAGCAGCCCGGAGTCTGGATTTGTGACTAAAACATTCCGCACTTTGCACTCCTATTTCACTAACATTAAAAAACTTATTCTCGATTTAATTTAGGATTTCTCTATGCTGTATTGAATGAAGATAAACATATATTTTTTCAAGATAGATTTCAATAACAGTTACAGACCAGAATGTTCTCATTTTTTTTTTAGCTTTATTGCAGCTCGCGGTTAAATAAAAACAGCCGCAAATAACCCCCTTGAATTCCTTATCGAGCTAGCACGTATACGACTATATCACTGTAGGAAATACTTAGCAGACTGACTCAAAAATGTATCTACAAATGATGGACGACTAGTTTACGAGTAACGCGACCAGCGCAACCTGCTCCATTCACAAGGTTCTACACAGAAACGATCTCTATTTATTATTCAATTGTGGCACGCCTAACTGTGTATTGGAATTTAAATTAGGTAAGGTAAATTTGTTGTAGACTAACTATGCCCGCGACTTCATCCACTTGGAATTTGACATAATTGCATGGGTTTGAATCTTTTTACGCCGAAACCAAATTCGTTCTAAAATTAAATACCAGCTATCTAACAGTAAAAGTCCTGTCAAACTCGGTTCAGCCGTTTCGGAGATTATCTCAAACAAACAAAGACAGACAGAAAAAAAAAGATTTTTGGTATAAACTTTCATATGCATTTAGTAAAAAGTTGGTCTTTTGACTCTACAAACAGACACTTTACTTTTATTTATTTGTGTACATATCTCTTATGTTATGGAGGTTAAATGGGCCCTATAAAAAATAGTGTAATAGGTTCTTAAGTACCCAGATACTTAAGACGGATAATTTGACGAAACGTAGGGTGTTATCGTAAACAATCTCAATGGGGTCCTGTCTCGTATTTTGTTCGTGCTAAGTGGTGTTGTTATTTATAGAGACCTGTCAAACTCACATGTGTCAAACAAAGTCCAACATGGTTGTCTATGGACGTGTTGAAAAAAAAACGAACATGAAACGTAGCTGTACTGGATTTGACAGGTGTTTGACATCCTCTATTCATATTTAGTAAAAGAATAACGCATGCATTGTTTAGCGTTTCTGAACGTGAGTTTGCGAAAATATTAAATTTAAAGCTGAAAAGTACCTAATGTAACGAAACACATTTTTTTTCTATTTGCTGCTTTTGCTCTATTGTAATAATTGGTACCTATTTTTGTGTAGTGGTTTTTATTTTAGGTAGTTGTAAAGTGTGGAGTTTCTTACCCCTTCCAAAAGGTAGTTTCGTGTGGAATGGAATGGACAAGAAACTCCACACTTTATCTTTTAAAATAGTAGTTGTACAATATTTTTTAAACATTAATATGTGATGACGATGTCCCTATCATTTTAGTATTATTTTATTTTCCTTTTAAAGTTGACGTCACAAATTGTCTTTTTAATGGTCTAATTGAAATAAATTATTTGACTTTGACTTTGAAAGTTTTCTTTTGGAGTCTGGTCTAGACTTTGGAACTAGCAAATAAAGTCCAAAGTCGAAAATAGTTTTCAATTTAAAAAAAAAACTGACTGTAATTATATTAATTCTATGGTTAGTCACTACTATTTAGAGCGCAGTAAATGAACGTTCCATTTTTAAAAGAATATTATAACAATGGCGGGGAATCTTTGAAGGAAGGTACCACCAGCCAGTCAATCCTATTATATTCAGTCACGTTCAATTTTCCCCGTGAAACTTAGGTGAATTGAGTGGTGAAACGAGCTGGTACTAAGTACTGAAAGCTCACTTCACCGCTCATTTTGCACGGGGAGAATTTTTACAGAATATTCCAATACCATATAACCTTTTAAAAACATTGTATATAACCTATGGGAGCAACCTCTGTTAAAAAATAGTCTAGGTCACATAGAATCTATGTTTTTAAATTTGTGTAACAATAACGGCTAAATTTTTTAAGACAAAAAGAAAAAAAATACATTCTTAATTTTCATAGAAAAAATTAACAAAACAAAAACGTACCACCATTTTCTTCACAACAATAAAAACACAAAACCGAGACCCTTACAACTTACTATTTTTAACGATAAGACTATTCATAGAGCACAATGAATGCCGGGCGCAAGACCTCGGGCGGGCCGGCACAATGGTGGAAAATAACGTGTCCCTCCCTTGTTTTAAAACGTAACAGTGGACTCTAGAACGTTGTCTTTCTCCCACTTTGATTTAGACGACAAGCTTTCACGAATGTTTGTTTAGAAATAAAGGCGACAAATGAATTTTGCTGTGAAACTAAAGTGGAAGTTGTGATGTTGTTCTAAAGCTGTTGTTTTGTCAGAAGGCAGATTTGAGTGGAAACGCCGGGAGGGGACGCCCTAGAAAGATATATACAGACCTTTTTGGTGATGTTCTTCAGAAATGTCTGGTGCGTAGTGCGTGTTACCAGACGTATGAACGTAAACGAAGTAAAATGGTTCAAGGTTTGAGGCAGGTGGCGTTAAATAGTTTATGTATTTTTAGAACTAAGTACTCACTATTGGTACTGGTATTAGGACCACACACTATGTAAAGACAAGTCATCATCGACTGTTGTGACAACAACGCAACGAACAATTTATAAAATAAGTTTACACGTATGAAATAAAAACCATACATTGATTTCAAACTCGTTCCTTCACCTCGCACCAAAATAACAACGGTTAACACAAATAATCAATCTGACAATCAAAACAGTTTGACACAATGCTCTTTGCTCTATGATTCCGACACAATAAAACGTAACCTTTCACCGCTAACGAGCTCTCACCGAGTAGTCTAGTTTCCTACAATTCGCTTGTAAATAATGCATATAGGTCAATTGGATTGTCTGTCAGTCCGTCTGGCTTCTTGCAACGACTCACTAACGTGTTACTGTCGATAGTCAATACACATGCAAAGGTTAACCGGTAACTGACGTTTGATTTTAAATTTCGAATGCCGAGACACGTGGCCTTTATTGCTTCGAAGTTTAAATGGAATGGAACTGGTAAAGGTTACTTCTAGTCATGCAATATCTGACTGCGTGATTGATTACTAACAGGAGGCGTTTAGTGGAATGACAGTTTTTAGGTGAGGTTCAAGGTTTTTTTAGTTAGACTGTGCAACAAAAAATGAAGATTTATTAAATAAAGTTAGAATTCTAGGTGGCAGAACTGAGGTAGTGCGTCTCCGAACTTTTAATTGGAAGGATATAGCAAGTATTCAAACAAATCGCGAACTAATAATCAATTTATTTGATACGATTTACATCGGTTCGAATGTTCTATGGCACAATATCGGCGGCGACGAGTGAAAACCTCTTAAGTGTGTAAAACGAGATTTTCAGGAGAAAAAAAAGTCTCATGTTTTTTTTTGGACAAGTTTATTTTCTTTTGTCATGTTTTATGATAGCGTCTTCTTTTGACGTGATAACGTCTTATAAATTGATGAATACCAGCAACACTCATGAAAAATAGTAACGTTCCGCGTAACGTTCCACCTGAGCCTGTGCGTGCAAGCGAGAGCGCGCAACAAGCGATAGAGAGGTACGATAAAACAAATGATTATGACGTTATCACGTAAATCTATCGTCCGTAAACCGACTTTACGGACAACCAATTTTTAACAAAAAAACTGTATTGTACTGTATTCCCCGAAGGGTTCGGCAAAGGTGCACCTAAAGTAATAACCACCCCCATTTCACCAGTTAAGTTCAATGTAATATAAGGGGCGAGCCTCTTGGCATCAACCGGGCACAAATCTAGACTACGGCCTGCTAATGAGAAAATTCCTATTGGAAAAACTCAATAACACTTTACCCAACCTAGGAATCGGACTCAGGACAAGTTCAGCAGTCGCGCTTGACCACTAGACCAATAAGGCAGTAAACACACACACACATATATTTATATAAAAAACCTATTTTGGTAAAAATACGATAGTTATGTCGCTGAGTACTAATTAACAGGTACACCGCAATATTTAACATGTAATAGAGTAAGTGAGAAAGAACGAGACAGGTAAGATCACGTTTAACACTCGGTAGTATTTCTTGGTCATCACGAGGTATAAAGTTTAGTACCAGCAAGATTTAGAGGGCACACTTAATTTTGCAAGGTTTATTTTGATCTTTATTAGCATTGTTAACATTTTAAATTTAGTAGGCTTGTTTTATCTGCAGCATTTAGTGTAATTAATTTGGTTTATTTTTATATTTTTGCTCACAGAGACTGCCTTCAGCCATTAATGACTGGTCATAACCTAAGAGTATGTAAGGATCGTAGCAGGTGGCACTCTATAGAAATAGAAGGCGAGCCATCTACCGGGCACACATCTAGACTCTGGGCTGCTTCTCAAAAACTTCAGATGAAAAGCCCAATAAGACTGTCCGACCTGGAAATGGAACCCAGGACCTTATGCTCTAGCACTTGCAAACAGTAGACCAACGAAGCAGTCTTATATACATTACATTTTATACACTAGAGATAATATCAAATTGATACAGGCTTGTTAGCAAAATCCTGATAACTTCATGTAAAAAAAACAAATTTCAAATCAAAAATCGAACGACCGATCAATCGATCGATCGTCATATTGAATCTGATTAGATTCCCATTGGTTTCAATTTGTTGCTGACCTGTATTGAACCATTAATTTACATATATTCGATTCTATTCAGAATAAGGAAAGTTTTGAGTATGATTGTGAACGGATACAAGAGTAGAGCGTGACCAAAGAAACGAAGGATGGATTGTGTAAAAGATGATATGGCTAGGAAGAAGAATTGATGCTGGGGAGTTTGGTCCGCTACTTCTTCTTCCCAGAAAAACACTAGGAAGTGGTGAAGGGTGGACGTTTTGGGGGACTGAGTAAATGAATTTTGATTTTGATTTTGAAGGTGACGGCAAATAACACGAGAAGACATGTTGTACCGACTCCTAATAAATAGGAATAAGGGCTGGAGGCTGATGATCAGATTCCATTCGGAAATTACAATATGTTTTAACATTAGCACTGCTATTCTGTAAAAGAAGTCCTGGTGGAACTCGGTAGAGTTTGTGTAATATTTAAGTATCTAAACATTAGTAACATCACTCCAGCAGGGCGACAATAACTGCTTATTTTCTTCAAGATTTCACGGAGAGTCTTTTACAAAATCGACCGGCTCATCTTAAAACCGTGCAAAACCCGACCGTTCCACGTCAACAAAAGAATCGCGAAAAACAGATGAAAAAGTCCCCCGCTAAAAATATAATACTTACGTCGTGGCAGCACGAAGGTTTTCTCGTAAAAGGATTAGTTACAAATGGGATGAAGACGCTGCAATGTTTAAAACTATCTCCACTTCAGCTGTAATCCTGCCAGATGCGATCTAATAAAGAATTGTACTTGTCTTTTGTTATTTTTCCGTTAAAGGTTTAAGAAGCTTGATGACATAATCAACTTGGACACGGTCCTTCTTTAGAAATCTAGAAAAAAACGGTGTATTGCTTTAAATAGGTAATTACTGCACTTGGCACATGGCTTGGTGCACGCAGCACTTAACGATATCTATCTTCTCTATGGTTCTTTATAAAATCAATTGTGGCATATCACTTGAGAACAGCTAGATCTATTTGACCGGATTTTTTCTCTCTGTAAAAGGTTTGTATGAAAGATTGTTATTGAAATTGTCGAAATTCTCAATAAAAAATACGTAACAGTTGCTATTCTAATAATAAAATAAATGATGTTGGATGAAGGACCGGGAGATCGATGTAAAATAGTGAGGAATGATGTAGTGGTACATGATGAGTCATCTTCCATTCATCCTCTCAACGTCACCAAATCATCCGAGTTTACTCTTTTCAATTTGTGTCACTACATCTTCTTTTAAAACACAACCTTTTAATAATAAAACCCCTGTTAAACAACAGTACCCGTCACATGTTATTAAAGTGGTTCCTTCGATAGCTTCATAAGTATTTCAGCAGCCACGACGGGGTCTGCCGTCTGCATTTTAATGTTAACTCCAACGGGCTGGTCGAACGACGGAGGATGTGAAATGTTAATTAGCTCTTTATGCTCTTGTTACATGGTTTCTGCTATGCTACATTTATCAGAAAAATATTTTCGTGTACAGAGGCCAGCACATCAAGCCACCACACCACAATTTGTAAAATTTCTTTCAATTTTGTCTAAAAAGGAGGTGACTTTTGAGATGACGACAAATAAAGGTGTATGGAAGAAGAAGTCATGCTCCGCCAACCCCAAACAAATTGGGATAAGGGCAGGAGTTGGACATAGGAATCGCGACATTATGTATAACGTATAGCCATCAATGTAAAAAATAGCAAAGCACTACTTTTCTAAAACTTTCGGTCAAAACAGACGTGATTTTTTGTTACTTATTTGAACAAGGAATCATAAAGTAAAGTAGTACCAGCCTATTAGTATCCCACTGCAGGGCAAAGGCCTCTTCTCATAGAGAGAAGGCATGAGCATTAATCACCACGCTTGCTCAAGACGGGTTGGCGATTTCAGACTTATATTAATTATATAAGTCCAGGTTTCCTCACGATGTTTTCCTTCACCGATGTCAGTGATGTCCAAGATAAACTTAGAAATTACATATGAATTGAAAAACTCACATTGGTACTTGCCCAGGTTTGAATCCACAACCTCATGCACAAGAGGCGAGGCCTAAACCACTGGGCCATCATGACACAAGGAATCATATTTCGAATTTATTTGCTTAGCCACACGTCAACTAACTTTACCTACTAGTATCTAACAAACTATCCAAATATATTTCTCTAATCAAATGCATCAATACCAACCATGAATGAAACTACCTGACATTAGCAACGTATCTCTAGTCCCTCATAACCCGACGCCAATCTACACGAGCCATGTTGTCCCTTCAGCACCGACAATACTAATATCCTGGGATTTCACAGCTAAGCCAGTCGATAGCAGCTAAATTGCGAGCCCGCAAAATACAAATGAACTTGCCTCGAGTAAAGAGTTTGCATAGTTTTTGATTGACTGTGGCGCGTTATTATTTTTTTGCAATCTGTTGCGATTAAGTCTTGTATTTGGTAGATAATTCTTAAGGTTCACCTGCTGGGTTTTATGTGTATTAACATCTATTCCTAGCGTGAGCCATCTTTTTTTTCAAAAACATATAAATAAAACAAAATCTTTAATCTACCATTATTTAATGCTTGTAATACCGTAATTTTACTCCTAGATTTCAAGCGACAACCGCTTTCAAAGCCAATTATTTTAAATAAATATTTAATGTTACCTAGTTTTTGATAATAAGGCAACACTTTACCTAAACCGTTACCAGCGCAATTTAATTTCTAATTTGCTGTTTATTGGATCGCGTCCAATTTATAAAGCAAACATCCATTCCCAGCAAGTTTCACATAAATTATGTTCTGGCAAAATTTAATAAAACTTTGATCGCGATAACAGATTGGACGGCGCGAATTCGATATTAAACCTCTCTCCAATAATTGTCGATATCGTTTGCATTGATAATAACGCACTTAAAAGCCGCCTGTTCGTTAAACGTGAAAATCATTGTGTTTAAGCCGGTTTATTCCATTTTTGAATGATTTTAAAAACATCGGTCGAATTGGATGAATAAATTATCTGTTTTAACTGTTTGAATAGAGAATGTTGATTTATTTATCCATCATTAATCTGTTAAACTGTAAATGTTTGTTTGTATATGGATATTCATTTTGTGTAGTTAATTAATCAAAAACATAATTAACTTTTAAACATTCATGCATAATTACTTAATAATATGATTTTATTCGTGTAAATAGGTTATTTTTTACATTTAGGCGCGAAAGCAAAGAATCGACAACATTTTCATTCGCCATTTTGTGTAAAAGTTGTAGGTACAATTTTCCCTTTCACCAATCAATCAATAAATGAGCAGATAAAATGTCTGAGACACGAATCTAAGGTAAATGAGTGAAGGCAATAAAAGAGGAAAACGTTGGATATTGTGTACAAGACTCATTATGAGGCCCCGGTTACGTGGTAATTACATAAAATCGTAAATTGTTTATCGTCGGAAATAAATTGATTCGTTTGTGCCTGCACTGTAATTCCGAAAATGTCGTGCATTGCTTGGCGACCTGCCATATTGTTATTGGGATAGTCTGTTATGTAACTTTTCGTAATAAAACGAATAGAAACACTGATAACTATTTATTGTACATTGTGTCAGAATATTCGGGACGTTGGTTGCCACTTACATATTAGATCTTTCTGGTCATTATCATTTCATTCATCGTTTAAACATTTAACACAAGAAAATTATATGCGTTGGCGCAATTAGTTAACATGTGGGTGGTATGCTTTTTCCGTGTACCTAATTAAAACTATTTCAAAGAAAATTATTGGCTTAACCAGAGATTTTTACCAACCATCAAAAATCAAAATAATTTATCTTAAATAATGACCACCGAACTACACAAAATACGAACAATGCTTACTTAATATTGAATGAAAGATTTCTAAGTCCAAACGTCGTGTCGTACTTGGAACGAAAATCGAAAGAGGGTTGACAGCTCCTTAATTAGCCGTTGCTTGGCTGTCAATGTCAAATCGACTAGTCTATGGCACTTTCTTCTTTGTCAGTTTGACAGCTGCCCATAGACTTATAAAAGCTGTTGATGACCCGGTAATTGGAGTAATCAAGAAAGGAACAATTTCCTGGGTATATGGCTGTGTAATGTAGTAAGTTAACATGACTGGATAGTTGACCCAAAACAATTATTACAGTGGAAACAAGGGTAACTATTAGCTCTTTGGTACTAATGGCTAAATAATGGCCGACAGTCCCAACCCATAAACAATCATCTCGAATGACTTCTCTTAGATATAGAATGGGTATATAATTGTTTTCACTTAATTTAAGACCGCCTAATAAGAAATAAGCTCAAAAGAATAATTGTTCTGAAACTCTAAAACTGAGAAAATAAATTGAAGGTGTGATAGGAAATAACGTTTTAGGTTTAACTAAATGCCGCACTTGCCAATTACGAAAACGAGTTACCGTAATTAAACTGCAATAATTAAAACCGTATTTATTCCCCCATATTTCGGCACACCTGTGCCGCCTAATTCAGCCAAAACATTTCCAACCGGAATTAAACATTTTCAAATTCGTTTCACAAAATTTATAACAAACCTAATTACAGATTATGGTATAAAAGAAAACGGGAAATCGTCCATTTTGAATGTCATTTGTAATAATAAAACTTTCCACGGCGCGGTCAATGGCAACTTTTTGAATTTCTTCATGCAAATTGGTTTACGTTCGCGTTGCGTCGATTTGCATTGCCATTTTTCATCTCCCTTAAATTGTTTTTCATTAACATTGCTTGGCGTTTTAGACAAATTGTCGCCGATTGTTTATTTTTGTAATTTGATGACGTTATTTGGAGCAGCGGTGTTTGTTCACTGTGGTTAGGGAGTGTGATTTCGTAAATAAATATTGGAATTTGCTTAACGGAAAATTGTGTGGTCTACTGGATTGTATTTGCATTTAATTTATGATGTGTCCTTGTCGCGATAAAAGGACTTTTCTTGGTTTGTGTTTGAATGGTATGGTAACGGCAGCTTTGTTAAATGCTAAAACTCATTTGGACATTTAACTGACAGTTTATTACTAACTAACCGATATTACTAAAACTACTAATCTTCAAAACTGTAAGCACAAGGCAACTAAAGCATCCAATCTTACACTGAATTCGCTGTGCACTGTGTGGTAAAATTTTCAGTTATTATATTTGAGAATATGTGAGTTCTGAGCACCATGACGTAGGTAAATACTGTAGAAGCTAGACTTTTAGAGTACCGGATTGGGACATTATTGCTACAAATAATGGGGCTCCACTGACCTTTAATAAAAAGGAGGGATTTACATAATTACGCAACATCCAAGAATCGTTCTATCCTTGACAAAGTGCTCGTTCCATATTTTGAACAATTCGAATAAGTATTGTTTGACTGTTAGAAACCAGAGAGAACTAATGCTCTACCAGCTTGTGTACAATAAGTTCTGCTATTTGTATACGACCTTTACAGTACCTATCATTCTTTCAATATAACAATAAAACTATCTGCTGCATAGCTTGATAATACTTATTACCTTTTTAGTTTATGTAGTAGTTTGAGTTTTTTTTTTAAGCTTTGTTAACTAGGCGCTTTTTTTTAACGAAGAGTTATAAAAACGCGCGCCGAATTTTCAACTCCCGGATTTAAGCTAAGCGTTTAGAAAATAACAGGGCGTGTACCGGGTGCGTTAAATAAGCGCCCGTGCAAACGTGGCGTAACGCACAGTGGCTAATCAAATAAATAAAAACCCCAGCGAGGTTTTTATTAAGCCTGTTTAAACCCACATTTTATTAGGTTATTACGGCTAAACACGTTAGTAATAACAACCAATCAAGATCACTTTTGAGATTTCAAGAAAAGATCCTTCTACTTGACCTTGTATTTTCCTTAGCCAAGCTAAGCCTTTACCGAAATGGTTCAATAACTCCGAAACTCATCACTTATAAGTTAGTCGTGAACTGTAAATGGACCAGCCTATTTGTTATTCAGATTGGACGTACGATACCGCAAGATATAACTTGTGAACCACGCTTCAGGGACTAAGTTATAGCGTGGCTACATTATGATTGTACCCAGAAATAAGTTTCGGAGTAAATACCAATGTGGGTTAGGTTTAGAGAAACTTTATTTTCAATAAATACAAATGTCACTAGCTTGAGTACAACACTAAAGTCATACATATAAATTACACAAAGTTCGTCGTAATCAATTACAAACTAGACTACATCATTCCTTTGTTGATGCTTAAGTCGCCTTCGTTTACGTCATTGATGCCTCAATTTCTCCAGAAGTGCTCGATCCGCCATTATATACACACTATGTTGAGTTTTGAATGCATTGAAAGAGGGCAGATTTCTTATACATACAAACATTTTCTAGTAAAAAAAATCAAAGTAACTATGCAAAAAAATTCAATGACACGCCTGTATTCCTTGATGATTTAGGTAGAAGTGTACTTAATCATAGTACACCCACATTTTGTCAGTTATGTTTAAGTGTCAGGTAATATGGGGCGAGCCTATTACCACCAAGCGGACGCAAATACTTACAGACTCCAGGCTGCTGCTAAGAAACTTTGAATGGAAAAACCCAATAACACTGCTTCACCGGGAATCCAACCCAGGATATCATGCTCAACAGTAGTGTTTGCGACCACTAGAGTAAAGAGGCTGTCTGCACAAAGTCTCGCATTCAATCCTCAGATCCTCGCTAAGAGATAAACTTGGCGACGGGATAAACTTCAACGGGATTTTGTGAAAAGGCAAAAGTTTTCCCCAAACCTCTTTTAATGTGATCGACCAAGTAAATATAAAACGAACATTGAAACTAACTTAATCCAATCACAGTCCAGACCAGTACCGACTCTAACCGAAAATCTAGTTTTTAAAGTTCGAGATAAATCCAATGTAATTATTTCCTGTTGCTAATCAAATGATAGGAATTGGAATTTTATACATGTGCTGTGTGGAAGCTTGTAATTAGCTAATGTTCCTCATTATGATTCTTATTAATTTGTAAGATTTCTTTAAAATTGAATAAACCTTCTATATATATACGAGTATAAATGCATCCCTATTTGGCTTGGTCACGGAATCATTTGTTTTGTTTGTTATTGTAAGGAGAAGGTTCTTACGACAAGAAAAATTGCGCGGAAAATTGGAAAATTTCAGAAAACGACTATTTAAACTTCGCGCGTTTGACAGTTCGCGCCATTGACAGGACGACGTCTGTCAGGTCTGCTAGTAATAAATAAATTGTAATGTTACTAAACACAAACTATAATGTCACTTGAGAAATGACACCTGTCAATTTGATTTTGACAGGAGCTTCCTCTTTTCCGCCATGTTGAGTGCCTGTAGAAATGTCTTGATTTTTCTTTCCGTAAGAACCTTCTACAAAGTATTGAAAACTTGAAAAATAACGACTGCGGTTTCCCTCTTACGCGCATAGCCACTGTGACCTAGCCGTTTGAGTATGTAGTGGAAGTAAGCGCTCCCACTGAGCATGAGTTCCTGGGTTTTGTTTCCCGGGTCGTGCACAGTGTTATTGGGTTTTATCATTTAGGATTTCTTATCGAATTCTGGATGTGTGCCCGGTTAGTGGCAAGAGGCTCGTCCACATTACATGGGACTTAAAACGTAACTCGCGAAATGTGGATTTACTGACAGATAGGTTGCTTAACACCGCTGCTTAACCATTTGGCAAGTACAAGTGTGTTGTTATAAATACATAAACACAAACAATCTTTTTGAAGGTATAAAACCAAACATTATTTCTAAAGTAAAGGCATTGACTTGCAAATCATGACTCTTATGCGCATTGACATAAGTTTTATATTAAAACAATTTCAAGTATGGAAAATACAACAAACTATGGATAACAATATAGGAAGTATTCAAGGGATAGATTCGAGTTATAAATATCATAGATATACCTCTTTTTAGGACACCACGGTGATATAAACATAACGAGGGCTTTGTTACATTCGATTAGACCAAGTTTACATAAACGCAGAGATGCGGAAAGCGGAGCGGAGTTGAGCGAAGAAGCGGGAGGAGTAGTTAGAAAAAGGGCATGACATCAGCAAGTAAACAAATAGTATGCCTGTTTTTACTTACATTAGGTCATCTGCCTAACCTTTTCCCAACTATTTTGAAGTCCGCTTCCAGTTTAACTGACTATTTTACATGTAACGACTGCCTATCTGACCTCCACGACCCAGTTACTGGGCAACACGATACCCCTTGGTGAGACTGGTTATCAGACTTTCGGGCTTCTGACTACCCGTAATGACTGTCAAAAATCTATAAATGACATATTGAAAGTTGACGACCGATGTGGCGCGGCGGGAAAGGTCCGCCTGCGACGCAGGAGGTTGCAGGTTCGATTCCCGCCTTGGGACAAATGTTTTTACGATCTACAAAAATTTGTGCCGGGTATTCTGGGTATTTGCTATGTATAATAAAAATATCTATCTATGTAATGTATAGTATTAAGTATATCAGTCATCTAGTACCCATAACACAAGCTCTGCTTAGCTTGGGGATAGATGATGCTGTGTGGATTGTCCAGCATTATTAATTTATTTAAAGTCGGTATCGAATTCTAAATATTATAATGCCTAAATAAAAGCGCACTATGTAATATTGTGTATAATGTAATAGGTGTCGATCTGACAGGATAGTTACTAAAACTGATTGATATGAGACGCTTGACTCAAATAAAGGTTCTCTTTTGTTTCATTCCATGTTCACAGGGCACCGACAAAACAACATACGAGGGAATGGACGTACTCAATCATTCATTTAATTTTTGGATCATTCGAAGCGCGAGTGAAACATGCAGTGTTCCGAAATCTAGCATTGTTACATTGGTTTACTAATGAATTATTTCGTTCGTCATAAGAAAAGGCACTTTTGGAAGTCAAAATTACAAGTACAATCTAATAAAGAATTCAACTCTAGTTGCTTTTTCCAAATGGTAGCTGAGCTAAGATTTACACTGATGATTTTGTGTTCAGTTGAAAACAAAAGCGAAGCGCCTGATATATATTATACGTTAGACTGGGTTGTAGAAAATACATGAGGAATATTCCACCTTAGATCAGAGATGAAGGAAACACAAGAAGTAGTTTCAAACAGAGATGTAGCCGAGTTGTGAGAAATACTTTGCTTTGAAACAGATAGTCACAGATCTAGATATCAGCAGTTCTACGAAACCAAAGACGGGCTCAACTCTAAAGAACTACTCAAACTGGGAGTTGTTGTTACTTGCAACAAAACTTGTTACTGCTAAAGATGAATATTAATCTCAGTATCTCATATTTTCCAGTAAGTTTGTCTCTGACGCAACTTTGAATCAACTTAGTTGGGTCTACTTCCAGTCTTATCGGTTGCAGCTGAACACCAGTATTTTAAATGGAGTGACTACCTATCAGACCACCACAATATAGTAACTGGGTAAAAGGATACCCCTTGATTAGGTTGGTAGTCAGACCATGGGGTTAGTGACTGACCGTCGACGACTGTCAAAGGTCTACGAATGACAGCCCGGACTAACGGCTTAACATGATTTCCGAGATACCGAGATAAAGCCTACTCCACACGTTGGGCCAACGTTAGCCAATTTAAGCCATAAATCACTGTCAGAAAATTGACCTACCGTCATTTGCGTACAGTCATCGTTTAATAAAGACATTCTGAGGCAAATATTGGCGCAAGTTGGGCGAACGAGTAGAGGGCGCATAATAGTTGGTCACACAACCGCGGACTGAACTCGACAACCGTAGATTAAATTTAGATCGAGCGCTGCGACTGCTATTATTTACTCACAAACAAATCCGTCTTGTGATAACGACATTCCAAAATGGCTTCCAAATTCCCAAATCAGATTAGCCTCTCTCTCTTCGAGTTAAATCAATCCGTCGACATAAATCTAGAATTCTGAAATCCATTGTTTGATTATCACCGTCGCGTAGTTCAAAGCTTAGTTACTGGAATCTAGGAATTTGAGATTCAGAGGCAAACAGAGGAGCGAATGCTTGACATAAACGTAAATGAAATGCGAAACGTAAAGGAAATGGAAAACAATTGTAAAATTAAAGTCGAAAACAATTTTTAATGCCTTCAATTATATGTATGGACGATATCGTTGTTCTTGCCTCACCAAAATGCTATAGAATTGCTCTACTTTTGATTCCAAAAATCGTTCTATTTTTCGTTACTTTCTCGTTAAGTGCTCGCGCTAGGGCCTGCTCTATGCCCGCTTTCGCTTCGTTAAAGCGTATCTTAACCTGCCGAGAATTGCGTTTAAAGACTGTCCTGGTAGTTAAAATCAATGATGCTTAGCGTCAGAATGACATCGGCTATATTAAGGTACGTTTCGTCTACGCGAACACGGTATAATTAGGTAGGCAGCAATGGCACGATAAGGATTTGAAGCGAAAAAGATTGTGCTTTGGTAGTAAAGAGGTCCATTTACTTTTAGAAGCGTGAAATGAACTGTATTTTATTAAGGAAAAGAATAGCAAAAATTCTAACGATTTAAAATAGACACTCTAGTCCAACTTGTTATTAAGATCAATGCAACGAACGTGGCAATGCTGCCAGCCTTTTGGGCATTTTACCCGTTGACTGCGATGCGGAATTTTTGATGCCTTTTGATTTTTTCTTTTTTACATGTACATATATATATATAGCTTAAATATCTAGTTGATGATTATTAACACCTTAGCTGTCAGAGTACGAGACAAAATAAAATGTATTGTTTGTCGTTCAACCTGGCGTTTAAGCTGTTAAGTCGAATTTGTCAGATATTCATCTGCCTAGCCTTTGCCAACTATGTAGGGGTCGGTTTCCAGACTAACCGGATGCTGCTGAGTACCAGTATTTTACATGGAGCGACTGCCTATCTGACCTCCACAACCCTGATACTGTGCAACACGATACCCCTTAGAAAGACTGGATGTCTGACTTTCGGGCTTCGGACTACCCGTAACGACTCTCAAATGACAGCCGGGACCAACGGCTTAACATGATTTCCGAGGCACGGAGGAGTCTCGATATGTTACGAACGGTCACCCATCCACAGACTGACCTCGAAAAGCGTAGCTTAAACTTCAATCAATCCGTGCGGCTGTTTTTATTTAGACACGAGCTTCTCAATTTGTCAGTTATTACAGGCAAAAAAGTATGTCTCTCAACATGGTTGAAACCATAGGTATATTTCAAACAAAGGAACATAAGATGCCGAGACGAACATGAAAGTTCATACGTTCTCTGTTACACGAGCCATCTGCTTCGTTTCACACATCTTTAAGTTTTCCACATTCACTGAAAATATGTACACACATGCGCTTCTATGCAAGTACATTTTGTGCATTTTACAAATGCTGAACTTTAGTACGAAACGTTTTAAGAGTGTGTGGTTTACTTATACGGTGTTTTACTTTGGACAGCCAGGTTGGCGCAGTGGCTGAGCGATTGACTGTTGCGTCGCGTGTCGTGGGTTCGATTCCCGAACGAATTCCTAGTGTGGGGCAACGTTTTTATAAAAAAGAAAAGAAAGAAAAAGACTCATGACTTAAAACAAAGTTATTCTTGATAAAGAAATATATCAAACGACGAATAAATACAAAAGCCTTAAAGATTTAATCTTCTTCTCCCACAGAAAGGCAAAGTCCACTTTTCATACAGAGAAGGTATGTGCATTTATCAACACGCTTGCTTGTATATTTTTTTAAATGTCTTTATATAAAAATGAATCGCACACGTGAACAGATGGACCAATTTCGCTAATTCTTTTTTTGTTGTGTTTGCTACTGAAAGAAATAACTAAGAAAGTCGCGCGCAACATTAGTAAATTTAAAAAAACTTAACGACTATTTTAACTTTGAGCGTTTGACAGTTCGCGCCAGTGACAGGACAACGTCTGTCAGGTGCGCTAGTAACTAATAATAATAACATAAGTTATTCTAAGTCCCAGTTTCCACTGACACGTTAGACACGTTCAGGATAAACAGAGAAAGTACATTGAGTACATATCATTAATTTACGCCATTTTGTGACGTGTGTGTGATAACCACAACGGTTTTTACCGCAGTACATAGGGAAATACCAATAAAGATATCTTTTACTACTTACTTATTTTATTTTGTAGTATTTACTAAGTACCTAGTTCCTTAATAGGTATGTTTATCTAATATATAAAATTCGCGTGTCGCAATGTTTGTTACCAAATTCCTCCGAGACGGCTGGACCGATTTGTATGAAATTTTGTGTGCATATCGGGTAGGTCTGAGAATCGGCCAATATCTATTTTATGTTAGGATGTTTTGACAGTACGCGAAATAGCATTTCACGTCGATTGGCTTTAAAAACAAAAATAAAAAAGGTACTTAGGAGGTATTGGTCGTGTCGTGGCGTGTCGTGGGTTCGATTCCCACACGGAACAAATATTTGTATGGCCTACAGGTAATTGGTCTGGGTTTGGCTGTTCGTGTATGTGACTTTAAATGTTTGTAAATGCAACCACGACACAGGAGAAATTCCTAGTGTGGGGCAACATTTTATAAAAAAGAAAAGAAAGAAGAAGTCTTATGACTTAAAACAAAGTTAATAAAAAAAGAAATAGGAATTGGTACTTCATCGTCGGTATCCGTTGGTGCGTCCATGTCCTTCCACCCTGTTTCTTCCCACACAAAACACATCGTTCTGACGATATGCTTACCGAGGCGTGACGTTCACAACCACGACGTGACTTGCGAAAACTCCGCGTTTTCGCTTCATTTGTCCGCCATGCATAACGTACCTACTGATAGACAGACTATAAATATTAATAATCTGCGCCAGACACGGAGATATTAACATAATTCCGACATCTGAGATTCTGAACAGCTTTTAGATAACTTGGTAAGCGAGTATTGGAGTTATCGTAAGACAATTGCATTTTTTTTTAAGCTACGATAATAACATATGTATGTGATTCTGTCATTTTTTAATAAAGATCATCATATCCGAAAATAGACGTTAATTCTATGTTTGTTTTACGTTAAGTGGAATATAAAAAAAACTAAGTACCTAACTTCACGGCTTTATTCCACAAAGGAGTACGCAGAGGTAAAGGTAGGTAGGTACCAATACTAAATCCACATTTCACCAGTTATGTTCATGTCCCATGTAATACGGGGTCAACCTATTGCCAACAACCGGAACAAATCCAGACTCCGGGCTGCTTCTGAGCAATTCCAGATGGAAAACCCTTACAAGATTTTTCCCGAACTGGCACTCAAACCCAGTAGGGTTTGATTGCCAGTGGACGCAAGCGCTACTACTGAGCATAAGGTACTCCTTATGCTCAGCAGTAGCGCTTGCGTCTACTAGACCAACGAGGCAGTCTAAAAACAAAGCTGTTGATCTAATGTTAATAATGTTAACGTTTTATCAGAAAACACAGCAAAGAAACATAGCACACAGCATACAAACACACATATTTATAGGTCACGTAAGACATAGTTATGTCTTACGTGACCTATAAATAAATATACCGACCAATAAGATCTAGTCAAGGCCATGAATAATAAAAATAACTAGTCTCTTTAGAATTACACAGCAATGACAATATTTCAAGATGAGAAACAAAATAAACCCAAACTACCCAACATATAAAAGGGACAGTGGTGATAGTACAGTGGTTAAGGCCACTCGTACACGAGGGTCTGGCTTCACATCCGGATAAGTACGAATGTCACTGTTCATAAGCTTTCTCGAAGTTTATTTTTTTCTTTCCGTTAGAACCTTCTACAAAGTACTAGTTAACTTTAAAAAACAGATGGATGAAATCAGTAAACTCGTTCTCAAGTTATAACGTGACCAAGGGAGGCAGGGATTCTCTTTTATAAATATCCATTAGATAGATTTTGATTCGATTTCCCACTCGCCTTGAGCAAGCGTGGTGATTAATGCTCATGCCCTTATGAGAAGAGGCCTTTACGATGCAGTACGACATTGATGATGTCATGATGGCCCAGTCGTTTAGGCCTTGCCTCTTGTGCACGAGGTTGTGAGTTGAAACCTGGGCAAGTACCAATGTGAGTTTTTCAATTCATATGCACTTTCTAAGTTTATCTTGGACATCACTGACATCGGTGAAGGAAAACATCGTGAGGAAACCTGGACTTATATCATTAATATACCTAAGTCTGTAATCGCCAACCCGTCTTGAGCAAACGTGGTGATTAATGCTCGTGCCTTCTCTGTATGAGAAGAGGTCTTTGCCCTGCAGTGGGACAGTAATACGCTGGTACTTTACTTTTTTTTTACGACATTAAGAGGCCAGTATTATTATTATTGATAATAATTATTACCGAGGGGTAAACAGGGTGGTAGAGATTGGCGCACATACGTATATAATATAATACGTGCGTAAGCTCTCCCAGCGTCCAATATTGGTCGAGCCGCCTTCACGCGCACATAAACAATGTATACGTGCTTCTAAAATCCTACACACAATCAAGGGCAACCAGCCTTCGTGAGATTAAACATCTATACCAATATACTGAGAACTGAGGCTGACACCATCACAGAGACTTATACTCATTACGATACAAAAATAACCCTTATCATCATTGCTCAGGGTATTATTGAATACAAAATAGACGTTATCAGTATACACAAGAAGCTTGTGTAAACAACAGAAACCCAAATCAAACTTAATAGTATCAAGAGGAAAAAATTGTTTATTGATTTGTATTGGATAAACTCAAAATAATCGAGGAGCTCGTGGCTAAATAATAACAGCCGCACAGGTTCACCGTAGGTTAAACTACCCTTGCCGAGGTCAGTCTGTGGATGGGTGACCGTTCATAGCATATCGAGACTCCTCCGTGCCTCGGAAAGCACGTTAAGCCGTTGGTCCCGGCTGTCATTTGTAGATCTTTGACCGTCGTTACGGGTAGTCAGAAACGGATGTTATGGAAACGCTATTTTTATTGTGTGAGCTCACTCTTTCAGTCTAGAAGAAGGTGGCTATTGAGATGACGGCAAAAAGATATGTATGGAAAAGAAGACATGCTGCGCTGATCCCAAACATATTCGGATAGAAGATGACGATGACGAAGTCCCGAAAGAAACAGAGACAAGAGAAGAAATTTCTGTTTCGCTTTCACAAATCTGTCACAGTTAACGTCTCACAGACCTGATTGTTATGGAAACGCTATTTTTATTGTGTGAGCTCACTCTTCTCAGTCTAGATTTCTTTTTTGCGCGGCTATGTTTATTTTTACGGCATATACTGTCCGCCATATTGAATTTTCTGTGACGTCATGGCCTTGAACACTTTCATGAAAAGATTAGTGACCGAAATTTGCTTTGTCGAGTTTGGTCTAGGTAATGGAATGTAATTATGTAGAGACAGCACATATATAGCTACGCCACAGTCGGAAAAATATACACAGTCATCGTCTGTCTAGCCGTTTCTCATCTACTTTTCTTCAGGCTCGCTTCCAGTCTAACTGCAGCTGAATACCAGTATTTTACATGGAGTGACTGCCTATCTAACCTCCACAGACCAGTTGCTGGGTAACACGGTACCCTTCGATGAGACTGGTTGTCAATTGATGATGATTCTGGATTTGCGGACGGCTGATGCCAATAGCTTAACTGTCGAAATACATACCATAACACAACATCACGCCCGTATTACCCCGAAGGGTTGGGCAGAGGTGTAGCTAAGTACACCCACATTTCACCAGTTATGTTTTTAAGTCCCATGTATTAAGGGACGATTCTATTACCATCAAATAGGCAGAAAGCCATACTCCGGGCTGCTATTGAGAAATTTCCAATATCGCATTGCTCGATCCCGTAATCAAACCCAGAACATCATGCTTAGCAATCGCGTAACTGCTGGAATGTTTGAGTATTATAGAAGTACAATTCAAACTAGCCCCTCGGGGTATATAGGCGTGAGTTTTTGTTCTGACATGGTTAGTGAAAAATATCAAAAGTTTATTACTTCCTAGTGGTCGAACAAAAAATGCAAATATCTCACTTCACCATCGAAATTGGAACACAACCCTCACAAACAGAGGGCGATCGATTCATTAGCAAGTCAAACGGAGACCTATCTGGTGCGGTATCGAATAAGTCGAATAATTCATCGAGAATTGATTATCTCCCGCCATTTGATCGGAACGCTATTCCCAATCACGCCTGTTGCGAAGCTTTCCGATTCGCGTTTGCGACACATGGGACGCCAAATTGTGTTTGATTTGGGATTGTGTGAAGAAATTTCTGTAAATGTACAGGGTAGAAGGCACGTTCACACAAGCTGATACCATTAGTATTCAGTACATACAGTAGTAGTAGTATACACCCCCAAGTGTTGACTTTTTTCATCGGCTTTTTATATTTTCTACATTTCTTTACTGATGTCTTTTTTTACTCTAAACTGTAAAAACATAATTTCTATCTGAACTTGTAAAAAAATTAATGAAAGAAGATATATTATTTAACAAAGCAATAAAATTACTAATACATGAAAAGAAAGAAAAAACTAAAGAATGACAGGGCATCCAAAAATTCATCCGCATCACTGTCAACGGGAAAAGTGCCCAGAAAGCTGGCAGCTGTTTCTTTGGCCAGAACAAAGGCCAGCCCTCTGGTCACGTGAAGAGTCAACCAAACGCTTCACGATGAAAGAAGTGAATGATGTACTTTAATTTAAAATATAAATTAGATAGGTAATAGGGTTAATATATCTTGATTTTTAAATCTGATTTTTAGACATCATAAGGTTGTGCGTCGTGGTCCCTTCCACCCTGAATATTCTAATGTGTTATTTTTCGTTTTCTCTTGTCTTTTCACAGGAATAGGCAAGCTTAAAGGAATCTAACGAATCGTAGCGTAATTTGATTTGTTGGGTTGAGAAAAAAGATGGTTTCCCATGAAACAAATGAGACGGAACACTGTCGGCACCGACTCAAATAATGCCTGTCTTATAAATTTTGAAACAATCCATCTTTTTGAAAGATTTTCTCCGAAAGGTATCTTAAGAATACCAATCGAACTCAAACAATTGTAGTATCACTCGCTTCACGATTGGTTTGCCGCTCGATGGAGCTGGAGAGTTCAATTCTGCCGTATTGGGCAAACACAAACGTTGGCCCAACAATGGGTTTTTACAAGACAGCGGAAAGGAGAAAAACGGCTGAGATAAAACAAGAAAACAAATCAAACTTAGCGTCGACTTTTGATCGCAAAAAGACAACGCGAACTGTAGATAAAGCTGATGTGATGTCATACAAACAGTTTTGTCTTTGAGTGTAAACAGAGCTTTATGAAGGAGGTTCGTTTAACGAGTATAGATGAGATAAATTACTGCTTCAGTTATAAGTGTACATGCCATGATTGTTTCGCAGAGTGATAGTCTTATTAATATCACCTGCTTATCCTTTTCCCAACTATGTTGGATGAAACGTTATACATTACTATTTAGGGGTTCGTAAGACCAACTCTACCGCCATTGAAAAATGGCAGAACCAATAGACACAATGGTGTTTATTATTGCCAAATAATTAATGTGACACTAAAGAAAGAAAGAAAAACGTTTATTCAGCGCAGTCTCAGGCTCACAATGATACATTACTAAACACAGAAAACATAAAAAAAAACATTAAATGATAACAGAAGTAATAGAAAATATATTTAGAAAAATAAAAAAGGTAATAAAGGTTACACCATATCCATAATATTAAATATTAAAAACTGATAAGCTTATACGAGTATGTTTGCATACATAAACTCACGCCTTGTTCCCATAGCAGAATAATAAAAAACTACAGTACGACACCTACTACGATCCTTACGTATTCAAAAGTAAGATAGATGAGATAAGATTTTTAGATTAAACTTTTTTTCTTTTCTTTTTTTCTTTTTGATAAAACGTTGCCCCACACTAGGAATTTCTCCTGTATCGTGGGTGCGTTTACAAACATTTAAACTCACATACACAAACAGCCAGACCCGAAACAACTACCTGTAGGCCATACAAATATTTGTTCGGTGTGGGGATCGAACCCACAACACGCGGCGCAGCAGCCGATGGCTCAACCACCGCGCCAACCGTGTCGTCAAACTTAAACACACGTCATAATTAAGAATAATCATATTGAATTAATTGAAATGCCACTTGGCCCTCTTCCTCTCTCCTAATTTTACGTTCCCGGCAGGGTCCATATTGATATTTTACTTAGTTATACCATCTATTTCAAACATATGGTATGCCATAAATAGTAATAATAATAGTATTGAGACTACTGATAAGTATTTGTCATCGTCGGCTTCCGTCATACAAAAGTTGACGCCTCCTCACTGCAGCCTAAGGATACTCCTTACAAAAACTTTCACCACATAAACACGTTGAAATAAAAGGTTTCCCAATGGACTATTTACCGCTAGATAAGTCCCTGGGGTCTTATTCGTCGTGGACAAACAAACAAGGGCCCAACAATGGGTTTTTATTAGATAAAAATGCAATTACTTGGTCTAGTTCGGCACATCGTCGTAATACCCGTTTCCTTTCCGTTTGAGATTCAAATGATCCATTGTTGTTGGAGGAAGGAGTTGGGGCCGATGCTCAGTTTCGGCGCTGAGCCGTTTTTTATTTCCTACTTTAGTTTCGTTTAGCTGTTTTACTTTGGCGAAGAGTTTTGCTATAGTATAGTAGAGTATTGGTGGAGTAGGTATATGCCAAACCTGCTTGCATTTTGTCTCTGTGCAGAAGTGACACAAACTGCCACCTTTTTATCACATTCCAAATCCAAATTATTTACTCGTTACAAAAAAAAAAATACAACAATTTGAACTTTAAGAACACACACTTTTTACTTTATGACCGTAGACAAAGGAAAATGAGTATGTAAGGATCTTAGCAGATGGCGTTCTATACTTTCTGCCTACCTCCATGGGAAAAGGCGTGAGTTTATGTACCTATATATGAATGTGTATTTTAAACTTTTTAGTGGGAAATTGCACTATCAATAATCTAGTCGGTAGATTTTTTTATCGCGTTTAAAATATTCTATACCCAAGCTCACGTCTAATTCATGTCTTTATGTCATGCTTAACAAACGAGAGTTCAAAACCACGAAAAGAAAACAAACCGTATGAACCCGCAAATTCGTCGGAAACAAGCGAGTGATATTTTATTTACGTAGGCACATGAAATGCACCACACACACACAACTCGTTAGCTCTGGACCAGACGAAACGTGAATAAAATAATAAGAGCGAACATTTAACTAACCGCAGTCGGTAACGAGACGGGCAAAGTCCACAGCTTGTGCTCAAAACTAATGTCAAAACAACAAAACTAGGAAAAGTTGCCGAAAATCCTGATAGTTTTGAATTTGGAAAATTTTCGGCTGAGTTTTATAGTTTACTAGCGACCGGCTCTGGCGTCGCACGGATGCAAACTGTTATTCTTTATCGTGTTAAACATAACATCACGCATGTTTTCACCGAAGGGTCGCTCAGAAGGTATTTAGTCGTAAGCCATAATTAGTAAATATGTAGATGTATTGCACGTCTCAACGCGAAGCGTTGAGTTGTGCTTTACTCTCACTCTCTCAAGGTCAAGCAATTATCTCGGCTTAAATTGCTTTTATCCGATCCTTTTGGACTTTGAGTATTAAATGAGTTGACAAATATCAACAATAACACTTTTTTATGACAGTAGATACTTTTAAAAAACACTATTTTTGCTAGATAGTAAATAAAAAACCGTTTTGAAAAACTATTTCAGTGGACGTCGGGTTGTCTGTATGTTCGGATGATGTATGTGGTCACGATATCGCCCAAAAAACTTCACTTTTTGAGTCATTTTTTTTTTCATCCGCTTCAGTATCATTCTGAGTAATAAAGCCTATTGAAAATTACCGTCTAATTCAATCAAGTCATTTTTGTCATAAAATGAGCGTTGAGACGTGCACTTTTGGATTTTCCAAAAAAAAATTATTTTAAGTTGGGTAACGATGTAATTGACATGTACTTTATGTATAAATAATCCTTTAATAAAAAGGTGTGCCTATAGTAGCTGCACTTACAGTTCCCCAGTTATGTTAGTAACGAGCCTATTGACATCAACCGGGCACAAATGCAACCTCCGGGCTGCTACTAAGAAGTTCCTGATGGGATATCCCAATATCGCGATCAAGCGATATTGGGATATATATATTGGGATCGAACCCAGGACCCCACGCTCAGCAGTAGCACTTGCGACCACTAGACCACGGATGTAGTGCTCTTTACTATCTGTGGTAGAGAAATAACTAGCTGCTGCAACAGCGCCATGTGATGTCGAATGTTGTATTAAAAATATTTCTAATAAAACAGTCAGTCCGCTAGAAACACTACACAGGTATTTAACTATGTCTCGGAAAAAATCACGATACATCGCAAAGGGAGGGGATCTTTATTTATTTTTCGTTGAACGCGCCAATTTCACCTAGTATTTAAAGAAAATATTCCGAAAATTCAGAACATGTGGAAGAGAACCCAATTTTCATATTCGTTAATGTATTTTTGTACAACACACAATTATGGCCAGCATACCAACATTTCCTAATAGGTATCATCATCTACCTAGCCTTTTCCCAACTATGTTGGGGTCGATTTCCAGTCGTTACGGGTAGTAGAAGTCGTAGTATTCAGCTGCATCCCGTTTGCAGCTGAATACTACGACTTCTACTACCCGTAACGTCAAACATCTACAAATGACAGCCGCGACCAACGGCTTAGCATACTTTCCGAGGCACGGAGGAGTCTCTATATGTTACGAACGGGCACCCATCCATAGACTGACCTCAAAAAGGGTAGCTTGACCTTCTTTCAACCCGTTTGCAACTTGTTTTTATTTAGCCACGAGCTCCTCTTAATAGGTATATCAACCACATCTATGCTTTCCTTTTATAAAAGTAATCACTCAGACAGTGAAATATCGGCCCTAAAACAACATTGAAACAAAATAAATCAACCGTTCTCTTTGAGGGAGCCAAAACCGTACATAAGCCATTTTTAATTGGCTCTCCAACTAAACAAAACATATTGCGTGGTAGTAAAAGTATAAAATTTAGCCAACGTTACTAAGAATTTTACTGGGTATTACAATTGTAGCCGTGGGTGTTTTCGTTACATCTAAAGTAATGTATAAGTAGACAGATAAATAAAATTCTGTTTCTAATTTCAAAATAACAATATACCAAAAAAAAAACATTTAAAAATTGCCGGTCTTTCTGGAGCAATTTGGACGGGAATTTTACAGGCAGCTAATATTATGAGGAGTAATTATGCTACATTTATATTCAAGAAAACGATAAGTGGTTGGCGGGGAGGGGGGTGAAGTTTGAAAGGAAAAGTACGAAATGCACGCGGACGATTTCGCGGGCGAAGTGCTTGATTGATGTACCTTAAAGGCTCTCCCACACAGAGGCGACGACGCGACTTGAGAAGGAATTGCTGTGTCTCGAGGGTTACATTGTGATGAAACACGACTCGCGTGTAGACGCGCCTGTATGTTTCCTGCTTTTAAATACACAACATTACGCCTGGATTTACCGAAGGGCTTAAGGCAGAGGTTTACCGCAAAAGTACATCCACAGATCGCTAGTTGAACGCGTTGTCTTCAACCGGGTAAGAATCCGGAGTCCGGGCTGCTACTGATAAATTCCAACTACACTTCCCGGGAATTAATTCCAGGACCTCATGTTCAGCAGTATCATCATACTCTACAACTCATCTCACAACCTCAGGTCCAGTTGAAAACCAGCGTCAGACACGGGTTGTTTGGCATTTTGCTGTGCAGCCAAAAGGAACATAATATTTTTTTTTATTATTTCTAAAATATTTTGTTATTTTGTCGTTGTGTGCCTGAGCCTATGCTGAATAAACATTATTTCTTTCTTTCTTTGTAGTCTCTCTTCCTAGTGCGACCACAAGACCAAGGAGGCAATGCAGTAAAGAGACCTTTTAACGTTTATATTGAAATCCTTAAACGACCTCTAACGCTTTCATTGGATCCGTACAATCACGGATATAGTCACATTTGCCAATACAATATTGGGGTGAAACAAGGCATTTTCCTTGCCATAAAACGATACTTACGTTATCCTCCTTTCCCTTAGGAATAGGTAAAGTCGAGGGAAGTAATATGGTAATAGTGTAGGTAAGGGCACAAGTGTCGATTGACAGAATTGGCATGAAACGGGTGAATACTTTAGGATTGCAGCTATGCGCATCAATTATATTTAAAATATATTTCCAGTAAATAAACGATTTTATTATATAGTACAGTCAAAAAAATAGATTTGTATTCAGGCAGCCATCTTGAAATTTATTTCAACTATGTTTAGTTAGCGTGTGCTGCGTGAAGTTTTGTTATTACTCTTGTAAGTGCTAATTTAGTTTTAAAATGTTTTAACTGATTCAAAATAAATATTAAAATTGTTGGTGGGTTCTTCAGAACGTCAAATATGCCATCATATTTGTTTATGTTCATATATATGAATAAACGAACATAAACATGACCAAAGGTGTATGATGAGGTCGTATCAGGAAGCGATTTTTTGTTTCTGCCCACCACAATTGGAAAATCGCGTGAGTTTAAGTATTTAGTAGAAGAATAAAAAGAAAATCCTGCACACCTAACAGTTTTGCCCGCGGTACATCATCAAATGTATACAATATTGACTCCTTATTTAACTTATGCATCACTTAGCTGTCTTGTGGTGAGTCAAACCCACATAACGCGAGTTAAACCCTTCGTTGGACAGCTCACTTAACACAGGTTAGGGGGCAAGGTACAGTGTGTGGTAGGTTGCGAACAGAATGGGCAGATAGTGGGCACACTGCTCATTAAGACTGACAAAGGCGTGTAACGAGCAAATTAACGTCAGGTAGCTTTACATGAACTTCCATGATATGAATGAATTGATAATAATAATGTATTAGGTCTTTACCTATGAAATTGCCGTTCTGCAGTACTGGCCATTTCAAATCAAAATATTTTTTGTTTGGCTAAGAATTCTAATTTCAAATTAATTTTATTTAAAATACATGGATTTTTTTTTCCAAAAGTAGTCATTTGTTTATTGATTAGTGTTACATTTTCATCGCATTTAAATCTTTTTCGTCATCATGGATACGTTAAAAATTCGAGTAATTATGGAATATGAGTACCGTCGTGGCAGCAACGCGGCACAAGCGGCACGCAACATCAACGACGTTTACGGAGCTAACACTACAAACCAACGCACTACCTGTTATTGGTTTGCTCGCTTCCGTTCTGGAAATTTCGACCTGAAAAATGAACCTCGCGGTCGTCCGAAGACTTTGGTCGACAATGACGAATTAAAGGCGATTGTGGAAGCTGATGATACACAATCTACGGCTGAATTAGCAGCAGCTTTCGACGTTAGCGTCAAAACAATATTGGTCCATTTGCGTCAAATTGGCAAGGTAAAAAAGCTTGACAAATGGGTGCCCCACGAACTCAATGATCGCCAGCGCGAAGTACGCGTCGAGACGTGCCTTGCACTGCTCAACAGACACACAAATGAAGGAATTTTGAACCGCATTGTTACCTGCGATGAAAAATGGATTCTGTTTGATAACCGCAAGCGCTCAGCAAGTTGGTTGGATCCTGGTTCAGCCCCTAAACAATGCCCTAAACGAAAACTTACCCCAAGAAAAGTGATGGTCACTGTTTGGTGGTCTAGCGCCGGTGTGATTCAACACAGCTTCTTACCAAACGGGGTGAGCATTACTGCAGATGTGTACTGTGAAGAATTGAACACAATGATGGAGAAGCTGGCACATCTCCAACCAGCATTGGTCAATCGCTCGTCTCCGCTGCTCCTGCACGACAACGCGCGACCTCATACTGCACAGCAGACGGTCTCCAAGTTGCAAGAACTGGGGTTGGAAGCTCTCCGTCATCCGCCCTACTCACCAGACCTTGCGCCTACAGACTACTACTTTTTCCAGAATTTGGATAACTTCTTGGCGGGAAAAAAAATCAATACCCGAGAGGCAGTACAAAATGCCTTTGAAGAATTTGTTGCCTCCCGTCCAGCTGATTTCTTTAAGAAGGGCATCAATAAACTGCCACTGCGTTGGCAAAGATGCATTGATTGCATGGGTGATTACTTCGATTAATACAAATAAAAAATACATGAAAAAAATTCATTTAAATTTTTTCATACAAAACGGCAATTTCATAGGTAAAGACCTATTATTTGTAAGTGAAATGCTATGGTTAATGGAGTGCTTTGAAATAATAGTAAGAATTAATGATATGAAAAATAACTCAAGTGAACAGAATATCAGATACAAAATTTGTAGTGCCCCTATATAGAGTTCATGTATCAATATTGTGCCAGGAAATTGTAATGCATGTCTACTAACCACTATTGTACATGAGAGAAAATTATATAAAGTTCAATCATCCCCTCATCTCTTTTTAAGCACACAAAAAAATGTATTTTACAAAATCAGATTATTTAGGTATTTACAAATTTCGTTATTTTTTTTAGATGTTCTTATAACAAGCTTACGAGCTTTAAGAAAAAAAATGCCAAAGGTGCATATAGTACAATTTAGTACTACAAATATCTGATGCTAGTTTTTGTGTTGCTATTGCACATAATTGCAACACACACTTTACTACAAAAATTTAAACTGAACACACAGATTTCTGGAGTAACTGAACTGGGTACACAAAAATACAAAACAGTAAACCTTCTCCATTTTATACTTTTCGCAGATAATTGCAAATAAGCACACATTTCACTACAAAAATTCAAACTGAACAGATTTATGATGTAACAGAACTGGTTACAGAGAAATACAAAACAGTGAACCTCCTCCTTTTTATACTTTTTGGAAACACGTGTGGTGGCACTGGTCAGGTGAACCCGCGCCTGTCAAGTTGAGCAAACAAAAAACGTCAGCGTAACGTTGTGTGCGGGCTTTTCATATTTGCGAGAGATGCCCCTTAAATTATTCATCGCTTTTTACTCCTCTCGCCTAAGCTATGAAACGGCATTTTAAATGCGAAATTAAATAAATATTAACTACATTTTTATGATGCTTGTTGGTCGTTACGTTGAAATTGTAAGTAAGTACATACATAGATTAAGGAGGAATTTTACTAACAAAAGTGAACGCGATCAGAAAATCTACAAAGCGTTCGAGAGCTGTCAGATTCAATCATCATTCTCCTGCCCTTATCCCATTTTATATGTCATATATTATATGGCATATGTCTTCTTCTTACAAAAATCTCTATTTGCCGCTATTTCAACAGTCACCTCCTTCCTAGCCATATCATCTTTCACACAATCCAAGAATCGTTTCTTTGGTTTTCCTCTACTCTTGTAACCCTTCACATTTAAACTCAAAACTTTCCTTACAACATGATCCTTGAACGATTTCTCAACAACGATGACACTGACATCTCTTGAACGCGGTGTAGACTAAATTAGCCCTGAGTGGTTGAGTTAACATTACTTAATGTTAAATAACTCTGCAATAAAAACGTAATAAAAACACAATCTCTTTGAAATAAACTCTAATTTAATGTCTGTAATTAATAATGTTCTTTAGTTATACAAAAAAATGTACTTAAAGTGAATCGAGTTGCAATCAACGTGTTCTCTATGTTTAGGTGTGGATTATCAGGTTGGAAGGCAGTATTTCAATGAAATAACACTTGTTATAATCACGTCACTTATGATCCTCAACAATTTAATCAAACACTTCACAACAATAGATCGATTAGATTACGAGAGATGCATTCAAAATATAACGTCCACCGAGGACGTGGTTGCACGTGTACATGATCCAAAGTCAACTGCTCGATTTACAAGATGGCTGCCTCACCAGTGTTCGGTGTTCGTTCTTGACATTAACAGTCGTATCAGAAGTCAATTGACAGTCCAGAAAAGAGGAGACGCCCACATACTTATTACTGAAGGAGGCCCACAAAAAGACATGTTTTCTTAAAAGATCACAAAGCCTTATTACCCTTCTAAATTCTTTTCCTCAAGTGCTCACATAACACGACGTCTGAAGAGGGTATTAAGGACCAAAATATCAAAGTACCTAGTTCTCTTAGGAGAGCACTTTACATATGACAACAATTTTAATAGAATATAGAGCTAATGTAATGCAAAGTTTGATGCTTCAGACGGTTGGCCCTCCATACCACAAGGAAACTAATTACAAAGCTGGGTGCTATTACTAACTGTGTGTGGAGTTTTTAATTAGTCTAACATTTGAAACATGATTTTCGTACGTGAGTAATTTGAAGTGCCTCCATGCCAGAAAGCACTTCAAACCGTGGGTTCTGGTTGTTATTTGTAGTTCTTTGACAGCCGTTACGTTTAGTCAAAAACCCGAAAGTCTGACAGCCAGTTTTACCAAGGAGAATAGTGATACCCTGGAAGTGGGTTGTGGAGGTCAGATATTCAGTTGGTCCTTGTAAAATACTGGTATTTCGTTGCATCCGGTTAGACTGGATGCCGACCCCAACATAGTTGGGAAAAAGGCTAGGCAGATGATGATAATTTTTAACTGCCTATTTGGTCTAGTGGCCGTAAGCGCTACTGCTGAGCGATGAGGTCCTCGGCTCGATTCTCGGGTAGGTCACAGTGTTGCTGGGATTTTCCAATCTGGAATTTCTCAGTGGCAGCCGGTAGTCTGGATTTATGCCCGGTTGATAGCAATAGGCTCCCCAATCACATGGGACGTAAACATAGCAGGCGAAATGGTGGTGTACTATAGAAACGCCTCTACTTACCCTTCAGGAGTTACAGGCGTGATGTTACATGTTTTAATTTCATGTGGATATATTTGTTTACCCTACCAAGTCATCATCATCATGATCCTCCTGCCCTTATCCCAATTTATTTGGGGTCGGCGCAGCATGTTTTCTTCTTCCATACATCTCTACTTGCCGTCATCTCAATAGTCACCTCTTTTCTAGCCATATCATCTTTCGCGCAATCCATCCATCTTTTCTTTGGTCTCCCTCTACTCTTGTAACCCTCCACATCCATACTCGAAACTTTCCTCACAGCGTAGTCCTCATTCCTTCGCATTACATGCCCATACCATGACAACCGATTTCCACACAACTTCTCGGTCACAGGCACCACTTTCAGACTTCCTCTTACATACTCATTTCTTATTCTATCCATTCGCGTAACACCACACATCCCCCTCAGTATTCTCATCTTTACCCTACCAAGTACCTACTAAACATTGCATATGATTTAAATGGCAATTGGTGTTTAGGACATGTCCTATAAGTGGTATTTCAACCATCGATAAAGGTATCATGAGGACACAGTAAATAACTTCTAACTCTCACACATATTCTTTCCAATACAAGGCGCCATCTTTTCATAAAACCCGTTTCAAGTGGCCGCTGTAACCACGGTTCAGAACTAATAACTCACTGAAAACGGTCTCATATGGCGGCGACGAAAGCCCCCATTTTCATATGAAACTGTTGTAAATCTTAAATATTATTTATAGCTGAAAATGAATGGCGTTGAAACACTAGCTTCTTGCGGTGATTGCGTAATTAATTCTGCTTCGCAGTGTAACAAGTTCGCTTGTTTCTTCATTCTCTCTTGTAATATGGGGGTCAGGAAAGTTTGGTAAATGATAATAGGGTAGTGTGCTTAAAAGTTCTGTTTGGTCCGAAAGTTGGATTACTCATCAAAAATACTGGACACGTATTTTTTCTTTTGTCACTTAAACCAAAAATAACGACGGTATAGTGCGTTAATATTGCGCGTGACGTCACGCCGTGCTAGACTTTTATGTAAAAGTGACGGCACAAGCCTCTTGAACTTTGATGTGCTATATCTTTGTCACCTTTAATTGATTTGAGTAAGCAAAAAATACGTGTCCAATATTTTTTGGTAATCTAACTGACGGACCAAATACTTATTATATTTTTACCAAGGACACATCCCTATTGTATTTTATACCTTCAAGATGTTTAAACATTACTTAATGACTTCGTTATAAGGGAGTTATTTTAGCTGGAAGCTATTTGAAGCCGGGCGACCCGTGACGGTATACTTTTTATTCAATCTGGAATTACTCAGTACTAGCCCGGAGTCTAGATTTGTGCCAGATTGATGGCTATCGACTCGATCCCTATTATATGAGAATTGATCTTCGGAATATTGGTCTACCTATGTACTATACACCGATGCACCTTTGGGTAATCAGGGATTACAGGTGTCATTTCATACGATGATTTTGCATTTTAAAACACATTCACCCCACATTTTTAAAAGTCTAACAATAAGGCCCATTTTCTAAGGACAATTTTTCAAATCGCACCGGAACTTGGGGACAAAGCAGTAAGGTAAGTAGATCATTAGTGTCAAGCCCGTAATATTTGAAGTTTGCCGACCACCGCTTAGTGCCCTTCGAAGTCACATTAGGCCAAAAATCACCACATTTATCACCATAACGGCCTCCACAACGCTTAAATTGATACTTATTTTCGTAAAGATGATAGGATATCATAAATTTTGTGTGGAAATATGGTTAAAGATACTAATCTTTAGCTTTTATTGAATAAAGAACTGTGTTTAGAAAGGAAATATGGCGAAAAGTATACGAAGTTAAAAGTTAACGCATATTTTATACAGGGGGACTTTTAACTCATTGGCAATCTTTCGGGGGGCGAAAGTACTCATGAATATGAACAAATTTTCCTAAGGGATCAACACTGACATGTGAGAAATGAAACAGCTGTTCTCTACATTTGTCGAGTTATGTATACCTAAGTAAGTACTGAATAGCAGCGATATTTGTATACTTCAGAAATGAACGTATTGTATGTTTTTTTTTCAGTAAAAGGTTAAGGTGATTCTCACGAGTATGTAAAATGTGACTTTTTGAGTATACATGTAGTAATGGTCCAGAGGTTGAGACGCACAGACTGACACGCCAAAAACACAAAATAAAAACTATTGTTCACATGAGTTTTCTTATGTAGTCTGGCACTTAAGGTGTGATTACGTGTCGTCGTATCATCACTGATAACAAGGTGAAGGAAAATGTCATGAGGAAAAAATACTCAAACTCGTTCACCTATAGAAAGCTACACTATAATCAAGTAGCAGGTTTAATTTTATGTAAAAACTACGGTTTAAAGTACGTTGAGGGGATGTTAATGTTCGAAGGAAAAAGTACCAAATCCACGCTGACAGAGGTCGCGGGCGAAGTGTTAGTTATTGATATAAGTCTGAAATTCCCGCCTTGAACAAGCTGTGGTGATTTATTCCTCTTGCCTTCTCTGTATGAGAAGAGGTCTAAGCCCTACAGTGGGATAGTAACATGTCTACGTAAACACAACAATAACGAAGTTAAACTAAAAGGACACACAGATTGACAAGAAAATCAGAAATTATTCAGTCCAAGTAAGTGCTGTTCCCTGACAATACATAAATATTAAAACGACTTTCATCGCTATGTTTTAAAAATGATTTTTGGTGAACGGTTCGCCAGATGTCCCGGCTTTTCCGGGACGACTATTTTTTATTTATACGTTTTTGTACCTTTCTCCTGATCTCGGGGACGACTCTGCCTGCTCTAGGTGCGGCAAATAAGTGGAACTTCAGTTTTGATTTGTTACCTAAAACAAGAAAACAATAAAAGTAAAGTAAATATCATAAAAAGTAAAGATCTGATGGAAAATAGCGACGGATGGGTAGTGGCAACCTTTGTGGGATACTGTGAAGATAGCTGGTAAAGATTGTTAGATAAATAATCTGTAGGCCATTTCCAGTAGTTAAAAACGTTCAGGATGTAGTCCAAATTAATCTAAGCTACTATCAAGATCAATAACTTATCAAAAATGTATTTTATACGTATTTTTGACAGAGACCAGAATGCCAATGTTGTTAAAAAGACGGGAATCGCCCCTCTGTCTTTTTACATTCTGTGCTATTTTTCAGATTGTGAAATTCCCTCAAGAAACTACTTTATTCAAATTATATCCTTTTTTCATCGAAATCATTAGAGATGAATATAGGCAAGCCCGCCACACTATTCCCAAACCACTGCAACTCCTGAAAACCAGAATCAACAGAGGCGACCACCAGAAAAGCGTCGAGACAATGAATCCCGACGAGTCCCGGAGAAATAATAATGCTGGACAAGGCAGTCGCACATGGAACCACTAAACCAACGAGGCAACAAATAATCTCAAAATAATCAATGATATAGATAAGCCAGTTTTAGGGAACGCCCTTTGTTATTTAACATACACTATAACAAAAAACACTGATAAGATTACTAAAAACTATGTACGCCTCTAGTAGGTACGTACGGGGTACGCCCAATACGTTTATAACGAAGTAGACCCCTTTTAATACCCACTCGATCCCTCTTATTTACGCCAGCTTACACGTTTTTATCCTTGAAACACGGACACGTCACGGGTTCCTTCCTCAAAGGGTAGGTGTTCGTGTTAACCAACATTTTCGTCAATACAGTATCCTGTAACCCCCTGATACATGACTAGGCATTCAAGTTATTTACGTACACTTAAATTGTCCCTTTCCATTCAAGGAAAACTCTATTAAACTATTTTAAACAAAACCGAAGAGAAAAATCAGAAAGAGTAAAAAATACGTGTTTTTTTATTTTTATTAAAACGTTGCCCCACACTAGGAATTTAAAACTTGTATCGTGGATGCGTTTACAAACATTTAAACTAACATACACAAACAACTACTTCTAGGCAAAACAAATTTTTGTTCCGTGCGGGAATCGAACCCGCGACACGCAGGTCAGCAGCCAATTGCTTAGTCATTGCGCCAACCATGCCGTATGCCGTGTGTCAAGTATGCCGTTTTCATAAATATGTTGTTAGATACTGTTTCTGTAATAGTCTTGTATTAAAATGACATGTGTATTATTATGACGACCGATGTGGCGCAGCGGGCGAAGGTCCGCCTGCGACGCAGGAGGTTGCGGGTTCGATTCCCGCCTTGGGACAAATATTTGTACGATCTACAAATATTTGTTCCGGGTGTTCTAGGTATTTGCTATGTATAATAAAAAATATCTATCTGTGTAGTGTATTGTATTAAGTATATATCAGTCATCTAGTACCCATAACACAAGCTCTGCTTAGCTTGGGGCTAGATGATGCTGTGTGGATTGTCCAGCATTATTTATTTATTTATTATTTAAAATATGTTTAATACTTTGTAATTGTGTACCAAGTTTTACTTCCGGTATTGATCGATTTATTACATATTTAATTTGCTCATCAATAATAATTAATTACGAGTATGGAAGAATTTTCTTCATTTTAATTGAATTATAATATTGTGGATATTAAATATGGCTTGCATTGATTGTAAAGTAAAATAAGCGCACGCACTACTTCCGGTTGTACCCACTCTAGTTATTTGTACAGACGCCAGCACATCAAGCTACCCCAAACTGTCAGATTTTCCCAATTGAACATGAACCTTATTCTTTCGTGATAAAATTGAAAACCTATAAAAAAAAAAACACACATTGGTGTAGCTTGATGTGCTGGCCTCTGTACCAACATTACCAATATACATTCTTTCCGGTGTAAAAATAAAGTGGTGCGAGGCAGTCTAGTTCGATCAGTTGAAATAGGCAGATGAAACCTGGACATCTTAATATATATATTTCTTGTGTGCGTGTGTATGTGACTGAACTCCTCCTAAACGACTGGACCAATTTTGATGAAATTTTTTGTATGCGTTTGGGTGACACCCTGGATGGTTTAGATTTACAATTGGACCCAGTAGGTGGCGCTGTACGGGCAGGACAACGTCTGTTCGGTCCGCTAGTATGTATATATAAATGCAGATAGACATAACATAACATCATGCATGTTTTTTCCGAAACAAAAAACAGTGGTGTACGATACATACCTACATGTAATTAGGGCGAGCCTATTACCACTTACCGGGCGCACATCCATACACCGATAGGAAATTCCAGTCGGTAAAACACAATACCACTTTGCCCGACCGGGGTATCGAACTCAAAATCTCATGTTCAGCAGATAACTTTCTAGACTAGACCAACGTGGCTACCCAAAAAAATACGTAGCCATAAACCCCAGAAAACATAAAAACCAGTACGATAAAAAATAACAAAACCAAAACAAAATATATGGGACGGTACATTCTGTATGGACATACTATAAAGACCTATCTAGACAGTCGGTTACCGCATTGCGTCTGAACTCACGATTCGCTCTCTACACAGCTACTCACCACCTCTCCGCGTCGCGACGCCGGAAGAAAGATACTTTTAAGAATTTTGCAGTAAACAAACTTATAACATTCTTTATACCTCACATTCTGGCCCTCGAAACGTCTGTTAAAAGTCTGACGTGCGATTTTGAAAGCATTACTGATATTTCAAATTACTTATATTTTTACGCTTGCAGTTTCAGGAAAAGCGTGATAAGAACAAGGAAGAACGATTGCTGGATTAAGCCAATAATTTATTTAAAAAAAAACAAGGAAATTACGGCGAAATCATCCTTAGTTGGAATATTGCCCGATACCTATATATCTATATGCCTAGCCTTTTCCCAACTATGTTGGGGTCGGCTTCCAGTCTAACCGGATGCAGCTGAATACCAGTATTTTACATGGAGCGACTGCCTATCTGACCTTCATAACCCAGTTTACTGGGCAACACGATACCCCTTGGTTAGACTTGCAGGCTTCTGACTACCCGTAACGACTGCCATAGATCTACAAATGACACCCGGGGCCAACGGCTTAACGTGCTATCCGAAGCACGGAGGAGTCTCGACATGTTAGAAACGGTCACCCATCCACAGCCTGACCTCGGCTAGCGTAGCTTAACCTTCGATTAACCCGTGCGGCTGTTTATATTTAGCCACGAGCTCCTCCGATTATATGACCCGATAATTATAATACTCAATAAGTACTTACTTACCGAAATTCTACGTCATTACGTATAATTAAACAATCGCAAAAAATTAAGAGGAAAATAGGTTGTTAGCTGGTTGGCGTTTGTTCGTTTTTATCGCCACGTGGTTATACTCAAAATGAAGCTAAAAATAATCTTACGCAAAATTATTTTATTACGAAAGCATACTTGTCTTTTTTTAGAGCGAATCGCGATGACACATCTGAGTATTTACGTCGTGACAAATCTATACTACACATACATACACAAAGCACATACAACACACAAACTACACATCACACAACTACTACATATCATAAAGCTATAGTTTGTTCGTTTGATCGGACTTATCTCTGGAACTACTCTCCATCTAGCCGTATTTATATCAATCTTTTTCATTCCATAGCCTTATTCTTGGGGTAGGTTATAAGGCTATTTGAGACCCGAAGGCACATACTTTATAGTATTTATTTTTTGTTACATTTGTTATCATATTTTTTTTTTTTTTTTTTTAAGTTTTCTTTATTTAGTATTGTATCGATGTGTGCCTGAGCCTGTGCTGAATAATTATTTGTCTTTCTTCTTCCTTTCAGTTTCTTTAACATCACGCGAAAACCCTAAAGAGCGCGTGAAACCGCGGTTTGATATATAGTCGAGAGACTTAAGATAGTTTCCAAAATTCTAAGACTTTGAGCGGTATCGAAGGATAGGTAAGTTACCATTATTGCAGACATCATGTTACGTGACGTACATCGAACATTATGTGTCCCTATAACTCAATATAAGACATTCAAATTTATCGTTCTCTGCTTGTCAATATACCTAGAGCATATTTCAGTGTTATTAACGTTCTGAAGTCACATACGAGTATCATATTTTATGAGACAGTCAGGTGTACGTGCAAGAAAAATAATTTAGTTACAGTAGTGTCAATCGAATTTGGGTACTTAAGTAGAATAATGATAGACATAGAAAAATATAATAATACCAGCCTGTTTCTGGCTCTGGAAAGGAAAGGAGTCTGCTTATACAGAGAAGGCACGTACTTTAATCACCACGGTGGCTCGAGACGGGCCGATTACTAACTTAATGCTTATCTGTCACCGGTGTCAAAATGCATGGTTGGCGCAGTGGCTGAGCGATCGACTGCTGCGCCGCGTGTCGCGGGTTCGATTCCCGCACGGATCAAATATTTGTATGGCCTACACTGGAGAAATTCCTAGTGTGGGGCAACGTTTTTTTTTATAAAAAGAACGAAATGTCTCGGATAAACTTAGAAAGTTCTTGTGTGTAATAGTTGCCTTTATTTGAACCTACAACCATGTGCACGGGAGGTAATGCCTTAACCACTGGATCATCACGACATTTAGACAGACAAAAATTGTGAGCCGTCACGGGACGCCTGGCAGATATGAAACATCGAAATTATTTTGTACAAGTAATATTCATAAAAGAACAGATCCTTGGGTTTCGATATCAAAAACAAATGAAACAAAAATTCTTATTTCATTTTTTTTTCTTTTTTTTCTTGGCGACGCGTCACCAAGCCAACAATCGGTCTTACCCGCGCCTCAATCAATTAAAACCTCACATCAATATAAATTGATATTCATGTTGGGCAGAAAGGGACTGACGATTTGACAGAATACACTCAAAAAATGTTACAGGGGTTAATATCATCCACACATACGTGAATATAGAAAATATTTCTAGAGCATTTTTATCCAACAAAGCAAGTGACATCATATAAGAACCAATTACTTACCTATGTTCCAGATATCAACTCCAGATCTGAACACATACGGATCTTCGGCGTACATAATCTGGTAGTCTCCCAGGACTTGTACCTTCGGGTGAGAAAGGAGTTCTATTGGTTGCGGACACCACCCGCATACGTAATTCACTGTCGAACTCAGCGGTACCACGGAATAGAATGATACAGAAGGTCAACCACTTACAAAGGCCGAAAACAGGTGCTTTTTTATTCTTTTTTTAGGTAGGGCCACTCGCAGTTCAGCACTAGACGGCTGTTTACTGCTTAACCGGTCGATAAAAACAGGTGCACTAATGACTATGGTTTTATGATAATACTAGCTACGCCCCGCGATTTCTCCCGCTCCTAAAAGTCGTAGTGTGATGTTAAATGACGTTCCTCAAGGATTAGGCTATTAATTACAAACATATTTTTACAAATCCAAAAAAAAGCACTCTTTGTTTGTACTTTATTATAAGTAGGATTTACTTTTTTATTTTTCTATTAACGAAATATAAAACCTTATTTCTGTTACAGCAAATCTCTTTAGAGGACAATATTATGAATATATTTTACTTATAAAAAAGGTGCTCAGTATATTTCCTGTTTCTTAGACCGCATATTAAAAGTAAATCATTATGAGCACAATCTCTTAAGAGTTAAAGTCAATTAACAAAATAAGATTGTGATGTTGATTGTTGATAATGCTTATTAGGGCGATGTTAAACGGAAGCCGATCGTAAGTGCGCATGCACTCGCTGGACGTGAAGCGTGTGTATGTGTGTGTGAATTGACTGTATAGTTTGTGTACAAGCCGACCTTCTGTAATTGCCTACTCAGTGAATGTACCCTATTATTAGATCCGTTTTTGGCACAGACACAAAGAACCTTCGCGAGTTTTCAATTTTATTTTTTTTCTCAACTTTTGTAAATTACTTCGCTTTAGAAGTCCTGTTTTTCTTACTTTGTGTGTTTAGCTTTGTGCGCGGATGCTGAATTGTGGAGTTAATAAGTACCTATGTGGAACAAGGATTGGGACAAGATTTAAAAGATAAAGATTTATAAAATAACGACACGGTTAGCGCAGTGGTTGAGCCATCGGCCTTTGCGCCGCGTGTTTTGGGTTCGATCCCCGCAAGCAACAAATATTTGTATGACCTAAAGGTAATTGTTCCGGGTTTGGCTGTTTGTGTATTTACGTTTAAAAAATAAGTTAATAAACATACGAGTTTCTTCTTTCCACGTACCTACAGATCTCTAGGTAACGTCTTTGACATACTCTTTGTATCTCGATTTATTTACACTAGACTGCACTATTAGGATCGTTACTTAAATACATTTTCTTGTTATTATATAACGGGTTCTCTATCTGCTGTGAAGATGAATTCTTTTACATATATTTTTCTAACTAAGAAAAATGGTTAACTAGTAACTGAGAAAAATGGCTTCAATTTACGTCAATATTCTGCTTATTCTAGGATTCGCCCTTTGTATACATGACAGAACTGAAAATGAATTCACTTTACACATAGTTTGGATAAGAATAATATACTTGTCAAGTATTTTTATTTTCACATACCTTTGGATATTATACATATTATACACAAATTAATTAACAGCACTCTAACCATCCAACATCGAACATGTAGAAAACTATGACAGCCAAGTAATAAAATCCTTTGGAAATAATTAATATCCGTATTAAAAAAATAGTGTCCGCACTATACCAAGTTGGAACCACACTGACTGGACAACACAAGGAAACTCAGCTTATCAATATAAAATACCACAAAGTGTACTAACTAAAGATTATTAAAATATTTTTAGTTCATATACAGGAAATGGAGGAGCTCGTGGATAATTAAAAACAGCCGCACGGGTTGAGTCAAGGTTAAGCTGCGCTTGCCTCGGTCAGTATGTAGATGGGTGACCATTCGTAGCATATCGAGACTACAGGAATAACAAACAGAAGTATATTACATAGTACGCAAACAATATAAAGACTTATTATAAAAGTAACAATGTAGAACAACATTTGTTATAAATTCAATATTCAGAACACAATTAATAAGTCAAGTTTATGAATTTTCAAGCATAAATACGTAATTATAATTTATATTTTAACATTTTGTAACGACAAAGTTCAAGGAAAAACTCTTCCTGCATCATGAGAGATACGCTATAGTTAGATAAAAAAACGCGGACAATGACATTTTTGTCAAGTGACGAAAATAGACCAGACTGTACACTAAAACAAATGCTAGTCACGCAGTCATAGAACCGATTTCTTACTAAAAATGTTTTTATCTTTATATACAAGTGTTGGATGGTGTCTCTGTAGCTAACATAACGTCGGAAAGAAAAACTGTTGAGAATATTAAGTGTGGCGTTCACCAAAGAACGAAAGAAAAGAAAGAAAAAACATTTATTCAGCACAGACGCAGGCACGCAACGACACAATACTGAATATAGAAACCATAAAAAAAAAACAAAAATTATATTATATGAAACAGAAGTAGGTACTAGAAATTAATAAATACTATTAAGTATGTGCCTTACGGCTGTGATGCTTACCACGATGATCGAGGTATTTGGACTGAATATTACTACCATTTGCTGTATGAAGAGGTCACACGTCCGCGTCGTTCGGTCGCCAGGATGCAAGTGGCTAGGCTTATCGAAAGAATATCGTTATCATCATCTAGCCTAGCCTTTTTCCAACTATGCTGAGGGCGGCTTCCAGTCTAACTGGATACAGCTGAATACACAATTTTACATGGAGCGATAGCCTCTCTGACCTCTAAAACCCAGTTGCTGGGCAACACAATACCCTTTGGTAAGACTGGCTGTCACACTTTCGGGCTTCTGACTACCCGTAACGAGTGTCAAAAATCTATTATACAATCCAAGGCTTTATTGACGGACCTCTTTTAAGTATTTCTGTCGCTACAAGCCTTGACAGGGACAGCACGATACTGCACAGAGACTGAACATAAAACTGGCTGTTAATCCTGAAAAACTTGAAGTACCCATTAAGTCCCTCACAAAAAAGAAACTTCAGCAGCAAAATACCTTCCTAACTAAAGCAATTCCCTAAGAAGAAGGCAGTAAACAAACGGAATAATTAATCCAATCGCCTAATGCCTTATCTTGAGTACGTAATGGCTACGGGTGAATTGATACAAGAAATATATTAGTAGGCAAGCTACTCACCTTGCCAGTCACGCCACGATCGTGTCATTTTACGTCATGTAACGGTGTGGAAAGAAATTAGTTTTTCACTTGTTTTGTTGTAATTAATTGATTTGGATTAGGTTAGGGAAAGCTCTATTTTTAAAGTTATTTTTGCCTGTGTTTACGCCTGAATAAATGACCAAACACTACGCCTACATACTAAGCTACTCCTGCTGTCTTGTATGGATCAGAATGTTGGGCCACAAAAGGAATGAATGAAAGGCAGTTGTATGCAGCTGAGATGAGAACGCTAAAGGGGATGTGTGGTGTTACGCGAATGGATAGAACAAGAAATGAGTATTTAAGGAAGTCTGAAAGTGGCGCCTGTGACAGAGAAATAGATTGGAAATCAGCTGTCGTGGTATGGACACGTGATGCAAAGGAATGAGGATCATGTTGTGAGGAAAGTTTTGAGTATGAATGTAGAGGGTTACAAGGGTAGAGGGAGACCTAGAAAACAATGGATAGATTATGTGAAAGATGATATGGCTAAGAAAGAGGTGACTTCTGAGATGACAGCAAATAGAGATGTATGACACGCTGCGCCGACCCCAAATAAATTGGGATAAGGGCAAGAGAATGATGACATACTAACCTATACGGCGCACCCACAAGGCATATTTTTTTTTTATTGTTGTTTCCTAACATAACTTTTATTTCTTCTTTTTTTATGTCGTATTGTGTGTCTAAGCCTGTACTAAGAAATACTTTTTCTTTCTTTCTGAATATGAATACAGAGAATAAGATGAAAAGAGACCTTTCAGTTTATTTTGGCATTTATTCTCTCTACTAGGAAATGACGACGCCATCTTTGAAAATATTAACCATATATTGAGGTGTAAAAGTCTCTAAATCACGGTCTGCATAGATCTATGTACTTACAGGAATAAATATCATTTCAATAATGTCTTTGCATCGACTCACTAAACCTACACTCGGCGCTGAGCTAAGAGGCTGTAAGGTCCAAGTAAGCTGGAGTTGTCTATACCTCCATACAAATAAATAAAATAAAATTGTTTGAAACTACAATGAAAGTTAAGGAGATCACAGAATAACAGATAAGCTTTTAACTAAGCATTTAGTACGAGACTGAATTTAAATTAAAAACCTTTGTGAATCATTTTCCTACTTGTATGTAACTTAATACTAGGGGCATGGACTAACTTCAAGTAAGTAAGGCTGTACAGAACTTTCTACTATTTAAACATCACACACGTCTGTCTGTTATGTGTTGTGTGTGTATGTGTTGTGGGTGTATGTGTGTGTGTGTCGTTTTTGTGTCTTTCGGTGTGTTAAATGGATCAGTCAGTTATCTTTATCAATAAGAAGAATTATTCCATTTGTAGTTGGTAAAAACCACCTACAAAAGGTAAGCATTCATCCTCTCAACGTGACCAAACCATTTTTTTGTTTAAGTTTTAAACCATTGTCATAAACCGTATTTTATTGAATTAATAGTCGTGATGGTTCACTGGTTAAGTCCTTGTCTCTCATGCACGAAGTAGAGGGTTAAAAAAATAATACCAATGTAACTTTTTCAACTCACTTAAGTATTTCCTAAGTTTATCTGTCATCGGTGAAGGAAAAAATTGTTGGTGAAGGAAAAGTTCAGGTGAAAACCTGGAATTACATTTAATAAAAGTCTGAAATTGCTAACCCGTCTCGAAAAAGCGTGGTGATTAATGCTCGTACCTCTATGTATAAGAAGAGGCCTTTGCCCTACAGTGGGATAGTAAGATGATGGTGTTATTTATTTAATTAATTTTATTACGGTTTTTATTTCCAGTTTCATCGTAACCTACTTATCTGTCATTTGAAAAATATTATTTAGTAATCATTCAATTATTAAGAGCTTTTCATATACACGTCCGATAAACATGAAACTTGAAAATACAGTGACTCATGGAATTATTGGTGCCACGCTACGAAAGCGTAGCCTGCGTAGCAACGACGTCATCGCTCCAGCTACGGCGTAGCCGACCGGTTAAGACAGCCGTTTGTCCGTCGTAGTGAAGATTGCGTAGGCGATGGTTGCTGCATCACTAGCTCCCTAGCTTACGCAATAATATAAGTATTCCTATTAATAATATTATAATTAATAAGAACACCGGGGCGGTTTTTGGTCAGTAAGAGTCTGACAGACCGCTTCGCCCCCCCCAGGGCGTAGGACATCCATGAGGATTTTACAACTCGGAGCAAAAAAAAAAAGGGCATGGCGAGGCTGACGTACCTTTGTAGGTTATAAGCCTCAAAATAAATTAAGATAAAAAATATAATTACGCATACCGGGCGCAGTTGGGGCTGCCACTGCAGCCCATCAGGATGTTCGTAGAGACATGTATATATTTAGACTTTGATGCTATCATACGAAAGCGTGTCGTATCTGTGATATGGTCAGTGCTGGGCAGCGTCAACAGCTTCTTGGTAACCGTAGACGATAGGGCGGATAGCCTTATTCTAAGACATTGGACTAGGACGCAAGTGTTGGCATCTAAGCGTTCTCTAGATGAGTGATGTGTAAAATATTATATAATTACTTGTTTTAAGAATTAATAATTATGTACTGTATTAACACTTGTTTTAACAGTGGTCTATGTCATTACTATAAATATTAATAATTGGTATTATTATTTTAAAACTACCTAAAGTAGATACGCATTGGGGAAATATTTTACTAAACTGGAGACGGTAAACTAGGTTTTCCTAGGACATCTATTTTGCAAACGCGCATTATGTCCGATGCATACACATGATATAATATTTATAGAAATAACCCAACTCCTTCGTAGCGCTACCTACATAATTTATGACTGGCAACTTGGCTGGTTGTCGTGGCCAGCTACTGCGAAAAATGGAAATGCTGCCGTATTTTTCTTGTTTATGTTTTGAATACTATATTTTCTGGGTATATTTGTCCGCAATAGGGATGTGTCCTAGGTAAAAATATATTAAGTCTATTTAGTCCGTCAGTAAGATTACCAATAAATATTGGACACGTATTTTTTGTTTACTCAAATCAATAAAAAGTGACAATGATATAGCACATCAAAGTTCAGGAGAAGGGGCTTGTGACGTCACTGTTAACTTAAAACTGTAGCACGGCGTGACGTCACGCGCAATTTTAACGCACTATATCTTCGTCATTTATGGCTTACGTGACAAAAGAAAAATACGTGTCCAGTATTTTTGAATAATCCAACTTTCGGACCAATCAGAATCTTTAAGCACACTACCCTATTACGAAGCACGACTCCTCCTCCTTGGAAGACAAATATAAACTATTGAGTTCAATAAAAAAAAGTTTATTAGAAACATAATAACCTTTTTACATACTTACACACATACTAACGCCTTTTTCCCATGGAGGGTGGGCAAAAACTACAGAATCCTTAATCCTTTTGCTTCGTTTAAGTTCATACATTAAGGCCATAACCTGTTTAATTGCACCGAATTTTTCTTGCTACCTTCATCTACACTATAGGCACAATAAACTCTTTCTTTAAATATCATGCATCTCCATTTTTTACCACAATCACCGAACAAAAAATAAATGATACAAACAAAAACAGCTCAAATATTGAACTCGCTGAGCGTAAGCGTAACATTACACCGGGGTAACTTACTGTGAAAATCATTACTCCCCTACCCGTGACCGCAGTAGGGAAACAAAACGCATCGGTTACGTGAGAGTAAAGGCGGTTTATCAAAGATATAAAGTTCGGGACATATGGGCCGGTGTACACGGACGATTTTTACCTTTTGCACTGTAAACAATACACCGGTTATAGGCGAGAAAAGAGGTATTTTACTGTGTTATATAGAAGCTTGTGGCTAAATTAAAACGATTTGACGGTTGATCGACGGTTAAGCTACGTATGCCTAGGTCAGTCGTTGGATGGGTGACCGTTCGTAACATATCGAGACTCGTTCGTGTCTCGGATAGCACGCTAAGCCGTTGGTCCCGGCTGTCATTTGTAGATAATTGACAGTTGTTACGGGTAATCAGAAGCCCGAAAGTCTGACTACCAGACTTAGCAAGGGGTATCGTATTGTCCAGTAACTGGGTTATGGAGTTCAGATAGGCAGTCGTTCCATGTAAATTACTGGTATTTAGCTGCATCCGGGTAAACTGGAAGCCAACCCAAACTTAGTGAAAAAAAGGCTAGGTAGATGATATAGAATGTTGCACTAGTATGCTATCGGTGAACTTTGTGTTGGTGCTCCATGTAAAGCACTGGTATTCAGCTGTATCCGGTTAGACAGTAAGCCGACCCCAACATAGTTGGGAAAAGGCTAGGCAGCTGATGATATGCTTTCGGTGTAAATGTTGTGTTTAATAAATACATACCGACCCTTATTGAAATATTATAAAGGGTGGAAGACCATCGTCGCACAGACTTATACCATGAGTTCAGTACATAATTCAGCTTTAAATCCGACACAAAAATAGAGCGCGGGGGCGCCTGTCAAGAAGATCATTATAATGGCATCCACGCAACGGCCTCCTAGTAGGTAGTCCACTCGTTTCCTATGGAAATCATTGAAAGAGTTTCCTATGCAGCAGCAGGTTGGAAGGGAGCTCAAAATCATGTACTAAACTCATGATATCAGCTTGTGCGCCGATATCCCTAACACCAATTATGATGAATGAGAAAAAATGGGGTACGAAGTAAAACACGTACACCAACAAAATACCACTTATCGTTCCGTCACTATTTATTTTACAATTTTCGGCAAGATTATAAACTATCGAAAAAAAAGTTCTGTTCACAATTCGTCGAGAGTTCATAATCTCGCGAGTTTTATTACGAACTTACAGTGTTTACGAATCATCCGGTGACAGATGCAATAATATTACACAACAGGACAAGAACATTTAAACTCACTATCTGCAGTTGGTATAGGTAGACACAAATGAGGTCATAACTCGACCGATTGCTTAGTACAAGAATTAAAAAAACAATACGATAAATAAGTTATCGAACTAAAGGTCAGTAACATGGCAATGGCACATATCTATACTGTATACTGATAGTATAGCATGACTGATGGATAAATAATCAGTGCTGTGATACTCGATACATTACTTGTTACATGACGTAAAATCGTCATGCAGCCCAGGCAGTGCCACAGCCTAATTAAGTTCCATACACCAGTGGTGAAACGTCAAAATTTGGTAGTTTTTAGTAATTTTATTACTTTTTGGTATTTTAAAGTTATGGATACATACCTAACCTAACGCCTTATTTCCATGGGGATAGTCAGAAACTACAGAACGCCACCTGCACATCCTTAAATACTCCTTTTGCTTCGTTCACATTCATACATCTGTTCATATATGCACGCCGGTTGCGAGTACTACGCACCTGACCTTTCCGAAAAACATCACCAATATGGTCTTGTTAAGGATATGGTGTATTGTATATAGTGTAATATCATTTGGCAAAAGTAGACACTATTGACTATGCTATTTTTAAATGGCTGTAGAATTGCTATGTTGAACCTCCGAAGGAAATCCGGCAGGAATCGAGTTGTATGGACACTTCGCCACTGATACCGTCAGTGATATTAAGAGCCCTTTTTTCATTACCCCTGGTTCGATATAAACAGGAACAGCGATATAAATCCCTCACACAATTCTAAAAAAGTCGATTTGAATGTCACCTCCTCATAAAGTCCGAAATATATCGATCTGCGCAAGTCCTAAAGGGGGCGAGCCTATTGCAACTAACTGGACCGCAAAGTACCGGACACAAATCAAGACTCCAAGCTGCCTCTGAGAAATGCCAGATCAGAAAATCAAAGTTTTTAGTAATCCATTCTTAGAACTCCGCATAGTTAAATAACCGTTCTACGAAAATGTTATGTTCGACCTACTGTATAAATTTAGACTGTGGCAAAACTAATCGTATCCATATACTAATCACATACATAATATATCCATACTTCCATACTAATATTATAAATGTAAAAGTAACTCCGTCTGTCTGTAACGCCTTCACGATTGAACTACTGAACCGATTTTAATTAAATTTGGTACACACTAAGCTTGTACCACAGGAAAGGTTAGTGACTATTTTTTAATTCGCGACTTCTTCTACATCCGCGATAACCGATATTCACGCGGACGAAGTCGCGAGCAAAAGCTAGTCACAAACAATTGCCCGTTTTGACTAGCACGAGGCGATATTTTAATTAGTGCCTGAATAAAAGCGCTCTGTTGGATTTTCAACGCTCGGCTCAGTGCCGACAGTTGAAAATCCCATTCAGTTGAGGTGGCGCTTAGTGTTTTTGAGAACGGTTATGTGAAGGTATGACACCTGATTAGATCCCCGCACATCGACAGCCAATTGAATGTGTGATTGATAACGATTACTTTTTAACGGGTCTTTTTATTGTTCTACTGTCCATAATATCCAGAGCAAAATTATGTGTTGCAATTGTTTTCACGATTTAGAACGTTCTTTTTTAAAACATGTAGGTTTTATTGCTCGACAATTCATGAGGATGTTCATTCATATTAGAAGTAAAATCATGGAATAGAATACTCTTTATTGTACATCATGAAAACTTACAAATAATTAGTCAAACAGCTACCTAAATAGGGTCTTACAATGGGAAGGCTTATCGCTAAAAGCTATCTCTATTATCTCTGTCTTAACCTTAACGGCTGGTCAGATTTATATGAACTTTGGCACATAAATAAACCATGAACTAGGTTGGATACTTTTAACCCAGTTGCACGTCGTTCCCGTGAGATAATTTCCTACCTAAACTTCAACGAAGAAGCGTACAAAAGCTAGTTTTATTTCAAAGACCTGGGCTTAATTGTATTCTAATGATTTTCTTTCAGCTTACGCCGACCACACGGCAAACATTTCGCAACAAAAGGTACAGAAAAAAAAGTACAAAAGCTTCAGGAAAAAACCTCGTTAACTTCCTCAAAGGAACTAAATAAGAATAGACGTACAAAAGTTACCACAACAACAAAAGCTTTTTCCAACAAATCAGCATTCTGTAGTTTACCGCGATTTCTGACTACATTCACAGTATGAAAAGTCGTGACGTTGTCGCCAGTCTGCACCCAGCCTTACTCCAGTCAGGTAATAAATCAGCGCCGGGTGCGTATATGCGTACGTAAAATCGCGGGGTTGGACCACCCCTTACATTACCATGGCAAACAGTTATATCAAGCAGAAACGGGACAAAATATATAGAGTAGAAAATTAGGAGTTATTCTGGTGTATTTGTTTCAATTGTGTACATACATGTCGCATATGACTGGGGCGTAAATTATGTTTTGTTAAATGGGTTAATATCGTCTGGCTTTAAAAGCTTTAGATGTTTCTCCTTGCTCCAGATTCTTTGGACTACTCATTTCCATGGAATATAAATTGTCGTTCTACTTCCAGCATATTTTATTATATTACGAGCAATGCCTTATAGCTCGCTCTGGAGTTTCTGCCTAGGAAATGACATAAAGAATATGTTTAGCTAAATAATAAATAGTACTGGCTTGTTACTGTCCCACTGCAAGGCACACGCCTCTTCTCACACAGAGAAGGCACGAGCATCACTCACCACAATTGCCCAAGGATAACCTAACAATTCTTTCCTCCACTGATGTCAGTGATGCCTAAGAATTCATAATTATAAATAGGTTAAGTCGGATTGGTACTTATCCGGATTTTAACCCACAATATCATGCATGTCGAGTGGATAGACAGACTGAGTATAGCAAAATATCGAGCTATGGAGCACAATTATAACAAAACACAACAACAAACAACACAACACCACTAACTACAACAATAACACACACACACACCCACAATCACACACACACAACATAATAACACAGACACACACACCACACACAACACAACAACTGCACAGTAACTTTGCTTAATATGTATAATATGACAGTTTGTATAGCAGATTGATAAAGGCTGAGGTAGTAGACAAATGAGGTCGCACTCTTGAGCTGGCTGGAGGGTTTTTGAACAATAGTTCTCGAGAAACTCCAGCACCGTTCGCTTTGACATTGATTTCTTTAGCTTTGTAGGTATAAGGTGTACTACTACAGCAACGGAGCAGGAGATTTTATTGATTCGAATAATATAGCTCCAACTTTATAACGTTTATTAAAAGGAGGTCTATACATTACCACGTCACATCCAAGAATCCTTGACAAAGGGGCCGTTCTATATTTAAACCAATTCAAATATCGCTTGACTGTTTGAAACCAAAGAGAACTAATACTCTACCAACCTGTATACAATAAGTTCTGCTATTTGTATACGACCTTTACAGTACCTTCGTGAGATTCTTTATATTATTATTTCTTTAGTTAACTTATAACTTTAGCGATTCAACAACCTTGCTTGAAATGTAATGAAATGGCTCCGTTCATATCCGGGCTAGTACTAGTGTGACAATTCAAATTCAATTTCTTATTTTGTCTTGGATATTACTTATATCGGTGAAGGAAAACATCGTGAAGAAACCTAGACTCACAATTAATTATCAGTCTGAAATCACCAACCCGCGTTGGGTAAGCGTGGTGATTTATGCTCGTGTCTTCTCTGTATGAGAAGAGGCCTTTTCCCTCCAGCAGCAAAGTAACAGAATGATATACTTAAACTTTGCATAGTTTTTTTAAACTCACAAAATAAAAAATCCAAACAATTTCAAAATGGCGTTCCAAGTTTCAAACTACGCAGAACACCTGTCCCCAAATGGACTTAATTCCAGCCATTCAGTCAGACAAAACCCATTTTAAAATATCACAAGGCCAAGTTACAGCTTAGGACTTTAAGTTAGGCCTTTATACTAAAACTTTTCTATATAATTTCTGTGTCCCTCAAAATTAAAGCCCAGGGCTGCCACGAGAGACATTTAAATAAATTAATGAGACTTATTTATTTTCAGAGTTAAGCGAAGTTGGTTACTTTTGTCATGATACTTTTGGAGGTAATCTGAGGATTTATGGTTAAAAGTTAACTGTTTATCGTAAGGTTGTTATTTAACACAGCACTGGTGCTGGATTAACGTTTTTTCATAGATATGTTTTGATGACAGATCTGCTAGACTGCCTAGGTGGTCCAGTAATTGGTCATTAGCGCTACAGCTGACCATGAAGCAATAATAATAAAAATATTTATTTCGATTGCTATAAGTACGAGTATTTTGATACATAATATGTAGTTTTGAGATCTCCTTTTAAGTAAGGAATTGCTTGTATTAGGAGACTCCCCACTTCCACTTGACATTTTTAAGCAATTTAAATATAAATGTAGACAACGTAAACATGCAAGTATAAAAATAAAAAATATCCTGGGTTCGAAACTCGCGTTGGGCAAAGGGTTGTTCAATCTGGAATTTCACAAAAGCAGCTAGGAGTCTGATTTTTTGGCGATAGTCTTCCCTATAACATGGTACTTTAACGTAACTGGCGAAATGTGGGTGTGCTATGGTTATACCACTGCCTAACCCTTCAAGAAATACAGCCATGATGTTACGTATTTAAATTATTCTGTTGCTGTTTTAGAACACTAATGTAATCAACACGACATACTAATTAATTCAGCAGTAATTATCCTGATGATGTTCATAAATTAACGCATACAGGGTGACTTATAATTGATTAGCAATTTTATAGAGGGTGGTGGAAGTAGTTGTGAATATGAACAACTTTTAACTTTGGGTTCAACTCTGAATATGAAACACATACCAGAACTTTACAATTCGTACGATGTTATTATTTATACAAGTGAATAAAATTGAAGTGTCAGTTTGTATACGTTATATTAAAATAACAGCTTTTTATGACATGCATATGACGGTAGTTGTGCAAAAAATTGTCAGTTTGTACCGGATAATGTCCGAAACGCCTGGACCCATTATGACGTGACTTTCATATCAGATAGAAAAAATACACGCGGGCGAAGTACACGGGTAGATAGTCTGTTATAAAATGAGAGACAATGGTGCCTATTCCCTTTTTAAGTCGCTGAACTAAATATAGACTACTTTTATCTCTTTCTCTCTTATAAAACACGGACGGACATTTATAAGAGCTGTCAATTTTAGTTGAACTAAAACTTCTAAACAAACACATTTGACATTTTAAAGGCATCGACCAAAAACATGATACAAGGCATAAACTAATTTGACACATCTAACTTAATGCTTTCTGTCAGGAAGGAGAATATCTATTCTCTAATTAAAGTTCAGTTTAGTTTGAGAACAACGCTATCTTTAAAAAAAAACTGTTAGTTATCACTGGTCACGCCCCAATGCGGATGCAAGTAGAAAGTTATGAAAACATTGAATTGCAATACGCACGCGTCGAATTGTAACCTATATTGTTGAAAACTGTGAATGTACAACTGTGAACAATATGAATGTAACTTAGTACCTACTCTCTATTGTACTGAATGAACATTGGGAGTGACATAATCTGATCAACATAAACATCATCATCCTCCTGCCCTTACCTATCGTAATTTTTATGGCGTCTGCAGTCATGTCTTCTTCTTCCATACATTTCTATTTGCCGTCAGCTCTTTAGTCACCTTCTTGAACCTTTTGACAGCCATCGTCATAAATACATGACCAACGAATGCATGACATGTGCGCCACGTCACAAATACGTGACAAATAATGCGATACTTACATACACTCTAAGTACTATAACACGAAATTATCAATTAAATTACTAATGTGTTTATTTAAATGTCTTTAAAGTTGAAGATCCCGTGCGTAATTAATGAAATTAATTAAATACTCCTCGGATTCATATTAAACGTTTTTACCATAAAGGCTTGGCGTGGAAGGCACTCACGTGCGTTTATGCTCTGGAGGTCAAAAGGTTTACACAATCCATCCTTCGTTTCTTCCTTTACTCACCACCCACCACATTCATACTCAAAACATGATCCTCTACACCACTTGCCCATAAAATATCCACCGATTTTGTTACATCTTCTCAGACACCTGCGCCACTTTCAGAATTCCATGCTCATTTCTTATTCTACCTATTCAGGTTGAACTACATCATACCTCCTCCTCAACATTCTCGTCTCAGCTGCATTCAACTGCTTTTCATCCCTGAATTAAACAAGCCAGTTTTAAACATAAAACTCTAGCATGCGATATGCTTTTAGTAAAGTGTCGTGTTTCCCGACTATTAGCTGTGCTTCTTGTGCAACAAAGCGGTAATCTCTTGCAATCTAGCGACCATCGGCCTGTCGCTTTGGATTCACGTCGCTGTAGCATGCAAGCGGGCATTGTCCCTAATTTTAAGGCATTGCAGTCCAGAATTTAACATGTCTGTTCTAATTTTCTGCACACAAAGAAAGAAAGAATTAAAAAAAAAAAAGAATTAAGCAGGCCCAGACACAAAACTATGCTCAGAATCAGAATCAGATCTTTATTTGCTTAGAATGTAGGTACAGGTAGGTATAAGATGTTGTACATGAATTAATGAGATCGGCTACAGTCTACCTTACGGCATGCAAATTATTTCATAAATTAAAAATATAAATAAAATCAAAACAATGTCAACAAAACAGAAATTAAAGTCAAGTCAATTAATAATATTATAGTCAGGTACATGGTCAAATTTGCAATTAAAAAAACAATAATTATCTGGATAAATTCATGTCATTTAAAAAGTCTTTCACAGAGTAGTAACATTTGTCTAAAAGTAGTGCAGTTACCTTAGATTTAAAAACGTTTACAGAACAGTCCTTAAAACCATGAGGTATTTTATTATAAATGACAGGACCCATTGTCATAATACTTTTTCTTAACAGTGCTGTTTTGTAATTACCCGAATGTAGCAAGCTCTTGTATTGGGATCTCAAGGGGCCATTTCGTGTTCTTATATTGGCCAGTGACGGAAATAAGTCTAAATTGGTTTTTACAAAAATTGCCACCTCCAATATGTACAGACACGGAAAAGTCAGTATCCTCAGAGACCGAAACACAGGTTCACAGCTGTCTGTGCTTTTAAGGTTTGACAATGATCTTATACACCGTTTCTGGGCCTTAAAAATCTCCTCCCTCTCACTAGTTACCCCAAAATATGATTCCAAATCTTAACACTGACGCAACCAACCCATGATAAGCTATTATAAGTGTATCATTGCTAACTTTGTGTGATAAGTTATACAGTACGTAGGCTGATTTATTTAACTTTTTACATACGTCATCGGCATGCGGTTTCCAAGTCAAATTGTTGTCAATCAGGATACCTAGAAATTTCGCTACACAAGTTGTATCCACTTTTTGACCATTATAACTAACATTTATATCATCAGCGCGTATCCTTTGGTAGAAGTGCATTACTTTTGTCTTTTTTAAATTTATTTTTAAGTTATTTGTATCAAGCCAATGTATAATTGTTTCTAAAGTGTTATTAATTTCTCTTTCATAGTCTTCTTTATTGGTGCACTTAACTATCTACTAATGCTATAACGTAAAACGCCAGAAACTAACGTCAAAATATATTGACAATAACATTACATGTGTAAAGGAGTCACGTGACATCTATAAAGTTAAAATCAACTCCATTCAATATGATCTTTCTGTTGTTGACAAGTTTCTAACAACACCGATTTTAATTGCTCTTAATGTTTGGAACTGTGTAGCACTCTCTCAAACTACAAAACTCTGCCAGCAATAACTGTCATGGCACTATCCATGTTAGCCGACAGTTATTGCCGAGAAACTAAAACAAGTTGCTGTTGACAACACCGAGAGCAAGACACGTTATTAAATATTATAATTAGCAACACTACACCACATCCAACACTTTGTTACCGACCAGCAGCACAACTTCGCAACAGTTGAATTTGAAAATGGAACATAAATCAAAATGGCCGAAAGTGCTAGTTGCTGTCGGAACATTGTTGGAGTCGGGAAAAGTATTTGGTTAACAAATGGTTTGCTCTTACTTTTAGTTTTAGTAGAAGACGATGTTGGGGTAAATGTAGAATAGAATAACTATGCCATTCGTTGCTTAATATATTATATCGAATGGTATTAAATAGAGTGTTTGCGAAATTTCACACAGCGTATCATACCACCTGCGTTGAACAGTCACACCTATAGAAACACGCACATTTAGCCAGTTCTATATATTTAATCGGGGTGCGCCAATTGCCATCAAACTGGCACACATTCAGACTCTGTGGAGCTACGTTTTTCTCGACCTGAGAATCGGACCCGAAACCTCGCGCTTAACAGTTGCGAAGCAACGGACCTTTTTGATAGATAAAATTGTGTTTTGAAAAAATAACGAAAATCTAAAAGTTTGATTAATAACGCCTGTGATTTAATATTTTAGTTAAATTGACAACTAAGCTAATATTCACGAAACTCCTGTGTTTTACTTTTTTAGTTAATGGCATGTGATAAAATCAAAAAAGTGTATAAGCTAAAATACTACTAAGGACTATGTCTGACAATGTTTTTGGACATGGCATGGAGACAGTAAAAACGAAACACTTACGAAAATACGTTTTGGAATGTAATTCTCCTAAGTGGCATAACATTACATAATATCTTATGTATACGAGAATAAGTGGGTACGTAATACTCATAATTCATGTCAAAATACATACGCTGTCTCCCATTGACTTACAAGCCTCACAGCTTATTTAAGACTCCCGCAAATAGGCGCAATGCAACCATGCGACACATATTTGCGGAGTATATCTGCCACCGTATAATTGTGAACACCGTAAGTTTATAATAAACCAACTAGTGACCAATCAGTGCATTTTTCAATCTATACGATTTACTGTGACACTATTAGCGATTAAATTGTAAACAAACCATGATTGGTTGGTGGAAATTGCGAGGAATAGACAGGAAATTGAATACTGCGTCTGGCAAAACAAAAAAACTTGATATTTCACAATTTCTCGCCACGACACGGCAATAAAATATTATAAAATAAGCTTCGACTTTTCCTGCGCGTTATTGCAAATTAAAGATTGCGTCTACAATTTATTGTGAGTTTACAATCTCGCGAGGTATACTATAAACTTACGGAATTTGCAATTATCCGGTGCCATATCCGTAAAACAATTAATATGAAAAAGCAGGCAACAACGTGTCTGCGTGAGACTTTAGAAGCTCAGATGGCAGTGCTCCATACGTCCGTAACAGCTATAACTCATGCGTCGTTTCGAACAGACTGGTCTAATTTCACATTCGTGTGGAGTACCTGACGCGGGAACTTGAGACCGTACCCTGGTATATTGAACACGTTTGTCATGGAAATGGCGGGAGTCTATACGCCCTTCAGCTTGTATATGTTATAGAACTCACGTAAGAACAAAACAGCACCTGCATATAACAGTGGTGCCTTATTATATTGGTGATACTGAAGTACGTATCGTGTTGCCCAGTAACTGGGTTGTGGAAGTCAGATAAGCAGTCGCTCCATGTAGGGAATTTCAATTTGCCACTTCACTATGCATTACATAGCCTAGCCTTTTCGCAATTACATTGGGGTCGGTTTTCAACCGGCTGACCTCCAAAACCCAGTTACTGAGCAACACGATACCCCTTATTAAGACTGATTGTTAGACTTTTGGACCAACACCAACAACTTTTTCTTTTTTCAGGCACGGAGGAGTCTCGATACGTAATAAACAGTCATACCATTCACAGACTGACCTCGACAAGCGTAGCTTAACCTTTGATCGACCTGTGCGGCTGTATATAATAGGTCTTTACCTATGAAATTGCCGTTTTGTATGAAAAAATTTAAATGAATTTTTTTCATGTATTTTTTATTTGTATTAATCGAAGTAATCACCCATGCAATCAATGCATCTTTGCCAACGCAGTGGCAGTTTATTGATGCCCTTCTTAAAGAAATCAGCTGGACGGGAGGCAACAAATTCTTCAAAGGCATTTTGTACTGCCTCTCGGGTATTGAATTTTTTATTGGCATTGTTTAGGTGCTGAACCAGGATCCAACCAACTTGCTGAGCGCTTGCGGTTATCAAACAGAATCCATTTTTCATCGCAGGTAACAATGCGGTTCAAAATTCCTTCATTTGTGTGTCTGTTGAGCAGTGCAAGGCACGTCTCGACGCGTACTTCGCGCTGGCGATCATTGAGTTCGTGGGGCACCCATTTGTCAAGCTTTTTTACCTTGCCAATTTGACGCAAATGGACCAATATTGTTTTGACGCTAACGTCGAAAGCTGCTGCTAATTCAGCCGTAGATTGTGTATCATCAGCTTCCACAATCGCCTTTAATTCGTCATTGTCGACCAAAGTCTTCAGACGACCGCGAGGTTCATTTTTCAGGTCGAAATTTCCAGAACGGAAGCGAGCAAACCAATAACAGGTAGTGCGTTGGTTTGTAGTGTTAGCTCCGTAAACGTCGTTGATGTTGCGTGCCGCTTGTGCCGCGTTGCTGCCACGACGGTACTCATATTCCATAATTACTCGAATTTTTAACGTATCCATGATGACGAAAAAGATTTAAATGCGATGAAAATGTAACACTAATCAATAAACAAATGACTACTTTTGGAAAAAAAAATCCATGTTTTTAAAATAAAATTAATTTGAAATTAGAATTCTTAGCCAAACAAAAAATATTTTGATTTGAAATGGCCAGTACTGCAGAACGGCAATTTCATAGGTAAAGACCTAATATTTAGCCACGAGCCACATGCTTACCGAGATTAAAATCAATCCCTTCTCATGAACTGTTTGTGTTAATATCCCGCAGACTCGTCTCAAGACTGAACCCTTTCGGCGATTAAATCTCAGATAATCCATTACCCCGTCAAAACTTGTTTCAACAAGTTTGCAACTTTTTCTTACAAACGTATACAACGAAGTTTGTTACTTATTTACAAAGTCAAATAAGTATGAGAGGATTACAAAAGAATTAATCTTGCGACAGCGCATTTGCAGCGAACATTTTTTGAATTTAATTATGTAAAGTCTTCTTTATTTAAAATGTAAATAAAGCTTTGGAAACTGTACTGGATTGCTTATTTAAAAAAGAATATTAGAGGGGCTTTTTAAACCTTCATTTTTAATCTGGGGTTCGGCTGTGAAGGGAGATTAAATATATAGATAGATCTCCCAGTTCGCAAGTAATCCCTTCGTCATTTGAAAGATAAATAATTGAAGAAAATGGACAACTCAGGACCATGATGATTTTATTCGTTTATTAAAACTTTATGCACAAGTAAAAATAACCATGCAATGGCGAACTTAATGCTTTAGGCATTTTTAACTAGCTTCTGTCTACCTTAGGGATCACCCTAAGGTAGACAGAAGCTAGTTAAAAATGCCTATGTTAATATTACATCTACCATGGCAGTCCATCTTTAGATCACTAAAGATGGACTGCCATGGTATATGTAATATGGGAAAAAAACTTGAAAAGAAATAGAATAAAATACAAGAATAAATACATCTATATGCATATGCATCATATTAAAAACAAAAAGCACGAAGTCAAGAGAGATAAAAAATAAATTAATAGAGAAAAATTGTTTTTATAATTTTCCATTACCAAAGTTATCTATTTCAGAATCCATAAAACTACTCCCGAAATTCGAAATTTTGTTTATCACATGAATAAAGACCACTACAGACGAAAACCAAATAAAGCCATTTGTAACCATCACCAAAGTCACGTCCTACTTTACGAGTTCCCAGTTTCCCAGTTCCGATTTCATATTAAACCGAGCGTTATGGACTACCCTTAACTCATATCGAGGTATACCCTTTACGCATATTTAGTATTGACACAAGCTAGGTAGGGCCTCGCATCAAATTGGGAAACTTGCGTAATTTCATTTAGAATCGTCTGGTTTCTGGTTTCTTGTTAATGAGTCATAGACACGAGATGAGTTTCAAGCCTCAAATACTCGTAGATATTGTCTAAAGGAGTTTCTAACGGAGAAAACATACTAATTCTAATGTCAATTCTAATGTGGGGGCGAAGTTTCGTGGTTTGTTTGACTGTTGTTGTATTTTTGTCATAATTTGACATTTGAATGAATCTTGATTATATTTTGTTATTCTTCTTGTCTAATTTAATTGATGTTTAAATTGCTTATGCTGTACCTATATTATATACAAAAGTAATTTATTGTAATCGTTAGAAAATTCATTTAAATTAGTTGTATTTTTTTTTATTTTGATTTTTTTTATATGTTTAATAGTGAATAATTAAATTAATCGAATGTTATTATAAAACATATTTGTACGCCGTAAAGGTAAAACATGAATTTAATCTCTTCTGTAATGTACTTAACATCTTGCATGCTTTGTGGGTGCATACTCATGTTTCTAACAAATAAATAAACTCTGAACTCTGATATAAAGTTGACTCGAGTAAACCGGACGTATCATACTCGCATGAAAAGCAAATACTTTAGGCACCATATTTATTATGTTCGAGATATAACATCCCAATCCCTTTGTGAATTATCAATAAGATTATTATTTATATTATACCAGCCATTTGGGTACTTATCTCGTTGACAGCGAAGCGGATGAATTTTTGATGCCCTGTGATCCTTTTTAACAGTTTTATTGCTTTATTGAATAAATTATAAATCTATCTGGTTATAAATAAAATAAACTATTCTTTACTTATTTTAACTTTGAATAAAAAACACATTAATTTTCAAAACTCCAATAAGTTGCCTGACCCTTATCCATAATCTTGTAATAATGTTTTCGCTTGTTTAAAAACATAATAAGAGCGATAATCGATTGAGAAGTCTCGCCAAATGTTCTCGCCTCTCGACACGCAAGAAACTCTTCTCCTATAAATAAATAATAAATAAATAATGCTGGACAATCCACACAGCATCATCTAGCCCCAAGCTAAGCAGAGCTTGTGTTATGGGTACTAGATGACTGATATACTTAATACAATACATTACATAGATAGATATTTTTATTACACATAGGAAATACCCAGAACACCCGGAACAAATATTTGTAGATCGTACAAACATTTGTCCCAAGGCGGGAATCGAACCCGCAACCTCTTGCGTCGCAGGCGGACCTTCGCCCGCCGCGCCACAACGGTAATGTCCTATAAATGAGCCTTTTAATAAAGTTCGTCCAAGTTCAAAGAGCCACAGAGTAATCAACGTCTCCAATATATTTGTTATCTCTGCAAGTTATCGAGGCCCTTTTCTTGAAAATTTATTTACATGTGAAAAGTTTGGCGGACTCCCTCATAGCATTTGTAATGAGATGGCCGGGGCTGAGGCGCAATTTGTACCAACATGGAAATTGGATGTATTCTTAGGATCTTTCTTTGTTGGGTTAATTTGGGTTCTAGATTAGGAGTGGAATGTTGCGTAGTCTGGAGCACTAGATTAGGGGCAATCGCTTTTGAACTTTTTCGTATTTGCCAAGCTATTTTCAACGGTATTGACATGAGTTTTTCGGTAGCTTCTGTCAGTTCCTTATATTTATGACGTTTCCATTATCGTTAACCGATATGTTACTTTTTCGAGTCGAGTTACATTATTAAAAACAAACGTATAATTTTAATCATTTACTTTTTAGTATTTTAATGTCGCGTGTTAAGAGGTTGTGTGAGATGAATCGGAGCAAAGCCCCCGGATATGCAAATACTGCAGTTAAATTGCGGTCGGACAGTAAATGTATCGCTAAATCCCATTAAAGAATGAAAGCAGAGTGAACATGTTTGAAACAAAATTGTGAGTGCTTTGAAATCGTGAATATGAAATTACTATATTAATATGTGATGTGACAACTTCGGATCCCTTTTTGAGGATATTGCGTTCACGGAGGAGTGTGAGATTTGGCATATGTTAAAATTATATGGATAAGAAGTGCAAAAGGCATATTTATTTACCGCTGGCAACATAACCGAATTACACTTATAGATTCGCGTATGAGAGGATGTAATTGAAGGAAGTCTCTTATTAAGTATCTTGAACTGTGAAAAGGTACTGTAGTACCCGCCCTGAGTAGCTCCATCTCTCTCTGCCACTGAAACAGTGATATCTCGAACACATCATAACACGGCCACTGAACATCAACAACGTCAAAACACAACCCCTTTCATCAAAATTCTAACAGCAATAATCAACTCTCGCCAACATAAGTTAAACGAACAAAAAGGGACGAATGTCGCCCCCCACGACAATGATACCTCATGAGCGATCACCTAAGTTGGCGGTGTAACTAATTAGCGGTATCTGCAGAAACATTAATCAGGAGCAGTCAAGGACGTTATTTGGGCAAGAAACTGGCTGCTCGGGACAGAGCGCAGGCCAACAGTCTTAAGCCGTGTGGATCAAGAATTGGGAAAAAATAAGGCAGTTGTGTGTGGCAGCTGTGTTTGGCGGAAATGTGTACTTGAGTTTTGGAGGACTCAATTTATCAACGGTCAGGGGAGATAGTGGCTGGGTGAAGGAGAGAAAAAACAAAAATCTTAAGAGAACATTGTAGTTACAGTGCAATTAGTACCAGCCTATTACTGTTCCACTGCAGGCCAAAGGCCTCTTCTCATACAGAGAAGGCATGCGTATTAATCACCACGCTTGCTCAAGACGGGTTCGCGATTTCAGACTTATATTAATTATATAAGTCCAGGTTTCCTCACGATGTTTTCCTTCACCGATGTCAGTGAAGTCCAAGATAAACTTAGAAAGTTACGTTGTAGTGCAATTACGAGGGCCATATTCAAGGATTGCATTTTACTTGATTACATTAATGTAAGTCAGTAAACGTCCAGTTAGCAGAGTGTGGTCAATGATCTTGCTTTCAGTAAAATGTAGGTACCTAAGTGTATCTTGGGGTAAGCAGGTACTGAAAGCCTGTTCAATTTGAGTCGTTATAAAGTGTACTTTCCATTTACCAACTTACTTGATTACTTAAAAAAAAATCCTCCGTAGCGTCTTGTAGTCCGGATTTGTGCCCGATTGATGGCGATAGAATCAGCACCCATTACATAAGACTTCAAAATAATTGAGTGAAATCTGTGGTTAATATAGGTACCTCTGCCTAACTCTTGAAAAATTTAGGCGTGACGTTATGATATTACATCCAGAACTAGATGAATATACAGATGGTGCAAGGCTTTGCATTTAAAATAGAATAAAGCACTCCGGCCAAGTTGTTCTATTAAACAGAGTATACTTAACTTACTTTATTGGTTTTACACCTGAAAGCTACAAGTTGCGCCGAAGTTGGGAAAGACATTACATGTAATGTTCATTGCATTGGCTCTCAAATAAATAAGTTATAAATAAGTACAGAAACTTGGTGTTAAGTTCAAAACATGAAAGGATACGTATACCTCAGATACTCCACTCGTTACTTGAACTCGAACAAACTTTAATGGAGTAACCACATAACTTGTAATTCTATGGCGGTGTTAGGGTCGTGCGTAAAGGGGAGAGGTACTACATTGCATGATTCAATGGGCACTTGGTGGGTGGGCAATAGGTTTTTATGACAGGTTTGTACCAATTCAGAGAGTTTCTACACGTCAGCGGGGCGAGCACGGCTACTGTGACATGGCTTGAGTCACAGTCATTTTATCACAGTTTGGGCGATAAAACTGTAGCACACCACCGTAATCATTTCTTGTCACAAACGTCTTGTACGTCCGTGCTCGCCCCGTCGATTTGTGTCTTGTGGCTAAAGAATCGCAAATCTCGTTCGAAGGTTAAGCCACACTTGCCGAGATCGGACCATAGATGGGTACTATGGTCGTACTATCCATCACATATCAAGATCCCCTCCGTGACTTGGAAAGCACGTTACGCCGTTGGTCCCGGCTGTCATTTGTAGATCTTTTTCTGTTGTTGCGGGTAGACAGAAGGCAGAAATTATACAACCAGTCTTACCTAGGAGTGTTACTGAGTAACTGGGTTATGGAGGTCAGATAGGCAGTCGCTCCGTGTAAAATACTAGCATTTAGTTGTATCCAGTTAGACTGGGAAAAGCCTATGAAGCTGATGATGAGATAAATGCCTTATGGGTGGTGTGTCACCATACAACTCCTACCAAGATGAAGATAAAACAAAATCCTGCAGTTTAAATGTCGTGGTGTGAAAATGTGGCAGCCCGTTGGTTAGAGTTTCGCCTCTCATGTGCGAGGTTGTGGGTTCAAATTCGTGCAAGGACCAATGTGACTTTTTAATTCATATCTTGTACAAGTAGTTTGTATAAGTTTATCTTAGACATTACCGACATCGGTGGGGAAAACAGAGTGAAGAAACCTGGACTGCTTAATGAATATAAGTCCGAAATCGCCAACTCACCTTGAGCAACCGTGGTGATTAATGCTCGTGCCTTCTCTGTATGAGAACAGGCCTTTGCCCTGCAGTAGGGCAGTAACAGGCTCGTATTATTATTATTTATAAAATTCCCCACATGGTCATTATATATACCATTTGATTAATGGAACATTTGCATATTCACATTTCACCCCATTTTAAGCATAATTACGATAAAATGAAATATGGAACTGAAAATGGCGAGGCGCAGACGTGTAGCCGACACAATCTACTGACAGAATTTGCTTGTAATATTGAATTTGTTCAGAATCCATTTGAATATTCCAAGCGAAATAGACCAGTGATAAATCATTTCATGTACTCGTATGTAGGTACATACTTAATGTAAAGCAGCATCTATCTTTATCATTTTCTATCAAACTAGAATGGAGAGATGGTGTTGAATAGATAATTAATCTTTTTAGTATGAATGTTATGTTAAGAAGTACTAGGTTCTACACAATTCTTGGTATTTTACAATGAATTAGTACCTGAATGACCGAGATTTACTCAGATAAAACGACATTTTCTAAAAATGAAACCTTGCTAGATCGGTTTATCGCCCCTTAAAATGAAATTCATGAAAATCGTTGGAGCCGTTCACGAGATTCAGCTTACGTATATGCACATATATACAAGAATTTCTCGTTTAAAGGTATGATAAATTTGTTTATTTCTCTAACAGTCACAAATCTACAAATCACAAAAATCTCAAGATCTACAAATGACAGCCGAGATCAACAGCTTAACCTGTAAAGTTATAAACTTTAGAGAAATAAACAAATTTATCATATATTTGTCAGTCGTTACGGATAGTCAGAAGCCCGATGGTCAGCCAACCAGTCTCAACAAGGGGTACCGTGTTGCCCATTGTCTGGGTTGTGGAGTTCAGATAAGCCTATGTAAAATACTGGTATTTAACTGCATCCAGTTAGACTGAAAGCCGACCCCAACATGGTTGGGAAAAGGCTAGGCTAGGATGATGGCTTTACAGTTTTAGGAATATAAAATTATTAGATACATTTACATTTAATTATGTCTCGATTTAACTTACGCACAGCTCTTGAAATAAAGCTAAAGAGTTTTTATTTGTTTAAACGTGATAGTCTCTCGTCGTATTTGAATAAAAACTTTTTGCATTTGATACCTTTTTTCATTGTTGTGGAAGGTAGCCGGTGAAACCGCAAGGCACGACTAGTACCTATTTTATATATTCGATAAAAATATGTCCTTCATAACATACCAATCATGTTCGAATAATATCGACAAGCCTTCATGATTTATGAAGTTATACGAAATAGAATTTCTAAATAAGAAAATCATGACAAGCCTGTCAACCGACAAATGGGAAAACCATTTCCTATTTACGGCTGGAAGATAGGTTCTAATTTCGAACCGTTACTATGTGTGTGAGCTGAGTCATGCGAGCGAGTTGCGTTCGAGTGCTCAGTATAACACATACTTTTTCCCATGGGTGTAGGCAGTAAGTACAGAACGCCACCTGCTACAATCCTTACATACTCATTTGGTTTCGTTTACGTTCATATATCTCGACATACACGCACGCCGGTTGCGAATACTACGCACTTGACCTTTCTGAAGAACAGCACCAATACGGTCAGTGTATGTCCTTCCTAGGCGACCCCTGCCGGCGTTTGCACTCACATCTGCCTTATAAAAAGCTTTTAATAGTCGCCTTTCATTAATCCTCTCTACGTGGTCAAATCATCTAAACATGCTCTTTGGAAGACTACCTAAGAGCTAGAAGCAGTTAAGAAACGTACCATTTAAAAAAACCTTAAAAAATCCTCGCAGAAAAAGCTTAAGCATTACAATTGAAATGTATTTTTAGATGACCGGTTCTGATCATTCTATAAGTCATCTATTGCTAAATGTCATTCTATTTTTAAATAACTTGCCATTATGTTTTAGAATAATATTTTAAATTAAGTATATTCTTTTTAGGCAGACATGATGACATCTATAGGTTAATTCAACTTTTACCATCTCATGCATGCTGACAATTTATTTTACATTGTACTCATAATTTTACAAATAAATGATTACCTTATCTTTTGCCAACAAATTGCTAAGCACATATTATATCGATGGTGATAGTGATGGTGATAGTATCATCACTATCACCATTGATAGTGATGGTGATAGTAGTTTTATTGGATTGTTATGCATTTAAAATTTGCACGCTCATATTTTGAAGCAAAACATGTTCTACAATTGTATTTACCTTACCATCCTGTATACCATGTGTTGTGCAAATAAATGATTTATATTATATTCTATCTCCTATTTAACTCTTCTATTCAACAGTTACGCACGAGTAGTTCAAGGAGCACTCGAGATTTTTGTCGTGATAGAATCGTATTGTCAGTAAAGATCTGAGGTGACATAAACCCGAAAAGCGTAAACAGCCTCCGAGAGGCAATTTAGTTATCTCCTCAATAGCTTCAAGTCAATATCTCACCTTACACGCGACAACCGATAGTTTATTCGATCGTGAACGCCGATTTTCACTACCCGCATACCGAATATCATTCGTTCAGTCCCCTTCAGAAATAGGTCGCAGTCTCGCTCCGTCAACCATTCACTCAGTCCCTCGACCTTCACGGAAGGTCATGCTTACATTTCCTCCCCTCGTTATGTCATGGTCCTATGCATTCGACTTACTCAGAATTAGAATCTCTTTGGTTACATAGTGCTTTGAGGAAAATACTTTATGGTGGAATGCGTAGTGGCAGTATGGGAAATTTAACTATTCAGTTTATTTTTGTGTATGTTGGAGCTCAGTATTAGCTTGTGTATTAGTATGTTTATTAAAAAAGGAATTCGCGACCGTAACTAATGTGTATTTCACGAAGTTTAACTAACACTTTTTAAATAACAATAATGTTTTCTTTATTGTCAGGCATTCATGGGCTAGGTAAAAATCAAAATATCATCTGCAATCTTACAACATACAAACTTATACGTCGGCAATGTATTGCGCCGTATTTTACACGTATTTTTTTAATTTTTTTGTACGTTTTTATTATTTTACGGATGAAAAAATTCAAATTGTGAGATTGAATAACTATTTCATGAAATCATGACATTTGAGCACAATTCTAATTAAGAGAGTTGTGTTGGTGATTATAATGATTATTTCTCAAGATATATATGTTTATTACGGTTGCAAATAACTTTTTCAAAATGAGATGGAAGCTTTCAGTTCATGATTTCTTATTTTTTAGAATTTGGACATTGTATGGAGTAGATATTTGGTCAGTCTGTCTGAATCTGAATAAAACCAGTCACTCGGGTCAATTTTATAGGTTAAGCAACGATAGCCGAGATCTGTCTGTGGATGGTTGACCATCCGTTACATATCGAGACACCTCCGTGTCTCGGAAAGCACGTTAAACCGTTGGCCCCGGCTGTCATTCGCAGATCTTTAACATTCGTTAAGGGAAGCCAGGAAGTCTGACTACCAGTCTTAACAAAGGGTATCGTGTTACCCAGTAACTGGGTTGAGGAGGTCAGATAGGCAAACGCTCCATGGATAAGTAAAATTCTGGTACTCATTTAGCTGCCGGTAAGACTGAAAGCCAACCCAAACATAATTGGGAAAAGGCTAGGTGTAGTGTTTCTTTTTTTTGAAGTATGGGAAATCATCCAATGACTTCTCCCGTTGTTCTGGGTGGAACGGGAGGGCGTGTCAGACTTTTACTGCCTAAAACCCATCCGTATTCCATCCTTGCCCTTTACATTCCTTTCGAACATCCCGCAACCCAAGCAGAGATGTTTGTATTAGTCTACATTTTTATTAGTCCATGTTTATTTGTATAGAGGATTGTTTAGTCTACATCGGGACACGTGTATTTATGTTAGTCTCATTTTCAATAATAGCTGCTATTGTTATGGTTTACATCATGTAGAATCAAATATTGCGTTAATAAATATGTACTAGATTAGATTTCATTTTCCCTTCTCGCTGTACAGAGGCCAGCACATCAAGCTACCCCAATGTGTCAAATTTCTTTGATAGTTTTTCAACTTTATCGCAATAGAAATAAGGTTAAGTTCAATTGGAAAAAAATAACAGTTTGGGGTAGCTTGATGTGCTGGCGTCTGTAGGTACTTTAAAATTATATTTCTACGGATAAGATTATTTTGTGAAAATATGTCGATTTGAAGAAATCGGCGCAAGGGCGACTTATCTTATATTTGTCTGAAGAAGAAGTCTGAATTCACGCCTCAGCAAGCTTAGTGATTAATGCTCGTGCCTTCTCTGTATTTGGCTTTTGCCCTGGATTGGGACAGTAACATGCTGGTATTATTTAATTATGTTTTAAGTAGACGTCACGGTTGGAGCAGTGGCTGAGCGATTGACTGCTGCGCCGTCTGTCGTGGGTCCGATTCCCGCATGACACAAATATTTTTATGGCCTACAGGTTGTTGCACCAGATCTGGCTGTACATGTGTGAGACTTTAAAAGCTTGTAAACGCACCCACGACACAGGAAAAAATCCTAGTGAAGTTTAAAAAAAGTTTAAAAAAAAAAATAGATTTTAAATCGGTAGTTATTTGTAATTTCTGCATGTTGAATTCGATCAGCATACAACGTAAAACGGTACTGCAATTTGCTAAAACCTATAATATCGCAAGCCTCATTAAGGTATCACTATAATAGGTACCTACCCCGCCTCAAATGAGCACACGTGAACCAGCAAACTTAATTGATGGACTTCAAAGACAATTAGCGATTCAGTTTGTACGTATTATGTGATTCAACTTAGAATAGGTTCGCCTAGGCGCCTTTTTGGGACGTCATAGCTGTCAATTCACTTGAACAGTACGGTTTGCAAAGAAAACTTATTTGCATTTAATATTGGTTTATTTTACTGTTTTTCAAAAAGAAATGACATCAAATATAAATAAAAACGTTAAATATTAGTAAATTACCTAAATTTAATTATTTAAAGTCAATATTCGTTTTTATACTTTAAGTACAGTTTAAAAGAAAAAATGTCATGAAATTGTTCAAATAAATGTTATTTTATAACATTATTTTTTGCTCGCCCTACCCAACTTGATTGAATTGACAGCTATGACGTCACAAAATGGCGCTGAGTCGATCCTATTCTTAGTGGAACCGTATTATACGTACATAGTCTTAACCAATAATGACTACAACCAAGAGGTCGGTAACCTGTACTAATAATCAAGTTACATTTGTGGTTATGTTCAGGTTCATCAATGAAACCAGTTTAGGTCGAATTTCGCGTGGCTCAGGTTCGGGGCCACGTGGCTAAGTAATAAGAGCCACACGGATCGCTCGGATATTAACACGTTAAACGCCAAGTGATACACAAACAATACATTTTCTATTGTGTCTCGTTTTCTGGCAGTTAAGGTGTTAAGGCGGTGTTAGGCGTGCTTGCCGAGTGCCGCTTGCTTGTTGGTCTGTGGATAGGTGGTGAACATCCAAGTGTGCAGTCATTACAAGTAGCCAGGAGCAAGAAAGTCTGACAGCCAGTCTTATCAAGGGGTTTCGTGTTGCCCAGTAACTGGCGAAATGTGGGTGTGCTATAGGTACACCTGTGCCTAATCCTTCGGAGAATATGCGTGATACTATATGTTATTACTATATGTTACTTTATGTTTGTTGTTTTTAATTGTATACGAGTTGTGTCGTGTTGAGCTTAAATAACCTAATTTTCATTTTCTTTCTTTTTTTATCTTTTATTCAGCGTCATGTAATGGCCTGTTGTGTAGTCTTTTTATTGGTTGGTCCTATTTTAACCTTTAAGTATCAAAGTGCATTTTTTGTAAAATTAGTACCGACGTGCGGCCTGAGAGGCCCCGGCAGGCACTTGACTTGCTAGTGTACCCCTTTCCTCGCGCAATGCCGATTTCTTCTTTTAAGTAGCCGCAAGGACAGCGCTCACGTTGACATTGAAACAGGAAGTGGTATCGTCCAGTGCGCATTTGCTAAGTAACAGGAGACGGTAAATAAATGCTTCACTTATCATTGAACTATACTTATATAGATTCAGTTAACTTATGATTGAATAGGCAGGTATGTTTGTATTTGTTTTAGCTTTATAAATATACAGGGTGGAAGCGATATCGGCGCACACACTAATTCCATGAGCTTTTACTGTTTAAAGTAATAATAAATACAGAAAAAAACGTTTCAATTAGGAAATGCCGATGGAATTTTTCATCGCTGGGGGGTACAGAATCATGTAATGAACTCATCTGTGTCACTTCCCTGCCATTGTTGATAAAATGGGAGTCTCCAACGATCCAATTCCAAATAGAGGATGAAGATAGAAATAAAAAAAACTATTTATTCAGCACAGGCTCAGGCACACAACGACACAATTCACATAGAAAACATTAAAAAAGTATGTGCCTTACGGCTGCGCTAAATGGGTCCAATTCAGCAGTTGTGTTGCATTGTTGCAGTCGTCATGAAATACTGAAAGGTGTTCAGGGTAAAATCGAACGAATGGAAAAATACTTACAGACAACAAGATGGCAATGGAAATGAAATATGTTTTCCCTCAACCTGTGTAGAGGACAACCCCCACGCAGAAAGTTATTTTCATACTTAAGTACCTACGCCTCGTGAGCACTTCTCTTGTTTATCGTAACTTTAACAGGTTTTAGTTGTTTTTTGTTGTTAAGGACGTTTATAAGTAAGGTTAGACTGGAATGAGGACCACGTTGTGAGGAAAGTTTTGAGTATCAATGTGGAGGGTTACAAGAGTAGATCAAAGAAAAGATGGATGGATTGCGTGAAAGATGATATGGCTAGAAAAGAGGTGACTATTGAGATGACGGCAAGTAGAGCTGTATGGAAGAAGAAAACATGCTGCGCCGACCCCAAATAAATTGGGATAAGGGCAGGAGGATGATGATATGTAAGGTTTGACTGTTGCAGAAGAGTCTTATTTCTTAAAGAACTTACATGCTTTTCAATTTCAGGCTGGTGGTCTACCGATGGATAATTAATACCTTACCTAGAACAAAAAAAACACTAATTAGGAATATTAACACAATATCACAGGGGCAATTCCAATATTTTAAGCACGTCCGCATCCTAATTTCAGTCTCAATCTGTCAAAAATACTTACGTTTAATCCATACTAATAATGTTATAAATGGGAAAGTGTGTGTGTCTGTTTGTCCGTCTTTCACTGCAAAACGGAGCGACGAATTGACGTGATTTTTTAAGTGGAGATAGTTCAAGGGATGGAGAGTGACATAGGCTACTTTAGTCTCTTTCTAACCCCCCACTTCCTAACGTGAGAGAAGCCGCGGGCAAAAGCTATTTTACCTATATTTTTGACAATGATTGTCGCTGAGATGAGACTACGATAAGATCTTGAACGTTCATTACGGGAATTGGATCTCTCTCCGGAATTAGTTTGAGATGCGAGTTCCTTATTTGGGCACATTTGGGCACCCAAATACACGTTCATTCAGTGTTCTGCATGGCGCATACGCTTGGTACGACACATATACACCCACATATAAACTGAACTGACAAATCCTAGATCGCGATATCAAAATTATCCGCGTGATTTACATATTTACATAATCTCGACACGAACCGTCAAATGTGGGGCTTAGCTCTTTTCTATGGAAAATGGGCAACTTTTTTACATTATTTTACAACTTAACACCCTGTTCTTCATACGCCAGACTAACATTGCGTTGGCTTGGCTAATATATACATCATACAGGTATGATTTATAGCCTATAGCACTCCAGAACAATGTAGCAGTGAAAACATTTTTAGAATTGGATGTATAGTTCCGGAGATGTACCTCTTTATAATAATAGTATTGATTGAAAATAAAGTCACGCAGTCTGAAACCGACTTTAGTCAAAGAGTTTAAAGTTAGTTTCATACTGTAATAGCAATCTTGCCTACAATAATACAGTATTTTAAAAATTATCACCTAAATAAAAAGGCGTTGCTGGATTTTATAAATCCAACGTGCAATAACATTTAGATATTATATTAAGCCGTCCAGATCCATTTTTCCGATTCTTTGACAATTCAAAAGTACTTCTTGCTGGTAAGTGGTAAGGTTTTAGACTACCGCCCCCCCCCCCCCTCCCCAATCACATGTATTTTATAGAACCTACCAAAAATCTTAAATTTTGACGAATAAATGAATAATGAAAATTCTTGCCAAACCTTTCCCCCCCCCCCCCCCCCCCTTTCGAGCCTCACGTGATTAATGGACGGCCCCTTTGACTTAGACGGTTGAAGCTCTAATTACAAAAGCTGACGACGGTTACTATACCTTTCATTCCAATAATAGGGACTTAAGGGAAAAATGGTACGTATGGTCCGGTATGACGCAAGCAGTCCAACACAATTTCTTTACGTAAATACTACGAAATACACATTGTCGTCATGTGGGCCGCTATACTTATAAGGAGCCGAATAATAGCAGGTACCTATGTATAGAGAAGTTTATCCATTGTTGCCATACCCGAAATGGGTGCCTATGGGGTGCGTTTGTCCGTTCCGCTTCCGTAGGGTTGCCAGTTATTATTATTATTAGTATGTAGAAAAGTTTGAATGATCCAATAGAGTTGCGACTTAAGTACCTGTGAAGCCTTCGAACCTTCACGGATATAAATAAGGTTATGGCAGGTTATGAGGTAAACGAGAAATGTTTGGACTTTAAAAGAGACTGTGACCTCTGAGTTTTTAGTCTCAGATAGGGAAAAACCGACCTAATCTAATTAATTTTTTTTCTGACTTGCAAAAGTGTTTTTTTTTAAACTATTTACTGAAGCAATTTCATCATTTTATATTTAATCTATTAAAAAGCGACTGTTCATATAATATTTGTTTGAAATACTAGTACCTACAATTAAGCAATATTATTCTTATATCTTGTGGGGGAAAATGTCTAAATCTGATAAAATATAATTACTAGTTTTACTAATTCAATACGTATTGTATTTAAAATTGACCTGTTCACTATTTTGCATTCACTTTTACCCACAAAAAAACGTTCTTATTGTTTTTTCCTTGTGATATTGGTAATGATTAATACTTGACGAGTTCAAATACACGATTCAAGGAACAAAAACGCTGTTTAGATTTATGCATGGACTAAAAGATGATCCTCGCTCCATCCCAAGCTCATCATCATCATCATTTCAGCCGAAAGACGTTCAATTCTGGACATAGGCCTCCCACGAGTGTCGTCACAATGTCCGGTTCTGTGGACAGCCACTTAAGGCCCCACGGCCCAGATGCCGTTCCGTCTATTTTTCTACCATCTTGACCTCGCACTAAGATCCCACCAGCTTAGTTTCAGCAGACTGCTGGCGGCATGGGGACGTGGCATTTCAGCCCTAACAATTCATAATGAATAGGTGCAATTTGTAGTCACTAAGGAACCTCGCACAGGACCGTGATAAAATAGTTTATCATTCTTCGGGCACTGTCTGTTACCTTGAGTTTCCTGCGGATGCCTTCATTTCTGATTCGATCACGCAGGGATCCTCCACGCGTACTCTAAATTGCATTTAGACATCCCTATTTAGGGTGTTAACGAGTCCCAGAAAAAACAAGGAAAAGTCTGAGAAATAACTTACGAGGTCAACTTATTGTTGGGTAAGTAATTCGACTGCTCGGACCCTATTCATCAATCAAGATGGCGACTATATGACGTCATTTTTAGAGCCAACTTTTGATTGTGTAATTTCAGCAACCCAGATGGACTACAATTGTATTTCTAGTTCGTCGTGAGTTTGGAGATAAATTACCAGTTGTTATTTGGGCTTCAGGCTCAATTTATTCCAAGCCTAATCTTCTAAAACATTAATCTTGTGTATTTTTGTTTAGCCTTACATAATTCAGCTAAAGCACTTCTTCCTTTCTCTTTGTTTTACGCCAAAATGTGAGTGGTTGAGTTTTTCTCTGTTTATATGTTATAACTTTCACTACAAATTGGATCACGACACAAATACGACAAAACTTAGAATAAAAACCTATCTAGGTGGCATCTGGCGGAAACATGAGGAATTATATAGCTCACCGATGTTCATAACAACGCACATTGCGTCATATTCCCACGCACTATCACACAAAATCGATGAAACGTAACAGAAGGTAATCCCACTCTATTGAATTATTGATTACATTACTGCCTATCACACTACCATTTCTATCTCAAGCATGCTGTCAAGCCTTAAGAAAAATCTAACAAACAAACAGTACCAACAAAGTATTAAATGAGTTTTTCACGTTAATTCCATAGTATTTGTTACGACAAGGAGATAAATTTATTCCTTTCACTTCATAAAACAAAATACGACTTCTTGGATGCAAACTATGTTTAGCTTACGTGAACATCCCCTTCATTGCTTTGGTTTTATTCACCCCTGCGTATATATTTACCCTTTTTTACGGTCATCACAGATATTCGATATAAATCTTATGTCCTATTACAAAAGCTCACTCAGACTCAAGCATTAGCTTCAAATTAGTTTCAACCAATCACAAAAAACTAAACAAGTTTTAAGTAATGCTTGAGTGACCGTATTACTTGAGTGATCTCCAGTAATACGGTCCTAAAACTATTTTCGTGCTGTAAAGAGTAACGCCAGAAAATATTTGTTGTTGAACCATTTTTCATTTCTTCTATTCCATTAAGTAATAGGAAGAGAGATCACCTATCAAAACTTTTCTTCATTTATCACACAACGTCAATTTTCCTTTCAGCACCTAAATGGATCAAAGGTGGTCAAGTCCCGCAAACTGCAAGAGGCCGAAGTTAGGGGCACAATTTCCGCTGGCTGATTGCTCGGATCGCGTTCGGAGGAAAAGGACAAAGTTTGCGATACTCGTAACTAAAATACGTCAAACACTAGCCACGGACAAACGTGACGTCATTCACACAGTTCTCAGGACTGTCCGGGGACCCTTTTAGTTAATGCCCTCGCAATAAAAGAGACCGACATAAACGAAACTGTTTATTTTATTACCGCTATCAAGATTAATATCAACAATATATTACTGCTGCACTGGCTTAATTATATCATCATGCAATACTTCCTCACAGACTCTTTTGGGAGCTATGATAGTGGTTTGTTTTGCTTACACCGCGAGCGTGCGGTAAAATTGCTTACAAGACCATCAAACGTTCCCTTTGAAACTTTAATAACATTAAAAGTTTGTTGATTTTGTGGAGATCGTGTCCTGTATGAAACAGGCAACTATCGCTTTAACATGACAAAATTGGAACCCCAAGCTGTTGCCGAAAGTTTCCTCATTTGAAAACCTAATTACACTGTCCAATACACCATCAGAACCCTCCACTTAGCCTTTGTCACATCCAATGAAGCCGTGTGAGGAACCTTATTTGAGTAATTTGTCTTCATGTTAAATGTTCGTGACCTCTGACCTCTCGCCCGTAGGATTAATTTAAAGGGACATTGGACCAACTTCCCCGTGGCCCACTGTTTAGTCCTAAGTCAGCATCAGGATGGGGACACGTTTAAATTGAATGAATTAGATTTGTTTTTACCATATCAACCGGCTCCTCTTAAAGGTTCTGTTTGTATAATTGAATTTGATTTAAAATGATTAAAATACTAGTAAAAGACATTGGGGAAAATTAAGGAGAGAGAAATAAGGCTAAGACTCAGCACTCCGAACTTTGAACGTCAATATTTTAATTACATAACACAGTCCGCCAAAATGCCCGCCCTTCACTACTTCTTAGTATTTTTTCTGTAAAGAAGAAGGGGCACAACAAACTCCCCAGCATCTATCTTAATAATCAAAAGCTACTAACAATGATGACGTTCGCAATAACCAATCAAAATAAAGAACTTCCTCCCACGAAATCATGAACGCAATTACCCACCTTTATAAGCCCCGACAAAAGTTGCAAAACTTAAGTCACTTAAATTAACACCACAATCAAAACAGCACCCTAAAGCTCATAATAAAAATTCAGCGTGAAAATTATTCAGGGCCCAGGGTTACTCTCAAAACTGTATCATCTGAAGTTCACAGCCCTGAGACTGCCCATAAGAACACTACAGTTGAAGGGCTCTAAGGATACTTTAGACAGGACTTGGCGAAATCCCTCTTAGCGAGTTTACATTATGATGGTAATACCCGGAATTCATGTTTTTGGTTAGGGGCCGCGTTTATTGGATCATCTATTACGGCTGTTAGGGTTGAGTGGGTTAAATATGGAGTTAATTGGAAAGAGTAATTTTGGTGTATGTGTTTTTGTGGATGGTCTGAATATATGCTACGAATACGTCATATATTTTTTCACGTTTTCGAGATGAAAGGAGTGTTTTTATGTGGCAAAGTTGACTTAATACGGAGAGCTTAAGGCTTCGGTATGTCATCATCCTAATAGCCTTTTCCCAACCCATCAATGTTGGGGTCAGCCTCCAGTCTAACCGGATGCAGCTGAATATCAGTATTTTACATGAAGCGACTGCCTATCTGACCTCCAATATAACCCAATTGCTGGGCAACAAGATACCCCTTGGTAAGACTAGTTGTCAGACTTTCGGGCTACTACTGGCTACCCTTAACGACTGTCAAAGGGTTATACAAGACAGCCGGGACGTTGGTGGCAGCACGTTTAGCCCGGACGTTGGTCGGTCGTGCTTTACGTGCTTTCCGAGGCACAGAAAGCAAGTGCGCGTGGTTTATTAGGCTTCGGCATGATGAGTACACATCTAAATAGTAGTACACATATAACCAGTAAAATTAACTTTTTAACCAAAACTCTCATTGACTTAGGAAGATATCATGATATTTTTTATTTTATATAAAAAGAAAAAATATAGGAAAACCAACGAAAAGTTTCAGCGCTGCCCCCAGTCATACTGAAACCGGAAACATATACTGAAATCATGCTGCGTGTGCGTCGATATCCCTCCCGCTATGTAAATCCAATCAGCCTGGACAAATCAATTTTTCCTTGAGATTATAGTGTCAATTACCTTGTTTTTCATATGAACTTATAGTCTGTTAGTTCAAGTGATAAGTTATCACCCTCGTAATCACGACTGACCACAATCACGTAACACGTAACACGCCATACTAATTATTACAAAGCAAGCGAGGGACCATAATTGGGTCCGGTGAAGGAAGGAAGGTACGAGTATATGCGTGTTGTCGACTTTTTTGTCGAATATAAATAGATTCACCTTTAACAGATTTCGTTTTGACCTTCAATTGCGTAGGTAGTTAACTTCAAAACTATGTTACGTATTTTGTTTAAGGCTAATGCGTAGCGCAAGCCAGCAAATTTCTTTTCTTTTTAGATTTTAAACTGAAACTTTTATTACATCGCCTCAAACTTTTTCGTCGATCTATTGCATGTCGCGTGACGGTCGGCTGTGGAGTAGGGGTAAAGTGAAAGACGCTCGACAGAGCAGCAGAGGCCAACATGGCCGCGCCTGTGGTTTGCATGAGCTGACCGTGTAGTGTATATAAGTATACTCATATGTCTGCGAATGCGAAAAAATGTTTCACTTATACCGTGCTTTTATTAAGCCACACAATCATTTTTTTGCGATTTGCAGCTCAGTATTAGGTAGTATTTTATTGAAAAAGGTTATTCGCAACCGTAAAACACATACATTTCTCGAATCATAATCATTCAAATCACTATTACAAGGTTGTAAATTAGAATTGTGCTCAAATGTTATAATTTCATGTAATGCTTATATCATTCAATCGCACAATTTGAACTTATAAAAGTCGTATAATTATTTCAATTATTAATACTTCGTGAAAACACTTTTGTGACATTTGTGAATAACTTTTCTAAATAAAATTCAACCTAATACTGAAGTGAAAATTGCAAAAGAACTTATGAAAAATTGAATTTCAAGGGCTGTCACTGTGCTTTCACCTTAAAACAAAATATGACTGTCAAAGCAAGAATTATATAAGGTTTAGATTTTTAAGCAAATAAAGGGTTCGTTGGTAAATAATAACAGCCGTAAGGATCGATTTTCAAGGTTAAGCAACGCTTGCTGAGATCGATCTGTGGATGGGTTCATATATTACATACTGAGACCCCCTAGTTGCATCGGAAAGCACTTTCAGCTGTTGGCTGCCATTTGTAGATTTTTGACAGTTGTTACGGGTAATCGGAAGCCCGAAAGTCTGACTACCAGTCTTACTAAGGGGTATTGTGATACCCAGTAGAGATTATATAGCAGTCGCTCCATGTAAACACTAATATTATTAATATAATATTATGGTATTTTGCTGCATCTGAGTAGACGGGAAGGCGGCCTCAACATAGTTGAGAACAGGCTAAGCAGATGATGATGAGGTGTTTGAAGAAAGATTACGTCACATCCCTTATTTGTTTTATAAATCAGACTCAGCAATTTGCTTTTCTGAGTGAAATCGTGGGATTATACCAAAAGGGCTGACGGTGAAGATGTCTTTTGTCAGCATCACAATCTCAAATTCAAGTTTTCTTTATCTGGGCCTGTAAGTGATGAAGCGTATTGTCATCACACAAAAAAAACCGGCAAAGAGTGAGTCAGACTCGCACGCCGAGGGCTCCGTGCCTTTGTAAGATATTATCCATTTTCAGAGTAGAATACTTACCTAAAGTGTTAGTCTTTAATGTTGACATAAATCTCCATCAACTAGATTTGTTACAGATATTTCGCATAGAAATCTTCGGAGATACAGACGGCGAATGGTTTTAACGGTATTTTTTCATGTTTTTTTTTTTTTTCACATTGTGCAAATAATATGGTATTCCATTTCAATAATTTATTATTTCAAAACTTTAGCACTCAATTTTGGCTCCTGTTGCAATGAAAATTATTTTTCAATTTTATCACTTGTTATGTAAGTGGACATGTTAATAAATATTCAAAATTAGTCACCAATTAACATAGTTACCACACACAACCAACTAACATAGTTTTTTTAAGATAATTTTATGCACTAACACATTGTGGGCCTATGTTGTCTGAAAATAAAAGATTTATTTATTATTATTAATTCCTAAAATCAGCAACCGTGATAGACATACAGACAGGCGGACGGATAAACATAGTAGCACGATCAGCGTTCCTTTTTATGTACATATGTATATTTGTATAGGTATGTTTGTATGTAACCGACCCTTTTGGGCTCAATTTTTTACCATTTTGATAAGGAACCTAAAATAAGCACAAGACATTTGTCATTTATCATCAACACACTTAGAAATACCCCAAAGATTCCATGGCACCCCAACAAATCCTCTATCATCCACTCGAAAAATGGCAACACTAAAAGCAATCCGAAAAACCACCAACAAGACAATATAAACCTTAACACAACTGATTACAATTTAATTTAGTTCGCAGACGTGGTTCCAAGACAAAACATAAATTATATGTACAGGCACCATCAGGTTCTCAAAAGTAAGATTTGCGTCGATTCATATTTCATTCGGATGAAAATCTAAACTTTGAATGTCTCGGAAATTAATGATTCAGAGGTTCAGCGGCGCAGCTGTTGTGAACGAATGGGAATCCTGAACTGATCTTGATTGAACCAATTAAACGGATCGAAGTTATTGAACGATTTCTCTGAGTTGTCGATGCTGGCTGGTTTAAATATATTAATTAGAAATACTTGGAAATTCGTAACAATAATAATTAAAAATTGCTGATAAATCTGGTCGCTCAGCAATTGCGCTCTTGTAGGTTTAATTGACGACACGGTTGGCGCAGTAGCTGGGCGATCGACTGCTGCGCCGCGTGTCGTGGGTTCGATTTCCGCACGGAACAAATATTTGTATGGCCTACAAGTAGTTGTTTCGGGTCTGGCTGTTTATGTTTGTGAGTTTGAATGTTTGTAAAAGCACCCACGATACAGGAGAAACTCCTAGTATGGGGCAATGTTTAAAAAAAAATACTTTCAAGGTGCTTATTTTTGGTCAGGTGGTATTTCCCGGATTATTGGTTGGTGTAGGTTTTAAATAGCCTTCTTTTTTATTTGGGACAAGCCCGACACACTATTACCAAACCACTGCAACTCCTGAAAACCAGAATCAACAGTGGCGAACACCATAAAAGCGTCGAGACAATGAAGCCCGACGAGTCCCGGAGAAATGATTCAACTATCTTGGATCCCGCAACGAAATTAATCAGAAAAGAACAGCAGAGGAGTTAGAAAAATATATCAGTTCCATATTTTTTCTTGTAACATTGCAATAGACTGTATGTTTTTTGCGTATTGCATATTATAATTGCTTTTGCTGGTTGTCTTTAACTATATTATTTACTAGTGACCCGCCTTAGGACAAGTACATTTTTTTTTAATATTGAGAATTTCAAACAAAAATGCCATCATTATTCCTGACGTTCCCAGTTGATTTAATTTTTTATTCTTTCACATACTTGTTTTGATAATTACGAACACAACAAAAAATACAGGATACACGAGAAATTCCTTGTGTGAGGCAAAATTAAAAAAAAGAACAAATATACATATATAAAAAACGCAAATCCTTTGAACCGTTCTCAAGTGATGATCTTCCATACATGCAACACTTATATTTTATTTATATATAGATAGTTTTTACTTGGTTGCGTCATGACAAGCTCGGTTACGTCATAATGATGCTACTGAAACATGCCCACACAAAACCGTATCCCGGTTTATTGACAGCAGTTTGTCTGACTACCACTAAAACCTAGGCGAAAAGCCTTTACACCAAAAAAGGAGGCCGCATCTAACCAACGGTACTACATTATTACTCCTCCTTCGCAAATATTCACAACTGGCAACACTGATGTCTCCCAAACACTTAGTGCAAAATAGAGTTCCCTAAACGCTTTTACAAGCAATAAAAAATGTAGTTGGGGGCAAAATGTGACCCGTTGTTCGAAAACTATGTCTCCTTCCAGTACCTTGGAGAGTACTTGGTACTAAACGACCTGACCTAAAGTGGTCTGAGGAGCACAAATTGTTCAAAGTTTCCGAAGTATGATACCTATAATAGTTTTGTTTGTAAAGTAGCGGGTGTTTGGCTCAAAAACAGGGCGGCTGTCCGTCAAAATAATGGTTAATCTCCCGTTAGGAACAGATTTGTCTAATCGATAGTTAAAAGGTTAATTTTCAGACTTGGTTTGGCCTGGAGCAGAAGGCGGTTGTCAGTCAAATTGACGATAAATCGGCCATTTTATACACAACATCACGTCTGTATCCCCAAAGGGTTAGGCAGAGATTATTTATTAGTTATCTATTAGTAGACACACCCGCATTAAGAAAGAAATGCCACAGATGACATACCTGCATATGCACGCATGCATGCATTCCGACTTTTTTGTTTAAGACCCATGTTATTAAGGGCGAGCCTATTACTATCAAGCGGGCAAACCTGACTCCGGGCTGCGACAGGAAAATTCCACGTGGAAAAACCCAATCACACTTTATCTGACATGGGAAGCTAACCCAAGACCTCACACTCAGCAGTCGTGGTTTCGACTACTAGACCAACGAGACAATCTCGGTCATTCAAGAACATCCTCATTGCCGCTAGAAAAGTTAAAGGGCCCAGATAAGGCTTTTATGCAGCATTTTCTTCAAAATAAGGTTGCGACACTAATGGGGCCTCCTTATCGTGCCGCTTAAGACATATCTCGAAGTGCTGATGACGTCAGCCTAGAGAGAAGGATGATATCACGGTAAGCCTGTCAATCATCTTAATATCCCCGAGGAAAAACAGCTTGCGGCAAATATTTAACTAGAACTTAAGTTTAAGAGAAAGAATTATAGTATCTATCCCCCAAGGCAAAGAGAATAAAATCCCGTGATAGTTTTCTCCCGTTAATCTGTCTAGTAATGATGATGTAATAGGTACTAGAGGTCTAAATGAAAATGGACTTGTAAATACTTGCTAATGACTTTTTTTGTAATGGTAAACGAGTTTATTTCTAGTACTGTTTGCAAAAAGGCTGCTATTGTGTAGTTTTCTCATGAGTAGGTATTGTGGAGGTAATTATGAATTTAACGACTCTTCTCTTTATTACATTTCATTTCTTTATGACATTACTTTTTCCTCTATGGGCTCAAGCACTACTGCTGAACTTGAGGTCCTAGGTTCAATTTCCGTTTCGGGCAAAGTGATATTGAGTGTTTCCACGAGATATTTTCTCAATAGCATCTGGGAACCTGGATCAGTTGACGGTTGATGGCAATAGGGCCACCCCCTATTACAAAAAAACTGGCTTAATGTGGGTCTACGTAAGGTACACCTCTGAAAAACGCTTCGGTGAAAACAGGCTTGACTGTTATGTTTAGAAATCATACTTTTCTGTTTTCATTCAATTCAATTCAATTCAATTCAAATCAAATGATTTATTGCAATCCATAATGTACAAACAGGTGGTAAAGATACAATTAGAGAAACAATTATGGACCCTGTCGGGCACTGCAAAGTTTGGATATGGTTGGAGAGAGGAAGAGCGTTTTTATCGATATTTCCGTAACACTAAAACAACAAAATTAGGTAGATGTCATTAATTTATATAGAAATTTAATATTTTATCATGTTTGATTGTAATTATAATTTATAATGATTATTAATTGTTTTCCAGTTATATTTTATTTATTTATTTATATTTTATTTATTTCTGTATTAATATATTAATTATCTCTCATTTATTTATTTAAGTATAAGTTGTTTAAGTTTAAGTGTTTATGGTATTCCTCCAGTCAAATTAGTTAAACTTTATTTATCATTTAAAAATTCGTCTAATGAATAATAGCTTTTATTAATTAAAAATTGTTTAACTTTCCTTAAAAATATATTTGTTTTCTCTATTTGTTTTAAATACTCTGGTAATTTATTGTATATTTTTATTGACATTGAATGAGGACTAGAAGAGTGCATTTTAAGGTGTGACTGGGGTAAATTTATTCTGTTCTGATGACGAAAGGAATGGCTTGTTTGTATTTCTCCTCGTGTTTTATATGTGTCGGGATATTTTCGCACCAATTTACACAATTCCAAAATATAAATGCCAATCAAGGTGAGGATTTTGTGTTCTTTAAAATATGGTTTACAGCTATCTGTTGGTTCTATGTTCGTTATTATTCGCATAACGTCAGATTGTTTTTTCGTAAATACCCACTGTTCTTATAACCCACTTAAGGTACTAAAACGTAATTTACTGATATTAAATACGTAAATGGCAGCATCCGGATTAGGTCTAGACATAAAACGGTGGGAAAACCTGTGGCCATGTTCTTAGTCATCCAGTAGCTCCTCTTTTTTTTTATTGGGACAAGCCCGCCACACTATTCCCAAACCACTGCAACTCCTGAAAACCAGAATCAACAGTGGCGACCACCAGAAAAGCGTCGAGACAATGAAGCCCGACGGGTCCCGGAGAAACGATTCAACTGTCTTGGATCCCGCAACGAAATTAATGAGAAAAGAACAGCGGAGGAGTTAGCAAAGTTAGAAATCTGATGCCTTAAAGTATGGAGATGACACATTCCTACATTAAGTAATCAACACGTTCCAGGGATTCGGTGGATGGCTGACCCGGTAGTCTCTTAAAAGACTCCGGATACAGGTTGGTAGATGAAGAGAAAACCTGCTCAGGTGGGAATTAATAGACGACTCCAGCCTGGTGTGCAAGTGTGTGGAAGAGCACCACGCTCTTCCACAAACGATGGGACACCAGATAGCATGTCTAGCGCACGTTTTGATGGACGCTGACGATACTGATGACGCAAAACTAGGAGCTAGTTTTTGGACCCACTCTACACAGATTACCATCGACACGCAAAGAAGAAGACCATTGGATGAAATAATTTTTCATGAAAAATCCAAAATTATTGAACGTCCTGTGTCCAGACTAATAATAATACGAAAGAATGAAGATCATGTTGTGAGGAAAGTTTTGTGGATGAATGTGAGGGGTTACAAAAATAGAGGAAGACCAAAGATCTTGTGTGAAAAATGATATGGCTAGGAAAGAGGTGACTATTGTGATGAAGGCAAATAGAGATGTATGACCGAATAAAACATGCTGTGCTGATCCGCAATAAGTTGGGATAAAGGCAGGAGGGTGATGATGTGTCCAGAATAATAGTACCTTAAACAATGTAGCATAAATAAAGATATATAGAAAGAAAATAAAGACTGCGAGAGATTGGACAGAAACATATTACACATAGAAGGCAAACTTCCTTTGGCTAGCGTCCGCAAGAAATCTAATATTAAACTATCAGCAAGTTATCGAAGATCCGAAATTATTTTGGACCGTCATCATTTTACCTCACCCGACCGTCCGGCCGACGTAGCTCTAATATGCATCTCACACGGTTGTTTAAACCCCGGATACGAACCGACCCACGGTTAAATTCGGTTAGAGTATTTTAGTATAGTAGTATTTGACGACACGGTTGGCGCAGTGGTTGAGCCATCGGCTGCTGCGCCGCGTGTTGTGGGTTCGATCCCCGCACGGAACAAATATTTGTATGACCTACAGGTAGTTGTTCCGGGTCTGGCTGTTTGTGTATGTGAGTTTAATGTTTGTAAACGCACCCACGATACAGGAGAAATTCCTAGTGTGAGGCAACGTTTAAAAAAAAAAAAAAAAAAATTAGTATTCATAGTAAACGATCAGAAGGAATATTTTATAGCAGACCACAACACAACGAACCACCTAGTTTTACGTACTTACATGATGACCTCATAAGACCCCACGAGTGAAAAAAAAGTCACTTTCTGCCTTCACGTTTGTTTTCGAAAATCAAACTCAACTGACATTCGATTCGAGAATTCCATGACACCTGCCACAGTCAAATTATTTTTGACGTAGAAATAGCGTGGAACGTCATCAAGAGAATAAATTCCAAATTAATTTTATTTATCCATTCGAAAATATGCAAAGTGCATGTCACTCTTAAAAATGTCAGCCATGGTAATACGCGATTGAGTTTCAGAGCTGAGCGATTCGGTAAACGAATTTCAGAACATTGCTGCATTCAAGTACCGATTCTGTTTTATCCAGGCTATGTTTTTTAAACTTGCTATGCGTCGTGGATTCACCCGTTCCCAAGGGTCGTTGCTTGATGTTAAATATCTAATAACCTTCGTCTAAAATCGGGCTATCAAATGCGAAAAGAACTTTTCAAATCCGACGAGTAGGTACTTTTTGAGATATAAAAACCTCTTCAGCTTTATCATATTAGTATAAATAACTCATTCCTACCCACAGCTCACACAAAGAGACAGTTCACGTCTATCTCAGATCAGCAAGGCAATTCTTCTTCGTGTTTATAGCCTCCACTTTGTCTCGGTAAAGATGTCTAACTAAACTATTCAAGCCTGTACAGGATAGACACGCTAGGCTTTTGCCAAAATTGCTTGCTTTTGTGAGTGAAGCATACTTTTACGCTCACATAGGTAGGTAACCCGTTGAGCTTAGCCTGAAGTAAAGTTTATTTAACGTCAGACGGTTTCAATTCTGAGTAATAGCATTTCGGCAAGCCAAAAGTTGAATGTTGCTTGCCAGAAGTTTTGTGTGCGTAAAAGCTGTTTTCACTAACCCCACTAAGCCTACAACTAAGCGTAATGTCTAAATAAAACCACACTGTTTTTGCAACAGTACAAAAATATTTAGGGGTCCTAAAATTGAGTAATGAAATGTGTGTTTACAAAAAAAAAAACTCACTACAATATTACAATAAATAATACATATTACAGGGTATTAGGCAACTTTAATATTGTGGGAGACTGGTGCCTAAACTAAGCTCTAGGCTTGTATTTCATGACACCAGAAATTAATAATACATTACAAAAATATTCATGGATCCTAAAATTGAGTAATGAAATAATACGATACTGAAATTATATTTATGCCTAGAAAGAGATCTTTTTTCAGACAATTTATTTGAGGTCGGCGCATCATGCCTTCTTCCACACATCTCTATTTGCCGTCATCTCAATAGTCACCTCCTTCCTAGCCATATCATCTTTCACATAAACGATCCATCGTTTCTTTGGTCTCCTCTGCCCTTGTAAATATCCATATTCATACTCAAAACTATCCTCAAAACATGATCCTCATTCCTTCGCATCACATGCACCGATTTCCACACAACTTCTCGGTCATACGTAATGTTAATATATAAGCCAAAATTACACAAAGATAAAATAGGTGAGACGAGACACATTCGTCATAATCAAAAATTACATCTTGGATAACCTCTCGCTCATAACTTACAACAAAAAGTAAGTAGGTTACAGCCACGACTTGTAAGTTTACGCATCTAAGGATTCCTTGCTCTCTGACGTAGAAAGGGTTCTTCAGTCTTCAAGAGGCCGCAAAGGACCTGCTAAGAGTCTATCAAATTACTGAAAGTACGGTCAACAGAACTCTTGAACTACGAAAACCAGTCTTACTGCTACGACATAGAGGCGCTGTCAAAGTATTTTCCATTAGGGATGTCGAAAGTATTAAATAGTATCGATATAATAATATACTGCATCGAAAGGAATTGAAATATCTTTATATTTTGGACAAGTCTAGTGGGTGCTGTATTTTTGTTGAGGATCTAAACTCTAGCGCGATTTTGTGATGAGGGGGTATTAATTTCACTTTTATCTATGTGTATTAAAACTACGTAAACAAGTAAAAAAACAGTACAAAGACGGACATAATGCCTTTGGCTTAGGCATTTGATACATTTTCGATAATTACTCCTTATTTAGATAAATCTCTAAATATTGTATATCGCCAAAAAATATCAAATTAAAAAATATCGAAATATTTCGATATATCGATATTTTTTCGATAAGCCTGGTTACCGTCGACGCTCCGGTAAAAGTACGCAGCGGACAAAGACGATAGGGTAGGTATATTACTTTGTAGACTTTTTACTAAGTGAGCCTTTGATTGTTAGTGCTCCTTCTAAGGAACGAAGTTTTCAAGCTAATTGACGTGGACAGAGATACTTCCTTATACAATTTTCAAATCTTTATCACCACTTAATCGAGTTTAAACTTTATACAGATGTAAATTAAGCACATTTCGCAATGACAAATATGAGTGAAAAAGTAATTAAAATGTAGCGCAAACTGAACTTTATTTGTGAGTGTTAATAGGAATGCTTAGGAGGAAGATTTTTACTTAATTGGGACGACGATATAAGTTTTATTACAAATTGATTCCCGAGTTTCTTTTTGGAAAAAAGCTTACTATGGGAACCAAAATCAGCCATTTTGATGTCCTTTACGTCACCTACCCTAGGCCACTTGGGTTGCTAAGACAAATCTAACGATACCTTAATTGTAGAAATCATTCCAGCCGCTTCGATGCTTCGAGGTAAAAAATAAATATTACGAACATATATAGGAACGCGCGAAAAATATAACCCTTCGTGGCAGTGGGGTAAAAGGGCACACAACAATAAGCCCAATTTCCTGATCCTGATCTTCGGACCTACATACTCATCATATTATATGTACCGGAAGATAAAAATTCAATCAATCAAATCGGGAACACGGTATGACTTTGGGATATGATTGGTAAGTAAGTAATGATATTATTTTCACACCACCTGCTTGATATTGTCAAATTATATTAACACAAGCTCTGTTTAGCTTGGGGCTTGATGATGCTGTGTGGATTGTCCAGCAATATTTATTTATTTATATTAATATGTCACGCAACGTAACCCAAAGTAAGCCATTAAAGCCCTTTGATTACGCTCTTGATTCAAAATGGCGCCCGTGACATATGGCACTAGTTTTTCCCCTTTGTGCATAATTTATTTTATATTGTGGCAGATAGCATCTTTTTGAAAAAGGTTTTAGTTAAGGTTCCCAATTCTCAACATGTATTATATTTTGGTAATAGTTTGGGGTAGCCTCTGGGTCTCGACCGCTTTATTCATTCTACTAGAATGATCTCACCTCTGGTAAAATATCACACAATTAATCATGTTATTGCAATTATATTATAGTTAATGTAATCTCTATAACAGGATAACGATTTAAATGATATTTATTTCTTTAAACGTCGTAAAATAAAATTAATAAATTAGAATTAGATTAAAATTACAATTCGATTGAATTTGACCGGGATTACATGTAACCCAATCACAAGTAACCGGATTACATGTAATCCCAATTATTAATCGAATAACAAAAATAATCACTGCTTCATTTTACGCCCAATCTTAAAGAACAGATTTTAACCTACACGGCTACACCTAAATGCCTCTTGCTAGAATATGATCCCCTAGTACAGCACAACGTATACTCAACTTTAATATCACTTAGAAATCCAATATAGGAGGGAAAGTCAGAGTCTACTGCATGCCGTTATTAACCCCTTAAACTATGCACAAGGGTTAGTGCTAGCGTTGAATAGTTCAACACGGCGAGGCGGTACCTTTCAACCGCTTGGCTCACTAACTTCTGCTGGCATTATCGCTTTACAGATTGTTCGCAGACTTGGTTCATTGAAAGCTGTTATATATGGCTGATGTTTAGCTAGTGGTTTTAATTTGAATATTTTACCGGATAATTGTAAACACGAAATAAAGTTATACCAAACTTGCAACCCGAAAAATACGATAATCCTGAAGTTCATACTGGATGTAACTATATTATTCCGCGTTTATTCATAAAAGGGCGAGATTATAAACTCTCGGAACACTGCGAACGGCATTTTTATTAACTTTACTTTAGCTTTTGCCCGCGGCTTCACTCGCGTTAGGAACTGGGGGGTTAGAAAGAGACAAAAAGTAGCCTATGTCACTCTCCATCCCTTCAACTATCTCCACTTAAAAAATCACGTTAATCCGTCGCTCCGTTTGGCCGTGAAAGAAGGACAAACAGACACACACACTTTCCCATTTATAATGTAGTTAGTATGGATATCGCGCAACAAAAAAAAATACGTGTCGAATTAAGAATCTCCTCCTTTTTTCGTTGGAAATATATTTTGTAAACATATTTTCCATGTTTTCCATTCTTCGCTTTGCTATTTTCGTCCGCCAGATTACAATTCACATTAAAGCGATTTCAACGCATAAATGGGTCATTTGATTGCCTATAAGTACAGTCAACAATTGAACCAGTATCATCAATCATGGAATTAATCGCTTTTACAGCTAACTACTCGAATTAAATGTTTAAATTACAGTTAAATGTAATTATATTTTGTATTGATTGCTTCGTTATCGCCGTATAAATCATGTCAGATACATTATAGGGTTGACATTTTATAGTATTAATGGTTTTAATCTGCAGTACATTGCCGATGGCTTAAAAATATTGCATCAGTTTTCTAAAGAGCCGTTTTAGTTGTGCGTCTGTTTACATGCAAATTCCACATACATTTTTCTCTGATTTTTCTCAAACGACAAAGCTCATATGTCTCGTTGATCAAGTGGTTACGGGCGCTCTTGTTGAGCATGAGGTCCTAGCTTCAATTCCTAGCCGGAGACACTGTTATTGGGTTATTAAATGTTAGAGAAACGGAGGTATGAGAAACGACCCAATTTTGAAAATTTAAAACGTTGCCCCACACTAGGAATTTCTCCTGTGTAGTGGGTGCGTTTACAAACATTTAAAGTCACATACACGAACGGCCAGACCCGGAACAACTATCTGTAGGCCATACAAATATTTGTTCCGTGCGGGAATCGAACCCACGACACGCGGCGCAGCAGTCGATCGCTCAGCTACTGCGCCAACCGCGCCGTCAAAAATTAAAATTAACCTCGAGTCGAACTTCTTGGTACAGGGGTTGGTAATCAGTAATTTAAATTACAGTCATTATTTAACAAAAGAAGATAGTACTGCAAATGACTTCGAAAATTAATTCTGTAAAATATTCACCGTCAAAGGATAAACTGAATTTTTAATAACATGTCCGCGATAAATTTCGGTTATTTTTCAGCCTTTTGAACTGAGCTCAACAACATACTTACATATATTTCTCTCAGATTTTAAAATCGCCATTCATTAATTTACACGCGAAAATATTTATTAATTACCGAATTGAATACCTCTTTAGTAATATCCCGAATGTTATTATTTTTTGGTACAATAGTAAAGCAATATTTCCCATGTCAAAAAAGGCGTTCCGTTTTTAAAATATGACATTACGCTATTCATCATCATCATCATCATCAGGCTATACTAGTCCACTGCTGGACATAGCCCTCTCCTAATGAGCGCCATAACGCCCTGTCTTCAGCTTGCCGCAACCAGCATCTGCCTGCAGTCTTTCGCAAATCGTCATCCCACCTGGTCAGAGGGCGTCCTACACTACGTTTGCCGAGTCGCGGTCTCCACTCAATAACACGTTTAATTACGCTACAAGCAATTTTTACACTTGCAATTATTTTAGATAACTTATGGCTGGCTTATGTATAATAATCGAATACATGTCGGTTTCCAGCTGTTGTGTCTACCATGGTCGGGAGCGAGTCAGGATGGAGCGCCGTCGCCTCCTTTTGCGAAACCGTGATGCTCGCAAAGGAGGAGGCGGAAATAGAGAGAGAGGCTGCCTCCTCTCTCCCCTCGCTCTTCCCCGAGGGCGGAGGGACTCCATGAGAATTTACCAACCCGATACCAAAAAAAAAATACATGTCAGTTGTAATATAACATAACATCACGCCTGCATTCCCCGGTGGATTAGGTAGATGAGTGCATACAGACAGCAACATTCTGCCAGTTAGATGCACCCCAATGTAATAGGGGTGAGCTTATTTTCATCAACCAGGCATAGATTTAGACTCCAGGCTGCTACTGAGAAATTCCTGATGGAATAACCTAATACCTGCCCGACCTGGGAATCAAATCCAGGGCCTAACGCTCGGTATTCCCGTTTGCAACCACAAGACCAAAGACGCGGTCCATACTAAAAACTATACACAATCCCGTGAACCCCTGGAAAGAAAACTTCTCAAGACTTCAAACTAAGTTTAAATTGCAATGTCCGACGAAAGGAATAGAAAGATAGCCGGACAAACTCACGCCGTTCGGCAGAAAAGATGGATGCCTTGAAACTTTCTTTTCACTTGCAACTTAGGCGACAATTACTCCATACAGCCTAGTTTTCCCAACTCTTGTACGGCGCATACGAAAAAGTTCTCTCTCCAAGATTTTAACACAGTCTTGAGCTAAATTGATGCTATTTTCGCGAACAATTTTCTGCTAAGCTCCAGTGAATTATGGATGAGAATATGGTTTTTGTAGTAGCTTTGTTATTTCTCTCAGCGACTTTCTATTTTATAAGATAATATAGTTTATTTTAAAGTAAAGAAAACGTCTTTACCATGGAGGCAGACAGAATGTCACTTGTTACGATCCTTACATTTACTTTAATACTTATAAATTTGTTCATACACACGCCGGTTTTGAGTAGGTACTACGCACCTGACCTTTCCAAACAAAATCACTAAGCATTTCCACTCACTTAAGCCTTAAACTGTTAGTCACCTTTCATATCATCTAGTCATAAGCAAACTGGTGGCGAGTACAACTCACCCTAGCACGAATTTCCCGCAAGAAGTTTACCAACCGAAAACGTCAACAATTTGTAGTAACATTGAAACAGCGCCTCTACATTACTTAAATGAAACTATTTTTTTTTACTAATAACTAGGTAATTTGACGTTTAATACCTAAAGTATTTAACCAAACAACTTCGTTCAATAAAGGGCAAGGACGGAACACGGATGGGTTTTAGTTAGTAAAAGTCTGACATACCTTCCCGTGCCATCCAGAACAACAGAAGTCGTTGGATGATTTCCCATCCTTCAAAAATAAAAAGACCTACTGATCTCTTAAAGAACATCACAAAAGAGGTCAGTGTATGTCCTTCTCGAGCGTCTCTTTCTAGCACAAAAAATACGAAGCAATTACAACAGATATTAGGTACATTTGGTATGCTAGGATTAACTATTTTAATATACCCCGGGTCTGCTTAGTGTCAACGACTAGTTAACACCGGGATTAATGATATTACATAACAATATAGCCGGCTTAGAACATAATTCATGTGGGTTTCCATCTAATGCGGATATCCGCTGCATCACTGACATATCCGCATACGTGACAGATTAATTATGATAAAAATAATATAACTTTACTTCACACAAAACAGATTTAACAAGTTTTATATACAGACAGTTTAAATGACCTTTAGTAGGAACACAATTCAATATCATTTTAGAACCGAAATCTGTAGATAGGCACACTATACGGAAAACTCTGGCTCTCAAACTAAGTATAAACCTGATATATAATATTATAATATAATTCTTGTCAGAGAGTTAATGATGCATTTAAGCTGTAGTAAATTGTTTAAAATATTGACGCTAAAAGTCAAAAAAAGGATTTTCCTAGTTCCGCTACAAAGGCTCTATCATGACGCATGTATTCATCGAAGGATTAGACAGCGATGTATGTCTTTAGTACACCCATACATGGTCAATTTTATTTAATTTCCGTAAAATAAGGGAGCGAGCCTGCTGCCATCAATCGGGTACAAATCCTACTCCGGGCTGCTACGAGAAATTCCAGTTTGAAAAACTCAATAACAATGTTCGACTCGGGAATCCCACCAGGAACCTCATGCACAGCAGTGGTGCTTGTGACCACTTCACCAACGAGACAGTCAAAGACTATAAGTATACATAATTACGTATATACATATTCAAAATACGTACGCATTTTGGCAGAAACCAACACGTTATCTACCGAGTAATTTTCTACACTACCAGTGCTGCTGTTTTATTAACATATGTAGACTGCGTGATCAGCTAACTATTATAATATTCCCGACGTGCCTACATGCAAGCAGTCAATTATAATTACATAAATAATTAATATTTTTGTCCTTATATACACCTAATATTGTGTGTTAAGTTCATATTATGTGTATATAAGGACATAAACTGTTGAAAAATTACCAGTTGAAACTATCTCTTATAAGATTTGAAAGGCGAATTGCTGGCCTAATAAAGTGTCTTTATTTCAATGTGTTAATGTAACTTAGGGTAAGTGTATGTTGTTATTGTTTTTATGGTAAATAAAGAACAAAAGAAAATAGCAAATCAAAACAAAAGGAGCGCCAAACATTTTTTAAACTCCATCCTCTGAGCCCCACACCTGAACAGCGTATAATTTTAATTTAAAACCACACCCGGATTTGTAAAACGGTGTAGAACCTCGAGGGTCCTGTACCCCTGTAGATAATATTTTATTTCTATCAAACAATGCTTACAAAGGGCCCGAGTATAATAGCTTCATGACCAGTGTTCCTCTGACGAGATTCTCAATTGTAATTGGTGTTGTAAGGTGGAAATCGATCGTCTTGCTTCCTGCTCCGACATCAATGATTCAAATTACGTACCTACAACTGAATTTAGATGAATTAATTACCGGGGAACAATTCACTGATTGTATTGGGTGGTTACTGTTTCAGTGTTAACAATACAATATCGGTAAGGTTTACATTTGATACTACCTAAATAATGGTAACGAGAAGAGGGATAAAGGTTCTCAAATTTGAGGGTTATTATGATAAAACTTGCTGTTATTCGCGACTTCGTCCGCGTACTTTTTATTGTTTTTTTTTTTCTAAAATAAAAGTAGCCTTCGTTACTGCTTATATGCCAGTGAAATTCCAGTCGAAATCAGTCCAGCCGTTTCGGAGATTAACAGATACAGACAAGCTGACAAGCCTTACAAAAATTGGTTTATAGGTTTAAATACCTGCCATATATATATACAAGATACTTTCTGTGCATTTAGTAAAAGCACATTACAAACAGACACTTCAATTTGATTTATTAGTATAGGGAAGAAACCCCGGTAATCCGCCCATGTATTTTTCTATTTCCAATTGGTTGATTATTTGTATAAGTTTACCATGAAGGTCGGTTATGAGTAGTAGTTACCTACCTACTTCAATTTCTGAAAATTAATTACCTTATGGCTTTACTATTCGTAAAGTTGACTAAACGTTTTTTTTTCGATCAAATAGTAATAATATTACCCGGCTGTTACTGTCCCAAAGACCTCTTCTCACAAAGAGAAGGCATGAGCATTAATCACCTAGCTTGCTATTGTACAGTCGCCGGCACATCAAGCTACCCCAAACTGTCAGATTTTCCCAATTAAACACGAACCTTATTCTTTCATTATAAAGTTGCAAACCTATCAAATAAATTTGACACATGGTGGTAGCTTGATGTGCTAGCCTCTGTACAAGCGGGATCACGATTACAGACTTATATTTACAAGATTTCCAGGTTTCCTCACGATGTTTTCCTTCGCCGATAACAAGATAAACAAGACAAGATAATAACATAAGATAAACTTAAAAAGTACATATCAACACCTGAAACGCCAAGTGACCGACAAACAATACAGTTTCTATTGTGTCTCGATTTCTGGCAGATAAGGTGTTAATTGAAAAAGTCACACTGGTACTTGCCTGGATTTGAACCTACATTCAAACGCCTGGAAGGCCTTAACCAGTGTGCTATCACATTTAATTTAACACAATCAGTATTGTAACATACTTAAACTCAACACGCTCCCAGATAATACTTACAGGGACGCACACACCCTCACTCACACACATACATAGATACGACATAACATTCAAGCACAATATGTTATACAAGGTATAATAGAAATAACCAAAGAATTCTAAAGGGGTTCTGAACAGCTGTTTTTGATTCCAGGATTACTTCCATATCAAAAGGACTTCGTAATAATGAGTACAATGACCCCTTCAGAGGTTTTCAGTTACTTCAATTCCACCTTGTATAAGTACGAGTACCTACTCTAAAGCACAATCAATTTTTATACAAAAACCCATTTTCTGGAACAAAAACATATAATATCATGTGTCTATTCCCAGGTGGAAAAACCCAATAACACTTTAAATGTTTTAATTATTCATTATAACAGTCCGTTGCTTGCCATGAAAATGTGAAAATGTCCTAGGTATTGTAATTTTCATATTTATAGTAATTATAGCTCTGTATCCATACCGATAATAATATTATAAACGGGAAAGTGTGTGTGTCTGTTTATTTGTCTTAATTTGGCAGAGAGATAGATAGCAAGGAAGGACATACTTTTTATCAGCAAACCACGCGAACAAAGCCGCGGGCGGAAGCTAGTCGTATGTATTTAAATAGTACACCACGTACTACCAACATAGATTTTCTCCTTCTCTACCAAGTCCATCCAAAGTTTGTCTGTAAGTTATCGCTTTTAGCAGTAAGGCCGCCCATTGTAACATCCTATGTAGCTCTTAAACTCATTATTTGTAAGTTTTCATTGTGCACATAAAGAGTTTTCAATACTATTCTAACACTTTACCCGACTTGGGAAACTAACACAGGACCTCATGATCAGCAGTAGCGCTTCCAACCACTAGACTAAAGAGGAAATGGAACGAAAATCATCCCCAAATTAGACTTGACAATTTGTCATGCGCGTGTTAATTGCTATGATAAGTTGAATGAAATATCAACAGGTAAGTCGTGACTTGCTTAAAAGTTAAACTTGCGACGCGTTGATTACATTCTGAAGTCTGTCCCGTACTGAATGTAGAATAAGGATATTTTTTCGAAAGTTTTGACCTGCTTAGCCTTTGCCTATCAGTGTTGGAGTAGACTTCCAGTCTAACCAGACGCGACGTCCACAAAACACTTACTGGGCCACACGAAACACCCCTGGTAAGACTGGTTCATCAGGGTAGCCTTTTTCCCAACTAAGTGGGGTCGGCTTCCAGTCTAACTGGATGCAGCTGAATACCAGTATTTTACATGGAGCGACTGCCTCCACAAACCAGGTACTGGGCAACACGATACCCCTTGGTGAGCCTGGTTGTCAGACTTTCGGGCTTCTGACTACCCGTAACGACTGTCAAAAATCTAAAAATGAAAGCCGGGACCAATGACTTAGCCACACTTCCGAGGCATGGAAGAGTCTCGATATGTTACAAATGGTCATCCATCCACGGACTGACGTCGGCAAGCGTAACTTATCCGTCGATCAACCTGTGCGGCTGTTTTTTTTAACCACGAGCTCCTCCTGATAAGACAGGCTGTCAGACTTTATTTATTTCAGTGTTTGTCGTGTGTGGTAAACGCCGCGCATATTTTCTGCCACGCACAGGTGTTTTATTAAGGGGTGCATATTCAGAGATCTTTCTCAAATTCTTTTGGTTACTGTACAGCGTTATTTAATGAAAAATGTACCCCTTTTTATCACACGGTAGGGGGAGGCGGGAATGTCATGAATTCCTCTGAGAGTCAGGTTAACCTATAAAAAAAAAGGAAACTCACCAAAAGAATTGAATTTGGAATAATATAATGTAATTGTTTTCAAATTGAAGCTCTTACCACCAAAATGGTCAGTGTATGGCCTAGGGCGCCCCCTGCCGCTGTTTCCACTCGCGTTTGCATTATGGTGTTAGTCGCGTTCCAATAATTATTCTCTCAGCATGACCAAACCATTTTTTGTCCTTCTAGGGCACCCTCTGCCAGTTTCCAACCTCGTCTCCATAATTTTATTAGTTCCCTTTTAAATTACGCTCTCAACATGACCAAACCATCTAAGCATTATTTCATCATCATCAGGCTATACTAGTACACTGCTGGACATAGCCCTCTCCTAATGAGCACCATAGCGCCCTGTCTTCAGCCTTCCGCATCCAGCATCTGCCTGCAGTCTTACGCAGATCGTCATTCGTCATCCCACCTGGTCAGATATGTTTGAAAATTTTTGTCACTATGTTATTATAGGAGCATTCGTAATTTAATTATACTGAAATTAAAGCTAACACAAAACTGTAGTTACCTTAAACTGTGGTTACAGTAATGATGCTACGACTGGACGAAACTATTCCAAAATACGGTTTTTGGTTAAATTTTACGGGTATTAGAAAGTTTAATTGTAGTTAAACAGAACACGAACGTTTTACAAATTAGGTGTTAACGACCCTACATTTAACGGAAAACTTGATCAATTAAAAGTTAAATTAATTTAGGATTTGTTTTGGGTTTCCATGGCTATCGATTGGATTTGAAATTCGAACTGCGTTTGAAAATAATCTCACCAAAAGAATTGAATCTGGAATAACTTGCTATTCAAAATAAATTCAAACGTCAATAAGGTTTAGTGATGCGAGTAGGGTCCTCTATGGATATTTATTGTTTCAGTTTCTGGGGTAGGTGGGCTATTATAAATATGTTTATGTAATCGTTAAAGAAAAACGATTGCTACTTAGTGAGTCTTTTGTCGATAATCCTCACTATTTTCATGAACAGCTTAGTACTAATATAACTGACCCAATAACTTCAGTGAACGCTTCTCAAACAGATAAATACCTTCCCATTTCCAAAGACGCTTATCCTAATCCTCTAAAGCTATCAAAGGCCAAATCATATTGACACAACAATACAGTTAGCTTCCGAAACTATTCAGTGCACAGTTTCAAGTTTCGAACGCCGAGCGAAGTTGCCAGTGCAAATAACACTGTTGTAGGTACTCGCTTCCGTAGTGTTCAGAGTAAGACGGAATAATTTACAATAGAAATGCACATTGAGCTTGATTTCAAGTAACTCTACGAGGAGATTAAAGCCTAATTATTTATTCAGACAGTAGAAGGTATTTCAGAAATAAAATAACGAATTTTCTATCGAGGCCACACATTCAAAGTCATTCTACACAGCAATCTTTATCTTTTAGATAACTTTAAAAGGATGGTATTCAGGTTATTTAAAGAAAAAAGCTTCTTTAATTGGAAAAAAGTATATGAGAACTATTAAAGACGTGAGCCCGTTTGCCCTCACTTCCCCTTGTCACCAGTTACCGATTAACGACTGTCACTCCCCCAGCGCGCTGATTGGATGGCCCGGTCAAATGTCAGGCCCGAAAATAATTCCGCCAATTACGATTCAGCATGTATCGCTCGGAAACGAAAAGAGGTTCAATTCCGTTCCCATTCTAAAGTCAGTGTCAAACTGTCAAAAAAACATCTTATTTGTCAAAATTGTAAGTAGGTACATATCTGACAAGTTTTTGATATTAATTGTCGCTGAGATGAGATTGTGATTTGAATTTGAGCGTTTGTAAAAGTACGTTGTATGTTATAATACCAGACTATTAATGCCCCCCTGCAGGGGAAAGGCTTCTTCTCAAACAGAGAAGGCACATTAATCACCACGCTTGCTCAAGGCGGATAGGTGATTTCAGATATATAACAATTTTAAGTCCCTCACTAAGTTTTACTTCACTGCTGTCCCGGTCATTGATGACTAACATTCTAATATATAAAATTCTCGTGCCGCAATGTTTGTTACCAAACTCCTCCGAAACGGATGCACCGATTTGTATGAAATTTTGTGTGCATATCGGGTAGGTCTGAGAATCGGCCAACGTCTATTTTTCATACCTACCTCTAAATCATAAAGGTGGTCCAAACATTTATTTTTGTATTTTTTTTGTCTTGAAATGGCAAAACTACGTTTGCCGGATCAGCTAGTTAACTTATAAAGTACATATGAATTGTTGCTATTAGATTATACTTACGAATGAAAGTAATTATGAAGAATAGGAAGAACGAAAGGGCACAAAAGAGGACTAAAGAGGGGAAACTGAGCAAAAAGGCTTTAAATACTGCCGAGATAAGAAGGCGGAAGCGAAAAGGATTTATTATACTTGCAATTAAATTTTCTTATGCGGCAATAGCTATTAGCCAGAATAAGATACGTTAACTGGAGATTGTGTCCTGTTAACCTTACCATGGTCAGTGGTGATTCGTCAGCACTTAGGTGCCAGGATATCTACTTTTAATTATGATGAATTTTCGACTAGAGATTTTAAAGTTGTCGTGCCACGAAAAGCACGTTAAGCCGTTGGTCCCGGCTGTCATTTGTAGATCCTTGAAAGTCGTTACGGGAAGTTAGAAGCCCGAAAGTCTGGCAACCAGTCTTACCAAGGGTTATCGTGTTGACCAGCAATTGGGTTGTGGGTGTCAGATAGGCAGTCGCTTCATGTAAAATGCTGGTATTTAGCTTCACCCGGTTAAGCTGGATGACGACCCCAACAATGTTGAAATAAGGCTAGGCAGAGGATGTCTCCGTTATTATATTCATTACTTGAAAGAAAAATGTTTATTTGCCACGGAGGACGTGCATATTACTTAAATAAGAAAAAAAGGACAAAAAACGAAATTCTTAAGAGTATTAGTAAATTATCTAATGCGATAGTCTGGTCTCTTGTAGTCTGTATAGCATAAAACCAATACTTAATAGTACAAGTAATATGTACAATGTACAATAAAATATTATAATTATGAAATATGTACAATGTACAAGAGGGATGTAACAATCATGGAGCATCAAAAAAAAGCCAGCTCTCTGGTCATTTGAAATACTTCACTCTTTCGGAATAATACGTAGCCTATGTCTAACAGGGTATGAGCTACCTTCCTAACAGACTTCATACAAATCCGTTCAGCCGTTAACCGGGTAACAAACATACACACGCACAAACTAACAAACTGTCGCATTTATAATATCCGTCCGTCAAACAGTTAATACTAGAACAGACACCGTCGTTTACACTAACTTAAAAATAAATAAAATGTTTTACATTTCAATACCGTATTTTGAATAAAAAAAATATTTATTTATGATGATTATTAATATAAGGGTTATCGAAAAATATGTTCTAAGAATTTTGACAGTATACAGCAAGCATTTATTCAATATCATCCATCTTGTATAGAATTTACCAGCTGAAGCTCATTCTAGGTCACAATAATAAATAATATATAATAAATTTAATCCCGTTATAGAAAAGGCCGTCTGAAAAGATCCACGGCGGATTAACTTGAAACTTTCTCATTGATTTAAAAACTTTTCACTCGGCTCAAAGCGGGCAGATCCGCGGAAAAATAGCTGTATTAGATATAAGTTTGTGAAGTACGATGACGTTGGTGGACGAGCTAAATCCTCAAAGTAATTGGTTTATCGAAGGAGAGTAGTTTCGGGTATTTTCCGAAATATTCGGGGCCGGTGTCTATTTATTTTGGCGCCATCTCTTTGTTGCTTATCGATTTGCTTATCTGTTTGCGAAAGATATGGCTTTGTTGTATCTGTGGTTTGCGTTTTTTTGTGCTTCTGGCCAAGATATACTGTTTTGGACAAGATTTTAGATAGTAAAGTAAGCGATAGTGAAAATACACAAACTAATCTATGAAAGTAGCCAACTTACTGAATGACAAAAGCCACATTCTTTTTGTTGTTTGTTTAAAAAATACACAATGACTTTTCGTTTTTAGATACTGTCTCGGAATATAATTTTTCTGCAACTTAACCTCAAAAAACGGGCGGTTGGTGTCGTCCAATTATTACAGTAATTTACAATACATATTTCCGTAGTCGGGGTCAATATTTACACATGCAATACGTTGATTTTAGTTACGCCAAAATTAACTTTGCGTTTCATATTTAATTCTCAAAGAAACTGAAAACAAATTTATTTTTGATGTTGCAACACAAAATATCCCATTTCTGGTAAAAGAGAAACCATTTATTTTGTCTTCCCTCGATTTCATGGTTAGGGATTTGATGAATGCCACACACCTAGTTATATATTTTTTTTTTCATTTCATTAAACCGTTGTTTAGCGGTACAAAGAATGCGAATCTAAGTACACCTTTCTCCCAAATTAAATCGATATAAGTAGTGCCAATAGACTCCGAGTAATATTGCTGCGTACGATCCGAAATAATTAGGGTTTCGTTTTCACCAGGCTAAGGTACCCTAAAAATACGAGAAGAGCCTGCCGTATACTAACCTAATCTAGATATCTACACGGAAAGTACGCATACAATATTCAGACCGGAATTTATTAGCGGACCTTTAAGGCTTCAGTCACACTGGCGTGATTCGACCACACATTTTTATAAAATTAATCAATTTCTATAAAAAAATGTTCGTTTGATCGTAGCCGTATTCATTTGTCGCATCGCGTCTAACTGTGGGAGCCTTTATGCATTTAATATTTAAAATTCAAAATACCCTGTCCCACCAACTCATATTTACTCTGCTAGCCAGTAACACAACCAACCGTAATTAAATCCGTGGCCCTTTGAAGTTCCCGTACTAGAGCAAATACTTGACGAGAGCACTCGCCACTGACATATAAAAAGCTTTCAATATTGTCACTGTGTTCAAGGAGTTTGCAAACGAGTTTTGTTTGTTTATGGTATGTCCGCTTCTCATATTTTATACTGGCAACATTGAAGGGACGTCATTACGGTTTTTGTTATGCCTATGGCTTAAAATATTATGGTTGACTTGTATATAGGGTCCACTTCTTTCCTTCTAGTACGTACCTTCATGCAGACTACCATACATTTTATAAGACATATGCAAGACATAGCTAAAATATAGTTACAGACAAGAGCCCTTTCAATGAACATACACAGAAGGTATTGGCCACTGTGCCTGTCCGCCTGCTTTAGGTGGGAATCTAGATATTTTTAATATAAGAAAGCGCCCGCTAAAGTAAGTGTCCTTAGTAGTTTTGATTTTATAAAAACCAACAAAATAATAAAGAAAACCATCGTGATAAAATCTTTTTAATCAACTGAAATGAAAAGAATGCTATTCAACCTCTTGTTAAGTGAAACCATAGACTAAGTACAATAAAGAAAAATACTGCATGGCTCACAGATTATGCACAGTTGCTCTTCCGAAAAGAAAATAACCATAAAAGCGTATACTTTTTAAAAGGCGCTTCACCGCTTAATATAGCCAACGCCAAAGGCTTTACTTTTACGTCAGTGAATAAAAGCTTAAAAATTACGTCGCGTCCATTGCGATATGAAGCAGTGTACAATGTGCCTAAGCGATTTACTGAACATCGTCGGTGAATGAAATTTTGAAACGAGCGGAGGCTTTTTCAAATTTTAAATAAGGGATAATACCTACGCTACGGACTTTTATGAAAGTCTCACAGAAATGTAACAAAAAATATGAAATGAGATTCCTCCGAGATTCCTTTTTATTAATTTAACAGCTGTAGGTACTGTGATAAGAATAGTGCTGCCATGTTCATTATATTATGCTCAGCTCGTCTAGTAACAGTGCTAATGAAATTTCTAAATTAATTTATACTATTCATCTATAATATTATTATTAATCTCACAAAATTAATATTATCTACAATATAAACGGGAAGATTTAGAATCTAATATTTACCTATTTAGGAAATCCGAACAGCGTATAGGTATCTCCAGTATCCGCATCCAGTCACATAACAAATAGGGGTCTTACCATGACGTTACGGCGTAATAAATGCACACTGCGGAAAGCCTTCGAGATAAAGGAGATCAGTTAAAGACACACCATCGTTTATCCCGTAATTCGATTTCACGAATCGTTTCTTAAAATTCGATTTCAATCACTGCTAATCGATTTAAAAACCGATTTCTGTCGCCACACCCTTATTCGTTAAAAATAATAGCTCCATTTGAATAAAAATTCGAATCCTATTCGAAATTTAAAGTGATTTGAAATTAATGGCGTTGGTCACTGTTTTGTAGGGGAAAGTTAATAAAGGCATTCGCGTGTTTATGTGTTGAGTGCCTAGTGAGAAAATAGGAACGGTATGTCATATAAATATAATTTTAAGAAAAAAAATACCTTTTAATTCTTAACTGTGATTTTTTTCAAGACTGTTTGAAGACAAACGTTATTGAATTCTTAATAATCAGTAATAGGCTCTAGGGGAAATCCAGAATCATAGAGTGGCAACACAGGTGCTGGTATAACAAACTAACAACAAAATAACAACTATCACGCAGAATGCGTGCTGTTATTAATTTAATCTGCGTAATTAAAGCACATAATAATATAAATATTTATCAATACGACGGAATACGACTATCAATTTGTATTTCAATACCGTATTTGATTGCTTTTGACATGACAAACAGCATTTTATTCTACTAACTTCTATATTGTAGTTACGAAAACAGGAAATCAATGTAATATAATGTGTAGTACCGTTATTAAAATATTCACAGATATCGGATAAGCTCGGTTGGCGCGTTCAACCGTTGTAGGTACTACAGTAATGTATGTACAACACTTCATCCACGTGTTGCGAGGGTTTTGTTAGTTTAGTAATACCGCGAATAAATACAGTTTACTAAGTTAAATGTAATACTAGTAAGCTTTCACTGATGCTACCTACCTGTGGTATTTTAATTAAAATATCTTTTTTTTTTACCGTTGCCCCACACTAGGAATTTCTCCTGTATCGTGGGTGCGTTTTCAAACATTGCAAGTGACATATACGAACAGCCAGACCCGGAACCATTACCTGTAGGCCATACAGATATTTGTTCCGTGCGGGAATTGAACCCACGACACGCGGCGCAGCAGTGGATCGCTCTGTCACTGCGCCAACCGTGCCGTCATTATTGGGGATCTGACCAAGTCACCAACCAAATCGCCATCTACAGAATATGACGAGGATAAACAATAAAAGATGTAAATAATGTGTGATTCCAACCATGTTGGGTTTTGGTTCCAGTCTAACCGGATGCGACTGAATACCAGTATATTACATAGAGAGACTGCCTATCTGACCTCCATAACCCTGTTATTGGGTAACGTATTAGGTCTACTCGTAACAACTGTCAATGACAGTCGGGATCAACATGCTTTCTGAGGAGTCTCGATATGTCATGAATGGATTTTAAAATGCTTTCTGAGGGGTCTAGATATGTAATATATAGTCACCCACCCACAGACCGACCTTGACACAACCTTGGCAAGTTATTATGTAGCCACGAGCCCCCCTAAATATATCCAAAATGTTACCTTGCTCCAATAATAACCCGCCCACTCTTAAAGATTAAGGGCTCAGCTCAAGATGGGAGCGGTAGCTAAACCACCCAAAATAAACAGATTATTGTACCTACTTCGAATAATTTACGAATAATACAAACTTCAGGAATATTGTTTACAATCTTCTTCTTGAGTTAATTAAACCAGTTCAATAACAGATTAGGAGAAGATGATGATGAATGAGATAAGGATTAGTGACAAGAGATCATCATCTGCCCAGCCTTTTCCCAACTACATAATATTGGAGTCGGCTTCTCGAAATACCAGTATTTTACATGGAGCGACTGCCTATCCGACCTCCACAACCCAGTTACTGGGCAACATGATACCCCTTGTTGTATAGTAGATAGATATAACGAATTGTTTACGATTTTTACAACTTAAACTAAAGAAAACATTGAAAACTAAAACGTTAAAATTAGAATAATCGCCGACGGTCGGTATTGATGACAATAGGCTCACCTACAGTCTTAAAAACATTACTGGTGCACTGTAACGACAACTCTGCTCAATCATTCAGGAATACGTCGTCAATAATTTCAGAAGTAAACTTACAAGAAATGGGGCAGTATTCCGACACGGTCACGCTCAATGAAGCGTGAAACTTTACGCATTGTAACATGTTTGATAACACGACATTATAATGTAATTGAAATCGTGACACGTTCAATATAAACAGATATAGTAGAAAGCCTACAGCTGATAACAGGCTTACACCGTACTGTACAAGGTGATGCGCAGAAGAGCCACTCTTAAGTTTGACGGCACGATTGGCGCAGTGGCTGAGCGATTGACTGCTGCGCTGCGTGTCGTGGAATCGGTTCCCGCACGGAACAAGTATTTGTATAGCCTACAGGTAGTTGTTCCGGGTCTGGCTGTTTGTGCCTGTGAGTTTGAATGGAACAATTCCTAGTCTAGGGGCGACATTTAAAAAAAAGTTTTTTTTTTTCGTATCGTTGTTATCTTTAATCAGCTTTCGCGAAATTTACACCGCCAAATACAAACTACAGCCGATATTGCGATCTAACATATGTCGTCCGAGATCGCAATATTAGAGTTATTCGCGCGATTAACATACCTACGTACAGGTTCGCATGATTTATGACTTATGATGAAAATGTCCGCAATGATGGGCCCCCTCCGCCATTTTTATTGGAAGTTATCATGTAGAAAAATGTGAAATAAATCTAGTTTCTTGGAGGTTTGTGTAAATAATTACAATAAATAAATATTACAGGAAAAATAAAGCGATGTCTCTATCAAGCACAGTTTATGAGGACTCCCTCCTATTTCTAAATCACTTTACAAACTTAATCTTACGATTAAAAAAAATAACTTATGTCCTTCAAAAATGGAAAACATATTTTTCCTATAAAAGATCGGAATTCACAGTGGGCGAGTCAAAAAGTCAATTTCAACAAGGTATCTTATATCTCTCTCATCATATCTCACTTCAAATCTCATCTATGGATCTAAGAAACTGCTGCTTCTGATTCACTGATTGGTTACAACAAAGATCGGATCTTTAGATTGGAATTCAGATACGTTATTGACATCGGCCGTTTATCAATTTAGACCTAAAACTTAGCCTAAAAAAAGTGTAACACCTTAACTGCCAAACAACGAGACATAAAAGAAAATGTATTGTTTGTCGGTCATTTGGCGTTCAACGTGTTAAAGTCTCGGGAAAAATAATAGCACGTTTCGATAAGTTTACATGGAGCAATATGTTCGAACTGGAACAGTTAAAGTTACAAATTGCGCATGCAGAACGCAAACCTTTTACTATAGAACTGGGGCAATATGTTACTGAAAAGCGTAAAACTTAAAGCGACTTGCAACGTTCGACATCAGTATACTAATTGCAGGTTTTAGCGAATCGATGATGCATCGTCTCTCACCAGCTTATATGGCAACATTATTTACTTATTTAATACTTTGGTGTGGGATGCAACATGTGTCGACACCCTTGCGCCATCCCATCTTCCTAGTGCGGTAGACTGTGCAGGTGCGGCTACTGTAGGTGCAGAAAACCTCAAACGGCGTAAATATAACAACCTAATTGGAGGTTATATGTTTGAGCCATTTGGGATATAGGGGGGATAGTTTTTCGAGAAATCGTTTCACGTGTCCAGATTATTTATTTTATTGTTTCATGTATTCATCGTTGTATTGTTGTTAAAGAAATAAAACACATATACTTTAAAAGCACACAAGTGTACAGAGGCAAACTTAATGCCACAGACATTAAGTCCGACTCTTCATAACCCTCCTCTTTCTAACAACATTTAGGTGATGCAGAGACAAACAGAAATAAACAAACATTGATAAAAAAGCTCGCACTTTTCAAATAATTTAAGAGACATCTTTATAAGGCAACGAACACCAACAACTTTCACGAAAAAAGATCGGCTGTTTCATACAAAAATTCCATACCGAAAAATATGTATGAAACAGCAGTTTTTTTTTGTAATTTCAGAGTTGGTACCATGGGTTTGAAGTTGTTGATAGTCATGGATAGAACAACCTGTGAAAATTTGGACGGAGATTGAAAACGAGCCCTGAATACCGTCTCACTACTAAACCGACACATTCTAGATCGCGAGTATTCTATTCCATTCTAAACGAACGACTCAGAATGAGGCTCATTTTCTAACGTTAAAAAGTAAAAAATAAAATGACATTCTGTCTGACTTGCGGCGATGTAATTTACCTTATCGCGTAGATATGCAGCCTTAAACAGCCATGAGTGAAAGCAAGCGAAAACTACAACAAATGCCTTATAGCTCCGTTATCTCACGAAGGCGGGTTTCCGTTGGGTGTGTGTGTAAGATTTTAGATGCACGTACACATCGCGCCTGTGTGCGTGAAGGAACCACGGGCAATACTGACCGCTCCTGAGCTTACGCACCTGGACACGTCGTGTACGTTCAACAGACACACACGACGAAGAACAAAGCGATTTTTTACCTATACATACCAATAGCTTTAGCACATACTTGAATGGAGTAGGATTTCTGTCTGTATTCTGTATAATGTCACCGAGAGCTGTGTCAGTACGCCCACTACTCATTGTTAACATCCGCGCTTACTGATAACTTGCCTGATGCGATTATGATTGACAGACACGGCCATTGTTCATGTTTCAGCCCAGATCGCTGAATCAATGCTGTTTATAACTCTGTTATCATGTACGTACTCGTGTGATAATGAAAATAATTATGTAGGTATGTTAGGTATGGGTACCGGAGTGGTCTCTTAAGAGGTAACGGGGCCCCTTCCATATGCTGATGGTGAGCACCGGGTTTGTTTTAGTGAGGTAAGAATCCCACACTCTCTGGTCTTTTCCCCAAAAGTCCAGGCGCCTTTTGAAGATTTCAAAAAAAAAGAAAAGGCATGTTAGGTACGAGTATATTGTCCTTTGTTTTAGCTGGATTTTTTGGGGTGGACTGAAGTGTGTGTGAGTACTGCGTCTGTTATTTAGGTTCCGGATGTTTCTTGCCTTATGTTTTCTTGGGAAAATAACTTTAACATTCACACATAAAGTTCAGTTTGCGCTACAAGGTTAACGAAAAATTATGACTTTTTAAATTGTAGTCATTTTGAAATCAATTTAGTTCTATATGAAACGGGAATAATAACATAACATTACGCCTGAAGTCCCCAAAAGGAAAGGCACAGGCGTACCTACGGTATACCAGTAATCTCTATTACTGCTATACCGTAGGGCGAACCATTTTCCATCAACCGGGCACAAATCCAGGCTGCTACTGAGAAATTCCAGGTGGAAAAACCTAATAAACACTTTTTCCATAAATTCAACCCAGGACCTCGTGCTCCCCAATAGGAAGCCGCAGCCTGCCGGGGTTGCGGGATGCACGAAAGCTTTACCGTGACCCCGGATCGTAAAGGGCACGGACGGAACACGGATGGGTTTTAGAACGGGAGGCATGTCAGACTTTTACTGTCATAGGACCTCGTACTCAGTAGTAGCGCTTAAGACCACAAGACCAAAGAGAAAGTGAAAGAAAAATGCATACCTATATTTTATGCATATGCATAATTCGGATTATGTTACGAAAACCTCACAAGTTGCGTTATGTTACAAAAAGATAAATAAAAATAAAATGAAACGGAAAGACATACCTACTTACTTAATATGTAAGCTATATAACAGCTTGTTCGAGTAATAACAGCCTATACAATACATTTAAATATCACGCCAACTCCTTTGCACGACATCTTCAAACGCAGCAACCCTCAGGGAAATTAATGTTACACCACAAACAAACCATTATAAATCATCCCTACTTTCCTATAATAATCACATAGAAATGCTGTGATACTAAACTAAGCAGCGAGTCAAACTAATCGCCTAACATAATCTGTAAATACCGATAATCGTTTATCGAGATTACGAGAATACATGGCTTAAGTCCCGCGTAACTCGGCGCAAAGGTTGTAACTATGTGAGTGAGCCTCAGGGGATCCGCGGAGTAATTAATCTTCATCATCTAAAGATCCCTTTGGATAGTTGTGGGGATTGCTAAGTACGGGGATACACGAATGGTGTCGTGGGAAGGCGGTGGAACAGAGGTCACTCGCATATAATAATCTCGTTTGGCACCGAATGAGATGCAAGCTTAGTCTTTGTATTTAATTATTTACAACTTGATTTTTAATTTTATGTAAATGCTAACTATACACATAGAAGGAGCTCGTGGATCAATAAAAGCAGTCACACGGGTTGATTGAAGGTAAAGCTACGCTTGCCGAGATCAGTCTGTGGATGGGTGACCGTTCATTACGTAATGAGATTCTTCCGTGACTCAGAAAGCACGTTAAGCTGTTGGTCCCGGCTGTCATTTGTAGATCTTTGACAGTCGTTACACTCGTTATGGGTATTGAGAAACCCGTAAATCTGACTACCAGTCACCCCTTGGTAAGCCAAGGGGTATCGAGTTGCCCAGTTACTGCCGGATGTGGAGGTCAGATAGGCAGTCGCTCCATGTGAAATACTGGTATGCAGATGCATCCGGTTAGACTAGATGCTGACCCCAAATGGTTGGGAAAAGCCTAGGCAGGTGATGATGGTGGACCAACTACGAGTATACACATAATTTATAAATAAAAAAAGCCTAACCTAACTAAATAAACGTATTAGTAAATTATAACAACTTTTAGAAAAAATCATCCTCCTCGCTGTCGATTGGGAAGGTGGACAACTGGCCATTGCCACGTTGAATGGCAATAACCTCTGACTAAATTAGAAGCCAGCATTTGGGCCTCGGGAAGCATCAACTAAACTAAAACTCGACTTTTAAACAAATACTTAATTTGTATTCTTCGTGCTGTATGTAGATTACTTTACTAAGCGTAAATAAAGTTATTAAAATAAACATTGAACTTGCTAATGTGATATTAATGGTCGTCGCCCACTTAGAAATAAAAATAGTGTGTTTATAATTTGATAAGAATGATTGTTAACAAAAAAAAGTATCGAATAAATGAGACTTAACACGCAAACACGCCAATAAGCGATACTTAGATATCGATTAGTTATTGAATTTAATAAGCACCTATCAAAAGGTTATCTATTGATGCGGACACTCAATTTCTCCCTGCTGTTTATTATGTACGAGTACCTACCTAGGTAGTACCTCCAATAATTTAAAAAGTAGTCTTGGACAGAATTTGTTTCAGTCCAGAGGTGAGAATGTGTCCAAGTGACACTTAGCAAATCTTACTAACGTGTCGATGGTCAAAATAGCACAATCTTTTTTTTCTGATTTTGTAATCCATTTCTCAATGACGCGAACACTATTTGCTGACACTGCCATTTGATGTTCAGGTGACTAGCCATACGACCTATTGTACGTAGCAAATATAAGCAAACACTTCCAATTTGTAGCACTTGCCAACCCTTCAGTGATCGCGTCGAGAATGTCAGGATATTATTAGATCTTTGACATTGCGTTTTGACATCTGTCAATTAGTATTATGGCGGGAATTGTTTGCAGTAAATAATTGATCGTTATTATTATTCATTTTATTAGTTGTGCATCAGACTGTTATCGTAATTAATATGCACCTGTCACAAGTTTAAAGATAATTGCCAAATTATTGGGTTAAGCCAAATAATATTGGTTTTCGAAATAAAATAGTAAATGATGACTTAGATATATTAAATTATGTCGCGTTAGTAGGATTAGAATAATTGAAAACGATTCTATAAGGCTCCCCTTTCATTAAATAGGAATCCGATACCGTAATAAACTTTGTATTTCAGAGTATTCCGTGTTTGTGGTTTCCCATTAGGAAATACTCGGAAACAGCTAGGAGTTTGGAAGTTAGTTGTGTGAAGCCCCTCGTGCCTCGAAGCGTTGGCCAGCGCCTGATCTGTACCCGGTCGTGTCAGATAGCTCCCATCGGACTATGAGAGTGAGAGAAGAGGGAGTTTACCTGTGCACGTATACTGGTGCACTGTAATATGCCCTAGGAACTTGTCTAGTATCAGTTTCGAGACCAGCCGACGTAGTCAAAATATCGTTCGGGAGATTTTTTTATTTCTACTTAAAAAGTACGCATACACACCCTTTCGCGAGACTTATCACAACAAAATAACGTAAAAAAAGTACCAGCCTATTACTGTCCCACTGCAGGGCAAAGGCACGAGCATCAAGCACCACGCTTGCCCAAGACGGGTTAGCAATTTCAGACTTATATTAATTATATAAGTCCAGGTTTCCTCACGATGTTTTCCTTCACCGATGTCAGTGATGTCCAAGATAAACTTAGAAAGTACACAAGAATTGAAAAGCTCTCATTTGTACTTGCTCAGGTTTGAACCTACAACCTCGTGCAAAAGAGGCGAGGCCTAAACCACTGGGCCATCGTGACATGATAAAAAACGACGAAAATAGAATAGAAAATAACGTAATTTTTATTAAAACAGTCTAAAAAACAACTTTCGCTGCCATCTCGACGGCACAAATTACTTTTTTTTTTTATTAAAGTATAATGACGTCAGTTGAACTTTGTTAATTTATCTGCTGAACTTGTGAAATAAACTGAGCGGGAACCATAGAAACTTTTGAGAAGCGAGCTTCATAATTTAAGTTTTAATTATGTGTTACTCGAGTTAGATATAGGAGCTTAGACGTGTTCGAGACTGGATATGTTTTGTTACTGTTAGCAATCTTGGGAGATATAAAACTTCGGAAGGTACCTATAGATACCTACCTACTGTTCGAAGTTCTATATCGACGCTAAAAGTAGAGTAATTCAGGAAGAAAAAAAAAAGTACATATTTTCAAATTTCATGATGTCCCAGTGGTTTAGGCCTCGCCTCTTGTGCATGAGGTTATGGGTTCAAACTTCGGCAAATGTCAATGTGAGTTTTTCAATCCATATGTACTTTCTAAGTTCATCTTGGACATCACTGATATCGGTGAAAGAAAACATCGTGAGTAAACCTGGACTTATAATGAATATAAGTCTTAAATCGCGAACGGATTCATGCTTGTGCCTTCTCTGGATGAGGCTGGTATTATTTTTATTAATTTTTTATTATTATGCATATTTTGTCCTTGAGTGTACTCCAGAATAAATTCAAAAGATTCTATTAAAATATTTTCTGAGTTGCGGTGGAAAGGTTTCCAGACATTAGTCTGTATCTCTATATATAGTAAAATGTTTTCATTTATTTTTCTTGTCAAAGTGTTTTAACAAAGGTTGGACCATACCTTGGTTGTGCAGGTTTGGTCCTTAGTTAATCCACCAACGTACCTGTAACAAATGAATACACATTTAATTTATAGTTAAAATGCAATATTTGTAGTTAATTACTACTTACGGTGGACGGGCGAACTTGACTTCTACTAAAAATATACTAGACTTTGATAGACTTTACAGATTAGAAACAGTAAAATGCAGTGACCGGTATAAAGGTTCCACTTACAGTTTGTCGATGACAAGTGGTACGAACCGTTTCAACAATATCATCACCATCATCTGCCTATCCTTTTAGCAAATATGCTGGGGTCGGCATCCAGTCTAACCGGATGCAGCTGAATACCAGTATTTCACTTGGAGCAACTGCCTATCTGACCTCCTCAACTCAGTTACTGTACTGGGCAACACGATACCCCTTGGTAAGGCTGGTTGTCAAACTTTTCGGCTTCTGACTACCCGTAACGACTGTCAAAGATCTACAAATGACAGCCGGGACCTACGACTTAACATGCTCTCCGAGGCACGGAGAGGTCTCGATACGAACGGTCATCCATCCACAGACTGACCTCGGCAAGCGTACCTTAACCTACGATCAACCCGTGCGGCTAATTTTATTTAGCCACGAAGTCCTCAACATTTTCAACAATATAACTATTACTATTTGGCCTTATTTTCCTGACGCTATAATAAATGAAGTACACAGATCTTAGGTCTAGACAGACACATCGAATAAGACGATGTTTATCTAAAGTAATGTTCAATGTTTATGAAAGTTCAGAAGAGTTCTTCATAACATAGGTATGTGTTACTAATCCAATATGCAACTGCGTACCAGAGTATAAACATTTAACTGACTTCACGACAAGCGATTCTATGATAACTACTATACAATGTACCTATATTAATACTCGCCGACTAGTACGAATGGTGGAAGGTACGTCTCTGCCCAAACCCTTCGAATACAGGCGTGATATTATGTGACTTATACGAAAAAATGAGTGTGCTTTAGACCACACATCTGAAGTGAAACCTCTTTATCTCCATCTGTATGTTTTATTTATATATATACTAGCTGACCCAGCTAACGTTGTTTTGCCATATAAAATGTTTGGGGAGGACCACCCTTAACATTTAGGGGGATGAAAAATAGATGTTGTCCGATTCGCAGACCTAACCGATATGCACACAAAATTTCACGAAAATCTGTCGAGCCGTTTCGGAGGTGTTTAATAACGAACACCGTGACACGAGAATTTTATATATAAGACTAGCTGACCTAGCAAACATTGTTTTGCCATATAAGATGTTGGGGTGGACCACCCTCATCACTTAGGGGTATTAAAAATAGATGTTGGCCGATTCTCAGACCTATCCAATATGCACACAAAATTTCATAAAAATCAGTCAAGCCGTTTCGGAGGAGTATGGTAACTAACATTGTGACACGGGAATTTTATATGTAAGATGTTATATATGTATGTGTTTATAAATCATGTACATTTATAAACACATGTATACGTATACATATTAGTTTGGTAAATTTAGTAAATTATTATTAGTCATGAAGCCGTTCCGCTTCCGTTCGCCTCGCCTGATCACAGTTTTCGTAACGCTCCCGTCACGCATTCACCAGCTTACTCCCAAAGTCGAGCGTGCCTCAAGAAGTTTTACTTTCAAAATATATCTTAGTACCGGTTACGGAGAGAACACTCCAGTCTCGAATCCTTTAATACGATAGAGTACCACACGACTTCCTAATCAAAAGTAAAATATAAGCAAAGGAAACTTAACGTAATAAAGAACACTATCTGCAGACTGAGATAAATATGTCTATACTATGTACATAAGTACAGTAGGTAACACTTAAACCTTTAGCTGCTCTAGCGTAGCACGGGGTCTTAATAGTATGCGAGGCCAGTTTATACTGGTTATGTTTACCACTGACCTGTGGCTTGCCGTACCATATAGCAATAAGTGAATTTAGGAGCATCGTAACTGCGTTAAAGCTTCTGAAATTGATGTTAACAAACTTTGGCCGTCCTACGAGATAAAGTGACACGTTAAAATGAGTTTTAGGACGAAGGGACACGGTCTAATTTCGATTGACATTAGCTAGTTTCTCTAGCAACGGTCAGATATTCCCTCACTTATCGGCAAGACGTAAACTATAAATAACTCACGAGGGGGTAAAAATGATTAGCTAGTTAAGGTTGCTTAGGGGTCGTCCATTACTCACGTGTGGTTTTGTAACAACTTTTGAACCCCCTCTGAAAAATACGTGGTGAGGTTTTAGACTAACCTCTTTACTCACCATCCAAAATCAAATGTATTTTTTGGTACAAAGTATTTAAAAAAAAAACAATAAACTTTTTGTTTTTTCTGGATATTTTATTTAAAAAAGGAACATTATATTTCATCTTTATAGGTAGGTAATCTAATTTAATTCTGAAAAATTGGCAGCGGCTAGTCTTGGTTATGCGCCACTTTTCGATTTAGAAATCGCGTGTTCAACGAAAATATTAATACAAGTGATGTCTCAATGGGGGGTATTGAGACATCACTTGTATTAATATTTTCGTTCGTTTTAGTAGTTCGTAGTTTCGTTTCCTCCCTATCGCTGTTCTTTTGTTACATACTACATGCAAGACAGTTAAAGCATTTCATTTCACTGTTGATTCTGGGATTCAGGAGTTGCAGTGATTGGGAAAAGTGTGGTGGCCTTGTTCCAGTACAAAAATAAAAATAAACACACCGACTATTATATCGTCACTCCTAGAAGCTTTTAGATATCTATGGTACTTCCGAAAACAGTATCGATTTGCAGCGGCGTTGTTTACCAATAAAAATAATTGTATTTATGATATCTGAGGTCGTAAATCTTACTGACGCGTTTTCCTGATAATATACCTACAACCACAGTAGCTTTAGTACTTACGAGTTTTTAAACCTATTCGAACGCAATTTAATTGAATCTGTATAAGCGCCATCTGGTGACAACAATGGGTAACATAATAATGTCATACAAATTGACGTAAGTAGACGCTACCGCGATCGATAAAGGATAAAATCTTGCATCGGCCCTCTGGTATATTTTTAAAGAATAGCAGTGATCGCCCAGTCGTTGATAGTAATTCGACTGTTTTAGCACTATTGCCCACTTTTCCATTAAAACTTAAAGTATGACATATTTAAAACTCCTTCGTGCACGCGATATGCAAAAAAGACGAAAGAATCTCTTCATGTATTAATATATATACAGATGCAATGTAGAATCCCCAAAGATACTAATTACGTAAGCAGATAATACTGTTAAGCTGGAGTCTTCTACAACCCCGGATCGGGGGTTTATAATGAGGATGATTTTGAAAGGTTTAATATGAGTAGATCTTTACTTTAGCACGTCACATTAATATTCTACCGTAGTAGATAAACAATTTAATATTGCTTGGCTATTTAAAAAAAAAAATAAGCGTTGCCCACCACTAGGAATTTCTCCTGTATCGTGGGTGCGTTTACAAACATTCAAACTCACAGGCACAAACAGCCAGACCCAGAACAACTACCTTTAGGCCATACAAATATTTGTTCGGTACTCGCAGCGCAGTCAATCGCTCAACCACTGCGCCAGCCGTGGTAAAACCAGTGAGAACTAGAGTTCTACCCGCTTATATACAATAAGTTACTCAATACGTTTATTGCATTCCACAATGTGAACTTAGGTGGTAGGTTGTACATAAAGATACATACAATAGTTTTGGAGCATAGTGGGCCCTGTCGGGCATAACAACATAAACATAAAAAATTAGGAGGAGGGCTATTATAAATATTTTTTTACAATTTCCATATTAACTAATAAGTTCAGTTAAGTTCTACTACTGTATACGACATTTGCAATACGTACACACACTCAAAAGAGTACGATTGATGCGAGAACAAGATATCACTAGCACCATGTTTATATTTACCAAATAATTCATGTAAGTAAGGAACATTACGCTGTAGGGATCTGAACTGATAATAAGAAACAAACAGCCGAAAAAAAGAGTATTTTTTTAGGTGTTGTGTCACCTTGTCTGCGATCAATCACTTCTATGACACAGACATGTCAATATTAACAAAAAAAACACGTGTGTAGTACCGTTTTATCAACCATAGTCAAATAAACCATTCCCGTGTCAACATTAAAGATTATCAAAGATCCGCTCTAAAGACTATACGATTATATTTATTTAATAGGTAAAATAAATATCCATTTGATTTTTTTGAACAGCCGTGCTTCCACTACTAAAGCAGGTCATGGTCTATACTTGTGCCAAATTTAATGCCAATCCGGTCAGCCGTTTTGGGTCCTGAGAGGGTAACAGACGGACAGTTAGTTTATAACGTAACACGTATTTATAAAATTAGGTATATCAAATTAAAAACAATGTGCATTGTCATAAAATGAAACAGGATCTGCATGTCTTGCCGTGTATGGCAATATACACTACATTTTTTTGGTCGTATCAACCAAATGGCTTTACATAATACTCGGTATCTCTAGTCTAATAACAAATATCTACCTAATCTTATATATAAAAAATAAAATATAATTTCTTGTAATTTTTAGATATTTTAATTTATTGTAAATAATTTAACTTTTAATATGTAGTTTATTTTTTCGAACTATTTACAGCATTATGTTATAATATGAGCATAATGTAGAGCAAATGTAGAGCTGTGCTTTTAGATTGAAATGTTAAAACAAATAAGTTATAGTGTACTCATTGTTGAGAAGCCTAATAATAAATAAATAAATAAATAAATAAATAAAATAATACAACACAAAACAAGACATAAAACTATTAATAAATATCGAATAAAAATAAATCTAAGCTGTACTTACACTTACAAGAAATTACAGGAGTGGTCTGTTTTATAATTACGATATTTTACAAATGATGGATGACAATATTACTTTGACCAAAACACCTTAATATTACGGACGTTCGTTGGAAGGTCTTATCAAATTGACGTGGAGCCTTTCAATAAGTAAGTATGTACTTACTAAGTTATTGAAGTAATGCTGAAGTACCTATTGATTTCTTAATAAGTAAGTTTAAGCCATTTGTCACGATACAAGGACTTATTGAAGTACTTAAGCCGTCGATTAACTTAACTACTTACTGTTCAATTAATTTGTGGATTAGCTTCTGTCTCGTGTCAACGATAAAGACTTATTTAAGTACAGAACATCACAATTTGTATTTGTACTATGTGATTCAAAGAAAGTAATATTATCGACATTAGTTTTTATGAATTTACCAAGAAAAACAATGGCTAAAATAGAAAATAAATGTTCTAATCTGAAAAATTCTAAAAAAAAATACTTATTTATACTCCTCACCTGGTAAGACACGTTCGGACCTACCCTACCCAACTTTACTAATATTTACACAGAATTTAATCAAATAAAGTAATAAATATATCTTTATCACACCTACATTCTCCAAAGGCTTGGGCCCGCTACACTATTCCTAAACCATTGCAAGTCCTTAAAACCAGAATCAACAGTAGTGACCACCAGAAAAGCGTCGAGCCAGTAGATCCCGAAACGAAATTAATCAGAAAAGAACAGCGGAGGAGTTCGAAAAATACATAATTTCCACCTTGCAGGAGACAGAACAGAGCTAGGCCAATAGGCACAAAGGGACATTTACAACTGGGTTAGGCCCAGTTGCCTGGTAACACGGTTTAAAATGAACACTTATACTTTGAACCAAGGCTTGGGCAGCCTTTGTTCAAAGTACAACAACATTTTCAGCTATTATTAAGTCCCATGTAACAGGGAGCCAGCCTCATGCCAACAACCGGGCTCTAATCTAGACTCCGGAATGCTAGTAACCAATTACATATGATTGTTTTAATTGTATATAATTACATAGGATCGAACGCAGTATCTCATGGTCTATCACTAGACTAACGAGGTCATTGTACTCATGGATATATAAAATACAGCTGTTCCCTAGCAATACCTACACGAACAGCAGATTTTTTTCTCATCTTTCAGATTTTGACCTATAGTGAAAGTAGTATTATAGTATTCAAGAGTAGGTACAATGTTTTAACCTCTTCAAATATTTCGTGTATGAATAGCTTAACCTTATTTTTCTTTAACTCATAAAGAATAAGGTTTAAATCTCTCAAAAGGGATTAAACGTTGAATTATGAAAAAAAAATAGGAGTTCAGTAAGTTTCCTGTTTCTCGATCGACGAAATGTATGGATTTCAGGGTTAGTCTGATATTTAAAGTAAGTCGTGATAATGAGAACAATGACCCTCTAAGAGGTTTAGTACAAAGATAAAATAAGACTGTATATAAGGAACAACTAGTGTTTATTCTAGGAAAACCTTTAACAAATAAACTAACCGAATATTTTTCGCACTTAAACATAAAATACGAGGTAATTAGCAACGAATGCGGGGTACGGAAACTCATTAGTTAGTTCAGAATAATCTATGGAGCAGTTAGGCTGGCTGTAAAAATATGGGCGACTCACTTGAAAACAAAAGAACGAGAGAAAACTTTGAAATATAGGGGTTTGAAAATAGAAGCACTGTGTTTTGTTTTGTAGATATTTTTTTTAGTAGGACACACAGTTTTGGGAGGCAGACATGATCGAAGTGCTGTCGATTTGGTTGTTAATTTTAGATATCAAAATGGATGTAATTACCTACTTTATATAATAATACAAAATAATACCAGCCTATTAATGTCCCACTGCAGGGCAAAAGCCTCTTCTCATACAGAGAAGGCCCGAGCATTAATCCCAACGTTTGCTCAAGACGAGTTGGCGATTTCAGACTTATATTGATTATAAGTCCAGGTTTCCTCACGATGTTTAACTTCACCGATGCTAGTGTTGTTCAAGATAATCTTAGAAAGTACATATGAATTGAAAAAGTCACATTGGTAATTGCCCAGATTTTAGCCCATAACCTCGTGCACTAAAGGCGAGGCCTAAACCACTGGGCCATCATGACTTAATATTAAATTTATTAATAAAGAAGTAATTTATTCTGTACATTTTCACCATTTTACATTGTAAAGGACTTCTCCAGACCCGTGATCGGTATTCCATTGATATTAACTGGACAATTCAGCCTTTCCAATATGGTATTCAGAATGCTGTTGGTGCTTTTCCGACCGCGGAACACCAGGGAGGCCACTCTTTTACGTAATATCGCCCTAAAGCAGTTAGTGATGGCCTTAGCAAACATACCTGATGCATGCAAAAGCGAGGCAACCCCAACAGCATCCTAAAATCATTATTGCATAGGACCCGTTGGGCATTGGATTAGAGTAACGGGTATGTAAGAAAATGTCGGTAGGTAGGAACCAATTTTAGATACAAAGTAACAATATGATAATTGTCAGTAGCAGTAACACATAACATTACGCCTGTATTCCCCGACGGGTAAGGCAGAGGTTATAGTACACCCACATCTTGTCAGTTATGATTAAGTTCCATGTAATAGGGGGTGAGTCTATTGCCAACAACCGACTGATACTGAGAAATTTCAAATGGAAAAATATCAATTTCAAGTTCTCCAATCGCCCGATTAGGCAAGCAGTTAGTTCTATCAAAAATCTAGTTAAATTTACTCAATACTCAAATATTACTACGAATATTGTATTTATCTATCTATCTGCATATAGTTTATGAATGTGAGAGCAAAACCAAACACAATTCATCTATAGTAAAGTCACAATAACATCTTTATGTACTTGCTTATACAACACAGACTCAAGCTATCCCACAAAACGTTATGAAGTGAAAAACAATCTAGATGAACCAATTTTTACGCAAACAGAAAAACACTTAAAAAGAAATTATGAATGAGCGTTTGCAAGCGTACCTAAAAAAGTGTGAAATCATGGTTGCTACAATTCATGACCGTACAGATTCCACTCGTTACGCCTGAAAAAATGCATTGACGCGATAATGTGTTATGTAATAATCTGCCTAGAGTTTTCTCAACTACGTTGGGGTCATTTACATAGAGCTAGCCTGTCAGACCTCCACAACCCAGTTACTGAGTAATACCTACGATACAACTGACTTTAACGAGCTATGTGGCGCGGTGGGCGAAGGTCTGCCTGCGACGCAGGAAGTTGCGGGCTCGATTCCCGCCTTGGGACAAATGTTTGTACCATCTACAAAGAGTTGTTCCGGGTGTTCTGGGTATTTGCTATGTATAATAAAAGATATCTATCTATGTAACGTATTGTATTAAGTATATCAGTCATCTAGTACCCATAACACAAGCTCTGCTTAGCTTGGGGCTAGATGATGCTGTGTAGATTGTCCAGCATTATTATTTTTATTATAACTTGGTAATACTGCTTGTCAGTTCTTCGGACTTCTGACTACCCGTAAAAACTGTCAAAGATTAACAAATGACAGTTAGGACCAACGGCTTACCGTGCTTTACCCATCTAACCACGAAACGACATCGGAAAGCGTATCTTAACCTTCGATCGATCCGTGCGGCTATTTATATTTAGCCATAAGCCGGTTTGACAAAATGGAAAAATAATCATGAGTGAGTGCCGGAGGTATACCTCTCGGCCTCCCAGAATATAACTGGAATGTGGGCGTACTATACGCCCACATTTCGCCAGTTATGATCTGAGTCCCATACCTATAGGTGCCTTAGAAAAGGCCACCATATTTCGACCAAAGAGGCCGAATGTATTGCGTAGTTTTCATTCAGTAACCTAAACGAGCGATGACGTAATTATGATTAACGTTATCAAAAAAAAAATCGTTTGAGAAAAATCATAACTGATTCCACCACAGATAATGAATCAGGCACGGAACAACGCATCCGTTCTACATGTCAAAAACCCAACCTTGTGACAGTTTGAGCAAACACGAATGTTTTAACTGTAATACAAAACACACAGATTCTTTATCTATAGAACCTTGAATTACAATTAGTGGGTATGATATTGTTTGAATCTGTGCAGTGTGAAGGCTTCTCATGACTAATTTTATCTGAAAACGAGAGCAAATATTTAGATTATGTGACATTTTCCGTGTGTCAACGTTTCCGCTTACAAAAAAATGCTGTTGCGTTGTTCTCTTTGCATCTGTCGGTATTCTCTTCCGGTGTAAGTTACCAAAGACAACAATTAACTGAAATCGGACCACAAATGAGATAATTATCTGATACCGACCACTTGCTGATTTAGTTTCAATATTATTGAACAAAGTTAAAATATTTTATTTTATGTTGAGTTTTAAAAATACTTTGAGGCATCAGATGAATAGGTAAACAGGAAACATAAAGATAAAGGAGATGAATGAGTAAACAGAAACATACGTTTACAATATAAGTAAACGAACTGAACACGATCTGAAGAGATGTAGCCTTTTGGAATCAAGACGCGCGGTCCGCCCGTATTGGTTGCAAAGTCGCGTCAATATTAGCGATACGTTTTGAATATCTAAAAAAAAATTTCTGTTTTTTTATTTAAGAAATTAAGAAGTAGTTTGATTAACTAATAAGTGAAGTAGTGTCAATAAAAATAAATGTAAGTATCTATATACACAAAAAGAGCTAAGTACGTCTGCCAACAAACTGCTTTGCAGTTTGGCAGAGGTAATATTATGTCATATCATGTAAAATTTCTGTGAATCTCTTAGTTTCATTTCATATGTATAAGTACCCATACTTGTTTGTTAGGGTGGATTTTTGCTAGTTTTTGTTACTGCATAATTTTGGAAATATACCTACTATTATTATGCTACTTGACTTGTAATTCAATTCAAATTTAGATGAATGACTATTAAGATCAATTCTATACCTAAGCAAAAATAATGTAATATTTGTACGCCGTAAAGGCCAAACATAACTGAATAATTTTTTTTATCACTCTACCTGCATGCAATGTTATGTAACTCATGTTTCCACAAATAAATGTATCTATCTATCCATCTATCTATCTATCAATAATGATTGTACGACTACGCTATTCTGAACGTGCGCGGATTTGATAAAACTTTAACATTCCGCCGAAATACTAAAATAACCGCCAAAGCAAAAGAATTAGGTCGCCATTTTGCTCTCCCCCACCGTAATTCGCTCATACGCACTCTTATTAGAAGTGCTTTTCATTCCGCCCGTCTAGGTCTTCAACGAGCTGCAAATTGGAGGCGAACTAATTATCGATGTTAATTGGTCCTGGTTGTACGTAGCTAATTTTAGGCGATTTTACTTGAAGCCCTTGGTAAAATTGGGTTTTTTGCGATGTTCTTCAAGATTTTTTATCAATATTGTAAGTAGCTTGTAGAGGCGTCTTGGCTCGGTAGTACAAATTAAAAGATCTCACCATATTTTTTCTAATGGGACAAGCCCGCAACACTATTCCCAAACCACTGCAACTCCTGAAAACATGAATCAACAGTGGAGACCACCAGAAAAGCGTCAATACAATTAAGCCCGGAGAAACGACTCAACTGTTTTAGACCCCGAAACGTAATAAATCAGAAAAGAACAGCGGAGCAGGTAGAAAAATATGTACATAATTTCCAATTCCCTCTATATGAAGCAGGAGACAAAACAAAGCTAGACCACTAGGCCCAAAAAGATTTTCTCATCATTTGCCTAGATTTTTCCCAACTACGTTGGTGTCAGCTTCCAGTCTAACCAGATGCAGCTGAATACCAGTTAACATACTCCGACTGTCTATCTGACCAGTTACCGGGTAACACGAAACCCCTTGGTTAGAATAGTTGTCAAGCTCTTAGGCTTCTGACTACCCCTAGACGACTGTTAAAGATCTACAAACGATAACAAGGACCAACTAAGTACTCAACGTGGTTTCTAAGGCAAGGATGAATCTCGGTATGTAACGAACTAAGTGGTCTCTGAATGCACAAATACAAATGAGAGTATTTTTAGAACCAATTGTAACATCCCCATCCACCCCCTCTAAAGCATAGTTAAAAAAATAGCTTATAGCACTCAGGAATAATAATAATAATAAATATTGCTGGACAATCCACATAGCATCATCTATAATAATGTATCTTTTTAACAGTGAAAACATTATTAGAATCGGATCATTACTTCCGGAGACTACCAAACAAACAAACCCACAACCAAATGTTACCTCTTTATAACATTAAGTATAGAACCATAGATATAACTGTTTTGGAGTGTTTTAGTATACCTACCTAATCAATCGGTTAATAACCCAGTGTTTATTTATTTCGTAGGAACGAAGTGCCTCAACTCAGATCTACATACTCGACAGTACTCGACGATAATATTAATCTATACACTCTCTCTCTATTAAGATAGTGTGGACACTCCAGATAAGGCGAAAGCCCCAGATTAAGCGTTTGAGTCTCGCCTCTTGTGCACGAGGTTGTGAGTTCAAACCTAAGTAATTAAGTACCAATGCGACTTTTTCACTTCCTATGTACTTTCTAAAGAGGAGCTCGTGGCTAAATAAAAAACAACCGCACGGGTTGATCGAAAGTTAAGCTAAGCTTACCGAGGTCAGTCTGTGGATGGGTGACCGATCGTAACATGTCGAGACTCCTCCGTGCCTCGGAAAGCACGTTAAGCCGTTGGTCCCGGCTTTAATTTGTAGATCTTTGACAGTCGTTAGGGGTAGTCAGAAGCCCGAAAGTCTGACAACCAGGCTTGCTAAGGGGTATGTTGCCCAGTAACTGAGTTGTGGTGAAGGGTGGTGGTGGTGAAGGGTGGGCGTTTTGGGGGACTGTCTTAGTTAAACGTTTTGACGTTCAAAAAGTGCTGATTCTCAGCCTAATTTGAATAAATGAATTTTGATTTTGTGGAGGTCAGATAGGCAGTCGCTCCATGTGAAATACTGGTATTCAGCTGCATCCGGTTAGAGCCGACCCCAACACAGTTGGGAAAAGGAGCAGATGATAAATATGTACTTTCTAAGTTTATCTTGGACACGTCACTGATATTGGCGTAGGAAAACATCGAGAGGAAACCTGGACTTATACGTAAGTAATATAAATGTGAGCATGTAAATGAATGCTCGTGCCTTCTCTGTATGAGAAGAGGGCTTTGCTATGCAATGGGACATTAAAGGGCTCGTATTATTACTATGCAACCAGCAGCCAGAAATTGTTTACTTATTGCAAAAAAAAACCCTAAGATTTTGAGTTCTGGGCTAATGTTACGCATCCCCTTTTACTTTATATAGATTCATAAGTTTCCACTGGATCTAACAACCTTTTTAGTTTCCAGCCAGCAATGAAAAGAAAAGGCTTTATTAAAAAAACTCACCCTTTGCAACGTACGCTGCACTTTTAATATTACTTTTTAATTAACTTTTAAAACTAATAGTGGTGTGCTATGCATTTAAGCTGACGAAGAATTTTGGAATGCAGTTTCTGTACAACGGTGAGAGATTCAGAGTTACTTCACAAAAAAACGATGAATGAGTAGGTACATGGCGACTTTTATTTCGTTGGTCGCAATTTTAGGGAGTGAAAGTACTCATCGTAAAATCACGCCTATATATTCCCCGAAGGGTTATTATTATTATTTATTTATTAAAAACAAAGTACTTATGCAAAAATCATAACTTAAAAACTATGCCCCACAATACCGTTTTCACGGTTTGTCTGTGGGAGCAAAACAAACCGTCTTATTTTTCAGAAGTGTACCTTCACACTCACATTTTGCCCGTTATTGTTATAAGGGGCGAGCCTATTGCCATCAGCCGGGCGAATCTATACTACAGACTGCTAATGTGACATTTGATATAGAAAATCTCAATAACACTTTGTTCAACATGGGAATCTAACCAGCACCTCATGATCAGCAGTACCTTTTACAACCACTAGATCAATGTGGCAGCCAAACGTGAAAGTACTTATTAATACATAAATATCTTTTACTATATTATAGTAACAGAGTGTGATACAAAAATCAGCTGTTCAATTTGTTTGAGTTCACATAACTCTACAAAATGTAGATAACAGCTGATTTATTTCCAATATTTCCCTCGGTCCCATGGTTAAAAAAGTTCATATTTATGAGTAAATTCACCCCCTGAAAGATAGCTCGTGAAATAAAACTCATCAAAGTTAACTCATTTTATAAAGAGAAAATATTTGATTGTTTGTTTGTTAACTCAAAAACTGCTAGAACGATTTTAAAAAACTTTTCAGCTGTAGAAAAGTACGTTATTGGAGAGTAATATAGACTATAGTTTATTTTTATAAAAAGTAGAGATCTCTACGAAAATTGCTATAAGTAACCTAAGGTTTCTGGATTTTTAAAAACTGGCTAACTTCTAGTGCTATATAAAAACCCTTGATATGTACTAAGTATGACTGCGAATGATGACTACCTGGCGGCTTAGAACCTGGTTGGATATGACTAGCTCGGGAGCGTGGGCGGCAAGAGATGCCCTGCAGTTGGTGAAATCTGTAGCTATAGACGCTGATAACGATGAAGACAACAAGTAGACCTAGTATATTTTATATGTATAATAAAAATATCTATCTACGTAATGTATTGTATTAAGTAAATCAGTCATCTAGTACTCATAACACAAGCTCTGCATAGCTTGGGGCTAGATGATGATGTGTGGATTGTCCAGCATTATTTATTTATTATTTATTTTTAGACCTACACGAGGACAAGTGAAATTTATCCTCTTTTTACCCGACTGCGCGTCGCCAAGTAGGGTAACATTACCCTACTTGGTTTATCAGTCAAGAAAAGAAAATACCCTTCAAAGTTTGTTTCGATTTACCCCTGCTTTTCTACCGAGAAGCGTTACTAAAAGTGCGCCTTCTGTACTTGCATACGTCATGTCCCAGGGTTGAGTTTTGATGAATGAACCGTCCTCTCCCCCCTCCCCGCTTCCTCCCTCGAACCCCCCGGGCACTCCAGCCTCCACTCTTATCTATTGTTCGTGAAGAACTAGGTACCTCCGTCAACCCGCAGTGTATGCATTTTGCCGGCTCAGCAGACTTTAAAATTCATACAAGGATTTCAAAAGAACAGATTTGTATTATGTTTACGGTAAATGTGAATCGGTGGGGGAATTATACAGTTGAAACGTTCGTGGGAATAGTTGCTTGGTATTTAGTAGGAGTATTGTACGAAGATATTCAAGTTTTCTGGAGTAGAAGATAAGAGAGTTTATTCTGCAATAAATTTTCAGTTATTTACAATTTACGGCACGGTTAGCGCAGTGTCTGACCGATTCACTGCTGCGCTGCGTGTTTCGGTTCGATTCCCACACGGAACAAACAGTAGTTATTCCGGGTCTGGCTGTTTGTGTATGTGAGTTTGAATGTTTGTAAACGCACCCTCGATACAGGATAAATTCCTAGTGTGGGGCAACGTTTTTAACAATAAAAATATAAAAAAGATATTTTAGGGTAGGTATTTTTATTTTTTGCAAAAATTTTCTTGGTGCAATCTGTATTTGTTCTTCTCAATTTGATATTTAAAGAATGAAAAGATTAAGAAGCCAGATTATTTAGTCAGGTAACACTGCCAGGTGCTTACAAAATTATTTTGCAAAAATTAAAAACAAAAATGTATTTGACGCACGTTAAAATTTTAACAGCATAGTATTAATGAAAAAAATGGAGAAGAAAACACAAATTAATTGGGGTAAGGGCAGGAGGATGATGATTATTTATGAAAAAATCTTACAGAAAATTAGAAAATGTAAGGGTTGATTTAGTCCAGCTGCTTCCCCTTGGTCAAGTTTGCTGTTCTGTTCTTGGGTACCTATAGGAGAAGTATTTTTCAGCTAGTTTCAAATACGTACCCAGACACGTCTAACAGCTGTTGGACTATATGTAACCCATTCATAATCAACGCTCATTCATCACAAGCTGTCAAAACCAAATGCTGCCATTGTACATGAATTAGCATGCAAAGACAAGAAAAAAGTAAGCGGCATAGACAACGACTGCATACGTCATCATACGTTTTAAATAGATGAGCATTTGTTTTCCAAAATGATTTCACAATAATACATTTAAAATAAGAGAGTAGGTAATGTGGCTAACAAGAAAGTTATTTAAAAATGAATTTTCTATTTCAGATAAAAAAGTAGAGCGCTGCCGCTAAAAAATAACTGCCCAAGTACATATTGGACACGCCCGGGTTCCGTAGTTGGCGCATTCATGGTAATTCTCAATAAAAATTAGCTTAATATTTTTGTGGATGCATCGAAATTCCCAATACCAACCGTCATGAACTATTGGTGTAAACAAAAATCTCACTTATAATTTATAAGTATGAGATCAAACGAAACTCTTAAAAGCACTGATATTTTGTATCATGTATAGTGGTACCCCTAATATTTTTATTCGCAATTTCACTTCACCGAACATGGGTGTAGTGAAATTGTGAATGAAAATACAGCATTCTTCTTAATTTCATCAATATATTTGCACAGTACGAATAGTGTCCAAGTAACATTGCAACATTCGGATAGACATACAGTCAGGCGAACAGACAGTTAGACGAACAGACAGAACGAAATTATAATATTTCCGTTTTGCCATTTGGCCACGGAACTCTAAAAAGAAGTAATTAACAATTGCTTTTGGTTTTATTTCTACTTCGCCACATTGCAGATAACGTTTTCAAAATAAATTATTTATTTACGTATGTAAAACAACACAGAAGAAGTAACCCTCCAACGCGCACGTGCTTATTTCCCAGTTCCACAGAGACTGGCCATTTTATTCGAAGAAACCTCAATGCAACACAGAAAATGTATTTTATGTGCAATACGTGAGAAAGGAGTTTTCTATTTTTAAAATCTGTGAACTGTACGGACTGAGATTTGCAGCGAGCGTTGTGGGGGTTAGATTAGCGAGACGGGGATATATTTTCACGTACAAGTTTACGGATACGATAAATTTCCAATAACCTACCAAATGATATAAAAGATTTAAACTTTAGGTACACACTTTAATCATAAATGATGAATTGACAAATGCCACCATATCGTTGACGAATACCTTGTTAAGAAAATTTAATGTGAATTAACCTTTGTATGTATGTATGGTAAATAACATAACAGTAATCCCCAAAGGGTAAGACAGAGGTTAAGCTATAATACACCCACATTTCGTCAGTTATGTTTAAGTCCTATGAAACAGGGGGCGAGCTACTGCCATCAACCGGGTACGAATCCAGACCCCGGGCTAGTACTGAGATATTCCAGATGGAAAAACCCAACGACACTTTACCCGACCCGGGAATCGAACTCAGGACGTCGTGCTCAGCTGTAACTCTTCCGACCACTACACCAACCATGGTCTAAAATATACAGTATTAGTATGTTATTGTTCTTTTTTTTTTTAATTCTGTTGAACTCATTTAAATGTCTAAATTTTTATATTAAAGTACATATTTCTACCGTAAATATATTTAAGAACTGTTATATTGAATACACTAAATATCACAATAATAGATACTTTGACTTTGATTTGACTTTACGGAGAAATAGCCGTCAGTCTAGAATATCTATATCATTGTGGAATGAGTAACAAGCAATAAATATCAACGAGGCACCCGCTGGATACTAAGGGCTTGATTTCATTATTTATTCAGTTAAGTCAGAACACAATATTCCGACTTTTCGACAAAGATTTCACTTGGGCCGTCAAACGTTGTCCATATTTCTATTACATAACTGTCATCCCTCCTCAATCATAATCACACTAGAGGCCCAAACACGATTGTCTGATAAATGTAACTTAGATTAGAACTATTTAAGTATGTATACAATACATTTTGGTTTAAATGTGGCAAGCAATATTATTACGTCATCATCCTCCTGCCCTTATCCCAATTTATTTGGGGTCGGCGCAGCATGTTTTCTTCTTCCATACATCTCTACTTGCCGTCATCTCAATATTCACCTCTTTTCTAGCCATATCATCTTTCACACATTCCTTCCATCTTTTCTTTGGTCTCCTTCCACTCTTGTAACCACATTCATACTCGAAACTTTCCTCACAACGTGGTCCTCATTCCTTCGCATTACATACCCATAACATGACAACCAATTTCCACACAACTTGTCGGTCCCAGGCACCATTTTCAGACTTACAGCAATATTATTACCTATAGACATTAAAAAAATCTTAAAAATAAACCGACATTTTAAGATTTCAAATCGTTCGAAATTACGTTCCGTTTGACCGTTTGTACAGGCACACAGATTCCAAATACGTTGCCTTATCGACCGTCTGAAATGTCAAAATCCCCTTGTTATTATTTTCGATGCTATATATTACAGAAATAATTCACTACAGAAGCGTGGTTTGGAGGAATGGTCTTACACAATCTCGGTGGAGTTAATAAGACTGCGGCGCAGCAATACGTTCACAAGTTTCGTTACACAAGATTACGGCGAAGACATGCTTCGTGAAATGTAGCGAACGAGACAAGAATAGAAGCATCGGTACCGTGAGGGTTGATTAGCTTTTGTGTGACTGTTTTCTATATTGTCAACTAGCACTTCGCTCGCGTGGATTTCGTACTGTTTCTTTAGAATTTTAACATCTGTTCTACCCCCTTTAAAGTGTAGTTTTGAAAATAATAATAGCATATAGCACTCAGGAATAATGTAGCTTACTTATTTTCCTGAACTGATTTTCCTTGATACTAAACGTATTATGTAAGTATACGTCAGTTAAATGATTAAACTTTTCAACACGTGCCGAATGCGATAACAATAATAAGTAGGTTTATTGAGTTAAAAAAAACATTTTACATTTATTAAAATTGGAATGACGAATAGCAGTTTTCGAACGCACAAAATTACATAAGACAGTCCCCCAGAACGCACACACTTCACCACATCCTAGTGTTTTTGCTGGGAAGAAGAAGTGGCGGAACAAACTCCCCAGCAACACATCTGTCTGATAAGTTCGGAGAAATTGAACCTATACAATAAATTGCTAAGTCATCCATACTAAATAATATTATACATGGGAAAGTGTGTGTGTCCGTTTGTCCGTCTTTCACGGCAAAACCACTGAACGGGTTTCGATAAAATTTGGCAGATAGATAGATAGCATCCCGAGAAAGGACATAGACTACTTTTTATCAGAAAACCACGCGGGCAAAGACGCGGGCGGATACTAGTAATTAATATCTACTTAAATGAACTTTATCACAGACCAATACATTAAAAAAAATAGCCATTACACCTACTTTCTAAAATGGTTTTGTTAATTTAACTAAAATGTGTGTGTATATAACCTTTTTGGTTTTCACTACGGTATCATTAAATTTGACACACTATATTAGTTAAGTATTTATGGTTTGTACACTATACAGGCTGACTGTAAATGCACAGACTATCATTCAGGGCTGTGGAACAAGCTTCACCATGGTTAAATGCACAGACTATCTTTCAGGGCTATTATAAATAATAAATAAATAAATAATGCTGGACAATCCACACAGCATCATCTGGCCCCAAGCTAAGCAGAGTTTGTGTAATGGGTACTAGATGACTGATATACTTAATACAATACATTACATAGATAGATATTTTTTATTATACATAGCAAATACCCAGAACACCCGGAACAAATATTTGTAGATCGTACAAACATTTGTCCCAAGGCGGGAATCGAACCCGCAACCTCCTGCGTCGCAGGCGGACCTTCGCCCGCCGCGCCACATCGGTCGTCAAACGACGGCTATTGACCAAGTTTCACCATGTTTAAACAACAGCAAGGCTGTTGAAACAGTTTTACCATGGGACTAATACTGAATGAAATATATAATAATATGTATAAGTATAAATATGAGTATTTTCAAGCTAGTGAATTTATAACAAGACATCCGTTAAAAAATGGCCGGCTCACATGTTTTCTTTAGGTATTAACAAAATGCCATGAACCGAGGTATTGGTTTCCGAAATTGCATAGATTTTCGTTCCCTGAAAATGATTTATATAATATGTGGCCCCTGTATCAATATCTTATTTCGAATATTATTGTTTCAAGGACTCGAATGAAACATATTTCACCGAAACAGTAAATTTCTAATCACATTTTTTTGGTTTAACAAACTTATCAAACAATAGAAATATTTTTAACGAATACTTATTGCTTTTTCGGTGTATTTTTCCATGGTATTTTATTTCAACAAAAGTGTAAGGTAAAGTCAATATGTTGTGCTACAAAAGTTAGTGCCATAAACGAATCAGTGCAAAACCGACTCCACGTAGTCTTGTCTGCCCTACCCTTGGAGTTTAATTTAAATCCGCGTAGGCGCCCGTGAGGTGAGGAGCAGGTGGCTTTAACGCTCGCAGCAGCGGCTGAGGCTGGCTGGCCAAGCAAGCCAGCAAACCGAAGCTGCGGTGTTCAGCATGAATACCATCTGCGCCGGAGCCGTGACAGAAACCATGCTCGGTTGCATGATGCATGCTTGCACGCTGCATGCTTGCTTGCAAGCTGCATGCTTGCTTGCAAGCTGCATGCTTGCTTGCAAGCTGCATACTTATTTGCAACATACAAGCGGTAGGTTAGGTCAGAAAATAAATACAGTTAGCATGTGTACCTATATGAAGTCACTATTAGTGAGAATAGCAAGATTGTTTTCCTGCTTGACAAGAATCACGCATTATTATTATGAACGTGCTGTTGTAATTTTAATAACGGCATGCATTTTATCAACGGTACGGATTGAAACGTTTAGAAACTGTCACTTGATAAACTGTTATACTTGGTAATCAGTTTTCTATTTAATAAACATTTTAAGGATAAAGAAAATTAGATGTGTTATTCTATGATATGATTATCTATCATTAAACTTTATACGAAACAAAAATCGAAAATATTCAAAGTATTCTGCGTATTGATTATTCTTTGAAACGAAAATATGAGAATGTGAAACGAAATTCTATAAACTATTCAGTTTGAAACAACGTACAACCATTTTAATTGCTTGTAACATTGTGTGTAATATGAAAACATTGGTCCAGCTTATTATAAGTTATAGAAATACCTAGACAAAACATTGTTGGATTATTGAAATAAAATACTTACATACCAGCTTTAAGAATGCGATTTAAATCTATTTCTTACCTGAAACAAAGCATGCAGTTTTAATAAATAACAGCATAAAAGAATAACAAAATTTATGAAAACTATATTAAAATATAAAATGTTCCTGCCTAGGCCAATTATGTTGGGTTCAGCTTCCAATCTAACTAGATGCAGTTGATGTGTTACATAGAGTGACTGTCTACACGACCTGCACAAACACGATACCCATGGGTAAGGCTGGTTGTCAGACTTTCGGGCTTCCGACTACCCGTAACGACTGTCAAATATCTACAAATGACAGCTGGGACCACCGGCTTAACGCTTTTTCTTTCTTTTGCTAAAATAATAACAAAATTAATGAAACTTTATTAAAATAGCTAACTAGCTTTTTAACTTTATAAACTGAATTCGGCCAGAAGGCGCTTAATTAAGCCTCTAATTTTTCAGGTAGCGGTAGGTTATTTTATTTTGTTATTTTCTGTTTTCACTCATGTAATTGCAAACCAAGCTTTCTTTGATTGCGACTGAAGATACAGAAGAAAAACCTAGAGCGGGGCAACTAAATTATAACTAAACTTTATTTTCAATTTTTTTTAAAGAATAGAAAAAAATGGATTAAGCGGTGTGTTTTTTTGTTATCGTTTCGTACTTACACCATAAGTTATAGTTATTATAATTCTTTAATTGTATTACAAATAATTGGCATTTAGGTAACTATGCTTTCCCTTTATTGTTTGTTTTAAGTCCGCCATGTACCTACTAAAATAAATAAATAAAATAGTATCTCATTTTCTGCGTCTCTTTGGAACTGACCCAAACATAGTTGGGTGTTTGGGTCAGTTTCCAATCTAACCAGATGCAGTTGATGTTACATGGAGCGACTGCCTATCCGACCTTCACAACCCAGTTACTGCGTAATACGATACCCTTCCCCTTTATCAAAATAACTCTAATCTAAAAATCCAACCGAACAAAGTCGTACATATAATTGGACCGCGGCTTTTTATGTTTTAATCTGAACTCTAATCCTGGCTTCAAAGGAATCGATTTCATTGGAGGTAATAAGACAGACGTTGCGAATGAAACCACTTCCCCTTCCCAGCAATCTTGCTTCTATAGAGATGGAAACTGTTTTTTCTGTATTAAGAATATCGACTGTCTGAAATGTGTCTGCCAACCCGCCTTAAGCAAGCGTGGTGATTGGTGCTCGTGCCTTCCCTGTGTAAGAACAAGTCTTTGCCCTGCAGTGGGGCAGTAACTGGCTGATTTGTTTTTTAAGATGATATTTGATGAATTAGAACCATCACGTAAAATAAATTTATGTGACAAGCACCACGAGTGTAACCTACAGATTTGAATAGTCTTGAAAAATAAATATTGTCACCTACAGATTTAAAGTCTTAAAAAAATATATGCTAAAGGAGTACCTATTTTTAATTTCAAAATAGTTCTAATTTGCGTCACGTTTTATTTGTGCTAGGAACACTGTTAGCATGAGATGTCATTTTTCACAAGAGAATCGGAGCCTTTAATTATCCATACATACATACATACATACAAATAAATTAAACTGAAGTGTCAGTTTGTAATGTCAAAAGAACAGTTTTTTACTTAATGAGTATGAAAGTTTATAAGGTAGTTATAGCAAAAAACAAACAAACAATTTTTGTCTGTCTGTCGTTTCTATGAGGTAATCTCCGTAACGGCTGTACCAATTTTGACGGGACTTTCACTGGCATGCAGATAGAGACGTGCTAAGGACTAACTTGAGCTAATTTTATTATAGAAAACAAAAACCCATAAAATTTTGTCTAAGTCCACACGGACGAAGTCGCGGGGACGGCTAGTACTTAATAGTACACAACACAAATGAAGTAATTATAACTCATGGAAACTAGCGCAGGTACCTACATTGTTAATTTCATCAAGAAAATAAGTGGCCTCGGTTGATTAGGACATCAATACAATATGCTATACTATCGTCAGTGTCTATGGCCGGCATAGAGTGGTTCGCATGTCATTTTGACAGACAGATGACGTAGACAAAAGAAGGATCATGTTGTGGTTTGTAATATAAGAGTAGAGGAAGACCAAAAACTCGGACAAGTGCTAGTAGGACTCGCCCAGCGAGGGTTCCGTACATATATATAAAAAAAATGTAGGTACGTATTATCAAAAACTGATTTTTATTTACCTAAACATCTACAAATGTATAGTTTTCAGGTTTTTCCTTATAATTATAGTATACGACGGTATTATTTGCCAAATTGTATAGTTCTAGATCAACGGAAAGTACCCTATACATTTTGATTCCCTTGAGAGTGTCGATATATCTACGGTTTTTGCGGCAATAATGGCCGTTTTTTTTTTAAAGTTAACTTCGAAGTTTGATTTTTGTCACAGCTTCAAGAGACTGTGAACTTGAGTATATCGTTTTAATTTCAACTCAATACCTCCACACTTTCCCGAGATAAAGGGTCTTGATAGACAGACAGACCGACGGACAGCAAAGTGATCCCATAAGGGTTCAGTTTTTTTCCTTTTTCAGGACGGAACCCTAAAAACTATGGATGGACTGTGAGAAGGATGATATTAAGGATAGAAAGGAAATAACCATCGAGATGACGGCAAATAAAAAAAAATCGAAGAAGACAGGCTGCACTGACCTTAAATAAATTGGGATAAGTTTAGTACAATGATTTAGACAAAGAATTAAATTGTAAGATTCGCTCTACGGTCCTACCGTGTCAAACTATTAAGCAAGAAGGTATTGTATGAGCTCACTTACTTGTAGTCTATTCGTGCAATATCATACCAATAAATTGGTAAAATATAACCATGCAAAATTGAGTTTGTAGTGGAATTGGAAAACCAATTCAAGCAACTACTTACTTATCACTTCTATCAGAAGTAATAAAATCACTCAATTGGAATTCCGCTAACAGTACTATCGAGTATTGTTTTAAAATCGTGAAAACACTTACCTGTATTTTACAACTCCATAAGAGATAAAAAACACAATATCAGACTAAATAACAGCACATTTCTAACATAAAAATAATGTTCCACATGAGTGGAGACACATCGTTCACCACCTAATGCCATAGCTCTGATAAATATAAAAGGCATTATGTTTACGACAGTGAGCAGAATTTTCTTTTATTTCCCACCATTTATGCGTAGCCTACATAATTTAGTCGAGTTATGCCGACCATAAAAGTATGTCTGCAACTCTGTAAGTATCGCGCGCTTTTTGTTTTTTTTTTCTTACAAGTAAGGGATAAATAAATAATGTTTTTTTTTTTTTTTTTTTTTTTTTTTTTTTTTTTTTTTTAAAAAAAAACGTTGCCCCACACTAGGAATTTCTCCTGTATCGTGGGTGCGTTTACAAACATTTAAACTCACATACACAAACAGCCAGACCCGGAACAACTACTTGTAGGTCATACAAATATTTGTTCCGTGCGGGGATCGAACCCACAACACGCGGCGCTGCAGCCGATGGCTCAGCCACTGCGCCAACCGTGTCGTCTAATGTTGGACAATCCACACAGCATCATCTAGCCCCTAGCTAAGCAGATCTTGTGTTATGGGTACTAGATGACTGATATACTTAATACAATACATTACATATATTAAACACAGAAAACTAAAGTTTTCAATCAGTGCGTCCTACCCGTCATGACCTACGGAGCCGAGACATGGACACTCACGGTAGGGCTGGTCCACCAGTTCAAAGTCGCTCAGCGAGCTATGGAGAGAGCTATGCTCGGAGTTTCTCTAAAGGATAGGATTCGTAACGAATACATCTGACAGAGAACCAAAGTTACCGACATAGCTCAAAGAATTAGCAAGCTGAAGTGGCAGTGGGCTGGCCATATCTCGCGAAGAACCGACAACCGCTGGGGTAAACGTGTTCTTGAGTGGAGACCGGGACTCGGCAAACGTAGTGTAGGACGCCCTCTGACCAGGTGGGATGACGATCTGCGAAAGACTGCAGGCAGATGCTGGATGCGGCAAGCTGAAGACAGGGCGCTATGGCACTCATTAGGAGAGGGCTATGTCCAGCAGTGAACTAGTATAGCCTGATGATGATGATGATGATGATGATGATGACATACATAAGGAATGCCATTAGTTGTGTAGGCGACAAGGTATTTTTACCTTTTTCGTATTAGTATTAAAAGCAGTAAGTAGGTAGAGGCTGATAAGGGGCATCTGACAAGATATCGAATAGCGCAAAACAAAACTTTGGATTTTTGTAAATTTGTAGCACTATTTTACGTTGCATTTTTACTAAATTCTACATACGTGATGCAGTTATTATATTCATATAAAATATACTCATTACAGAATAGATACTCTTTCATTTCAACCGGGTTGAAATAACAGGAGACTTGAAAATAATTGGCAACATTTGGGTGTTGCTATAGTTATTGGCGAAATTTGGGTGGTGCAGTTCTTTCACCCAACCATTCGCGGAATACAGGTGTGATTTTATGTGTGCGTATTTAAAAAAAAAAAAAAACATAAAAACTTACAAATAATAACTTTAAGAGCCACATAGGGTGCAACCATCAATGCGTATACAATATGCTTAGCTCTAGAAACTGTATTTACTGCTTATAAGATAATTTCGAGAATGTATGTCAACTTGCTTCAAATAAGTACAATTTTGTGAGCTTGTATTGATGTTTCAATTATAATTGAGCCAACGTACAACGTGTAACAGCGCAGTAATTGGGAGGAAAATTAGAATGTTACCGGATTATTGTAGACAATCACGTGTAAGGTAAGCCTGATGTTTACAACACAACCTACGCCGACCTACGCACTAAATTGAATATAGCTCCTAAAATGATAATTCAATGCTTGCGTGGGATGGCAAAAAGCTGAAGCTATATATTTTTCTATAATTCCGCGTAGGAGAAAATTACTACACGTTATACTTAGAACTAATTTAATAACGTGTATGTTGTCGGAGGACCTTGAGCTGGTTTATCGTAATACACACAAGTTTCAGTAGAATGAGAGGCCAGCTTATACTGGCTTTTATACTAGTGACGTGCGTCCTGGTGTACGTTTCAAGTAGGGGAATTAGGTATGTTTTAAAGATAGTAATATTAATACTTATACATTTTACCAAAACCGCAAATATTCCGTACACGTGGGTAAATTATCACCGGACGGGTCGATCTAAGGTTAAGCTACGCTTGTCAAGGTCGGTCCGTTGAAAGGTGACCATCTTATACATACTAAGACCCTACCGTCCCGGCTGTCTTTCGTGAATCTTATGAGTCGTTACGGGTAGTCAGAATTAAGCCCGAAAGTCTGACAACTAGTTTAGTTGGAAAAAGGCTAGGCAGACAAGAATACCACCATTTTCGTTGTTTTTGATGCATGCTCATCAAAAACAACGAAAATGCAGCCAACTAACCTAATTCGACAGCATAAAAACCTCATCACACCTAAAACTATTTTAATGATAGCGGTAACGGCTTCATTCCTTTTTATGGCAACATCAGGTAAATTAAAAACATAACACCATATTAACGTACGATTAACTTTTATGGCACCCATGAAAAAATGTACTCGTACCAAAATTAAGCGAAAAGAGGTCATACCATTTTCCTTAATGAAGAAGACGGACAAGAATAATGGTAATGACTTGACTTGACTTTTTAACTTGTATTCGAGGGCACTAATCGTAGACAGGGGAATCGTTCGTGGGGGCCAGGGGACCAGGGGACACTTTTACATCTTCGCAAAGAACTTACCAATGTTTTCTGTTGTCGTAATCGTTGTTTTTTTGGGAAGTAATCGATGTTTTGGGACGTAATCGATGCTTTTATGCTGTACGAACACGATTGTTTGGAGTTTTATAGAGAGTGAATTAGAAGGGGGATGACTGGAGAATTGGGTTTAATTGTACTGCAGCGTTTGTTTACTAGCAAATTTGCGTTTGTTTGTGGCCACGCCCGCGTGGATTCGAAAATTACCCCACAGGAATCTACGATCGGGATAAAAAGTAGGTATTTTAAGTTAAAATCCGTGAAACCAAAAAAGCGCGAAAAGTTACCAGACAAACTGTCACTTTTATAATATTAATACGGTTGCAAAAGATAGAATATAATACTCTTTATTGTACACCATAAAACTTACAAATAATGACTATGTTGTAGATATGATGATTATTACATTCAAATGTTATTTTGATTTTTACGGCTAAATGTTTGGTACGCCCATACAGGGTGAAAGTATGATTTAATATTTTTTGACGTGACAACGTCTTATAATAAGTCTTTACCTATGAAATTGCCGTTTTGTATGAAAAAATTTAAATGAATTTTTTTCATGTATTTTTTATTTGTATTAATCGAAGTAATCACCCATGCAATCAATGCATCTTTGCCAACGCAGTGGCAGTTTATTGATGCCCTTCTTAAAGAAATCAGCTGGACGGGAGGCAACAAATTCTTCAAAGGCATTTTGTACTGCCTCTCGGGTATTGAATTTTTTTCCCGCCAAGAAGTTATCCAAATTCTGGAAAAAGTAGTAGTCTGTAGGCGCAAGGTCTGGTGAGTAGGGCGGATGACGGAGAGCTTCCAACCCCAGTTCTTGCAACTTGGAGACCGTCTGCTGTGCAGTATGAGGTCGCGCGTTGTCGTGCAGGAGCAGCGGAGACGAGCGATTGACCAATGCTGGTTGGAGATGTGCCAGCTTCTCCATCATAGTGTTCAATTCTTCACAGTACACATCTGCAGTAATGCTCACCCCGTTTGGTAAGAAGCTGTGTTGAATCACACCGGCGCTAGACCACCAAACAGTGACCATCACTTTTCTTGGGGTAAGTTTTCGTTTAGGGCATTGTTTAGGTGCTGAACCAGGATCCAACCAACTTGCTGAGCGCTTGCGGTTATCAAACAGAATCCATTTTTCATCGCAGGTAACAATGCGGTTCAAAATTCCTTCATTTGTGTGTCTATTGAGCAGTGCAAGGCACGTCTCGACGCGTACTTCGCGCTGGCGATCATTGAGTTCGTGGGGCACCCATTTGTCAAGCTTTTTTACCTTGCCAATTTGACGCAAATGGACCAATATTGTTTTGACGCTAACGTCGAAAGCTGCTGCTAATTCAGCCGTAGATTGTGTATCATCAGCTTCCACAATCGCCTTTAATTCGTCATTGTCGACCAAAGTCTTCGGACGACCGCGAGGTTCATTTTTCAGGTCGAAATTTCCAGAACGGAAGCGAGCAAACCAATAACAGGTAGTGCGTTGGTTTGTAGTGTTAGCTCCGTTAACGTCGTTGATGTTGCGTGCCGCTTGTGCCGCGTTGCTGCCACGACGGTACTCATATTCCATAATTACTCGAATTTTTAACGTATCCATGATGACGAAAAAGATTTAAATGCGATGAAAATGTAACACTAATTAATAAACAAATGACTACTTTTGGAAAAAAAAATCCATGTTTTTAAAATAAAATTAATTTGAAATTAGAATTCTTAGCCAAACAAAAAATATTTTGATTTGAAATGGCCAGTACTGCAGAACGGCAATTTCATAGGTAAAGACCTAATAAATTGGTTTGCCGGGTGACACTTCAAGAAACTGCGTTACGCTCCGCTCACGTTATGCGCTCACAATGAGAGCGAGTGAGAGGCACGCGTCCCTTCCACTCGGGCATGGTTAGCGTTATTTTTGTTATTAGACATAAAAATACGTATGTATGTGTAAAGGTAAAAATAAAATTTTGTTAATATGAAATTCAGTGCGAGATTCTTTGTATAAATTAATGTTTTAAATATAATTCTTTGTATAAATAAATGTTTTAAATTGTTACTATTATTTCATCCTTCTTCCTACTATACGAATGAATATTCACATTAAAATTATTTTACCACTCAAAGTCGTTGTCACGTAAAACTTTCGCCCGTATACCGACTTTACAGGCAACCAATTTTTATTTAGTTAAATTTATATACATTCGATATTTATTATAGGTACAAATGGGAGGAGGTTTCTACTATTATGCGGTAATCCTAAAACCGAAATCAAAATCATGCATGCATCTGCATGGCCAATCAATATCTTTATTGTGGATCACATTCCCCACCACACCCCCACTCACATACCACACATACAAAATATATACTTATACTATCAAGCATTTTCATTAATTATTATCTTTTTATTTTCTTTTGTTTTGCGTTACTATACTTATTTAAAATATTGAATTGTACAAAAACACTAAACAACCGATTTTCCACCCTTAGAGGGATACGGCACTGATTCTCTTTACTACTACTTATCATCTAAGAGGACAGTTACTACCCCCACCATTGTTGTAGTATAGTGTTCATTTGTAAAGTGTAACTTTTTTACTGTATTCACTGCAAAACCTATTGTGCAATAAAGTATTTTTCATTTCATTTCATTTTTTTCATCATAGGAAGGTGATCATCGTAGGTGGTTTAAATTCACGTGTTCACGCTACGAACTATTTATTAAAGCTTAGCTTATTTTCTTACAGTAAGTAGATATAAGGAGACTTATCCTAGGTTACTTTAAGTTATCGCTAACACATACATAACTAAATAAAAGTGGCTATTTTATATTAAGCTCGCACAAAGGCTAGAGATAACTCTTCGTTTTGTGTCTTCCAAATAGACAAATTTATTTCTCAGGTACTTAGTATACGCGAAGTAAGATTAAAAAGGATCTACGAGCGGCCATTACCCATTCAGTCTTTTAACTTGGATACGGCTGAATACCTAATAAAAAGCACTGAGTCGGAAAAACTGCAGTACTAATTCCACGCCGTCCTTTTTCGAGTATCTGCTAAGTTGGGTATCAAAGGCGGATAGCTGGATTTCTCATTTGGTCCGGCTAGCTTTATCATCGGTATTACGTTCTGTATTATTTGCGTACATACTCAATATTACATGGTTTTCTTCGTAATAACATGAAAAATGCTATGTTATATGGATGTTAAGTATGTAAGGAACATTTGTACTCGCATTCATTTACTTATGACTTCTTCATATGTATATTTTCTTTTTTCTTTATAGTATTATATAGAAAAAAGAAAAGAAAGAAAAATATGTATTTCGGACACGCACAGATAGTAAAAAACAAAAGAAAAAGGAACTAAAATCTAAACAATAAAAAATTAAAATAAAAGTACAAATGCTATATATACTTTACAATACTTTTATAAATATATATAAAGATAAATCTGTACATAGGAATAGATAAAGTTGAAATGTCTATTTGCAATATCAAAATGAAAGCTTTTTACTAAATGCATGTGAATGTGAAATACTGTAAAAAAAAGGTTTATTCCAGCTTATCTCCGAAACAGCTGGATCGATTTTGACGGTACTTTTATTAATCCCTGGTAGAATACTACCAGGAAAGTTTCAGTGAAATAACGATCAACAATAATAATCGTTGATCGTTATTTCACTGATATAAAGCTGTACTATCACCGGGTATGGCTTTGTTATAGGGTATTATTTCTTTTCCGATCTCGTGATGTAGTTACCTTACGTAACTACAAACGTCACAATTAATTTATTTTGGTTGCCTATCATCGATTTTATCTTATTTCCTTGACCTTACGAAAGTATCTGACACTGTGGACTGAAAATATTATCTAAGTTAACATTATCGCAGGTTTTTACGAGTGCAGATACCAGTCTCCCACAAAGGATTTATCAGATGTAGTGTCTTCATATTTTTAAGGCGTTTTTGTGGAAGAGATTTTTATTTTTTCGTATTCTTTTAATGTACAAGCTATATTTTTTTACATATTTTAACAAATAAAAAATAACATTTTTTTTATAAAATATGTATTAAAACAGTGCTAAGGTAAGACCCAAGCTAACGGCAGTTAGGGATCCAGAGAGAGGATGTGTTTATTATTATAAAGAAGAAATATTTAATTGTTCGTAAGTATGTTTGTATGTTTGTTTGTAATGGATTAACTCATTAATTACTGAGACCATTTTAAAAATCTTACACTCTAAGAAAAGCTACATTATCAGCGAGTAACAAAGGCTATATTTTACAATCAAAATTACGCTTTAGTGGGGCTGGAGGGGATGTTAAAGTACAAAGGTAAAAGAACGAAATACACGCAGACGAAGTCGCGGGCTAAATTCTAGTCGTTCAATATAATTTCCTTTCATTTCTATACTACTATGCAAGTAATTTGAAGTTGATGTTTTGTTATTAAAATGTGAGTTATCTATGTACCAGCACCAGTACCAGTACCAGCCTATTACTGTCCCACTGCAGGGCACAGGCCTCTTTATACAGAGAAGGCACGAGCATTAATCACCACGCTTGCTCAAGACGGATTGGCGATTTCAGACTTATATTAATTATATAAGTCCAGGTTTCCTCAAGATGTTTTCCTTCACCGATCACCGAAACTTAGAAAGTACATATGAATTGAAAAACTCACATTGGTACTTGCCCAGGTTTGAACCCACAACCTCGTGCACAAGAGGCGAGGCCTAAACCACTGGGCCATCATGACAAAACATGTCATGTTATCTATGTAACAAATACCAATTGACTATGTATGTATGCGTGGCTATAAAACCGTAATACAAGAATGAATTTAACAAAAAAAAACTATTTTTAATAAAGCAAGAAGTGAGTCATTAATTTACAACTTCTTTGTTTAAGCAAACGATGAGAACACCCATTTATTTTTTTAATAAATCCCTAAACAAGACAAATATAAAACCAACCAGCCAAGTGCGAGTCAGACTTACACACGACTGGTCCTGTACCATGTTGAACAAACAATGTCGAAAATATCACGTTTCTTCTGCGGAAGCCCGTTTAAATTTAAAATTAAATTATTTATTATTATTTGTTCTAATAGCCAAAATACAAATAATAACTCTGTTCAAATGTCAATTGTCTAATTAATGCGATTAAAGAGATAGAGCACGCTTTCAGCGGAGGCTCAGTAATAGGGTCCCGTGGGCACCGTCTGCGTACGGAACCCAAAAAATTGATTTTCACACAGTCCAACTGTCCACTTAATACGGTTTAAGAGATACAGCCCGCTGACAGACGCACGGATGGACAGCGGAGGCTTAGAAGCAGGGTCCCGTTAGCACCCTCTGTGTACGGAACCCTGAAACATTATTTTATACGTCAAAACCTACTCGCATATTGCACAACCAGCAAGAAGATTAAATTAAACTGATGCGAGCTTAAAGCTAAAATTACCTAACGTAAAACATTTCTACTTGTATTAAAACGACAATATGTAGATTAGGAGTGTGAGTGTCACAGTATCGCGAGACAACGGTATTTCAAGCCGGGGTAATGACATGTGCCAGGGAGCGGTAATGAGATGAGATCTCAGGACGCCTCCAGGGGAGATATTCAGGTGATACAATTAAGCTGAGAACGGTTAATACGGTTCCTTTATTTTGATAGGTATCGAGGATATTGTACCTATTGTTTTATAATTTAGACAGATTAGGACACATCTAGATTAGGGCTTAGGGCTTGCCGAGGTCAGTCTGTGGATGGATGAAAATTCATTATAAATCGAGACAAAAAAAAAATCATTATAACTCGGAAAGTAAGTTAAGCCGTTGGTCTCGTCTGTCATATGTATATCTTTGTCAGTGGTTACGAGTAGTCAGAAGCCCGAAAGTCTGACAACTAGTCTCACCAAAGGGTATGCGTCGCCCAGTAACTGGGTTGTGTAGGTCAGATAGGCAGTCGCACCATGTAAAATACTGGTATTCAGCTGCAACCGGATATACTGAAAGTCGAACCCAACATAGTTGGGAAAAGACTAGGCAGATGATGATCGAGGATTTTGTACTTATTGTTATATAATTATGTGTTTGTGTGGTGTAATCTATCAATGATAGATTGAGGAATGATTTTTTATTGATAGATTACACCACACAAACACATAATTATATAACAATAAGTACAAAATCCTCGATCATCATCTGCAACAATGACTTATTCATTAGAAACATATAACATACTAAACATAACATAGGAATTGAGGTATGGTGAATTCACCATACCTCAATTCGTATGTTATTTTGTGGCGATTTAGTCACCTGCAGGTCTCAAATGGGAATGAGTAATGACAGCATACACAATATGAAAAGGTTTTTAAACTTGTACATTTGAAAATTAACGCTGTTTTGTAACTAGTATGTCTCCCAAACAACGGCAGTTTGTAAACGCAGCCCTGTGTTTATTGACTCGCCCGGCGCGTCCTTGAGGTGTTTTTCACTTAAACGTGAGCGCATCATATGATCGGCACATGAGGTCAACGCCCGGGATTCGCTCCAGGTTTGACTCTGCATTTGAAAATGTAATCGATATATTGATAAAAAAACAAAGTACTACTTTTATTGATTCGGGTAGAGTACCGTGGTCTGATTCACCTTCTTAAATCCTGCAGGTGATTTAATCGGCACCCTGTATTAAAAATATTTCTTCTTAAAAGTCTGTTTTATTACACTTACTGAGGATACAAAAAAAAATGAAAAAACAAAACAAGTTTAAAAAAAAAATGAAGCAGTTTGTTTTTTTTTTCATTGTAAAATTAAATTTTCATAGTAACACTGGCTTATAATTATGACGACTTTCGTTCTGACGCGGGACAACCATTTAAATTTCAGACAGTAAAATGTCCTGTAAAATCTAACTAAGTGAAAACTGAAAGGTAATTATAATTATATTTCAAAAGAAAGAAAAAAAAAAAAATGATGGTAAAATTCTAATTTGAGTTCATTGAACTCAGTTTAAACCTATTTGCTATGTGTTTGGCACGCGTGAAGAGTTTAATCCATTTAACTGTTGCGTATGTTGAACAGCCGCTCGGATCGATCGAATCTATTCTATTCTGTCACAACCAGTCTTACAAAGGGCCATCGCGGTACCCAGCTACTGGGATGTGGAGGTCAGATTGGCAGTCGACCCAAGTAAAATACTGGTATTCAGCTGCATCTGAATAGACTGGAAGCCGACCCCAACATAGAGAATAAGGCTAGGCAGATGATGATGCTCCCTGTGCTTAGTTTTATACATAACCTATCCAAAATTAATATAGCCACATACAGAAACAGTTATCTTTTATTAAAACTGTGAGTAAGTAATACAAACTGTAACCACATTGAAATTTATTACAACACGTTTTAATTTCGATCGCCGAACTTCGATAACCAGCTCACGTGTAAAATTTCTAATCTAATTCTGAACTCATTTCAATTACTTAACATCACGCCTGTAATTCCTTAAGGGTTTGGCAGAGATGTACTTACAGTACACACACATTTCGCTAGTTGGGTTGAAGTCCCATGTATTTATGGATATACCTAGAGGCAGTGGCGGACTAACAGGGGGGCGGAAGGGGCGGCCCGCCCCGGGTTTCCAGCCTTGGCGGGCCCCCAAATGCCTGCGCATTCCCCTGATCAAATCCTAAACAAGACTTTAAAAATGTGCTAAGTACCTAACCTACATAATTTCATCAAGATCAAAACACTACAGCCATTTACACTTTTTACGCGGTACTAATATTCTTTTTAACTTTACTGAACCCGTCCAATACGCTGGGGGAATTCTCGTCTTTGTAGGGGGTACTTTGAGATTAATTTCACTTGCCAGATATTAACGAAATAAATATAAACACTTATCACACACATACACAAATGTGAACTAAATAAAAAGCTTGTAAAACTACATTTTTTTTAAGTTGGGGGGCCTCATTCAGCTTTACCTCCCCGGGCCTCTGAAGGGCTTAGTCCGCCACTGCATAGAGGGCGAGCCTGTTGCTATCAATCGGGCTCAAATCTAAACTAGCTCGTTGGTGTGACTAGTGGTCGCAAGCGCTACTGCTGAGCATGAGATTCTGGGTTCGATTCCTGAGTCGGGAAAAGTGTTATTGGACATTCCATTCAGAAAGTCTCAGGAGTCAAGATTTGTGTCCAGTTGATAGCAATCAGCTTGCCCGCTCAAACCGGGACTCAATCAAAACTGGTAGAACGTCGGTGTATTGGTACACCTCTGCCTAACTCTTAGCCCCCCTTATACAGGCGTGATGTTGTATAATCTCAGGAAATAAAGCCTCGCTCTACCTATCTATATACCTTGATCAAATTAAACAAGGAAATTACGAAGGAACTCAGTTTAAGTACTTATTGTGTTGTTAGTGACGGCGTCGTACTGTAGAATCGACTGGATCTTTCCCGGTATGACGTCATTACCGTTAATCGAGTCACGGTTAAATAATTTGCAGTACTTAAGTACTTAATTTAACATCTAAGTTGAAATTCGCTTTACTTACGGGACTTCGATGTGATCCCCGCAGGGTTGGGAAGAGGTTTATTTATCTCCACAATATTAATCTTAGTTCTAGCCTTATTTCTACGGTGACATATAGGAGGGGCATTATACTGTGGGAGACTGGTGCCTAAACTAGGCTCAAGGTCTGTATTTCAGGTCACCAATACTCTTCCATTTAAATTAGAGGTGTATCTATAGAACATCCAAATTTCACTAATTTGTGAGTTTCACGTAAAAGAGGATGAGCCTATGGCCATCAACATGGCACTTATCCAGACTCCGGCCTCGTACTCAGACAGAGAGATGAGAAAATGAAAAAGAACTTGCGAAAAACCTCATGTCACTTTGCCTGACCTGGGAAGCGAACCTATGCCTCGTGCTCAGCAGTAGCGCTTGCGACCACTAGACCAACGAGGCAGTTACTAGACCAACGAGTCTAGCAAAACCCAATTCCCACTAAAGGGGAACGGGGGGTCATTGAAAATTTCACGTCAATTTTTAATATACAAACAAATGAAAATTCAGCAATTCATGCTTCTCATACTTTTTTGGGGTGTCCCAATATGCCCAAAAATTTATTCACGACAATGTCACAGCTACTTAAATAATAGGGTAATCCTCACGTAAGGGAGTCCTACCAAATCTCACAAAGGAGGAGGGAGGCGTCCAACTTAAAAACAGAAACACCTCACGTTATTAATGGCCGTCCCCACATAGATAAGTGTGACAAGGAAAGTAAGAAAGAGGAGGCATGTTACATTAATAATAAACCCAGCCTGTTACTATACCACTGAGGGAGAAAAGTTTCTTCTCACACAGAGAAGGCACAAGCATAAATCACCACGCTTGCTCAACGTGTGTTGGTGGTTTTAGACATATATTCTTGAGTCCAGGTTTCCTCACGATTTTTTCTTTCACCGATGTCAGTAATGACTAAGATAAACTTAGAAAGTACTGAACATTTATTAAAAAAATCACATTGAAACTTGCCCGGATTTGAACCCACAACCTCGTGCACGAAAGGTGAGGTCGTAACCACTGGGCCGCATACTAAATCTGCCAAAAAGCCATACTGAATTAATCAACACTGCCATTCAACGTGGCAATGCTGCCAGTTTTTCGGGCACTTTTCCCGTTGATAGTGATGTAGATTAATTTTTCGATGCCCTGTGGTATTTGTTTTTCTTTTCAAGTAGGTACATAATAGTTTTATTGCTTTATAGAATATGAATTCATAAGTTAAAAAGCCATACTTAATCCAACTAAAAAACCTACCAAAGGAAAGTCTAATTCATTAATATGTCATGTATATATACTCGTTTGTACATTAATGAAATTGTATACGATATTAACATCGAACTTCATTGGGATCTCATCAATCATCCCCCTCATTACAATTGGTAATATGATCAGAGCGGCCATATTGCCGACTCTTTCAAACTAATACAGAAAACAAACGAGAAAACTTTTATTTACATTATTAGAGATAAGCCGGGAAGGTCGACGGCGAGATTATTTTTGATAAAATCTCTGTGTTCGACAATACAAAACAAGATTTATTTTAGCAAAACTAACTGTTACCCGCGACTTTATCCGCGTGGAACTTCATTGGTTTTTATTTCTTGTGGGGAACCCTAATATTTTTTCTAAGCTAAAATCAGCTTAAGCTACTCATTATAACATTAGCTGTATACCAGTGAAAGTCCCGTCAAAATCGGTCCAGCCGTTTCGAAGATTAGCCGAAAAAAAGCAAAATAAGTTTTTTTTGGCATAACTACCGTAATTTTACTGTCAGATGTATTTAGCAAAAAGGTGTTATTTTAAACGTATACTCAAACAACAGACACTTTATTTTTTCTCATGTTTAAATGATAATGGAGGAAGTTTGCGTTAAATTCTTAATTAAAATGTCGTCCCGATAAAATAACGGGTAATCGAATAACTTCAGTGAAAATGAAAATGCTTGTTTATATCGTTTGGCCCCTCAAAAAGCTTTCAGAGGAAAAATAACAAGGTTATATCAGAGAGAATCACATTGGAAAATAATCTTGGAACAAATTCTGGTGTAAATTTGTCATTCAATGTTTGATGCACAGAGTAATTGTAATACAGAGATAACAGTATACATATATATAGAATGTAGGATAGTAGTGATGTGTTAGGTACTTACCTTACACAATTGGTAAGTACCTATATACCTGTACCTATGTACCCATGTATGTGATGATGATGAATGATGGACATAGCTACTTAGGGACTGGTACTTTATTATTATTTTACACAAGATTGATTATTGACATTTTTATGTGCATTGACATGGCCCTGATGAATATTGTTTGATTATTTTTAATTATCACTGTTTATTTTTTATGAATGTTTTATGAATCTATATTAATCTTATATTGATGCTTGTAAGTACCTATTTATGTTTGCTTAGCACAAATTTGTTATTTGAATATCAAGAAAAACAAATTGTTAAATTTTGCAAGCCAGTGAGGTAGATCAAGGAGTGCTATATTTAATGTAATACTAACAGGACTGTATACCCTTGATCAGCAAATAAATGATTTATTATTATTATTATATAGGGATTGACTTATTCCAATTAATTTGATGTCAGCGCAGCATAGGTATTCAATGTTCACCCCTAGCCATTTTCATTTGAAAAATGTTACTATAGGACCAACCCTGAAATCTAAGGTAATCACTAATCTCCCTTCTCAACCCTTACAAATATATACAATTGAAGTGTATTTTTGTATTGTTAAAATAACACTTTGACGGCACGGTTGGCGCAGTGGCTGAGCGATTGACTGCTGCGATTCGTGTCGTGGGTTCGATTCCCGCTCGGAATTAATATTTGTTTGGCCGACAGGTAGTTGTTCCGGGTCTGGCTGTTTGTGTATGTGAGTTTGAATGTTTGTAAACGCACCCACGACACAGGAGAAATTAAAAGTGTGGGGCAAAGTTTAAAAAACAAAAAAAAAGCAGCTTTTACTAAATGTATATGAAAGTATTCACGTGAGTTGTGACACCAGCATGTCAAGTTACCCCAAACTGCCAAATTTTCTCAATTGACCATGAACCTTATTCGTTTGTAATAATGTTGAAAAGCTATCATTGGCCTTCGTACCATCATTTATTGTTTTTCTGTTTGTCTGTTTGTTTGGGCGAAACTCCGAAACCCTTGTACCGATTTCGACAGGACTTCCACTGGCAGATAGCTAATGTTATAAGGAGTAACTTAGGTTACTTTTATTTTATAAAAATAATTAGGTGTGTGTGTGAAAAAGTGAAACCTCATGTTTTGCTAAATTCCATGCGTACAAAGTCGCGCGCTCAGCTAGTTTAAACATAAATATGCGGAGTACTTAGCTGCATTTTCTACGTTCTACCTAACACCCTGTATTTTCGTTGACATATAGGACAAGGGATGCCGTTGTCCACATGCAATTACATTAAGCACGTATTAACTTGATTGTAACACTTCAAACTGACGAATAATCAGATTAAAATCATCTAAGACAATCTAAGTCAGTTACTTAATACATCATCATCATCTGCCTAGCCTTTTCCCAACTATGTTGGGGTCGGCTTCCAGTCTAACCGGATGCAGCTGAATACCAGTATTTAACATGGAGCGACTGCCTATCTGACCTCCACAACCCAGTTACTGGGCAACACGATACCCCTTGGTAAGACTGGTTGTCAGACTTTCAGGTTTCTGACTACCCGTAACGACTGCCAAAGATTTACAAAAGACAACCGGGACCAACGGCTTAAAGTGCTTTCCGAGGCACGGAGGAGTCTCGATATGATCCCATCCACAGACTGACCTCGGCAAGTGTAGCTTAACCTTCGATCAACCGGTGCGGCTGTTTTTATTTAGCCACGAGCTCCTCTCTACATAGTTCTTAGCTGCATTTTCTACGTTCTACCTAACACCCTGTATTTTCGTTGACATATAGGACAATGGATGACTTTCTCCACATGCAATTACATTAAGTACGTATTAGCTTGATTGTAACACTTCAAATTGACGATAATCAGATTAAAATCATCCAAGTCAATTACTTAATACTTATCACATTATGGATAGACTACTCTGTGGCAAGCTCTTAGGACAAGATATACAGATCCAACTATAACTTTACTTTGCTAAGTACAGTCACTCTAATACGAATTTAACCTTTATCCCTGCTGGATTAATGTTCATATTTGTATGACTTGCAAACACGAACATATACATTATGCTAATACGAATATGGTTCATGTTACCGTAACACAGAGTTGATATTAGTTGAAAAGAAAATTACATCGATTGGAAAGGAGGTTCTGAATATAGAAAAGGTAGGCATTGATGTTTTATGGATAGTAGTAATTAGATCCAAACAATAGTAAGTTACTTATTCGATCACAGAAACAGGAAACAGGATATTACTGTACTATACTAGCTTTTGACAGCGGTTTCGATTGCGTTTATGTATGTAGATTGTGTCAATCGTTCGAGCAAGTACTTTAGTATTTTTTTTTTTTTTTAATTAAACGTTGCCCCACACTAGGAATTTCTCCTGTATCGCGGGTGCTTTTACAAACATTAAACTCACATACACAAACAGCCAGACCCGGAACAACTACCTGTAGATCATACAAATATTTGTTCCGTGCGAGGATCGAACCCACAACACGCGGCGCAGCAGCCGATGGCTCAACCACTGCGCCAACCGTGTCGTCAAAAAAGTTTCTTTATGAAAGGTACCCTATATCCTTTTCTGTACCCCGGACAACGTGTGCAAATATCTCACGATGGTCAGTTGAGTAGTTATGGTGTGAAATCGTCACAAACAAACTCATATTTGCTTTTATAATATTGGTAAGGATGATGTTGGAATTTGAACCTTACGACTAAGTAACAGCGCTTATAATGTTTTTCTCTACACAAAGAGTAAGGTTCCAAGATCAAGGCTTTAAGGAAAAACATCAAATTGAATCATAAACAATGGGTATAAGGTATTGGTAATGCATAAACTGATCGATGCAGTGGAAAAAAACTAAGTAGGTATATACCGGCTTGTGTCTCCTGCATAATAACGTTCAGAAATTATACAGCCATGGTTAGATCACAAAGGAGAGGAGCTCGTGGCGAGATAAAAATCAGCCGCACGAATCGATTGGATGTTAAGCTACGCTTCCCAAGGTCAGTTTGCAGATGGGTGACCGAAATGGTGAAATATCGAGACTCCTCCGTGCCTCGCAAACACGTTAAGCCGGTGATAGATGGGTTGTCAGAAGCACGAAAGTCTGACAAACGCTCTCACCAATGAGTTTCGTGGTGCCCAGTAACTGGGTTGTTGGATAGGCAGCCGCTCCATGTAAAATGCATGTATTCAGCTGCATCGGGTTAGACTGGAAGCCGACCGCAACATAGTTGGGATAAGGCTAGGCAGATGATGATAGTTAGATCATAAAAGACATACCTACAGCTGATTACCTAAGTTCAAAATGTCTGCTTGAATAACTATTTCATAAAAACACTAGCTGTGCCCCCGGTTGCTCTTGCTCATACATTCTTCAAGAATTGGGCTATCAAATGCAAAAATATTTTTCCAAAACCGTCTAGCAGTTTCTGAGATAAACACGTACAAACAAAACTAAAAACAGATATTCCTCAGCGTTATTAAATTGGTAAGTATAGATATACCGTAATAAATGTACGTCACAAAAATTGCTGTCACGACCGCCGTGAATCATATTCGTTGCCAAATTCGATGCTGGCAATCCTATTGGGCACGAAAACAATACGCTGCTAACTACCTTGTTGCATACAATACGTGATATGAATAGAATATCACTCGTACTTACTCCTTACCGACTAATGGACCTCGGATTTCGGGTTTCGGCGATCTATTTTTTTTTTCTGTTCCCTTTTCTTTTAAGAAATTGCACCTGCCACTGTTTGTCTCTGCATCACCCAAAGGTTGACAGGTAGAAAATGCCTATGGCATTAAGTCCGCCTCTGTACATTTGTGTGCTTGAAGTATTAAGTAAATAAATAAACAAGTAAAAGCCTGATCTCGCTGGACCTCCAATTAGTAGGTGTAACTGTTTCACGCCCGGTTTTACAATAAATAAATAAATAAATATTGTTGGACAATCCACACAGCATCACCTAGCCCCAAGCTAAGCAGAGCTTGTGTTATGGGTACTAGATGACTGATATACTTAATACAATACATTACATAGATAGATATTTTTATTATACATAGTAAATACCCAGAACACCCGGAACAAATATTTGTAGATCGTACAAACATTTGTCCCAAGGCGGGAATCGAACCCGCAACCTCTTGCGTCGCATGCGGACCTTCGCCCACCGCGCCACATCGGTCGTCAAGTTATGCAATGTTAGTTAGTTGTTTCGTTTTCAAAGATAGCTTTGGTTTTAGTAGGGAGTTTTCAAATAAGATAACTTATATCAATTTTAGGGTTTTAACTAAGTAGCTTCACGCGCGATTTCGCCACGTGGAATTTGACAATATTTCATGGGTTTTAAATATTTTGGACGGAACCCTAATTCATTTTCAATTCATAATAAAGGTAGCTTAAGTTACTTTTTAACGCAACAGCCATCTGCCTGGGAAGGTTTTGTAAAAATCGGTGCAGCCGTTTCGGAGATTACTTCAAACAGACGGACAGACAGCCATTAAACATAAAAAAAATGATTTTTGGATATAACCACCTTATAAACCTTATAAACTATACCTTATAAACTTTCAGATGCATTTAGTAAAAAATGCTGTTCTTTTGACATTACGAACAGACACTGCCATTTTATTTATTTGTATAGATGTGTATGCCAATTTGGGTCAGAAAACTCTTGCTTCCTGTCCCCTAACCCCTCACTATAGATATTATAAGACAATAAGGAGTTAAACACAGGTAGACTCACACATCACAGAACTGCATTATGAATGAGACGGGATCAGATATTCATGAATTGAGTGTGTAGGTAAATGACGTCACAATGACCGTGGCTTTTCCACTCGTCATTGTAATTATTACAGACAGGTTAAGTAGATCTAAGTACAATAGCTTAGTCGCGTTTGTCCGCCTTGCACTCCTAATGGACAAGTAACTGAACGAATGTTAGCTGATGACAATGGCGGGAGCAGAGGTAAAATATAGATACTAAAAAACCGACCAAGTGCGAATCGGACTCGCACAAGGAACGTTCCGTGGCGTTAACTATAAATTTTATTTCGCATTTATCATTAACTAGCTAACCCGGCAAACGTTGTTTTGCTATGATTTTTTTTTCAATTAAAAGTATCCTATGTTGCTTCTTATACCTCCAAGAATATGTGTACTAAGTTTCATGATGATCGGTTTAGTAGTTTTCGCGTGAAAGCGTAACAAACAAACTTACATTCACATTTATAATATTAGTAGGATTGTTATAGCGGCAAAAGAAAAACGCAGTTTGTGAAATTTTCAACTGTCACCCTACTACGGTTCATGAGATACTGCTCACTAACAGACGGATAGACGAACAGCGGTGGCTTGGTAATAGGGTCCTTAAAAGATATTTATAAAAATACAAAATCTTTATTTACTAAGTTTATTAAATTAAAAAATGCATTAACAACGGAAACATAAATTAATATAGACATTAAAATGGCTGCAAATAAAACCAAAGACAACATTAAATAAAGACTAATGTATCACAGACATACTGTCTGACGTTTTTATGGCGCGAATTCTAAACGACTTATGTCATATTTGTGCGTCAGTCAAATTCACGTCTGGAACGCGGTGAGACGAGAAGTATAATGACGTCGAGTTATCCTTAAATTGAGATGTGACAAATGAGTGTGAACCGTTTGTACCTTCACATATGGTTATTTTTACTTTGATGACGCCCTTAGGTTTTTGTAGGAGTGTTTAATTGATTGTAGGATTGGACGATTCTTTAAATGACGTGCCGTATAGGGTGTGGAAACATCGGAAATTCTGTACTGATAAGCTTTACTTAAAATACTGAAGTGGTATCCTTAGAACTCGAGGGTGAATAATGTAACCCGCTGATTGAAAGTTAAGCTACGCTTGCCAAGATCGGTCCGTGGATAGGTAGCTATTCATTACATACAGCGAACCCATCGTGTTTCGTAAAACACGCCAAACCGTCCCGGCTGTCATTTTAAGATCTTTGACAGTTGTTGCGGGTAGTCAGAAGTCCGAAAGTCTGACAAACAGTTTTAGCAAAGGGTATCGTGGTGCCCTGTAACTGAGTTGTAAAGTTGAGATGCATCCGATTAGACTAGCAGCCGGCCCCAACATAGTTGGGAAAAGGCTGGCCACATGACGACTTTCAGTTTTAATCATTCAATATTCTGTAATATTTTCCGAAAGAACATGGTGAATAATCTAATTAAGTACTTAAAATAGGTAGCCTAACCTAACCTAACTGGTAAAGTAATAAGTGTAATTAAGTACCAAGTAATTGCGGTTTTTAATTACTTATTCAGTACGACTGTACAACCTTGATCATTACAGGGAAAATACTTGTATTCAGCAGCACGCGATTTGACTAGAAACCATCCCAAACGCTATGTAAAGGCTAAGTATATGATTAGTTAATTGGCAACTAGGTCTGCAAAAGATTTTGGTTCTACGATATTTCCGATCGGATAGTCAATCAATCTAAATTAATATTACAAAAAAGAGGAAAGATTTGGTTGTTTTTATGTTTGATTTTAATGGATGAACTCAAAAACTACCTTACCGATTATAAAATACTTTCACCTATAAAAAGCTGTATTATCAACGAATAGCATTGGCTATATTTCATTTTCAAAACTACGCTTTAAGGGTGGCGGAGGGGATGTCAAAATTGGAATGGAAAATGCGAAGTCAACGCGGACGAATCGCGACCGAAGTGGTATAAGAGTCATTCGCAACGTATCGATGTATGAGTAGACTTCATCATTGACATAATAATGAGTCGTTGCTCACTGAATAATGGCCGTTAATTATGGCAACTGGGTCAGGTTAATAGGCGATAATTAGTTTTTACTATCAAGATCTCGCAAATTAATACCCCATATACCCATGATCACGCAAATTAATAACCCATATTCATAAAGACAGATACCTATGGGGTGCTTTGGACGAGGCGATCACCGGAGGAAAGGATTTTGCCAACCAAACAGACTAGTATCAATCTTAGCATTCAAAATATCTTTAAATAGGTACATATTACAGATTCATGTCTCATACAATATGTTTTTATTTATATCCTATAACTGTAAGGGTATGCATGAGACCAAATACTTGCGGAAATGAGGAATCAGCTGGCATATTTATTATTTTGCAATTACCTATCTTTTATTTTTGATTTCATTTAGGATTCAGAGTAATTCGACAAAGTCACGATTATTAATGTACGAGTAAAACACCCTTATGTGAATTTTGAGCTATTTAAATATTTTGTTTTTTAGTAGTAAGTCTTCCAAGTTCTATTAAATAAATAAATTTGACATCTTTGCCTTATTTTAGTCTTAAATATAAATGATTGGTTTGAATGAAAATAAATTACACGTACTTATCAACGATCTTAGGATACTAACAAAATCGAATTTCGAATACTAAGCGACCAGTAATACGTACCTATAGATTAAGATATAGGTAGTCACAGATTACTAACTGTTATTCATTTTTACTTTTTTGGTTTCATTTATCCATGATGACATTAACAACATAATAAATCGCATATCTACAACTATGCATAGTAACCGTCTACGTGTAATGCATATTCAATTTGAAATGGCATTTTTATGACTTCTTTTACGGTTCCAGTACTAGCATTACTGATAATGTAAATGAAATTATAAAACTACGCAACGAGGCGACGATGCCCATAAAAAAGCCTCAAGGGACTATCATTATCATATATCCAGGCATATCAGACGTGCTGACGTCAGCGGGAGTATCAATATTGTTGGGATCGTGGGCGTCTGTTGTAAATGAGTGACATTTATCTCGCCCGCAGACGGGCCTGCTTCTAGTAGGGTTGCTAGGTTACCGGCTCCTTGCTTCTTTTTTTTGTTGGAAATGTCATCTCCCTGCTGAGCCTTTGCAGTTGTCTACTGATTAACCGGACTTTCTTTGAGACTAAGGGTACCCTGTAGGTTACGGAGCTCGGCTTAAGGCGCCGCTGGGTGAGGACAGTAAAGGGACAGGCTAGATCTGAGAGATTTTATTTTGGGAAGAATTAAAACAGCTCAGCGAGGGTCGGAAAAGACCTCCTTTTCACAATCGTGTCATGCCAAATTTATATAAGTCAGTGGCAGTCATAGACAATTACTTCCTATTTTTTTTATAAATTATAAAGTTCGTACTTTAAACGTTCCAACAACGAAATCAAGGTACCCCATTTGATAATAAGAATAGAATCCTTCCATTTGTTTTATGATTTCTGTTAGTCAACTTATTTTACAGTAAATCCTATGTAATATGAGTACGGCTTTTCTATTTTTGGCCCTGGCAACCCTAGCTCCAAGGATACATTGCGGAGTAACACTTGGGCGAATAAGTGGTAAATAAGGTGGTAAGGAGTAAATTAGCTGTGGTAAACGAGGACTTGAAGGTGTCAGGAGAAAATTCTCCATTTCAAGCACTGACATATTTCTGTGAGTTAGATATTATCTCGCGGCGAAATAAAAATGGTGGATGGTTAAGCTACGCTTGCCGAGGTAAGTCTGTTAATGGGTGACCGTTCGTAGCATATCGAGACTCCTCCGTGCCTCGGAAAGCACGTTAAGCCGTTGGTCCCGGCTGTTATTTCTAGATCTTTTTTAGAAGCCTGAAAGTCTGACAACCAGTCTTACTAAGGGGTATCGTGTTAGCCAGCAACTGGTTTGTGGAAGTCAGACAGGCAGTCGCTCCATGTAAAATACTGGTATTCAGCTGCATCTGGTTGGACTGGTGGTCGACATTAACATACATAGTTGGGAAAAGGCTATTGATTTTGTAGTGTTTACGAAGCAAAATGGCGAATAATTAATCAATGTGTCATTGTTCTTTGTACTAAAAATATGTAGGCATGTAGTATAGGTAGAAATTAATGTAATTAGGTACACCCAGGTGTAGTTATGACGGGTTTTCAATTACTTACTATGTACGACCGTACACCCTTGACCAAAATGATTGATTTGTGTTCATAGTACATAATACAATTTTATTTGACAGATATATGACAACCGGGACTAAGAGCACGGAGGGGCCTCGAATCACAGTAAGGAATGGTCACCCATCCACGGATCAACCTGGGCAAGTGTTGCATAAACTTGAAGAGTCAATCATTAAGGCTTGAAGTGCCGTAATTTAACGGCAATTTAAGTAGCAATTAGTATAAGTATTTGCGGTGAGTACCTGTATGAAACAATACGAAAAGTACTTCATTGTTGAAGGATTTCATTGAAGTAGCCATATCGAAATGATAAACATGACATAATATCTCGCCAGTATTCACTGAAGGGTGGGGCAGAGGTTTCCCTATAGCTCCACCACATTTTGCAAGTTACGTTTGTGTCCAATGTAACGGCGAGCCTATTGACACAAATAGGTACAGAAGCAGCTGCTACAGAATTTCCAGATGGAAATCCTAATAACACGACCCAACAACCAAACCCAGGATCGCGTTCTCAGCAGTAGCACTTGCGACCACTAGACAAACGAGCACTTAGAAGAAGAAGGAGGATCCCCTTTGCATATTCTGATAATTGTTGTTTGATCGTAAGTGCAATCAAGCCTTCATTTTATTATTCTTTGCAAGAGAATGCGATTAATTCAGCTCAGTTACAATGGCTCCTGAAACAACTGTTCTCGACTCAACAACTTGGGAACAGCTCAAAGAATTAGCCGAGTGGTCTCGCAACTTGCATGCATAAATAGTTCTACTTACAGAACTTGTTCCGTCTTTTTAAGAGGTGGTTTACCAGAATTGTTAATCGTAAATTTAATTTTACATGAAACAGGCAAGACCAATCTAGAGAAACACGTGAGGGAGAACAATAAAGGACCGTTGGGACCCTTCGGGTGCGGAACCCTAAAATTGGATAGTTATTTTTGTTATTTACATACTGAATGGAGCGCATTCCATGGGAATTGTGTCCTATTTTTTAATTTATTACGATAAAACGCGTTTGACACTTAACTACGTTCTTATTCCGTAGAAGTCATGTTAGAAGTCATGTTGTCAGGAACGCCAAGCATATTTTTATCTCACAATCAGGAAAGTGCACGTGCAAGTTGCACGAATGAGGTTTTTAGGCATTCTCTGTTTGTCTCTGCATCACCCAAAGGTAGAAAATGCATGAAGTCCGCATCTATACATTGGTGTCCTTAAATTAAATAAACAATGCGAGTGAAAGCTTCTCAAACGAAATAGAACGATGTACAGAGCTAGCACATCAAGCTACCTTAATATGACAAATTCATTTGATAGTTTTTCAACTTAATAACAAAAGAACAAGGTGCTAGCGTCTGTACCTATAGAAGATTCTAAAATCGCTTGAGTGTTCGAATCCAGCCAATCCTAATATTATTACAGCCGACAGCCTGTATGCCTTAATGTTGCATTTGGCATGCAGACGTCACAGTTTTCCATGCTGCATGGTCTTTACAAGCCAGCTTAAAGAATTGAACGTGTTCAGAAAGAATGATAGCCAATAAGTCTACCATTTCAGAAAGAGATCAAAGGATTATTTTCATACGATCGTAGATCATAATAAAATTATTTAAACCACTACTTATCTGAATTTAACCTACTATTATATAGGTAGACAAAAACATGGCGAGCAAGACGACCAGTCACCACAGGCAGCACCCGTTCACGAGCATAATACAGTAAATGTAAATTTGTTGCAGAAACTTCTACAGCTTTTACAGTAAATCTTACATAGAAAACTCCGTTTAAGTAAAAGATATACCTGTACGAGAAGGTTCTTTATGCTCCTGTAACAAACAATCCTTTGAAGAATAATAATAAATAATAATAATAAATAATGCTGGACAATCCACACAGCATCATCTAGCCCCAAGCTAAGCCGAGCTTGTGTTATGGGTACTAGATGACTGATATACTTAATACAATATATTACATAGATAGATATTTTTTTTTATACATAGCAAATACCCAGAACACCCGGAACAAATATTTGTAGATCGTACAAACATTTGTCCCAAGGCGGGAATCGAACCCGCAACCTCTTGCGTCGCAGGCGGACCTTCGCCCGCTGCGCCACATAGGTCGTCATAAATCTGCTATTTGTGTATGTGAGTTGAAATGGTTGTAAACGCACCCACGATACAGGAGAAATTCTTAGAGTGGGGCAACGGTTTCTGTAGAAAGATTAATAAATCAAATCACTCTACAAATTGTTGAAACGAACGCAACAAATCAACACTAAACGATGCAATGAATAATCAAGCGCTGTAGCGCTGTCGGTAAGCGTAGGCTCGAACTACGTTTCAGCGCTTAATTGTTTCGTAATTGCTATATTTGTGCCTAGTCGCGAACCCCTTTCGCAGTTATTTGTTACCCCTTCTTTGCTTCGTTATGGTTTTCGCAAAATGCGATTTGTTTCTTGGTACCTTGTGGAAGAAAAACACTATTTATTTACACTAACTTTACTAATGTAATAAAACTGAAGAATTTGTTTGTTTCAAATCACTAATCTCCGTAACTTCTAGGTGGATTACAAAAATAATTTATGCATTTTATAGCCCAATTCTTGGGAAAGGTTTATAGGCTATCTCTACGACCCTTAGGGGCGGGTGAAACCACGGGGATATCGTATGTTTTTGCACATAAGAGTATACTTACGCGTGTTTTTGTATAACAGTGAGCCGTACGAAAATGGCTTGAAAATTTTCGCGACAACTTACATACGAACATTGCAAGTTAATATAAAGCTAAACTAGCAAGTTATTATAAATATTTGTGTAATCCTCAATAATCCACAATCACCATCCACACTCATAAACACATACACACACCCACACTCATACATTCACATGCTCCAATTTGTTCCTAATTTTTATATATTGTATTTTAAATTACCTTACCGATGTTTAATTGTTTGTCACATCATTGTAATTTTAGAAACTAAGGGATGGGCGAGGCAATCCCATCACAAGTATTCTTTAACTTAACGGGGATGCCTCAATTTTTGTGTTGCATGACAATGTAATAAGAAACAATAAAACATTTATTAATTATTTATTATTTAATCCTGTATTCCCCGAAGGGTTAAGCAGAAGTACACCCATCTTACACCCAAATTTCGCGTGTTCAACTCCCATGTAATATGTGGCGAGCCGATTGCCACTAACGGAGCATAAATATCGAGGGGGTAAGCAGAGGCGCTGTGATACTACCTGCAAGGATCTGGCACAGCGTAAAACCGAGCAAGATACATGCGATAAAGATGGCTTTATCAAGGTGCAGAGGAAAAAGAGGAAGCCAGCTTGTCGCAACCAGTGCGGTACTGCACCGAGCGGGCCGAACTTCCTGCTGCGTCCTGCTGTACCAATGACGCCATTGTACGTGTCCCGTTTGCATCACTCTACAAAGGTCGCGGAGATTGTAGAGTATATCAGCATCAAGACCAAGTTCACTCTGAGGGTCGAGCGGTTGGAATCTCACCACGGCGTGAGTTTCAATTCCTTCGTGGTGAGGGTGCCAACTCAACATCTATCGACTTTCATGAAGGAGGAATTTTGGCCGAGAGGTGTAGTGTTCTGGCGATTCCGAGGCCGGATACCCGACACCGCGCGACACACGACGCCGACTTTACGTGTCAATTAGTTTTTAATTATGTTTTTGATATGTATTAGTTTATTAATGTATAACTTTATTTTATGTATTTTATCTATGGGCCTCAGTTGCCTGACAATAAAATGATTTATTATTATTATTATTATAAATCCAGACTCGGGATGTTTTATTATTATATTATTATACCAGCCTGTTACTGTCCCACTGCAGGTCAAACGCCTCTTCTCATACAGAAAAGGCACGAGCATTAATCACCACGCTTGCTCAAGATGGGTAGGCGATTTCAGACTTACATTAATTACAAGTCCAGGTTTCCTCACGATGTTTTCCTTCACCGATGTCAGTGATGTCCAAGATAAACTTAGAAAGTACATGTGAATTGAAAAAGTCACATTGATACTTGATCAGTTTTGAACCCACAACCTCGTGCACAAGGGGCGAGGCCTAAACCATTGGGCCATCATTACACTTCTGAGATATTCCAGGTGGAGAAACCTAAAGAAAATTTACCCGAGCAGGGAAAATAAACTTAGAACCCCATGCTTACCAGTAGCGCTTGGGACAATTTAGGCCAAGGAGGCAGTCTACAAAATAAGAAAATTAGACCAACTCGTATGATTTCAGAAACATGAACTAACCGACCTATTTTCAAATTATGACAGTTAATGTGATCTAAGAAATACTAGAAAACTTGTGTCCGTTGTTTTGCGGTTTCACTACTGCGGTTTATTAGTGCAAGTTACATGGATATCTAGTATCTATATTGATTAAGGAAACGGATGATCCGTTTCCTTAATCAATATGCTTAGGATATTATTCTATAGACAATACTTCATCGTCATCATCATCATCATCAGGCTATACTAGTCCAATGCTGTACATAGCCCTCTCCTAATGAGCGCCATAGCGCCCGGTCTTCAGCTTGCCTCATCCAGCATCTGCCTGCAGTCTTTCGCAGATCGTCATCCCAATACTTACTTGCAATACTTGTTACAATATTTCCTCGTGACAATACTTACTCATAAGCTATTAAACTTTTTTATCTAAGGATAAAGAAGTTATACTAAGAATGTAGGCATGCTTACTATAAATCAGTGGGTTATAATGCGGTTTTCGCCTGGTACCTAGAGAATACCCATATTTCGCCAGTTCTGCTTAAGTCCCATGTAATAAGAGGAGAGCTTTTTGCCAAGTTTTTTTTTTTAAACCTTGCCCCGCACTAGGAATTTCTCCTGTATCGTGGGTGCGTTTACAAACATTTAAACTCACATACACAAACAACCAGACCCGGAACAACTATCTGTAGGCCATACAAATATTTGTTCCGTGCAGGGATCGAACCCGCGACACGCAGCACAGCTGTCGATCGCTTAGCCACTGTCCCAACCGTGCCGTATTGTGTGGGCCTACATCTTCGGGTACAATGACTGAGTAACATCCAAACTAGGGAGGGACGGAAAAGATTTATGGAACCCTAAACCTTAACATCGATAAACTATTACAATTATGGTGATCTCAAATCTCATCAAAGGTTGCGTTATTAAGTTACCCCATTATTTCCTTCTTATTATCACTTAATCAGTGGTCCCGTCCGATATTAATGATGGATGGAATCAGGCGAGGTCTCGTAACGCGCCATTTCCAGGGGCGAGGGAATCGCGGCATCGAACTCGGAACACCATCAAATTATCGCCGCTACGATATCACCTTCTTTTAAAACTATGGTCAAGAATCATTACCTCTCTCCAAAAATGTCATTGCTTTGCATAAAAATGTGAAAATTTCCATTGTAGTTTTCATATTTATATTTATAGTACTGTATCGTAACATATCTTTTATCTTTCTTTATCAAGTCCACCCCACCAGGCCGCCCATTGTGACACCCTATGAAGCTCTTAAACCCATTATTTGTAAGTTTTCATGGTGTACAATAAATTCTATTCACTGTAACTTATTAAGGTGGTAAGAGAGCCAGGACGTACGACTTTCCAAACATTGTAAATTAAGCTGCCAAAAGGTAATTGCTTAAATAGGCTAAAATTGAAATAGATTTTTATTTGCATTTGCTAAGTACCAAAACATTTGAAGACAAAAAAAACAACAAATTTAAAATATTTTAAAAACCTTCTTAACCGTGGATAAGTTTAGAATGAAGGAGGTCCGCGTGTAGGTAGCCTGTAACTATAAAGTAAGTAAACTCTAACATAAGTTCGTAACGCGCATAATCTTATTCTATACAAAATTGAGCGCTAGTTTTCAATTAATTTTAACACATTTTTGGTGGCTTTATGTGCTGGCCTCTGTACCTGCGTCCTGCCTACGTAAAAAAAATATTTCGCAATAACAGAGTGAAAATGCTCAATGAATAATCAAGATCAGGGTATAAAATATATTTTTTACCCTGATCTTGATTATCATATTTATATTTTATCTTTTACGGGTGAATTGGAGAAAATATTTCATATCTGAACAATTATCAAAGTCGCCCCAAATGTCAAAGTAACCTCGTTTTACCGGTAATGTAATTTGTTATATAATATGAAAATACATGTTTATACCATAGTGCAAAACACGGGACTATAATATGACTTTATGTAGCCATAAATCGAATGTCCAAATTATGGACAACGAAACTAGATAGACTCTTACTCCAGAATATAAAACTTAAGCTAAATTGAGTAAGATTCAATTTCAATTGTCACTAAAATTTGCTTACCTATAACATTTTTGTTTCTGTCATTATAAAATCAACTCAGAAAACATGCGTTTAAAGTTGATATTCAGATTATCAAGGATTAGACGTTTTTATCTCGTTTCGTTGGCACTACTATTAAAGTAGGATTAAAAAAACAGCTGGTTCCATTTTCAAAGTAAACCTAAACAAAAATGGCGGCAGTCAGTGGGACGGGCGTACGTCACGACAATGTGCGCATTCCATTGAGCGTTCCTCTCGCATTTCATTTCGCATTCCTCCGATAAATCAGAGGAATAGCTCGCGAATTGATTGGACGGGGTTGTCTGCTGGGTCAATGAATGCTGAGTCAAATGAGAATTTAGTTTGACATTTGAAATGAATACTTGCCAACTTAATTAAATTAAATCAATGCGCTTCCCAGTGTTACCTGCAGTTAAAATGTCAACTTGAGACGTTTCGTAATTCCTACGGGAATACTTCATTTTGTGTTAGTCAAAAGTATGAGCTACCTTCATAATAAACTTCATCCAAATGCGTATGAAGAATTAACAAACAATCCGACAAACAGAATCATTTATATTACTCTATAATAATACTGCGATAAAGTATCATAATAATTTATTATTATGTTGAAACAATTTGTCATTTCATAAAACGCATACTTCTTAGGTGAGTACAGTATCCATTTTGCCAGTCACATGTTACGATGGATCTCTATACGACATACATAGGTACCTGCGATACATGGCCCACTTTGTATCAGAAACCCCTGATTTTACCATGTGTTAAACGTTAAGTAGATATTAATAGTTAGATAGTATAAGCCATAGCAATGTCGACCTAGTAAATTCTATACCGCTTTTTAAATAATCTCTCAGTACATCTACTGCATCATTGGTCTAGTGCTCGCAAGCAATACTGCTGAGCATAAAGTCCTGGGTGCGTTTCTTATGACGAACAGTGTTATTGAGTTTTTTCTAAAAGGATTTTTTATTAGCAGCCCGGAGTTTAGATTTGGCTCCAGTTGGTAGCAGCAGACTCACGCCTTATTTCATGGGAATTGACAAAACTGGCTAAATGTGAGTGTCCTACAAGTACACCTCTGCCTAGCCCTTTGGGGAATACACGCGTGATGTTAAACATAACATTACATCACGTCTGTGAATATCTCTGGCAATATTGACAACTATAGATGTTTTAGATAACTGTCACATAGATCCTAAAGCCGCACTGGTTAATCGAACCTCGGCAAGCGTAGCTTACGCTTGCCGAGGTTAGTCTGTAGATGGGTTAATATCCGTAAAGTATCGAGACTCCTCCGTCCCTCGGAAAATTCGCTAAGCCGGCCCCGGCCGTCATTAAAATTTGTAGATCTTTGACAGTCGTTACGGGTACGGTTACGGTTTTGGCCAATAACTGGGTTGTGGAGGTCAGATAGGCAGTCGCTCCATGTAAAATACTGGTATTCAGTTTCATCCGGTTAGACTGGAAGCCGACCCCAACGTAGTTATGGAAAGGTTAGGTAGATGATGAATTCTCTCTTATAGCAAACTGCTCCACTGTAAAGCGGTTAACAAAAGTTTTTTTTTCTAATTTCCAGCCAGCGCGGCAGCGTGTGAGTTTCTCATTTAAAATTCTTTTGTGTATAACCCTCTCGTTTGCTTACGAAGTTTTCCGGCCTTCCGTTAGGCTAAGCGCGCCCTACGAAAATTAAGCGTTGCGATTGTAAATTGAACTAGAAATCAAAGCATCTGCTATTTTAAATCACTAACGATTTCATTTCGCAGTGCTTGGACTCCTGTATATTGGTATTGTTCACAGATTGGCGATTATTATTCGCAACGGTTAAAAGTCGTAGTGCGCGCTTAGCCTTACCAAAAGCAAACTTCAATTGCCTACTTGGTGAACTTTTAATAATATCGTTTATCATCTGCGCGCTTGTTAACATCAATATTTGAACAAAAGCAAATATACACAAGGTTATCGCGTAATTAAATAATACACTTTGATAAGTAATTATTTAGCTATCGGAGAGTGGACGTAGACTTTAAATGGATATTTCATTTTATTTATAACTATACCTATTGATTTTGCTGTGGTATTAACAGTGGAACCATCTCAATATTCAATGAACTACAATCTCGCATTGGCTCTAGACTAGGGATGAAACGGATATCCTGTATCTATCCTAAATACAAATACCGGATAACTAGCGCCTATTCGGCCTAATACAGGATTAAAAAAAAAATTGGTATTGTATTGCTTTACTTACTTGGTATCCCTTAAGAAATACAATCAGTTATCACGTGATAATTCTACAACTTAGAAAATGAATTAGTACTCATACTGCACTAACGACAAATTATGGTGAGGGAAAACTTATTTCTCCGCATTAAGAGGGAGCAAGCGGTTTCTCTTGTCTTCGTAAATAAAGCCAACCTCAGAGAAAAAAATTGGTGCGTGTACTAGCGTACACTCGTAAGAAGTGAAACTTCTTTATGACGTTATTTTTCAAAAAATGTAACTACTCAAAACGGGCCGCAAAATACATTGGAGACATTTACCAATCCCTACTCCGCTGGAGAAAGTATACTTCGAATCACGCGTGGTAGGGATAAGAAAAAGATGGCGCGTAACGGAAAAATGTGACGCGTAACGAAAAAATGTTACACTAAATTTTTTCCAACCCCGATAAAGAAGTTTCACTTCAAAAGTCTTTCGGTGTACACACTTCTGCAAAGTGCTGAAACATCACACACTTCACTTAAAATATTAATGATTATTTGAACAGAAGCTTCTTTTGGACTCGTCTCGAATTGCGATCGCGAGATTCCCGGATACTTAAACCTTTAAAATTATCTCTAGTTTTAGCAAGCCCATCATCATCTGCCTAGCTTATTCCCAACTTCGTTGGGGTCGGCTTCCAGTCTAACTAGATGTAGCTGTACCAGTATTTTACGTGGATCGACGGCCTATCTGACCACCAGAACACGATACCCCTTGGTATGACTGGTTGGCAGACTTTCGGGCTTCTGACTACCCGTAACGACCGACAAAGATCTACTAATGACAGCCGGGACCAACGGCCTAACGTACTTTCCGAGGCACGAAGGTGTCTCAATAAGTTAGTTACGGACGGTCACCTATCCACAGACTGACCTCGGCAAGCGTTGTTTAACCTTCGATATACCCGTACGGCAGTTTCTATTTAGCCACGAGCTCCTCAAGCCGATAAGGTTATAAAACCCGCGTAATTATTAGTCCTTTGCCAAACCTCATTTGCTCTCAATTAGACTTCCCTTAGCCACAGAAAGCGTCTGCCTTTTGATGGGAATTTGAAGTCTCCTACTTATATAAGCGTTCGAGCAAGAGTTGGCTCCTTTGTCTGAACTTTTAAAAATTCTACCAAGTTTTTTAGGATTCAGCTGCGTTACACGTGGGTCGTCCTTATCTTCAACTTTAGGGAAATTTATTCTCAGAGGAAAAGATACTAAGAGAGTAATAGAATTTGATCTTGGTAATAAACCACGGGCAGGGTTACGTATAAAGGCTTCCGCAGACGGGTGACGTGACACGATTTTGCGTTACGTATCCATAGACCAATAAAGACAAAAGTTGGGCCCTGTCTGGAAGTTTTAATAAATTTTAAGGCATCCACTGGTTATTCTGGCTAAGCAGCCGACAAGATAGGTGGACCTGCTAAATGCCATTAAAAAAAAAAAACAAAAACGCCTGCGACACTCAGTAGGTCATACGTAGCGCCTGTCTGCAGGGCGCATTTACTAGTTTCATGGATCATAAAAAGTAACGCAGGGTTCCCTAAGGGTCATGCCATGTTGCCTACACAGCATGTGATTCGAACTATGTATTTCCATTAAAAATATATTTGAGAACTACAACTATTAACACCGTAACTGCCAAACAACGAGACACAATAGAAAATGTTTTGTCTGTCGATAATTTAGCGTTAAAGGCGTTCAGTAAAATATGCACTTTTATTCTGTCTCCCATTTCAGTCTTGCTCATGCTCAGCTATTGAGTAGAGACTTAGTTTTTGGAAGGTCTTTTCATATTCTTGTTAGGGCCACCTTCCAATCTAACTGGATGCAGCTGAATACCAGTATTTCACTGGGTAGAACGAACGACTAGGCTTCTGACTTCCCGTAGCGTCAGTCACAGATCTTCGAATGACAGCCGGACTAACGGCTTAACGTGCATTCCGTGGCACAGAGGGGTCTGGGTATATAATGGATGGATGGACCTCGGCAAGCGTAGCGTACGTCCGTTCAACCTGTGCGGCTATTACTATTTAGCCAAAATCACTCCAAGTTGATTATGCGCCATTATAATAGATCATGTTCAGAACGAAAAATAAGAAAAGAAAGAAGAAAGAAACGAAAGAAAAGAAGGAAAAGAAAGAAAATAAATAAAAGACAAAAGAAAAGAAAGAACGAAAAGGAAGAAAAGAACATCTGGGACACGCACAGGAAATATGAACGCCTATACTTAAACTAACATGAAAACAGCTCAGCTATTTACTATTAACTTTTTTATAAGGTAGGTTGTTGCATAGGTACTCGTATGCTATCGGCTACTTACTCGTATATTTATCATCACTTCGTCGAAACTTTAAGTACTTCTGAGCACATAGCCGATAAGCGAACAACGCCCTACGGTTTATAGAGTTGTAATGGTTCCACGACACCCATCAAGTTTCCACTGAAAATGTCAACACAGTACTTTTGGGCAAGAAAAAAATTAAGAAACTAGACAATTAAAAACCTGGTAAATAGGTACCTATTAATCCGAAAAAGCTGATAAACAATTTCATGGTAAGTATTTACTTTTTCTTTTGCAGATCCCACCCGTCTAGATACTTAATTAAATAACTTTATGTAATATGAAAGCACACAAAGCTCTTAATGCAAAGATTTAGCGCGGTTATAGCTGCATTTTGCAATTTAACGCCACATTGTGGTTAAATGCAAAAGCTGGCGCCATGTTGGAAATTTCAAGTAAGTAACATTTTGAAAAGCGAACGGCGTAATTAAATGGCTCCTGCTTTTAAATTATTTACGTTAATAACGAATTAATTTTACGGTAGCGTTCATAACATACCAGAGTTAATTTCCAAAATTAAAAGTGTTCCAATATGGGAACGTGGCCGTATTGTAATTAGGTGTACACCCCAATTAAGTACCTAGTTAAATTATTTGAGTATTATTAATTCATTTTGCTAATTTAATACTCATGAATACAGATGTTTTAATTAGCCTTACTGTGAGCTCACAGATAATTTATATAATAGTCACAAAGTAGGTTAGACAGGTATTACGTTTTGTCGAAATAAAGGCTATAATTTTTTTATACCTAGTCTATGATAAGACGTCCAATTATTAGAAATTTCCATTGTTAAATCGAAATGTTCCTGGAAAAGACACGGGAAATTGGTCCCTATAAACGGGAGTCGACGTGAAAAATGGCTTCAAAGCAACTTCAGCACTTAGAGCGGCTGATTAAGGATTTTTTTTTAACGATTTGGCACAAGGGTCGAAGCGGGCAAGCGATCTCGCACAATGAAGTGTGCTAGTTAGCATTTCGTTGCCGCTGAACTAACGATGAGAAATTCGAGCTACACTGCATGTTTTTTTTTTAATTTATTTGAAACTAGGTTTTGGTAGTATTTTAATTATTTCTGGTTGGTTTCGTGGTCCATTTAAGTCATTAAACAAAGAACCTACTGGCAACTCGTTCGGCACAGACAAAATTACCAGCATTCTTAAAATCAGGGTTCTAAATTATCAAGATCAATTATCAAACATATGTTAAACTTTTCAATTGTTGATGATGTTTTGATACCTATCACCATTTAAGTGAGAAGAATAAAATAAACACAGTTAACAATCGAGGTATATTTTTTTTCATCCGTTCATTATTTTGAAACTTAATAGGTCTAAAAAACTTAAATATATATATAGAAAAATAATAATAAAAGTAAATAAATAAAGTAAATAAAAAGTAAGTAAATAAAAAAAAAATATAAAAAAAAGAATACAATATATAGAAAAAAGATGAGTGATAAAATTATCCCACAGGTTGTCTATTAAATGAATATTTTCGATTATATTTATCATATTTATGATCAACACATATTATTTAATAATGCTTCTTAAAATACCTTTTTTTTGTTGAACACTGGCCATCATTACCGGCGACTGGCTCTTTTAAGAACGAGAATTATTGTGGAGGAACACAATGGCTAGAGAAACACTAATACCTAACTTCTATTTTACCGATACGTGCAGTTGGATAAGTAAGTTTATTTTCGAATTTCGAACGTACAGTTCGAACTGAGAACCAATAATATCGCAGCATTAGAGCTGACTGCAATGATAAAGTAGGAAAGAAATGCTTGTCTTCGATATTGTGTTGGTAAAGGAACAGTGTTCTTTTACGTAATCTCTCTGTTCTCCCTATTTCTCAGCTGTGAGGCCGTCTTCGACTAATACCATTATCTTTGTCAAGCACTAACAAGCTTATACAGTCCGTTACTTTAAAGATTCGATGTAAAAGCTTGTAAATAAGACAAGATGAAAAAAAAAACAAAGAAAATATGTTTAATTGCTACAGATGACATAATGACTACACATAAAAAAACAACTTTATAGGTAGCAGGAATTTCTAATGATGGTGTTAGTAGATATTTTGCTTCAATAATGTAAGTGAAGAGTTCAAGACAAAACAAAAACTAAAGGCATAGCATAGAAAATGATTGGCAGTTTTTTGTTTTTAAATACCTTTACTTTTATTTAATAAACTCTCAGAGTAGGTACAGTTACTTACAACAAGCATGAGTTTCAGATTTACCATACATTTATTATTTAAGGTTTAAGTTGGTTCCTACCACATTGTTTTGTAGTGTTCCAACAAATATTGGTCAGAAAAATAAAAAACATGTGTGCAATTCACACGTGGTAGAAGTGAAACTTTAAAAAAAGTTGGCTTCAAGATAATGAGACAAATGTAATATTTTGGGAAGAGGATATTGTAGGTTTCAGTAATGATCATAGTGATACAAAGTTTGATAATTATTTTATAAAATTTCCACGACAAGAAACACTGTATAACGCTTCCTATCTCATTTTCTCCCACGTTAAATATTATGAATTTATGTGTCTGTCTCTTTTTACTGTCGCTTTTTCGTTTCATAAACTTTCAAATCAGAACGATGCTAAAGAAGTTTTCACTTCAAAAAGTAAAACAAACAAAAGCCGAGTATCCTTCCTACCTTAGGAAGGATACCCGGCAGATATGAAACAGAGAAATTGATGGTCGGTCGGTTGGGTCCGTCAGGTCGGTCGTTCGGTCGGTAGAGAGTGGGCATGCTATAGCTGCTTATTAAGCAACTCACACAGAGAAGCATAAGAGTGTAAAGTATGCATACGCACGCACACACACAAGGGAGTCGAGAGGCGGTGGCTTAGTGGTGGCATGACGGCATGCTTTCCATAATTGCATGAGGCGCGCCTTTACATGTATCACATGAAAAATCGAGTGGTAGTAAATAGGTATTACTTATATCTCTAACACATTTTACATCTATTTTATTGAGTCCTAGATTAGCAAATGCAATTAACAATTTACATAAAAATATCAATTAATTTTACAGGCACTTAAAGTTAATTGGTATTTTAATAGTAATCCTGCACTCACGTACATAAGTATGTAGTACGAGAATAGCAGCTATTATCATTACATAGGTTGATAAACTTATAATGGCGTAAACACATACAAACGTGATGATATTGATAATAATATATGTATACCTAAGTACCTACTCAGTTGAACCAGATATTGTCCTTGAGAGTCTTTTGTTTTGACTAGTTTTATTATAGAACAATGACGCGTGCAAAGAATAGGGTTGGGCGTTGGAAGAACGAACTGTTTACGAGAACCGTTTTGCGTCCAGGATCAAAACAGTCCTCGTTGCGGAAACTACTCTTCGAATTATGTTAAGCCATTTTGTAGTAAAAGATTTAAAACAGCTGAAAATTCAATGAGCATGTCGATTCGATTGAGTTGTTGAGACTGTATTCAAACAGAATACGGACGATAATTGTTTACCAATAAAATTTGTATAACCATGTTAACTGTGGCAACACGCCCCTTCCAACTGTGACACTGGTGCAAAATACTGTCGTTTTATTTCATCTTTCTCGGCACCACGCTACCAGCATCTCATCAGCTTCCACCAAACCATTTCACTGCTTATTTTTGTTTGACATAGGGTTTATTTTCGGTAATACTTCATACCATAGTTTTAAGTCGGTACTGAGCCATAGGACCTCCATGGTTTTTTTTTTAAAGTAAATGGCATTTTATTCCATAAGCACTAGTTTATATTTAGAATAGAAATATATCAGAAATACAGCCGTTGGCTGACAGACGGTGTGCTTTGATTTAAATAAAAGTAATTCAATAAAGGAATATTCTATAGAAATAGTAAAGCTGAAGAATTTGTTTGCTTGAAAGCGTTAATATCTGGAACTACTAATCGGATTAAACAAAAATATGTTGCATGTGATAGCCATATTCTTGAGGAACATTGGCTATTTTACATCACGTTACGACCCTTAGAAGCAGTTAAAACCGGGGCGCACAGCTTAGTCCTATCATAAATATATCATAAACCAGGTACCTCAGTAACGATAGGTTCGTATAGTATTGTTGGTAGCGCAACTAGAGTTTCTAACTGCGTCTTCTGAAACCCAATTCAGTATCGCGTAGGTAGTATGTTTATTTATCTTACATTTGTATGAAAACACGATCTACAATGCAAGTAAACCTAAAGTAAACAAACTACTGATACAAACACATGTTCCACACACGCCCCCGCCGATGAATGAGAAATATCCAATATCACATACATTGCCTGGTATAACTTGACACGCGGCCAAACGTGTAACTAAATTCGAATGTTCAGAATTTGACACATCGCTGACATTTGTAGATGCAAGCAGCGCCACTACGAAATGTCAAAATATAGTGGGCGGGCCTGTAATATAATATCTATCATATTTACATAGAGATTACATTGGCATCGTAAATCCCAGTCGGCGATGACAGGAGTGAGCAGGCTTATCTATATTTGCTTGTAAGCAAATAGTTATAAAATATTTACTGTCAGATTTTTTACAATAGTAGATAAAGTGAAGTGCCGTAGTTATATCGATAATATTTGCGACGTCAGGTGGGTAAGGTGAACAGAACTTAACATTAGCCTTGTTTTTCCGAAGGGTTAGGCAGTGTACATACAAGCTATAGTGCGCCCACATTTCCCCATATACGTTTGCAGTCATCCATGTCATAGCACTGCCTTTAAAAGGCATACATCCAGACTCCGGGCTGCTACCGAGTAATTCGAGACGGAAAACCCAATAACACTATATTCTTAACTTGGGGCTAGATGATGCTGTGTGGATTGTCCAGCAATATTTATTTATTATTTATTTATTATTTATTTACTATACCCAATCTTGTTTTTATCAAATGAATGTAACTGGTGTATTGTGTCTTTTAGTCTGGGCCACGGAGAATATAAAGTCTTATACTCCTTGGTCTGTGCTTTTTTTTGGGACAAGCCTGCCACACTATTCCCAAACCACTGCAACTCCTGAAAACCAGAATCAATAGTGGCGACCACCAGAAAAGCATCGAGACAATGAAGACTGACGAGTCCGGAGAAACGATTCAACTGTCTCGGATCCCGCAACGAAATAAATCAGAAAAGAACAGCGGAGGAGTTAGAAAAATACATCATTTCCACTTGGTCTGATCTTAATATTTACAAAAAATATATATCAGTCTATACTCAGTCATATGTCCCACTGCTGGGAAAAGGCCAAACTCAAGTCTTTTCAAGTACTCTATTCCCGTGCCACCAGGTCCTCTCGCCACCAGGTCCTCTCGCCACCACTTTCTGGGCCGGCCATCTTTGGGCACCCATTGTGTGGAGACTTTAGCCCAACGGGCGCAGTGCATACGGCTCATGTGACCCTCCCATTCCCATTTTAATACATGTATTGTCTTTCTTTCTTTCTTTATTTAGATCTGTAGTAGCGCTGATGACCATAAAGTATACGACATATCTATTACATACATTGGCTTTACAGTGTGTGTAAGTATGTGTACACCACCTCTACCTCTGCCTAAACCATCGGAGATTACAGTCGTGACGTTATGTTATGTTAGGTTGGCTGTGGGGGCTTAAATGGCTAAATAAACAACAATATTAACATTCAATAAAGGTAAGTGCCTCGGACGTCCACTACTCAAATAATGCCTCTCGCCTTTGTATCATAAATTCATAACCACAACGGCCTTGGAGTGAAATGAATCAACCAAACTCTGTTGGTACTAAAAACTGACACATGGGCGTTGGGGGGCCATCTTTGAAATTTAAATTAAGAACGTGAAATTACCGTAGAGCACTACGAGAATGCCAACAAATAAAATAATAATACGAGCCTGTTACTGTCCCACTGTAGCCCTGTTCTCATACAAAGAAAGTAGTAGAAAAAAAGTACGAGCATTAATCACCACGCTTGCTCAAGGCGGGTTGGTGTTTTCAGACTTATTAGTTAAGTACAGCTTTTCTCACAATATTTCCCTTCTCCGATGTAAGTAATGTCTCAAATATAATTAGAAGACATACTTACATCAAGTATTGATAAGGTCATATTGGTACTGGCCTGTATTTGAACCTACGGCCTCGTGCATGGGAGGCTAAACAGGTGCGGGTTTCGACTCAGGGTCATAAATGAAAACAAAATCGTATCGTGCTGATATGCAGCAGATAGGTTCATAGTTAAAGGCAAAAATAATCTTCTCATAAATAGTTTTCTCATTCTTAGCGTTCCGTAACTAAATCGCCCTTATCAAGTTCGGCCTGTCCGTCTGTCCGTCCCTCCGAAGTCTGGATGTTACATTGTCATTTCTCTCAGAGATGTGGTGCCAACACTATCTCGATAAATTTTGTTTAGTTTGTATGGTTAAATTACATAACCGAGGGAAAAAAAGTGATGGTTCTTTTTAAAATACATAAGTAATTCAATTTATAGAAAAAAATGATGTTACATAATAAAAATATCCTTACCAGCTACTGGCTAGTTGGTGTGATATGGTATATTTTCGTTACCATCGTAATAACTAATTTGTGCCGTCTAGTCTAGTCAAATAATTTATTTCAATTAGACCATTAAAAAGGCAATTCGGAATGTCAAGATCTATAAAATCGACCAAACTAAAAATAAATTCTGTGCATGCGTAAATATTGACGACGTAATCCTTCACTGTGCCTGGTACACACGGCTACATATCAAGCTATACATTTCCAGTATAAGCTGACCTCTCACTGTATAAGATTTCCATACAACACGCACTTCGTCGGGTTTTTTTTAAAGGGATAAATATTCTCATCCGATATGATTCGAGTTACGTCACTCTCACTCAATACAGGCTTTATTTTATTACTTGCTGCTTTTCACGAGAATACGGTACGGTAGGTGAAAAACTCCCTCAATTTTATTTTTATATCTTTCACTAATGCTCTCGGATTTACGGTAAGTAGATCATGCTTGATAGCGAAAGTCGTTCGAAATACAAAAGCATAAAACGTCACAGTTTATATACGAAAGAGAACCATAAGGCTTACAGGCTGGAAGAATATTAGTTCTGGCTGGTTTCAAACAGTCATTCGATTTTAGAACTGTTTAAAATATAGAACGCGCCATTTCTTTAGGGCGGAGGAGACTTGTGTCACAGACGCGCTCATTATATTAAAGTCGTACTCTATATAAATAAAATAAATAGAACGAGCGGAGCCCTATCATTTGTAGCAGTAAGTTCTCGACCCGGTCCTGTGAAGCAGAGATCCTCAAGACAGTACCTATATGTATTATATATTTTGGTTCGTCTCTGGTAACTATAATTATGTCATAAATATAATGGTACAGTGGCAGAATTCCTCCACAACACCACTTGCTTTTACGTAAGTACGTAGTTGATTTCACGAACGATAAAACGTGAAAAATACAGCCTTTTCTATGAAAGATAGAACAATACACAAAGCTATAAATAATACTAACTTCTACCGTTTCCTTCCGTAACAAAGCGGCAACATTTCAAAGTGAAATAAACAGCTGTGATTGACTGCACAAAATTACAGCGAGATGACTTTTTAAGGAGTTCCAATATTGTTCTCTTATTTGTAACGACAATTTCCATTTGAAGATTTATTTATGTATTGCATTTCTGATTTAATCTCGAGTTCTATTTCCTTATTTTGAACTCCGATCTGAGCATATTTGCTAGACGTTCGCTTTATTTAATATTGAATTAACTTACGAACGGGATGTAGCAAATTGGTTGACTAGTTTGTGGAAAAAATACTTTAACTGACATGAGTTGTTTGATCGAGTACTTATTTATGGATTTGGTGTGGTTGGAAGCGCTAGGTACTGCTGAGCAGGAGGATCCTGGGCTCGATTCCGAATAGACAGAGTTATGGGTTTTTTTTTCATCTGGGACTTTGTAGTATCAGCCTGGAATCCGGATAAGTGCCCAGTTTCCGGCAGTAGGCTCGCCCCCTTATTACTTGGAGTTTGAACATAACTGGCGAAATATGAGTGCACTGTAAGTCCACATCTGTCTAACCCTTCGGAGATTACAGGCGTTATGATGTTATGTTTCTTGATATAGGCCTCTACAAGGCAATGCAAGGTACATACACGAATTACCTAGGTACTATTTTGATCTTGCACAATACATGACGTTAGTAGTATATACTGTAAGTTTAAAACTTTACAGTTTCCTTGTTACATAACGTTATACGTTTACGACTATAGAGTCGCAAACCTTGGAATTTCTATTACACAAACTAAATATTTAAGCCACAAATCCAAAAGAATATTCAAATTCAATTCTTCTAATCGATTTATAAGACAGGAAACTTTTTAAGATGCGAGACGCGTCCGGCATTTTTAATGAATTCTTTGTCGAAAATGAATCACGGTGTTGCGTTCGCATAACAATGGCATAATGTCACCTCATCGGAAATGGAGCATTCACTGCCAATATATGTACCTAGAAGTGTTTATATCACTATGTTACTGATTCGTAATCGCTCTAATATACCTACGTAGCATTATGCTAGGTATTAACGAGCATTACAATGCCGCGTTCACGTAGTTATTTGACACAGATAGATGATGACATTGCTTTTTGGCAAATAGTAAATTAGTATTTTGGGGAAACCCCTTTTCGAATAACTTAAAATCGGTATCAAAACTTTATTTCCTATAAATATAAGTATACGTATAACATGTTGTACAGACATTAAATGAGGTCGGCTACAGTCTACCTTACGGCGTGCAAATTATCACAAAAATTAAAAGATTTTTTTTCTAATGAAGAAGTTGCCCCACACTAGGAATGTCCCCTGTGTCGTGGGTGCGTTTACAAACATTTAAAGTCACATACACGAACAGCCAGACCCGGAACAAGGCCATACACATATTTGTTCCGTGCGGGAATCGAACCAACGACACGCGTCACAGCAGTCTCAGCCACTGCGCCAACCGTGCCGTCAAACATTAAGTAATACAAACAAAATAATGTCAATAAAACAAAACAGAAATTTATTTATTTTAGTTTTATTTATTTATTTATTTATTATTTTACATGGAGCGACTGCTTAACTCATATTTACGAAGTCTTATTAAGTAATCTCACGTATGTTTCCAGTACCAAAAGGGCGTAACATTATGTTCTACGGAATCGATTAGAGCAATACTTATTTCAGAATTAGGTGTCCTAATATTACCTCGTTAACACTACGTAGGTCATTCTAGTTTCCAAAAATTTATTATTTGTAATTATTAATAACTTTCTTTTGATAAAGTCATATATATTACTCTAAAATCGTTAAAAGCTCTTTTACAAAAGTCCTACATTTTATGCCAAAAATGTGCCTTCGGGCGACATTAAAAAAAAACAGTAGGACCCACGCACAGTCCAAACCGCTTAAAATAGAAACTTGAATTTTGGACAGTAATTTTGTAGTTTAAAATTACACTCAAATTCGCCAATACCATCTATACTGTACGGAGACTACGAAGTGTGTAGTGTTAGTTCTATTCTAAGAAAGGATTTCCCACAAAAAAGAATTTTAAATCGATTAAAAAGGGGGGGAAAATCGTTTTTATATTTACGATCTTAATCTTATTCCGTGGGTTTATAAACTTGAAAATTGGCACGAATCTTTATCTAGGTGAATTTCCCAAAACTACCATATCAAGGGGTGTGGAGGCTGTGAATTTCGTGAGGAAGGATCAGTATGAAATCTGCGGACGACGTGCTAGTAGTTTCTAGAACTTCCAAACAGTTTTTGTTTTTTCAAAATCCTTTTCAAAGTATTATCCAACTAAAAGAGGAATACCTACTCCCTACCACAAAGGTCCCTCATGAAATATGTAGGTACCTAACATACCAGTTTCGCAGGTAAAAATTCCTGACAGTAATCAAAATATTTTCGGCTGCCCAGGGCCCCGTTTGAATATTGCTCTAACGAAGACCGTCCATTTTGGCTTCCGGATGGCGGATTTATTCGGGATTTGTCGCCGGTTTGAAGCCCTCGCTTTAGACTTGACCGGCTTTACCAACGTAAACCTACCATAAATTATTGAAATGGTTGGCCACACACGATAATGGCCTCCGCGGGCTGCACTGCAGAGAACCAGAAGGACCATAGATACCTGAATCGAATACGAAATTTAAAATTGATCATTCAGTTTTTGATTCCCATTGGAATAAGACGTTTGAACAGTTTAGAATAACCATGAAGTCATTACATAATGCTAGAGCTCAGCACAAACATGCAAAATGTTTATTTATTGGAATATCTATATCTAGAAATCTCGATTTGAATTTTGAGCTCATTCGAGCGTGAACCGCCGGCGCGAACTATTTATGATGAGAATTGAATGGGCAGCAATATCCTCAAACTCACATGCAGCCTACTTTATGCAGTCAGTAGTCATTTAACAATATTCCTTAAGAAAACAGTAAACAATATTTTGTAATGATAGAATAAAAACACATTTTTTACCAACTCAAACACCTAAACACAAATAAGCCTAGTAGTGACAACAGATGGGAGTATGTTAACTAATGTTAATCAGGCTAACTACTTAACAGGATTAAGTAAATTATAAGATTTCCAACACTCGGAAACTTCTCACAGAAGGTCCCGGATAATAAACTTCCACGCTGTCTTTAGATTAAATTAATTTTCGGCGGAACTTTAAAATTAGGTTCTGTGAGCTGCCAGTCTGAGATAAGCCGTTCCATTTTCAAAGTGCTGCAGTTGTCAGTTAAATAAGCAATGCTTTAATATTTTTACACTTATATAGCCATGTATTCCCAATAGCTAGCATCCTTATTAAGTTTGACTCACGTTTTTCCTTAATTTCTGTCAAGGTCGTCCGTTTCATGTAGCGCTATATCGAGGGTCATAATTGCGCAATGGACTCTTGACATGAATGTTAGAAATTCCCTAACAATCACGTATATTATAAGTTGCGCTCGTAGGCTGTAAAAACTGTAGAGAAACAATAATACTTTGCACTTGCAATAACATTGTGCATAATGCATTTTATTGTCTGTGGTCGTAAAGCGTCGCATTCATGCGTCGAGCAAGACTAACAACAACCCATTCAAGTCATAATGTAGTACCTGGGTACTATTTAATAGTATTGTTCCCTTACAAGTTGTTTCTACTTGTATCAAAACTGAATCTGATGAGCTCCTCACAATGGCGCGTGTTATGGAGCGTTTAATGTTAAGCTACATAAACAAAACACTATTATATAATATGTTCATTCGAAGCGTTGTTACTATTTCAGTTATAAAATATAACCTACTATTAAATATTTATAAAAGCAGCTTTAAAGGACATTTAAAATTATTAAGTACTGACCTCACCCGCGACTTCTTCCGCGTGGATTTCGCACTTTCCCCTTCGAACTTCAGTATCCTCTTCAAAATAATAATACTACTTAAGTATAGCACTCAGGAATAATTTAGCTATTTACTTGAAAACCTAGCTTAAATACGATAGTAAATATCCCAAATACTACAAATATAAAATAAAACTTCAGTCTAAATGATTAAATAACAGTATTTTTTTTAATGTTACGCCTATTTTTGTTTTTAATTTATTGTTTAAACAGATGGTTGATGTGCTAAAAATAAAAAGTTGTTGTAGTCATGAAACAAATCCAGCTGTTTGATTCATTTTCATCTGGTAAACATTGCACTTTGTGTACACAACAGCTGTTTTTCTTTATATTTCAGGGTCAGTCCCATAGTAAAAGTTGTAATCATAAGTACTTTTACCCCTGAACGGTTGCAGTGTTTAACTAACAATCCCTGTATTATATCGAAATTACTAAAGGTAAATCGTTCCTGACCGATATAACTAGATCAAGATGAGCAGATACCGTGCGTGGTACCTAGATATTTACACAGCTAGTGGCATCTCAAGTTTCTTTCGTAACAGTATCCTCAAACCTAGACCACGTAGGTATTTTATTAGGAGAGCCCTGTTTCCAAAATAACAATGGTCGACTGCGCACTGCGCAGCGTACAAAAGCGCCGTTGCAGTGCCGAAGCTCCTGTACTCAAGTAATCTTGCTTCTCTATACGAAATAACAGGTAGATAGGTACAAGCTTTATTCCTTCGGCATAATAGGGGTATTTTGATAAGCTCTATATCATATTACAGTGCCACTTGCTTTGAAACAGGAAGACAAACGTACCGCAGGGCCACGAAACGTCGTTGAGAGCATTAATACTACATTACCGCTCGGCGTTGGTAATGATTTAATTATCCAACACTTTGCTTGTGAGACCGCTTTACTATTTAACTGGAGACAACGTTTCGTGGCTTCCATTGTTAATTTGGTACGCTGTTGGTAAGTCCCGCATAAACATAGTACCAGCACACAGACAGTATGTACTTTCGAACAACTTTTCAAAATGATAATAATTATATGAAACTAACATAACATGGGATTTTTTTGCTCGCAACCCACATGTTTTTCTAAAATAACAAATCTATCTGCCAGTGAAAGTAACATCCGAATTGATTCAGCCGTTTTGGAGATTGCCTCAAACAAACAGACAGACAGACAAAACATGTTTTATTGGTATAGTTACCTTAAAAAGCTTATAATACATTTATTAAAAAGCTGTTATTTTGATATTACTTACAGGTACTTTGATTTTATTTATTTAATATAGTTGAGAAACACTGACCTCGTAATCATCTGCTTAGCATTTGCTAACAATGTTGGAGTCGGCTTTCATTCTCCAAGGATGCAGCTAAATCCAATATTTTACATGTAGCGGTAGAGCGACTGCCTATCTAACCGCCCCATTACAGTAACTGGGTAACACAATACCCGTTGGTTAGACTCGTTGTCATACTGTCGTAAAGATCTACAAACTACACTGACTTCATCTAGTTTTGAAGTACGTTTTTTTATTTGTCGTGTGAAGTGTTTATTAAAACTAATTTACAGAAATGAGTATAATTTATCATAACCTAGCTTTTGCCCGCGACTTCATCTGCGTGAATGTGGGTTATCGCGGTTGTAGATGAATTCGCTGATTAAAAGCTATCCTATGTCCTTCTCTAAGATATGATCTATCTCCTTGCCTAATTTCATTACATTCCATTACATGTTTAGTCGTTAAAAGATAACAAACAGAGTTACCTTCGCATTTATAGCAAATATGGATTCAATGAGATATTACTATCTCATTGAATCCATATTTACTTCACGTAAATGTCTAATTATCACTCGTCCCGAAGTGGCAACACAGAACAAATTCGATAGTAATCATAGATAGAGATAATATAATATTATACCACTTAAGGAAAACATCAGATCGAATCTAACAAAAATAGATACCTAATCGTATACCTAGTAAGCAAGCTCACTGCAGTCAAGGTGAAATACGCAGGAGCAAAACATTCCACCATCGATTACGTAAATAGAATCGATTTTCTATATCTTAAGCGCTATTTATAACAACTTAGCCATAGTCTGCAACGTTCCGTCTTAGGTCAGGACATCCTGTATACTAATGATAATCTTGGTACAAGAAGTTGACGGTAGTTATACACAATTTAAACTTGCTAGTAGAAAACTGAGCCCGTTTTGTAAACACTAATTAAAGTATTCAGTGATTTTTCACAAGTTAATCAAAGACGTCTATGCAAAAAAGTTGCCATACTTGTCTTATTGACTCAATATTTTAAGAAGACTTGAATTGATATGATCATCATTGATTTAATATTAAAAACTGTATCAATTAAGTCTAATAATAGTAATGTCTCTGATTCATTCACAATCAGAGACATTACTTGATCCTAATTAATCTTTGAGATAAAACAAACCCATATCAATTGTAATGCCTGTAGTCGTTAAAAGTTCCGGTGCGAAATCTGACATTAACGTTACGGTAACGGTTTTACGGTGAAAAACAAGAATACCTATTCTAATCTTCATCGAATGTCTTGCGATAATCGGTTAACGAAACCGACTATCGAGAGATCCGATTAACGAAACTGACTATCGTAGGAGTCCATCATATCATTGGTTGAGTGGCGGGAAAACAGAGGATCGCATTTCTGTAATAAAACGTCGGAGCATTTAGCACGTTTTCGTATACGAATGCCTCCAAAATTGCGGCGTCATTAGGATAAAAATCACGTTTCCGAAACAATGATACGAACAGTAATATGGGAGAACGGAGGACCATTAGCAACCGCCATTATCACCCTTGCACACATGGTGTCCTCTTTCAGCATATTTCGTAGAAAAAATACAGCATCCAAGCATATTTTGTTAAAATATTTGACCTATCGAAGCGCGAATGTCAATTACGAATTAAACACACAACTCCGGATGTATGTTACTCATCACATCACGCCTATCATATCTGAAGGGTTCATTCAATTCAATTCACTTTTATTTATTTTTCTTATTCTTATTAACTAATATTACTTAGTCCATAGTTGAGTACCTATATTCTTTTGACAAGTAACTAGCTGATTATGGAAACATTTAAATTACATTTCACATCATAAAATGTTATTGGAAACGGAAGGAATAAAAATTCAAGGATATAAAATAAGTTTTTAATTTCTGATTGTTTTACATGACGATTTTAGTATGTGAACATACTACCAAACGCAAGCATATTTTTGTGGCGCAGTCGTAGCCGTTCGAACACGTAAATATACATGCTGTATGTCAAAATACTGGCTCCGAAAACTATCAATAATGACAATAATTTTATTTTAAACCCAGCCATGCGACCTGTTTGCAAGAGATGAGAAATTAGGGGATCCAAGGGGTGAAGTACTTCGTCCTTGAGGATAGGAAGGGAGGGAAACTGGAAAGAAACAGAATAACTATTACTAATTACAACTTCGTGATGGAGATTACACCCTCACAACTATTTCTTTTAAATAATAGCCCGTCTATCAATGGTTCCAAATTCAAAACTCTTCGATGCTCGAAATATAATATGGTTGTTAAAAACGATATGTCTGGCCTTTGTATTTTAGAGTCTGGCAGTGGCAACACTACTTCGGTAGTTGAAAGGTCAAGCACCTTTTATAGGATTTTTCCGATGGACCTTTTAACATAATTATGTCGTCACTCCTCAGTCATACCATTAACACGTTAAGTGCCAGACTACGAGTAAACTTGTGTTAACAATAGTGTAAATCTATTGTGTTTATAGCGTGGCAGTCAATGTGTTAAGCTAGTAGCACAATCTTACTTCGTCGCCAACTGCCAAGGCGAGATGTGAATATGTGATATCCAGATCGCGAGTTACGTAATGAATCACGAAGCGCAGTTTCTCATTACCGGAATATAGGTAGCGCTTTTCCTGCTATGATTTCGTAGTGTGCTACTAATGAATTAGTTTTTGAAACAAAATACTTTTTAGCGACATTACCTACGTAGATCGATATTGAACTTGAAATGCTAAATGGCAGATTGGAGCAGGCATTTGTTTTTAGATAGTTCTATTAACCACAGACAAGGAAGCAATAGACTTTATCAAATATTGTTGAATATTAATTTAGGTATAGCCGTGTTTTTTTACGTGCTGTTGCAGTACCGTATTGTAACTATAATGTAGATTGATAACGTGTTAATGACCTTTCCTCTATGTACCTAATCGTGTTATATTAACTGGTATTACAGTGTAACTAGCATTGCAAATGCATTACTAGTATTATGTCAATACCGACGGCCTTTGATTACGTCACGGCGCCGCTTAGCAAGATGAGGTCAAACAAAAGTCCGCATTTTAAATGACCAAGTAATAATTATGCAAATTTTATAACTGGTAACACCTGTTTTCTTGATTCTTAAAATGAACAAACTCTAATCAGACTTATACAGTTAGAACTATAATAGTCTTTATCGCCAATTAGGTTTAAAGTTTATTTTAGATGTTTTTTCTGGAGGTTTATAAAATCTGTTAGAGGGCAATAAAATGGTCACTCAAATTAATATTGTTCGAAAATATGATATCATAACTAAAATATACTGTGACCTACTGATAATGATAACCTTGATAAGTAAGTAATTACTGAGATGGGATGTCCCAAGCTCATTTAATAAATAGGTAAAGACTTTGTTACTGATAAAACTATTCAAATTAATATGTATTTCGTTTTTTTTTTTTGTTTTGCTCATTAAAAAGGTTTTACTTAATAAAACCTACTTTGTAAAGGTTATTATTACACTAGTGCTGTGATATGAATTTAAGTCTACATTGATAACATCATTGTGCATAACTTTATGGGTTGTTATCAAAGATTTACAGGTAATCACTATATGGGTAGTTGTGTAGTTCTCTTATTTACACAATAAAGATTATAAGTGTAAATATTGTTTGATAAATGTTGAAGTGTAATATGTTCTTTTTTCAACACGGCCATGAAAAATGCTGGCCATAAACGTTGTTGTGTATGTTCTTTTTTTAAACACGGCCATGAAAAATGCTGGCCATGGCTCACAAATGGGTCTAATGGTAAATCTAGAGCAGCATCCCAGCTGTATAAACAGGAACGTTACAGATAGGAAATATTTGAATGAAATTATAGTGCAATCACTTCAATGGGCACATCCTCAAGACAATAAGACTTGTCTTGTCGAGGTCATATCAATATTAGAGTGCTAAATTGTGCTCTTATGTAACAAGCATAGACAGGAACACTTTAGGATTATTCTCTTTGGTGTCTTAGTCTTTTAGAAAAAGGTCAGTTAAAAAAGGTGAGTTATGTATAGTTATGGTACATGGATGGTGGCTACAAGTTTAAACTAAAATATTTGTTTCAGAATATTCTTAACTTTTGTTTTAAAACTTGTGATTATGCTGAAATACTATAAATGTTTTACTTACATTGGATAGGTAAATATTTTATAATAGGTAGGTACTAGTAGGTAGGTACTGCTGTTAGCTGTATAAGCAAATGTATAGAAGAATTTTTGTTATCACCAAAATTAGTTCATTTTATTTATTTAATATGATCCCATATTGGTATTTTCACTAGACATGATTGCAATGTTTGAACGTACCTAAACGAGTTTCGTTTTATTATTCAGAACTTACACATAAGTAAGTAAGTACCTATTAAAATGCATACATTTACCTTGCACACATAAATTTTATAGGTACTCATTATGCTCTAAAATGTTAGGTAGGTACGTCGCGTTCCAGAGGAAATGTTTTATTAAAAATAACAACAATCTCCGTAAATACCTAAGTACATAATACAGGTTTCTAAAATTAGAACAACGCTGCAATATAACCGGGTCTGACATTAGTAGTACACGCACAAATCCACATCAGTATATTTCTTACCTTGTATTTAGTCCGCTTAAAATTTCTGAACAAGTTGCGCCAAAAATCAGAAACGAATACACAAAAAAACAAGTCTTTGACGAAAAAAACACTGCCTACACTAATTTGACGATTATAACCGCCGGCTCCAATACAAACACGCTTTTACATTTATCTCGACACGTAAATATTGTTTATTACACAATGTGATGATAATTAACTGGTGAAAGTACGAATATTAGGACTATTGTCAATGCGGAAAACCCACATGAACTAGAACCACACTGCCTGCCGCAGACCGCAATACTCAACTGACAATTGACGTTTTACCATCGGGAAAGAACGAACCAGTGTTACCAGTGCAGTCAATATTTTCACCACCATAGTCAGACTTTAATTAATTAAACTTAACAACTGTTTATCGAAAATGTGATAGGACAATAATTTGCGTAATACTGTTTCATAGCTTCACAATACTCAAATGCGTGTCGATCATTAAAAAATGTCAATAGTAACATAGAATGTAAAAATATTTCAATAGTCTCACATAATAAATAAATTAAGTAGTCTTTTATTTTACTTTTATTGAATAGTCTTTTACATGTGAGTAAAAAAGTGACTCGAGATACTCCCTTATTTGTAGTAAATTATATAAAAATGGCAACACACACAGTATGTTCCATTTTGCGCGGAATCTAAGTGTTAAAATTTTATTTATTTGTTTTCCTTTTAATCCAAATAAAATGAAACGTATTCTATTAATTTTGACATTGTATCAAATTATCTGTTACTTGTATTATTATCTTATTGTTCTCCATTTCTCAAGTCAGTCAGTTTCAGCGCAACACATTTAGAGACATCTACGAGAGATATGAGGAACTAAAACACTCTCTACTCACCCGTTTCTCTCGTTCGCTTTGTTGTGGACAGAGGTGGACACTGCACTCGGTGCTTTCTATTTTTACAGAAAAGTGATTCACACTGAATCAGCTTACAATGATACAATGTTTGTTTTGCTACCAATATTTGTACAACTACTTGTTTTTCATGCTCTGAATAACTAGAGTTTTTTTTTAATTTGTTATGTCTGGCAAGTCGTGCGGTAGATAGATTATTTAATGTAGGTACTCTGTTTGTTTAACTTACGATCACATTAACACAAACCGACCCACATTCCGACCTCGCCGACGAGGCCCGCGACGCGCGACACCCTAGTTAGTTAAATGTAAATTCAATCTTTAGACTCTACAAGGCCAGCCCGCGTAGCTGAGTCAGTAGTATAAAAAACCCCCCGTTATAATAATAACGAGACCCAGCCTTTGTTTTTGTTAAGAATTCAACGACGCCCTAAGCCGAGGTTCGAGCCCTACAGGGGGCGCCCTTAGCGAGCGGTCGTTTAAATGTAACTGTAGTTAGCCCTGGCTGGGGGCCTTCTTAAGGTCACCACAGGATCGACTGGTTAAGCAGTAAACAGCCTTATAGTGCTGAACTGCGAGTGGCCCTACCTAAAAAAAAATAAAAAAAAAAACAAAAAATTACGATCAAATTAAATTAAGTACGTAGGTACTTAACTTAATGTTTACAAAGTTTTAAGAGAAGGTAAGTACCTAAGTATACTGAATTGGGTTCTCAGAGAAATCGAATAATAGTTTAAGAAAATAATAAAACACCAATCTCTGGCAACACTTTAATAATACTTATGTTTAGCAGTACCCCATTTCTTAGTCATTTCGGTTATGTTGTCCTCACGTGGATTAATGTCGACTAGGATATGCGTGCAAAGTGGACGAAATTTCGTAGATATTACATAGTATTCAGAATTAGAAAGCCCATCAATCTTGTATCTCTCCACCGCTCTGCTGAGAAGATGGTATCTGAAAAGAAACAAGAATTTTGTCGGTTTATTTCACGATGGATCTATTTTGCGAAAAGTAGAAGAGCACAACGACACCTGCGAGGCAAAACATCGTAACTCATTTTTCATAAGGGAGAGCGTCAAAGTTTCTAAAGTTTTTATTAATTTATTTTTCTTAAGTCCTCCTATAGCCAGCCAACCTGAAAATTTGATTCAACAAGGGAAAATTAGCACTTTTTGAACAAGCCGTGTGCTCGATGGGGCTTCCGCAAAAATTACGAATAAAATGACAGCGCCTATTCAACCTCATTAGGGTTTTGAATTTTCAAAACTCCCATAGTGCTTTCCTATTTTCACTTAGGAAAGGAGGTCAGAACTTAGGGCATAAGGAACTATTGTGCAAAATGTCATGCTTCTAGAACCAGCGATTTGAATTCATTGTAAACCGCTGGTGAATTTATACATAAATTCATTCATACATAAACTCACGCCTTTTTGTCATGGGGCTTAGGCGGAAACTATAGAACGCCACCTTCCATGATTCTAACATACTCCTTTTGATTTTGATTTGTATAGAATTAATAATTCTACATACTAAAAAGCCTAACAAGTGTTTTAATGATTTTAATCTCGGCCAAAGCTTAAAAAAGAACCCAAAGCTATCAACTTCAAAAATTAAAAGTTACAGCAGTGTATTTATTGAAAGGTTCTCTTTATTTTTTTATTTTATGAATAAAAACTTTTTTCTTAAGTTTATTTTTATTAAAAATCCCAATTCTATTTGCCAAGTTTTTCCATTGTTTGGCAAGTTTTGATCTAGGCAAACCCTGTATTCAACCTCTCTTTTAGCATTAACGGTTTAATAGCCAAAAATGTGTGGTCACGTCAAATCACAGTAGACCGTGCTCGTCCGTTGATCGAAATGTATTCTATTAGGTTTCGCTTAGTAAGGAAAACCTGTTCAGGTGGATATTTATAGATGACTTTGCCTGGAGTGTAAATGTGGTGATGCAAACGATGGGGCACTTTTTATCGTGCCCTGCCTGTCCTGTTGCTTACTCTTCACAGGAGCTGATGGACGCTACTGAAAGCGCCAAACTCGTCGCCAAATTTTGGGCTGACTCAATTTACATTGTCATCGGCACGCTAAGAAAAAGAAGAAGGCTTAGGCTCCCTTACAATTTTAATACAATTCTTGGAATATTAAAGCTGTCACTTACAATTTACAAACAATATTATTTCCATTTAAAAATAATGATTAAGGTAAATCGGTTCATAGACGACGACAAAAAAAAACAGTCGATTTGAGAACCTTCACCTTTTAAATGATCTGCCAACCCTTTTCCTAAATATGTTAGGTTCGGCTACCAGTCTAACCAGATACATACAGCTGAATACCAGTGCTTATAATTACATGGAGCGACTGCCTACCTGACCTCCACAACCCAATTGCTGGACAACAGTAGATAGGTACCCCTTGCTTGGACTGGTTTTCGGGCTTCGAATACTCGTAACGACTGACAAAGATCTACAAAATGACAACCGAGACCAACAACTTTAAGTGTTTTTCCTGACCCTGAGGGCTCTTTTTATATAATGGATGGAACCGACCTCGACAAGTGTAGCTTAACTTCCGTTCGACACGTGCGACAGTTATTGGTTACATTATGCCGCTCAAAAACTTATCCATTAGAATCATCCCAAATATGTTGGGGTCGGCTTGGATACCAGGAGTAGGTAGGTATCTATTCTGAAATTAATCATGTTAATATTTAAGACAAATCAATAGCAGCAACCCAGAGACCCAGCTAATAATATTCAAACAGGAATGTCCCCAAGTATGTTTGCGGTAAACCAACAATGTGACAAGCAGTAATTAATTTACTGTCTGCTGAAATCTACTTAGGTAAGTATGACACGTCATGTAGTAGGGTAAGCGCAAGATCTCAAACAAAATAAAAATGGAATGGGGTGAGCACAATTTTATTAATCTAGACGCCAATACTGAGGTGATTCAACCTTATTGGTGATGTTCTTCAATAGGTCAGGTGAGTAGTAAGCATGAGCGGCAAATTAAAACAAAAAAAAACGAATGATTTTGAAATTGGAAGTACTCATTACGCAAATAATATATATTTATTTTCAATACTTTATTCATTCATAATATCTGCGATATTAATTACGCTCGCCACATAAATTTAAAACAAAATTCTGTTGGATAGTTGTATTTTTAAAAGACTTCGAAAAGGTTCCAATTTAACTGTTGTCTTTTTGTGTGAATGTTACGCGATGTTTGCGCCAATTGCGAAACCGATTTCAATCATTTATTTTTTATTTTTTGTAACTTGTAACCAACAGCTTTTATATTAAAAAAAAAACGGTTATAAAATAAGTATGGAGTCTAATAGAATACACTACACACGCTGTGTTACATAAAAGTATGTTAATTTCGACCATATGCTACCAAGTAGTTGGCATGCAATTAGCACGTACAGGTATAGTAAAAATAGATTCTGCACCTTTATTCCATTTGCATAATAAGAACTGTTTTACTGTTTTGACCACTCCTTTTGATCATAATAAGTTACGTCTGGGAGCCTTGGTATCTTGATATCTTGACATTGACAATGAAATAAAACATATCTGGTCTTATTATTATTATTAAAGTGGCAAGTTTATTAAAGGTTCTAGTCTAATGTCAAAAAGACTATTTAATAGTAAAGTGTTTATGCTATGTTTTTTAAGTTCAAAATAAAGTTTTATATCCTTATACCTTTTGAAACCACTAGCACGCGAAGACAACAAACTTTACTGTAGCGTACAACGCCAGACGCTCACGGCAAAATCGTCAAAATATATGGACATGTGGAAATGAGTCACGTCAATTTTATGTTTGAAAACTGACGAAGGTATATACTACTCATATGTACATACAAAATGAGTACCTCTAATTACTTAACTCATATGAAAATCATATACCCATGTAGCATACCTACTGGCCTAACTAGGTAGATCAATAACAAACACATATCTATACTGCGTTTGTGATTTAGTTTCAAACCTGTAAACAAATATGTGTTTGTAAAAACCACTCTATAAATCACACATAAAGTACTATTTGCCTATTTGAGTTACAACTTTTAATATTTTATAACTTTTTCAATACTACTATAGTCTTTCTGAAATGAACTTACTTAAATGACTATAAAGTTGATTTTAGTGTAAGTGGAAGTATGTAACATCATTTGGAAACAAGGATATGAATAGACTCTATGTACATTGTCCTATAGAATGTATCATGAGTGTGGCCAGCTGTTTCGAAATGGAGAAATGTATTATGTACAGAGGCCAGCACATCAAGCTACCACAATGTGTCAAATTTCATTGATAGTTTTTCAACTTTAGCTATCGAGCTAAAGTTGAAAAACTATCCCCAAACTGTTAGGTTTCCCCGATTGAACATGATCCTTATTTCTATCGAGAAATAAGGATCATGTTCAATCGGGGAAACCTAACAGTTTGGGGTAACTTGATGTGCTGGCGTCTGTACTTTGGGTGGTGTAACTTAATCACACAGCATTTTAAAATACACAACCAAGTAATGCGACCAATGTCAGTTTAAAGATCTTCTTGTCAATCGCAACTTAGACTAAGGCGACCAAAAAGTCTCCATCTGCAAAAAAAGGCCGATTGGAACGTAATTTTTTCCAGTTAAATCGGCCAAACTGGTTTTAAATAAGTAAAATGAGTTTGCCCTTTGTGGGTGACGTAATAATGAATTGTATATCAGTGTCATTGTGTTCACATATACCAATAAAACGAAAAGGTGGAAAAAAAGTATTTTAACCAATACATGTTGCCAGAATAAAAAATAAAAAAGGTAGGTATTTTAGTTAAATAACGTAATGACAACCTAACTCACGGACTCTATCTTTTGAAAATCTAGAAAAAACACCTTTGGGAAATCTAGATAATATGTTGATATAGTGTGAGACAAGAATATTTTTGTAGATAAAATCGATTGAAAAATGAACATAAAGAAATCTCCAAATAATCGACATCGCGTAACGTTTGGTTTTTTTGGCCAAAAAATCAGCATTGCCATTCAACGTGGCAATGTTGCCAGCCTTCTGGGCAATTTTCCCGTTGACAGTAATGCGGATGAACTTTTCGATGCCGTGTGTTTTTTTTTCATTTATTCATAGTTTTATCATTGTTAAAGAAAACAAAATATATTTAAATAAGAAATCACCACCACTCTAATGAGATTGCTGAGACGCTTTGGTCAAAATCAAAAAGACTCAAGAAAGCATTTAGTTTCCAAGATATAAGCAGTTTCGGAAAGTTATGGAAAAAAAATTGCATTTCGTGATTTTTTATATATCTATCTATATCTACATATATATCAGTTTCCTATAGTACATGCCAAATCAAGCTTTTTCAGAATTTCAACTTCAAATGTCTGATAAAAAATATGTTCCAATTTTTGAATGTTTTTCAATCCATACTGCCAATTCATTATTCTAAATACTGAATCTAGTCTTTACTCAATACTCCACAACTGGACCCTTTTTGCTTGGACGCCCACATATATTCACCTAAGTGATTAAGTAGTGACTTATATCGCAGGCGCCATTTTGAATCTTGAGCGTAACGAAAGATTCTTACGGGTTTAGAGTTAACTGCTAAGTGAGGGAGCAATGGCAAGATTTCACAGTGCAGCGAGGGATTCAAGCTGGCCCAAGACATCTTTATGCCCAAGGAGAATGCTCTAGATACATTTCATAATTAAAAGCAATTCGATTTTTAACTTTCAACTCCAAATAACTTTCGTTCTCCTAACAATTGCATCTATTTTAGTTGTTTTACAAAGTACAATACAGGACTTGAATATTTTACAGTCTTACCAAGGGGTATCGTGTTGCCCAGTAACTGGCTTGTGGAGGTCAGATAGGCAGTCGCTCCATGTTAAATATTGGTATTCAGTTGCATCCGGTTAGACTGGAAGCCGACCCCACTAAGGTTGGGGAAAGGCTAAGCAGATGATGATTTTAATCGTTTTACATGCTTACTATCAGCCGTATTCTAATTTGAAATGTAGTGGTCTCTGTTGAAAGACCCAATAGTTGGTAAAGTCCAGCAGTCTTACCTGAAAGGATTGGATTGCTCACGCTTGTGTGGCATCACCAGGTAGACGCCAATGGTGTTATTGTACCGCACTATTGGGTACCCGGCAGCACGAAGCCTGGAACAAAAGGAGCACCTGGATATACTGGATATAGGACTATAGATATAATAGTAGACAGGTACGTATTCAAATATGCTCAAAAAATCTAGTTCAGATATTCGTTTTATTAAAAGACTGATAGATTTCACTGACGCGAGGCCGTAGTATACATTCTAGGGAAGTCAAAAAATATGGATATATAGGTACATGTATATGTATGTCGCTCTCAAAATATAATAATAAATGTAATTAGTAAGTAAGTTGATGGAATAAAGGATAATATAATAATACCAGAGAAGGCATTAATCACCACTCTTGCACAGGACGGATTGGCGATTTCAGACTTATATTAATTTTACGTCCAGGTTTCCCTACGATGTCTTTCTTCACGGATATCAGTGATGTTCAAGATAAACTTAGTAAATTCATATGAATTGAAATTGCTTTCAATATATTTAATAAAAGATCGTAAAATTGATCTTTTTGAACACCAGCCATTTGAGCTTAGGTGTATTTTTCGATAGGTCTCCAAAAATGAAATTTATATCGATACTTTGAAATATCTTATACCCTTAATCCTCTGACCCGATTTATATGAGATTTAGATACGTGTATTGCATATTCGTATCAGTAGGCGTTGTTTGTTCAGTACCTTTCCCGTGTGGTTGAACGTAGGTACTGCAAATATCCTCACCTCCAAAACATGTCGTTGTCTTCTCCCCCCCATCCGAAGTAAAGGTTAGAGAATCCGTTGGCTCTCACGAACTGCTCCCTAGTCATGGACACCACACCGCCAAACAGGTTTTGAAACTGGTACGTTGGACTGAAAAGGGATATTTTAAAAAATGAATAGAATATGGACGAAAATATCAAAGTGGTGAGCAATACAATTTTACATATTTTTTGAATTGCCGCCAATTTGTAAAAACAAATGACATTATAGAGTTCAATGTAGTTGTATTCAAGTTAGCATTAACAACTTATACAGAGTTCTTTTTTCGAAATTCAAATGAATTTGTCTTCGAAAACTTTTCTTACTGGCCAATTCCAATACCTTTCAGCGTGTCCTCGTATATAATACTTTCACATAGTGATAATATAGACAGTTTTCTTTTTTATGTGACAGCATGGATATAATTATGCGAGCTTCGCAGTTTCATTGATAGTTTAATACTCAACCACGCTTAATAAAAAAGGCTGAACCATAGACAATTAGAGATAGAGAAATGGACTGACCAATACCCACAAAAAAATATCACTCGGTAGAAAAAGAAATTGCTAGCGAGCAACCCATACCTCTTTTTTATCATAGGTACAACTACTGGCCGCACGTTCGCTTTGTCCCTCTCACACTTTCTTGCCTTTATTATACAGCTGTATAAGGAACGCCGAGTGCATTTTCCTATGTCTATGGGCAGAACCCACATGCATGAAGTTTCTCATACACATAATGAGTTAGTTCCATCATGCTTCACGCATCAGCTGATGATAAAGACTTACTCCATATCCGTCATCGCCGTATCGTTGACTCGTGCGCACATGTGCCTGGGCAACGTCGGACAGTTGTACACGATGTTCTCGTTAAGAGGCAACAGGTCTAGATCATGGAACACGATGCAGTGGAAACTGTTGAACTTTATCATCTCTTGGTAGCCCGCGTTGTACACCCGGCCCTTGTTAAACAGCTCGGTTCCTTGAAATACAAGAATACTATCTTGGAGATTGAGTGACCAGAGGGCTGTTTCATTCTTTGCTCAAAGAATTAGCATTGCCAGCTAAAGTGGCAGTATTGCCAGTCTTCTGGGCATGTTTCCTGGTGACAGCGAGGCGTAGGAGTACTAAGATGCCTGTTAGTATACCTCATTAAATGAAGTTTAATTATATCGTTTGAGAATAGCTCAAGCTGTGGTAAAGTTTGATATTCTTGCTAATTTAGCCCTGATAGTATGCAGCATGGAATCGAGCCTTAGACCTCATGCTCAGTAGTAGTTGTGACTACTAGACTATCGATGGCATGTTGTATGTACAAATAAATACAATTAAAATGTCTGTTTGTAATATTATAATAACAGCTTTTTAACTAAATGCATATGAAAATACTAAAATAATAGGTACTTTTGAAAAAAACAATTTTTGTATTATTTTTTATCTCTCTGTATGCCTAATTGTTTGAGGTAAACTCCGAAAAGGCTGGACCAATTTTGACCAATTTTGGACTTCACTGGTAGGCTACTTTTATTTTAGAAACAAAATTAGGGTTTCGCTCAAAAAATTAAAACCCATGTTATGTGAAATTTCACGAGGCCAAAGTCTAGAGCAGAGTCTAGACTAGCGCAGCGGGCGAAGCTCCACCTGCGACGCAGGAGGTTGCGGGTTCAATTCCCGCCTTGGGACAAATGTTTGTACGATCTACAAACATTTGTTCCGGGTTTTCTGGGTAGATAGGATAGGATACATAGCGATTCACTAAGTATAATAAAAAATATCTATCTATGTAAAGTATAGTATAAGTATATCAGCCATCTAGTACCCGTAACACAAGCTCTGCTTAGCTTGGGGCTAGATGATGCTGTGTCGATCATCCAGCACTATTTATTTAAAAAAAAACTAGTTTAATATAGTAATAAGGTAATAAATAATTAACTAAATAGGTGGATTGCTTTACCTTCCTGTTCGATAACAAATATTTGGTAATCCAGTTTCTGTTGCATTAAAAAAGGATGTATGTTGTACAGGAACACGCCGAGATTGTGTATACGATCCCTGAAAGTAAATCCAAATATTTCAGCATACCTTTGCTGAGAAATAAAAGAAGGAAACAAAAATGTTTATTGGAAACACCTTGAAACACGCCCGGTAAATAAAATTCTGACGTCTGCTCCAAATGTGTCGGCTACTTCAAAAAGGTTTATTTCTGCCAAGTGCTATCTGACGCTGGTTATTAATGAACCCATGTGGACAATAGGGTAGTGCCCTTAAAAAATCTGATTAGTCCGAAAGTTGGATCACTCGAAAATACTGGACACGTATTTTTTTCTTTTGTCACGTAAACCAAAAATGACAACGATATAGTGCGTTAAAATTGCGCGTGACGTCACGCCGTGCTACACTTTTAACGTAACAGTGACGTCACAAGCCCCTTCTCCTGAACTTTGATGTGCTATATCATTGTCACTTTTTATTGATTTGAGTAAGCAAAAAATACGTGTCCAATATTTTTTGGTAATCTTACTGACGGACTAAATAGACTTAATATATATTTACCTAGGACACGTCTCTATTGACATGATGTCGCTAGATGGTCATATAGATTTGTGTCCACATAAGTCGTTTTTTTTGTGTAGTCTGCCTTTGTCCCCTGAAGAAGTTTGCAGTTATTTTAAATATACTTTGTAGGTAGTTATGTGTAAGAAGAAATCGTGCTGCATCGACTCTATGAAAATGAAGCAAGACAGCATTCCTTTAAGAATCAAGCAAATCGGATAATGGTGAACTTTGCTATGTGTGCCAGCTTGGAAACCACTTTAAGTTTTAACTGATAAGGCTTCTTTTTGTATATTATCTACACAGGCATTACAGAGTTGTGCTTTAAAACATTGCTGGTGTTCTTTACTTTTATACTCTTACTCTATGATACTACTAGGTACATACATACTACATTCCATTAAAATTACTACTATACTATTTATTATTTATGGTTTATATTACTTCAGTATTTTTTCTCCTATTTCGTTTTACAAGGTACAGGGAACACTTCATGTCAGTGCAAGTCAACAGACCCACTCATTTACTTATAAATTTAAATTATTTTACAGAATTGATAAGGTTTAAAATCATACCTGTATGGTACAATAATGCCAACTTTAAACCGTGCTTTGCAGTCCACCGGGTGATAGGAACCTCCTTTTGTCACTTGTGGATATACTTTCTCCTGGGACAAACTCACACTCTTCATTTTGATTTCAAATTTTGCTAAAACACATGTTTTTCCTGTTATTAATATGTCTAACTAAGCGAGTAATGTAATTTTCATCACAACGAAGAGCGCTGGTGTCTGAGATACAGATATTTTTATCTAGTTCAGACACAGATCATTATAAAATTAAGAAAATTAAAACTTGTATTTATTATCGTGTAATTATTATACTATATTATTAAAAAAATAAACAATTAGTCCCGTGTATAAGCTCTTTGTACAGTAGGAAGCAGTTGGGTGGTGACAAAACTAACATAAACTGGCCTCGTACTTTATTGAAACTCCATTATACGTTAGGCCAGCTCAAGGTCTAATAATAATACATAGCTACTGAAATACAGGGTTTTCCAATAAGAAGTGTTATTTTGATATTCAAAGTGCCAAAATGCCATTTTTGAGTATAAATGATCGGATGTTTATTTCATTATAAAGAGGAAGGTATGCCGTTAATAGTGGAAAATAAAATCAGTCAAATGACCACCACGACCACGCTTACTTGGCCATATCCTTTTCATAAACAAATCGCAAAGTGGCTATACCCTATGTCCGGTTGGCGTAGACCTTCTCTTTGACAACCAGCACATGAAGCCATCCCAAACAGTCAAATTTTCCCAATTGAACATGAAACTTATTCTATTTAAATAAAATTGAAAAACTGCTAAAGAGATTTGACAGATTGGGGTAGCTTGATGTGATTGCCTCTGTAGGAGTAGACATATCATTACTGTTGTGTGTGTGTGTATATATATATCAAATTATCAACTCTTACGATATGGTTTCTTCCTGAAACAATGAGGTAAATCAGGAGCCGGTTGCTTTCTTGGCTGAAGGCCTGGACCTGGTTCTGTAAATGTAGGTTAAATTAAAGTAAGTAATTTATTTATTTATTAAACATTTTGTGGACTTAACAGGTCAACCCAAGGCTTCTACTATTACTGTCCTTCTGCGTCCGTCGCCCCCCGTACATCAGAGCCCGAGGTCGCGGCGCGTAGTGTTCCACGCGGTCCTCTCTTAGACGTCACGGGGGAGTCAAACACCTCACTCCCCCCCTCGACCTGAGGAGGCCCGCAGAGGCCGTCTGGCACTAACCAGGAGCGGAAGGATCGGACGTTCCCGCGACCCCCGGCGTAGGTGTGAGATGGAACACTGGTGTGGTTTTTAGTCAGTAAGAGTCTGACAGATCCCTTCGTCCACCCTAGGGTGGAGGACATTCATGAGGATTTTCCACCTCGGCAACAAAAAAGGCGTCTACAAAAAAGTTAAGTTGAATTTAGTAATAAACGCGTACAGTTTTTGTTAATTAACAGTTAATGTAGGTACTATTATTATTAAATACTACTGTTAAACTACAAACTTATAGTGAATACAGCTTAGCAGTTGCGGACTAAGCCTGTCAGAGGCCCGGGGCGGCAAAGCTGAATGAGGCCAGCTTTAGAAAAAATGTAGTTTTACAAGCTTTTTATTCAGTTCACATTTGTATGTAGTTTTTATATTTATTTCGTTAATTTCTGGCAAGTGAAATTAATTTCAAATTTATTGTTGTTAAGTGTTTTGATCTTGATTAAATTATGTAGGTTAGGTACTTAGCACATTTTTAAAGTCTTGTTTAGGATTTGATCAGGGGAATGCGGAGGCATTTGGGGGCCCCCCAAGACCGGAGGCCCGCGGTGGGCTGCCCCTTCCGCCCCCCTGTTAGTCCGCCACTGCAGCTTAGCCTATTTACGTAAAACACATATTCTAAAAGATAATAAATTAAGTTGTCTTTTGAACGGTGAAGGTTTCATAAATATAACTGTTGTTGTTTTTAAACTACGTGAGACGTAACTTTACAAATGGATTACCTACACTATGCCATATAAACATAAACTAAGTTATATATGCTATATAATACAAATACAGATTCTTGCAAACAACGTAAGAACACGCCCTCCCGCGCTACGCTACGTGATGCAGTGCAGTACGCCAATCGCCTACTCGTAGCAAATTTCTGGGCTGATTCTATTTAGACTACCAGCGACACGCTAAGAAGAAGAAGAAGCATACTGCTGTCGCAAATATAGCCTTAACATCTGTCTAGCCTTTACCTAACTATGTTGGGGTCAGTTCAGCAGAATATCAGTATTTTACATGAAGGAACTGTCTATTTGACCTCCATAACTCAGTTACTTGGTAGCCGGATACCCCTAGGTGAAATCCACTCAATAAACAATGAGGCAGCTGGTATTTACTAACCCAGTCGGATGTAAACACGAAAAAAATCTAAAAAAATCTATGGAGCCGCAGTATTATTTTTCGTCATATAAGAGTTTGACTCATTGTAAACTTATTCACACCGATGAGTACAGTGACCCTTAAGAAGATATCAGTTATTTCAATTCTTTCTTTCTTTCTTTTCTTTTTCTTTTTATAAAAAAAAAAACGTTGCCCGTCACTAGGAATTTCTCCTGTATCGTGGGTGCGTTTACAAACATTTAACCTCACAAACACAAACAGCCAGACCCGGAACAACTACCTGTAGGTCATACAAATATTAGGTCTTTACCTATGAAATTGCCGTTCTGCAGTACTGGCCATTTCAAATCAAAATATTTTTTGTTTGGCTAAGAATTCTAATTTCAAATTAATTTTATTTTAAAAACATGGATTTTTTTTTCCAAAAGTACTCATTTGTTTATTGATTAGTGTTACATTTTCATCGCATTTAAATCTTTTTCGTCATCATGGATACGTTAAAAATTCGAGTAATTATGGAATATGAGTACCGTCGTGGCAGCAACGCGGCACAAGCGGCACGCAACATCAACGACGTTTACGGAGCTAACACTACAAACCAACGCACTACCTGTTATTGGTTTGCTCGCTTCCGTTCTGGAAATTTCGACCTGAAAAATGAACCTCGCGGTCGTCCGAAGACTTTGGTCGACAATGACGAATTAAAGGCGATTGTGGAAGCTGATGATACACAATCTACGGCTGAATTAGCAGCAGCTTTCGACGTTAGCGTCAAAACAATATTGGTCCATTTGCGTCAAATTGGCAAGGTAAAAAAGCTTGACAAATGGGTGCCCCATGAACTCAATGATCGCCAGCGCGAAGTACGCGTCGAGACGTGCCTTGCACTGCTCAACAGACACACAAATGAAGGAATTTTGAACCGCATTGTTACCTGCAATGAAAAATGGATTCTGTTTGATAACCGCAAGCGCTCAGCAAGTTGGTTGGATCCTGGTTCAGCACCTAAACAATGCCCTAAACGAAAACTTACCCCAAGAAAAGTGATGGTCACTGTTTGGTGGTCTAGCGCCGGTGTGATTCAACACAGCTTCTTACCAAACGGGGTGAGCATTACTGCAGATGTGTACTGTGAAGAATTGAACACAATGATGGAGAAGCTGGCACATCTCCAACCAGCATTGGTCAATCGCTCGTCTCCGCTGCTCCTGCACGACAACGCGCGACCTCATACTGCACAGCAGACGGTCTCCAAGTTGCAAGAACTGGGGTTGGAAGCTCTCCGTCATCCGCCCTACTCACCAGACCTTGCGCCTACAGACTACTACTTTTTCCAGAATTTGGATTACTTCTTGGCGGGAAAAAAATTCAATACCCGAGAGGCAGTACAAAATGCCTTTGAAGAATTTGTTGCCTCCCGTCCAGCTGATTTCTTTAAGAAGGGCATCAATAAACTGCCACTGCGTTGGCAAAGATGCATTGATTGCATGGGTGATTACTTCGATTAATACAAATAAAAAATACATGAAAAAAATTCATTTAAATTTTTTCATACAAAACGGCAATTTCATAGGTAAAGACCTATTATATGTTTGCAGCCACGACTGCTGGTGGAACCGCGTGCTAGGATCAACCTTCTGAAGGAGGCGCCGCTGACGCGTGCACTCCGCACGCTCAACCTCATAGCGAGTGAGACAGACCTATTCTGCTGTTCTCTGAGTGAATTCACAAGGAATGCTTGTTTGTTATTAGTTATAAGGAACAATTATTAATTAAGGCACATTTACCGCATTGGTTAGCTGTAAGGGTAGATGTATGATGAAAATAAATAAATAAATAAATGTTCCGTGCGGGGATCGAACCCACAACACGCAGCGCAGCAGCCGATGGCTCCACCACTGCGCCAACCGTGTCGAAAATTACACCTATGGTGTGGTTAAAATACCTAAGAAACAAAGAATAAACTTGTAAACCCTTACTGCTTACTGCCAGTATGTTCGTCTTGTAGAAATCCCCAGTTGGTTTCGTTTTGGTGGCAGACGTCACATCTATGGTATCGTCAACCGTGTTAGGCTTAGGAATAGGAGGGGCTACAGTTTTCTTCCTGATAGTGACATGGTGCGTAGGTTCTGTAATAAATAAGATAATATTAATCCGAGTATCACTGACTCATAATAGAAGTAATCTACTCATACAGTCACATTACATGCACAATAAAACAATACTAAACATAATCAATAATATCATTGTATTGTATTGTTTGACGGGCCGATAACCGTAACTCAACGACTGTGCGCGTATTTTGCGTAAAAATACGCGCACAGTCGTGGAGGTGTATCATAACAGAGTCAATAATATCATAATTAAATAAAAAATTATATAGTAAATGAGTTTTATAATAATAATAAATCTTTATTGAACCATTGTTACAATTGTTGCCTTATAATTACATTAACTTAATATCTATCTGTAACTGTAAGTGACGTTCATTCATTCTATACGGTGGTTCCCAAACGAGGCAGCGCCTGTATCTTGGGAACCGGAATTGTGAGCATGAAACATTTTACCACTGAAGTTGATGTGGAGACAGGTTAAAAGTGCAGTTTATAACAGCTAATTAATTGCAAAAAAATATTTTAAACCTAAATTAAGTTTTAAATAAAATGATATCAAAGTTAACACTTAAATCGAATTAAACAAAGCATAAATCTGAAATTGTACATTGTGCTGGACAAAATACAGAGCTACAAAAGTGTGAAACATTCATCAGCCTGCCACATGTCACTTACAATAGTGGGAGCTGATGATGGAGCAATCAAGCCTTAATAATAGTAAAAAGCTTTGGGGAAGCAGGTCGACTATTCTACCTGTCCCCTTTTTGTACGCGTCTAGTCGACGACTAGGGTTAACTAATTTAATAACACAGGGTAAGGTTATGGTTACATTCTAATCTAAAACTTACAAAATATAAAATGAACTTAATGTAAACCGAACGCGTGTCTCGCAACGGGCGACGAACCAGACTGTGCGAGCACCGAGGCATTTTAGTCGACTTGTAAAGGTGGTCCACTCAATGTTATTATCATCATCTGCCTAGCTTTTTCCCACCAATTTGAGGTCAGCTTCCAGTCAGCTGATTACCAGTATGTTACATTTAATGACTGCCTATCTCTGCCTATCCACAACCCAGTTAACGGGCAGCACGATACACCTTGGTAGGACTGGTTGTCGTACTTTCGGGCATTTGACTACCTGTAACGCGGTAGCCCCTATAAAATTGTTAACATTTAATTAAGTAATTAGGTACTGAGATAATGGAATACTGAGTTAGCAATTTACAAGCACACTTTTGGGCTAGGGTGAATGAACTCTGATAAAGATGGCGGTGCTCCATTCACCACGCAGACGCATGGCTCGGTTCGCGCTCGTAACAAAATGTTTCAAACTACATTACGTGGGTCTCTCTTGTTAAATAATATTTGAAATGTTCATATTGTATTTGTATTGTATATTCTATTGTTAGACGGGCCGATATCCGCAACTCTACGACTGCGCGTATTTTGCGTAACGGGTGGGACAATACCTTATTCGATCCACCTCAGTTCCTCGAGAAAGGCCAGCAGGGATGTTCATATTTCAATATCATTATTTGTAATTAATGATCAATAGTTATTGGATACATGAACTCGGCTGCCGTTGTAAGACGATTCAGGGACGTCGCCTGCCGGCGGCACGACACGACAAGGGATATTAACAAGCGCAAATTATTTGAAATCTTATTCTATGATGCTAAGCGTTCACAATTCGGTGTCACGGTATGCCAGAACGTGCCGAAGGGTGTCAAAGCAGGCTATGACGTATCAATGAAATGTGAGCGTTAACAGTGTTATATAAATTCGAGTAATACAGATAATTTCTGTATTACAAAGATCCATTGACGTGCCGTTGTAGTGTGTAAGACTTATGTATGTGTACCTAAACCTATATAAACGATTGTACACTAGTATTAAGACAGTATTAAACACGATTCCTAATGGATACCTTGTTTTTACTCATCTCCCCGGACTCACAACCTTACATGGCGACCCTGCCATCCGAGACGGGCTGCCGAGTTCGGTCGCGTGGACATTAATTGATCGAGTGTTTGTTAAATCAACATCGTGTTAAATCAATTTCGCCGTTTAAATTAAATATATTAAATAAATAAAAAAAATGTGCAGATCAAACATAGAAAAGGAGGACGTTTTTATAGCACAAAGTGCATCAGGTGGTTCAAACTCAGCCTCTATGCAGGAGTATCACTTATCAAACATAAGTATAGTGATGTTCATAATTTGTACTTTGCTCGGTATCGTCGGACTTTATGCGGTTTATAAACTGTATCGAAATTGCCATCATTCGTGGATCAGGAATGAGGTCTTCGCACAAAACCTGACCCGTTCGTTTCGTCGACCGAATCCGGAGACTCGTGTTTGTTACGAGTGCCGCCAGCACCGACAGGAGGCGCGCTTGGAGGCTCGCCAGGAGGCGGGTATCAGAGGCCAGAAACCGCAGTAAGTGAATCAAAGCAGTGACAAGTGAAGTGAGAGATTTATTTCGTGTATTGGAAGAATGTGTAGCGTTTTAATCTATTAGTTTTTATATATAAACATTTAGTTATGTAATTTTTCTTTTCTTCTTTACATTGTTTGGTAATGGCAAATGAGCTTAAGTTGTTGTACGAACAATTAAAAAATATTGGAAATAATTTAGTAAAACAATGACAACCCCACGGTTGCTAAGCAATCTGCAAACGACTGGACTGATCACCCACGAGTTATGGAGTTGCTTAAAAAACCAAAGGATTGCACTGAGTTAAGGTTTGTGAATATGAAAGAATGGAATAGTTTAAAAGATTTTAAGCAATCAAATACTTTATGGAATTATGATGCATCGAATGGTATACTAAGAGTAAACCCATCTTATCGATTACAATGCGCACGAGATGCCTTTGTACGGGAGTTGGCTAATTACTGTAATCTAATGAAACTTGATAGTGTGTACATTGTACAAAGTAATGAAAACATAGAGATAATAAGAGATTTAATTCGAAATATAAATATTACACCTAATTGGTCCGGACCGTGTTTATATATATTAAAAGGTGTAAAAGTTATAAGTGATCACGATACAAAACGTGTCATTTTAAATGATTACCACTTATTGCCTAGCAGTGGACACGCTGGCATACGACGAATGATAAATAACATAAAACAGCGTTATTTTTGGCCAAAATTAGAAAAAGACGTCACAGAGTTTATAAATCGTTGTGATAAATGCCAACGACAGAAACATTTTAGACACATAAAACAGCCAATGATTCTGACTGATACAGGTCATTCGGCATTTGATAGAGTATTTTTAGATTTAGTTGGGCCCTTAAGTATGGATAGTGATAATTATAAGTATATACTCACACTACAGTGTGATCTTAGCAAGTATGTAGAAGCTTATCCGCTTAGAAATAAGGATACAATTTCAGTGGCAACGGCATTCATAAATAATTTTGTATTACGCTATGGCATTCCGAGAAATATTATATCTGATCGCGGTACAGAGTTCGTATCTAAAGTAATGAATGAAGTTTGTAATGTTCTAAAAATTAAACAAATAACATCAACCGCATATCATCAGCAATCAATTGGAGGCTTAGAAAATACCCATAAAAATTTACTTTCATTTATACGCATACAAACAGAGAATCAATCCCAAAATTGGAGTTCATGGCTTCCATATTGGTGCTTTGCTTTTAATACGACCGTACATACGGAAACTAAGTACACTCCTTACGAACTAGTATTTGGTAAACTGTGCAATTTACCAAGTAATTTAACTTCAGATATTGAACCGCTATATAACTATGATGACTATCCACAACAACTCAGATACAAGCTTCAAAAATCACAGCATGACGCGAGACAAAATTTAATCATCAGTAAGCAAATCAGAAAATGTAAATATGATTTGTATACTAATCCTGTTACGTACAGTACTGGTGACATGGTACTTCTTAAAAATGAACAAACTGACACCAAATTAGATCCACTTTATACAGGACCGTATGAAGTAATAGAAGATTGTAACCCTAATTTAAAAATATTGTATAAAGGCAAAGAAGTAATAGTACATAAAAATAGAACCAGACCATATAATAGGTCTTTACCTATGAAATTGCCGTTTTGTATGAAAAAATTTAAATGAATTTTTTTCATGTATTTTTTATTTGTATTAATCGAAGTAATCACCCATGCAATCAATGCATCTTTGCCAACGCAGTGGCAGTTTATTGATGCCCTTCTTAAAGAAATCAGCTGGACGGGAGGCAACAAATTCTTCAAAGGCATTTTGTACTGCCTCCCGGGTATTGAATTTTTTTCCCGCCAAGAAGTTATCCAAATTCTGGAAAAAGTAGTAGTCTGTAGGCGCAAGGTCTGGTGAGTAGGGCGGATGACGGAGAGCTTCCAACCCCAGTTCTTGCAACTTGGAGACCGTCTGCTGTGCAGTATGAGGTCGCGCGTTGTCGTGCAGGAGCAGCGGAGACGAGCGATTGACCAATGCTGGTTGGAGATGTGCCAGCTTCTCCATCATTGTGTTCAATTCTTCACAGTACACATCTGCAGTAATGCTCACCCCGTTTGGTAAGAAGCTGTGTTGAATCACACCGGCGCTAGACCACCAAACAGTGACCATCACTTTTCTTGGGGTAAGTTTTCGTTTAGGGCATTGTTTAGGTGCTGAACCAGGATCCAACCAACTTGCTGAGCGCTTGCGGTTATCAAACAGAATCCATTTTTCATCGCAGGTAACAATGCGGTTCAAAATTCCTTCATTTGTGTGTCTGTTGAGCAGTGCAAGGCACGTCTCGACGCGTACTTCGCGCTGGCGATCATTGAGTTCGTGGGGCACCCATTTGTCAAGCTTTTTTACCTTGCCAATTTGACGCAAATGGACCAATATTGTTTTGACGCTAACGTCGAAAGCTGCTGCTAATTCAGCCGTAGATTGTGTATCATCAGCTTCCACAATCGCCTTTAATTCGTCATTGTCGACCAAAGTCTTCGGACGACCGCGAGGTTCATTTTTCAGGTCGAAATTTCCAGAACGGAAGCGAGCAAACCAATAACAGGTAGTGCGTTGGTTTGTAGTGTTAGCTCCGTAAACGTCGTTGATGTTGCGTGCCGCTTGTGCCGCGTTGCTGCCACGACGGTACTCATATTCCATAATTACTCGAATTTTTAACGTATCCATGATGACGAAAAAGATTTAAATGCGATGAAAATGTAACACTAATCAATAAACAAATGACTACTTTTGGAAAAAAAAATCCATGTTTTTAAAATAAAATTAATTTGAAATTAGAATTCTTAGCCAAACAAAAAATATTTTGATTTGAAATGGCCAGTACTGCAGAACGGCAATTTCATAGGTAAAGACCTAATATTAAGTAATTTTTTTTTTGTTCAGCTGTTGCCATGTATGTATTTTTTTATGATTGTACTTTAATTTTAAAACCTAATGTTTTTTTTTTATTGTGTACGCAATATTTTTTTTTCTTTTATAATATTGTCTGCTTTTTGCATTTAAAATATAACAAGGTATCTGAACAAATAGACCTTACCTAAAAATAAAAATAAATGTAAGCATTATTTTTATTTTATTTTGCCGGTGGGCGTGTAGTGTGTAAGACTTATGTATGTGTACCTAAACCTATATAAACGATTGTACACTAGTATTAAGACAGTATTAAACACGATTCCTAATGGATACCTTGTTTTTACTCATCTCCCCGGACTCACAACCTTACACCGTGCCGCCAGTGGGCACCGGCCTTAAAATGCCACGGTGTATCAATCCGTCTCATCATACAGAGAAAGAGGTACCTATGTACTTCGATCTATTCTAAATATCAATGATTAAAGCTGAAGAGCCTATTTGTTTGAACGCACTAATCTCTGGAACTTAAAATTTGTATGCACTTTTAAGAGTTTGATATAACACTCCCTAAATTATAGTCCGTACTAATATTATAAAAGCAAAAGTAACTAACTCTGTTTGTGTATTTGTTTATTACCTTCTCACGACTAAACAGCTGATGGGATCGTAATGAAATTTGCCAAGAAGGTAGATCATATCTGGAGAAATACATATGATAGCTTTTATTCCGTCTTCGTCTGCATACGCGATAGCCGTCATTCAGGAAGCGGGTAAAGCTAGTTTCTTATAAATAAAGAAAGACAAAAAAACACTTACTGATTTTTTCATGAGGCGGTGCGTCCTGAGGGACTTCATTAGTAAAAGCCTGTCCTGTCATAGCTAGAAGATGATGAGCCTTGTGAGAATATAAGTAGATCACAGTCGACAGGAGACAGAACAGTATGACCCAGGAATTCCACCTGCAGCGCCTTCTGGTCCCGGTGGATTCTTGAAGCGAAGATCGACGTTCGTGTTCTGGTTTTCGTTAAGCATAACATAGAAGAACAGAAGACAAAAGAAGAGAGAAGGGACGACTTTATCTTGCAATGCGCGTGGAGTATAGCCTCCCTCTTACGAATTTTCGTAAGAGGGAGGCCAACGAAAAGGTATACTTATCAAATTTAGTAGTACCCAATCTTATCAGATTTTGTTATTTTAATTTTATTGTTTATCCTTAGTGGTTCGACCTGTATTATTTGGCATTAGTAGATATTACTGGCAGTGCTACTAAGCCAGTGGGAATCAAGTGGTTTGGACGCTTCGCCACTGAAATGTATTGGGACTTTTCATCACGAATTTCACGATAATGGCCTTGGGTCTGGATGAGAATTGACTATTCTGTAACAATCTCCCCGTGAACATGGGTGAAGTGAGCTGTCATCCCATACACACAAAGTTAAATCTGTAGTAACAGAGTGGCTACTACAAAAGGACTATGCCTACACGGAATCTTTGCTCACATACATCACCTAGTAATCCAACACAGTAAGCAATAGTAGTCTTGCAACTCTTACATAAAAAAGCGCACACAATCAGGCACTCATATTCCCCAATCATAAACCCAAACGTTTCCATTTAATTCACTTTACCCTTCTTTTTTTTGTATTCACTACACATAACACAACTACGGAAGCTCACATCAACACCGTTAACTTGTTGTATTATAATTATGATGTTTAAATACAATTATTCGGTCGAACACTGTCTCTTAGAATACAGGCTATCCTAGTCTAAGAGACAGGGTTATATACTTTCTGTACAGATTTTGCAACTAGTAATGTAAACTAAAAATGTGTTTCTGTATTTCTTTTTGTGAATAAACCTTATTATTATTATATTATTATTACTAATGCTAGGGATTGGGTCACTTCTCCCTCGCTTCACCCAACTTTTCATGGATGAATTCTACAGAATAGACCGGCTGATACCACGAGTTCAGTACACGATTCTGAGCCCTCAGCATTGAATTTCTTATCAGCTTTTCTCAACTCATGGTATCAGGCTGAGCTTCGATATCCCTTCCACTCTGCTGCTACATAGGAAACTGTTTAAATGAAGTTGTTTCCAGAGGACACGCGTGGACTACTTACTAGGACTCCGTTGCGTGGACACCATTTTAATGATCTTCTTGACAGGCACATAAGTCTTCATTGTGAGAAGGTTGAACAAAAAGTGACGTTCAACTTACGCTAGTTTTAAAATATAACTCTGTTTTCTTAATACAACTGTCGGATGTGTACGCATTGCTGTCAGTGTTGTCAAAGATTTTTTTGGTTAGAATTTGTTTGTTAAACAATATTCTTCGGATACAATTTCTGTCACAGCAGCCAATTACCTTAACGGAGGCTGGCTGAGCACGCAAGCAGGCTCGGTCCAGCAGGGAGGGGAGGGTGGGGACTCACTAGCTGTGGGCTCGTAAAACTTAGGTTAGGTGCCCTGAAAGAGCGACATGGAGCCGTGGCAGACAACGAAGGACACGTCTCGACGACCTGGATGTCTTCCTGAAAAATTGGAAAGAGATGGCGCAGAATCGTGACCGATGGAAGGAACGCAGGGAGGCCTTTGGCCAGTAGTGGAAGTAATAATAAATAATAGATCAGTCATAAGACAGAACCTCAAATTTAATCGATTCCAAGTATGTCGTTGGTTTAGAGGTCGCAAGTGCAACTGCTAAGCATGGGGTCTAGCTACCTAATACATTACATGGGACTTAAACATAAATGGCGAAATGTGGGTGTAACTGTGCCCAACCCTTCGGGCAATATAGGCGTGATGTCGTGTTATAATTACTGTACCTACGTCAAAACTGTTCGGGTCTGGCTGTTTGTGTATGTGAGTTTAAATGTTTGTAAACGCACCCACGATGTAGGAGAAATGCGTAGTGTGGGGCAACATTTTTTTTTTTAAAGAAAAAAAAGTGAAAAAATATATACTACTCTGTCAAGAAAGTACCGGGAAAAGATCAATAATACACAAAATGTCTGTTATTCATCCAAATTTATTTTATCACCTTCAAAGTATGCTCCTTTAGAAACGATACACTTGCGCCAACGAATAATCCATTCATCAAAACATTTTTTAAACGCTGCTTCCGGAATTGAGTTCAGTTCTCGCCGCGAATTCTCCTTTATGTCTTCTATCGATTGAAAACGGGTGCCACGAAGTGGTAATTTGAGTTTAGGAAAAAGAAAAAAGTTAGCAGGAGCCATATTTGGTGAATAGGTATGGTGGTTGCTGGATGGTATTTGTTGAGTGTTTGGTCGAAAATTCGTTCACAATGATAGCCTTGTGCGAAGGCGCATTGTCGTGGTGCAAAATCCACGAATTTTCTTTCCACAAATCTGGCCTTTTTCGTCGAATATGCTCTCTTAAACGCCGCATAACGCTCAAATAATATTCTTTATTTACCGTTAGACCTTCCGGTAAGAATTCAGAGTGCACAACACCGCGATAGTCAAAGAAAACAGTCAACATGACTTTGACTTTTGATCGACTTTGGCGTAGTTTTTTCGGTTTCGGTTGAGTTGGAAGGCGCCACTCCGAAGCTTGTTGACTAGTTTGCATGTCAAACTCGTAAACCCACGTCTCGTCACCAGTAACAATACGTTTCATGAATGTTGGGTCCGAACTGACTCGTTCCAGCATGTCCTCAGCGACTTTCATGCGATTGAGTTTTTGGAGAAAATTCAGATCTTTTGGGACTAGCCGAGCAGCAACATGTTTCATACCCAAATGATTAGTTAAAATGATACGGATCGACTCGTGAGATACAGAAAGTTCGGCGGCTATCTCTCTCAGAGTTGAATGGGGATTTTCAGTCTCTATTTTCTTCACTTTTGCGATGTTAACTTCAGTTGCAGACGTTGACGGCCTACCAGAGCGAGGCAAATCTTGTATCACATCTCGACCGCTTTTGAACGCTTTGAACGCATAAGCACGAGTTTTTGATAAAGTCAATTCACCGTAAGCCTTCTGTAACATTTTCAGTGACTCCGAACACGAAATTCCATTGGCGATGCAAAATTTAAGACAAACTCTTTGTTCGATATTTTTGTCCATTATGAAATTCGCAATACACACTATATATGATATTACTAAAACCAGCACTGTATTTAATATAAATAACAGATGCAACTCAAACTCCGCGCCAAAATGGAAAACAGTTGTGCCAATCTAACAACTACAAAAAAACAAAAATTTGAATTTGGAACCATAAACAAATCATCCATTCCCGATACTTTTTTGACTGAATGTATATTTTGCTTTAATATAAATAGTCACTAACATTTTTCTATGTAACTCAGAGGTCACAGTCTCTTTTAACACCTTGACTGCCAGACATTGAGACACAATAGAAAATATATTGTTTGTCTGTCACCTGGCGTTTTATTAAGGTGTTAAAGACCATACATTATACTCCTGTTCACCAGGATCTTCGATGTGCTGTTTCCCTATTCAGATTAGTTACTGTGCGTTCATAATTTGATAGTCTCAAAGACGTACAAGAAAAAAAGAGGATTTTCTTAAAGAACTTTATTAGAAATTACTTCGGGGGTATGAAGGAACAGGGTGTAAAGTTTCTCATCCACTATTGAAAAGGGAGGATTCTCCGACCAGATCGGTGTTGTATCTGGTGAGCTACAGCCCGAAGGTTGTTGTCGGGGTTTTGTATAATATATGTAACTTCAATCGCTCAGAAAACTTGAATATCGCGATGTAGGGTACGTCAAATTTAGTTCGTGTGTGGCGAGATAGATGTCGCTGCAATACCAAATATTGGAGCATTTGCTGCGGAGGAATGACGATCATGTTGTGAGGAATTTCCGAATTTCTAGGGTTTCAAGAGTAGAGTAAGACGTATGATTTTTTTTAAAAGATGATATTTATTTATTAATTAAGTAACAAACATATCATCATATATTACAAAATAGTGGATTACACAGTTCTGTATGGCTAATTATAATAGATTTAATGTCAAAAGACTATACTTAAGATAAGGAAAAGGATACTATTTACTTATTTAGTTCTCTAACGACCGCCAACCAGGGTCAAGAAGCATAAATACCCCGGATTATGGAGCTTAAAACCCGGAGAAATCAACATTTATAATCAACTGCATACAATTTAAAAATAAATTTGGTCTTGTAAAGAAACAAAAGAGATTCTTCTGGAATTTTGAAGAAAGTATTAACAGTCTAACAACTTTATTTTAATAAATAAATAATGCTGGACTATCCACACAGCATCATCTAGCCCCAAGCTAAGCAGAGCTTGTGTTATGGGTACTAGATGACTGATATACTTAATACAATACATTACATAGATAGATATTTTTTATTATACATAGCAAATACCCAGAACACCCGAAACAATTTTTTTGTAGATCGGACAAACATTTGTTCCAAGGCGGGAATCGAACCCGCAACATCCACCATCCACCACATCGGTCGTCAAATGAAAATTAAACATAAATTACAACTTTAAAAACCAAAAAAAAATAAAACCCCACCCGGACGCTCCCCGGACCCTCTTAACTAGGACAAGTCCGTAGAAACCCGGATGGCAACCCCAATCCAAAAGGCTACATAATTCGTTAATCACAATATTTTAAGACATCTCTGGGAGAACACACTCTTCCGCAGCATTCCTTAAAGTAAGGTGCCAACTGTTCAACTGTTGCGGGCTCATCTAAATCTGAAAGTAAGATAAAAAAGGCATGTAAGCGGATTGTTGATACAAACACTATGAATTAACGGCCCCTTCGGCCCCGACGGAGTAATGTAATACAGATAATTTCAAATCTTATAAATAAATACATTTTTGTCTGTTTGTTTGTTTGGGCTAACCTCCAAAACATCTGAACCGATTTTGACGGGATTCTCTCTAGTAAGGTTTAACTTGGGCTACATTTACTTCACAATAAGAAGGGTTCCGCGCAAAAAATGAAAACCTATGCTTTATTTAATCCACAGGGACAAAGTCGCGGGCCCTGTTAGTAAACAATAAATGTCTATTTTACGTCCTTTGGAATGTCCCATATTGCCCACTCAAACATGCTCATGGCTACTGAAACTCTCATGTCTATAGGGGGGCTTACGCCGTATCTCACCAATGGAAAGGAAGAAAGCCATATCATTTTTTTACACAATCCATCCATCGTTTCTTTGGTCTCCCTCTACTCTTGTAACCCTCCACATTAATACTCAAAGCATTCCTCACAACATCATCCTCATTCCTTTGCATCACATGTCCATTCCATTTATTACTAGTCTTTGATTGTTTTTTTTCTTTTTTTGGTGATGTTCTTCTTGGTGGTGCGTAGTACTCGCAACCGGCGTGCGTGTATGACCAGATGTATACTTAAAATCAAAGCAATAGGATAAGGATCGTAGCAGATGCCGTTCTGTAGCCTACCCCCATGGAAAAGAGGCGTGAGTTTATGTATGTATGTTTTTTATTTAGTTTTTCCTATGTAGCTCTTAAAATTATTGTAGGTATTTCATGGTTTACAATAAAAAGTTATAATTATCTGCCTAGCCTTTTCCCAACTATGATGGGGTCGGCTTCCAGTCTAATCGGATGCAGCTGAATATCAGTATTTTACATGGAGCGATTGCCTATCTGACCTCCACAACCCAGTAAGACTGGTTGTCAGACTTTCGGGCTTTTGACTACCCGTTACGACTGTCAAAAACTACAAATGACAGCCATATTAGTTAACAAGTGTACAATAAAGAGTTTGTAATTCTATTCTATTTAAAGACTTACCATGCATGTCGGAATTGGTGTCACACAAAATTAAATAAACTGATTTCAAGCCTTCAACGCAATATTGTTGCATCTCTTCTTTGCTTATCTCTCTATCGGACGGACGCGTAGGATTGGCATCAGCGAGTGTTGCCAGCGTTACCAGTGCAAGAAGACACAGCAATAACTTCATAGTACACCTGAAAATGGAACAAAACAAATCTTTTGATGTGTGCTGTCTTATCTTTAGGTTCGAGTGTTGGTGGGTCTTTTTATTAGGAACTAGCACTTCTAGCACCACTAGCACTTCGGCCGTGACATCGTCCGCGTGGATTCCGTAATTTTTCCTTCGATTTTTATTAAAAAAAAACGAAAAATAACATTAAAAAATAATAAAATAAAATATAGCCTATGTTACTTGCTGGTAATATAGCTTTTTTACAGTGCATGAATATTTAAAATTGGTTGAGTGATTATGCATTATTATTAGTTTATCTAATATAAACAAGCATACAAACAAATTAAATCTTAATACGACTTTAAGATTAACTTAATTTCTCTTGCTCGCAACTTCAGATGAAGTTGCGAGCAAAGGGCGTTCGAATTTGGAATCTGCATGAAATTTAAATAATCCTCAAACACGTGTTTCATTGTCCAAGCGCTAACGGTCAATTTTATTTTTAACCAATTTCTGCTGTTTCTTATAGTACAATAAAATGGTCTGGACACCAAACTAAGTCGACCCACAGAAAAATAAACTGCGTATTTAACTCATTTTTATAGACAACTCACGCTTGACGAAAACTTGATTATGACAAAAAATAACACAAAATGGAACTTATAGGTCTGTAAGATAATTTCCCTGTATCTCCTGTAGATTTCAATTTCCTCGTACTGACCCAGTTAAAAAAAAAACTGTAAATAGGTATGTAGATACGAGTAACTCGGCTTATAAGTGGCTTACTAATATAAAACATGTACCAGTTTTTATGTTAATCCTGTAAAATGCTCGTACAAACACACGGACAGACAGTCAGACGGATGAACAAAAATTCTAAAAATAACTATTTTGGCTGACCTATATTATAAAGTCCCCTCAAAATAGACATCGCCCAGTTAAGTTATTAGGCAATTCGAATTTTCTAACATTGTTGTAATTTTTCGTCGATTCAGAAAAATGTAGTGAATTCTTGATATCAGGGTTTGCATCAATGGCCCTTCCTCATCGATTTTTTTAATTATGTTTGAATGGACGTTAGAATGATATGCACTTGAATAAAAAGAAGAAGGGGTGCAGAGAGTTTTCTTTTAAAATAATTCAAGCTCACCCACCGGCAAAATTAACAATAATGTTAAAAACTTCAATAAAGAAAACTTCCAGGGGACGGTTGCTACGGATACGAACCGATATGATTTAAAGTTTTTGAAAGATCGAATCAAATCTCTTTATTGCATTCACGTGTACATTTAGGTGTTAAAAGCAGGTAAGTTCCAGCATGAAAACCGTTTAAGGCAATTTTAACACGTAAATTTTAACATCACAATCTTAACACAATAATGTTAGCATAATAATTTTAACACAATAATTTCTAAGATTCTAGGGTAATTACTTACTATACGCACGTATTCTATAAGGGAGCCATTTTTACAGAGGGATTGTTTAAAATGCCGCCATTCAAGGTAACCCTTGGTCTTCCAATATTTTATGGTATTTTAAATATAGATTCTGGTCGTTGAGGAAAATAGTGTGAAACGAAGAGATGCCAATGTCGGAGAAGTCATAGGGTTGCCAATTTTGTATCTTGTCATGTCTCTCATACGCAACTTGGACCTTAAGAGAACAACAACTAAATAAAATAAATATTTGTCAGTATGGAATAGAAAGGAACGTTTTGGGAATAAGGAGAAGAGATAAAATACGGTTAAAAAAAAAAAGAAGAGAATGTTTGGATAAGTCCAATCAGTATGCTGAATATTGAAATGACATTATTATGTTTAGAGAAAAGAAAGAGAAGCGAAACAGAGTAATAACCGAATGCTGGAGAGAGAAAGCAGAAGAAGTAGAGGAAGACAGTCTAAGCGATGGGAAGACAACTTGAAGAAAGTGGCAGGCTCAGAATGGTTACGCACAGCAAAGGATAAAAACAAGTGGATAGCCCTAGAGGAGATCTTTGTCTAAAGACAAGCTGTAAGCAAGGAACACCAATGGAACGCCGATATAACTTGAACTAAATCATAATAGTTAAGTTAAACAGTAAACTTACCTCTAATGTTTAATGTAAAAATATTATATGAGGAGATACAAGAATAGCAACAATAAAGACTTATTTTATTTAAGTCGTCATTGTTGGAAGTGATGCTAGTTAATTGAAATAAAATGTTTATAAAATCAACTTACAATTGTATGAGTAGGTTTACGGATAGAGTAGCGGCTATTCAACTTTTAACTGTACACTGAGGTGCTTACAAAAATAATACTGTTACGCTGAAATTATAATACTAGGTCACCTAAACCAAATAGAATTCTGTTACTCAATACTCAATGTTTTATTGCATTCCATATGTTATAAAGATAGTAAAAAAAAACAAGTTAAAGATGCAATACGGACCCTGTCGGGCACGCAAAAGTTTAGGAGTAATTTGAAAAAAAATTAGGAGTAAATTTTTTTAGGATAATCTTGTCAAAACAGGAATGAAATTGCATGATTATAGTGTGGTAAGGGAAACGTGTACAAACTATGCAGAGACTGCATGGAGGTGGGCGAGACGGCGGACCACGTGCTTCTCCACTGTTACTGCATACAGGGCAAAATACTTCGGTAACCCGGATACTCTCCGAGAGATCGCCAGTAACGTCAGGGCGCTGCTGGTCTTTCTCGGGGAACTGGGTTGGATCGAATAAGGTATTGTCCCACCCTTTACGCAAAATACGCGCTACGTCGTGGAGTTGCGGAAATCGGCCCGTCTAACAATACAATACAATACAAACGTGTTCAAACTCTTTGTTGGAGTTACCAAAACAAAACTGTTACGCTGAAATGGTAACACTAGCTCACCTAAACCAAATAGAAGTCTGATAATAGAAAGTGGTGATGGGTGGGCGTTTTGGGGGACTGTCTTAGTTAAACGTATTGACGTTCAAAAAGTGCTGATTCTCAGCCAAATTTGAATAAATGAATTTTGATTTTGATTGATTTTGATAATTGCAAAAACAGGAATAAACTTGCATGCTTACAATGTGGTTAGGGAAACGTGTCGAATTATTATTATTATTTTTTTTTTAAAACGTTGCCCCACACTAGGAATTTCTCCTGTGTCGTGGGTGCGTTTTACAAACATTTAAAGTCACATACACGAACAGCCAGACCCGGAACAATTACCTGTAGGCCATACAAATATTTGTTCCGTGCAGGAATCGAACCCACGACACGAGGCGCAGCAGTCGATCGCTCAGCCACTGCGCCAACCGTGTCGTCAACTCATTAACTCTTTGTTTCAGCCCTCCTCCATGAAAACAAAAACATCAAAAAGATAGTCCCGGTATCACAATATTTAAAGCTTCAGTTGCTTTAATATAGTGTGTATCTTTTCATACGCGATTTAAATCAACCCTAAAATATGATAAAAACAACAGCTGTTCAGTACATTTTGTTTGTGTAGGTCTTTTATAAAGTAACTTTACCAGAGAAATGCTATTTTTATTTCAAGTTTCAGGGTGTTTCCCATATAGTAAATTGTCCGTAAACATGATTACAATGACTTCTTAAATTATTTCGGGTGAGAAAAGATACACTTTACAATATATTCGCTAAACATAAACTTACCTAATACCGAAACACTTCTTAACCCTTGACCCATACACACCCTCACACTCATGTACAGACGCCAGCACATCAAGCCACCCCAAACTGTCGGATTTTCCCAATTGAACAAGAACCTTATTCTTTCGTCATTAACTTGAAAACCTATCAAAGAAATTTGACACATTGGGGTAGCTTGATCTGCTGGCCTCTGTATGCTCACACTTTCACTCACATATAGCTACTATACGCACTTTTGTATTATTTGATTTAATTTAAGTTAATGTTAAATAGCTACTTTTGATATAAAAAAATTACGTTTTGCTAAATAATAGAAATATAATGTAGTTTTTTTTAGTTAATTTTCCCTCATCTCAATTAACCCGTTGCGGGCGAAGGTCCGCCTGCGACGCAGGAGGTTGCGGGTTCGATTCCCCCATTGGGACAAATGTTTGTACAATCTACAAAGAGTTGTTCCGGGTGTTCTGGGTATTTGCTATGTACAATAAAAAATATCTATCTATGTAATGTATTGTATTAAGTATATCAGTCATCTAGTACCCATAACACAAGCTCAAATTATTTTGGGGCTAGATGATGCTGTCCAGCATTATGTATTTATTTACTATTACCAAGAGGATAAAGCAGTGACTTACGTCACGGGCGCTATAATGAATTCCCAGTTTACCAAGGATTCTAGAATCCTGAATGCAGCAAGAGATTCGTGCTAACCCAAGGCAAAACGACTTTTATACCCAAGGAGACTAGTCTACTATTCAAACCTTCTGTGAGATAATGAAATGTAATTCGATTTTTAAATGAGCTCTATTCGAAACCCGATTAGCTTTATTAGACAATGTTTTTTTGGTTGAGGTTCCAAATTCAAAATGTATTTCCGACCAGCGGGTTGTGATGTAATATTATTTCCCGCTTAGATCTAGGGCTATTATTAGGCCCCATTTACCCACTGGGCACTCTGTGGGCCCCGCTTTCGATGGGGCCCCCTAATTCCAGCAATATCAACAAACGTTAACCAATTAACACCAAAAAACAAATTTATTTCTAAAACTCAAACGAAAATGACTAACTACAATAGCTACTTATTTATAAGCTTTTGCATATGTGAAGCTACTCTACCCTCGCCTGAAAATTAGCCTTTCAGCAGCTCAATCAGCTTTCTGATTTCAACATGCTTTGATAAATATAAATTTATAAAAATACAATAGATAAATTGAATGTTAAACTAAGTACTTACTTAAAAGAAAAATTATCAGTGACATAATTAGTTGCAAGAGAAAATTAATTTATCTAAAAAAAAAAATCTAGATCTTTGCTCATCTACTTTCTTTGTGTATTCTAAAAAAATGTACTCTGTCAAGGTGATAGGGGCCCCAGTATCGTAAATTCCTTATATGCCCAGGGCCTCCAATAGGTTAAATACGTCCCTGTCTTTACTTACTTTGCGTTAGGTTTGCATGACATATAAAAAATTAACATAAATTAATTGTTAAAGTATAAATTCTATGTGGTGGTGGAATTTAGTATAGACGATAGGCTGCACGTCAGTGGTAACAAAACCAATATAAGCTGGCTTCGTAATCCATTACAACTAAGTACTACGCCAAGGGATAGTGGCAGGTCAAAGTCAAGATGTTACCACTATATGCAGCTTATTGTACCTATGAATACTTAAAATAATAAAGCTGAAGAGTTTGTTGGTTCGAACGCGCTTACCTGTGGAAGTAGCAATCGGATTTGAAAAGATATTTCTGCTTTTGATAGCCCAATTCTTGAGGAAGCTTATAAGGTATTTATTATCACGCCTCAGCCCTTAGGAACGAGTGGAACAACGGCCCAGCTCACCGCTGATTTAAGCCAAGGTTTTACGGAAACACTTTTCACAGAACACCACTCCCGTTGCTGACTTACCTACAAATGTATTTTTTATTAATTTATACGTAGACCATAGTAATAAACCTACCACCTACCTTTCTCATAAATATAAAATATTTAATCACATTGTTTCACGTAAAATCAATAGTCGGGCCATAATTAATATAAATGGAGTTTCCTGTAGTATCAGAAATTAGTTGTGCATTGAATGCGATAGCTATTGAACTACATTGAGTGAGCTCCTCTGTCAGAAGAATTCTAGTTCATTGTATACCACACTAGCTCAGTAAGTATTGGTATTATTGGTAATATAACATGGTGGGTAGAAGTAAGTTGATAGTAGTTTTTTTATTTATTTTTAACGTTGAACACTAAGTATTTCTCATGTATCGTGGGTCCGTTTACAAAAATGTTAACTCACATCCACAAACAGCCAGACCCGGAACAACTAACTGTAGGCCATACGCACCAGCGCAGCAGCTGAACGCTTAGCCACTAAGCCAGCCATGTCATCAAAATTAGTTAGTAGTACTCGTAATTAAATTAATAAGTTACTATGGCCGCAAGGCGTGGTGGTATTCCGCCACACGAACGCATTGAGACTTAGTGCTTGAGTGAAGTTTTATTAAGTTATATTAGGCATAAGTTTTTATATACTAACACAACTTGTATTTTGATTAATAATTTTTTTTCTATGGGCCTTGGTTTCCTGATATTATATCAGTTATTATTATTATTAAAGTGTATACATAAACGCAAAGTAAAATTACAATCAGTATTATCTCCAGATTTATAATATATTTTTCGAGGATTAAGTTGGGTAGGTATAAGTTTCCTACGTGCTTATTAATAACGGAGTGAGTGTCTTAAAACTGCATACCGTCGCTTAAGTTCTCGACGCGTACTCAAAACAATGAGGTTTTGAGTTACGCTCGACATTCAATAAGGAATCTAAAAACGCATCTTTTGGCCAACCACAATCAATGAGTAGAGCCAATAGGAACGTGTAGCGACATCTATCTCGCCACATAAGAACTAAATCGACGTATCCTACGTCGCGATATTAAAGTTATCCACGCGACTGAGTATATATAAACGTTGGCCCACCAGAAACGACACTCGTCTGGTCGGAGGATCCTCCTTTTTCTATGGTGGATGAGGAACTTTACACCCTGTTCCTCATACCCCAAAAAACGCATTAATTTAATATTGTAACCACCACGTATGCCAATAGCCTCCTAAAAGCTACGTGAACAGCGCGTTTATATCTGAGGTACGCGCTGTTTCACCTGACTAGCGCGCTGTTTAAGTAGCGCAGTGTCTCAAATTATGCTTAGAATAGTTATTTTTAACGAAGAAACAACGCGTAAGTTAAAAAAAGCCTTTAATTAATACTATTTTTTAGAAAATACACTTACTGTACTAAATAATAAAAGAAATTGTGTATTATAAACCATATAGGTAAGTAAATAGAAATATTTTTAATTTTTTTTTTGCTCTTTTGAAAAGTTAACTTTTTTTGAGTTAGGCCGTGTACGATACAAAGCTCAGGAGATTATATTGGTGGTGACCAGATTTAGAGGTAATCTTCTCCTTTCAAACTTTGTAAGATACTTTTGTGTCCAGCAAGAACGCTGGTCGTAACCATAAAGTCCATTCACGATTTTAAAATTAGAAACTACAATAAATTAGCTAGTTCTGTATTATTCTATTAAAGGGGTGGGCTACTGTAAGGGAGTTGATCACATTGGTTCGCGTTTTAGAAACCATTCAATGCTTGTCTTATTAAACCATTAAAAACTTGTCTTCCTCAATGGCCGTGAGCCCGTGACACTCCGCAGTATCCTGTCTTAGGATTGAGTTAGACATTTATATAGAGCTTAGATAACGTGTTCTGTTAGAATTCGATTAGCGATTAGGTCTAACAGTACACGTATTAGACAGACGTTGTAAAACGGTTTCAGGTCACCATATTGGTTTCATAGCTTATTGTTAACGTAGCTGTAAATAATGAATGTCTTAAGTTCAAGCGTAACGCTCCTATCATCCCCCGTCACAACATAACTTTGTCAGATTATTTGTACTAAGTAAATGAATAACATTAACTGTAACTATACTGGATAAGGTGATGTTTTGGCCTGATTAGATTTGACTGGGTTTTCCTAATCTTGCGCAACGAATGTTAGACTGAATATTGTTTTCTCAGAAAGAAGGTGTGATTTTGCTATTGTATAAAGTTATATAGTTTTATAGTCATTTAGATTTGCTTGGCATTGCACGTATCACGCAATATTTGAACACGCCTTCCAGTACATAACAAAAGGATAAGAAACGATTATTATTCAAATTCTTAATACGGCCTTTTCTTTGGTGTTACCATGATTTTGATCCTAATAGTGACCAGTCTGACGACGAGCTCTACAGTTTCCTTTTCCGCTTAGCGGAAAAACGACCTTAACACTAATTTAGGAAAAACGAAAATGTTATCTGTCTGGAGTATTTTAGGAACAGTCACATATTTTCCCATTATTCATAGCGCAGCGAGGCATACTAAAGTTTCTAGTTCACTAATAAATAGAAGCACATATCATATAATTGGAGGAGCTCGTGGCTAAATAAAAACAGCCGCATGGGTGGATCTAAGGTACGCTTGTCGAGGTCAGTCTGTGGATGGACTCCTCCGTGCCTCGGAAAGCACGTTAAACCGTTGGTCCCGGTTGTCATTTGTAGATCTTTGGCAGTCGTTACGTGTAGTCAAAAACCCGAAAGTTTGACAACCAGCCTTACCAAGGGGTATCGTGTTGCCCACTAACTGGGTTGTGGAGGTCAGATAGGCAGTCGCTCCATTTTAAACACTGGTATTCAGCTGCATCCGGTTAGACTGGAAGCCGACCCCAACATAGTTGGGAAAAGACTAGGCAGATGATGACATATCTTGTAATTGAGTGTTATCCAAATCCCTAATGTGGACTGCAATTGAGTTAAACAAAACAACACTGGAACCCAAATATCTCACAACACGTAACAAAATCATATGAATTCTTCTTCAGGTCAACAATGAAGTTAATGCTTAGTCTTTTGGCGCTGGTAACACTGGCAACGTTCGCTGATGGTCTCCCGAGCATCCCAGAGGCTCCCAGATACAAGCGATCACTGGAATATGATTGCGTCTCAAACATGAAGGACTTGTATATTTTAAAGTGCTTTCAACAACACTCTTCCGATGGTAAGTTCTACTGGTTATTTATTAAATAATGCAATAAACAATCACAAAAAAATAAAAAAATAAATAAGAATCACAGGACATCGGAGAATTCATCCGCATCACTGTCTACCGGAAAAGTTCCCGGAAGGCTGGCAGCATTACCACGTTGAATGGCAAAGCTGATAATTTGGGCAAAAAAGAGGCCAGCCCTCTGGTCACGTGAAAAAACGCTTCGCGATGTCCCGAAATGCTAAATGGGCACACCGACCCCAAGGCCAGGGTGTTGCAACCCCAATGGTTATTTGATAATTTTGGCTTGCATTATTCCACAGCTGGACTAAGGTCCCTCATCGTGACTTCCAGCTGTTTTGCTCTAGCTAAAAATGTTCCGTAAAAAAGTGAACTGTTAACTTCTTCACCTGGTCTACATTTTCCCGAGGAGATTCTTACGGAATAGCAGCTGCACTGCTTGGGTACTATTGACCACTCGTCGTTTCATCTCGCTTTCTTCTTCACGGTGTGACGCGACACCTTCTGGCGCCATTCAGTGGCAGTAGCGGGGGGGGGGGGCATGGGTATCGTGACCCCCCCCCCCAAAATTCGTCAAAACGTCGAATTGGAAAACCTCCTAAAACTGGACAATTATTTACTATTTTTTGTAAAAAAATGATTAGCTTACGGAACGAGACAGGCGTCTTAAATATTATCACCCCCATTGCTTGTGTAAATAGGTTTCTTCCATTTGTTTGTTATTTCTGGTCATCAACTATTCTGCCCCCCCCCCCGGTAACCCTTTGCGACCTTCCCCAGAGTCTTTGGGTGTGACATGCTCAGTTGTTACTTCGGAATAGGACAATCGGGGCCAGCTCGGGGGTCTATACAAAATCCCTTTTCTGTAAGCGCTAACGCCAAAGACAACTTTTATGGAGTTGACATTAGCTGTCATTCAGTCACCTGACATTAGATGTCACGTGACTCTTTTTCTCATGTCATTGCCATGGAATTTGACGTTAGCGTCTGGCGTTTTATGTTACATAAAAGTATTTTGCCTGGGCCTGCTACTCCACTTCAGTTCTTGTCGTTTATAGAGAAACATCTGTATTTTTTCTGTGTTTATTATTTTTATGAGTAAACAAACAAACATAAATACGTTACCCTTTACCAAAATTCAAATTCATTTGTTACAAGTACGGTTTCGAAATAGTTAATATGTTTATAAAACCATACAATACTTTAGCTAGACTTTTTTCCTGGACCTTCCTGGTACGCTGGTATGCTGGTATCCCATCATAATTCATCTGCTTAGCCTTTCCCTATTTTTTTGCGTTACGGCATTGTACAGAGGCCAGCACATCAAGCTACCCCAAAGTGTCAAATTTCTTTGATGGTTATTCAACTTTATCGCAAAAGAAATAAGGTACATGTTCAATCTGACAGTTTGGGGTAGCCTGATGTGCTGGCGTCTGTACTTACTCATTTGGTTAGGGTTTATCAAATCTAGCTTCCTACTGCGACCAGTGTTTCGATGACATTTCTGCTGAATATTAACACTTTATTGCCAAAGGATGAGGTTCATGTTCAATGGGGAAAATCTGACAGTTCGGGGTAGCTTGATGTGCTGACGTCTGTACTAGAATCTACTTTGTGGGCTTGTGGGTTATGTTATTTACTCCACACCAGTTTTAGTTCATGTTTTAGTGTCTTCTGGACATAAGGTCCTGTCAAATTTCCACAACTAAAAGTCGTACTTTTGGTCAGTTGGCGGTGTACAGAAAAGGTAAGGAAGCTCTCTTTTGTACATGATGAATCATAGTTAATTTGCAAGTATATCTTACCAAGATAGTCTTACAAAAGTGTACCGAGTAGAGTAGTCAAATCAAATAACTTTTATTTGTTGAATTTTAGTTCATACGCCATCTTGGATTTAATGTGACGTCACTCATAATAATACTGACTAGGGGACGCATTTGTCAAATTATGATTAAAAGTTAGTAAGTTATGAAGGGAACATACACACATATTAAACATCATAACCTCGCCGTATGCTGATGGAGTGTGCTCGGAACGTACTAGAACGCGAGTTATTCGTGAAGGATTTTAACATAAATAAACTTGATGTAGGCCAGTGGCGGACTAACAGGGGGGGCGGAAGGGGCGGCCCGCCCCGGGCCTCCGGACTTGGGAGGCCCCCAAAATGCCACCGCGTTCCCCTGATCAATTCCTAAACAAGACTTTAAAAATGTGCTTAGTACCTAACCTACATAATTTTATCAAGATCAAAACACTACAGCCATCTAGACTTTTTAGCGGTACTAATATTCTTTTAACTTTGCTGAACTCGTCCAATACACTGGAGGAATTCACGTCTATGTAGCGTAAATTTCACTTCCCAGATTTTAACGAAATAAACATAAAAACTACAAACAAATGTGAACTGAATAAAAGGCTTGTAAAACTACATTTATTTTAAAGTTGGGGAGCCTCATTCAGCTTTGCCACCCCGAGCCTCTGACGGGCTTAGTCCGCCACTGATGTAGGCATAATCCAATCCATCTTGTCCGTACCAACTTCGGAGATTATCAAAAAGTTGTGACATTTAATTAGGGTCCTCCACGAATAACTCTATTTCATTAAATATTAAGTAATATTGTAAACGATTCAAAATCAAAATCAAAAATTCATTTATTCAAATTAGGCTGAGAATCAGCACTTTTTGAACGTCAAAGACGTTTACATAAGACAGTCCCCCAAAACGCCCACCCTTCACCACTTCCTAGTGTTTTTGCTGGGAAGAAGAAGTGGAGGAACAAACTCCCCAGCAACACGTCTGTCTGATAGGTTTGAAGAACCTGAAGCTATACAACACATTATGTCAAAAATAATAATTATGTCAATCATCTTTATACGTCATTCAATTAAATAATTTGCTACATGTTAGCTAGCACACACCAATATGCCAAAATAAATAAATAAAAAGTTATATATACCAAAATCGACAGTTAACTCAAGCAAAGCCTGCTAAACTGAATACATAAAAAGCCTCCAAGGCAGTCCAAGGGCGTGCCCGCTGACATGTGCAATGCTGAATTATATCAATACAACTCATTCATACAATGTAATGAGAGGATCATGTCAATAACATAAAAATAAGGATAGTAGAAGAAACATACACAAAAATAAAGAACTATTAAACAGTAAAAGAACATAGTAACATTGTCCTGCGTTCAACAAAGCGACCAACTATTTTTGTCTTCTAAATAGTCGCCGATTAAGATAGCCAACTAATGTAAAAGGGTACGATGGGGCTGACATATCTTTGATAAAAGCCCCTAAACAAAATTAGAATAAAAAAATAAAACCTCGCCGTAGTCGTTCCCCGTTTCCTGTTATTAGGGTTCCGTAGTCAACAAGCAACCCTTATAGTGTCGCCATGTCCGTCTGTCTGCGAGTTAGGGGCTCTTAGCTTGAGCTCTTAGTACTAGTGAAAGACATATTGACACATCGACATAGTGGTATTTTTGTTAGGGTACGTAAGTACCCTACACGTAAGGGGCCGTCCATTAATCACGTAAGGCTCGAAAGGGCATAAGGGGGTTTGGCAATATATTACGAAATATCACAAGGGGGGATGAAGGTGTAGTAAGATATCACGTGTATTTATTTTTTCATCAAAATTTAAGATTTTTGGAAGGTTTTAAAAAATACACGTGATTTGGGGAGGGGGGGGGGGTGTAGTCTTAAACCTCACCACGTTGATACGTGACGGACATGGCGACACCCCCTTGGTGATCCAAGGGGGGGTTAAAAAGAGCTGAAAATAACACCACTGGGTAATGGACGGCCCCTAAGAGGCTAATGATATTTTCATTCATCCCGGCTATAAACCGATCCTTGTGCGTGATGCAACACGCACTTGGCCAGTTTTTTTTTATTATCTTGAAGAACCCACTCACGCGCCGTTTCCATTTTACTTTCAGTACTCACCTTTCGTGGACTAAATGAATTCATGAGGAAGGGAAATTATCTGATTGATGATTGTTGCCACTACGGATGTTCCATGGATTATATAAACAGTTACTGTTAACTACTCGTAATAACAAACTTGTACCACCAACGTTATACACAGATATTGTTAAGTAATAAGAATTTTAAACAAATATAACGTAGTTTTTTTTATTTAATTTTCCCTCATCTCAATTAACCCGTGGCGGGCGAAGGTCCGCCTGCGACGCAGGAGGTTGCGGGTTTGATTCCCGCCTTGGGACAAATGTTTGTACGATCTACAAAGAGTTATTCCGGCTGTTCTGGGTATTTGCTATGTACAATAAAACATATCTATCTTTGTAATGTACTGTATTAAGTATTTCAATCATCTAGTACCCATAACACAGGCTCTGCTTAGCCTGGGGCTAGATGATGCTGTGTGCATTGTCCAGCATTATTTATTTATTTATCATCCTTCAACAAAAAAAAAAAACAAAATGTCTCTTACAGATCTTGTATACTCAGCATACAAGACTTGACCAGTCTCTCACACACAGACCGTGGTACAACTGGAAACTCTCTTAGTGATGAGTCTACATTATAATCTTAATAACCTTTGAACCAGAAAATAGCTAATCAGTTAAAACGATACTATTTACTTATTATTCATTTAATCATCTGAAATGTTGACAACTTTTCTTGTTAACATATTGTTAGTGTTTGCATTAACAATAACACCTCAAATAATCGTATGAACAGCGTTTGTAGCAGCATTCCTCCAGCAAAGAACCGAGAGGTCCAGGGCATGGTGGACTGTCCTCGGCGGAAGCTGAAATTTCATCAACATTTAGGGCCTTAACACACTGCACTTTTCTTACGCGCTGCGACATGCTTCTACGCCCTCTTAACGCACTAGCGCTGCGTTTTCAAGGAACAAACGCGCCCATGACGTGCTGACCGCGTGTTTTACGGAACTTCTATACGGATATTCTCCCGTTGAGTCTACTTATGCAAAGCAACGCTATCATTCGGGCTATGTAAGAAACTGGAATAACATAAGTAGGTACACTTTTAGAACAAATGAAATTATCCTTCCACAAACTCCTTCTCGAAATAATAGTAGGAACGTAGGTATATTTTGGCATCGAACCAATTCTGAGTACACTTGAAGAAGATTACGGACAAGACTATGCCTTAGAGCCTGTCCAGAAAGCGCAATTTACGCGCGTGTCCACTCGCGCGTAAGCATTCGCGCGATCTCGAGTTACTAGAGCTACATACATTCCGTCCAGATGATCTCGCGCGTTACCTCAGACGCGCGTAAAACGCTTGCAATGAGCGGGACTCTCGACTCGCTCGTTTTAAGCGCGTGCGCCGCGCGAGTCGAGGTACTCCGGCGCCATTGCAGCGTCCAGTAATACGCGCGTGTCTGTGGAGCGTGAAAACTTTGACACGGAACTTTTTACTGACGAAATTGAGAAAGGGGTAGCTATATGGGATATGAAATCATAAGATTATTCTAATAGAACCATTAAGCGTAGGAACTGGGAGGAAATAGTAGATTTTTCTTTTGTGTCATCACATGCGCGCGTTATTTCGCCGCATCTGGACGCAATACAAATCAAAACGCGCGAGTGCACGCGCGCTTAAATCGCGCTTTCTGGACAGGCTCTTAGGAACGTCAGCTTCAATTGACGGCCAGTGACTTAAGGCGACTTAAGTAACCCCTCAATTTGATTCCAAGTCACATTTAAACGAAAACAAATTTTGAGTGGAAACTGCCTAATTATAATTATTACGTGTTTGTAACAAATTATTGAAAAGCATATGGAGAAAATTTAAATTCATAGACAAGCATTGTGATATAATATCTAAAATAACAATGAGGTTCTATTCTATAAAAAAAAATCGATCGGTGCCGCTAAGTCATTTTTTTAGAAAGTTAAAAACATATTTATACTATAACAAAATCTTAAAGTACCTAAGTAAGAACACAAAATATTACCAATAAAGAAATATGTACAGCTTTTTGCAAGGAAATGGTAATTTTAGGTACTCATTGCGATAACATAAACATTACTTACTCCAGCAAGTATCTGCCAAAGCTTGTGCCAAGGTCCTCCCACAGAGAAGGCCGAGCGTCTTAACACCCGGTTGAACAGAGGGATGATTTGCCTCAGTGAATATCGCCAACGCCACCAGCACCAAAACAAATACGGCTAACTTCATGGCTGACCTGAAAAAGAAGCAACAAAGTAATCTTTTACTATCTTTTAGTTGTAAGTACCTACATAGAATTAAGGGACTCGCCGCATTAAATAATGGCTCGCCGTTATTAAAAACGGAGCCGCTTTGTGTTACGACGAACCAACGTTCAGCCGGAATGTCATAGAAACACTGGTCGCCGTAGGTAGCTAGATTTGGTAAACCCTAACCAAATGAGTAAGTACAGACGCCAGCACATCAAGCAATCCCAAACTATGAAAATATACCAATTTAACATGAATCTCATCCTTTTGGAATAAAGTTGAAAAACTATCAAAGAAATTTGGCAGATTGGGGTAGCCTGATGTGCTGGCCTCTGTACTCTTAAATCTCAAATAAATTGTTGACTTTTACTTTGACTTTACTTTCTATTCCAGGACACACGAAAACGAGAAGTTCCACCTGCGACGCAGAAGGTTGCAGGTTCGATATCAGTCATCTAGTACCCATAACACAAGCTCTGCTTAGCTTGGGGCTACATAATGCTGTGTGGATTGTCCAGCATCTGGGGGCACGGTAGTGCCCCCGCCAAGACGAGCCAAGCGAAGCGCACGGGCACTACCTACCTTTTCTCGAAGCGCTTCGTCGTTTTTTTGAACCCTCATAACTTGGGTTTGGATTATGCTAGATCAACAAAATTTTCGGGATATATTGTCAATAGCGGACTTATTGAACATATTAAGTTTTAATTACATTAGCTTTTATACTTCAGATTTTATTTATATCTAAAAAACGCTAATTTCGTCACTGACTCACTGATGATCATCAAAATTCTTAAGGTATTTCCTAATGTCCTAGAAAGCTGAAATTTTGTATGTAAGCTAGTATTAGCACACAAACAACAAAAAAATTATAAAACTTGTAACTTTCATCCCCCAACCCCTTAAACTAGGGGATGGGAGTTTGTATGAGACCTGTAATTTTAAATTAAATTTTGATGACGCTAGAGGTCTAATCTAATAATCTAAAACTTGGTTCCCCTAGATATATATATGTATAGGTACTCCTTGTTAAAAAAAAAAAAAAAATTAATCGACATATATTGAGACATATACTTCAGATCAGATCATATAAATATGAATGAATAGAAGTGTTGCGAACGTCTCCTGCCTCTTACGTCCACACAGTAGCTAAAAATAAAAAAAAATTGTCCTTGACAGCGAGCGCGTCGATTGTCGATTGTCTTGTTTTGTTGATTGTCGATTGTAAAAAATGAAAAAATAAACATTGCAAGAAATACACCCCAAAAAAAGAAGAAAAAAAAAAAAAAAAAAATTTTGTTACAAACAACTTACAAAAAGAAATGAAATCCCACCAAAAACATTTTCATGTAAAATGTTGCCAAGACGAGCCCATATGACTCGCACTGTCAAAAAGTTATCAGATCTCATGTAGAGCCAAGCTTCTAACACTACACGCCCTAACTCTACAAGGCCTAACTTCACAAACTCTACACCTTAGTCAAATATATGTGGCTTGGCCGTTCGTTACTACAAGAACTATTGTATAACACAAAAGTAATGAACAGTGAATTAATTTTTCACCTTACGCCGATGTGAATGTAGCGAAATGGCCAAGCCACATATTTTGACTAAGGTGTAGAGTTTGTGAAGTTAGGCCTTGTAGAGTTAGGGCGTGTAGTGTTAGAAGCTTGGCTCTACATGAGATCTGATAACTTTTTGACAGTGCGAGTCATATGGGCTCGTCTTGGCAACATTTTACATGAAAATGTTTTTGGTGGGTTATTTATTCATTTTTATTATAAGACTAACTGACTAACTGGCTGACTGTATACATGCTCAATATCGAAGCTAACGAATCTTAGATCGTGATATTAAAGTTATCCCCGTGGCTGCACAGAACTCGACTACAACTGTTGAATACTTTAACCAATCAGAAACAACACCCGTCTGGTGGGAAAATCTCTTTCCTGTGTGTGAAGAGGTAGAAGATAAGTTTCCGCTCTCATCAAAGAATAATAAGTGATTGTAAATAATTATTTTGCCAATGAAATTTGTACTTACAATTTCGTGTTGCGCTGAATTCTGCGTTCGATTGTGTACTGAGCTTCGATAAACCAGACTCTCTTGTGGGTTATCTACGCTCTAATTAAATGATAACCCAAGATTGTAAACATAAATAAGATTTAAATAATAATTTTTTTGTTCACTGTTACAAATATAATAAAAAAATAACAAATTTAACTGAAATAGAGAGGCTATTTTAGTTTACTTAATTTATTTTTCACTTTTTAATTTTTACTTTTTATTTTTTTTTACATGGAAAATATTTTCTAAAAAGTAACAATTATTTTGTATAATACAATATTGAGTTCGCTTCTCCTAAAATAAGTTGACATTTTAAACAAACACAGCATTTGTATGCTGTGTTTGTTTAAAATGTCAATGTTAAGAAAAAAAAATTACAAATTAGGACAAGTCTTTCTTGGCTAAGGTATCAAGAGAGAGAGGAAAATAAATTACAATGAATGAATTGATTGATATTTGTATATAAATAAAATAAATATTGCTGGACAATCCACGCAGCTAGATGACTGATATACTTAATATAATACATTACATAGATAGATATTTTTATTATATATAGCAAATACCCAGAACACCCGGAACACATATTTGTAGATCGTACAAACATTTGTCCCAAGGCGGGAATCGAACCCGCAACCTCTTGCGTCGCAGGCGGACCTTCACCCGCCGCGCCACATCGGTCGTCAATAAATAAAACTGACTGGTATATGAATCAGTAAAATAAATTCGCTAATCATTAAGGAATCCCAGACTTTTCCAGGCGTCTATATCTATAGCTTTTAGCATATAAACCAATGACTCTTTTGTGGGTGAGTAGAGAGTTCTAATTAAATGATAACCCAAGATTCTCAACAAGAATAGGAATTAAATAATAAATAATAAATTAATTTGTTCACTGTTATAAATAGGAGTTCAAAAATATGATCTAACCACTATAACAAAATTATCTGTATCGAGGTAAGTTTTATATAAGTAGTTTCTTCGACATAGCACTATTCTGCAAAATTGTAAAATTGGAAATAAAGCATTTATTTATTTTTTAGTTATAAATTATTTATTATTTATTTATTATTCAATTATTAATATATGAAGAAATAAAATAAAATAAATAATCATAGGGCATCAACAAATTTATTATTTATTTATTTTTTCTTTTTTATTTATACCGGTCGTCAGAAGCCCGAAAGTCTGACAACCAGTCTTACCAAGGGGTATCGTGTTGCTCAGTAAATGGGTTGTCGAGGTCAGATTGGCTCCAGGTAAAATACTAGTATTCAGCTGCATCTGGTTAGACTGGAAGCCGACCCCAACATGGTCTTGGTCTACTAAAGTCCGGTTGAACAGTGGACAACCTCCTAGGTTGAACTGAGAGATGACGTAGTTTTACAGAGCCGCTGACATGCTCATGATCACCAGTTTATATAGGGGTATGAGGAACAGGATGTAAAGGTCCTCATCCTTTATTAGAAGGAGAGGATCCCCCAACCCGACCTTTCTTGTATATCAATGGACCAGACGGGTCTTGTCGGGTTCTTGTAAATTTCTTCAATCGTGCGGATAACTTTAATATCGCGATGTAGGGTACGTTACGTTTTAGTTCGTATGTGCCGGTATAGACGTCGCTATATGTCAATTTTTGGAAAACAACGCAAGCATTCACGTTATCTTAGAAACTGAAATAACCTGATAATATTCTAATATATAAAATTCTCGTGTAACAATGTTAGTTACCAAACTCCTCCGAAACGGCCGGACCGATTTGTATGAAATTTTGTGCGCATATCGGGTAGGTTTGAGAAACTTTATTTACTTTATTTTTCATCCCCCTAAATGTTAAGGGTGCTCCACCCCTAAATTTTTTAATTTTTATATTTTAGTCATTTTTTTTGTTTTTATTTTTTATCATACAACATACAAAAATACTTTCAACCTCAAATTTTTACCCTTCTATCACCAACCTGTATAGGGCAAAACAACGTTTACTGGGTCAGCTAGTGTAATACAAAACTTTGAACGAATAAATCCATCTTTCAACAAATTGCATAAGAAAATACAGTCTGGAAATAATTATTATTATCAGTAGGATCGTAGAAAATCAAATAAATTAACAACCGTTTGAATTTTCTTATATTTATTAATACATTTAAATTAAATTAAAAATTTCAATATTCTACAGGTAAATACCTACGTAAATATAATAATGTACAGACTTAAACCAAAAATAAAGTTAAAAAAAACTGTTGTCCATCCAACGAAGTTGTTTATCTAGGGAGCAAGTACAAGTCTTAAAAAAGCTACATATTTTATAAATAAGAATATACGTATAGTTACAGAAGCTAACGGTATTTGTTGGTTATGTGATGCGAAATATTGAGGATCATGTTGTGGGGAAAGATTTGAGTATTCATGTGGAGGGTAACAAGAGTAGAGGAAGACCAAAGAAACGATGGATGGATTGTGTGAAAGATGATATGGCCAGGAAAGAGGTGACTATTGAGATGACGACATGTTGCACTGACCAAGAACAAAGAGCCTATACGCACTACTTTCGATCAGAATCCGACAAATGGCTGTCTGAAATATCCGAAGTGGTAGGAGTCCAGTCAAATTAGCGATGAACCTCGTATATCATTCAAGGTCAAAAGTAAAAAAAAAACAGTTTATCATGATTATCTTGGTTTCTGTTGCTCCAATGATGTTATCATCTATTATCAAATTGTAGAACATACAATTTGCGACAAATTTTATTTAAAACATTTTTTCATTGGAGTAATAGAAACCGAGCTAATCGCGAAAAACTGTTTTTTTTTTACCTTTGACCTTGAATAACTTACAATACAGGGATGAGATTTCATAAGACTGTTGGGATAATTTTTAGACCTCCAAAATGAAGGTATATACAAAATTCAGCTTATTATCTCTCATTCCGAGGTTGACCCCTTTTTATGCTAAAGTGACTGGTCTAAAGTATTTGTAGGATGAGTTGCGCAGGCGACGCACTAGATCAGGTACTCGCCGTACGGTAGGTTTGGTTCAAATAAAACCAACTGCAACTAGTTCTTGGCTTATGTATGACTTTCATAGCTAAACGATTCACGTAGCGAAGCTCAAAGTAGTCGAGGAGAAGATATCTGTTGAATAAAATAAAAAAAATGTTAAATCAGTTAACTTCATAGTAAGATTCATTGTTATTTTGTTCATAAATTTATTTACTAAATAGGGTATTTGACTTGATTTTTTACAGATTTCCCGTAACTTAAAGAAAAGCCACGGTAAAAAATAATTTTCAGTTAGAACGGTAATGCCCAAATAAAAGCTTCTTACTAAATGCATATGAAAGTAGATAAGGTAGTGTTATCAAAAAGCGAATGAATTTACTTTTGTCTGTTTGTCTATCTGTATGTTTGTTTGTAGTAATCTCCGAAACGGCTTGACCGATTTTGACCGGAATTTCACTGGCAGATAGCTGAGGTGATAACGAGTAACTAAGGCTATTTATTTTGATTTGATTATTTGAGTAAAAGAAATAGGGTCCTCGCAAAAAATGTAAACCAATTTAGATCAAAATCGGTTGGATCGATTTTAACAGAACTGATGAGTTAAAAAGTAATTTAAGCTACTTTTATTTAAAAATATAAATATAATAAGCAAAAAATAAATAAATAAGACATAAATAAATAATGCTGGACAATCCACACAGCATCATCTAGCCCCAAGCTTTAAGCTTGCTTGCTTGCTTGCTTGGAGCTTGTGTTATGGGTACTAGATGACTATATATAATATATACTTAATATACTACTTGATATACTTAATACAATACATTACCTAGATAGATATTTTTATGAAACATAGCAAATACCCACAACACCCGGAACAAATCTTTATAAATCGTGCAAACATTTGTCCCAAGGCGGGAATCGGACCCCTCGAAAACCTCGTAAGAGGTAAAAAAAACCAGCCTACCTACATTTTGTCGATTTATGAGAACACAAATTTTCTGAACTGTCTCTGTTCATAACAATGGGTACAATGATCCATTCAGAGTATTTCAGGAATTAATTAAAAAAGAATGTTCATCACGATGATTGTAAATACTTACAAATCTAGGCCTTCTGGTTCAGATTAAAATTTTATTTTGAAACAGGTATCACTGAAAACCCCGCATTAGTAAATTAATGCGCGGCCGTAACATCGGGTTGCTGCACTACAGGCTGGACCCTGTGCGCGGTGTCTCGTGGTGAAGAAGACAAGATGTATCGGGAATGAATCCCGGAAACGATGAGGCACGCACAGCATTGCCTCAGACCATAAGCCTTTATGATTTTCCAACTTCCAATTCGAATCATTTGATATTTTTACACTGTTTACGAGATGAAATAATTTTCACTGCTCAAAAGCAACGTGTCATCTGTCATTATCTTGACAAATGCCACCTTGACAGGTAATTCTTCTTAATATTCAGAAGTTTGTTGGCTTTCGTGTATGATGTGAAGGTATCAACAAGTCTGAATGTGTAAAATATTTTTTCAAGCTTTTATCACCATTAAAATGCACATTTAAAATTTCGTGTCTGTGATGCTGACAGTTAAACAGTTCCCTTGTCAACCCTGTTGTTGGAATCAGATCATGATTACCATATAAATCAATAGTCATAGGAGCTAAATCAATATGTCAAATTTCAATTCCGTAGGTCAAGAGGAAGTGGGTAAAATTTGACTTACAAGATTTTATTACCGACATAAAGTCAACAGGACAGGTGAAGCTAAATAAAAGCTTGTAAAAAGGAGATTCTTTGTACTCAGTTCAGTTTCTGATGGATGAGTGATGCTTATTTTCTTGTTCAAAATCTAAACATTATGTAGGCTCTATCTTTCTTTTTCTTTTATGTAAAACTGGCTGTGCCCGCGACTTAGTCCGCATGGAATTTGACAAAACATGGATTTTCATTTTTTGCGCGGTACCCTAATGCTTTTTTTTTAATTAAAGTAGCCAAATTTACTCCTTATCACATCAACTACCGGCCAGTGGAAGTCCCGTCAAAATCGGTCCAGGTTTATGGAGATTGCCTCAAACGAACAGACAGACAATACAAATATAAATTGTGGTGTTTTTTGGTATACTCATAACTAATCGTACCTTATAAACGTTTATATGCGTTTAGTGAAAAGCTGTTATTGAAATAGGGCAAAGACACGCTTCAATACTATTTATTTGTATAGATGTTAGATAGGTAAGTGGAGCTCGTGGCTAAATAAAAAACAGCCACACGGGTTGATTGAAGGTTAAGCTACACTTGCCGAGGTAATTCTGTGGATGGGTGACCGTTGCAATATATCGATACTCCTCCAGTCGTCGGACAGCACATTAAGCCCTTAGTCCCTGTCAATTGTAGATCTTCGACAATCCTTACGGGTAGTCAGAAGCCCGAAAGACTGACAACCAGTCTTCGTCAGGCGTTTATTTTACAGTTAGTATTTTTTAATTCATAATATATTTTGAATGCAATGTCCGAATTCAATCATTTAAAAAGTCATCCCATCTTCCTAGTACGGTGGATTGTGCAGGTGCGGCTGCTGCAGGTGCAGAAAACCTCAAACGGCGAAAATACAACAACCTAACTGGAAGTTATATGTTTGAGCTGTTTGGGGTTGAAACACTAGGGCCATGGGGTCCGTGTGCCCATTTAGTTTTTCGAGAAATCGCGAAACGTTTGGTCCACTCTTCACGTGACCAGAGGGCTGGCCTTTTTTTGGCCAAAGAATCAGCATTGCCATTCAACGTGGCAATGCTGCCAGCCTTCTGGGCACTTTTCCCGTTGACAACGATGCGGATAATTTTAATGAAATAAAAATTAATATTCTTTAAAAAGTAAAATACATGAAAAAAATTCTTGAATACAAAATTATTTTATTTCGATAAGGATTATTAAAAGGGTATGGAAAACCTGACTGGTCTGATTTTGGCCGGAATTTCTTTAAACATTTAAAATGTAAAAAAGCAGTTATAGTTACATAACTACAATATTTGGACGTATGGTATGCCAAAATTTTTGTTGGTATTGATTTATTCTTTAATATTGTGTAACATTTTTTTGTTCTATCATCAATATTGACGACACGGTTGGCGCAGTGGCTGAGCGATTGACTGCTGCGCTGCGTGTCGTGGGTTCGATTCCCGCACGGAACAAATATTTGTATGGCCTACAGATAGTTGTTCCGGGTCTGGCTGTTTGTGTATGTGAGTTTGTTTGTAAACGCACCCACGATACAGGAGAAATTCCTAGTGTGGGGTTACGTTTTAAAAAAAAAAAATCCGAGGCGCATGAGATGAAAGACTTTTTATGACAATTTTTTTACACCTTGGGTTACACTATCGAAGTTTTAGTACGGATCCCTAATTAGTTCTAGTAATAAATATAGCCTTAAGGATAATGTAGCATACTTATGGTGAATTTTTTTTTTGGAAATCGGAACAGATTTTCTTGATTTTGTTCGTTACAAACATACAAAATTACATGTATCTTTCCTCTTTATAATATTATAAAGACTATGATACCGAACTCTTTTTTACAGCGTGATATCGTGACAAGGCAGCGTCAGATACTTATTAAATGTCTTTTAAACGTCGTAACTATTCTAAAATAATTTACTTCCAAAAAAGCCTTTGATGAAAGGTTGAAGTTGTATTCACAGAGTACTTTTTTATATATTGTTATATTTTACAAGATAAGAGCATTTTGCTACTAACTGTTTCAAAGTTATGACGACATTCCTTAGCCCTATCTTTTTTCGGAATCGGTGTATGTGGAATCTGGTTGTTCTTACTTTAAAAACCGGTACAGGGCGGCTGGATTTGGACATCCCAATAGGTAGATAAATTGCAATCGCTTTGTAAAATATAAAATATGTATCGTCTGATGATGAGATTTATTTTATATTTTTGATGATTCATTCCCCTGCGCTTATCCCATTTAATTTGGGGTCGGCGCAGTATGTTTTCTTCTTTTTGTCGACACCTCAGTATACACCTCCTCCCTTGTCATGTCATGCGTCTATCCATTATTTCTTTGGTCTTCCTCTGATAACCATTCCCATTCGTACTCAACACTTTCTTCACGACATGTTCCTCATTCCTCCGCATCACACGCCCATACCATCATAGCGACCTTCTACACTTTTCTCTGTCACCGGCACCACTTTTTAGAGTTCTTTCATACTCATTCCTTATTCTATCTTTTCGCGGAACACTAAACATTCAACTCCCTTTCTTTCATCGCGAAACCAATGCCTCCCTTTTTTCGATTTTTAGTTTCCAATCGACGTAAAATGCTATACTGGCGTATACTGGCAAACCCTCCTAACAGGATATTTAACTATTTATCACATTAAACACTAGTATAGTATGGTATACTTCCAACTGCCAAATAAAAAATGAAACGGTTGTTTCGTCTTCTGTAAAGTTGCAATTTTTAGATAGAAGATATTGGTAATTCGTCGTTGAAATGTAGATATAATATCGACACTTCTTAATATGATTACTTACTATCTACAGCTACTGATCAAGAAACATACGATGTAAGAGACTGCATTTGGAGATCTATCACCACATTCCTTGTTTCCGTCGATATTTTCGTTAATTCAAAGAAGCTATGTGCATCCAAAGATGGAGCGACAGACAGTGCTTGCGAATCCTGTCCATTATCTTCATATTAGTGTGTTTCTCTAATACTTTATACGAACCCGTTGAAGATAGACGAGAAAGAATCCATAAGCCCAATGTTAACAGAATGGAATATGAGGATGACGACGAGTTTCAGCGTCTTATGAAATTCTGCTTCAAAATAACAGTTAGGAGACCTGGTGAAGATGTAGCCAAAAAACAAATAACAGTTAATTCTGCAGCTCATGATGTTACCAGAGAACCAAGCGCTGTAAATTATAAATATCCGATGAATAACTCAACGAATGTTACAATGGGTAAGTTGTTATGTATATTATTGTTCGTGGAGTCGTTGAGATCTGATTACTGACAAATGCTTACACTGATTGAAAGAAAGAAAGAAAGAAAAAACATTTATTCACACAGGTTCAGGCACACAACGACAATACTAAACATAGAAAAACATAAAAAACGAGTAACAAAAAATACATTAAAACATATATAAGTATATATTATTAAGTATGTGCCTTCAGCTGCGCTAAAAGGGTCCATTTCAGCAAAAAATGCCAGACAACTAGTGCCTGGCTAGTCAGATGTCACGGACGTAAAACAGTTCTATAGTATGGTATGATTATGTGAAGTAAATTATGATGTAATTTACATAGGATTTGATTGGACAGGCCCATATTTTTTCCTCAAATCCCAGACACTAATTTGGATGGTTCTCATATCGAGGGTATAGTCTGCACTGAAGCCCTATACATACAATATTCGTTATTTTATCATCATCATCCTCTTGCTCCTGTCCCAATTTATTTGGGGTCGGCGTAGCATGTCTTCTTCTTCCACACATTTTATTTATTATTTTATATACAGACAAAAGAAAAGATTTTATTTTGTTCCATCTTGATGCGTTTCTTGCGATCTTTTTAGTGGTGTAATCGAATAAGCATATTTCACAATGTGAAGACTATGTTTAGCCCTGTATTCATATTGTAAATCCTATTTTAATGTTAACTCACAAAAAAGGATTTACTAGCGTAACTTATAATCATTGTTAAAAATCAATTTACAGAAATAATCATCATTTATAATTTTAATATCTCATCATCCAGTCTTTGTCAAACCCATCGCAATACAGGCCTTCAACATCATCAAAGATAATGATGACGAAGAAGGCTTAAAAATGATTCTTTGATGTGAAATATCTATACCCTCTGGTAGAGCCGATTGTTGGCGTGGAGAAGCATGCCATGGCGACGCATCTCCATTGAAACGTTTATTATTCATATTTATAATTTAAAATCTTCATGCATCTATATTACAATAACTCGCTAAGATTCTTGGGTTTTTCTCGTATATTTAATGAAAATAAATGATTATTAAAGAAACAGTCATCATTTTCAGAGAAATATTAGTAATATTTATTTTTTTCAGAAAGTCATGTTTAGTTCCTGTCGTAATCTGTTCTTTCATGCATATTACTTGTACAAAATAATTTACATATTTCACATCTGCCAGGCATCCCGTGACGGCTCACCTTTTTGTTTATTTACAGGAAACGTGGTATCTGTATCATTGCGAGAAATCCTTCGAAACACTGAAACCCGCCGATGGAATCGCTCGATGTCTACACCATAGAGGATACCCATCAGTTACCAATTGCTTTTTAAAACTCGCGAACCATAGACACATTGACATTTAGATATATAAAGAAAGAAATAATCACATGTCACAAATTTACCATCTGCAACATGAAAGCGATAGTAATAATATTTTAACAAAATTAAATTGTTTTTTGGTTAATAAATACTTCACCGGATATCAAATGTTGTTTTTCCGAAACTGGGCGGTTATCACGGAGAACAGCTGGAAAGCTGTTCCACAATTGCTATCTAAGGGAACCAGAACTCTCTTTGACCCCTTCGCCCATACCAACGTGGCAGCGAAAGAGGACTCTCCCTCTGAAAGTACATTCCCCAACATAATATTCGTTTCCTTTAGTTCGCTTATGGAACGTCAATCAAAACAAAACCAATATTTTAACTAATAACAATGGCGATGACTTTTACAATTGTAAATGTGCTGTCCACTGCAGCGTCTCCTGTTTCTGCATAGGATCTTTCACTCACTTACGAGGCAATGGATTATCAAATCACGCGAATCCGATGTGTGGTAACATTACTAGTGTTTTTTATATTTGAGTGCTATTACAATCTTGTGGGCGAGCCACCGCATGACCCCACCAACGCATCGCGCGACTCTAAAGCAGATGACAATAGTGTGTATCATCATGATATTACTGTTCATTATAAATATCAGTTGACGAATGGCATGGAAGTCGAAATGGGTAAGTTATTTTATTAAGTTTTCGTAAACGAAACAACATTTATCCATCAGCTTCCGTCTGGTATTCGATCTACAAATGGCAGCCAGGACCAACGGTTTAACGAGCTTTCTGGGGCGTGGAGGACCGGACCCATTCACGGACCGACCTCGGCAAGCGTTGCTTAACTCTTGAGGTCGACCCTTGCAGCTGTTATGATATAACATCTTAACTGCCATACAACGAGACGTAATAGAAAATGTATTGTCGGTCACCCGGTGTTTAAGGTGTTAACAAAGGTACTTTTAACCATAAGCCAATTTTCTTTATGATACGTCATGATTTTTCTTTGCAGATTACAAAAATGGATACAATTCTTCCTATGATTGGTTCATGAGAATGAAACATCAATTTAAACAATTTGGTAATTAGCTAAATCCATACTATACTAATATTATAAATGGGAGAGTGTGTGTGTCTGTTTGTCCGTCTTTCACGGCAAATCGGAGCGACGAATTCACATGATTTTTTAAGTGGAGATGGTTGAAGAGGTTTAGAGTGACATAGGCTACTTTTTACTTTACTCTTTCTAACCCCCTACTTCCTAACGCGCGTGAAGCCGCGGGCAAAAGCTACAATATACATACAGACACAAACTCACAACCACCACCTATTAGGATTGTAACATACTCATTTTGCTTCGTATAAACATACATCTGGTCAAACAAGCACGCCAGTTGTGAGAACTACCATCTGACCTGTTACTAAAAATAACCTGTTTTATTGAAATTCAGTCATTCAAGCACCTCTTCTTAAATAACGAATTGTTTTGTGAAGTCACAATAGTTTAATGCTCCCGTTTCATCATCGAGACCACTTTGAAACGAACATTACTGTCCCACTGCAGGGCAAAAGCCTCTTCTCAAACAGAGAAGGCACGAGCATTAATCACGACGTAGCTTTTATATGTTAGAAAATATTTTTCTTAAATTATGTTGGGTTAAATATGAAGGTTTCCTCGCGATGTCAGTAATGGCTTGGATAACCTGAAACTAGATATGAATTGAAAAAAGTCCCAAAGATTCATCATTCAGCCAAAAGACGTACACTGCTGGACAAAGGCCTCCCCCAAAGATTACCACAACGATCGTGTACGGTCCTCATCCATTGGCTACCAACCGCATTGATTGCTTCAATAATAAATAATTATTTTACTGTTCAAGGCCAAGAAGAAAAAGTCAGATATGCTGAACATACGCCAGTATGCAAATTTAATGTGACTTCTTTGGGTAAGTATTACAAGAAATATATTATATATTTTAACTTTGTAGCAAAAATTAAACAGGACAAGTTTTTGTAGGGATTTGTATGGATTCATGAATGAATTTCAGAATTAGAACCTTTTTGTATTCATTTTTGTTCAAAATCTGTAAATGCAGGTCAACATTAAAAAAAATAAGCAATTCAGTTAAGGAACAAGTTCTCCTAGGAACGATTTCCCGTTCGAATATAATATACCTTGTATTATGTTCGAATATATACTTATGTACAATTTGTTTTTTCAAAATTTAAGTGATAGTTTCATACCCATTTGCACATAGGCATGGATCAGGTATTGACGAAAAAATATGAAAACCATATCGCTATTGGTCCATAGACTACTTTTCACATTCTCCTTTAAATACCAACATGTGCTCGGTGTGATAGGTAAATATAGTAATATTCTCACTCAAACGTGTATTTTTCATCAGGGCCAATAAAAGTAATGAAATCTGAAACCAGTCTGGAGTGGATAAAGGAACAAAATCCTGACGTGAAACTCGGAGGGTATTATGCGCCTACGCATTGCCGCGCAATGTTTAGAGTAGCCATCATCATACCCTACCGGTAAGCTACCTTCTACCAAAGAATTATAATATTACAAAAGGGATGAATGAAAGGCATGAGGAGCTCGTGGCTGTTTGAGTGTGTGACTTTAAATGTTTTGTAAACGCACCCACGACACAGGAGAAATTCCTAGTGTGGGGCACGTTAAGCCATTGGTCCCGGCTGTCATTAGTAGATTTTCGACATTCGTTTCGGGTAGTCGAGAAGCCCGAAAGTCTGACAACCTGTCTTACTAAGGGGTATCGTGTTGCCCAGCAACTGGGTTTTGGAGGTCAGATAGGCAGTCACTTTATGTAAAATACTGGTATTCAGCTGCTTCCGGTTAGACTGAAAGCCGACTTCAACATAGTTGCGAAAAGGCTGGGCAGGTGATGATGAAAGGCATGAGGCAATAAAGATCATGTTTTGAGCGATTTTTTTAACATGACTGGAAGTTTACACGAGTAGAGGGAGACCTAAGAGGGATAGATTGTATGAAAGATGATATGGGTAGAAAGTAGGTGATTTTTGAGATGAAGGCAAATAGAGATGTATGGAAGAAGAAGACATGCTGCGCCGACCCCAAATAAATTGGGATGAAGGCAGGAAGATGAAGATGGAGGATGATGATGATGATGATGATGATCCAGTGCTTTTATTTGTAGCAGATACTGATCCACTCTAACGTAACACGAGGTCCAGCAGTTTTATATCAAAACACAGTCATTCGTCAAATCTTTTGGATTTCACTAAGTCCTAAAATATAATTTTGTTCCAGAGATCGTCGTGTCAACCTTGCCATTTTACTTCGTTACTTACATCCATTGTTAAAGAAACAGTTACTAGAATATAGGATATTCGTCATTGAACAATATGGTGAGTTCAATTCGATTTCGATGCAGCCACAAAATTATTATACTCGTACATAGAATTAATTCCACCCCTAAATGCGCACTTAACGCTTTTAAAACAGGTTAGCTCTGCCGTAATAAGCAGTTTTCATAAATTAGTAATTTGCTTAAAGAATATTAGGTACTAGAAATAATTATCACCTGCGAAAAAAAAAACTAAATTACTCCGCTACGCTGTGAGCTACGCGCCATGCTACGGCGTAGCTCGCACGAGTGCTACGATAGATGAGCTTTCAGGCTTTGGAACGGATTATGAACCTTTGTAGTGAATATTGTAAGGTTATCAATTTAATAATAATATTTTCAATACAATGATTTCTAGGCACGTTCGAATACCTTTTGTACCCATTTTTTCTACTTTAAAAAATTAAAATGTAATTTTCTCTCACAAAAGGTAAAGAAAAGTTCAACAAAGGCACTCTATACAACGTCGCGTTTCTGGAGACTCAGCGGTTCGGCACTTGGCACTGTCTGATCTTCCACGACGTGGACCTGGTCCCTGAGGACGAGAGGATCTCGTACTCCTGTCCAAAGCGTCCGACACATATGGCATCTGCAGTCGAGTCATTCGGTTATGTGTGAGGAACCACTTTGCATGCTCATTATAAACGGGTGCCTATCTTCCTGGGCTCAATTGTTCCAGTGTGGAAAAGAGATTGCGCTATACCAGCTCTGGGCTACGCAGGCATAGCGCCATCTCTTTTTCGCACTGATGAATTGGACACTTCGTATATGTCTCATGGTTACTACTTATATTTTCGGATTGCATAGCTCATTTTTTACATTTATTATATTACTAGCTGACCCAGCAAACGTTGTTTTGCCATATAAAATGTTTGGGGTGGACCACCCTTATCATTTAGGGGTATGAAAAATAGATGTTGGCCGATTCTCAGACCTGCCCGATATGCACACAAAATTTCATAAGAATCGGTCAAGCCGTTTCAAGGAGTATGGGAACGAACATTGTGACAGGAGAATTTTATATATTATACTAGCTGACCCAGCAAACGTTGTTTTGCCATATAAGATGTTGGGGTGGACCACCCTCATCACTTAGGGGTATGAAAAATAGATGTTGGCCGATTCTCAGACCTACTCAATATGCTCACAAAATTTCATGAGAATCGGTCAAGCCGTTTCGGAGGAGTACGGGAACGAACATTGTGACACGAGAATTTTATATATAAGATTATATAAATGAAATAGATTTAAGAATTCACAGGCAGTTGTAACAGTATTTTACTTACGTTCCTTCTCGATGGTTTCAAAGCGTTAGCACTAGCACTTCACCTACGACTTCGTCCGCGTGGGTTCCGTACCTTTCCCTTCGAACTTTAACCGCCCCCAAAGGGGGTGGCCCTTTAAAGCATAGTTTTAATATAAAATAACCTATGTACTTACTGATAATGTAGATTTTCATAGGTGAAAGATTTTTTTTCGATCGATTAGAGTAGTTTTGAGGTTACGAACAAAAATTTAAATAAAAAAATCTTTCCTCTTGCGTAACACCTTAACTGCCAAACAACGAGACACAATAGAAAATTTATTGTTTGTCGGTCACTTGGCGCTCAACGTGTTAAAATATTAATTTAGATTTTAATATCTAAATTTAATAATAATACCAATATACCTTGATTCTAGTGTACCATACCGCAGCATCTTTGGCGGCGTAACAGCTCTCACAACTAAAGATTATAGAATAGTCAACGGCTATTCAAATTTTTATTGGAACTGGGGCGCGGAAGACGATGATTTCTATATCAGGTGAGAGGTTTGGCATTTAACATGGTAGAGTGACTTGACCCGTGCGAGTAGACTTACGTGTCCCGTGTGGGTTGACTGACGTATTAGGTGCGGGATGACTGACGTGTCCCGTACTAGTAGACTTATGTGTTCCGTGCGGGTAGACTTATGTGTCCCGTGCGGTTTAAGACTTACGTGACCACGTGGTAACCTCTCGCAAGACTTCCACGTTAGTTTTGCGAGTATGTACGTACAAGTATGTAGTTAGTTGGGACAAGGTAATTGACAGGATCGTAATGTCAATTGTAACTTATTTTAATAAAACCTTTTTGTTTCAGACTCAAGACCAAGAATTTTCTTGTGATGCGGTATAATACATCTATAGCCCGGTACACCACACTGCCTCACACCTACACTTCAGCTAGTAAAGAACGGTAAAATACTTTCCTATATAATTATTTATTTATTTCTTGGATATATGTGTGTAGAAAAAACTTTATACATATATTTTTTTAATGCTGTACAATCCACACAGCATCATGTAGCCCCAAGCTAAGCAGAGCTTGTGTTATGGGTACTAGATGACTGATATACTAAATACAACACATTACATAGATAGATATTTTTAATTACACATACACAAATACCCAGAAGAATACCCAGCTTGTGTGGGTACTAGTACCCATAACACAAGCTTTACTTAGCTCGGGACTAGATGATGTTGTGTGGATTGTCCAACATTATTTATTTAATTACTTTGGTATTAATCTTGTCATTTTTTTTTTGATTCGGGTTGGAAAATCCTCATGGATGTCCTCCGCCCTGGGGGAGCGAAGGGCTCTGTCAGACTCATACTGACTAAAAACCACCCCGGTGTTCCGTCTCACACCTACGCCGGGGGTCGCGGGAAAGTACGATCCTTCCGCAACCCCTAGCTAGATTAATCTTGTCGTCGTCCAACTCAGCTGCAAAACTGACAATTCAATTGACTGTTAAATATTATCCAACTAAGTATTACTATGTCTTTTTACAGATATTTACTTCTCACTCTTTCCAAAATACGTTGTCAGAAGGAAGGTCTTGCAAGCACTAAATACAAACTTTTAAAAGTCAGTGAAGAAACACTGTATACCCACATTTTAGCTGACGTCAATCCAACAAAAATGAAGCTCGACATGAAGAGTGTGATGAAAAGAGTGATACGTTTACATGGTCAAACTATTGTCTATGGGCTACATGAATTTCAACTGTCAAACCCGTCAAGTCTGTGAATGAGTCTTAAGTGTGTATGCTTATCTCTATTAACCAATATTCTTTTATTATCCCAATCGAATCCTTATTACTAAAGTATATTTGTGAATTATATAATGAAGCCGATTTCTTTGTACACTAACTTGGGTTATTTCCATATTTTTTTCTCTTTCTAAATAAGAAAGGGAAAGAGATAGAAACAGCTGTCAAGTTAAGTGGACAGCTAAATTCTAGTCATTAACTGTTTGTCAATTTTTTATGGTTATAGTTTTTTGGATCAATGAAACTATGGTATTGAAGTAAACTTGACATTCTAAAATAAAGAAACAAACTGACAATATAGAAAATCTAATAATTAAGCTATTCTTTGCATGGTAAAGTTTATATGTAACCAGGGCCGGATTTAGGGCTGGGTACCGGGGGCTCTAACCACAAGGCCTCCACAAGTAAGAGGCGACCACAATTTAATTATAATTATATGAGAATTTAATAAAAAATATTTTAAAAAATACTTCGATCTCTCATCACGTACAACTTCCTAATAAACTTATCCTCACAGAGTATTTAAAGAGCTGAATTTCACCGAACTTATTAATGATTTTCGACGAAAAAAGCTCGCTCAGTTCCGAATCGGTCAACATTTATCTTGTTTATTTTATATAAATGAAAACTGTGAAAAGGTTTGTTTCGTCAGTTCGAAATAAAATTCGGGACCTCCAGTTCTTGGTTGCCCCAGGGCCTCCACGCCTTTAAATTCGGTCCTGGATTTTACATCAATAACACCTGAATTTAAAATTCCTACTACCGTGTCAGAAAACCATAGACAATTTTGTTTAGCCATTTTTGCTAACATCTTTGGCAAATTTTAAAACGACCGATCTTTGCTTCTTATCACCGACAATCACCAATCTTTTCTCGGGATTAGTGTTATACACATAACTTTTGGTTTCATTGCCTTTTACGATTCTTTGTTGAAATCCAATGCCAACGTAAAAATCCAATGAAAATAACATGTAAGTAGTTCAGGAAAATAATTCTAATTAAAGACAAATCTGCGATATTGAATAGTGAAGAAATCTCACCTGGATCATCCTTATGCATAAGCAATTAGTATTTTTTTCACGGCCATCTTATTTTCCTGGTCTGAAATTAATTTGGAATATTTTTATTGTAATAAAGATTTTAAGAAACGGGTGTTTTGTTTTTTATTTTTACTATCTTAATTAGGAAATAAAGGTTAACAAAATCTGCCATAAACAAAATACATTTATTAAAATTAGGTTGAGAATCAGCACTTTTCAACGTCAAAAATTTAATAGAACACTCCTCAAAACACCCGCTCTTCACCACTTTGTGTGTTGCTGTGTTGCAACGTTATGAAGGTTGAAGAACGAAGTTATTGGTGGATTTTTCTAAGTTCTACATCCCATAGCACAGTAAAAAGGTAGCATTTACCCGAGATGTTTTACACCTTTTTCTATTAAATTTTGCACAAGTTTTATTTTGTTTCTATTTTTATCAGCAATCTAACAATCAGTATTGCTACTATGAGCAGGCGAGCGAAGAAGAGGTAACGATGCAGAGATTCTCCTTCAGTGATGAGGAATCTTCGTCTAACTAGCTGAAAATCTTTGCACAAGTTGTTAGCATGACGTGGGCACACGAACTCCTGAAAGGTCATTCCCCTGAGGAGTCCAATATTTTTATTTGTTACTAAAACTTTATGCACAAGTAAAACTTAACCGTACAAACGCGGACTGAATGCTTTGGGCATTTTCTACTAGTCGTACCTTAGGATGACGTAGCGACAGAACATAGTAGGTGCAATCAAGTAAAAAAATAACTTTCAAATAAATATAGTTTAGTAAAATACAAGAATAAATACATGAATAAGTAAAAAAAAGAAGCAAAGAGCACATCAATGAGTCAAGTTTCTTTAACAGTTCATCAACTTTATTACAAAAGAATAAGGTTCATGTTCAATTCGGAAAATTTGACAGTTTGGGATACCTTGATGTGCTGGCGTCTGTACGTTGATGGAGAAAAACTAGAGATGAATCTGCCAGCTACTTACGAAAGTGTTCACGACCCATCACTTTAAATTCGAACCTGCTGGGATCTATATGGGATGGACTATATGGAAAATTCGCCACTTCTTCTTCTCATCAAAAACATAAGGAGGTGGTAAAGGGTGGGCGTTTTGGGGGACTGTCTTTTGTTAATGTTTTGACTTTCAAAAAGTGCTGATTCTCAGCGTAATTTGAATAAATAAATTAAAATTTGTTTTTTATTATTTAATTATTTGATTTCTGCCAATGGGTAATTTCATCGAGCGCGCAGCTTATAATACAATAATATGGTAATCAATCACACAATCTTCTCACAGCTCAATAGTCAATTAAACATTAGAAAAGGAAGTTCATACACGCAGTGACCCCTGATAAAATTTCCAGTGATACGTAAAATAAGTCATATAAATAGCTTTGTTCAGGGTTTGATTAGCACGACTTTAGTCCTCAGATTCCTGACCTCGCAGGGATCAGCCGGGTTATCAGTACCACGTTGGTTGGAGGAAAACCCGAATGAAACGTGTAAGTGATTAAATTAAACTGTAAACAATCATAATCGCGGATATCGAGTATTCGAAAACATCGTCATTACGCCTGTATTTTATGAGGAGTAGGCAGTAAAGAATAGTACTCACATCCACGTGTAGCCACTTCGACGGTTATTTAAGAAGTCTCGTGTAACTGTTCGTCCGTCTGTCACCAGGCTGTATCTCATGAACCTGACTACCATGAAATTTTGACTGTCTAACTATCAAGTTAGACAGTTGAAATTTTCACAGATGATGTATTTCTGTTGCTGCTATAACAACAACAAAAAACATTTAAAAAAAACTTGACAGGTGTCAAGGGACACCCGGATGCAACGAAGTTCCTTTTGTTATTGTTTTTTATTATTTATTATGTAGGAAAAACCTGTATACACTCAACAAAAATAATCGTTGCGACACACTGTTCAATGCGAAATAGAAAGACGAAACGAAAGTAACTGGCTTGCTTTCTATGAGAGAGAGAGAGAGAGAGAGAGACAAACACGCGCGCGCCGCACGGCTTACAAACTATACCAAAAAGTGTCGTTACAACTTTTTGTCTTAATTTTTTCCGTCGCATTTTTTTTCGTATCGCGCGTTGCGAAAGGGGGCTACCCTTTCGCAACGCGCGATAAGGAACTTCGTTCCAAAAGACGGTCATACAACAATTGTTTGTTTGTTTGTTACCTTTTCACGACTAAACGGTTGATCAGCATAAAAATTAAAATTGAAAAAGCTCGTTTCAAATATGATATTAATTCATTTTTAAGACTTTATTCGTATTTATAAGTGATACTAATTGTGCTTGGCTCATAAATTTAAACTTAAATGCTACAGGATAGTCGCTTTTACGATTTTATAATCGTATGAATTGCCGTTATGTTCTACGTCACGCATTCGTGCTAGGCCCACGTATCGTGATGAATTTTGTCAAGGAGATAGATTATATTCTGGAGAAGAATATAAGATGGGGGGGGGGAGATTTTAATCAGAGATAACCGACATTCAAAGCTAAATGACTACAGAATCCCAACAACAACCGTCGGTCGTTGGCCCTCCAGACACAACACATGGTCGGATCCTCCCTTTTCTTCTTGGAAGATGAACTTTACACACACCCCTATAAATCAGTCAGCGTTTGCTTGCACTGGGACACAAATGAAAAGTAAAGTGCGTGAGCATGTTCGTAAGAAGTTTGCAGTGGTTTCATCACAGCGCTAATGTTTTCTCATTAACTGTTCTTATTGTTCATGTATGTGTTTGTGTGTATATGTTTATTTGTGTATATATTCTATGTAGGTATTATATTTATAGTTTATAATAATATATATTAATCATCATCCTCCTGCCCTTATCCCAATTTTATTTGGGGTCGGCGCAGCATGTTTTCTTCTTCCATACATCTCTATTTGCCGTCATCTCATGGGTCACCTCTTTTCTTGCCATATCCTCTTTCACACAATCCATCCATCTTTTCTTTGGTCTTCCTCTACTCGTGTAACCCTGCACATTCATACTCAAAACTTTCCTCACAACATGGTCCTCATTCCTTCGCATCACATGCCCATACCATGACAACCGATTTCCACACAACTTCTCGGTCACAGGCGCAACTTTAAGACTTCCTCTTACATACTCATTTCTTATTCTATCCATTCGCGTAACACCACACATCCCCCTCAGCATTCTCATCTCAGCTGCATGTAACTGCCTTTCATTCATGCCTTTTGCGGCCCAACATTCTGATCCATACAAGACAGCAGGTCTGACCATTGTTTTGTAAATCTTCCCCTTAAGTTTAAGGGGAATATGGGGGTCACAGGTTGTTCCCGTTACCTGCCGCCATTTCATCCACCCTATGTTAATTCGGTGCTTGACAGCCCGATCTATTTCTCCGTCACTTTGCACGAGTGAACCGAGATACCGAAAGTCGGAACAGACCGGGAGAAGCACGCTGTTAAGCGACATTGCTTCAGGACTGGAGAGACCGCCGAAATCGCAGAACATATATTCAGTTTTGGTTCTGCTGATTTTCAAGCCCACACTCTCCAGCCTCTGTTGCCATTTCTCCAGTCTGCTCTGGATCTCAGGTCCATCTTCACCGACAAGAACAATGTCGTCGGCAAATAACATGCACCAGGGTGCCTCTTCCTGTATGTCCGACGTCAGAGCGTCCATTATCAACAAGAAGAGGTAAGGGCTTAATGCCGACCCTTGGTGCAGTCCTACAGCCACACTGAACTTGTCGGTGTTGCCAGCAGCCGATCGGACATACGTCCTAGACCGGCTGTACATTGCACGAATTAACTCCACATACTTCCCAGGCACACCTTTCTCTTTCACGGCCCACCACAACACCTCCCGGGGCACCCTATCATACGCTTTCTCCAGATCAATGAACACCATGTGCAAGTTTTTATGTGCACGTCTGTATTTCTCACACAGCTGGCGGAGTGCAAAGGTGGCGTCCATTGTTCCTCGACCTGGCATAAACCCAAATTGACTTGGGGTAATTTCACTCTCCTCTCGCAATCTTTTCTCTATCACCTTCTCCCATACTTTCATACTATGTGACAGGAGCTTTATCCCTCGATAGTTGTTGCAGTCCTGTACGTCCCCTTTATTTTTGAAGATGGGCACTAGTGGACTATTGCACCACTCTTGTGGAATCACTTCCTCATGCAACAACTTATTGAAGAATAAAGTCAGCCACATACATCCATCTTCTTTTAATACCTTCCATACTTCTGCTGGTATATCATCTGGGCCCATAGCTTTTCCATTTTTCATACTTCTAACTGCATTCCTAACTTCATCCATGCTAATTTCTCTCACCAAACCCATATTTATCTGTGTCTCTTGAAGCATACCATTCCATTCATTCTCCTCGTTCATTAACCTATCAAAGTAGACCTTCCATCGCAGTTTTATTTCATCATCTTCACACAGAACCTTACCAGCATCATCTTAATAATATATATAATAATATATATTAATATATATTTCTTTTAAGAAATTGCACCTGCCACTGCCACCTGTCTCTGCATCACCCAAAGGTTGACTGGTAGAAAATGCCTGTGGCATTAAGTCCGCCTCTGTACATTTGTGTGCTTATAGTACTAAATAAATAAATGACGTATAAAAATAGAAGGGCTGCATTAAATGGTCAATTTTGCCAAAATGGATATGGCCATCTTGTGGGTCATAAGTAGTATAACGTTAAATACGAGCTGGACAGCGACCCGGAACTCGCTGCTCAGCAGACTATATATGTTTGGAACCATAGACGTTATAGATATTACCTATATATATATTATATTTTTTATAGATATTAGTTATAGATATTATATTTTATTCAAAGATATCATAGTTTGGTTTAGCCATTGACAGACAAGTCCCTCAATGATTTTAGTTGTGAGAGAATGACATAATTCTTAGATAAGAGTAAGGGAGATGGAAATTTATGGTCTCTAATTCCACTGCATATGCAAACTATTTATCTGGAACTATTTGTCGGTTGGTCTATTAAAATTGTGTTGTCCTTTCCTTTCATAGACAATAGTTAATGACAAACAAAAACATAGATTACTATACTCTAAATAGAGAAGATGACAGACTCTGTGATAACAGAAAAAGAAGTCACTTAGACATATCTTTTCGCACACGATTTTGAAATAATCTAACGAACATCCAATGCTTTTCGTTGAGAAATTCAGCAGTTGTGAAATTATCAGGGGTTTAGGACGCGAAGAATTTTGTTCCCTGGCAACTCGAATGGTCACTGAAACCTTGGTAATTATTGTTCTTTTAATTTTCTTAAGATACTTTCTCTGGGCAGCGTTTGGGAAACTGCGCCGAGTCTTCTCGTCATCCATACCGCAATGCTTGAAAACGAAAGTTTTTAATCAGTGCGTCATACCCGTCATGACCTACGGCGCCGAGACATGGACACTTACGGTAAGGTTGGTCTACCAATTTAAAGTCGCTCAGCGAGCTATGGAGAGAGCTATGCTCGGAGTTTCTCTGAAGGATAGGATTCGAAACGAATACATCCGACATAGAACCAAAGTCACCGACATAGCTCAAAGAATTAGCAAGTTGAAGTGGCAGTGGGCTGGCCATATCTCGCGAAGAACCGACAACCGCTGGGGTAAACGTGTTCTTGAGTGGAGACCGCGACTCGGCAAACGTAGTGTAGGACGCCCTCTGACCAGGTGGGATGACGATCTGCGAAAGACTGCAGGCAGATGCTGGATGCGGCAAGCTGAAGACAGGGCGCTATGGCGCTCATTAGGAGAGGGCTATGTCCAGCAGTGGACTAGTATAGCCTGATGATGATGATGATGATGATGACTTTCTCTGAAGAAATGTTGGCAGCCGTAGCCAAAATACACATTATTTTGAATTCATTGGTGCTTTTACCTTCTTCTTTCATAGATGTAACAGTTCAGAAGTAGCAATGGATACCTACAACGTTTACTTCACCCGCCGGGTATGGATATTCGTGTTGTCCATGTTGATCATCCTGGATTGCTATTTCCACGTCTACGTCTATTACAATATCCTGCAAAATCCTGAAAAACGAAGTTACCGTGTAACAAATAAGTTGTTGAAACCTAAAAATCTGACTATTTATTATAAATATCCATTGGGCAATGGATCGGTAACGTCTATGGGTAAGTTTTTAACCGACTTCAAAAAAGGAGGAGATTCTCAATTGGACTGTATTTTTTTATGTTTGTTACCTTAGGACTTTAGACTGGGTGAACTAATTTTGATGTTGTTTTTTTATTTGAAAGCGGGTGCTTCCCGTGTGGTCCCATTTCAATTTGGTCTAGTTCTGAGAATGGTAAACATGAGAAAACCATATAAGACCATTTCATCTTAGATATATATTGCAAAGTAATATTAAAAAACAAGCCACCGAATCCCGTTTACGTAAACTAAAGTTATTTTATGTATTATCTGTTGCTAGGTATCATATGTCAGTCGAATTTTAGTGGTAGACTACCTCGTTGTTCTAGCGGTCCCAAGCGCGACTGCTGAGCGTGAGATCCTGGGTTCGATTCCCAGGGTCGGGCAAAAGTGTTATTGAGTTTATCCAAAGGAATCTCGTAATGAACACGGAGTCTGGATTGTGCTCGGTTGTTGGCAATACACTCGCCCCCTATTACATGAGACTTTAACATAACTGGCGAAATGTGGGTGTTACTATAAGTGCACGGCTGCCCAACCTATCTGGGAATACAGGCGTTTTGTTATGAGAAAAATAGTATAACATATGAGTATTAATATTTTCAGATTATAACATTGAGTATAACTCGTCATACTACTGGTTTACATCCATGAAAAATCTGTTCAAGGATCTTGGTAAGTTAACACATTTTCAAATTTTTGTTTTGTCTTGTCTAAAAGATGCTTAACAACTATTATTGTTTGTCTTAGGCGCAGACGCAGCGCCGATGTATCCAAAGAACATGTCTTTGTGTGAATTAAATATTACATTAGGTAAGTTTAACAATAAAAGTTCTAAAAATCGTTTTAAACGGGAATATTCTCTACAGCCTGACAGCTACCTACTTAGTTTTCTTATTCTTGTATTACGGCACAAATTAGGAATATAAGAAGTTATTAGCTGAGGTTCTTGGTAAAGCTGACTTTATTCAAAGGTATGAAACGAAAGAAGCCTTAGACTGGAAATAGTGTTTCACTGGTATTGGCTGGTACCCACTGTCCGATACGCATAATAACGCTAATACTACTACTACACTGCCGATTAAATCAAAGTTATCAATAGTAAATTTGATTTTACATGAAGTATATTCATACAAGACTAATGGCATCCTCCTGCCCTTATCCCAATTTATTTGGGTTCGGCGCAGCATGTTTTCTTCTTCCATACATCTCTACTTGCCGTCATCTCAATAGTCACCCGTTTTTGTAGCCATATCATCTTTAACACAATCCATCCATCTTTTCTTTAGTAAATTTTGTAATCTTTCCTTTCCCTCTACTCTTGTAACCCTGCACATTCATACTCAAAACTTTCCTCACAACATGGTCCTCATTCCTTCGCATTACATACCCATATCATGACAACCGATTTCCACGCAACTTCTCGGTCACAGGCACCACTTTCAGACTTACTCTTACATACTCATTTCTTATTCTATCCATTGGCGTAACACCATACATCCCCCTCAGCATTCTCATCATTTTTTCTCATCATCATTTTTGATATGACAAATGCGGCCACAGACGTTGACGCCTATGAGCGGAACGTCATACCATGACTAATAATGAGTAACGTAATGAGACAGTGCGTCTACAGACAGTACCGTCTATAGGCGGTCTGCCATATTACTTATATATATCGAGATACCGTCATGAGGCGGTCTGTCCCGGAAAGTGTTTATTTTTTTTATGCTTTTAAGAGTCCCTTTCTTTTTCCCAAATCTCTTTCTATATAATATCTCTGTCACTGATCTCTGTTTGACAGTCATTTTCTAGATCTTGAAGTGCCTAAGACCTTTTTTGATTAATTTTAGGCCCAATATTTGTGAACCAGAGTGAACCAGAAATGTCATGGGTAGAGGAGGATAACAGTGACGTAGCAGCGGGTGGCTACTATGCACCCGAGGACTGTAAACCTACCAACCGAGTGGCCATCATTGTTCCTTACCGGTAAGCTTACATTTGTTTTATCCTTCACATGTTTTGATGGCTCGTGGCTAAATAAAACAGCCGCACGGGTTAATCGAAGGTTAAGCTACGCTCGCCGAGGCCAGTCTGTGGATGGGTGACCGTTCGTAATATATCGAGACTCCTCCGTGCCTCGGAAAGCACGTTAACACGTTAAACGCCAAATGACCGACGAACAATAAATTTTCTATTGTGTCTCGTTTGGCAGTTAAGGTGTAGATCTGTAGATCGAAGATTTGTAGATTTTTGACAGTTGTTACGGGTAGTCAGAAACCCGAAAGTCTGACAACCAGTCTTACCAAGGGGTATCGTGTTGCCCAGTAACTGGGTTGTGGAGGTCAGATAGACAGTCGCTCCATGTAAAATACTGGTATTCAGCTGCATTCGGTTAGTTTGGAAGCCGACCCCAACAGAAAAGGCTAGGCAGATGATGATATTCTGATGGCCCACTGGTTAGGGCCATGCTTCTCATGCACGAGGTGGTCGGTTCAAACCCGGGCAAGTACATATGTGACTTTCAATAAAACGTGTAAGTTTATCTTAGTGCGCGTATGACCGGATGTAGAGAAGCAAAAAGAGTATGCTAGGATCGTAGCAGGTGACGTTCTATAGTTACTCTGCCTACCTCCATGGGAAAAAGGTGTGAATTTATGTCTTATACCATTAATTTCCACCCTCCTCAATCATGAGTATAACACTCCTTAAAATATGTCCTTGATTTAACCTAAGGCTGCATTCAATTTAAGCGTTTGGAGTTGGACTGCTGCGGCATCGGAGCGGTGCGGGTGTCGTACTGCGCACGGACGTTTGTTTTGCCCATACATATAACGCGTTGAGAGCGCGGTGCGACGCCGGTACCGCACACGCACGACCCGAGGATCTCAACGGCAATGTCTCAAATGTTAAGATTTTCGTCGTCTGAACGCTCGGTGCCTCAACTGATATCAGACATAGACATCAGTTTAAAACAATTACCATGCAAACTAGTTCGCCTTGTTCGCTTTCAATTTAGACAGTCAATGTCGGACTGCTATCGTCCGGCAGCGGTCCTGCTGCAAGACCAAGCAAGCGTCATTCAAAATTCTACATTAAAAGAGCCTTGAACTAACACACTAACACCGTATATTTTTATTCTCAGAGGGCGTCCAGCAAGTCTCTCTATTCTCCTTAGTTACCTTCATCCGTTGCTGAAGAAACAGCTTCTGGAGTACAGAATATTTGTCATAGAACAATTTGGTGAGTTAAATATATCTTTATGTTTTTCTATTTATAACCTGTGTCTGTCATTATTGTTATTGGTATTCAACCGTTATAATAATAAAAAAGAAACAAATCAATAAATTAAATCTGTACGTTGTGTAGTATTAGAACCCTGAAGGACCCCATTCACGGAACCTTAGAATATGTCTCCCACCAAACAGCGTTGCTGTGTTCCAGTTTGAAGGGTATCGAAGTCATAACAGGCCTTAACAGGCACTCGAGATTCTACAGCGGTGCAAGCACGGAGATTTTTGTGCACATATTATATGTCTAGCGAAAGATAAAACCATTTATATTAAAACAATTTGTGGATAAAACTACCAACCGCGCCATACCTCGTCAAAATATATTTGCATGTCTGTTTAGTTTTAACACCTATGACGCACACAATGTCGCATTCTGATATAGAAAAGCCATGTGTGTACGGAATGTGTGAGCGTTTTCACCCGTCCAAGGAGCGCAGATACCTTTACCCAACATAACATTATGCCTGTATTCTCCAAAGGGTTGGGTAGAAGTGCGCACCTAGAGTAACACCACCACATTATAGGTCCTATTGCAATCGACCGTGTATTAATCCAGACCCAGGGTGGCTACTAGGAAATACCAGATGGAAAAACCCAGTTAAGGTTATCCCAATAAATAACTTTACCCGTTCCGGCAAAAAAGGTTTTGAGAGAAGGATTGAAAATAAAGTGATATCATAACGGTTCCATTTGTCACTTTTAAAGTAGGATGCCCTAAAACCAATTTCTTTTTTATCCTAGTCACTTAACTCAGCCAGGAAAAGGTTAGACAGATGTTTAATTGATTTTTACTATATTCTAATCTTTATTTACTCCAAGGTTCAGAAAAGTTCAACAAAGGCACCCTATACAACGTCGCGTTTCTGGAGACTCAACGGTTCGGCACTTGGCACTGTCTGATCTTCCACGACGTGGACCTGGTTCCTGAGGACGAGAGGATCCCGTACTCCTGTCCAAAGCGTCCAACACATATGGCAGGGGGCAATGTTACTTGGGGAGAGAAGTAAGGATCTAGACTAACGAAATTTTCATATTAATTAGCAGAAAGGGCTTTAATTACTTACTCATATCACTGAGCTTCTTCTGCATAGCCTGGACCTTTATTACTTGGGGTCGGTGCAATAGGTTTTACTCCATTATTTATCCAAAATATGCAAAAGTAAGTCTATTTGTCTGTTACAATTTCTCACCTTGACGGCTGAACAAAGTTGAACACAATTTCACACACGGATAGATTATGGTCTATCCTGGATTAAGACGAAGTAGATTAAACTTTCCGTGAAATTATTTCCGTCCTCCACGCGGTTGACGCCGCGGTTAAAACATAGTATGTAACTGATAAGCTCGCGTTTGGTCACTGTCTCATTCGATGGTAAGCGATTCTATGGTTCTATGATTCTATATTCATTTGCCTCTTATAACCATATCCTCTCCAGCCTTAAATACTCTCAGGTTATTTGGGAAACACTAAATATTCAGATGTACGCTCAACGGAGCGTCTGTGGATAGAATATTCAACCACGAAATGGCGACCAGACCTTTTCATTGACATTCATCCTCATACATTTATTTAGGATCTTCTTCTTCCTTTTCCTCCTACCTTTATAAAACTTCATCTCAATAGTCGCCAGTTTTCTATCCATATCATCTTTCACACACTCCGTCCATCGTTTAATTTATTATACTCTTGTAACCCTTCACATTCATACTCAATACGTTCCTCGCGATATGTTCCTTATTCCTCTGCATCACATGCCTATACCATGACCACCGATTTCCACATACTTCTCGGTCACCAGTGCTTCTTTCAGGCATCCTCTCACAAATAAATTTTTATTCTAGCCATTCGAGTATCACCACACATCCCTCTTAGCGTTCTCCTCTCAGCTGGGCAGACATTCTGACCCATACAAGACAGCAGATCAAACCATTGTTTTATAGACTCCCAATTCCTTCATATCCTTTCAGTGACCTGCACAGGACTATCTTCGGCGGAGTAACAGCGATCACTCCTGAGCAATATGAATTTGTCAACGGGTACTCTAACTTGTACTGGGATTGGGGGGTAGAAGACGATGATTTCTATGGCAGGTAAGATGGTCTGATTCTTATTACAACCTTGAGGTCCCTAAGATCTAAGTGGGCAGAGGTTCAGCAACGTTTACGTTACGTTTCCTTACGTTTATTTTACGTTTACGTTAAGTTGACACGTTATGTGGACAGTATTCTTTTGGTCTATTTCAAACCTTAACACTATTCCAACAAAAGGAAGAGAAACTATGGGCTTGGCAAAACCATTTTTAAAATTCAAAATACGCGTTTCGCTGATATATATATTATTTATGTAGTTTTGTGCTCGCCCCATAAATTTAAACCAAAATGATACAGGGTGCCTAGTTATATTTACGTTTTGCTTAAGTTACCGTTGCATTATGTTACGGTTGTGTTACGTTTACGTTACGTCAACCATACAAGTCCCACGTGCGCAACGCGTGTTTCGCATTAAGGCAGCATGTCTGTGGTAACAAAACAATTATAAGCTGGGCTCGCATTTTATTGAAACTCTATACTACGCTAGGCCAGCTCAAGGTGAAAGTGTTGCCACGAACGTGGCTGACCTACCGTGTGTGGGACCATTTTGTATATTATATATTCTGACTGTAGCGACATCTCTACCGCCACATAAAAACCAAGCTGACGTATGTTGCTGATATTAAATTTATTCTAGCTATTGAACATGCATATACGGGAACAGTAGCCCACCAGACAGAACACCTCTCTGATCGGAGCATACTTCCTTGTTTATGAAGGATGAGGAACTTTAGACCTTGTTCCACACACCTCTATATTAGGTATATTTACGGGATGTTTTTCACCGATTAATATCTTACTTTTTATTGCAGACTCGTATCGAACAACTACACAATTGAGAAATACAATAGTTCCGTAGCACACTTCGCAGTACTGCCTCACCCACCCAACACCGGCGAGAGTAAACGGTACAAACTAAATACATTTTTACTTTAAGGGAGGAGCTCGTGGCTAAATAAACAGCCGCACGGATAGATTGAAGGAAAATCTATATTTGTTACGGTCGCTGATAACTTTTTCAATATTACTTATTACTGAGTCTCTAATAGCAAATAATGTAAGAAAATTTGAATTTCACGAGCTGCGCCACTCATTAGCGTTAAGCCTGTCAATCGTCCTATCTAACACCCTGTACTATCTGTACTATCATCATCATCATTTCGAACAAAAAAGTCCACAGTTGGATGTAGGCGTCGCCCCAAAAAATCCACAGGGATTGGTCCTTCGCTACCCTGATCCATCGGCTTTTTCATCGTCGCCGGTCAACCTGTATATTATAAAGCCTAAAACAATCTATCGGAAATGACGTGGATGTAACTTTCAGCCGCATCGCGATAATTCATTTAATTGTATTGTGCATATTTTATTAAAAAATGGCGTAAGAGCACAACATGTGACCGCAGACAACCAGAAAGAAAGAAAGAAAAAACATTTATTCAAAGGATAATACTCGGATTTTTTTGCAGAACCTTGCTCCTCACTGGCTCAAGAATGCGTTTTCAAAGAGACGACCTTAGAAGCACTAAATACAACCTTGTCAAAGTCACTCTAGAAAACCTGTACACCCACATACTAGCCGACGTAAACCCCATGAACATGCCACTGGACCCGAAAAGTCTGATCCAGCGTCTCCTTCATTAAAATGTAAAAACATAACATGGTCATAAATCAACTTGTGATTGTATCCTCACAACTTGTGAATCCTAAATTGCAATGTCAGTGCTGATGATGATTGTTGTAATTAATAATTAATTGGAAAAAAAGGCTTTGTGCTTTTCATTAACGACCAATTTCAATATCGTATCTCAATCCTAATCTTAATCCGTGATCTGAAACTGTTGCCTCTGATTCGCCCCTCAAGGTTTTTGTTACAAACAAAGATCGATCCCTAGATTTGGATTGAGATAAGTTACAAAAAGTAACTTCGGTGTGGATGCACCACAACCGACTTACGTTGATGTTGTTAGCCTGGCTCTCGATAGCTAGAATAAGGCTCACGTCTCTATCTCGTGTATATATTATTTTAGGGTATTGTGGTGGATTTTGTGCTAATAATATGGCCCCAAATTCAGTAAACTGTAATGTCTCATTATAACTAATCCACGCCTACGACTTAGTAATGCTCCAATTACAGTGCTCTGTAACGGACAAAATTAAGACACGGGCAGACCGTTACTATGTTTTAACTTATAACTCTGGTTAAAGTGGATGCTGCGCGGGATGCGGAACGATATTCACCCTCATCGATTGTATCAACTATTTTTCAGTGATAAAGAGGTGTTCTTACTGGCGCCAATAGTCGTGTGACTTCCTTATCATTAGTTGAATAGATGTGCGCAGTCGGGACTGCGCACATCTATCATCTATCCCGTGACTCACGCTTTATTCAGCTCAATGTGGCCTAGGGCTTGATACCCATATGATGACCACCACATATACTGGAGACATTTTTTGTTACAAAGTTCAGCACAGCATAGGATAAGTTTTGAGTACATAGGTAAGCTAGCAAAGCAAGCTATTATAAACTGTCAAATTTTCCCAATTGAACATGAACCTTTTTCTTTTGCGATAACGTTGATAAACTATCAAAGAAATTTGGCAGATTGGGGTAGCTTGATGTGCTGGCCCTCTGTACATTACTATGCGAGCCTCATTGCCAGTATTATAAAACTATACGAGTATACCTACGCCGCGACCCCCGGCGTAGGTGTGAGCTGGAACACCGGGGTGGTTTTTAGTCAGTAGGAGTCTGAGAGACCCCTCACAAAAACCAATATAAGAATATGAAGTAAAACTTGTGTTGAAAATATATATTTATTATTTTAATAAGTTTATAAGAGAAAACTCTCACTTGTAAGATTAATAAAGAAAAATATAATAAACATGTGCATATTACCTTCTCTTCCCTGATCACTAAGAAACAAAAACTTTCATCACTTCTTCTACAAGATTGAGAGCAGTAAATTTCTTCACCGTATTCAACAACTCGCATATGCTCGGATCTGTAACGAATTTACAAACGAAAATGTCACCTTGATCCGAATCCACTTCTAAACGTTTCAAGACATCTTTCAATTCATCTGCATAAGGCGTCTCTTTCTCTTCCGGTATCATCACAAAATGCCAAGGCAAGCAAATTCGTAAAACGTTCCATATAACTGACTGACTGACAGCGTATGCTAAGTCAGGGTCTTCCTCAGGCTCCACTGTTTCTTCATCAATTTCAGTTTTCTCTGCTAGTTTATCATCCTGGTCAACTTCGTCTTCACATGGGCGACAAATAAATGTAGTCTTCACATTGGTGTCAGACTGCGCCATTTTAGTTTTGGAATATTGACTCTTTTGCGTTACAGGCATACGTGCGCTGTGTGAAGCCTCTAGTTTTTTCGAAGTTGAACCTCCTTTGCCACCTTTAGATTTTTTACCTTTCTTGTCTTCTGGTGGAGGAACGTATTTTAATTCAATAATGGTGGTTCCTTCACAATTGTCTAATACTTTGTCTAATACAACATCAAGAAATTCTTGCGTGCATTTATTGGCACAAGCTAAGCATTCATCTTTGTACTGTTTGCGTTTTATTAATTTTAGAACTACGTCCTCGCACTCCTCTACGTCATAACAAGTTCTTTTACCAACGGCCATTGATAAAGCCGTTGTGAAACCTTGAATTGGATCAAAATTTTTACAGAATGCTAACAAAAATGCAGAGTAATTCATCACGTTTTCCTCTGTCTCAAATAATTCGAACAAGAAATGTTTTATCAAATTCTTTCTTAGCTGTTCATGTTTATCTTCTGGATCGAAATCCTTTTCAAACCAAAGCTCTTCCGCGATAAAATCGTCTCTTTCTATTGTCTCTGTGGACTCCAGATCATTACATCGAAACCTTTTGCGAACTTCTAATAACTCATCCACTTGGGGAAAAGGAATATTCAAACTATAAATAAGAAAATCTCTCCAATCGACGTATACCGTATCGCCAAACAACAAATATACTAATTTGGGTACTTTCTCAGGATTAACACTCAGCCATGCTTCCGGGAATATAAGTCCACTACAAGTCTCTCTTCCAAAGAAAAAGAAATCTTGAAGAAGGTAAATGAAAGCCTGAGTCAGAATGATACCCGTTGGTGCAACAATCTTAAACTGACTCCGCAGAGTAGATAGTTGGCTGATTTTGAAATCCATACTCCCAACCTGCTCAGTTACTGGGCCCGTATCAGCTGGTGGCTCTTTTGGAGCAAATTGTAAGAGATTAGGATCAATCATAAATGTATCATGTTCGAGTATTAGCGTTTCTGGAATTCTTCGACCATCTTCAACTGCCATTTGTAAATATTTACAAAGCCTATCAACAGATTTTATCTCATTAATATAGTAAGTGTCAATATCGTTTTGTATTTCCATAAACGCTCTATAAATGTGGTCATTAAATAATTTCATGTCACGATAACATTTGTATTGAAGAGCTTGCATTCGCAGGTTAGCTCTAAACATTTCTCCATTGATCCCCATTGACCATTCCTCAATACATTTCAACGCGTTCTCTTTAAAGATTTCTTCTAAATTAACCGAATCTTCAGAACTATTCTCGTCTCTCTTTTTTATTGTTGGTTGAGTTCTAGCTATTTCACCGTGTTCTCTTGCTATCACGGATCTATAAGAGTCATTCGTTTCTTTAATAACCTTTAAAGCGTATTTAACATTGTTCTCAATGACTAAATTAAAAGGATTATTAAAGAAGTCAATTTCAATATTTTTAAGTTGCAAATCTTGGAATGCAGATTTTAATTGTCTATAGATTTTGTCTTCACCTCCTCTTTTGCTTCCGGATGTTTCATCAGATTCCCTGTATATTTTATTCAATTCCTTAAATGATATTCTATCCGTTGGTGGCAAATGTTTGATCATAGCAAAATAAAAATCATGGAGCGCTTGAAATGTCAAAATAGATCTGAAATATTAAAAATGATGTGATTAAAAAGTAAAATAATATGCAAATGCAACAGGGACGCAAATATATAAAATATAATGTGCGAGCCAGTATGCGAGGGTGCCCACATCCCCATCTTAGTTGCAACTTTTTTTTGTTTTTTTCATAAAAACTACATTATTTATAACACATTTGTCAACATTAGATACGTGTTGTTGTGGTTTCTCGTAATTTGATTGTATGTTAATTATTGTTAATTGGTTTATAGCCGTTTTAATTACCTATACTTAAGTAAATAAACCAACTTATTTTCAACATGCCTTACCTGTTTAATTCTGTTTGCATGCATGATATGTAGATATTAACTAGGGTTAAAAGTTCTTCTAAAGTCCAATTATCACATATAAGTGCATGTCTTTGTTTCTCGGCGTGTAACTTTCTCTCATCACAGATATGATACAACCTATCTTGTAGCTCTTTAACTCGGCAGTGCCATTCGTTCTTTGCCAAGCTAATGTCTCGCCAATCGTATTCAAAGTCATTGTACTCTTTTTGAAAACGACACACAAGATCTTGTTTGTAAGAGGGTAAAGTAATTATCTGTTCCATTTTATCCTTTATGTATCTTGTATATGGAATCAAACAGTTCAACTGTAACCTCTTTGCAAAGAATAATTCCTTCATGTCCCTAATGTAAACTTTTTCAACAGCCTGCCAACAAGTAGCCAATGCAGCACCTATTAACTCACAAATAGCTATATCGCCATAGTCCCAATCTTCTTCGCCAGCCAATAAGTTGACTACTTCGTCAATAGTTACCGTCTTGCTCACGGCATCTTCACCTGGCATTTCCTCCATTATAGGCACAACATCGTCAGGAAAATCATCCATGGAAGGTTCTTTCACTATCTCCAGGGAACGGCTAACAGAACTTTTACTTATTTTTGAACCATGCTGTAATTTTTCTTTTGATTTGCCATTAATAACTTCGGCTTTAATTATTTTAGATTTTAATCTTTTGTCGTCACTTGACGGGAAGTCGAGGGTACTTAGAACATCTTCGCCAAATAGTTCATCCGGTGTTTTTAGTGGCATGAAGAAATCACCAATGATATATTTACAAATTTGGGCCAAAAAATCTTTATCTATGACTTCATAGTACATACTATAATTGATACCTAGCACAGCGTAAAATCGGTCAATCAGCTCAGAATTGTCTTCTGTTAAATCCCATATTACAAGTTCTTGCAGAATATCTTCAGTCTCTTTAAGATGAAGATAACTTGTGAAATAGCTTTCAAACGGTTTCTCAATTCTGTTCTTATGAGGATCGCTTACAAGTTTAGACACTCTCACTTCTTTATAAGGATCTTTTTCTTTTTTACGATGTGTCAAGATGCACTCTTCGAGATAAATATCGTCCCTATCTTCTTGTAGTTCAGCTTCATTTGGTGGTGTACAGCCAGAAAATGTCTCTTCCAAAATTTGAGCTTCTCTATAAGAATTCGGGTAATTAATAAGAACAAACCCATCAATGTCAGTTTGGTCCTTAAGGTATTCTACTATCATTGCTGCTATAAGATGATCTGTTATAGGATCACCTATGCTTAAGGATTCATGAGCATATCGGCCAAGATCAGCAGGATTAGACAACTTAATTTCTTCCTCTGGTAACGTTTTTGGTGTTTGCGTTTGTTTGGTATTAGCTGGAATTGTTCCTAGCATAGCACTGACAGCTAAATCACTTGTTTTGCTCGTAGCATCGTCATCCAATTTCATTAATTTAATTAATTCCTTGTCTTCTTCCTCGGGCGCAGCTGCCATAAATTTATCATACGTTAGATCAACATCAATACAACCTAACATTTCAGATTTATAAGTTCTCAGACAAAAATTAATGGCGGCTTCAAGGCGCACAACGTGTATTTTTCGCGATTTGAGCAGAGTTTGCATTGGAACAACTATGGATCTATCTGGGAGGCCACGTATTAAAGCTTTAGCTGAATATGGAGGCAAGTCAGCAGGCGGCAATGGTGGTGGGTATGGATATTTAATTCCAAGAAGAGTATAAACCAAATGTCCTAATATGCGCGTCCCTAAATATTCATATTTTCTTTCTTCAGACTCAGGATCATAGTTCGGTATTAATAAATCTAACGTCCATGGATAAGAATAATCATGATATTCTTTAAATTCATTATCACTTTGAGCATCTTGTCGATCTAATTCGAGCCTAATAATTTCCTCTATTGCAGGATCAGATTCTTCTTCGGAGCGATCTTTCAAAATGTCTTCTGGAGGTTCCAAAATATCAAATATTGCCTGTTGTTTAAAATATAAAATTTTCCATTCGTGAATAAAATGATCAGGAATCTCATCTCCTATCAATTTCTTAAAGTATCCATATTTAGTTGCATAGTCCACTATTGATAACATCGTTTCATAACAAATTTCATAATAATGCAGACGTTTTCTTCTCATTTTTTCAGCATAGAGTCTCTTGTGGAGCGAGTTCTGTCTGTCTTTTTCAAAATCAATTTCTGCATCTTCTAGATGTATTTGTTCTTTAACATTTTCAAGAAACTGATTGAACTGTTGTTCTCTTTGTGATGCAAACTCCTTTTCAGCTTGAACTCTATTTTTAATTAAATTGCGCGCTTGTTGTTTAGTCTCCATTATTTGTGTACACATTTGCTTTTCAAATTGGGATAGTTTCATTACTTTCTTAGCAAGTTCCTGGTCCAGCGCAGTTTCTTCTTCAGCAATAGAGAGGTCCCACATGGAACCACTTACGACATTTCTAAGTTCATTTTGAAACTTCTCTGAATCCGTTTTCTTATGGATTCTGGTATGAAGATTATCCATGTAATCTTTAGCCCACTCGGACCCAGAAATTGACGATCTTTGATCTATAGCATTTTGTTCCAAAACAAGAAGTTCATCATAAGTGTAATTTTGAAATTTACAAGGATACCTTAAACCAAATTGTTCCATTTCTTTTTGCTCTTTGCCTGACAACTTTGCTGGCAGTGCAGGCTTAAAGCACATCGGAGTATTTGCTTCTTTTATATTTTTAAGCATTTTTGAGTATTTATGTCTTATGTAGTCATATGTATCTTTTACTTGTTCGGCTTTCTTCTGTTGCCATTCTATAAAATGCTTCTCATTGAGTAGAGGTTTTGACAGATTATCGACGAATGACTCTTGTTCTTCAGGAATATTTTCTACTTTAAACCTGTGTCCAATTTTCTCTATTAAACCAGAAACCATTTTCCTTTCTTTTTTTATAAAGTTTGTACGATCCCTTTTGTCTAAATGAAGGAACATTTGATAGAATAGACGAAGTATCGCAGAGCCTTTCCCATCCATTATACTTTCAAGATCAGAAGCATTTAAATGCACGTCTATGGCTGCTAACCAGTCCGATAAATATTTCCAATTGCTTTTAATATCCTCGTGTGCAAAACTAGACTTTATCAAAAAATGTTTTTCTTCATTGATAACGTGGTAGCTGCTGAGTACACAAGCAATCACATATCCATTTTTCATCATGTGGCCAAATTCGTTGGCTTCCCATGATATTGGACGCTGCAATCTTTCCGTTAGCCATTCTTTCAATATTTCAGCCATAATTTGTTAGGACATATAATTAGTCTCTAAATATTACTTGATGCACAATTTGACATGACTTCAAGTCATACAGAGAGAATTCTCAAAGACATGAAATACGAATAAATCATATGACAGGCATACTTTTTCTTTTTCCATAAAAATAATTGTGGCCAATAAATAATGGTGCCTTCTCTCTTTTTTAAGAACTGGCACTATAAATAAAGTACTTAATATTATATGCTGGCAACCCACAGATATGCTTGTCATTCCTTATTATGACTTTTTTGTGATGTTTATTTTCACTGTTTTCTATGTATATTTCTTGAATTCTGCCTAGATATAATCCAGAATGAAATGTAATGAATTCGAAAAAAGTGTATGTATCATGAACAGTTTCACATAAAAGGTAAGACGACAGATCGTGTTATTAATGTTGTCGCATTGTACACAGAAATCTCGCCACATGAACCTGGAGAATCTGGATCAAGCCTTGAAGGACTTGGGCATGCTGAGTGCAATAACCGAAGCGCGGCGGGACTATTTACGCGAGTCGAAGACAAACTACAGCGTGATGCGTCTCAACACGCGATACGTGTCTAACGTGACCGTGGGATATTGTATGAAGAGAGCAACCAACAAAAACAGACTCTGCCCTTACGTATTGCCCATTAGACACAGAACTAAGAGTGAAAACTCGGATGCAATCGGTAGTGACGTGAGCGATAGCGGGTGCGAGTTCAAAAACAGTTTGTTAGAGCCATCCACGAGCGGGTACAAACACGAGTGCGCGAAGAGCCCGGCGAAGCGCTGCCAGTCGCTGGAGAACCTCTCCCTGGCGGCAGACCCGCCGCACGCCGATCCCTCGCCTGACATGGACTGCGTCTCCACTCGCATCCAGAAGCTACAAGTTGATGAATGACACCCAGTCGGCCACTCACATACCACCACATAAAAATCTAGTGTGATGACCTTCGAATCGTATTTACTCTAAGTTAGAGTGTCGGAGGTTAGAAATATAGAAGTAGTATTCAAGTGATCTAATGAATGTTGATTAATGTATTTTTCAGTGTATTTATATGATACTGATTCATGGATAATGTGTAGAAGCTGTTTCTAAATGTTCCTAGCTCCTCAGTGTACTTGAGTTAATTTTGCATGTATTATCCACCCCAACGATAAATGATAGTGCAGCTACCTTCATTATTGTGTAAGCGAATTGCTCAAAAAGATATTTGGAATTGGTACAAATATTGGATACATTTTGTATCTTGAGTTAGACAATTGTTTTGATAAAGTTGGTTGGTGTTAGTAAACTGTGAGAGTTTAAATGATTTGTATGGTTACCCTAAAGCTAGCACCAGTGTTTGTTAAGAACAAATTAATTTTGTTTTGGTCTAAGTCACATATGCACTTCATTATATTTAATATCTAGTAGTTCTTTCAAATAATATTTAAACACAATAATATACATATTTTTAATAAGCATTACATAACATATATTTCTGTATCATAATATAATAAGATATATATAATAAAAATTTCTAAAATAAGAATAAGACTGTGTGAAGATCTCATTACAACCACAAAAATTCACATCCTGTACAATCAACACTTATTATTTATTTGGCATCCACGCTTTTGTGACTTAGAAATAGATACTACTTATGTTTGTTAACATATTTTTGTTATTTTGTTCTTATTAATTTAATAACAAATATTTGAAATAAATATTGCTTTGATTAATTCTTATTAGTGTTTTATTATACCTATAAAACAAGAAGGTATTGGATTTATTGAAACCTGGGATTTCTTAATAGCGGCCTGGAGTTTGGATTTCTGCCTGGTTGTAGGCTTGCCCCATATATTATGGGACTTAAACATTGCTGGTGAAATACGTGTGTACAATACTGTACAGAATACAACTACATTTTGCCTCATGCTTTGGGGAATAGGCATGATGGTATCTTTTAGTAATAGGTACCTGTAAGAGTTGCCAATTATGCATTATTCAACCTGTTGTAACAGTACAGTCAGCAATTAAAATGATAAGCACGAATCTAGTAGACAAACCTACTTTTAAGCATTTCATGTGATAGTTAAAAGCTTGCATTATATCTCCTCAGCTATTTATATATAGGTACATACATACATAAACACACGCCTTTTTCCACACCTATTGGTAAATTTACGGATTTTCTGTCGAAAATGACGATTTTTCGGACTTTTCCAATTACAGTTTCCTACATGGTAGATTTTATCATCAAATAATTATTTAGTTAATATCGTCAATGGGGCGAAGACCGTCAGCCGGTTAAGATCGTACAGTAAGAATAAACGACGAATATTTATTAGCTACAAAGAAAGCATGGCCTAAGATACAAAAATGTAATGTTTCTTCGTATTTCTTTCATAACGATCATAGCCTATGACACACAGACACAGACGATCTTAGGCTACTGACGGTCTTAGCCTACTAACGGTTTTCGCCCCATCGACCTTAATGTTAGTATTGGGATAAAACAATTAATATTTCTTATTAATGTATTTAAATTAACAAAATCCTTGAACCCTCATTTATTAATCATGTCTATGTAATATGTCCATTATAATTATCATATGGGGGGGGGGGGAGTCTAAACCTCACCAGGCATCACCTAGTTTGGGGGGGGGGGTTACATAAAAATAATGTTTTTTGCAGTTTTAACCGAAAAAGGGGTATTCTTTAGATTAAGCTAGTACTAGTTGCATTTAGCTAGTGGTATCCGTAATCAACAATGATCACAGATCAATTCGGACTTTTACCACGAAGAGTTTGTCAATCTCACGATTTACCGGAAAATCTCATGGCAATAGCATGTTACAAACATTCGATTAGATAGTCGGTTAGGGAGGAAGTCGTAGCTAAATAAAAACAGCCGCACGGGTTGATGGTAGGTTAAGCTACGCTTGCCGGGGTAAGTTTATAAAATACTTTTTATAAACTAGCCAGATATTTTACAGAATATTACGTCCCGTCCACACGCTTAGTATATCTTTTTCATGATATTAAACTTAGAATAAATCTAAGTTTGTCTGCGATAGTAAGGATTTGCGTGTGGCCAGGCCATTCACTAACTACCGCGACATTCGCGTCGACCTGATGTAATTGCCGGCACTGTGAGGTGCGTGACGTCTCTCGCTCCTGTCGGCCTGCGCACGCGCCGCGCTGCGGAAGTCTTTCACAGTAGAATGATGTTAAGGCAGCTACAACTTCAATAAAAACACATAAACTTATAACTTAAAATTCATTTATTCGCAGCCATTGAGTATGTAACACTTAAGATAAATAACAAAAGATTGTATATAATATTTCACGTGACTGATTGCGGGGTAAAGACCAACGCGGCTGTGATCAAACGTCATAACTATCAATTCTCTGATCACAGTGCTTTTACTTTTAATTGCTTCATTTTTGGTGTTTTGCGCTTCTGTTGACGTTTCTGCTCTTTTAGCTCCCAACGACGCTGCTTCTCGGGGTCGTCCTCCTAGAATATTGAAACATTTTTTAAACATAATTGTTTTTAAATCAAATCAAAAATAAAAGAATCAGCACTTTTTGAAGGTTAAAATTTACATAAGACAGTCCCCCAAAACGCCCACTCTTCACCGCTTCCTAGTGTTTTTGCTGGGAAGAAAAAGTGGCGCAACAAACTCCCCAGCAACACGTCGCTCTGATAAGTTTAAAGAACTTGAAAGATGTATATAATAACTATCAGGTCGCAGGCCTCACCGCCAGGATGCGCTCCTTCTCCTGCTTGCGCTTCTCCTCCCTGCGCGCGGCGGCCAGCTCCTGGCGCGCCGCGTGCGCACCGCGTAGCCACGCCTCCGCCACCTTCTGGCGCCGCTTCTCGCATTTCGCTAGAGCCTGTACAGAATACATTTGGTTTAACATTGCTGGTGAAATACGTGTGTACAATACTGTACAGAATACAACTACATTTTGCCTCATGCTTTGGGGAATAGGCATGATGGTATCTTTTAGTAATAGGTACCTGTAAGAGTTGCCAATTATGCATTATTCAACCTGTTGTAACAGTACAGTCAGCAATTAAAATGATAAGCACGAATCTAGTAGACAAACCTACTTTTAAGCATTTCATGTGATAGTTAAAAGCTTGCATTATATCTCCTCAGCTATTTATATATAGGTACATACATACATAAACACACGCCTTTTTCCACACCTATTGGTAAATTTACGGATTTTCTGTCGAAAATGACGATTTTTCGGACTTTTCCAATTACAGTTTCCTACATGGTAGATTTTATCATCAAATAATTATTTAGTTAATATCGTCAATGGGGCGAAGACCGTCAGCCGGTTAAGATCGTACAGTAAGAATAAACGACGAATATTTATTAGCTACAAAGAAAGCATGGCCTAAGATACAAAAATGTAATGTTTCTTCGTATTTCTTTCATAACGATCATAGCCTATGACACACAGACACAGACGATCTTAGGCTACTGACGGTCTTAGCCTACTAACGGTTTTCGCCCCATCGACCTTAATGTTAGTATTGGGATAAAACAATTAATATTTCTTATTAATGTATTTAAATTAACAAAATCCTTGAACCCTCATTTATTAATCATGTCTATGTAATATGTCCATTATAATTATCATATAGGGGGGGGGGGAGTCTAAACCTCACCAGGCATCACCTAGTTTGGGGGGGGGGGTTACATAAAAATAATGTTTTTTGCAGTTTTAACCGAAAAAGGGGTATTCTTTAGATTAAGCTAGTACTAGTTGCATTTAGCTAGTGGTATCCGTAATCAACAATGATCACAGATCAATTCGGACTTTTACCACGAAGAGTTTGTCAATCTCACGATTTACCGGAAAATCTCATGGCAATAGCATGTTACAAACATTCGATTAGATAGTCGGTTAGGGAGGAAGTCGTAGCTAAATAAAAACAGCCGCACGGGTTGATGGTAGGTTAAGCTACGCTTGCCGGGGTAAGTTTATAAAATACTTTTTATAAACTAGCCAGATATTTTACAGAATATTACGTCCCGTCCACACGCTTAGTATATCTTTTTCATGATATTAAACTTAGAATAAATCTAAGTTTGTCTGCGATAGTAAGGATTTGCGTGTGGCCAGGCCATTCACTAACTACCGCGACATTCGCGTCGACCTGATGTAATTGCCGGCACTGTGAGGTGCGTGACGTCTCTCGCTCCTGTCGGCCTGCGCACGCGCCGCGCTGCGGAAGTCTTTCACAGTAGAATGATGTTAAGGCAGCTACAACTTCAATAAAAACACATAAACTTATAACTTAAAATTCATTTATTCGCAGCCATTGAGTATGTAACACTTAAGATAAATAACAAAAGATTGTATATAATATTTCACGTGACTGATTGCGGGGTAAAGACCAACGCGGCTGTGATCAAACGTCATAACTATCAATTCTCTGATCACAGTGCTTTTACTTTTAATTGCTTCATTTTTGGTGTTTTGCGCTTCTGTTGACGTTTCTGCTCTTTTAGCTCCCAACGACGCTGCTTCTCGGGGTCGTCCTCCTAGAATATTGAAACATTTTTTAAACATAATTGTTTTTAAATCAAATCAAAAATAAAAGAATCAGCACTTTTTGAAGGTTAAAATTTACATAAGACAGTCCCCCAAAACGCCCACTCTTCACCGCTTCCTAGTGTTTTTGCTGGGAAGAAAAAGTGGCGCAACAAACTCCCCAGCAACACGTCGCTCTGATAAGTTTAAAGAACTTGAAAGATGTATATAATAACTATCAGGTCGCAGGCCTCACCGCCAGGATGCGCTCCTTCTCCTGCTTGCGCTTCTCCTCCCTGCGCGCGGCGGCCAGCTCCTGGCGCGCCGCGTGCGCACCGCGTAGCCACGCCTCCGCCACCTTCTGGCGCCGCTTCTCGCATTTCGCTAGAGCCTGTACAGAATACATTTGGTTTAACTTTCTAATCATATATTTTTATTTAAGCATGATAAAAGGAACAGAAGCACACTTTAAGCATGGAAATTCTCTGGGAAACTTAGTAATTCTCTGTTTAAAAAAACGGGTGATAATCTGGATGTCGGCTACTCGAATTAAGTGAATCACGAGCACTTGTTAGCCACTGAGGAACATGGTAGATCTTATAAAAGTATGTTATTCGATTTTAGTATGCAAATAAAAGGAATTGGGATCCCTGAATGAAGAAGACTGACTTTACGGCCGTCGGCCGCCAGCGCCAGGCTCACCAGCATCACCTTCTCAAAGGTACTGACCTCCTTGCTAAGCCTAAGCCGCTTGATCTTGTCCATGAGATGGAACACGAGCTGCAGCAGCGGCCGCACCTCGTCCCCGCCGCCGTCGGCTGATAGCGCCAGGCTCACCAGCATCACCTTCTCAAACGTACTGACCTCCTTGCTAAGCCTAAGTCGCTTGATCTTGTCCATGAGATGGAACACGAGCTGCAGCAGCGGCCGCACCTCGTCCCCGCCGACGTCGGCTGATAGCGCCAGGCTCACCAGCATCACCGTCTCAAAGGTACTGACGTCCTTGCTAAGCCTGAGCCGCTTGATCTTGTCCATGAGATGGAACACGAGCTGCAGCAGCGGCCGCACCTCGTCCCCGCCGCCGTCGGCTGATAGCGCCAGGCTCACCAGCATCACCTTCTCAAAGGTACTGACCTCCTTGCTAAGCCTGAGCCGCTTGATCTTGTCCATGAGATGGAACACGAGCTGCAGCAGCGGCCGCACCTCGTCCCCGCCGCCGTCGGCTGATAGCGCCAGGCTCACCAGCATCACCTTCTCCGTGTCAGGGGGCTTGGTCACTGCGCCCTCTCTGTGGAGGAAACAGATGGTCATAATGGGTATGATGGGAAAATACACAGGTGGGAAGGGATATCGATGCTCAACCTAATACCATGTTTTTTTTTAATTAATCACTTTTCTCATGAAAAATCTCATTGAGTTCAAATGAAGATTTATTACAGTTCAAACCTAAAAAACGTAAAAATTATTTCCTAATTTTTACGTTTTTTGGTTTGAACGAAAACGATACACATTCGGGGGTCCAGAATCATGAACTAAACACATGGTGTCAAGTAGTTTGTTACTGTACCTTCCACCCTGTACATATTTGGTGAAAACCCACCATAAACTCCTCATTTTGTTTTCTGTACATCAAACATTGTACAAAAATGAATGCTTGGAGTGCTTTTGAATATGAAAAAACGCTGTTTACGGTAGCACGCAATGTAACGCATATTGTGCTTATGGGTTCATGCAACGATTCAAGAGGCGGGTGGATATTTAGAGTTAAGAAATAGCATCAAAGGTTGGAATTTGACCTCCAATATCTCCCGCACCAAAAGACTTCCAGGTGTGACTCAGTACAAGAAACCGGCCAAGTGTGTGTCGGACTTCGCACATTTAGAGTTCCGTACCAAATGTATTTACCGCAAAATCAAGTTGGTTTTGATGGGAAAAATGAGGGAATTTCAAAGAAAAAAACTGATTTATCACTATTTTGGTATTCGTTAGTAAAATATACGTAATAATAAACATTATCACTAAATTTCAAGATTTAGGTTAGTGGGAAGTTAAAAAATTCTTAGATTAACACAATTTTGTTAAAAATGTGACATCAGAAAAATGGTCACTTAGGTTGATTCCCATTCCTTTGTTTTCCAATTTTTTTAAACCAAAACTCCAGTACTTATTTACTTGACGAGCTCGTTGAAACAGTGAAAACAATTTTTTACCTACCACATTGAGTGCAATGGGGTAGGTTAAAAATTGTTTTCACTGTATGGCTACTGTATACTTTTGGACAAATTGTCCAAAAATATTTTTTAATGTTTTTAAGGGCATTTTCACTCAATACTCAAGATTTTAGTTAAACATATTTTTTAAATATAGCTCCGATGAAACAATAAAAACTGAAAACCACGAATTATGACACTAAATTGCTACGTTGCCATTAATAAGGTATAAACGCTCTAAAGCATCTCACCACACCCGTTACTTGTGGCGTTCTTATCAAGTTTTTAACCAAAAAATAAGTTTATATTTTAAGTATACTATTTCTCAAAGAAAGTTATCATCTGCATAGCCTTTTGCAACCAGGCATGTTGGGGTCGGCTTCCAGTCTAACCGGATGCAGCTGAATACCAGTATTTTACATGGAGCGACTGCCTATCTGACCCCCACAACCCAGTTACTGGGCAACACGGGCTCTGACTACTCGTAACGACTGTCAAAGATCAACAAATGACAGCCGGGACCAACGGCTTAACGTGCTTTCCGAGGCACGGACGAGTCTCGATATGTTATAGACGGCCACCCATCCACAGAGTGACCTCGGCAAGCGTAGCTTAATCTGCGATCAGCCCGTGCGGATGTTTTTATTCAGCCTCGAGCTCCTCATTTCTCAAAGAAAGTATGAAAAACAATAGTAAGACTCACTCCATCTGCTTGGGTCCGGAGTACTTGTCGGAGATATGTATGAACTGCACGTATTGGTGGTAGTGGTCGAGCGCGGCGCACACGCGCGTGTCCAGCACGGCGGCCGTGGCCTCCGCCGTCTCCGACAGCACGCACAGCGCGGCCGGCAGCCCGTGCTTGTCGCCCGGCCGCCGCTCCGGGCAGAACACGCTCTGCAACCGTGGAGCTGCTCGTTAATACATTTATCCATTTCGTAACAATATTGCTAATGTATGAACCGCGATTGACTGATAAACCTCCTCATCTTGATCATTCAATTCACACTCAGCTGCTACTCTCTCTCACAAACACTCACATACACACACACACACACCACACACACAGACACACACACACACATACTACAGGCTTCTTTTAAACGCTTTTAATTTATCAGGGATATCAAGTCAGGGACTTCACACATTTGTAACCTCTTTCTTGTGTAATAAAGATTATTGTTCTTTAAAAAAAAAAAAACCTTTACTTTAATGTACTCGCAGTAGGGCATTCAGTGTATTAATCGTTGCAGATATTATAGATATTGAAGACAGTTGGTATCTGGCTGTTTTGTAGATTGTTACTTGCCTCCTCCGTTTCAACCCAAGGTGAAGGGTGGCCGATTTGCGGGACTCTTTTATGTAAACGATTTCACGTTCGAAAAGCGCTGATTCTCAGCCTAATTTGAACAAAATGTTTCTTATTCTTTCAAAATGTTTAATTTAGAAGTTCAAGAACGCAGTCACACCTACATCACACTACCTCCTACAACATTAAGTATGGAGTTTGCTGTCCATTTTTCTCCATAAGAAATTACCTTTTGGAAAACGCAGCTAGAATCATTTTTGTATTTTATTTTACTTGTAAATTTGACTTTAAAATGTGCCGTTTTAATGGTCTAATTAAAATAAATTCATAAATCTGTCATGTTGTCTATTCTTCCGTCGCCATACCCGTTTTTATGGTGGTCATACTGCGCGTCCGAAATACATTTTTCCTTTCTTTCTTTCCAATTCTATTTCCTTGCCCACATGAAGTGTGACTTCTAACGAAATATATGCTCACGATCCTACATATCTATAACCATTACTTCAACCACGGCATAGAAAAAGCAAGTGGAAGTGCCCACATCTATATAGCACGTGTTACAACTATGCGGAAATATATGTAAAATAATAACAACCTTCTTCAGTTGAAATAAGTCATCATTTGGTATGAACCACACATTCAATTTTGACGAAAAGCTTATTTGTTGTTCATACAAAATTAAGACTTATGACCATTCCACTTGTTCTTTCTCTTCAGTGGCTTCAACATACCAGGTCCTGCATCTCCTTGGACAATTTGGTGGCGATCTTTTTCTGGGCGACACACAACACGAAGGGATCGCTGTCGTCTTTACCTAGTTCCACTCGGACCAGCAATGTATCCGGAGTTGGTCTAACTACACCCAGGAGTACGTGGACTAGATCTTGTCGCTGTAAAAAGGAAAAAAAAATGTAGTTGAACAATAAAATAACATACAGACAGATCTTGGCGATAAGCGTAAGGATGTTTTTCTTTCTTCTTTTTTCTTTCTTTTTAAAAAAAAACGTTGCCCCACACTAGGAATTTCTCCTGTATCGTGGGTGCGTTTACAAACATTTAAACTCACATACACAAACAGCCAGACCCGGAACAACTACCTATAGGTCATACAAATATTTGTTCCGTGCGGGGATCGAACCCACAACACGCGGCGCAGCAGCCGATGGCTCAACCACTGCGCCAACCGTGTCGTCAGCGTTTGGCCGGCTCTAGGTTTTATCTCGATGGGTCTCTTGAACACAAAGAATATTTCAGTGAGTTTAGCGATAGAAATCGGAAAGAATTTCCGATCTGTCTTTGAGAACCCTTCTATGATCAGATAAAATAGAATTTAAGTGAGGCTCAAGATCCGTTCTAGTAGGAAATTATTTTTAATCGTACATTATAAATGTTGAAATATTTTTAATCAATTCAGGTCAGTAGTACAAATTCTCTATTATTATTATCACTAGCAATATTCTGATCTGCAAGTATAGATGGTTGGCTTGTCTGATGTTTGGCTACTGATCGATTTCTAGCTTAATTAAATTACTAGTATTTTATACACGTATATTTCTTAACCAGAGTGAATTTAGAATTAAAAAACCAAGCTTATTCCTTAAGTAGAGAAGGAATAAGGTAGGATTTTTCTGTGAACCACACAGAAAAATGGAAGTTCAGTGTACAATTTTAGCTTTTAAGATTCAAGGGTTTTTTGAGCTGATGCCCAGCTCAAAAAACCCTTGAAACTTTTGAGTGTCAGGACGTTTGTATGTCGACGGGACAGGACGGGACGGGCTTTATTGTGGTAGTTTCGTCTTCGTTACCTTGATAAGTTTGAGTGTGAGCAGCATGCCTTCACAGCAGAGGCGGCCGCTGCACCACATGGTGAAGCAGTGCTCAGCCTCGCGCCTCCAGCCTCGCTCGTCACTCGCCGCTACCACGTCTAAACCTGTCTCTCCTGGAAACAACGATTTAAATAATAGTTTTTTATTCTGTCTTAACGTAAAACAAAACTTGTTAGAGGTCAGAATTGCCCCTACTAGCTTCATTTTAATCCATATTATTTTTTTGTGGTGTCCATAACAACAATGTTCATGGCATATTGAAGGCACAATCGTACATTATTTTACCATTTATTGTTTACCAGGTTCCCGGATAAGTTAACTTTACAGGGTGAAAGTGACATCGACGCAAAAACTGATATCATGAGTTCAGTGCATGATTCTAAACCCGTCAGAGTTGAAATATTTATCACATTTTTATCATTTTGAAGTTTTTGTCTGATGTGTTTTTTACTTAAACTGTAAAACGTCAAGAGGAAATCATCATTTCTATCTAACCCAGCGAGATTTTTAATTAATACTTTTTACGACGACCTATGTGGCGCGGTGGGAGAAGGTCCGCCTGCTACGCTGGAGGTTGCGCGTTCGATTTCCGCCTTGGGAAAAATGTTTGTACGATCTACAAAGATTTGTTCCGGGTGTTCTGGGTGTTTGCTATGTATAAACAAAACACAAGCTCCGCTTAGCTTGGGGCAAGATGCTGTGTGGATTGTCCAGCATTATTTATTTAATTAAAAATCGGGTCTTTAATTTGAATCTCTTTGGGTTAGGTAGTTACCATGTTTTTTAACAGTTTATAGTTTATAGCAGTAAAAAAATAGCAAAGCGACGGTAAATGTCAAAGTTTGGGGTTTCAGAATGATGTACTGAGCTCGTGGTATCAGTTGGTCACTTCCACCTTGTATGTACTATACTTGAATTATATTTTTGTTTGCATTTTATTATGTTAGATCGTTTCCATGTTATGTTAAATTCTATGAGAAAGTTTCTCGAAAACGAATTATGCAATAAAAATACAATCATCCGTGTCATGCTTACCAACTAACGTAAAATTATCATCAAGCAGCGGTTTATGCAGCTTCAAGAAGTTTGTAGCAATGGAGGTGTTCTTCGCGCGCCCTATCGCGTAGGCCAGCGCGTACGACGCCAGCAGGCAGCACAGGATGCCTTCCAGCCAGTACGCGTCCCAGCGGGGACGGATCATTATAGGAACCTGGAGATTAGAAAAATAATTGAGTAAATGGTTCATCATCTGCCTAGTCTTTAAACCAACTATGCTGGGGTCGGCTTCCAATCTAATCAGATACATCTGAATACCAGTATTTTACATGGAGCGACTGCCTATCAGACCTCCACAACCCAGTGACCCACTGGGCAACACAATACCCCTTGGTAAGTCCCACCGCAAGGCACTGCAGTGAAGACAATGAACTGCTCAAGATAGTTTAGCAAGTTCAGACTTTAAACAACTTATAATCTGATTTAGTAACTTTAACATAAGGTCGATAATGAAATAACAACAACACACCATATCACAATATTACATGTTTTTTAGATTTACCTTAGAAATAGTGATCTTTGGTTGTTCGGAGGTGCGCGGAGCATTATCCTGGAACCCTTCGAACTCCTCGGGGTCTTGGAAGTGCTCAAACTCATTGTCTTCATCCTGAAAAATAAATGTCAAACAAGATTTATTGTCTACAATAAAAATAGAGAATGTAATTTTGACCTTAAGACGTCTAGAGGGCGCCACATTACATTTATGTGACGTCATATAGCCTCTAACCAGCGGACAATCAAGACGCTTCCAACGAAACCTTATTTGTAAAATTATGATAAGAAGTTTAGAAGTTATGATAGAACAGATGTACATACATACATCTTTCTTACTTATGAAATGGGTCACATTGTGGACACGTAATTACAAAATATTTACGAACAATACATTGACTATATCTTCATAATTTTCTGAGTAAAAGCGGAAACACCTAATTTACATACTTACCTATTACTATCAAGTTCACTACTTTCGACGAAAATAACAAAAGAATTAATTTGCAAGTCAATGAAGCTATGTAAGTAACCTGTCTATACTGCTGCAAAGTATACTGAAAGACTTTTATAACTTGTAATGAGTTATATTAAAAACTTTCAAGGTGAATGCGTAAGGGCAGGAGAGCCCGCGAAATTCAAAATTTCATAGGTTTTTTGCAATTTAATTGCTGCTCAGTATTATGTTAAAGAACGCGCGTGCGCACACCGTCTTTTAAAATAAAATCGTTTAATTTCTTCTTTCCTATCTTGAATTTATCAATATCCGTGGTGTATTTTAATTTGTTTCATACAATAAAATACGCACGAGAGCTTCAACTTTTAAGATATATAAACACACACAAAACTAATGATTTAATTGTTTATTTCGTGTTATAGTACTCAGAGTGCCCCGCATTTTTTGTCACGTATTTGTAACGCTGGCGTACAGGGCATGCGTTCGCTTGTCACTTATATGTGACGATGGCGGTCAAAAGGGTAAATTCATTCGTGACCGTAGCAACTATGAATTTCACGAGGTATTAAGAATTTGAATTTTGCGGGCTGCCTTTATGCATTCGTCTGAAGCCACATCATCGCTTCTCATCGAGTGAGAGCGAGTAAAAAGACACTATAACAAATGGCTCTTTTAAGAACTTTTAACAAAAGTTGTTATTCCTTCCCTCTTCCAATATGACATTGTTTCAAGCTGATAGAAGTGGCAGATCTATATAGAAGTAATAATTCATGGCTTATGAGGAATCTGTCAATGAAGCCAGTGTAATTTATGTATCTATCATAATGATATTTGCTACGATTCAAGATATTTTCACAAAATAGTGTTATTTCGAGCAAACGTAATATTGAAATCTATGCTGATGTTTTGAATGAAATGATAATAATTTGATCTGCTGCGAAATTGTTTTTTTTACGCGGAAACACGTGTATACCACGTAAAAAGTGCTTTAATGCAAAATGCGTTTAATTTTGGCGGGCTTCATCCAAAGTAAGACTACCCTAAGGCGATTGGTACACTGAACCGCATCACGCAGCAGGGTACGCGGCTACGAACGAGGAACACTGCGCGTGAATGCGTTTTCTGTGTGTTGCACTACGCGTGTTTTCTAAACAAACACAGATACTAGCAAACAACGTAAGAACACGCACTCCCGCTACGCTGCGTGATGCGGTGCTGTGTGCCAATCGTTTATCCAGTACATCCTGGGCAGTCTCCTTACTAAGAGGCCTAGCTGCCTGGCTAATATTTATTCTATAGTTACATACCTCCACTAAGATCTCGTCTTCAGTCTCCACATTGACTTCGAATTGATTTTTCAAGGATATCTTCTGTTTGACAGGAGGAGATGACTCCTTTTCTTCAGAAAAGTCTGAAGATTAAAATATTTGTGGTTAATTTGATGCATAAACATAGACAACAGAAAAAAACAGACAACAGGAAAATAGTGTCTCCATGACTGCACTTTATGAATTGGTGGCAATAGTGGTGTGTCTTTTGTGGTGCCGGTTCCGACTCACCAGGTGGTGACTTTTATGAAGGTGGAATTTTGGCCAACAAGAGTTGAGTGGTGCAGAATAGCCTTCTCCAAAAATGCTGATAAACAACTCTCGTCATCAATCCTCATGGCTCAATGACTCAGTGCATTATGTAGCCAACTTGACATGTTTTAATTTAGTTAATTATTTTAGGCCTTACTTGCCTGAAATTAAAAATGCCACTATAGCAATCAATGCTCATTCTATCCTTCTGTGAGTATTAAAACATTGCCTGCCGTACCATTATCACAATAAACAAAACAATTGTTAACACAAGTTAATTCATAGTCTAGCACTTAACTGTTAAAATTGTAATATTTCTAAACACTTACCACCAGTGAGGTCATCATCCTCAACCTCAAACTGCTCAAATTCAGCAAAGTCATCGTCTTCCAAGGCTTGATCCTCAAAAGCTTGAGCCACAAAGGTACTGCATATCAGTACAACTATTGATAATAGCACCCACCGCATTTTGTACCTGCAAATGAGACAGGGTACCATGACAGTCAGGTGTTCGCTTAACTTCCTCTTACAGTTTACAAATAAGTTTCCTCTAAACCTCACAAGCACCATGGGCACAAGCTGTTTTACACTCTATTTGTATTAGTTTACAGTTCAATTTCATACAAATCATTTTAATATGTTGGGTTTTATGGTGGTTAAGAGGTCAAGAGATTCATACCGAAATCATAATATGACTAATGTTCTTCCAATGCTCAGTTAAGCAGTTTTAAGTGACTTGTCACAACTTGAAGATCACAGGTTATTCACAACAGGCCACCAAAGACACCACAAAAGCTAAACAGGATTTCTTTTTTTTGTACTATAAATCTTTACCATGAAGTTTCTAATGGGAATGATGAGTTGTTTATGTAAGTGAGTATAGAGTTTAACTAATGAGTTTTCCTTAAGCAAATAGTCATTTGAATGTTTTAAATTCTGACACAAGTAGAAGGTAATCTTATCTCTGTTCCAAGGTTGTTTTATAGTTAGTAAGGTTTCAGGTGTGGATCATAGTATTAGTTAAGTTTATGCTATTGTCCCCAATAGCCTTTACCTTCAACAAAGTTTGTAAGAACGAGAGAGGAGAAAAAATCAAGGTAAAAGTTTGAATCCAACTTTACAGTATCTTAAGCAATTTCTTTTGTTTAAAGAGACTTTCTACGGTACAAATTAAGTTTAATTCAGCTCTCAAGGTAATCTAAATATCCCAATTTTTATTTTTACTGCATGGAATTGCACGGCTGACTGTGCAACTTTTAACACCTCATCTCTCCCTTATTATAGTAAATGACACAAATGTTTGGTTACCTTTTATCTATTTCTCGACGACGTTATCAACTAAACTAGCTCATTAACTTATTAATTAGATTATTTTACACAAATTCAATCACATTTCACCTACTTTATTGCGGGATTGACACAGTATGTTTTCGTTGGCACAATTTCATAATAAGAATCTATTTGATTGGTTATAGAAGTAATGATAATTTTTCAACCAATAAAAAACGCTCAGACTACTAGAATGTAATGAAAAAAAACGACAACGGCAAAGGAAAACGTACTGTTTAATGTCACCGATGTCACGTCACATGACATTGACAGAATAGAGTTGCTAGAACCAAATATGTTCATTCATGATGTTTGTAATAAAGTTTAAAAATAAATTTTTACTTGGTCATTAATGAATAATTATTGCGTTATTAATTTGTTTATTATAGCAACTGGGGAAATGTGGTGGTGTTATTTTAGTCGAATTTCAGTTTTAGTGAGAAAATTTTTTTTGGTATCATCTCCGCGAGTTCCGTATTCAGATACACCACAAGAACATAGTACAGACGCCAGCACATCAAGCTACCCCAAACTGTCAGATTTTCCCAACTGAACATGAACCTAAAATATTCTTTCGTTTTAAAGTTGAAAATCTATCAAATAAATTTGATACATTGGGGTAGCTTGATGTGTTGGCCTCTGTACAAAAAATTGAGAATGTATCAATGAATAGCTTATTTTGCAAGAAATTATCAGATCTGTAGGTATGTTGGTAGCTGGTTCTCGGCAAAATGCTGTGGGAATCGCTTTGGTCACTACGCATAAGTTGACTTTGGCCACGTTACCGTATCGCTGGCACCCTGGCAGAGCGACATTGGAGGATGAGCTCGCATCATAACACGCAGACAAGATCGTTACATACAAATCACTGCTCGACCATCACCATGACCGCGATTATAATGGTCACGAGGCTCTTCAGCAATCTCCGTTCCCGAAGGCCGCTACGTGTACCACCTACTGAACCCCGCAATGGGCTCGAGAACATAAAAGTTGGGCAGAAGAAGAATGTTTGTGTGTTTCTCTGACGAATCTAGCTTGGGTATACTGTCAGAAACTAGACGTACACGGTACTAAAGGACCCTTTGGCGCCAAGAACGTTGAAAAAATTATGCTAGGAAGTCTATACATACAGTGGTTCAACAATATGTTAGGCGTGTATTTGGTCGCTCCATGTCAAATACACTGCATTGACATGGAGTGACATCTGACCTCCACAAGCAGCGGTTTATACAACTACAAAAAGTTTGTAGCAATGGAGGTGTTCTTCGCGCGCCCTATCGCGTAGGCCAACGCGTACGACGCCACACAGGATGCCTTCCAGCCAGTACGCGTCCCAGCGGGCACGGATAGTAGAGGAACCTCGAGATTAGAAAAATAATTTAGTAAATGGTTCATCACCTGCCTAATGTCGGCTTCCAGTCTAATCGAATACAGCTTAATACCAGTGTTTTGCATGGAGCGACTGCATATCAGACCTCCCCAACTCAGCTACTGGAGAACACGACACCCTTTTGTTAAGACTGGTTGTGTGACGTGTACATGTAGGTTATTTTTATATTGCTTCGTGGTAGTAACAAATAATAGCATGTAGATGAATAGTGAGTGCAGTTTTCCATGCCTAAAGTTCAAGGCCAGTAAGTGCAACAAATCACTCTACTAGAATTTTGATCGTAACTCAGTATCACGATGACTAAATAATGACTTGATCGTAGGAATATTTCCGCTTCCTGTTTTTTTAATTGTAAAATAAATAAGGACTTATTTGATCGTGACATTTGAGGCAAGTAAGTAGATTTCCGTTGAGTGGTGTTCGATTTGATTCACTCAACTCACTGTTCACTCTTGATTATAGGCCTCTTCCTACTGTGTCGCAACGCGCGGCCCTCTTCCTTCCGTATCTAGTCCAAATAACTTTTTTAGGTCGTCGGTAGATCTTTTATTTTGGTTCAACAATAAATGAAGAAAAACACGTTGTTTTCCTCGTAAAAATATTGATATATCTAAACTCACCACAGTTAACATGGTGCATTGCCTCAAAAGATCATCGTGACCGTGATCCTCTAACTTTTTTTTTAGCCACCGACCTATAAGTGTTAGACTCCAACTGCCAACAGATGGCGCTATAAAGTGTAGAGTCCCAATTTATTGTTTCACAAGTATTTGGTCAGCTGATTTACCGTGTTCTGCGTGCAGGTATGGTGGCTTCAAGATTCGATGAAATCTACTGATGTTGACAAAATTGTAGTTAAGTTCTGGCCGAATTTATTGCTGATGAAGGATTCCTAGCAGAGACCAGTGGTGAACAGCAACTTTCCGCTGATAGATCGGAATCTCATGGTAAGCATCTCATAATTAGGTATACCTAATTATGATGAAAAGTTCATCTGGGCCCTATGACGCACCTTGTCAATCAACTCTCCGCAAGCACTTCGACGAGCTCACGCCGTAGTTTTGGGAAGTAATATACCACGGTGAATCTCTTATAAAATTTTACATGTAGCTTGGACCCTTAATTTTTATTATATTAAATGCCTTAGCAGGCAGCGCCATGTATCAATTGAAAAACCGTTTGAAACTGGCGACCACGAAACTTGAAAAGTTTTGCTTAATTATTTTGTTTTTTTTTTTCGCTAACTGAGATGTTATTTCTGCCTCCAACATTCAAAAAGGCTCGCTTTGCTCACTCATTCCCTTCGAACTTAACATCCGAATCGAGGTACCTTAATTCCCAAGATTGCTTCGTTTGCCCTTGCATCCTAGATGAGGCAGGAGGATGATGATGATGATGATGATTTACCACTATTCCCATCTTCCTACGAGGACGGCTAGTTTATGGAGCTCCTTTTTATATAGTAAAGAGCTTCAAAAGCTCCTGCGTTCTCTATTTTCTTAACAAAATCATGGCCGCCACTCAGCTTAGATATTTTACCAAGGGGTTAGTATAAATCGTTGCCAGCACGGGTTGGTTCTCATGCATAAGGTTGTAGGTTAAAAACTACGTAGGCAAGTACCAGTGTGAGACTAAATCAATTATGAAATAAGTACGTACTATCTAAATTTATCTTAGATAGTACGCAATTATGACATTTTTTTTTTTTAAACGTTTCCCCACACTACGTATTTCTCCTGTATCGTGGGTGCGTTTACAAACATTTAAACTCACGTACACGAACAGCCAGACCCGGAACAATTACCTGTAGGTCATACAAATATTTGTTCCGTGCGGGGATCGAACCCACAACACGCGGCGCAGCAGCCGATGGCTCAACCACTGCGCCAACCGTGTCGTCAAATTGTAAAGTCTATACATTTGCATGCCTGTCAAAATATGGCTGTTTCTGTATTTATATTATATACCACCATGACTTGTACCCATATTTGCAAAATAAAGTATCTTTATCTTATCTCTAATATTGATAACACTGACATCGTAAGGAAACCTGGACTAAATAAATCAAAAGTACAGTTTTCTGTACAAATTTATTCAAAGTTAAAAATGAATAATAATGATTTTACTGTATTTAAAAAAATAATAGTACGAGACACATGAAAAGAAAGAAATCACTGGGCATCGAAAACGTTATCCGCATCACTGCCAATTTTTACTGTTTAATTACACACAACACTAGATTTGTGTTAGTAACACTAGTTATGACGTATTGTTACTAACACAATGGATTTTTGTTGCCCAATTTAATACATTTTGAATTTGAATTAGGAGTGGAATCACCAACCTGCCTAGAGTAAACGTGGTGATTAATGCTCATGCCTTCTCTGTATGAGAAAAGGCCTTTGCCTTTCAGTGGGATTTTAATAGGCTGGTATAATTTATACGTCTCAAATACATAGTTAATGTTTAAAATATTAGTCAGCGACTGGTGCCGTCATTGACCGAAGATTACGAGGCCAACCATCGCGTAAATCCGCGTCGGAGAGACTCATTGAATGCTGATACTATCTTGATCAATGGATATTATTCAGGATTTAGTATTGTGTCTTGCGGTATCTAGAGAACGTTGACTTGAGGGTACTTACAATATCCTTCCATTAAAATGTCACATCGAGTGTTAGAAAAAAATAGGTTTTGTTGGTGTGTGGGCTTTGTTAAAAGTAGTCTAATTCATTGCATGATTTTGTGACAGACTGTCACGTTGATATATTGGTCGCAAGTGTGATTGATTTCGTTGCGGGATCCAAGACAGTTGAATGGTTTCTCCGGGACTCGAATCGTCGGGAATCATTGACTCGACGCTTTTCTGGTGGTCGCCACTGTTGATTATGGTTTTCAAGAGTTGCATTGGTTTGGGAATACTACTACTAAGCATGAGTTTCGGAGTTTGATTCCCAGGTCAAACTAAGTGTTACTGGGTTTTTCCATCCAGATTTTCTTAGTCGCAGCCCGGTGTCTGGATTTGTGCCCGATTGATGGCAATAGGCTCGCCCTCTATTACATGGGACTGGTTGAAATGTAGGTGTACTATAGGACCACCTTTGCCTATTACACAGGCGAAGGTTTTGTGGGCTTTGTTCAGAGTAGTCTCGTAGATGACAATGTCGTCATAAATACCGATAATGTGTGTCATAATAACGCTCAAGTACTTACTGTATCTTGGACTCTTGGTGACGTAATTCGGTAGTAGCCAGGTGCTGGTGAGCTGTCATGCAAATGGGCCTAAAGCTTTAAAGGAATGCGCCCGCGCCGTCTTGTCAAACTTACTATTCGAAAATAGCAACGTTTGCGGTAACAATGTAATTTAAGCACGGCAAGGTACAGCCTGCGGGCTATTATAATTCTCCTGTCCTTATCCCAATTTTTTTCGACCTATGTGGCGCGGTGGGCAACGGTGCGCCTGCAACGCAAGACGTTGCGAGTTCGATTCCCGCCATGGGACAAATGTTTGTACGATCTACAAAGATTTGTTCCGGGTGTTCTGAGTGTTAGCTATGTATAATAAAAAATATCTATCTATGTATTGTATTGTATTAAGTATATCAGTCATCTAGTACCCATAACACAAGCTCTGCTTAGGTTGAGGCTAGATGATGCCGTGTGGATTGTCCAGGATTATTTATTTATTTAATTTATTTGAGGTCGACGCTGCGTAATGTCTTCTTCTACCATAGGTACATCACTAATTGCCATCGTCGCAATAGGCGCCTCCTAGGTCTTAGCCATATCAGTTTCATCGAATCAATAGCTATTTACATACTTACCTACTGGTAGTCGCTCAGTGATCGAAATTAAACAGTTTTGTCTTCCTGGACTCCTTCGCCATATAAACATTAACTATGCCAAATCTCACACTACTCCGTAGAATCTAGGGATCCGAAGTTTTTGCTTCACGTATAAATACAGGTAATAATAATATCAGCCTCCTATCCACTGAAGGGCAAAAGCATCTTCTCATGAAGAGAAGGCTTGAGCATTAATCACCACACCTGCTCAAGGCGGGTTGGCGATTTCAGGTTATTTATTCGGAGGCCTAAGAAACCGGAAGTCAGTAAAAGAGGTGCGAAGCTGAAGAACAGAGGCAAGCACATCAAGCTACCCCAAATAGTCAAATTTCATTAAATATAATTATTTTTTCAACTTTATTCCAAAGAAATAAGGTTCATGTTCAAATGGAAAACTTTATTACAAAAGGATGACGTACTTGTTAAATTGGGATAATTTGACAGTTGGGGATATCTTGATGTGCTGGTGTCTGTACCTATGTTGTAGAATTGAATAGAATACTCCTTTATTTGTTGTTCACCGTGAAAACTTACAAATAATGAAAACACAAAACAACAACAAACAATACTATAATATAACAACAATAAATACAACAACAATATTTATCGTAAGAATACCTAAGTGCTGATCCCAAAACGTTAAATGATTGTAATTAATATTTTCGGAAAAATATAACATCCAATTATAACAAAAGAAGATTCAAAAGGTTGGAGACTTAATGATTCTGTTTTTAATCAATTAAACAGTTTGGCACAGTATTTAGTTCAGACGCCAGCACATCAAGTTACCCCAAACTGTCAAATTTTCCCAATTGAATTTGAACCTTATTTCTTTTTTCATAAAGTTGAAAAACTATCAAAGAAATTTGACACACTGAGGTAGCTTGATGTGCTGGCCACTGCCGATATTACCGATCCTTTTGAAAAACACCTGTAAATTAAGTACATCAACTTGGCAAATTAGTTTCAATTACTATTATGGCGAGCTCGTGGCTAAATAAAACAGTCACACAGGTCGATCGAAGGTTAAGCTACACTTACCGAGGTCAGTCTGTGGATGGGTGACCGTTAATTACAGGCGTTGGTTAGTCAGAAGCCCGATAATCTAACAACCAGTCTTACCGAGGGGTATCGTGTTGGACAGTGTTGTGTTTTGGAGGTCAGATAGGCAGTTGCTCCATGTAAAGTACTGGTATTCAGCTGTAGCCGGTTAGACTGGAAGCCGACCCCAACATGGTTGGGAAAAGGCTAGGCAGATGATGATGACTAGGTATTATGGTGAAACAATTTATTGGCAATTATCATACATACTAGGAAAAATCTTCGAGAAAAAAAAACAAAAAGTTTTTATGCAAATCGGATCTTTGTATTGTTCTTATTGCAATTCTATTTTGACATGTGCTTATTAAATCAGGTTAATAGATAGGTGTCTAGAACATAATAATAAAATCATTTTCTTACAATGTGGGATAGAAAAAACTAGGCAACATCAGTGATGGTGGAATACTTAATCATCAGGATGTGTTCAAATGAAGGTAACAAATACTGTTACGCTGACGTCGCCGTCGACTTACGCGCACGCTGACGCTGACAATTAATTAGTGAGTATAGTTCAGGGCAACTCTTTTTGGTGTAAGTGCCAAAAAAATGTAGTTAGTAGCCATCAAAGAATAGTGATAGGACAAAAAATAAAACTACACGTACAAACATAAACTCACGCCTTTTTCCCTTGTCTGTGTCGTCCTTCTGTAGTTTCTGCCTACACCAGGCAGAAACTACAGAACGCAATCTGCCACGATCCTTACATACTCCATTTACTTCGTCTACGTTCGTATGAACGTAGAAGTAGTATCTTGACATACATACGCCGCCGGTTGCAAACAGTACTACGCACCTGACCTCTTTGAAGAACATCAGCAATAAGGTCAGTGTATGTCCTTCTAGGGCGAAAAAAAAGAAAATTAAAACAGTTTCTGGCGCTGCAATTGTTTGCTCCTTCAATCTGTCTGCCACGTTATTCCAGTGATCGCAAGCACTACTGCTAAGCACGAGGTCCTGGGTCGGATTCTCGTGTCGGACAAAGTGTTATTGGGATTTTCCATCTAGGATGACTCAGTAACAGCCAGGACTCTGGATATGAAACCGGTTGACGGCAATAGGCTCAGCGCCTATTACATGGGACTTAAACATAACTAGCGCAAACATCTTCGCCGAATCCTTCAAGGAATAAAGGTGTGATTTTATGATATATTCTGTGTCCTTTTCGCTATAGTCGGCGCCATCAGCATCATCACCCATATGTTTATTCGGTTATTCCCTTGATACACACATGATTTTGAATTATTTAACTGCTGGCACTAATCGTGATTCTCTCTTATCCATTAGAGATCTGAATCGTGATACAAAATATCGTGCATGTAACAGAAAATTCAGCTCATAAATCTCTGTGTTGCCAGACAGAGCCGGGGCGGGCATTAAAATCCGAATTTAAAATTAGAAGGCGGCCATCGTTCGCAATTATCATGCACTCTGGGGTTTCAAAAAAGTTTGTATTTATGGCAAACGTTTTATGGTTTTAAGGATTGATCATTTTATTAACCTTGGTGTTTTTTTTTTCAGGAGAATCCTAAGTAAGGTACTTAGTCTTTTAACTACTACGTAGATAGTTTCAAGAAACTTACATAAAGGGGCTTCTTATTGTACCGCTGTTAGTTTCACAATACAGTATTTACTCGGTGCTATTTACTTTGCATCCCCGCACTAGTGCGAAATAGTGCGCCCCACATTACGATACGTGGCGTCTCATGTCCACCGCTTTCATTTTTTCATGGAGACATTATGCCTCGACTGTAATAACAACATTTTCGTACTTGTATCATTATGCACTATTTTACTACTTAGCTTTTATTTCATTCCCATAGCTTTTAGTTCTGATGTCGGGAAAAGTTGGGTCATGAGTATCTACCTTAATCCTTTAGAGAATCAGGGGTGACCAGACGTCGTCGTAATCAAATATAGGCTATATTTACTAGGTTATGTCAACGTTGCAAAGGAGTAGTATATGCGAATATGGATGGCTTAAAAAATAGGGGCAATTTACACCAATATTACATATGTATAGATAAGATTGTGTGAGTGACAGATAACATAGCATGGAGTGAAACTAGGATGACGGCATAGAGAAAAACGTTGAATTAGCTACATGCTTCGTTGATCCCAAATAAACTGGGATAAAGTCAGAGACCGTAGAGTAGCGTCAATTCGAACGATTTAAAAATTGATAATACTCGGTTATTATACCATATTTATTTATTTAATATAACATCACGCTTGTATACCCCGAAGGGTTGAGCAGAGGTGTGCCAGCAGTACACCCACATTTAGCCAGTTAAGTTTAAGTCCCAAGTAATAGGGACTGACCCTATTGCCACCAACCGGGCACACATCCAAACTGAGAAATTCCTAATGAAAAAACCCAATAACACATAGCTCGACCCGGGAATCGAGCCTAGGATCTAATGCTTATCAGTCGCGATAGCCACCAACGAGGCAGTCAACTGGCACTGATTTATTTGTTTTCAAGTTTTATATCATATCTAATGGGTGATACTATTTTTGCTTGCCTCATGAAATGCTTATTATATTTTCGATTTTCAAAAATCCTTCGAATTGGCGGTTATTTTTCTTTTTTTTTTTTATTCTACTAAGAACAAAAATATTGCTGCTTTCCCTCCTCTTACGGTAGTTGTCCAACAGTTAAGATAAAACCATGAGACACACTTAGGCCTGCTCTTGGACAGTAGATTGAAATTCAGACCACATGTGATTACGTAAGAGGTAAATTAATTCCGTTGACTGGAGCTCGACGAAATATCTCTAAATGTGTGCTATTTGCATTACGCTACACAATTTATAAAACTCTTATGAAATCGTACCTAGACTATCTAATACAAATATTTGTTACGTGCCGGAATCGAACTCACGACACGTGGCGCAGCAGACAATCGCTCAACCACTGCGCCACGAGTATACGTCAAGCACTCGTGCCAGGCACGCAGCAGGGTGACTCTCTCAGTTATTAATGAAAATAACGACGCTGTCAAATGGCTGCTATCTCTTGTAGACATAATTAGGAAAAGTGGTAGAACCAGTACAGTTAGTCTGTAGATTTTCCCACGAGAACTAGGGAAACTTAGGACAAGTTAACTTTATCTTTATTTAGATACACATAATGTGTCTTATGCTAGGGCTGAGACTTTCTACTTTCGCGCCTTCTCTTAAACGGTCTGCGCCCGATAATGTATACTGGAAACAAATGCTGTCAAATTGAGAGTCAGTAAAATTCTCTATATGAATACTAAATTTATTTTATGTCGCTTGTATGCCCTGAAAGGAGGGTAGCAGTAGGTATGAGCAGTGACGGATTAACCCTTAATCAAATCGTACTTGTACACAGCACAGTTACAGCGAAATAATCATCAGCTCATGCCTTGGCTATGTTCTGATTTTACATGTCTTTTAACATCTCTTGCATACTGAACATTTGTTTTGTATGTACATATTGTACTCTTGCTTGATCAAGCATTGATTGTAATTATGAGAAGATTCCTTTGCCCTACAGTGGGACAGTAATAAGCTAGTATTATTTATTATTATTTACATCATTTGGGTAGAGCATCTGCAAATTCATCTTTTCTACTTATGCACGTATATTTCTGTGGTATCTGAATACTCAAACAATTTATCTGTCTTTCTTATCTACCAATTACTATTTGCCCGGCCGTCAAAGCATTTTCAATAGTTGCGTTTACGTTTACTAAGACCAAAGGTACAATAGAGCTATATCCATACCATTTCACATTTAAGTACAGAGGCCAGCACATCGAGCTACCCCAATGTGGCAAATTTCTTTGATAGTTTTTCAACTTTATCACAATTGTAATAAGATTCATGTTCAATTGGGAAAATTTGACAGTTTGGGGTAGCTTATGTGTCTGTACTTAATTGTTTAACTGCACGAAAGTAAATGCGTGTATCTAAAGATTATAACACTTACGTGACTTACGTACAGGGAAAGTAACATGTTGCCCAATCTATTATTGCTCACGTTACGAGCAGAATGTAGTAACAAAAAAATAGAGTAGGTTTTTTTGCAACCATAAGAAATTGTGGATAAGACTGACTGAGCCCGGAAAAGTGAAGCAAGTGGGTTTATAATCACTTAGAAATAAGTGGTTTAGTTGTAACTGAATAGTTAATGGAATCATGTTTTTATGAAGTGTTTTCTCGTGGCTAAATAATAATAGCTGCTCGGGTCGATTGCAGGTTAAGCTACTTTTACCAAGGTTGGTCCGTGGATAGGTGACCATCCATTACATATAACGGTTGTCATTTATAGATCTTTGACTGTCTTTACGTGTAGTCAAAAGCCCCAAAGTCTGACAACCAGTGTTACCAAGGGGTATCGCATTACCAAGTAACTGGGTTGAGTTAGAATAATTTTAGTATATTACTTAAAAAGGCAATTTTGGAAGTCTGCATCCAATTAGACTGGAAGCCGACCCTAATATAGTTGGTCCGAAAAGGTGTACGAAACTCACCTACTGCGCTAAAAAGATCTACACAATCAAACAAGGCGAAGCTTAAATTAGTTTCCACAAATAGGCAAATAAACAACAAACGTGTTTTAAAAATAATTGATCATAATATTACTGTTAGGAGGAGACCTAATTAATATTGTAAGGCTTGCTACACACTTGTTCGAATCGGCATTAATAGGCACAGCCGGGCGGCAAAATGAAATATTATGTAGCTATTGCGAGTATATTCGGGGAACTCCCTCCTCTCTCCTACTTAATCTATGCTGTGCCCTGTCGGGGTCTACACTTAGCTTTAAGCCTTTTATTGACATCTTATTTTACCATGTGGAATGCAAATAAATAAATATGAAAATAAAATAAAAATAAAAACAAAACATTTAATTCAGACTATTTGAGCATGTCCATATGAGGTTAGTATTATTGTACTTAAAATCTATGTTAGTCAAACTAATTAAAATTCAAAAATATGTCCCTGTATCAATGTCAAAATTTTAATGTGAAAAATGATTCAGCCGAACGTAGTTGGCCGATCGGCATAAAAATGAAGAGCTGTAATTGCTTTGGGTCGACTTTGTTCTTCAACAAATAATACCAAACCGAATCTGCCTACCCGAATAAGTGTGTAGCACCCCAATTTAATATTAATCCATTCCGTTCAAAATGTTAAAAAGCAAATACCTGTCATCTTAAATCTCTCCGTTATTTCGTCAGAACAGGCTGTCTGCGCTCTTGCCTTTGCCTAGACATAAAAATTTAAATACTTACATTTCCAGTTTTAGTAGTTGGTGGTGGAACCAGTTGCAGGCTTATAAACTTGAACTTGAGAACAACTAAGAAGCGTGGGTCCGAATTGGGGTGGCCATGACTTTTGGATCCACAAGGATAGCGACAAGTCCAGAGGCCAGCACATCAAGCTGCCTCAATGTTTCAAATTTCTCTGATAGTTTTCCAATTTTATTACAAAAGAATAAGGTTCATATTCAATTAGGAAAATTTGACACGAAATTGTACATAACATACAAAAAGAAAAGGTACTCAATTTTGATTGCATTAAGGTCGAAATTCACAATAACTCAAAGTGGGTCATATACCGTAGGTCACCGACTGTACTCCTACATCCTGGCCTTTCCTCGGGTATTCTCCTGCATTTACCTGGCGGATGTAGACAATAGGTAAACATTATCGTTGTTCAAATAATTTACTATAATCAAGATAAGAATTGCGGTTACACGATCTACGAAGCAGATGTGTTGATGACCACAAATAACTTGAAGGAATCTTGGGTGCAAAAGGTTTAATTACTATTGCCCCGTATGTTTTTGTAGACTTACTTACTTAAAAAAACAGTTTGTTCTCAAGTATTTAAAAAAAATACCGAAGAGTTGGAAAGAGATGCCGCTTTCATTATTTAAAAATAGATTCCGAAGCTTATTAGTGATGTAAGGTTATTTTAATATAAAAAAGGGTTACTGAATGAAAAATACTTTTTAAGTCCGTGCATTTTTGTGGATTTTATTTATTTTTTGTCATCCTTTACACCAATATTTGCAAAATCATCATTATCTTATCAAACTGTGGTAAGCCATCATCGCAGACGGCAATGATGGCTTAGCACGGAAGATATTAATCATCCTTCTGCCTTTATCCCAATATATATTTGTAGTTGGTGTAACATTTCTTCTGCATTGAAACTGTGCTAACTATGCACTTATGATTTTTGTTTTACAGATCATTATTGTCCTAAGTAACAGAAAGTTACAGCTCGCGTCACATGAGTTTGCCGCTCTGAAACCAGACTTTCCGATGCAGGTCGCGCTGGTATTTTAGTAGGTGTGTGGTTTACGATTGCGCAGACATTTGTATCCTACTTCTAATCGGAAAACCAACATGGCGGGATCTGTACGAGCTCCCAGTTAAGGGAGGGTGAGGGGGACTTGAAGCGCAGCAGGCAAATGGATTGTGGGTGAAGAAAAGGATAAATCAAATCATAGACAAAAAAAAGACACTTCAAGAGAAAACTCTCCAGATTTATCCAATTACTTGAGTGTGTCCTAAAAGCTTCTCAGAATATGGTAAACCCTAGCCCCATCGTTTAAATCGGTTTCAGATAACGTTGAACGTACAAATAATTTGAATATTTGTGTAAATCTGTAGATTTTATAACACGGAGATGCTTAATAGTCACTTGAGCCATTAATTTATCATAGACTAATGAATAATTTTCCATACATTTTCCTACAAAAGATAAGCACATAGGTTTTAAAGAAATTGTAGATAATTTGCATTTCAATTCCCTATTTGCTTAAAATTGAATGAAAATAACATTAATTATTCTACTTTATCGTCGATTGATGCAAATTGTAAACAAATAATCAAGAAAGAATGCTTAGATACCTATATTTTGATATTCAGTTTTTATTAGACCTAAGTAGCACAGAAATAATATAATCCGATACATTTTTGGAATTGTGAACTTTATTTTCGAAGTAACTTCAATGGTTCCTGTCTACTATTATATTAATACGGATATTTAAAAATACAATTTTAAACATAGAACTAAAAAGAGGCAGGAGAAAGTTGTTAACACCAAACTATGCTAAACGGGTTACTTAATTGGTTGCAAAACTTTGATAAACGTGGATTTATTTTTCCTGTTAGCAATACAGCCAAAAACCATATAAACTCAATGGATTTGATGCAAAAAGCTTAAATTAACTCGGGAGTTTTTTTTTGCGTCTTGATACCACCCAATGATATTATACCATCATACCAAACAGTTTTGCGAAAAAAATCCCAATTAAATCATCAACAATAATTACTATTGCTAAATGCTACATTTTTAATTTTTAATAATTACGTAATATTATTGTTTTTATGACCGATTGAACGATCCTTAACAAAGCATTTCTTCGAAGCAAACTGTTAAGCATGAAATTGCACAGATGTAGAAAGAAAAGGACAGACCTATGTGCCTATTTTAGACATATCTAACTGTATTGCAATTATCTGTTTTTCAAATGTCGTTTATGACCGTTACTACCAACCTAGTCGGGTTCAGAAACATAAATAAACGATGTAAGTATATATACGGTTTAGGCTCTATTGATACACAGGTTTGGTCATCAGCTCTCTGTCCATAATTCAACCTTAACCTGCTTTACAAACAAAATCCTACACGGATACAGATTCACAATGACAACAAAACAAATTGAAATCAAAATTCGATAAATTCATGGAACGCGATGATTCAGGCCATCAACATGGCAATATAAAGTGGCTAAAGGCCATGTTCAATGCCAGTCGAGTTCTGCGCGTGAGATCACACGCTACATTATTTTAGTAATATTTTTTGTTTTTTTTTAAGTTCTTTTTTTAAACCGCCAAAATGGCGTCTGCCGTGATTAAGTTAAGTGCCATATTGTTGTTAGTTGCTGTGGTCGCCGCTGATGTTTGTTAGTATTTATTTTTATTTATTATTTTATAAGTTTATTAAACTTTGCGTTGGTGCGATGTGGTTGTGGTGAAAAAGCTCTGTTTAAATTCTTTCTTTTTGTTTGGAAAGCTGCAAAGGAGCTTGGAAATAAAAGCAGAGGGAGCATACTAAAATCAAAATTATCACTAGGTATATTGATTAATTAACACGTTATTTTGAGCTAACTTAGCTCAAAATACAGTTTTAATTTAACCCCTTCAAAATATAAAATACACCTAGTAACACACCTAAACGTTGTTAGTATACCTTAGTGTTATCATTATTTTATTAATTACTGGACGCAGTACTAACTATGCCTTGACGCAAAGGAGATTATTTCTATATTATCTCTAATATAATAGTGTCAACGATCAAGGTAAAGAGTTAGTAAACAAATTGAAAATGAAACTTAAGTATCATAATCGCATACTTATTTATAGATCCATCAACACTCAAGTTTTCAAAACATATCTCTTTCCGTTACTAGGCATCCGAATTACTTTTCAAAACAAAAGAGATACCTACCTACTTAAGTAGTAGTTTACTTAAATATTACCTACTTGGGTACTTAAGAGGTCTTGGGGTTCGATTCTTGGCTTGAGGTAAACTGTTATTGGGTTTTTCCAACTGTAACAGCCAACAGAGTTGTGCTTGGTTAATTGGATTAGGGTTGCTCCCTAAGTATTAGATGGGACTTAAACATACACGGCTATGTGTGTACTAACCATTTGCCTAACTCTTCGGGGATCGAAGGTGTAGTGTTATGTTATTATTTATTATTTGCAATAAATTCAGTGTCATCAAGAGTTCAAACGGCTTTATATTAACAAGATGACGGAGATTTGCGTAAAAACCTGCTAAATCAACGTTTCAGCGATCTTGCAATTTATATGTAAAATAGTTTTTTCCTCGCATTCTTAGAACAAGTAGGTTCCTACCAGATGTCAGTTCCGTGTACCAAACATTTGTAAAATAAGTTATCAATCCTATTTCCTACTTATATTATAAATGTGAAAGTTTGCGCAGATGTATGGATATTTGTTAATCATTGACGTAAAAAGTGCTGAACGGATTTAGGTGAAACTGCAGTTTTATAAAACTTGAACTTCAGAATAAATTGGCCATCTAAACTAATATTATAAAGAGGAACGATTTGTTTTTTTTATAATGGATAAACTTAAAAACTACTAATCCAATTTAAAAAAATCTTGCACCTTTTGTAAGCTACATTATCAGCGAGTAACATAGGCTGTCTTTTGATTTCAAAACTAAGCTTTAAAGGTGATAGAGGGGATTTGAAAGATCAAAGGAAAAAGTACGAAATACACGGGGACGATCGCGGGAGATGTGGTAGTAATTTATAAATATACTGCTTATAAATAAAAACAATTGAAAGTTTAATAGTCACCAACGTCGTTCAAAAATGGTTTATAGTTACAAAAATAATTACATATTTTTAATTAACATGAAGTATGTAAATAACCGGTGAACAATGAAAACCGGGTAAATTTTATTTTAAGCACAAGTAATACAAGTGACCTTTAAGAATCCACCTTTTCAATTTCAAAAATCTTGATAGCGGAACTGATTTTGAAATGTTATCTACAAGCTTTGGCCGCGGTTTCACCCGCTTCTAAATGTCCCAGCGTAATGTTAAATAGCCTTTAACCTTTATTAACTATTGGGCTATCAAATTTAAAATGAATTTTTCGAATCTGGTTCCAGAGATAAGAAAGAACGTTCTTACAAATAAACAAACTCTTCTGCATTATGATATGTAGGTATTAGTATAGATTGACCATGTTTCCTATGCATAAACACTGTTTAATGCTCCATTATAATAAATAATTCTTTAATAAGTAATACCAAGGGGTATCGTGTTGCCCAGTTACTGGGTTGTGGAGGTCAGGTAGGCAGTCGCTCCATGTAAAATACTGGTATTCAGCTGCATCCAGTTAGACTTTAAGCCGACCCCAACATAGTTGGGAAAAGGCTAGGCAGAAAATGATATAATAAAGAGTTCTCAATTTTGACGACACGATTGGCGCAGTGGCTGAGTGATTGGCTGCTCTACTGCATGTCGTGGGTTCGATTTCCGCTCGGAACCAATATTTGTATGACCTATAGGTTTAAATTTATGTGAATGCACCCATTATACTGGAGAAATCCTAACCTGTTTTAGTATACTTAGATATCTAGAGCCTGCTGCTCCATCTTATTATTACAAAGATTATTTAAACTCCACCATTGTCTCTCTAAATACGGTGAATGCATCATTAAAACGTCGCCAAGATTGTCTTTGGTACACAACATTAACCTCTTTAATGTTTTCTAAAGTACATTTTTTACATCAAAACGTTTCAAATTACCGCGAAACTTGTTGTATAATTGCATACTTTTCTACCGTCAAGACATTAGACATAAGTACCCACTGTAATAACCTAACTGGTCAGTGAGGTACCGGATTATACACTAAAAAGGCGTATTTATACTGAGTAGTGGTCGCGGTTGAAATTCCATATTCCATATAAACTTCAACTATGCCAAATCTCACACTCCTCCGTGAGCGGAATATTTTTAAAAGGGATTATTAATAAAATTAATAAAATAATTCCTAAATACTAAACGGTTACTACACGGTTAAATAAATGAATTTACATTCTGATGAATGTAAATTGATTTATTATATATTATTTATTTATGAAAGTTTTTGATAAAACGGAACTGTTGAATAAGCAAAGTAAAATTGTCGTTAAGTTTTCTTAAATTTTCGAATGTTCCGCGCAACTTTCTTAGTTTTTCTTTCCTTAAGAACCTTCTCCTTACAATAACAAACACAGCAAAAAATTAGTAGCGAAATTGGTCCAGCCGTTCACACCTGATGCCGTGACCAAGACTTATAGGGATTAATTTTATACTTATAATAAAAATTACATGCCAAAAGCCTGTTAGCCAATCCGTCTTATCTCTACTCACATAGCATAAATTTATGATATCAAAATAGGTTCGAATGCTCACAGTACTTAACTAAAATTACTTATTACGTCAGAGAGTACATGCAGCGTTATGAACTGGGCTACCCTTACAATACCTTAAAAATGGAGATAACCAGTGGACAACGCTGTTCTTACACGTCTGTGACCGACACTACCTGACCGCCCCACCCTCCCTTGGGTAACAGTGAGTTGGGACCATAAGTATTTAAAATGAAGTGTCTTTTCAAATGACGATCATATCAACAAAAGACGTTTGTTATGCGATTTAAATCATTATCTTGTAGTACTGAAGGTTCAAAGGCCAATGAGTATACTGTAAGTGACACAGTACGAAATAATTACGCTCCAGTGTCCCTACATCGAGACAAGATCATAATTTTCCATCATGTCAGTACTGATTTACAGAATCAGGTGAATATAAATCGTAATTATCATTTTATGCCCTCGATCGATCGTTGATGACATGATATAGGATCGTAATTATAATTTATAATATATAATTACGATCCTATATCATGTCGATGTCAACTAAGAAACATCCTACATCCAAGGAGTCTATTAATTTATAGAGAACTTCTTTGTGTCATATTTTATTGTTTCTATCTGTCAGTATCAAAAAAAAAAAAAAAAAAAAAAAAAAAAAAAAAAAAAAAAAAAAAAAAAAAAAAGTACCTGCTTTAAAAAATCACATGAGACAATTCGGAAAACTTATTTTTTTCGGGATAAAATGTAGCCTGTGTTAATCTCTAGGACTGTTCATAACAAATTTCATCCAAATCCGTTCACCCGTGAAGGAGTAAAAACATATACACACAAATATGGGCAAAATATTCCATTTATAATTTTGATTTGATTCTGATGTATTGCTGAGCATGAGGTGATGGATTAATTGATTCCTACATCGGGCAATTTTCTTGGGCCTTTCCATCTAGATTTTCTCAGTGGCAAGAGGCTGGCCCCTTTCGCGCTGGCTAAATGTGGACGAGTTTATTACCTATGTTTAAATGTTTAGGTACCGTTAATTTTGCGAAAAACCGGTGTAAAATCACCAATGTTTATTTTCGTAAATAGTAAACCATTGCAACATCCCTGTAATGTTCTGTAGTGATTATAAAAGTAAATAGAGGAAGTGTTACAACAATGCAGTGTATCGGAAACTAATTGGAAATAAATCGCCATTGTTAACGATATTAACAATTAAGTGATTATTCTGCTATAGACAATTATAGACCGTTTTAAACGGTTCATTGTCGTCGAAAATTGAAATATTCACACGAGATAGAAAGTTATATCGTTTCTTTTGTCCTTGTTTAAGTCCTCCTCTTTGTCGATTTTTCGCGAGAGTAATTCAATCTTCACTACGAGGCATATTTTTCAAATAGAAAAAGTATATGGTACAAAAATAAATAGGAGGAAAACTAGAATAGATTTCATTAGAAATATGTGTAAACAAAGTGAGTTTATTCCTAAAGAAATCTCTATGACTCGTACATATGTATCTGTTCCTTTCATCTTGCCAGCGGCGGTTTTACCATATTTTCAATAAATTACTAACTTCCTGGTTAAAATATTTGAGACTTAACTAGACTGACGTCTCAAATATTATCACCCCATTTGCCAATATAATGCTTCCATTTGTTTTGTGATTTCTGTTAGTTAACTTATCCCAAACCGACCCTCTGCAAAGTACGTTTCTAGATAAACTGTTACATTATAATCATAATAAGAACAGGTAATAAAAAATCCTAAAAAAAAATAGTCAAGTAAAAAAAAATAAACAGTCGGTTTGTAACTCTGTGATTTGAATTTATGGATTGAGGACCCCGATCCAAAACTTTTGGTCAAGGAGTACCGAACTGGTCTAGGCAACCAACTATCTAATCTTCATCCAAAATAAGGTTTCTTCATAAAGACGTATCTAATAATAAAACTAACTATAGACGTACGTAAACTAACTACGTACGTAGGTAAGTTATTTTAAGCAAAACTAACAATTATAATGTCACTGCATTAGGCCAAATGAGGCTTTACGCTCGTTATATATTCTGTTATACTCGTATATACATAATGCAGCTGATAATTTTCGTTTTAAACGAATCCGATTCCATTTTTAAACGACTTAAAAAAAAGGAAGAGGTTTTCAATTTGGTTGTATTTTTTAATTGTTTATTCGTTTAGGTATCATAATCGCCTATTTTACAGTGTCTGAATGATGTTTGTTTTGAGATTATAAACTGTAAGACATCCTCTTTGCTTGAGTCTTAAGTTAACTTCTGTAGTAAGGGTTTAATCTAAGCCTACCATGAATTCATGAATGATGAAGGCATGAGACAGACCATACCGCTCTGTATCAGAATTTCTTCATACCTTGCTCTTGCAATATATGGCCGATGAGCAAACGACATATTTGTGGACAACTGTTGCATCATACACACAGCAATGTCACGGAGTAACTTAGCAGATAGATGGTAGGCGCCGCGTTTTTATCTGATATTTGCACCTTTTTATCAAAATTCCTGATAATATTATTTGATGATGACATTCCATGAGGAACGACTTAAAAAAAAACTGTCAATTTAAATGTGATGGCAGAATTCTACTTTCCCATTTCAAAGTTTCCAAATGCTCAATAACAACTTAATGAGTGTTGGACATCGGACAGCGAAAGGTTTCATAGTAGAGATGAAAATTTACATATCCACAACGATTTTAACGGCCGCATAACTCAGTCTTATGTAGCCAAGACCACGCTCAAAACGTATTTATTTATTTAATACTTAAGCACACAAATTTACACAGGCGGACTTAATGCCATAGGCAGTTTCTACCAGTCAACCTTTGGGTGATGCAGAGACAAACAGTGGTAGGTGCAATTTCTTAAAAGAAATGGGAACAGGAAAAAGAATATACAGATTATAAACGATAAATATACTCGTAATATCTACATAGAATATATGCACAAACAAACATACGTAAATACCTACACGACTAAAACAACAAAAACGACATAATTGTCCGGATCAAAGGAGCAGTACAGCTCAAAACTAGACATCACAAAGTTAAACAAGCTTTCGCTCCAACTTAATATTATTTTTTTGCACCTGGCACCAACCTTGCCGCTCAACAAAGGACCCGCCAACGCATGCAGCTTAATTTGTATGCAACATCCTAGGAGTACGTCGCCAAACAAGTCCAGTATAGGCACGTACACGAACCGGTCTGCAACCGGATCAAGTAATGCTAAAACAGAAACGAATCGTTCACGCATCGCTGCCCACAAGTCCTTCGAAGAGCAGGTTTTTAATGATCTGATTCTGGATAAGAATCTCATTAACTGTGCCTCTTTTTTTCCTAATGATTTGAAGTTTTGGCAGCTGTTTTGTTATGACGCACTTTCGCAAAAAATTGGGTTAGAAAGATATAAGATCGGTGTTCAGTGTGGAGTACGTGTCTTCGCAGTAAGTGGTCTGAGGATGGGCTGTTGTACACCACCCCTACACATAACATCACGGCTGTATTCCCCGAAGGGTTAGGCAGAGGAGTACCTGTAGTACACCCACATTTCTTAGGGGGGATCCTATTAAGACTAAGCCGTCTCAAATCCCGACTCCAGGCGGTTACTCTGCAGTTCCAGGTGGGAAAACCCAACAACACTTTCTCCGTGCTCAGCAGTAGTCGTTGCAAACACTGGACGGTAAACCAATGAGGTAGTCCTCCCCTACATCAATGCGTATTGAGCATGCTGTGTGTAAAACTATTGTGTATAATAAGCAAGAAACAAATCGAGGTATTCAAGTCATAATACTTAAAGTAATATCGACTGATGAAAGATCGTAGTAAATAATATAATATAATACTTCCTTCTCCATAATGGCAGTAGATTCAAGGCGTCTCTACCCTGACATCATAGATTTTATAACTTAACTAGTTAAAATCTCAATGCCTTAACATCAATTCTATAAATATCCACGACATGTAGCACAATGCGAGTATTAGTACTAGTATTAGTATTAGTACTTTATATTAAATTTTTATCTGTGCTTTTAAGCACAGATAAAAATTTAATATAAAGTATTGTTAATCGCATCGAACTTTACGCAAAATACGCGCTACGTCGTGGAGTTGCGGAAATCGGCCCGTATAACAATACAATAATCGCATCGAAACCTCCTTGAGTATGACATCACTAATATCCGTGTGTGGAATGGCAAACGACCATAATAGGTCAGAATATGACGTCAGACCACAGTATAAAAATATTGCAACGTGGTTAGCATAAACAACTAATGGGTCTATATTGCACTATTATGTATTTATTCATGATTTATCGTCTATAATTTCTTATTAAGTCGTGAAACGGGTTTTTATCGAGTTATCGATCTACGGACATGTTAATTTGCGGTTTTCACATCGTAACTATAGCAGTTAAAGCTTTGATATTTCGCCATATTGAAAGAAATGCAGCACGCTTACGAAAGAAACTATAAAGTAAAGACAGGTGAGATTACTAGTGCCATTTGGGCCACATGCAGTCAGTCCATAAAGAGAGATTTTCTATTCTAGAAATAGGCAGTCACTCCATATAAAATAATGGTATTCAGTTGCATTCAGTTAGACTTGAAGCCCGCAACATAGTTGAGAAAAGGCTAGTGGAGAAATCATTTTTTTTTTGTCTTTTGTATTCAGCATTCTCGTAATTCTTGAGCTGTGTTGCACATCGAGAATTTAACTTATATTTCTGTGCTAAGGAATTATCCATTACATATAAAAGTCCAAACTTAAGGTCTGCCGATATGCAATGGAGCGCATCATTCTAGGCGATAAAATAACTGACCATGTACACAACACCACACAGCGCTCCAAAGCACAAATGACTAAAGTTGCTCAAAGAGCCACTAAGCTGAAGTGGGACTGGGCTGGCTCTGACACAGCCAGCAGGCGTCACGGCAGACCTCGTAGAAGATGGCGGGAGGGTCTGGACAAAACCAAGGACCAGTGCCCCACATTAGCCCTGGATCGAAACAACTGAAAGTCATGGCCATTGCCCAGAAATGCGATGACGCGGGCTAACAATAAGCAATATCAAGGAATTATCAATTCCTTGCCTATCACACACTTACTCCAACACACATTTTCTCTCGTGGTAACGACACCCACCAACTAGCCAGGACCTATTGCTCACCTTATTACGTATCAACAAAGGAATTAAGAATACGCATACGATCTTGAACTTTAAACACGGATTATCCCAGGGTATTTCCTTTCACTCCTTCACAAATCACGAGTTATGTCTGAGATATGCCTTAGATATTACTCATACGTGTTACTTCCGTGGTATGCTCCTACTTAATGATTAACAGGTCAATGTCTAAGATGTATAAACAATAAAAATAGGTGTGTTTCCGCATCGGTGTTTATTATTAATCCATTACTATAATATGTATTTATTCCGTGTTTGTTCCCTGAATACTTGTGATGTTATGTAAATTTATTTCTTGGAGGTTAACTTGAGGCATTTAGTTAATTCGCAGTTGAGATTAGATACGCAGTTCTAAGTTACAAATACTATAAGATATTGTTTTTTATTAAAACCCCAAAACACCTCGTAAGTAAAGTCTAGCAGGACTAACAAGGCAATCCGAAAGCGGACTGCCTTGTTAGTCTTGTGGTTACAACCGCTACTGCTGAGCTTGAGGCCCTGGGTTCGATTCCCAGGTCAGATTAGGTTTTTCCATCTGGAATGTCCTAGTAGCAGGCCGGAGTCTGGATATGGACAATAGGCTCGCCTCTTTTTATGTGGGACTTAATTATAATTGGCTAAATGTGGGTGTACTAAAGGTACATCTTAGCAGTGTAGTGACAAGAAATACATTAAAAATATATACAAGTATATATTATTAACTATGTGCCTTACGGCTGCGCTAAAACACGATTGGCGCAGTGGTTGAGCCATCGGCTGCTGCGCCGCGTGTTGTGGGTTCGATCCCCGCACGGAACAAATATTTGTATGACCTACAGGTAGTTGTTCCGGGTCTGGCTGTTTGTGTATGTGAGTTTAAATGTTTGTAAACGCACCCACGATACAGGAGAAATTCCTAGTGTGGGGCAACGTTTTTTTTTAAAAATAAAAATAAATAAATAAAATATAAAACGGTACAGTTCAGCAAAAGTGTCTGACGCTGTTTTTCAACTGGACCTGAGATTGTGAGATGTCGCGGACGTAAAACAGTTCTATAGTATGGTGTGAGTATGTGAAGTAAATGATGTTGTAGTCTATATAGGTACAGTGGTGTCAGTGTGCTAGTTATTTTGTATAAATATTTATGGGGAAACAGCATAAAATACAGCCTTTATTCATTCATTACTTATTTATTTAAGCACGTTTAAAGAAAGACCAACTTCCAATACAAAAACGATAAAAGTTACCGGTATTGACCATCTAAAAACAAAATTTATATTCGCATTAAAGTCTCGTGAATCACACCGTGTTATTTAAAACCAGCAGAATAACCTTCAACAACCTTGACCTTGACATTTGAGTCCATGAAGTTTGGTCACACAATTATTTGCATCTCTCGATGACACGACAAAGACGTATTCTGAGAACTATGGGGTTGTAATTTTGTAACAGACAATCATGATTGACACCACTATTATAAAAATGTATAAAAAAGTTGATATGGCTAAGAAGGAGGTGACTTCTGAGATGACGGGAAATAGAGATGTATGGAAGAAGAAGACATGCTGCGCCGACCCCAAATGAAATTGGGATAAGGGCAAGAGGATTATGATGATGATATTATAAAAATGTATAGCCTAGCCTTTTTCCAACTGTGTTGGGGTCGGCTTCCAGTCTAACCGGATGCAGCTAAATACCAGTATTTTACATGGAGCGACTGCCTATCTGACAACCCAGTTACTGTTGAACACGATACCTGAACTGGTTGTCAGACTTTCGGACTTCTAACTACCCGGAACGACTGTCAAAGATCTACAATTAACTGCCTGGACCAACGGCTTAACGTGCTTTCCGAGGCACGCAGGAATCTCGTTATATTACGAACGGTCACCCATCCACAGACTGACCTCGGCAAGCGTAGCTTAACCTTCGATCAACCCGTGCGGCCGTATTTATTTAGCCATGTGCTCCTGTATTCTGAGAACTATGGTATTGTAACTATGTAAGTAATAGATAGAAATAAATTTACACCTATTACAAAAATGTATACCACGAGGTAAATCTTAGAACTGAAAAGAAAATACTCATAAGTGTGGTAAAAACCACACGGATGTACCATACAATGCAGCAAATTTAGGGTATGCGGGAAAACCGAGTCTTGATATAATGAACACACAAGAGTTCTCGGTAACAATAATCTAAGGCCATCCATGATTTGAATATTAATAGTTAGTTCAATAATTGGCTTACAATAGTATTTAAGTTTATCATCATCTGCCTTTTTCGCAACCATGTTGGGGTCGGCGTCCAGTCTAACCAGATGCAGATGAATACCAGTATTTTTCATGCAATACATTGAGCGATTGCCTATCCGTCCTCCACAGCCCAGTTACTGGGCAACACGATACCCCTTGGTATGACTATTGTTCACGATAACTGGATGCAGTTGAATTATAGGTTTTCGACTATGAATAATAAATAATAAAGAAATAATGCTGGACAATCCACACAGCAACATCTAGCCTCAAGCTAAGCAGATCTTGTGTTATGGGTACTAGATGACTGATATACTTAATACAATACATTACATAGATAGATATTTTTTTATTATACATAGAAAATACCCAGAACACCCGGAACAAATCTTTGTAGATCGTACAAACATTTGTCCCAAAGCGGGAATCGAACCCGCAACCTCCTGCGTCGCAGGCGGATCTTCGACCGCCGCGCCACATCGGTCTTCGAACGTACGATCTTTGATGATACTATCTTTATCGTCGCTTCTTATTTATTCTACTTCATCTAGTGACGTCTCTTATGGATTCAACTTCTCGTAATTCTTACGCAATTTTTTCCCGACTGGCCCAGGGTTTCTTTTTCAAGAGTCCTTTAAACTTCAGCTATGAATGCTATATGTATCTACATAGAGGTTCTACGTCTTGTTTTTATTATTAGTAGGCACCTAATAAGAACCAAATCGTTTATTTCAAGTTAGCAAACAAAAGGGTCAGGCAATATAAACAAATCGTACATCATCGGACATTACAAGGCCCAGCTCTGGCCACAAAAAGTACCTTGACCTTAAACAGGACTTATCACTTTACATACCGCGGTCACATTAACATAATCATACATTTTGTCATCACACACAAAGGTATGCCACCTTGGACCTGGCATTTTCACACCACCATTAAAAATCTATATTGATTTAAGTTTATGATCTAATAATTTTGAAAAAGTTCTCGCGTCCTTATAAAACTTTATTGTTGTTTATTGCGATTTCTTTTTACTGCGTTCTTTTTTTGAATATAATATTTATTTTAGCACCAACTTATAAAATCAAACGGGAGTATTTCAAGCGGCGAAGTGCGAGTCGGACTCGCGGCACGAAAGGTTCCGTTCCGTTATCATCGACAGTAAAAAAAAATGAAAAAAAAACATGTACTTATACCCTTAATTTATTAATTGAATTATATTTAACTTTTGTTATTGGTTATTATATAAATAATAGTCATTCTCACTCTGTGAAAATTTTAAGTAGGTATCCTATTAAGGTTCAAAAGGTACAGCCAAAAAAGAGATCAAGCAATAACAAAAGTGTATTGTTGTAAGATCCTCCAGGGGCTCCCCTGGAGGACCCTTCTCCGCTTTCAAGTTTGGAGTTCGTCAAGTTGTTCTTATTCATAGTAATTTCACCTCCAAAAATGTTGCCAATTAATGAAAAAAAAAAGTCTATCTGTATCATCTTAACTAACAAAGTTCTCGTTATTTCCAGCTCACTTACAAGGCTCGGAGCAACACCCTGCTCCCGTGACGGAGGTCTGCCTGGGCTGCATCTGCCAGGCTGTGTCCGGGTGCAAGCAGGGCCAGCAATGCGAGGGTGATCACTGTGGCCTGTTCCACATCACCTGGGCCTACTGGGCTGATGCCGGCAAACATACTCTGCATGGACAGTCTCCTGATGCGCCTGATGGTAAGTAGATGGCTTGCAAACAAAGAGATTATAACTGACATTTAGTAGAAGACTAGCTGCGCGGTGTTACCCGCACTTAAAAAGTCAACGTGACACAATTCCGAATTCCCATGGAAATACTTTACTTTTGGGGATAAATGAGTATGAGCTACCTATTGACGGAGGCCATTAGGAGGCCAAAGCCTGCTAGAGTTGCAGGGTGTTTGAAAGAGTTACCGTGTCCCTGGAACGTAAAGGGCAAGGACCGAACACTGATGTGCTTAAGTCAGTAAGAGTCTCACCCGCCCTCTATGGATTGGATGATTACCAATTCTTAAAAATTAAAAAAGGGTGTGAGCTACCTTCCTAACACAAATTGCATTGATATCAGCCATTCGTACCAGCGGTAAAGAGTTACAAACATACAAGACCACACTCAGCTTGAAGTAGTGACATGCATACACACTGACATGTCACACATACTGACAAGCTGTCGCATTTTCAATATTATTACAGTGTGATTATGGGCAGTCATAGCGTAGAAAAGAATTAAAAAACATTCGATAATCTCTTACCTGGCTGGCCGTAAATATTTACATAAATAAATCCGCAACGTCTCCAAGTAGCCATATTAGTCATGAGTTCTTTTATGAACTTGCAGTGATGACGTGTCGTGCTCTGATTTGAGTTCAATATCACGTGATCAAAGGCTTTATTTGTCAAAAACATTAATTTATCTGAAGTTACTTACAAAATTCAATTAATTTTTGATATTTTAAGCCCACAATCATTCTGCAAAGTGAAATTCATAATAGGTATTTTTCTTACTTTCAACCAGCCTATTTGCAGTAGTTATTTATTGATTATTTTATTACTTAAATCAGTTGATAAATAAAAACAAAATAGGTATGAATTCACGCTAGAGAAGCCACGGGTAAAGCTAGTATTTGAATATAGTTATGTTAATCAAATACCGATTATTTTAAAATATTTAACTTGTTTCTTAGAACTGATCGACCTTGATTAAACAAATTGAAGATTTTATAACGTGTTACCGCAGCCATTAAAATAATCGATTTTAAATTATTGACAAGTTGGAATTTGCCAAACAAATCGCTCGAGGTCACGACACTCATTACAATAAATAAAAAAAACCTATAAGTAGGTAATCTTTCACTAAGTTTTTAAAGTGTTCATCAATTTTAAATGTTTATATTGCGTTTAACAATTTTTGGTAGGGGAAATAACAATGGGTTCCCGACACCAACATACTGATGTGTCCTGTACCGTGTCGCATCAGACTGACAGTCATGCTAAAGTTTAAAGTATTCACTTCTGTCAGCAGTCCCCAAGATTGCCCATTTTTGTTGGATAACCCCTGAGTTGAAGGGTTCCTAGAGCGAATGCCAGCTTCCCCGTCCCTCGTTAAGTCTATCCAGCGTGACCCAGCTATAGAGGCAATCCCCTTCTTATTAGAAGTCATCTTTTTATCCTATCTGTTGTCAGCAGTCTTACAACATGGCCTGCCCATTTCCCAATTAAGTTTGAACGCGTATATGCACCACACATTAAGCAATTCTACAAAAATCTTAAATATAACTGGTAAAATGCGGGTGTTACTATAGGTACTGTGGTGTTCACTAGGAGTCACTAGTTAAGACTTGAGGTTTATAGTTAAACAAACATATTATCAGTAAGTACACAACAACCCAAGGGTGACGTCCAGTCGCCACCGGGGATGGATCGGGACTCTCTCGCCGCGTCACTCTTGCGTTGAGTGGTACATTTATTAGTATACCACAGGTACACCTGTGCCCAACCCTTCGGGGAATACATTCGTGATGTTGTGTGTTACAGAAATACTTATTTCAGTTTAGGTGCATCATTAATAAATTTGTCATCGTTTTCAGCGTTCGCGAGCTGTGCAAATGACCCGTACTGCGCCGCTCTCACAGTCCAAGGATACATGGCGAAGTTCGGTCAGGTAAGCCAACTACATCCATCAGCTTCGATAACTGCTTAGTCAGAATTGATTTTGCCTCATTTTCATCTTAAAAAAAAAACAAAAAACCTTTAAACCTGAAATTCTTGAACAGAACCAACTTATTATACTTAATATTAAGATAAAAATCAAAAATCAACGAACTCTAAATCATATAACCACGTAATATTTTTAAATATCCACTCAAAAGGATTTGCATAAAAAATGCAAATTCAGTCTCCTCATATCCCACTCTTATCAGGCTCCTTTAAATAAAAGCAATTAAAAAATATACATTTCCGAAATGCGGTAAACATACGAGTCAAAGTTTTCTTCCACATATTGTTCTTTAACAAAATTCAAATGATTAACAATATCAATAGCAATGACTTCTAAATTCTTGCGCTACTTTTTGCTATCTACCTATCTAGCTGTAAGTAGTTATAACACGCAATCGTAGGCGTAATATAATCATGTACCAGACAAATCTGTTGTCACCATTTGACATTGCGCGCTCATTTGCATATTGATACCAAATGACATCACTCAAAAAACTTAGCTGTGTACTACCACAAACAATACTATATTTAAAATTACTCATGCTTTATGGTCCCTGTTGTCGTGACTGAACTCTCATGACCCGTAGATACAAGAGGCTAATTGAATAATCTTTTAGCCATTATTTGTTCTGCTGTCCTTAGCGTGTAGGTACTATACTGAATAATTGCTATTAAGATTTTCTTTAGGCCAATATAGCACTGTGGTCAAAGAAGCTATGAACAAAATTTCTAACAAAAAAAAAAACATGAAATGGTCTTTGATTTGTTTACAAGCAGTAAGTGTTTCCGATTGAAAAAAAAAATAACTTGTATCATTAACTGTCACTGCATTGGTGAAAGTTTGCTAGCCTTAATTAGCTATATACAATACTTACGCCACATTGCGCCTTTGTCAAAGAAGTAAATTCAAACTTCAAGTGAAAATCAAGTTATACATATGTGCATTGCAACATTGTTGCTTAATTAACTAGTCAGTGATGAAGTGCCAAAAGCCACGCCTACGTTGTGTGTTACTGACCTAAAAAAAGAGTAATTAAAGGTAGCATTAGATGTCATAAGGAAATAGACACAAACGTACATACATCAACCCTAAGAGGTTTTAACCCGAAGTTTAGTTAAGCCAACCCTACACCCCGAAAAATGTACGGTAACTCTGAAGTTAATACTAGTTATACGTTTACCTACTCCGCGTTTGTTTTGTTGGTAAGGGGGTAAAAGTAGAAATACATACGTGCAATGTAGGCGCTATAGAGAAAAGTAGGCAGCTGACTCTGAAATGAATAAAACAAAGAAAGTCTGTAAAAATTGTTTACAATTAAGAATATCAAATTTTTCCTTACAAGAATTACAAAAGGTAACACTTATTACTGAAGGTAACACTTACATGAGACACTTTTGTACATAGAATAATTATAAATGTATCCTTACTAATTAATAATAACAGAGTACTAAAGTATTATTTCATTTTATTACAAACAGGTCCAAAGATACTTAATACGAGTATACCTAGAACAAAACGACCAAACTTTGCAAAATAAAATTAAAAATAATCAATTTAACTTTTAGTGGGCAATGACAGGAAGCCCTATACCACGAGCTTCTTATTAAGTGCCCACTAATTTTACTTAATGCTAAGTCTAGTCGATAAAAAGAAGGAAAATATTACAAGCTTGACAGCTAAAAAGTTTCAAACAAGATCTCTTTTCAAACAGTCTTATGCACTTGGTGGCAGTTACTTACTTCAATTTTGGATGTGATGCCACCAGCTGTGTCATATGGTCTTCTTGTTGCAAACTTTTAAGTAGTCTGTTATAACAGTCAGATATATTTTTTGTTAATTGATGAGCTCCTTTGTAGTTAATGAATAATAGGGTAGTCTCCTTTAAAATTCTGATTGGTCTGAAAATTGGATTACTCAAAAATACTGGACACATATTTTTTCTTCTGTCACGTAAACCAAAAATGACGACGATATAGTGCGATGAAATTGCGCGTGACGTCACGCCATGTAATACTTTTAACGTAACAGTGACGTCATAAGCCCTTTCCCTGAACTTTGATGTGCTATATCACTGTCACTTTTTATTGATTTGATTAAGCAAAAAATACGTGTCCAATATTTTTTGGTAATCTTACTGACGGTTAAATAGACTGAATATATTTTTATCTAGGACTCATCCATATTGTATTGATTAACATTATTTAATTACATTTTGTAGTTCATTAAATAGTTGTGCACTTTCTGTCTGTTTGCCTTAGTTAATTCGCTAAAAGGCAGGTTAGCTAGGTGCTAAATATAGGCACTAGAATCGAACTCAAACATAGTACATAGGCCTTTTCCCCTTAAACTAAACCCATACTTACTCACCATGCAAAGTCACTATTGATTCTAATTGTTATACATATATTCCCTCAGGATTGCAACGGTGATGGCCGCGTCGACTGTTACGATTACATGGCGATCCACAAGAAGGGAGGATACGGGTGCGTAGGGGACCTGCCCTACAACTACGCAAGTGTCTTCAACCAGTGCGTGGCCGCTGTGGCCCAGGCCCAAGGACCGGGATACGGACAGGGACACTACGGACGCTAAATATAACAGGCTCCAGCGAGGGTTGAAAAGGCTACCAGAGTATATGATGCAAGGATACTTGGACTACCGCAATATATTGTCAATCTTGAACACGAGTATTTTGTAACCGCAAAAGCACGGTTTTTTTATTCGATTTCGGATTTCGATCTGGCGTTATATTTTTCGTTCGGAAATATGGAACTTATTTCACATGCGTTCGAAAAACGAATTACCAATCTTATCCGAAAGCCGTGCATTTACAGCCAGCCTTAAATTAAGAATCGGTTTCTATCCTTATTTTAAGGATAGTACTATTAAGAAGGTTAAACGGGGACAAACTCCGTGGATTAGCTATGTGTTCACAAAATATTAAAAAATCGATCCATTTTCATGTTGTTCCTGCAAATTGTGATCAAGATTGACCATGGCAGCTTTAGTATAGTACATTTGGCAGTTTAGTTTGGACCTTTAACCATTTAAACCAGTCAGATCTGGTAGCCAGTACATACATAGGACTGGTTTCCATGTTTATAGACAGACTCGTTTACAAAACTTCAAATGTGTTCTAAATATCCTCGGAACCTATACTCCACTACCCTATCTTAAGATCCCTGCAAGATATGGAGTAAATAAAATAACGTATTCGTTCATATATCTACATATGTATTTATGTTCGGAACCTTTAATTTTAACCAACGATAAGGAACAAAAATTATATATAATTTTTTTATAAAAAGAAAAAACAGTTAATAAAATCGAACTAGTCTTTAGGATTATTTTTTGTTTTTATTTTTTTCCTGACTCTGTTATCCTTTTTAACAATTTCAATGGAAACTAGACTGAGACACGCCACTGTCTGAACCAATAAGAAACAGGTTGAAGTTTGGGTTTTCCTTTTTTGTAGGATTTTGAAACTAAAGAGAGAAAGATTTTGACGACACGATTGGCGCAGTGGCTGAGCCATCGGCTGCTGCGCCGCGTGTTGTGGGCTCGATCCCCACACGGAACAAATATTTGTATGACCTTACAGGTAGTTGTTCCGGGTCTGGCTGTTTGTGTATGTGAGTTTAAATGTTTGTAAACGCACCCACGATACAGGAGAAATTCCTAGTGTGGGGCAACGTTTATTTTTTTAAAAAGAAGAAAAGATCCAGGAAGAGAACAGAGAAAGAAGAGAACGGAGGAAAAGAAGAGAGGTTAGAGGTTTCTGAAAATAAATATTTTTATTATTATTTCATTATATAATACATATGAAATCAAGAATGGCAAACACATGTTTGTGTTTAATTAAGCACATAGAAGCCTGTAAAGTTGGTCTACTGGTCGCTAGGGTTACTACTAAGCAAGGGTTTTCCATCTGGAATTGATCAGTGGCAGCCTGAAGTCTGGATTTGTCCCAGATATAGCAATAGCAATAGCAATAGTCCCGCCCCTGTTCATACCTGGCGGAATGTGAGTGTACTATAAGTTCAACTCTGCCTAACCCTTAAGAGAATACAAGCGTGTTGTAATATAATGCAAAACGTATTTTGACGTCTTGACGGCACTGCTAGCGCAGTGGCTTAGCCATTGGCTGCTACGCTGCGTGTCGCTGTTTCGATTCCCGCACGAAACAAATATGTGTATGGCCTACAGTTTCCGGGTCTGGCTGTTTGTGTGAATTTAAATGTTTGTAAACACACCCACGATACAGGAGAATTTCCTAGTGTGGGGCAACGTTTTTATTTTTTTAAAGAATAAGAGTATTCCAGTAAATCTAAACATATTACTGCTCCTTTTAATTATCTTCTTAACCTTAGTTGCTTATAAGCAATTTTGTACTAAATGTCTTGCCGTGGGTTAATGCAGGCATCCTGTTATCGTCCAATAAAGATAGAAGCAATTATGGGACGTATATAAACGATGCTCCCAATTCCTGGAAACAGTATTTGTGCATAATTTGTGTTGGAAGGTAAGCTACCACGGACTAGTTACATACTTTTTCTCGTTCTCTATCAAGTCCATCCAATGGTGATCTGTAAGAGATCGCTTTTATCGATAAAGCCGCCCATTGTATTGTAACACCCTATGTAGCTCTTAAAGTTATTATTTGTGAGTTTTATGGTGTACAAATAGACGGTATTGTATTGTATTGTATTCTTAGTTTTACTAGTGACTTTGCAAATACTGAAATCTCTGATCTGTGTCACATATCCACAATTTGTTATGCCCTTTGAACGACACATAAAGCAGAAGTAAACTAAAATTACTCGTAGCTTGGTTTAATTAGCGTCGTTTCTTTAATGTGCAAAGCTGTGCAAATCGTCATAAATTTAAATTTACAGCAAATCTTGCAGCGATAGCTATTTTTGCTTACTTTGAAATTATTACAATTTAGTTGATTTTGAAACTAATTATATGCTGCTGGTATGAAATATTAGATACTGCCTCGTTGGTGTAGTGTTCATAAGTGCTACTTCTACACATGTAGTTCTGGGTTCGATTCCGGGGGCGCGAAAAGGACATTGGGTTTTTCTATTTGAAATTTCTCAGTAGCAGCCCGGAGTATGGATGAGTGCCCCGTTGATGGCAATAAGCTCGCCCCTTATTACATGTTACTCAACACGTTAAACGCCAAGTGATATACAAGCGATACATTTTCTATTGTTTATCTAGAAATTAAGGTGTAACAAACATAACCGGCGATATGTGGGTGTACTTTTTGTACACCTCTGCTTAACCCTTCGGGGAATACATAAATCGTAAAACAAAGCTGCAATTTTGATTTTTTCTCGCTTCCTTAATTAACCTCTTCATACAGCATCAAAATGAAGCTTCTCTGTGCCCTGGTGGTGTGCACGCTCGCTATAACGTCTGCTGAAGAGCATCCTCGCGGCAAGATGGTCCAGGTGTGCGGGGCGGAGCTCGTCTGGGCTATGACCCATGTCTGCGAAAATGGGGACCTGGAAATCTTCAACTTCCAACATGCTCAGTGTGAGTTCTGTATCTGTGTGACCCAACTATAAATATGTGATACATCAGAGAAGTCTTCATCAGCTTGAGGATGTTTATCAGTATGAGGAACAAGGGAGAAATTTCCTCATCCTCCATGGTTAAAGGAGTATCCACCGATCAGACGGGTGTGGTGTGTGGTGTGCTACTGCCTGACATTTGTTGTTGGGATAACTTTGATATCGCGATCTAGGAAACGTCAGTTTTAGTTCATATGTGGTAGTAAAGATGTCGCTGCGGATGTTATTGGGAAACTTATGAAAGATTGACCAGACGGGTAGGTACGCATTTTTAACGAAAAGTGTCTTTCTTTCAAAATTCACCTTAATAGGTATTTCCTTAAAGAATATCCAGAAGAGATAATGTGTTTCGTAGGTTAGCGATTGTGTGATGAATTCATTGTCCACAGAAGCATTCAGGGTATATATTCAGTACAGTTGTTGAACTGACTTCCACTTAACATTCTTGCCTTCAAAGAAGCAAGTCAGGCTCATAAAACGATGGCGCGAGCGAGGCCTAGGCTACTTTTCGACAAATTAGTTTTCCAATCAGAATTTTCTCATTATTAGCTCGGAGTCTGGATGTGTGCCCGGTTGAAGGCTACTGGCTAGTACACGGGTTTTAACATAACTGGTGAAAACGCAGCAGAAGAAAAGAAATAGAAAAGAATAGGCAATATAGTCACCGGCATGTAACTCGGCAAGAGTCGCAAACGACTTGTGCGCATCTAAATGCGCACAAGTCGTTTTTTAGGGCTCTTTGGTAGTCAAACGGGACGCGGGGTATGAGGTAGCGTCAATCCAAGCGCGCGATTGGTGCAACAGTCGACTGTTGCCTCCCGAACTCCCGATTACACTTGCGTGCACGAAAGTTGTACCCTTTGTTTATGTTGCGTTTATGTTAAAGAGTTATTGTTATTGTTTTTAAATTTAGTTTTTGTTACGAGTTGATATTATTGTTGTTGTTTTAAATTAAAAAATTAAGGCGAAAAAAGGTATGCCTTTTTTCGCATACTTTCCTCGTATGCATATTATTTATAACTCCCAATAAACTTTACGAATTCCACTCCCTTCTTCAACTTTCTTCTAATCAGATATTATTAAATATAAATGATGACAATAACCATAAAATAATGATGATCAATAAAAGTCACCACTGTTTTGTTCCACTAAGTGCACGATGCGCGAACTTACCCCCACTACGCCAAAACCGTGCCAACTTACGTGCTGGTGACTATACCTTTGCCCAGCAGTGGGACATTATAGGTTAAATGATACAATTATAAATAGCCTATAATGTTTCTATGTGTGTTAGAAGTTAAGAAATCAAAATCAAAATTCATTTATTCAAATTAGGCTGAGAATCAGCACTACAGCAAAAGGTTACTATAGTCCCATTTAGGTATGCTATCTTTATTCTCTGTCTACGCACTGTGTCTACGTGTCCAATCTAATTCTCCTGTCGCAGGTTTGCTGTAAGTTTCAGTTGATATAAGCTATCTTTATGTGTATTTCTGTAACTAAAATTACTAATTAATAAATAGGTAGAACTACAGTCAGATTAATTTTAGGTTTTCATAACGCAGATAATGTATTCGAGTTTATATTTTGAGTAGAAGGAGCAGTGGAGCAGGTGGAGTGCCGTGTGGCAGTTCTAATGTGTAGTAGTAAATCTTCGTAAAGAATGAAAAGATCAAAAAGAAGAGTACTACTATAATTTTCAACAGAGGACAGCATATTCAAAATGCCTGTTAATCTCAATCTATTCTTCTCAGATTATAAACTACACGACCACCAACCTGAGCACCAACACAGTGAAGAGGCTGCTCGCCGCGACTCGAAGGAGTACGCGTTGAGAGACACCAAAGCTGCCCTGGCGGACCATTGCTGCGCCAAGCCCTGTTATGTCAAAGACTTTTTAAGCTACTGTCCTTAGATCCGAATATTGCAGACAAAGCATTTAAACCTGCCCTTTCTTATATAATATTACACTTAGAAGGTATACAGGGAGGAAGGAACATCGTCGCACAAAATTGAAATTTTCGTTAGTTCATCTTAATTTCTATGTTTATCTCTGAAGTTTTTTTTAATTGAAACTATTTATTTCTTTAAAACGATACAACTAAATAATAATCACAGGAAGGCAACGAATTCATCCGCACCGCTGTCAACGGGAAAAGTGCCCAGAAGGCTGGCAGCATTGCCACGTTGAATGGCAGTGCTCATTCTTTGGCCAAAAAAAAGGCCAACCCTCTGGTCATAATAATTGAAACTGTACAAAAATATGATTTTTACGTAACCCAATGAGTATTGTAATGCGAAAATGTTCATTTTTATTTACAATGTCATTGATTGAAAGATTTTCTCATTACGTATTATTTATTTATCTAATACTTTAAGCACACAAATGTACAGAGGCGGACTTAATGCCATAGGCATTTTCTACCAGTCAACCTTTGGGTGATGCAGAGACAAACAGTGGCAGGTGCAATTTCTTAAAAGAAAAGTGAAAAGAAATATATATTTATAATATATATATATATATACATATATATTATTATAAACTATAAATATAATACCTACATAGAATATATACACAAACACATACATAAACAATAAGAACAGTTAATGAGAAAACATTAGCGCTCTGATGAAACCACTGCCAACTTCTTACGAACATGCTCACGCACTTTAACTTTGAAGGCCAATCGGCCGGTTGCCATCCTGATGCTATTACTGTTTTAAGAAAAAAAACACATCAGGAAATTAGTAAAAATGAGGAAAAATAGAAGAATTTTTTTAACGCTGGGCCTCTAGGATCATATATTGAACTAATGGTATCCGTTTGTGAGTCCATGTCCTCTCCACCCTGTATGTTAAAGGTTTTATATTTGTCAAACCTACTATAAAAATGAATGTATGCACTACTAAATACTATTGAAGTTATGTTTATTTGTGTTCACCTCAATAGATGGTTAAGAACTCAACTCTATCGAGGACTTCGACAAGGCAATGTTCCGAGGGCCTAGTCAATCTCGATCTCATTTTTATAGAATAACTAGCCGACCCAGCAAACGTTGTTTTGCCATATAAAATGTTTGGGGTGCACCACCCTTAAAATTTAGGGAGATGAAAAATAGATGTTGGCCGATTCTCAGACCTACCCAACATTCACACAAAATTTCATAAGAATCGGTCAAGCCGTTTCGGAGGAGTATGGGAACGAACATTGTGACACGAGAATTTTATATATAAGATTGTACTTCCACAGAGCAACTCGTGGCTAAATAAAAACAGCCGCCACTATGTCTTCCCAGCAAAAACACTAGGCAGTGCGAAAGGGCGGGCTTTTTGGGGGATTGTCTTACGCAATGCTGATTATTAGCCTAATTCGAATAAATAATTCTTGATCTTGATGCTTCTGACTTCACTTTCCCAGCAGCTTAACGCGGCGATGGGCTGGGTATGAAATTAAAAAAGACAATCAAATAGATTCACATCACCTTACCAAGAATAATTTAACATCACGGTTTGCGCAGTGGCTGAACGATTGGCTGCTGCGCTGCGTGTCGCGGGTCCGATTAATGCACAAAACAAATATTTGTATGGCCTACAGGTAGTTGTTTCGGATCTGGCAGTTTGTGTATGTGCGTTTAAATGCACCACAACATTTAAAAAATAACGAGTACGACACACAGGAGATTCAGCTCTGGTGACAGTTTTGGGTGACGGAGGGGCTTACAGATTGTGCCGGCGGAGATAAAAACATAAATTGTTATAATAATTAAATGGTACAAGTAAAGTAAGTGTCAAGAATAGTTACAAACAGGATATGGAAACTAGAGCGCAGCTCACGGATGTCAGCTTTAAGTTCCACTTACTATGAATAATTCAATTTACTCGTGACACATTGCAGAAACCTCATAAGATATAAGACACGATCTTGTTCCTACGCACGTAGATCATTGGACGATATTCTAATTTTGAAATGTCTTACTCCGTAGTCAAAGTCAAATACTATAAATGTATTTCAATTTGACAGTTAAAAAAGACACTTTTGTTTTAAACGTCAAAACAAGAATAAAATAGATTCTACTTGCCCTTTCCAAAACTTAGTTTCGTATGAGGACGAATGCCTATTGTCTTTCATGAAACCCCAAACACAAACTCTTTTAAAATAAATACTGTCAATATTTTGTATGTATTAAGCTATTTTTGTTTACAACATTACACAAAAATTATAGTTTAAAAAAACTAAAAAAACACGCTTTTATAGAAAATCCAACTAAAAAATAGTTTTTTTTTTTAATAAATTTGGATTAAGAAAAGTGTAGATTAGAAACAAATGTATTTTAATGGAAAAAAGCGGAGGTGCATAGTGTCAATAGTTATAAACATTTTCTATTTTGCCATGGTTACTGTCATTCACAGTGGGCTCCATGTATCGGCGTGTATTCTTCAATATTAATACTATGCACCCCACGCTTTTTTTCTAATTTACACTTTTCTTAATCCAAATTTATTCAATTTTATTTTCTATTTTTTAGTTGTATTTTCTATAAAAGCGTGTTTTTTTTAGTTTCTTTTTAAACTATAATTTATTTTTAATTTTTTAGTTGATTTTATATAAAAGCGTGTTTTTTTCGTTTTTTAAACTATTTTTTTTTTCGAATTATTGCATTGTCATTGGTCTTTGACAGGTGTGCTAAATTTTAATGAAATCTGACCGTTTAAAGTGGGTCAAAATAGCGTCCAAAGGAGTCGGTTACAAACATACATACATACAACAAGTAAAGCTAATATAAAGCGTGTAAAAACATGAACACCAACAAAATACAACAACAAAGGGGTACGGAATACACATTTGTGTATGCAAACACAGTTTTTGTTTTCCGAACTGCATGGAAAACATTCCCCGCTCGGCTAAAGAGGGAAAGAGTTTGCTTCATTTTCTACACAAAATAAGTATGTTATTAATCTAACATTACCTATTTGAATAGGCACGCAACAGACAGCTTGTGTTTGAAATCAAATGTTTACGTGTAAGGTTTTTTGTGAACCTAATGATTCGAAAAAACACACGCACCTTCATTAAATAATTATTTATGTGAAGACGATGTACATACCTAGAAAAAACTATTTCATCCGCCTAGCCTTTTCCCAACTATGTTGGGGTCGGCTTCAAGTCTAACCGGATGCAGCTGAATACCAGTAATTTACATGGAGCAACTGCCTGTCTGACTTCCACTACCCAGTTACTGGATAAAACGATACCCTTTGGTAAGACTGGTGTCAGACTTTCGGGCTTCTGACTACCCGTAACGACTGTCAAAGATCTACAATTGACAGCCGGGACTAAGGGCTTAACGTGCTTTCCGAGGCACGGAGGAGTCTCGATATGTTACGAACGGTCACCCATCCACAGACTGACCTCAGCAAGCGTAGCTTAACCTTCGATTTGCCAGTGCGGCTGTTTTTATTTAGCCACTATTTCCTCCACCTAGGTAAAACTATTTAAATACTAAAATAGGTACTTACCATGTATCTAAGACTAAGTAATACAGCAAATATGTAAATAATTATGCTAATAGACACGTGCCTCATATATTTACAAATATTGTAACGTGTCTACGTGGATTATAATTATTCTTAAATTTTTATCAAACAATGGAACAGTGTGTGAGTTGAAGTAATCACGGTTTGTAGAATTATTTTCGTCGTCCATATTGTATATCCTTCCTTTTATAAGATTGTTATAACTAATCGTACTAAAAAGTAGATAACGTGTCACTAAATAACTTTTATGTGATTCCAGATAATTATTTAGGAGCTTGAAGTTATGGAGTTGTACTTAGGTTTAATTTGAAAAATCTCTATTTATGTTCAGTTGTCACACAAGTATACACGTCAACCGCAATATTATAATTGCAATATTTTTAAATATGTGAGCAGCATGTATCTATCAAGACAATATTTTGTCTATCTGTTTAATTTGGTATAATGGTTTTATTCTACATAGTAAGGAATATCGTTGTCACATACGTATAATGATTTTATTAATGTGTACATAATCTTGAAAAAAAAACGAATTTAAAAAAGTTAGGCTGGTAGACGACCCTAACTTAGTTGGGAAAAGGCTAGGCAGATGATGAAGTGTGGAGTTTCTTGGCTATTCTTTACCAAACATGACGAGGCCGGTAAATCTGTCTATAAATTAAATCTTCAAAGATAACAAACAACAATTATTCACTTAAACAACTCTCAAATTTTTTACTAAAACTTTTTTGGTACCGACTATTCCATGAATCGGATTGCGTACCATACCTCTGTTACTCAGAAGCTAAGTTCGAACATCCGTAAACTATACACACAACACATAATGGAGTAGTTTTTATACATTATAACGTTATTATAGAATGTACTTTGGCGATAGAAAGATGTGTGCAGCAGTAATTTGAGTAGTGATCGATAAAATGAGGTTATATATATTTTTGGTGATTCTTCTTGAATTTTTTTGTTTTTTTTCGACTGTATTCGGTAAGTTACTGTTTATTTTTACCTAATTGTTTTAATGTATCAATATTAATGTTATTGTGTACATTGATATGTTACCATAGGTAGCTATTTTATTATTCTACTTATGTGTCAGTATTAGAAAATAAATAGACATTTAGATACTACTCGCGTCTATGGAAAATTTTAGAAATACTTGCATATCAATGTGTGGTCGAAACGTCATGATTATTATAGGGGTTAAAGAGTTATTAAAATAACGATATTATGATAGTGTGATTATTATAGCTTAATTGATGTGATGTCAATAATATCTTTGAGATATTAAACACTACTAATGGTCTTTGTGTGGTCGTAATTCGGCCATTTTATCTTTCTGCATTCTCCCACTTCGCCGTATAAAATGTAACTGTGCCAAATCTCATCAGTCTGAGATGCGTGCACGCAATATGCTTAAAAGGGGTACACAGTTATCTTCGTACGTATTAATAAAGAATATTGGTCGGTCAGTTGTTTGAAATTCGAACGTTTTAGCTTCTTGCACTAGTCCATGGTGAAAAAAAAACAACATAAAAAAGATAAGGTTATAGAATCACTTATGTGGGTATTGTAAAACAGTTTTACGGGGATCACTGCTCACTAGACGGGTTCGAGAGCTTACTAATATAAAACATACGGCTCCGCTATTTCAAATATATAAATGGTAAATGCTATTCTTTATTTAAAATCGCTGGAGTGTTTGAAACCAGCCAGAACTAATATTCTTCCAGCCTGTTTAGTCCAGGGTCCTCGGAAATTAAACAGAATAAGCTGAATTTTAGTAAGAACCTTTATTTAGGCATACCTACTACTAATAGCAAATTATTATATATGTTGTCTCAAGGGTCCCATAATATGGTCACGTGAGAGCGTCCTTAGATATACAAGGTCAAAGGTCGCAAAGATCTTTGACCTTGAATATCCAAGGACGTTCACACTTGACCTTATGAGACTTTTGAGACAACATTAAGACTGCCAAAATAAAGGTTCTCAAAAAAATCTGCTAATTTCAATGCTAGTTTTAATCCGAGGTGAAACAATAAGGTGACTGGCCTAGTATGCAATAAGGTTCTCTTTGGCATACACACGTCACAGTATTGCTGCAACAAAAGCAATACAATATCGTGTACCATTAACTAATGGATTTGCACTTTTTGTATCGACCGATACCAATCTAATATTTGGTTTACAAGACAGGTAACTTCAGTATAGTAGGTAGATACCCACAAAATCAAGGTGACAGAAAACTGGGTTTCGTTGCTTTACATACTTCAACCTTTATATTTTTAAACATTCATCATTTCTTTATTGTTGTCATCGATGTATAGGAGCCGGAACTAGAATTCAATAAACAATAGGACTCTAAATATGCCCCATCATCTGCCCCTAGGTTTTTCCCAACTATGTTGGGGTCAGCTTCTTCTGCTTAATCTATATCCCGGATGCAGCTGAATACCAGTATTTTACATAGAACTACCGCCTCCACATCCCAGTTACTGGGCAACACAACAGGCCCTCTGAGTTCCGAGGGTTGATTCCTCGGTCCAGCAATATGATAATGTATATTGATATTTTTCATTGTGGAATTTCTTAACAGTAGGAGACCGGAGTCTGAAATTGTGCCCTCGGGAAATACAGGCTTCATGTTATGTTCTAATCTTACATCTAAGCCATTTTATGTCTGTGAGGTCGCTGGCCAGATCGCTATTACCACCTACCATACATTACGTGTGGGTGAACCACATCTGCAAACAATGGGGGAACAAAAAACTCAAACAGTTTTAAATTGTGCCTGCAGATTTGTCATCGCAACATTATCTAAGTATAATTATTATCTTAGAACATCTTAGTTTTTGTGGGTATTTACTCGCAAAAAAACTTGTAACTTAATGTTGTTTATTTAAGTAGCTGTATGTTGCCATGTGGACCTGTTTTTATTTTCCCTAAACCTTTGTACCTAAAGTTAAAGTAAAAGAGGCGACCGGGTACAAATCCAGACTACGGGATACAACAGAAAATCCAGAAGAAAGAAAACAAAACACTTTCCCCAGCCCGTCAATCGAACCCAAAACCTCATGTTCAACAACAGTAGTGCCCACGGCCACTAAACCAAGATCGCAGACATTTTTAGTAGACATTAATAGTTGCATCTATAAAAAATAAGGAAGAAATTAACGCAATTTTTGTAGCCCCTTTGATGGGAAATATTTATCCGCATCGCTGCGAACGAAATAAATCCCAAAAAGCTAGCAATTTTGAGCGGTGGACATGGAGGTCTACTTCAAAATTATTGGAGTAGAATACGTGGTGTCATTCAATAGCGGTGGTTCTGATTGGTGTCCGGAGGCGTCGCCGTAAGAAAAATTAAATGAATGACCTCCCACAAGACATCCCTCTACAGACCAAAGATATTAATTTTACGATATTAATTTTTTGATATTAATATTAATTTGACGACCGATATGGCGCGGTGGGCGAAGGTCCGCCTGCGACGCAGGAGGTTGCGGGTTAGATTCCCGCCTTGGGAGAAATGTTTGTACGATCTACAAATATTAGGTCTTTACCTATGAAATTGCCGTTCTGCAGTACTGGCCATTTCAAATCAAAATATTTTTTGTTTGGCTAAGAATTCTAATTTCAAATTAATTTTATTTTAAAAACATGGATTTTTTTTCCAAAAGTAGTCATTTGTTTATTGATTAGTGTTACATTTTCATCGCATTTAAATCTTTTTCGTCATCATGGATACGTTAAAAATTCGAGTAATTATGGAATATGAGTACCGTCGTGGCAGCAACGCGGCACAAGCGGCACGCAACATCAACGACGTTTACGGAGCTAACACTACAAACCAACGCACTACCTGTTATTGGTTTGCTCGCTTCCGTTCTGCAAATTTCGACCTGAAAAATGAACCTCGCGGTCGTCCGAAGACTTTGGTCGACAATGACGAATTAAAGGCGATTGTGGAAGCTGATGATACACAATCTACGGCTGAATTAGCAGCAGCTTTCGACGTTAGCGTCAAAACAATATTGGTCCATTTGCGTCAAATTGGCAAGGTAAAAAAGCTTGACAAATGGGTGCCCCACGAACTAAATGATCGCCAGCGCGAAGTACGCGTCGAGACGTGCCTTGCACTGCTCAACAGACACACAAATGAAGGAATTTTGAACCACATTGTTACCTGCGATGAAAAAAGGGATTCTGTTTGATAACCGCAAGCGCTCAGCAAGTTGGTTGGATCCTGGTTCAGCACCTAAACAATGCCCTAAACGAAAACTTACCCCAAGAAAAGTGATGGTCACTGTTTGGTGGTCTAGCGCCGGTGTGATTCAACACAGCTTCTTACCAAACGGGGTGAGCATTACTGCAGATGTGTACTGTGAAGAATTGAACACAATGATGGAGAAGCTGGCACATCTCCAACCAGCATTGGTCAATCGCTCGTCTCCGCTGCTCCTGCACGACAACGCGCGACCTCATACTGCACAGCAGACGGTCTCCAAGTTGCAAGAACTGGGGTTGGAAGCTCTCCGTCATCCGCCCTACTCACCAGACCTTGCGCCTACAGACTACTACTTTTTCCAGAATTTGGATAACTTCTTGGCGGGAAAAAAATTCAATACCCGAGAGGCAGTACAAAATGCCTTTGAAGAATTTGTTGCCTCCCGTCCAGCTGATTTCTTTAAGAAGGGCATCAATAAACTGCCACTGCGTTGGCAAAGATGCATTGATTGCATGGGTGATTACTTCGATTAATACAAATAAAAAATACATGAAAAAAATTAATTTAAATTTTTTCATACAAAACGGCAATTTCATAGGTAAAGACCTATTATTTGTGAGTTCTGGGTATTTGCTATGTATAATAAAAAATATCTATCTATTTAATGTATTGTATTAAGTATATCTATTACCCATAACACGAGCTCTGCTTAGCCTGGGGCTAGATGATGCAGTTGTGGATTGTCCAGCAATATTTATTTATTTATTAATCATTTTTGACTACTTCTAAACCTTAACCCTACCAATTTCAGGAGTAAACATATCAAACCTGAACGGATCCTGTTACCGATGCCTCTGTCACGTGGCTGGATGTGATATGAACAGGGGCTGCAGTGAAGGGTACTGCGGCCCATTCATCATATCCAGGGTGTACTGGATCGATGCTGGTAAACCTATCCTTCCTGATGATGACCCGGATAGAAAAGAAGGTAAATGTTATTCTATATTGTTTGGGAATTAGTTTCTGGGAGAGTTTTCGGATATGACGTGACAAGCGGCCATTACTATTGGCTATGGCATACTACCATAGTAAAAAAACTCTGTTTTTTTTAAACGCTGCCCAAAACTAGAAATTTCTTCTAATCTTTCATTTATCGTGGGTGCGTTTACAAACATTTAAACTCACATACACAAACAGCTAGACCCGGAACAGCTACCTGTAGGTCATACAAATATTTATTCCATTCGGGAATTAAACCCACGACACGCAGCGCAGCAATCAGTCGCTTAGCCACTGCGCCAACCGTGCCGTCCAAAATTAGAATAGTATAATTATTACGCTGCGTATTGATTGTGACACAGCATACCCTAAACCTAGATTCTGTAAAAATCTCCACGCAAAAGTTGATTGCAATGAGCAGTGAAGTGAGCTGTCAGTGTCTTACTTAAGCTGGGTAAGCACTCCTAGATTACCCAAATTTTCAAGGGAAGATATGCTATGATTGCTGTATAGCACTGTTGGTTCACTTGAAACCCAGCCCCAGACACTAGTTGTCTAGCATCTGTGCTGAACAGCTAATTATTTTTTATTTAAATAAATGTTTTCTCTTTCTTTCTTCTATAATTCACTATCTTTTCTTCTACTACACTTAAAACTAAAGACAAGGTGCTGTGATTGAAATGCTAATGTAAGCAGTATTTTCTTATGGCAATACAAACTACATAGTTATTGTTTTTTGCTTCAGTGTCGATTAGGATACCTCTAGTAACCGCCGTTACCAGTACCTTATCATTGTAATTAAAATTCTTTAAGTCCTTTAGTCCCGGGCTCATAGTTAATAATATACATAAATGTGAAATCAACAGTCTTATTTTTTTTTTATGTCATTTCAGCATTTGAGGACTGTGCCAGCAGTTACCACTGTTCCATCAAAATCATTGAGAGTTACATGGCCAAGTTTGGGAAGGCAAGTACCAAATTCCTACATAAATAAGACTGTGCTCATTTTTAGGGGCCGTAACCATATGGTAAAATTACACTCATATTGCTTCCCCATCGGTCTGCGCACCCCAATCGTTTCATCTGCTGAACATCTCCCCTTGGTCATGAGTTTCCTTGACATACCTGGAAGTCTCTTAACAGACTCTGCACTCAGGCTGGTTGAAGCAGGGAATGCCTGCTCAGGTAGAAGTTAATAGACAATCCAGCTTGATGTGCAAGTGGGGTTCTGCTCCACAATCAATGGGATACCTGATAGCCTGTCCTGCGTGCCCAGACACCTGCAGGCTGCAGGATTTGACGGACGCTACTGATTCTATAGGTTACTGTCGACACGCTAAGCAAAATAAGCACAGCTGTTCTAGCTGAGACACTAGACAATCATGATCATCATCATCATCATCAGCAGCACCATCATCATCATGGTCCTGCCCTTATCCTAATTTATTAGGGGTTGGTGCAGTACATTCTTTTTTCAAACATCTCTATTGGCCGAAAACTCAATCTTATCTACCATATCATCATTCACACAACCCATCCATCGTTTCTTTTCCTACTCTTGAGACCCTCAAATCTTTCCTCACAACATGATCCACTTTCCTCCGCATCACTCGCCCAATCCACGACACCCGGTTTCCAAACTATTTCTCGGTCACCGGCGCCACTTTCAGACTTCCTCTTAGACTTATCTCTTATTAAATCCATTCGCTACACCACTGATCTCTCAAACATTCAGTCACTAGATGTTCTAGTAAAATATTAATTATTCAGTGAAACGGTATATTTCAGGACTGCAACAACGACGGCGTGACAGACTGTTTCGACTACATGATGATCAACTACCACGGAGCCGCCTGCTCCAAACCACTGTCCCTCACTGACTCAGGGAGACGATGGCTGAACTCATTCCAGCAGTGTCGATTTTGATACTTGAATCTTTTATGTTACTGTTTATTTTATAAGTGAGCTATGCAGTTCATATAGTCTAGTGTGGGGTTTAGACGGGTGATGATATATCCGCAAGATTTCCGACTCACGGTTTAAATAGACCGTCTAAATGGCAATTCGACTAGGCCGTGACTAAATAAATAAAAGTCGCAAGCCCCAAAGTAGAGTACCATTCGACTTTTTATCGCGACCGTAAAAATGGTCAGTCCTTAGCTTACGCCCGCCGCATGAACGAGTGTGAAGATGTGTTTTGATGACCTGACTGTGTAAATGTGGTGGCGATGCGGCTTTGTGAAGTGCTAAGCTGGACGGCAAAAATCGACTCGTGACTCGTGTAAATCCCCCATAATTTGTGCCATAAAGCTCGCAGCTAAGAGCTTGTCCAGGTAAAGCGATTTACGTGCGTTTGATTATTGAGGTTCCTGCATGTGGATGGAAAGTAAGAACAGATAGTTGTAGCAGGACTAAACCCGCACGTAAATCAGTTCATATGGACAAGTTCTTAGCTTCACTTTGTTTGATAATCTTCGCGGAATCGTCCTCGAAGCGTGGCTAGCAAACAAATGAACGTGCGTACGTAATTCGTGTCGTCTGGACAAGCTCTAACGTGGCAATCCTTTCCGTGCACATCCTACGTAGCAGTTAATGGAACTTTCCACTCGATCTCTTCCCGATTGCACCAGATAAGCATTTGATACTCGGACGACTGCCAGATAAGGTTATTTGGAAAAAAATCGATATATTGCCAGAAAAGATCGACTTATTACCAAAAAATATCGATAAATTTTGGCAAGCGTACTTTCTAGAGTCCGATAATGTATAATAAAAAAGCACTTTGTTCATGTATACACAGTATTGCTACTATGTTTTAGAATGGAATGTAATAGTATCTTTATTGTACAGACCCTACAAGCAGAAGCGATCTTTTACATACAACCTTTTATTTATTTTTTCCGTATTCTTTTAATATACATATTTTTTTACATATTTTAACAAAAATAAAATAAAAAATAATTTTTTTTGATAAAATATGTATTAAAATAGTGCTCCGCCCGCAGCGAGGTGGTAAAACCCAAGCTTACGGTGGTTAGGGGTCCAGAGAGAGGAACCTCCTCACAATGCGTGCCGTGTCCATGACGACCGCCTTCTGCATCTGGCTCTTTACCCAACTGTTTAGCGAAAGTTGCTCCAGATGTTGGTCGAAACTTTTCGCTATCAAACCGTTGACTGATATGACTATCGGCACTATAATTGTTGAGTTTATATTCCACATGCTGGTAACCTCGTGAGCGAGATCGAGATACTTTATTATCTTATCTTTTTCAGCTTTCACTAGGTTCTCATCATGTGGAATAGTGACATCAACAATTACAGCGCGACTCATCGACCGATCGATTATCACTATATCAGGTTTATTAGCGGGAATAAACCTGTCAGTTATAATCAATCTGTCCCAGTAGAGCGTGATCTGACCATTGTCGAGAACTGGTTCTGGGTGGTATTGGTAATATGGTACCTCAATATCCACAAGGGCATATTTAAGGGCAAGTTGTTGGTGGATTATCCTGGCTACGAGGTTGTGTCTATGCAAGTATTCTCCATTAGCAAGACGAGAACATCCAGAGATGATATGCCTTATAGATTCACCGGGAAGGTGACAAGCACGACATACGTCAACGGTACCATCTTTTATTATATGTCTCTGGTAGTTCCTCGTCTTGATAACCTCGTCCATAATTGCAAAGACAAACCCTTCGGTTTCCCCAAAAACAACCTTTTATTATTATTAATTTATCATTTTAATACACTCTCATACAAATGTGCATTTTTAATATAATAACCTATACTTAACACTTACTAGCGGGTTTGCTAAGCCTGTCGCCATTATTTTAGTACGTCGAATTAACTGACGAATAGAATTAATTATAGGTTACAAATAAATAAACAAAAAAACGTAGATATTAATAAATTTATTCGTAAAATACATAACATCAGTCAAACAATGCCTATTACAGAATATCAATTAGCACATAATATACTTGTTTTACCTACAATATAATACCTAAAACTAAATGTTGCTTAATAAAGATATTTACATAAAAAATAATCTGTACTTTTATTTTTCTTACTAACTTCCTAACTTAGGCGCAATACACTGCCCCGCGCTACGCAGCGGGGTGCGTAGCGACGCACGACGAACACTGCGCGTGAATGCGTATTCTGTGTGTTGTACTACGCGTGTTTTATATGTATGTCTGTACAAACACAGATACTCGTAAACAACATAAAAACACGCACTCCCGCGCTACGCTGCGTGATGCGGTGCAGTGTGCCAATCGCCTTACTCTCAAAAGTTGTTTATAACGTTCTTTTGCTGCCTTTTTGACACTTTTTTGCCAATTTTCAGTAAGTGAAAACGGGTATTATTAGTGTCTTCACATTGGGCATAGGTCCAGCTAAGACGCTTTGTGAGCCGCGTAGCCCCGCGTAGTACTACCTTAGAACATGCGTAACCCCGCATAATACTTTCGTAGTACACTCGTAGACCCGCGTAGGCCCCTCACAGACCCTCACCAACAACGCATTAACCCCTCGTAGAACCCGGGACATAATGGCGTTTTACAAAATTGATGCGTGTTGTGAGAGGCCAGTACACCAAGCTACCCCAATGTGTCAATTTTTTTTTTAAGGTTTTTCAACTTTATCGCAATTGAAATAAGGTACATGTTAAATTGGTATAATCTGACAGTTTGGGGTAGCCTGATGTGTGGCGTCTGTACTTACTCATTTGGTTAGGGTTTACCAAATCTAGCTACCTACTGCGACCAGTGTTTCCATGACATTCCGGCTGAATATTGATTCTCCGTAACGCAAAGCGACTCCGTTTTATGTTACGGCGTTGTGTGTGATGCGGAGAGTCCCACAAATTGTTCGCATCGTTTATTTTATTGTGGAACATTTGAACCCCTTCTAGATGAACACCCAATGCTAAGCTCTCTAAGTTCAAATAAACGCAGGTAAGTAGCTCATCATTCTTCACATAATGTAAACTTATATTTATCATTTACTTAATATACTCTTAATTCTAATAGGATAATAATGTTTTAACAAATAGAGATTTAGCCTCATTATACTTCTAAGTAGACCATGTTGTGAGGAAACTTTTGAGTATGAATGTGGAGGGTTACAAGTGTAGAGGGAGATCTAAGAAACGATTGATGGATTGTGTGGAAGATGATATTGCTAGAAAGGTGACTTTTGAGATGACAGCAAGATGATGAAGAAGGCACTCCTAATAAATTGGATAAGGGCAGGAGGATGATGATGATAAAACCTCATAGTAGAAGACGACGTTCGCTCTTGAGATTATGTTGGAGTAACAGTGTAAAATTAACGTTATACCCAATTTAACTCTTCCTCAACTCTAGATGCTACTCCGATATTCTTCATCAATCACAGAACGAAAGTTTTCGCCTACTAGTATGAATATTAGCGAAATTTGTTTTGTAAGTAGGGCTCTGTTATCTACTATTACATAGACTAAGCTTATTCTAACTCTTATAAAGACACATCAGACAGATCTCGATGATAAGCCAGGGATGGATCGCCAGCTCTGGGTTTCATATCAATTGGTCTCTTGAACGCAAGAAATAATGTCGCAGTGACTTTTGCAGTAGACATTGCAAAGAAGATCCGAGAACCCTTTGATGTTAATCGAGAGCCTGTGTATGGAAGAAAGACTATTAAAGGATTCTCGACCATCACGTTAGCAATCGAAGGTCCGAATTTGATTGCCATCGTAGTGAGTGGATTAGCCAATCAGCGTAGGAATGAGCAGACACATTTCTTGTTGTTACTATGCAAAAGTCACGAGTGGAGCGGGAGACTGCCAGTCTTCTGCATCCAACTCCTCTTCTTCATCAGACTCCTCTTGGAATCGAACCTAGAAAAGAACATCACCCTTGTTATTTCAGTTTTTTTAGAGAAAGAAGCGGATTCGAAAATCAACATCAACAATCAAATTCATACCAGGACCCCTCCGTGGCTCGGGATCACGTTAATCCTTTGGTCCTGGCTATCATTTGCAAATCTTTTTGGAAGCCCGAAAGTCTGATCTCTAGTCTAACCAACTTATACTAATATCCAATTATTAAAAATAAAATAAAGAATGCTGGACCATCCACACAGCCTCATCTAGCCCCGAGCTCAGCAGAGCTTGTGTTATGGATACTAGATGACTGATATACTTAACACAATACATTACATTGATAGATATTTTTTATTATATATAGCAAATAGCCGGAACAAATCTTTGAAGATCTTTCAAAATACATATCGACAAACAAACACAACACAAATAATCTGATCGTACTTGCAAATTGGGTTGTGGAGGACTGATAAGCAGTCGCTCCATGTAAAACACTAGTATTCTATTGCAGCCGGTTGTACCGAAGACTAGAGAAGATGGTGGCTTAACAAAGTGGTGAGGTATTGGAGATAGGGATAGAGAAATATACGATTCATTTTCTATGATACCGTAAAACGAGGCTAGATTGATTAATTTTGAAATAAAATCCCATATCACTTTTAAAGTTCTTAAATAAAATGTATGAAAAAATTTAACGGTTGAGGACTCTTTAAATTATAACTAAATAACGATATTTTAATAAAACAATATTAATAGTTCCATGGAAAAAGAAATTAAACTTTATAATTAAATTGATATTGAAAATGGGGCTGCTTTGATAACGTCTAACTATATCATTGCCGTTCAAAGTCACCCCTATCTAGAATGCGTTTTCGACCAAAATTCAGGGTAAATTGTACAATGTTTTTGTCTACTTAAAACTAACTTGACTTGACAGCACGGTTGGCGCAGTGGCTGAGCGATCGACTGCTGCGCCGCGTGTCGTGGGTTCGATTCCCGCACGGGACAAATATTTGTATGGCCTACAGATAGTTGTTCCGGGTCTGGCTGTTCGTGTATGTGACTTTAAATGTTTGTAAACGCACCCACGACACAGGAGAAATTCCTAGTGTGGGGCAACGTTTCTTTTAAAAACAAAAACAAACAAAAACAAAAACTCTAATAGCTAACGCTTTGGAAACATATAGCCTAACTACTTGAATTTGGAATAGACGAATAAATGATCGGGTGCGTTCCCTTTTACGGGTGAATTGGAGAAAATATTTCATTTATGAATAATTATCAAAGTCCAGCCCCAGCTCTCATAGTAACCTCGTTTTACCGGTACCTACTACATAATTATACATATTATGGACTTACCCAGGGAGCTAAGCGTTTGTTATCCGATCCCAATGAACTTCCTTGATTGAGGTTTGCCTGCCAAGCCTGGAAACAAACACAGATTTCCCATTAGATAACCAAATGCTTCATGTAAATATTTCTTGACTTTTTCCGTTGATACTTAGTCTAACCATGACAGAAAATAATATCAATAATAAAAAACGAAGGGTTACAACCATGAGGCAATATTTAGAGATATGTAGATGAAGCCATTTCTAAGGTCGGGCTAACACGTCGAAAAAAACACGTTCTTCACAAACATTCAAACTCACATACACAATCAGCCAGACCCGGAACAAGTACCAGTAGACCATGCAAACATTTTTTTCGTGCGGGAATTAAGCCCGCGACACGCAGCGCAGCAGTCAATCGCTGAGCCACTGCGCCAACCGTGCTGTCTAATTACATTATATCTTTATTTGTAATCGGTAATAGAAATACACACTCTGCAAACGATTTAACTGTCTATCTATTACAGTCCGTGAAATACAGCCCGCTGACAGACAGAGAGACGTTCCATTGGTAAAGGGACCCTAAAAAGAGAGTTTCAAGTCAATTTACCAGATAAGCATCATTGAAGGCGTGTGCGAGAGAGAGCGCAAGCGCACGTGCGTGCCTCCTTCTCGTGCACACGAACACATGCACCACGTGGTTCTCAGCGGAACCCCCCATCGGCTTGCCTTCCACTACGGCAAAGACTCGGGCGTTCGCTGCGTCCGCTGAGCAGTAGGAGATCCTGGAAAAGCAGTTTGTTATTATTAGAAAGAAATAAAGAATGGCTGCTAATGAGACAATTCCTGTGGGAATCAAAACCAGGAAATCACGCTCAGCAGTCGCGCTTGGGATGACTAGACCAACATTTTAAAATCCAAATTTTAGAACTTAATATCTTCATCATCACAACTTACACCAAAATAGTCTTAATTTTATGATAAGACCAACATACCTAAACATTTTATTTACAAACACATACAAGGAAAATATATGCACTAGGAAAAAGATGGGCATCCATCCACATAATGTAACTGTACTGCAATCATGCCAATGACTTCAAAATATTATGTTTCTACTTAACTTAGCCGTTATTAATTATTGCATCCATTAATATTATACGACATAACAACTGCAGATAATGTAAAGCGTATTGTCAACGTCTTATTAATTAATTAATTATTTTTGTCTAGATAATTTTGTAGGTCAGACATGGACAATGAATCTTAGTCAATCAGTTGTATTTTTCTTTCCGTACCAGGCACGGGTGTAGTCCTGATGCATCCGGCTCTTGTAATCTGAATTATGGCATTGTGAGCGTTATCTTTGACCATGTAACATTATCAATTACTATCGGTTTCATTGTTTCCGTATAGTCCATCAAATGTGCCTTTACATAAAGGTGTGTATACACGGCAGTAAAACCAAAATCTTTAAATTTAAATTAGGCTGAGAGTCTGCAATTTTTACACGTCTAATATTACATAGTGCAAAACACACCCCCTTCACCTCTTTCCTAGTGTCTTTGCTGGGAAGACAAACAGGTAGAGCAACACACTCTCCAGCTGTCAATTTGTATGGTTCCGTACCGAAATAGTTTATAAGGATCATACCTATACGTATGGGATCTACCTAGCCGTTTTCCCAACTATGTTGGGGTCGGCTTCCAGTCTAACCGGATACAGCTGAATACCAGTATTTTACATGGACCGACTGCTTATCTGACCTCCACAACCCAGTTACTGGATAACCCGATACCCCTTGGTAAGACTTGTTGTCAGACTTTCGGGCTTCTGACTACCCGTAGCGACTGTCAAAGATCTACATATGACAGCCGGGACCAACGGCTTTACGTTTTTTTCACCACGCTTGCTCAAGACGTGTTGGCGATCTCAGACTTATATTAATTATAAGTCCAGGTTTCCTCACGATGTTTCACACATATTAAATATATCAAAATAAAATTTAGTTTATGTAGTAGCAACTTAAGCGTATTCCTCGTTGACCTAGTGGTCTCAAACGCGACTGCTGAGCCTGAGGTCTCCGGTTCGATTCCTAGGTCGGATAAAGTGTTACTGCGTTTTTTCAATAGGAATTTTCTCATTAGTAGCCCGGAGTCTGGATTTGTACCCGTTTGATGACAATAAGCTCACACTCTATTACATGGGACTTAGAAATGTAACTGTTGAAATGTGGGTGTACTGTAATCTGTAGGTACGCCTCTGTCTAACCCTTCGGGGAATATAGTCGTGATGTTATGTGTGTGTGTGGACTCACAGGCCGCCACACTAACAGTACACACTATCATCGCTGAACATGGAAACAGTGTGGGTTTTAAAGTGATCAAACACTGAAAAACCCAAGCAAAAATGACAAATTTTATTTTTAAATCGGGACGAAGCTGAGATATTTTACTATATTAATAAACAATTGGTTTTACCTGTAAATAGAGACGCTAATAATGTTTTCCTGTGTGTCGGCGTCGCTGACTACGATACCCTTTGCGCTAATGTCCAAGTTCACTCGCTGTAGTTTCTTGTTCATCACTGGAACAAAGGAATCAGGATAACCGCTTGTTTATCTTTCCCTAAATGATTATAAATAAATAATGCTGGACAATCCACACAGCATCATCTAGCCACAAGCTAAGCAGGGCTTGTGTTATGGGTACTAGATGACTAATATACTTAATAATCTTTGTAGATCGTACAAACATTTATCCCAAGGCGGGAATCGAACCCGCAACCACCTGCGTCGCAGGCAGACCTTCGCCCGCTGCGCCACATAGGTCGTCATTTAATTGTTAAGTAGATATGGCTAGCGGTTTTGAAATAGGTATCGGGAAAGAGGAGACACGTCAAGTTCAAATCAGATTGGTTCCTTTACGAAATCATATGCCACATGCATAAACTCAAGACTTTTCAAAATGGGTAAAGCCAGAAACTACAGAACGCCACCTGCTACGATCCTTACATGCTCTTTTTGCTTCGTTTACGTTCATACATCTAGTCCGCACACATCGTTAGAAAGTTCTACGCATTTATCTTTTCTCAAGAATATTACCATAAAGATCAGTGTATGTTTGTATGAGTGTATTTCTAAGGCGTTCCCAGCTTTTCCAATCACATCTACCTTATCAATACGATTTGTGGGTTGCTTTTAATTCATCATCTCACCATGATCAAACCATAATCACAAGCTGACTTAAAAACAAAGTTGCCACCACATCTTTTAAACCATAAAGTTGTTTTATCATGTTATTATAATACCCCAATCTATCATCCAAAACAATGCGATAAAAGTACGAATTCGCATACGGAAGTCATAATAATATTGATATTACGGGATAAACAACACAAATAAAGCACGCATTCACACAAATATTGACAAAAACATAATTATCTAAAACGTATACAATTTAGTAGGACCTCTAGACCCCAGCTCCCGACGTGTTCTTGACCGGAATATTTGAAGCAGAGATATCTCGGACCGTTCTATAAATAAGGCAATAAATTTATACTATGATATAATATTATTGTGATATGACCGCAGAAACCTTTGTAACCTCATCCGGGAGCTTCATTCACAATACTTATTACGTCAAAATGCAAAACACTAAGATTTGCCTTAGATATTGTGCCTATGCAGAACTAGTTGGAGTCGAGTTCATTTTCGATCCAATCGGCAAGTCAGGTGGTTAAATACTCGTACATGCCTCTCTCCTTAAAAACCACTTACAACTTTAGCTCCTCCATTTAACTCCCGTTTTCGTTGACTTTACACATTATTGGTTACAATTTTAGTTCTGCATTTGGGCCACGAACTGACGGACGAAAACGGAGATTCAAAGCTACTTACAAATTTAACTCCCCCAATTATCTTCCTCTTTTCGTTGAAGACTTTACCAATCACAGCTCATTGTAGGCCAGCTTAATCTGTCGTCTTATGAGTACATACATTTAGCAGAATGCAGAGCAGATCTGACAGCGAGTGCGGTGGCGGGGGCGGAGGCGGCTCGTTCTGCTGGTGCTGAGCCCGCGTACCGCACATCCACCTCGCCGGGACCGGACTCTTTGGCTTCACGCCACCAGCCGTCGCCTTCGCATTCTGCCAGCGCCCACTCTTCAGATAATTCTGAAAACAAGGACATAATAATGAAGTTACAACTGCATGGGCCATCATAAATAGATCTAGGGCCTTTTCACCAAACAAGCCAACCAAATAGATAGTGATCACAACTAGGTGAGTATCATACTCACCTAGTTGTGATTCGTCACTGACAAGTTTATTGTATTCTTTTTACACTTCCCTGAGCTGCCATATGTCGATTTAATTACTGCACAACTGTGTGACCAGTATGTATATAGGAAACAAAGGTACGAAACGGAATCTAAACTAAATTAGTTTCTAAATTATTTCCAAAAAAATCCACTATAAGTCGCGTAGAATACAAATCTCATCCTTTTAGGGTAGGCTGGTAAACCAGTTTTTGTGCAGTGCGATGTTGTTACGGGTAGTCAGCAACCCGAAACCGCTTTTATGTGTTCTGTTCCCGAAAGTCTGACAACCACTCTTACCAAGAGGTTTTGTGTTACCTGGTAACTGTGTTGTGGAGACCGATAGGCTGTTACTCCATGTTAAATACTGGTATCAGTTTATAGGTACCCACTGGAAGCCAACCCCAACACAGTTGGGAAAAGGCTGGACAGGTCTTAAGATGGAGTAAATTATTCACATAGACCAACAAAAAAAAAGTTACAATGTTGTCACTGCGATACCAAAACTTTCGTATTTGATCTTATTTAAAATTCTTTCCATTTCCATAATTGTTTATCTAAATTCATGTGAATAATTTATTGTGTCATCAAAAAGAAGGATCCAACTGGGCGTTTTCCATAGGTATGTGAATCATTTATGTAATTGTGTTCTTAATCATTTGTTTATATATATAAACAAATCGCTACGGTGACGACAGGATCAAAGTATTCATTAGAGATTTAATTGTTAGTTGCGACAGCATAGGCCACAGAATGCATTCTTGGGGTACGCCTTTGTAAAATACAATGAGAAAGACAAAGTTCTTATTCTAAAAGTGCAAATGCTATTGTTGTAAAGGTTTATAATAACGTAAAATGATACTTTGATCTACTTAGTTGTAGATACACAGTAACCTCGACTTTTTATAAGTAACAGCCCACAAGATACAGTCAAACGCTTGACTTTAATCTACAAAACATTTTCACGTGTTGATGTCAGCCGATATGTTTTCTCCTTCAAAAAATAAAAATACTTAAATAACTTATCTGTACGATGAAATAATAATTACGTCTGTAAAACAATCAATTTTAAAAACCCTTGAACTTACCGCTGATAAAAAAAAACTTACAACATTTCTCCAACCTGATATGAATGCATATAAAACGGACGTTGTCACCAAGAACCTAGGTAGTACCTACAGTGATGGTAATAATAGGTCAAGCAATTTATAAACACAGAGGAACAAAGTACGTTTTATAACTGTTAAACAACAACTAAAAATTTAATGAAAATAATATTTAAATCCATTAAAACTAAGATCAATAGATATTGCACACCTTCAATCTGAATAAATGACGTGTGATGAAACCATTGTCAATTGCATTATTTTTCCCATAAAATTTTTCATCTATTAATTGTTTAGTTTTATAATAGTAGATTATGTTAATTACTTAGCATTATTTTGTAAAGAATCAAAATTGAAGCGCCACTTTTTGAATTGGTGAAGGACGGGCTAAATAATTACTTTGTCAATTTATTGATTTGACTACGTTATATTTTTTTATTATCTGTACAAGAAAAATAGAATGGCCTTATTTTCATTTAAAAAAATCTTTAAATCATATTTTTCATTCGGAATGTTGGTAAAGTGTAGTTTGTTATAAATGAAAGTAAATAAAAAACTTAAAGTGCTCGACCTTTTTATTCGTTAACTGTACCGACCGATATCTACCTATAACTAATAATTTCTCTGGGGTAACTCAACGTGACAATTTTCCTCGCTTAGATTCATTAGCTTATTACAGGCTCGGCTGGTTTCGTAAACGCTAGCTAGTAAATCGATCAAGGAAATTGTAAGCAAATTGCACCAAATCTTGATGGCCGTCTGTCGCCATTTAATAGGGTAATCAGACCTCGATAAATATTTTTAAATTACTGAATCTCTAGAGAGAACTTTCATAGGTAAAATTGATGGAAAATTATTTGTAATCTGAAAAGCAGTGATAGTGATTTTGAATTCTTACTGTAGTGTACATCTATGAATGAAATGAACAACTGTCTCTTCAAATCTGTATCATAACAAGACTTTTATGCAATATCAATTTTATAGCAAATATTATTCATAATAGAGATGGACTTCACCAATGAAAATGATCACGTCAACTCCAACCAGACGCCCCATAAGACCAAGCCAAGTCGAATCACTTTTTTATTCTTTTGGAGCATTAACACTGCCAAAATAATCACTCTCTTTTCTATTACATAAAAAGGACCTGCAACGTTATTTAATCCCATAATAAAAAATAGGAAACCTGCCAAAACATGGGTAAACTTTGATCAAAAGGTGGAATTACCCATCATTGGCTTATCTATAATGGACGATTTATGAAACTTGGTTCTAAATAGCTCTTCATACAGCAATTAAATATGTAGGTACATGTTAATTCAATCAGGGAAATTGTGGCTACAATAAGACCACCTCACATCTCTCTTCATTGGACTTGCATAATGGGTGAAATTGTGGGTCAGTCTGGGGGAGAGTAAACAGATGCGTACAGGGAAGCTAATACAAGGTGGAAATTCAATAATTATTGCTTTCTCTATGTCTTCTTATGTGGTCATTTAAGAATTGAAATCATTATGGACCCTGTAGGGCACAGCGAAGGGGTAATGTGTAATAGAACAGATCTGGTCGCGTGACCCTCTGGCGGGCACATTCCTTGGCCAAAGAATCAGCATTGCCATCTAACGAGCCGATGCTGCCAGCTTTTAGGGCACTTTTCCAGATGACAGCGATCCGGAGGAGTGACGCTTGCGTTTTCGTACTTGTGTTTTTATTTAGTATTCATCCCTTTTTAGTATGTTTTGTTTTTGTATATTATTATGTAGTTAGTTTTAGAATAAATAGTTAGGTTTAAATAGTTTATTCTCATAAAGACACCAAAGCCACTTACATGAGAATACAAGATAATCTAATAAACTTATTCTAAGGTCACCGATACAAAACAATTAAAAAAAAAAAAAAAATTGGTATTACATACTTGGTCACGTATTGGTCATTCTATTTCTTGACTAGCAAGATTACAATGTTAACAAGGAGTTCCTAAAATGTAATTTGATAGTTGGGATTTAAAACCGCTGAAAGAGCGTATATTTTTTATATACGACGGTAAGTTATTATAAAATTGTGCTCCTTCATAAGTTATGTTTTTTTTGGCATAGTTTGTTCTTGTCCTTGGTAGGACAAGTAAGCTAGGTCGACGAAGACTGCGAGTAGAAACTTGACACTTTTTGATAAAAGTTATGGTAGTGTGAATGGTCCCATCTATAATCTTTCTGATCAAAATGCAGGTGTTATACATGTACATTTGTTTTATATTCATTAATTTTGTGTCTTCAAAAATTTTGTAAGTTGGTGTATAGTATGGGTGGCGAAACAATGTTTTTATGATCTTGTTTTGCATTCTTTGCAGTTCCTGTAGCTTAGTTTTACCGGCGCTACCCCAAATTTCTATCAGATATAATAAATGTGATTTAATAAGAGAATTGTAAATGCTAAAACGTAGTTTCTTGGGAATACATTGGCTTATATTGCGGAGGGATCCAATAAGTGAGGAAATTTTATTTCTAATGTAGTCAATCTGTTTGTTCCATGTTAAGGAGTTTTCAATTCTAAGGCCTAAATATTTTTCGTAAGTTTTTTGTTCTAATGGAATGTTATCTATAAATAGAGGGTCATGCTGTGCAATTATTTTATTTTTGGCTTTAAAAATAATGTAACATGTCTTCGAAATGTTTATAGTTAGCAAATTATGTTGGAAACACTCAAACAGAATATTCAAATCTTGTTGGGCTCGTGAAATAGCGTCTTGAACATTAGTTCCAAAGTAAAATAAGCATGTGTCATCTGCATATAAAGTTAAATGACCATGCAGCCCTAGTTCTACTATACTATTAATGTATATCAAAAATAATAATGGTCCTAATATGGACCCTTGCGGTACTCCGTATGTGATAGGTAAAGCTTTACTTTCACCATTTTCTATCTTGACTATTTGGAATCTATTTGTTAGGTAGGATTTGATCATTTTAAGCGCTTTTCCTTTAATTCCAACGTTTTCTAGTTTCAGTAATAGCAGTTTGTGACTTACGGTATCGAAAGCTTTTTTCAAATCAATAAAAACACCAACAACAATATTTTTCTTATCTATATTATCTCTGATTTTTGTTAATAGATCAATAGTTGCCGCAGTGGTATTATTTTTTGCTCTAAAACCATATTGGCGCTCCGATATAAATTTTTTATATCGGAGATAGTTGTAGGTAAGCATATTTCAGTTTGAATAAATATTTCTGTACATTCATAAATAAATTGCAGGTGTAATTAAAAAACCTTTAAACGTCCTAAAGTGTAATTGTACTCCTGAAGTTTTACTATGGGACCACACCTGAATTAGCGAAAAAAACAGCTGTGATTGTAAAGCTTGTTTTTTGCCAATTTCTGGGTACTGTCCCAAAGCGAAGAACCTAATAGCACTTTGACTGATCAGAGAATCCAACCCAGGACCCAATGCTCGGCAATAGTACTTGTGCCTTCTACACCAACGACACAACGCGTGGCAGGCTGCCATCAATTTTAGTTGAGTACTTATTTGACCAAGAGAATCCGCAGCATTGTTGATAAAGTTACAACTATATTATTAATTGAAACTGCGTCACAAGGACGTAGACAGAATAAAACAATAATCACAAAATGGCGTCAATCAGACAGCTATTTTATTTTATCTAACTTCATCTAGGCCAGACGGGTTGTATTGATAGTGAACTAGGCCATAGGTCAGTTATTAGGCGTAATAAGTTGAACGAAACTAGCGATGCGCACGAGTGCGTGATAATGTCGCGATGCGGTTCTCATACTGGTTCTAACTGACGCTGTGGCGCGTTAGATGTGTAAAGGAAATTAATGTGTCGATTGCGCTGCGTTAGATATAAGTTAACTGCAGTTGTTAGATATGAAAGTAGGCAGTGTTGGTGCGTAATTAAGATTATTTTATAGGGGCGTCTATTTAATTTTTTTCATGAACAGCTTTTGACGAAACTTTTACTTAGTTCCTACGCCCTAAAAGGCCTGGATTTCAAGGAAAAAATCTATACGTATTTGAAATATACTAATATTATAAATATTTGTTTGTTAGTTTGTATGTAGTTTGTATGTAAGAATCACCGGAACTATGACGATCAAATTCTAAAAAAAAATCTCTGTTGGATTACTACATTATTCCTGAGTGCTATTATTATTTGCAAAACTACGCTTTCAAGGGGAGGGGATGTTAATGTTCGAAGGGAAAATTACGAAATCCATGTGGTCGAAGTCGCGGGCGAAGTAGGTATATATCATAAAATGAAGTTATAGAGTTTGTTTATTTTTTATTTATTAATTTATAGCCCAATTCTTGAGTAAGGCTTTGAACTATTTAACATCACGCTACGACCCGTAGAAGCGGATGAAACCGCGGGGCACAAATATCTTTGATAAAGTTTTAGTCTTCACAAAGTAAGTATTTAAAAGTGCTCTATCGTCCACAACCTAACCAGAGATTAACACTACGATTAGCGATGATACTTATTTTTAATGATACGTAGGCAATACAAGCTAGGAAAAACATAGCACCATATTTTTAAAAAATCTAAAAAGATGTATGTGTTATACCTCATCATCACCATCTGCGTTAGCCTTTTCCCAACAATGTTGGGGTCGTCTTCCAGTCTAACTGGATGCAGCTGAATACCAGTATTTTATATGGAGCGACTGCCTATCTGACCTCTTCAACCCAGTTACTGTGTAACACAATACCCCCTGGTAAGTCTGGTTGTCAGATTTTCGGACTTCTGACTACCCGTGACGATTGACAACAATCTAAGTCTCTGGCCCAGGACCAACGGCTTACGTGCTTTCCGAGGCGATATGTTACGAACGGTCACCAATCCACAGACTGACCTCGGCAAGCGTAGCTTAACCTTCGATCAACCCGTGCGGCTGTTTTTATTTAACCACGATCTCCTCTTAGGTATGTGTAATACCTAACTTAGTTAAATATCAATGTAGGTATTATTAAGCACACATGAATCTTGCAGGATAAATCCTATAAATAATGGTGAAAACTTCATAGTTTAGATGAACTAATTAAGCAGTCATACTGACAGACACGGAAAGCGATAAGCTGTAAGCATACAAGCGCTTTATAGCGATTAAAGCGCCATAAAATGAATTAATCGCTTTCCAGCTAGCTTTCACGTTAAGTTTTTGCGCGAGTTTGCTTTGGGCTACCTAGATAGGTGTAACGTTTTATCAGGAATGCCGGCCACACCGTTTAGCTGGTTCGTTCTCCATTTGATCAGAGCCTTTCATCCAATTAATAATTTATCACTTATCGAGATACTATCGCGAGGCGACGCAACTTTTTTTTAAATTAAAAAGGCAGTTGACGTTTCTACAGATTAAAAATATTGGTCAAGGTTAGGTTGTGTTGGTGGAGCACAGATTAGGTACCTAGTTCCGGATCGAGTGTAATATAATCTAGTATTTTATCTTTATTTGGTTTTTAAAGCTCATCGTCTTTCTTTCGGAAGTTTTATCGAAAAACTAACCGTGTCCCGCAGTTTTACCAACTCCTAAGGGTCGTAGCGTGATGTTAAATAGCCTATAATATTCCTCAAGAATTGGGCTATCAAATGCAAAAGTAGTTTTTAATACTGACTGGTAGTTCCAGAGATAGCGCGTTGAAACAAAAAAAAGCTCTTCAGTATGATCACTTAGTATAGATAAATTATATGTTTTTTTGTAAAGCGGTATACCTATTTACCTGTTTGACAATTTATAGAATCAATGTTAGGAGGTAAGTAGGTAGGTACTGTACGTGTTAAGCAATAAGTAGTCTCAGGAAAAAACTAAACATTTGGTTAATAATATTTTCCTGTGCGTGTTTGTTCAATAATTTAAATTTAGTAGGTAGCGTTTTAACAAAATTAAGCACGAAGATAATAACTTTTCTTATTGAATTATATTTTGCATCATATTTTTTTTATAAATATGAAAAGCAGGGACATATGAAGAAAAGAAGGGACAATCATCATTATTATCCCTTTTAAATTTCTCACTGAGAAAGGGTATCATACTTCATTGATCAATAGCCCTTTTCTGCAAAACAAAGGTCGTCTGTATGACAGCGGCATTCTCTCACAATAGAATACCGTAAAGAAATTACAGGATAAAAATAACTTAAGTAGGTACACCAAACGGGCTGTCTCTATGTCAGTACGATTTTTTATTCTAACGTTGTACAGAGGTCAGCCTATCAAGCTAGCCAAATGTGTCAATTTTTTTTTATATATTTGCAACTTTATGACGAAAAAAAAAGGTTCATGTTCAATTGGGAAAATCTGACAGTTTGGGGTAGCTTGATGTGCTGGCGTCTGTACGCTGCAAAGTTAAACTTTTTGGACAATTGTAACTAATAATATAATGAAGATGAAGAGTCTTTTCGACTATATTTATGGGCTGAAGATGAGGCATCCAAGCAAAGTAAAACCCTAGAATACTGTGGTGTCTTTAGGATTCAATTCCTCACCGTTTATCGACACATTAATTTTCACCAGTCTTACCAGGGGTACGGTGTTGCCCAGTAACTGGGTTGCTCCATGTAAAATACTGGTATCCGGCTGCATCCTGTTAGACTGTAAGCCGACTCCAACATAGTTGGGAAAACGCTAGACAGATGATGATTAGTTTTCACCAAAACTTATTACATTTGATTTTTTTTCGTTCCGCATTAAATTCTTAACATATTCTGCCTTATTGGTCAAGTTGTGGTAAGTACTACCACCGAGTATGAGGTCTTGGGTTCAAATTCTGGGTAAGGAAGTGACATTGAGTCTTTCCAGTTGGAGTTGATGGCAATAGGCTCGCCCCCCATTACATTACATGGGACATAAATATTAGATACTGGCGAAGTGTGGGTGTACTATAAAAAGAGGTACACCTCTACCTAACCGTTCTGGAAATGCAGGTCTGATGTTATGTTTAATAACATTGAACCAGTGTAGGTACTACTTTTGACATGGCGCTAAAGACACTGTCCTAAAAAAAATCCTAAATGAGAACCTCCTCCTTTTTTGAAGTCAGTTAAAAAGGACAACTGACGTTTAACGTCGGTGCAAAGAACTTGTCTGTGGTTTATAACTCTTAAATTCTTGACATCCTCCATCAAACGAATTTTATGGAATCCTACAAAAAAACAAAAGTTAGTTTTGTAAACGTTCGCGTTGAAAACAAAGCGGTCTGATCCCTTTCCCTGATAACACTCTCTTTGCCGCCCGCAAGCAGAGATGTGCGGCATACATCACAAAAGTATAATTAGCTGATAACTTGAACTTTCACCGCAGTTATATCTAACTATGATTACCTACATTAAATATTATTTCTAACCTTGTCTCTATATCGTACAAAGCACAATACAATAAAGTAATTATAAGCATCTAAATAACTCAAGCAAAGAGTATTTTCTAATCCTTACCTGGCCCTTTAAAAAGAAAACGACTAGTCATTTTAGGTAAGGCTCGATCTAATCACCTATCACTTCACCGTACATTACTGCCGTTGGATAAGCCTTATTGCACTACACTACCTACTCACAGTACAATGTACGCTGTATAAAATAGAGGCTGGCGACGAGACAACTTTTTTCACAGTCGGCCATTTAAGGCTTAGCGAGAGCTCCTAATTCCAGAGTAATTAGAGAAACTTGCCCCCGGAGATGGGCCGCGGCCTTTTGCGAGGTTAGATACCCGTACTCGGAACCTTTAATGAAGACGTAAAAACGTGAACGCAGATGATTGAGCGGACCATTAAATGTGAATGCAACCTGTCTTTGGCTATTTAAAAAAGGGCGCGCACACTGGCCCCTGTCACGATGTAACTGGACATTAGACCGTAATTAAAAAAAATCGCGGCGTAGTTTTCCATTTTCATGTAACGAGTTTAATTTTTAACAAGTTGAAAAAAGATTTGCTGTAAAATCAGTGTTTTTGTTTAATGTATTTTTATTTGATGTTTTAATGACATATTTTTTATGATTTATACCTGCAAACAGGTTTTAGCAAACACTTTTTGACGCCAACAAGCAAAAACATTATCTATATGATATGAAGTGTTTTCTCTGACTAATTTGAGAAGAAACGTCGCAAATATTCGTTTTGATTTGATTTTTATATATAAAACAACCGCTTCAAATAAGGATAATTAAAACAGTGTCAGTCAAATGAAATCTAGATCAATGTACCTAATTGAGCTTGTTTACGGCTTATATTTTTATAATAAACGAAATTATTTATTTATTGGAAATAATGGGTAACTAGTTTGGAGCTAAAACATAATTTTAGCTTGTCCTTATATTAATTAGTTAGTTAGATAAGTACCGTACAGTACAATAACATAATTTTGTTATGTCGGTAATAGATAGTTACTCACATAAATATTATTTCCATAGAAATCTTATTTTCGCAATAATTAATAAATAGTCTATTTAAAATTAAAATCTTAATTGATACTCACTTTTATGTTTCGAATGTGTCTTCCACATTTTTCTCAGTAGCATCGTCATTTTCCAACTACTCCAAATTCAAACGCAATAAAAATAAAACTTTATAAAATATTTAAATAAAAGATGGCGGAGCGACTTTTCCCGCGCGTGGTCCCTGATACACTGCACTATAAACTCGGAGAGCACATGCAATCTGTAGACCAACCCTTTGCTGTATGGAGGACGACTGTGACGCCGCGACGAGATCAATGTGTTTATTATTTATGCTATATTTCCACTATATTACTTATTTTACGGCCTTAAACTGCAATTTCCGACGACAAAGTATTTAATGTTTAAGGGTCAGTAGTATGCAGCTATTACATTACACGATGTCTCATACAATAACAGTATCTAAGTATAATAAAAAATTACATACTTATGATAATTTATTACAGGGACATTACATAGTGGGTTAAGGTACAATATACTTAAGACTAAAGTTATTACTAGAATTAGCTGTCACGTTGTTTGTTATGTAGGTATTATAGGTACACTATAACACCTATCTCTGGATGCTATTTTTTTATATGATGATATTTGACACAAATAAAAAAATTGTGTCAAATATATATATGTCATATCATCATTAATTTGTGCCGCACGCCTCACTGCAGCTTAAGGTCCTATTATTCCTGGGTTCATACGGTCATACCCTAAATCGGACATAGAATTAGGTAGTAAGTACCTATAGGAACCTTATTTTCCTGAGGAAGGTACCGGGTTGTTAATTCAAAGCGTAAGTAATTATAAGTAAGTACCGATGTACACTAGTACGTAATTATCTGTTTTTTTTTTTTTTTAGGGTTGCGTACCTACCTCAAAAAGAAAAAAAAACTGACCCTAATAGCTTCACTTCGTTTTCCGTCTGTCTGTTTGTCCGTCAAGTCCCTTTTTCTCAGGAACGCGATGAGGTATCTAGTTGAAATTAATATCAAATACGTAGGTCAAGCTTTACGTCAATGCAATAAAAAATACAGATATTTATGTGACAACATTTGATACTTGCAAATAAATCAAAACCTATAAGGTACTTGTCATTGACCTAGCATCATGAAATTTGCAAAGAAGCAAGGTCTCATAGTAAAGGAAATAATCTTTTATTTGTAGTATTATTACATCTTATTTTGTAATTTCAACCTACCTTTGCTGTTGGAGAACAGGCCGTGACGTATATCGATGTGTGGGAGATTTTTTTTTCAACTACAAAGCTAATTTTGCCAATCAAACCGTGGGGCACAGCCAGTGACGGATTAAGACTACTTGATGCCCCAAGCAATCCACGCCTGTGGGCCCCTCTATCCGTATGTCAACTAGAATCGGTATTTAAACCTTTACCGCCTAAAAACATTAGTTGGGCAAAACGCGCGAATTTTCAAATTAGTCCTAGAAACTTTTTTGGTGTGGTTTTTGGAGATGTGAGAGTGAGACGTGATGCCCTAGGGACGGATTTTTTTGTTCTTCTTGTGGTTAGATTAAGGGTTAATCCGTCACTGGCCACAGCTAGTATATATTCCAACTTAAAATAGTTTACATTCATATTAAACTTCCCTATACGGCACCACTACGACAACGGCTGTCAATCTAATCTCTTTTTATTGTAAATGTAAAATATAGTACGTAACATGCCCATAACTTATAAGATTAAAATATCCCTGAAAGTTTGAAGACGTCGCAGTACCTACCCATTGGGGTTTTTATTTAATCCAAATTATATATTTCTTTTTAATTTGTCAGAATCCTGGCAACTCAAGATTTGTGGAGACAAGGTTTGCCTCCCTGTTTCATTTTTATCATTACTAGCTAATGTGGGTGTACCTTGGTTTCCTACACCTCTCCTTTATCTCTTTGGGGCATACATACATCAAATGTTGTGTTATTCAAATGACTATGACTGATTTTTTATTCGTAACATACTAATAAAGAAGTTCACAACAAAATTTAGTGTTCAGATTTTTTAAATTAAGCGTATGATATAAGGATAACGTGCTCAAACCACAGACTAACTTTAGATCTCTCCTTCATGGGAAGTCCCAGTTTCGGGAATATTCCTGAAATGAGGATTTATTTTAACTGCTTTAGTGTAAACGCCATAAATGAGTGTTAAACACGAAATACGATAATTTAAGACGGAATCTAGCCATTAAGCTCCCTGACGGTCATTAAAGCTAAACTGACCGCCTGACGCAAGCTTACACATTTGTCGATCATGGGCTGACGCAATATGGAAGCTTTTGCACTCACAACCGACCTGCCTGCGCAGGCGCACCCCACTACTCTTTTTTGCTGGAAAACCGTAATTATGCAGGCAATGAGCGTAGACATAATTATACATAATTTATCGTATCTACCAAATATAATGTTGACTCAAGTTACTTAGGCAGGTTCCTAAATAGTTTTGCGTGTGGCGCCTTTCTAAAACATACCACACTAGAAGCTGGACTTATAGCACCGGATCAGGAGGTGATTATTACAAATAAAAGAGAGCCCACTGACTTAATTACATTAATTAATCATAAAAAGGACATCTTTATTAATTACAACACGTCACCCAACCAGTTGAAAGATGATGTCCACTGCCATAACACAATATCATACTATGTACAGTGACGGATTAACCCTTAATCAAATTAAGCAATTGCCTAGGGCATCACACTTGGGGGGGCACCAGAAGAAGCACAAACAAAACCATCCTTAGGGCATCACGTCTCACTCTCACATCACCAAAAACCACTCCAAAAAGTATCTAGGACTAATTCGAGAATTGCCGCGTTTTGCACAACTAATGTTTTTAAGCGGTAAAGGTTTAAAGACCAATGCTAGTTGACATACGGATAGGGGGGCCTACAGGCGTGGATTGTTTAGGGCATCAAGTAGTCTTAATCTGTCACTGACTATGAAACAAAGCAGACGAAGTATCACAGGCAGCTAATGTTTCAAGCTAGGCTACCGGTGCATATCTACAAATAGTAGGGCCCAATGAATGAATGTATATTTGGGGACTCAGTTTGCAATAGATAGAAAAATTGGTGCAACTGTGGAAAGGAGAGTACCTATCTTAATGCAATAAATATAGTAAATGATGCTACACATAGCGTTGTGACCAGCCAGTCGATATCCAAAAAAACTGCACTTATACACGTATGGAGTAGAATGTTGGGTGGCAAAAGAAATATGAAAGCAGAATAAACGCTGTAGAAATGCGTTCGTTGCAAAGTATCTACCCATGTGTGGTGTACCTAACTTTGAAGGATTTATTAAGGAATTACAATAAGTGATAAAACAATGTTTAGATGGTTTGGTCCCATTGAGAGTTTGGGGAAGCAGGTCAACAATTCTACCTGTCCCCTTTTTATACGCGTCTCGTGAGGTATTCGCAGTAAATAATAAACCGACTAGGGTTAACTAATATAATAACACAAGATAAGGTTACGGTTACACTCTAATCTAAAACTAGTAGAATATAAGTTATTTTATACCGAACGCGTGTCTCGCAACGGGCGACGAACCAGACTGTTGTGTCCTTGGGAAGAGAACCTTCGTAATCCCTTTTTGTGTTGCCACTTGACAGAGTGTCGGTGTTTATACATATTAGACGTGACGCCACGTATACTCATGATACGTGACGCCACAAGAGTATGAATGAAAGGCCTAGTACCTTAGTGGAAACGCCGGGAGGCCACTTCCTAGAAGGACTTATCTAACTACACTGATCTTATCGGTTATGTACTTCCTTCAGAAAGGTCAGGTGTGTAGTAAGTACCTATTAGGAACCGGCGTGAATGTATGAACGTAAACGAAACCAATATAGTAGGTATGTAAGAATAGTAACAGTTGGAATTTAGTAGTATCTCCCCGGTCGCTAGTCCCTACCCCCATGGGAAAAATGCGCGAGTTTATGTGTGTGTGTACCTATAGAGTACCTAGGTATTACGTAGTGGTAGAGGGTAAAACATAAGTATTTGCCCAAAGTAACATAACCGTTTCTAAAGTTAATTTCGAGACGATGAAATGCTAAAAATATTATAATAATTACTAACCAATAATTTAAAAAGATAAGTCAATGGTATTACCCTTATTTTTATAAAAATAATTAAAGATGGAATACAATTTACTAATGTTTTACATCATTTCTTCTTTAAACCACTCCATGCTTTTAACCGATGAAGAAAGCTGTACTTAACGCCATCTATCGCGTTCGTAGCATACTATTTACTAAAGCAACTTATCGTAGTATCGATTTCAACGTGTGTCAATTAATAGGGGCATTTTTAAACTTGTTTTTCCACTTTGCGATTATTTTAATACGACAATGCAAATACAAAAAATACCTGGATATCCACTGGTAGAGTTGCCGGCATTTATCTTGAGCTCTAATCCTTAAATACTCGATGGACCGATCGATTTTGGACCTTACTACCGAGACAATACGAAACGCGCACGAACCCCCACCACTCCGCCGAAAGCTCAAGTTAAATGACGGCAACTATGCGGGGAGATATTGAAGATCTTCAAGTCTTCGTTTGACGGCTTTTTACGAAAACAAGTTTTAGATGTTAAAACTTTATATGACCCCACGACCCCTTTGACAGAGTACTTTATGCTTGCACCCATAAGCACAAAGTAACGGCGATTTTTCACACCAAAAAATAACAATTTCCAGATAATTGTACAGAATTATTTTTGAATGTCGAACAGACACCGCCAGCATATTTACAAGCTATCCCAAACATGAAAATTTTCCCAATTGAACATAAAACTCTATTCTTTTGTAATTAAATTGAATAACTATCTGAAAAAAATTGACAAATTGGGGTAGCTTGATGTGCTGGCCTCTGTACACGACGGCTTTGTGATGGATCAATTTACACCGTGCTCGTGAGTTTTAAGGTATTCTTTCAACCAATAAAGAAAAGGTCTTGCAGCTAAATACCTATCTCATATGAATATTTAACAGATCACATTTTCTTTGCGAAAATGCATAAATTCTTAAAATAGCTTTCATTTCTATTAACAATATTCATTGTGCATGAATTGTTGTCCTCGTTAGGTTTGGGATCAAATTGGTCATGGAAATGATAAAAAAAAATAAGTAAGTAAGTATTTACTATTTATAGTTCATAATATTTATTAACACAATAAAATGGCAATAACAAAACAATAATTCCTATTGGTGTTGAAGTTTAGGAACCATTTATGGCTGATATGATTCTTAAATAATAAATGTTCGTAATTCATTTAATATTTTTCCAATTCAATTGCCGATAGCCGCAATGGATATAGTAATAAAAATCGTTGCGCCATTATGGTGCAAATATATACAAACTTATAAAATTTATTTATACATTGGTTTATTATTATAAAATAGTAAGTTAAAGTCTTCTTAATCAAAATGTAGATCTACTGTTGTCTTGCTACATGTTCAGTTTTTTATGGCTATTTATTCCTGCATCAAAGTCCCATGTTTGTTTTTTTTTCCATTCATTGATAAACCGCTACTTAGCCTAACATACCTATAGGAATAGTTTCTATACAGATCAGGCAATGGATAAGAAACATCATTAACATGGGCCACTGTGTACAGGAGCCATAAATAATACTTATCAATACATTTCATAAAACAAATATCAACACTTGGAAGTAAGATGTAACATTATCATATAAAATTTACCTAAGTATAATATGTTACATTAGTATTAATATTTGGTGTACTCATTGATTATAATATTTATTGCCAGCTAGTAGAAAATAACTCAGTAACTGCAATAAGTATTCAAATATTTAGAAATATATCTTAATATTTAAATAAAACAGTCATAGAGACTATAATTATTACTATATTGCTTTTGTCTCACAGAATACAACCTAACATGTAATATTAAAAATAAGGAATTAGAACACAAAACAAATATATTTTTATATGATTAAATATGACTTTTATGGACATAAACTATCTATAGGATCTTCTTACTTAAATTAATAAATAGATTATATTTTACATGTGTCCACCGTAATGATTGTCCACCTTTACTTTTTTTTTAGTTTAGAGCATTTCATATTAACAATCTTAGTCCATTTCACCATTTCCAATTCAACGCTTCTAACTATTTACAATTGATAACAACATTAAGTGATGTTGAAAATGCTTTTACTAATGTTTCATTTTATATTTCAGAAGACTGAAAAATATACTTCACCTGTTTTCTTTTACACCTATATTATTGACCAATCCATCTAAATAATGTTATTTTTACTTCATTTGCTCATTGACTTGGTATCAAATTTTCATATTATTTTGCTAGTATACCTTATTCTACTTTGGTCTCCATTATGTAAGGCAGATGACAAAGCTCAACTTGAAATTTTTATATCTTTTACAAATGCATTTTAATGAGTGTGATGTATGAAAATAAAGGCTGTTGGAGCTGTCAAATCCAGTTGATCAAGATCCAGGTCTAGACAACAACCCAGGTTTGGTGGTGAAACACAGAACAAGGTACATGTTAACTTGACAGCAATTGATTTATTCTCTTTAGCT